>OX382291.1:10000000-12500000 GCA_947507805.1 Aporophyla nigra | reverse complement strand
AGGTCACGACGGAGTCTGATAGCAAACGTTTGCAGGATGACATTGATAAAATAGTGGAATGGAGTCACGAGAGCAAGCTCTATTTCAACGTATTTAAGTGCTTGGTGAAAATTTCACCCACGCATGTACATTTTTACTCTACAAATACGTTGTTGACGCAGAACCGATCCAACGAGTCACGCAGGTAAGTAATTTAGGGGTTGTTCTCACTCCTGAACTGTCGTTTCGCGAGCGCATAACTAGGATCTGCAAAAAGGTATTGAGAAACTTGGGGTTTGTTGGAGGCAGACGCGAGACTTTACCAGCATCTCAGTCATCAGAGTTCTGTATGACGTATTAGTCAGGAGCCACCTGGAACATAGTGCTGTCATATGGGCTCCACATGAGGCTAAGTACTCAGTGACGTTGGAATGAGTCTAAAACAAGTTTACGTGCCACCTGCACATAAAACTTTATGGGGTATACTGATTTTAGCCTTAGATGTAACCTACTCTTTTTGTGCTGGGTATGGTGGGGTACAATCAACTCGGGGTGCAACGGGAATTTCCACTAGTGTCGTAGGTACATGGTGAAACTGCTCCAAGGCATAAAGCATAACCCGACAGAGCTGCAGCGGTTATCTTCAAGTAGATTATCAATATGTGGAGTTCTTTAACGAAGTTTCCTATATTACTATTTACCAGAATGCATTTATCAGCAAACTATTGTATTTGTCGGGGATAAGACAGTCATCGTTCCATGTGAAGATATATCCAATAATTTGGAAAAAGAAGAAAACTGACAAATCGATCATTTAACGTTATTCATAAAGGTACAATCAAAGCTGTCACCAGTAATGCCAGGTTCTTTTTTTTTTTTTTTTGGATTGGAAGTCATCAAATGACTTCTCCCGCTCTGGGCGGAGCGGGAGGGCGTGTCAGACTTTTACTAACTAAAACCCACCCGTGTTCCTTCAGTTGCTCATGTGCCAGGGTCACGGTATCTCTTTCAAACAATCTCGCGACCCTGACAGGCATCGGTCTTAGCAGACCCCTTCAGTGCTGCTGACATCTCTTTGAGGCGCGCGTGGAACACTACGCGCCGTCGACCCGAGCCTAATGCCAGGTTCTTGGGGATGCATTTAGATAGTCGTCTATCTTGGGAATCTCGCATCGATTTTTAACCGACGAAGAAAACGGAGGAGGTTATGAATTCGACGCGTATATTTTTATTTGTTTTTTTTTTATGTATGACCACGCATAACTTTTTACATAGTAGTCCGATTGTGATAATTTTTTTTTTATTGGAAAGGGTATACCCCGAGGGTGGTCCCATATAAATTTGGAACACAAAATAGAACCCTAAGGGTCGGAAAACAGGGGATGATTGATTGTTCACTCATTGATTGTAATGTATAACCACGCATAACTTTGTACAGAGTAGTCCGATTTTGATAATTCTTTTTTCATTGGATAGGGTATACGTTGCCAAGTATTATTAGTAAATTAAAGCCACAAAAAATTACAAAATAAAAACTTTTCAGAGAAGTGTAAAATAGTGGTGTGGCGACGTGTAAATAGCCGACCACAGCCGTGAAAAGTTATGGTTTGATAGTAATTATATAGATTCAGTCCTGATGATCTAATACGAACCTTTCAATTTAATCGGGTCCATTTTGGACTCAAGTCAAGCCCGTATTTGGCATTGCGGACCGTTCGCCAATTAGCCCACGATATGAGGCCACATTTCCCGGATGCTGCCACTGTGGCGGAGTCTAAACTTTATATGGAAAATAATACTTGTAATAAGTATTTTGAATGAAAATATATGCTTGGATGTTCGCGTTACATAACATTAACCGTGTTTTTGTTAAAAAGTTTTATCTTCAAAGTGTTAAATCAATACCGCGATGCCCTCTATTTAACTTGTGGGAAATTGTAAATGAGTCCGTCGTTCTAGAGCGTACAATGCTAAAGTAACATCTACGCTACGTTATGGCTTTATATTGTTACGTAAATCGAAAATACTAGAAACGACACGTTAACGCCATCTATTATCAAGTAGCAAGTACTACACGAACAATTGTACGTAGGCGCCACCGCCACCTATTATCGAATAGCGGGATTAAACAGTAAACAGTTGGCTCTCGTAATACCTGGAAGCTTTTACGCTATTTGTGAACTGTGGCAAAGTGTCGAATGTTCGCGAATGTTCTGCCCTGCTTATAAATAGCGGATTGTCGGGCTGAGAGGCAGTTCGGATTACGACGTTTCTTGTTGTTGTGGTATTTGTGTTTACTTAATTAAACTGTTTTGTGTGTTTCGTTAATATTAGTTTTAATTCATTTATCCCGAACCCCAGCTCGTAAAAGTATGTATAAATTAACAAAATCTAAAATCAACTGACACTTGTTTGCCTAAGTATAATTAGTAGGTATCTAAAAAAATGTTTAAGGTAGTATTTAAGAGTAATTGTACCGAACTACCTAATTAATAATGTACCTATATTTATTCATATGTCATATCATATTTTATTGTAACAAAAATTGTACAATTGTTTGCATTTTTATAATATAAAATAAAAAAAAATTAACGGCCGAAAAAACTGAAATGCATAAAAGAAGAAGCCGGCGCCAAACAATCAATGAACAAAGATCACCGAGGAAATAACCAAATTTTGTTTGGCGCCGACTCAAAATTACTTAGGCTTCTTATTTTATGCATTTCAGTTTTTTCGCCGGTTGTTTTTTTACCAACTTTGGGGTATATCCTTTCCAATAAAAAAAGAATTATCAAAATCGGACTGCTGTGTAAAAAGTTATGCACGGTCATAAATAAAAAATAATAATAATATACGCTTCAACTTGAGATCCTCCTCCGTTTTTTTCGTCGGTTTAAAGTTTGCTAATCGTTCCATATTTATATTTGAGACTAGCTACTGCCCGCGACTTCGTCCGCGTTAAATTTCTTGTTTCCCCGACCTTTCCCGTCGTGTCGAATCGCGTACCCCTGCTAGTTTCCCCGTTTTTGCAACATTTTTCATTACTGCTCCGCTCCTCTTGATTCTAGCCAATGCGTAATGTTATATAGACTTCCTCGATAAATAGGCTACCCAACACAAAAATAATTCTTCAATTCGGACCAGTAGTTCCTGAGATTAGCGCGTTCAATCAAACAAACGAACAAACAAACTCTTCAGCTTTATAATATTAGTATAGATAGCTGTATTCGTGAAATCAGACTTACAAATACAATTTAAAACACTGAAGTCGACACGTCGCCGCGTCGTGGCTAGGTCTCGGGTAAAGGTCATAGTAATTGAAGCACTCGCGCGCACTAGCACTGGCAGGCACGCTTAGGATAAAGGGTACCGACCCTTTATCCTAAGCGTGCCTGCCACGTGCTAACAAGTATGGTTCCTTGTTAGCACGTGGCAGACGTGGTGGCCTGTCAGCGAAGGCTCCGCAACGTAGCAATAAAATATAGAAACGTTATTGTCGAGCGAAAGATGTGTCGCGCTGTCGTTTGTAGAGAAAACAATCAGTGGCACTAACATACGTTGAGCTGTTGTGCTGTTGCGCCACTGATTGTCGACATACCGTTTTGTCGCCGAGATCTCGATATTTTGACATGTCGCCAGTGCTCATGCAATGAAAACATTTTACAGTAAAGTAACTTAACTATTTTTTTAGAAGGGCCTTTCAAAACGCAATTTTGTATAAAATGACAGTTCTAATGTTGCAATTTAGATGTTATTCTTGAAACTGAAAGTGATTTTTGCAGTATTAAGCAGATGTTTGAAAATATACAATATGCAACCTTGCAAAACTTTCGTGCCCCATATTTATACACTTATAACAGGTCAACAATGCCCTTAATGCCCAGTTGGGTAACCTGATATACAATACAAGCCAATGACACCCTTCCTCGGTTTATTTCTTCACTTCTACGTAAGATCCATTATGGTAGGTACCGCTAACGAATGCTACATTACCCGGCATAACCTAGCTTTCCCAGTTTTTTGTCATGGAAGCGGACGTATCCCTAGACCCAGCTTGATCCAAGACATAAAAGAGCGCAGGTGGTTCGAGGGATTAGTTCTAGATTTGTTTATCGGTACTCCCTTACCTGAAATATAATTTATTTCTCGTCAATAATTGCAGTAAATACAGACGCAGACTACTTCTTTAATAGGCAGCTGATCGTCTTCAAATTAGTTTCAAACTTTAGTTCTATTTGTGCTTCTCGTTTTAATATAAACCTATTTTCAATTTCGCTTATAATTTCATCAATTAATCAATCAACTCAGCCTATTGTAGTCCTCCGCTGGACGTAGACCTCTTAATTTCGTATTCTAGCTTTAAATTCGGTTTTGTTTTATCTGTGAACTCACTTTAATTTTAAGTACTCTTGAAAATAACCAGGTGTATTATGAAACAAGTATATTCACCGTCAATTAAAATGTTTTCGCCCTCGGCTCGCCCAAAGAAAGCCGTGCTCGTAAATCATTTATGTAAATCAACAACAACAATGAAGCAAAATAATATAGAGAGTGCTCTATGGAACGTCGCACCGGATGTACTAGCGACTTCCCGCCGGTTTCTGACGGTTTTACCTCCTGTTTCCGCTACGGTGGGTAGGTTACCAGCACACCCTGCTGCGAACTTGGCTGTGTACTCTTAGATATCATATAATCATATATACTTAAGTTGTAGTATTTACGACCAGGTAGATTGTCTGTGCTCGGAATTTTAGGGTAGTGCAGTCATAAACGTAGGTAGGTATCTATAGATTTATAGTTGTGTTTTATACCCGTTTAGGTAAGTCAGTTGCTGTGTTAAAACTCTGTTTATTGTTTCGAGAAATAATGGTCCCTGAAATGTGAACCAACGCTCTAGCGTTGTCGTTATAACAATCCAGCCATAGATACTGCTCATTCTGTACCCACATATTTACTTGATACTTTTTCCGATTTTCTTCTATTTTATTATGCTCATTTGTAAATAGGGGTAAATACGTACGGCTCATAGAAGTTCTAGGTCTTTATAGTTAGTTAGTTATTACTTGGTTAGTTTTAACCTTATATATCATTCGGTATTTTACCTTTTTCAATTACCTGGTTTTTAGTTCATCATTTACTAAATAATCTTAAAAGATCGCACTTGTTCGCAGTTTTTCTCAAAACGACCTACAACAAAAGTCTAGTAGTTAGTCTTGCTTAAGGATTAAGGCGTCGGTCGTGCGTCAGCCTTAATCCTAGAGTAAACACTCCGTCGATAGTGTGAACTAAATAACCTTCGTGTGAACAGGCTCTTTTTGCTATTTCTCGTAGAAATAATTTCAAGTCTCTGGTTATCCTGACATAGATATCACAATAGTACTACAATCTTCATGTGCTTACTTACAGCATGAAACGACATGTTACGCTACACAATTTTTGCAATTGGAAATGTTTACTTAATTTTTTAATGCTCCTACAACCATAACGGAACATCGCGTCTGTTTTTATTTGTTCTGCCTCGAAGCGTTGGGCAGAGGTTTTCAAATAGTACACCCACATTCGCTAGTTATTTTTAAGTCCCACGTGATAGAGTGTAAGCTTTTTGCCGTCACTCGGTTTCAAATCCAGACTGCTCCAAATTACCTGCTCATATTAAAGCAATAAATGAACACCCATGAACTTCGAAACAGTTTCTCAAAATCAGAATTGTTTCATGATCAACTAGTTTAAAACTACTTTATGAAAGTAAAGAAATCATTTTGAGTTACATAGCCGCCTCATTCTATACACTTTTATGCCAGTAAGTTTTTAGTAGGATAGGACTGATTTATTTATGCATCATTTATCATTCCCAAACTTCGGATTGAAGATTTGACATTCTTGACAGGGCTCATTTAATCTTCTTAAGTGTCTAATACACGCTCTACTGAACTCGTAGTCAATTCAGCACTGAACTGAACTGAACGTATAAAAAACTGTAATGTAATAACTAAATTATTTGAAGTATTATAATACAAGTAGATACCTATAAAAGAAGTGAGAGCGAATGCCAAGGAAAACAATTTACGATCTAATTAAAAAAAATTGCGGTGTTTACAATCTGAGAGAGAAAATTTGTTTCCCTTTACATTCTTATGAATTCTCTCGAAGTAGAAATTAATATTTTCAAGGTAACAGTTATAATGCCAAGTGTTTCTCGACTCAATGAGTTTTTATTAAAATGTGCATGAAGTTAATTGTTGAGTATTTTCAGTATCCGCACCGTGCACGTGTATATGACTGTGTTCCTATTAAAGGCAAGTTGACGTTAAGTAGGTACTTAGGTGTGTACCAATCAGCGCCTTGGTGCATTGCAGTGTCCCGCATGTGTTTATGTTTACTCGCATATGTTCGTATTGATAATAAGTAAATAATGCCGCATTTACGGTGAGAATTTTAATGGATTTTCGTGGCAATTGAAATATATTTTAATGAGCGCACGTGAGCCGGTGCGGCTTCCGGTCCTCTAATTATATCAGCAGTTAAGTAAAACCGGAAGATTCACCTTCCGCCTTTAGGGGCTCTTCTTTTGGGACTTAAATTTCGATTCGAATTAATTTTTTCGTACACATCAGTCTAGAAATATCGCCACTATTTAAGTATTTTCAAGTAGCTCTGTAAAGTGTAGTGCACAACCCTCGACAACATTCTAGAGGATGCTACATTGTGCTATTTACGCACTGATGCGTCCTATAAATTCATCGCGTTATGGCTGTGTCTAAGTGGTTCCCGGCCACTGCACCCAGTATTACTTAGCTTTGCTTTAGCTGCCGACAACTTGTATCTACACTTAGTGTCTACAGATCTATTGTGTACACCTAGCTTCCGGATTTTGAAAAGCTCATTGTTTCGAACTTAAACCAAGCTCAGCCGCTGCTTCGAAAATGATAGCGGGTTTATTAAGTTAGTGATTAAAGGCTGAAGAAATAAGATAGGTAAAGTGAGATTTGGTTTATTTTAAGCCTCTTTTAAATCCAAAGTTAACTTTTAAAGTATTAGCGTATAATGGCTGGAACATCGTTGAATCGTAATAGATGCAGAAATACGTTTCTTTCGTCTCATTTGGCGATATTGGGGGGGGACGACGACGACAAGACACTGATTTGTGTAATGGCCTACTTAAGTTCGTTTTGTGGGTGTTAGTTCCCCTTGTTAGGACCTTCCTTCTTAAGAGCCTTACAATATATCAGGCGCACATTTGTTATAGTTTAAGTGGTAGTAAACTGGCTATTTATTTTGTGTTCAAATAGGTAAGGTTCTGTATCCAAAACGTGCCAACAGGACCCAAAAACGAAACCTCCCCCGCTCCCCAAAACGAAAACTCCGTTGTCCGTACGTTCATCTATCTTCGCAGGCCTATATCTTTAGAACCGCAATCGGTAGACATATGAAATTTTCACTGTGTGAATGTGTACAGTCAGGGTCAAAAATATCGGGAAGAACAGACTGTTCAAAATTATCTCAACAACTAAGGACATTAAACCTTATTCTAATTGGATAAGGTTTTTGTCAAAATGACAGTTCTCGTACATCGTCTTTATTCTGAAACATTTCTTGTGTCACTTAGTTAGTATTTAATTTTCATATTTGTTTAGATCGTTTTTAACTGCCTGTTCATCCCGATATTTTTGACGCTGACTGTACTACTATGGCGGCTATAACAACAAATCATAAGAACAGAATAAAGTTAAAAATTATAGGGGCCCCTACCCGAAAAAAAATATTTTCATTAAATATTGTATGGTGGGATGGAATCTATCGTGTGCGAGTGCAAAGTCAAAGCATTTATTTCAAATAGGCCCAAAAAAGGCAATTTTGAACGTCAACAGCGACTCGCACGTGGCCTTTTTTATTTCTTAGATAGTCTTAGTTAGAACTGTGTTACGTATCTACGCAGGATGTGACTGTTAGGTAAGTACTAAAGTACAGAATGCTGAAACTATGATTTACAGCTTTAATATCTAACTAGCTTCTTCCCACTACACCGTTCGCGTGGAAGTCGTAAGGGACCACATAAACTAAGACTTAGATAACAGCCACATTTATGTGAAACTTCCTTGTATACTACGCTTGTTTTTTTGGTCTAAGCAGACAAAATAAACCCCAGAGAGTCAGGACCTGCCGGGGTCGCGAGATTGTTCGAAAGAGATACCGTGACCCTGGCACATGGGCAACTGAAGGAACACGGGTGGGTTTTAGTCAGTAAAAGTCTGACATGCCCTCCCGCTCCGCCTAGAGCGGGAGAAGTCATTTGATGATTTCCCATCCAAAAAAACAAAAAGAGAGTCAGGACCAGTGCGAGCGACGTACAGTTGCCCGTGTGAGAATTAACAATTTTCCATTGCTTGCGAAGTTTTTTGTTTTTGTGAATTCATGTACGCCTGCATTAATGCATTGCATGCGTTCCTATTGGCACAACCTTGATATAATGAATGATGCATTCTAACAGATTATTCTTGACAAACGGTTATCACTAAAATAATAATAGTAGATTATTATTAGTGTTTACAATACACGGGATTTCTCAGTAACGGTCACCTACCCATATATATTAATTTTTACTATAAGCATAGATGTCATAAGAGGCCTTTACGTCATGCTTAACTGTTGAGCTCCATAAAATAATAGGCTGATGAAAATGAAAAGATTAGATCTGTAACTATCTGCAATACCTATTCTAATCTTTTCGATCGTCTTCTTATGATTTGCGAAAATTAAAGAAAAATTTGAACATATTGCAATATAGCTCATCCGCCACAGCAAATAGCGTGTTATTTTATAGCCTACAGACTGACCAGTTTGCAATGCCTAAAATTTTAACAGTTTCTGTCCGGTAGTGTTTGCGTGATGCTGAAACATACATTCAGACAAAAAATCTAACAAAATAATTTTCGGCATTAGAATCGTTCTCAGACCTTGTACCTGCGAGGCGGCGAGCCTCCTTGCCAGAGTGCCGCCATGGGATCTGGAGGCAAAGGTCCTCGCCCACATGTAGGAGTGGCGCGAGGAGGCGAAACGCCGGGGCGAAACTCCGCTGCCGCGACAAATCGCGGCACGGCGGACAGAGCTCCGGCAGGATCTTATGGCGACATGGCGGGTACGATTGTCGCAACCCAGCGCAGGGCACGCCTTAATTGCGGCGGTAAGTCCCCTCTTTGAGGAGTGGATAGAGAGGCGCTACGGCGTCCTCACCTTCCGCCTGCCGCAAGTTGTCACCGGGCATGGGTGCTTCGGTGGGTTCCTGTTCAGGATAAAGCGGGAGGAAACGCCCGGGTGTTTACATTGCGAGGATCGTCTAGAGGACACGGTGGAGCATACGGTAGAAGTGTGCCTTGCCTGGGCGGAGCACCGCCGTGTCCTCGTGGAGGCGATCGGCGGCGGCGACCTCTCGCGTCCGGCCCTGGTGCGAGCCATGGTACGGAGCGAGAGGGCATGGGAAGCCGTCACCTCCTTTTGCGAAGCAGTAATGCTCGCGAAGGAGGAGGCGGGGCGCGTGAGGGAGTGGCAGTCTCTGCGCCCACACGTCCGTAGCCGCCGCAGGAGGAGACGCCTCGGGCGTCGGGAGTCGATTGCAGACTCCCGGCCACCGTAGGCACGAGCTTGCGGGTAGCGAGCAATGGGTAGCTCGCCGCCCGGTAAGGACCAAGCTCGGGTCGACGGCGCGTAGTGTTCCACGCGCGCCTCCAAGAGATGTCAGCAGCACTGAAGGGGTCTGCTAGGACCGATGCCTGCCGGGGTCGCGTGATTGTTCGAAAGAGATACCGTGACCCTGGCACATGGGCAACTGTAGGAACACGGGTGGGTTTTAGTCAGTAAAAGTCTGACACGCCCAGAGCGGGAGAAGTCATTTGATGATTTCCATCCACAGAAAAAAGATCTAGTACCTACTTAGCAATTACTTTATTTTTCAAAAATAATTAATGTACAGTTTTGCGTTCACTAGGAAAGTATTATAATTATGTACATAGCGAGTAATAATTTCCACTTAGTCCCAATATTATATAATCAACATAAAATATTAGCCTATCAGCAACAATTTCATTTTTAGTAGCAACATTTTTGATGATTTTTGGAACCAAAATAACCAAAACATAGATAGCTAAGTACTTAACTTTACCCGAGGACTTGAGCTTATAGTACCAGCTCAACTTCTAATTATAAAACCACTTAATCTAATTACGTACATAAAAATCCTTTAATAAAAACTAATTGAGTTCTGAAGCACTTAACTTGTATACGCAGTTAGTACTTAGTTAACACCACTAGCACTAAGCTGCCTCACTCATCGCTAATGTAATTTGTTGGAGAGTCATCGGTGTGAATTTCTCCTATATACGTACCTAGTCAACGCATTCAGCGGCCCTAGCACGAACGCGCGACGTAAACGTAAAGTGAAATCGAGAATGTTGTCGACGATTTTTGAATCCAGAATTCAACTATCCTTAATTTAATTTTTTTTTGTGTAGGAATTTATCAAGTAACGCCTCCTGGTCTGGGTGGAGCGGACGGGCGTGTTAGACTTTTACTGACTAAAACTCACCCGTGTTCCTTCAGTTGCCTATACCAGGGCCACGGTAAATCTTTCGAACAAAACCCGTGACCCTGGCAGGCATCGCTCCTAGCGGACCCCTTCAGTTTTGCTGACAACACGTTGAGGCGCGCGTGGAACACAACGCGTCGTCGCGACGACCCGGACTAGGTCCTTACCGGGCGGCGAGACATGGGTAGCTCGCCGCCCGCACGCCCGCGCCTACGGTGGCCGGGAGTACTCAGCGGGAGACGTCATTTGATGATTTCCTAAACAAAAAAAAAAAAAAAAATATGTGTTCCTCGCTTTGGGCGTTATACATTCTTGGATGACGGAGTTATAGAGACTTGCGAACTCTCTCAAGACTGGAGCCCCTCCCGCTTAAAAGAGCACTGTCGTTATTCCGTCATCCCCAGGTGCCTTGTTGTTCTTTAGCTGCTCGAGAGCCGCCTTAATCTCGCACTGCTTAACATCTGGGATGTCGTCTGTGTAGTGGCGCCACATAGTACACAACCTAGATGATTAATTGGGTTTTAAATATTTCTTCGGAGAGCTCTCTCCCACAGTGGTCTCCTTTAAACTTCATTGAGGAATTCCATGTATTCTTGCCGTATTTAATCCTCGCAGTCAACAGCTGTGCTATGGGGCGTATTTACTAATTATAAGTAAAAGAAGTTGCTTGTTAACAAATAAATGTATGGGTAGAGACAGCTAACTGTCAAATTCTTGGTACAATTGCAGCAGCGACATCTGATGTGGGCAAGTCGCAGTTTTTATCCCCTTTAGCGTCTGATTACTCCTATCGTACAGGACAGTATAAGGCTTAATAGCAAAAACTACAATATAAAACCATGGGTCACGGCAGGACTCATACGTTGTATGAAACATAGAGATAAATTGCATATGAAAGCTAAAACTAACCCAGATAATTTAATTCTACAACAGTCGTATAAACGATATCGTAATTTTTGTAATGATCTCCTAAAAAAAGTAAAATGCACCTACGATAAAATTACACTTGAAAAGGCTGGTACGAGTAGCAAAAAAATCTGGAATTTTATTAAAAGTGTAACATACAATTCAAAACAAAATCAGTCATCTTCAGGTTTGTAACAAGCACACTCATCACAGTTAACATCTGCCAACATTGCAAATAATTTCTTTGTAAATGTTGGAAAGTGTTTAGCTGAAAAAGTTCAGGGCCAATCACAATATCTAACTAGCACACCATTTCCATGTAGCACTATTTTATCATCCTTTGCGTTGTTAGACACTGACGAGGCTGAGGTAGAGACTATAATTATGAGTTTGAAAGATGACTCTGCAGTAGGCTGGGATAACATACCAAATAAGATTATTAAATAGTTTAGACACATTTTATAACACACACACACACACACATTTTATTTTTTTTTTTTGTTTTTTTTTTTTTATTTTTATTTTTTTTTTTTTTTTATATATCTTCCAAAAATGTTTATCTACAGGTATTTTTCCTGAGTGCCTAAAAAAAGCTGTTGTTGTTCCTGTTTATAACTCAGGCAATAAAGAACAAGTGACAAATTATAGACCTATTTCCTTACTGCCTTCTATGTCTAAAATATTAGAAAAAGTTCTAAATAAAAGGCTTTACAAATACTTGGAGGATAAATTAATTTTATCGAAACGGCCGTTTGGATTTAGGCCAAAAATGTCAACAGACGATGCCGTACATCATCTGACTGACTATTTATCCAAAGAACTTGATAATGGTAACCATACAGTAGGAATCTTCCTGGACCTCACGAAAGCATTTGACACGGTTTCTATTTCTATTCTGTTGCGCAAGCTTGAAGCCATAGGTATAAGAGGGATCCAGCTGAAATTATTTAAGACCTATTTAGAAGACCGTACCCAATGTGTAAGGATTGGTAATGTTCTCAGTGATATCAAAAAAACACGTCCTTCGGAATTCCCCAAGGAAGTATTTTGGGACCTACACTTTTTTTTATTTATATAAACGATCTTTGTAATCTAAACTTAGAGCACGGCCAAATTATTTCTTATGCTGACGATACTGCCCTACTATTTTCAGCTGACTCAGAAAACAATGTCTAAAAATTTGCGCAACACGGTTTTAATGTTGTTAATAAATGGCTTCAATATAATTCACTCACACTAAATGCAGACAAAACAAATTACATTAAGTTTTCGATGCGCAAGCAAACATCAACTTGCCCTACCTCGACAATATATGCTCATGATTGCGCTATGCCTACAGATAATCAATGTGTTTGTCCTGTCATCAAAATGACAAATACAACGAAATACCTTGGTGTTATAATGGATGAATCACTTTCGTTCAAAAAACACATAAAAGCCTTAAATAGCAGAATTCGCAAGTTGATATTTGTTTTTAAAAAGTTACGCCATATTGCTGACCCAAAAATAATTAGACAAGTTTACTTTGCTCTATGTCAATCGATATTAACTTACTGTATTACCACATGGGGTGGAGCGGGTAAAACATTGTTATTAACTATCGAGAGAGCTCAGAGAGCGATACTCAAAGTGTCTACTTCCCGCCCTTTCCTTTTCCCTACTAACCTACTATACAAATCTTGTGAAGTATTAACAGTTCGACAGCTATTTATAATGGGCATTGTATTCAAACAACACGCAGCTCTACCCTACAGCACTGAATTAACTAATAAAAGACGTAAAGATATAGTCTGTCCACAAAATAGAACAAAACATGCTTTTATATGCAAATTTTATCGGTACTTCGGCCCTCTCCTCTATAATAGATTAAACTCTATAGTAAAAAATTTTTCACTTAACTATACAAATTGTAAGAGAACTCTCAATGACGCTCTCCAAAGTATGTCTTACGAAGAAACAGAGAATTTACTAACTGTGTTAAAGTAAGTATTCACCTACGTTAAGTATTTAATTCTATAACATTTTAGAAACTATTTTATAAGCTACTCAACATTTAAACAATAATTTGTCTATTCACAAGTTTTGGTTATTTATTTATTTTGTAAGACTATTTAGGCTCTTCTTGCCTGAAACACAGGATTACCTAGTTCAGGCACGTAAATATTAGAATATAATTTACATATAAGCAAACTGTACGTATATTTTTAAGCCTTTTATTTTTTGAATAAATATTATGTTATTATGTTAGTATAGTGTACTCGTACAGTGTAGGTAGGTACTGTAAAGATTTGTGGGTAGTATTTTTGTTTTGTTAAATATAAAGTTATTTCTATTTATTTTATAAATATATCACGAAATGCAATAAAATAAATATGATTAGGTATGGTCTTGGACTTCCATATTGTACGCGAAATGAGTTTTTATAATTTGAAAATCGTTCGAATTTACCCGCCCGTTCGTGCTAGGCCCACAGGTATACTACCTAACTAAGGACTTCGTTGGTTTTCATTTGACAGGTGGCTTTACAGTTTGTAGCTTTTGGACGGATTGCATTCTTTGGACCGTATCAGCGTTCCAGCACATCTGGTTTTACCAATCTATTGAAAGCCTGATTAAATCACGGATGAGCTAGATACATATTTAATGAGAAATGTAAACCTTTAAATAAATAATGAATGATATACATTTTGTCAAATGTTATGCTCGATTTAGTGATTTATTGGCCAAAGTTATAAGAACCAATAATAAAAAGTTGACATTATAGTTAACTTCTGAAAATAAAAACGATAGCTGTTATGTGTAGGCTCTCAATAAAGATATAAATAAGGATGTGTAGATGAAACCTTCTAGCAGAAACAATGCAGAGGTCTAGTTTTAACCATATTAATTAAGGTTGCAGCAGATTAAAGTCTGAGTGACACTGATGAGCCATCGCAGGTCATTAACTTAACCCAATCGTTGCACCCGTCGATTTTTTATTAATTGGCTCTTTAATAAATGAGCCGCCTCGGTACTCGCTTAACATCCAGGGAGACAGAAGTAAACGCAAACGGAAAAAACAATACGAATAAAATAATCCTTGATGCTTGTCGATCACATTGCATTTCAGATTACAGGTCTGTTTTAGTTTATCCACCACACGTGTTTATTCCATATTGTTCCGGAATTAAAGATCTCTTTGTAAGCCTGCCGCCTACTACAATTGAATGTCTGGAAAATATTTTGTTTACATACTCGTAGATGTATTTCGGTGCCAGACTTAAATACGTAAGGGTCGGCCAGTAATAGTTTCCTGGTATCATTTTTAGGGTTCCGCACCTCAAAAGGAAAAAGCGGAACCCTTATAGGATCACTTTGTTGTCCGTCCGTCCGTCCGTCCATCCGTCCGTCCGTCTGTCAAGACCCTTTTTCTCAGGAACGCGTGAAGGTATCAAGCTGAAATTTATATCAAATACTCAGGTCTACTGTCCCTTAGAGCTGTGAAAAAATCAAACTTTCTAATCTAACACAATCAAAAGATATAGCTGTTTATGTCGCAGATTTCAGCAAATTTTCGAAACTCGCAAGGGAATCAAAACCTAAAGGGTACTTCCAGTCGACCTAGAATTTTGAAATTTGGTACGAAGGTTTCATATTTGCCTTATAGCACAAATAAAGGAAAAATTGCGAAAACCGTAAATTTTTAGTTACATCACATAAAAAAATATTTAAAAAAAATTAAACTTTTTACCTACAGGTTTGTACGGAACCCTCGGTGCGCGAGTCCGACTCGTACTTGTTCATTCTTCTGAAGACAGGACGTAGGTGTTACCGCACTTGTACGCAAATTGTGAGTTTTATACATTTAGCAATTAAACTTGCCGCCAGTACGTGGATTGGCAAACGAAATGAAATAAAACAGATGTTTTTGCTTAAAAAATACGAACTACGAAGGTAATTTAGCTTCATGCAGGTTTTAATGGAATTGGATTTTATGATAGATTTTCCCCGATTTCCGTAATTCAATTGAGTCTGCACACGTGGACCTAGTTTTGATGAGAATACAATTTGATTGTGACTCGGAAAATATATGGAGCATATGCTGTACAGTAATTAACAGTAGATTCTTTTCATTACATGGATAACGGTCCCATACAAGCTTAACTCAGAAATGGACGCGAATAAAACAATATGTATTATAAAGCAACATTAGTGTTTCACAGCCCTCTATATTTCTGTTCGTCGTAAATGTAAAGGCTATAGGAACCTTCCTAAATCAAATGACTATGATCCTGTAAATAAAAAAAAAGGTATCTGTCGATAGTGGAAGTAATCCACTGTTTTCTTTCTTTCTATAGATTCAATTCCAGTCAAATCTAACGTCGAATTGGTTTGGTTCGTTCTACTTATGACCATTCATAGTATTAGCAAATAAAATAATCTAAGACTTGAGCAAAGCTGTTTAAACTTTGGACGCGGAAAGCCCCTCAGACTGCTCTATGTTATCCAGAAATCCTCTCGCCAACTCAAGGCCGGTGTATAGTTGGCATAGCAGAAAGCTATGCCCGCGTACGAACTGACCACTACTTTGCACCACTTTGAACCTTAATAGTTAAACCACTGCTGCTGAAGATATATAGGTGTTTCTTCAGCGTTCCCCATTGAAGCAAGGTCTTGATGGATATGTATTCAGGTCAATCCAATCAGACGATTCGATTTTATTTTAATAAAAGCTTGGGACCCCGGTTCCCTTGACCCAGGAAAAGTTCACTAGTCTTCCAACTCTACGTTTTCTGCTACGCCGTTGCTAGTCCTGAACCTTTTGGCCTCATCGGCCATCTGTTCCGCGAGCAATGTGCCGTGCACACTGTCACATATGTTTGGATAATTCTTCGGGCTTAAAACATCTAACAATATGACAATGACGGGCAGTGACAGTCACCATCATTCATCATTCTTCTGCCTTTATCCTAATTTATTTGGGGTCGGCGCAACATGTCTTTTTCTTCCACACTTCTCTATTAGTTCTCATCTCAGTAGTCACCCCTTTCTATCCATATCATAATTCACACAGTCCATCCATCGTTTCATTGGTCTCCCTCTACTCTTACAGCCATCGACATTCATACTCAATACTTTCTTCACGAGATTTTCCTCATTCCTTCGTATCGCGTGACAGTAATGAAAAATAAAGAAGGTTTATTCGTATTTTTAAGAATGGATTTATAATTTTTTTAAAGATGAAATTGATACATTATTCAATCTATACTTACTAATATAAAATAATAATAATATCTTAGGACAACCAACACAACGTTATCTGATCCCAAACTAGGCAGAGCCTATACTATGGTAACCAGGCAACTGATAAACATACTTATATATTTATAAATAAATTACTCCCAGACACAGAACAAATGATTGTGATCATCACACAAAGATTTGTCCTGGGTGGGAATTGAGCCTTAGTTTTAGCAGTCAGGGTCACTAACCACTAGACTAACAGGCCAGTCAAAATATATTATAAAGCTGAAGAGTTTATTTGTTTTGTTAAACGCGCTAATCTCAGGACTACTGGTTCGAATTGAAAAATTCATTTATCGAGAATGGCTATATGCTATACTAGCTTCTGCCCGCGACTTCGCCCGCGTCAAATTTTTGTTCCATTGCCCTTCCGGTCGCATCGAATTGCCTGCCAGTTTTCTTCCATTTTTCGTTGCTGCTACGCTCCTTTTGATCGTAACGTATAGTCTTACGTATAGCCTTCCTCAATAAATAGGCTACTCAACACAAAAAGACTTTTTCAATTCGGACCAGTAGTTCCTGAGATTACCGAGTACAACCAAATAAACAAACAATCTCTTCAGCTTTATAATATTAGTATAGACACTATCACGCTACAACCAATATTCGCGGAGCATCGATGAAAAATGATGCAATGATCCTGGGAAAATTTATTCAGAGCTTCCGTTGCATGCGCTGCGAAAACGGTTAAAGTAATCCAACAAGCATTTATGACGGAATTGTCCCTCTTAAAAAGTCTTTAAAAGGTCCGCGACAGCATATGTCTATCTTTTAAGGTTGGCTCACAATAACGTTTTTAATTTTAATCAAATCCAAATATTATAAAGCTGAAGAGTTTGTTTGGATGAACGTATTAATTTCAGAAACTACGTTTAGTGTTGGATATCCCATTTATTGAGGAAGCCGAGCATAAATGAAAAAAAAAAGTCATGAATTCGAAGACCTCGCACAGGCAAACAGTTCTTTGTCAGATCTTCTTTAATTTTCTTTTGTTTGACTGATATCTGCAATCACAACAGATGAATTTGACTGACTATTCCGACTCCGATCCGATTCTATTTCGACACATATTTGAACACGTGGTGCATAAAAGACTATATAATTAATGTGCTTAACAAAACAATTCTTTTCAAGAAAGACGTAGGCAAATCTTCTGGAAATTATTCACAAGACCTGATTTATATATCTAGAATCTAGATATCAATCCACAAACAAACACAAACTGCACAAGGTCGCTTCCTGCAAGCTAAACAGAACGCATTAAGCTGGTTAAGTGAGTTGGCAGTACTGCCATAATTCAATTCGTGTCATTACAGAAATGATTGAATTACCATCTACATAATACTCGATATCATAGAACCATTCAGCCGCATAAATGCGATATAATTAAAATTTTACTTGCAATAGATATAATAGTACGAAATACGCATGGATACGAAAAAAGTTGAGTGCTATATATACACTATTATCGATTGATATTAAAAATAACCATGTTCTTCTATAATCCTTGATATAGCTACCCTTATACATATTTACCTTTATTTTGTAAATTCATGCTATGTAAAATGTACAAACACAGTTTTTTCTACCTTAAGTTTCTTTAGATGGAAAAGCTTCAAAGATAGAGGAAACAGCAAAATACTGAGGAGGTAACTCGCAATCAAGCATCAAAAGAAAAATCAGACTGCCTTCCCATAAGTTTGAATGGCGCGGTCGTAGCCTTATTTGTGACGCTAGCTGAAAGAGGCGATGGCAGTTACAAGTTATATTTGCTACAGAACCACTCTAGACTTAATTTAAAATATCTTATAAAGAGCAGTTAGTTGGCTGCAACTTATATCTTAACTTAAAATTCTAGGTGGAAAATATTTTATTAGAGTTTTTCGATAAGGAAATCAAGATTTGGGAATGACAAGATGATGGCACAAAATTATTAGCTGCCAGCAATATTCATTAAAAGCTAATAGGAAACGCAATCTCGTCACGACTCTCATCAATATAAGATGACGTGCGTGAGTGGTCTGGAACGCTTGGTACCTATTACCAATGTGCCTACAGCGCCCAGCGACGCATACGATATTTAAATATCGTTTGCGAAGTTACGCGGCGCAATGAATTGCGTCGATTCGAATAACTTGCGTCGAGAGAACAATTTCGTTTCAATAAAGGAGACAATAACCGGATACACAGTATTTTGCTTCATTTCCTTCTCTATAGAAATATGGAATAGTTCTCTTGTAAAGCAATAGTAAATTGAAAACATAAATCAAAAGAAGAGGATAACTTCGTTGTCTTAGATTTCATATTCTCGGATTCCAGTATTACGGGATTTTGCATCGTTCCTTTTATTAAGTTTGTAGAAATAAGTAAAGTTAGCAAGTTAGTCAAAAAGATTCTTATATAGTAGTTTATGAAACTTTTGTATAATGTGGGGTATTAAAAAGAACACGAGTGTGTGTTTAAAACCCGAGCCGCGGGCGAGGTCTTTAATAGTAACAGTCGAGTGTTTTAACACCTAGTTATATGCAGTCTCATTCATTACTTTATCTACTTTCATACATTAGGAATGGATCTCATAAATAAAGACATAATAGTAATAAAAGATCAAAGTTAAAAGAGTAAGAAATAGTTTAGTAATGCTATAAAAATGGCGCACCCCGCAATTGCGTTCCATTTGAAAAATTATTGATGGCTACTTGAATTAGACCTGAAATATAAAAAAAAAATATATTTAAAGCTTAAATCAGTGACCCTTACGGTACCTACTCACAGTACCTACCCACTGTGAGTAGGTACCGTAAGGGTACTATAAGAAACCTTATGTTGTATAGGTAGGCCGTTCAGGCAATGAAATAGCTTTAATCACATTCGAACTGTCACGGGGATTAAAAATAAGCCTTCAAATATTTTAGCATGGGTTTTTTTGTTTGTTGTGTTTGTGAAAGTAATCACTTAGATGGCAAGCACGTAAGCGTGGATTAAATCGAATAATAATTGTCTGTGGATACGCGTTTATAAGTGTTTTATTGATAGATCCTGGTACAGCACGCGTAGCATGACCGCCATAGAAACGGAATTTGTCGACGGAAGAGAAGACAAAATGATAGATTGTATCGTAGAAAAATTGTGTAAAACTTAAGAAAAGAGATGTTTCTATTCTTCAGTCGACAAGAGTACGATGTCAAGTATGATGACTATTTCTCTTTACTATTGATGAGATAGAAACATTTTTACAGAATTAAAATACATAAGGAACTTTTTTTGTTCTTGGTAGAATAGATAAACTTAGAATTGGTCATGCTACGCCGGCTGGAAGACCTTAGGGATCCTATATTACCTGCTGTTCATATTTTGTACAGTAATTTAACAGTAAATTGTGGATTTAATTGTTTAAAGTCCACTTTTCTCGTGTACATCTGAAATGAAACGTTTCATGTAACCTTGCTTATTTATTTGTCGATAAATCCACCAGAAACGTAAAATAAGTTTATCTACGAAGCACTATGAAAATATTACGATACACTGTAGGTAAAATGGGTATCAAATTGGGAACATAATCCGGGATGTGATACATCCTTCAGCTGGATTTGGTTCCCAATTTAGGCTCAGACCCTGTTTTGTGTAAAAGTATTTGAACTTTACCTACCTTGGCGTAGGGATAATAATAATGTAACCGGAATAGAACATTGAATATAACAGTAAGAAGGTATAAAAAATCAATAATAGTTCATATTTTGTTGTATTAGTAAGATTCTTACGGTATATTTAGGCAGTAATTTAAATGTAGCACTATTTAATTTATAGTAGTGGTAGCCTAGAAGTAACGGCTTTTACTTACGAGTTGTACGTCGTGGGTTCAAACCCAAGCAGCCACTTTACTTTGTGTAAATTATTTCATCACCACTGCTTTTAAAACGGTGAAGAAAAACACATTGAGGAGATCGGCTTATCTTAGAATCAACAATTCGAAGACATGTGTCATCTGTCATCTCTGGACCCACGTGGTGGATTATGGCCCACTCCCTCTCACTGAGAGGAAGCCTGTGCCCCAGCGGTGGGAACGTTACAGGCTGAGAAAAAAAATTAATTACCTATACCTATAAGAATATGTATTTAAATATGTTGACGAAATATAAGAGTATTTTGACTACTTAAAGGTTCCTAATAATATGAATACGTAATCATTCTATAAGAGATTTCAATACTCTTGTAAATTACCGCTGATTTGTTGTTTACAAATCCCACTTGACCTTTTTGTAGCTCAATGGGTAGGCAGCCGTATTATTTCCAGATTCCATGTAAATCAGGATTAACTTTTAATAATATTTAAAGACGTCTCTGTTATATTCTAATCAATATTCTCAAGTTAATATTTACTTTTGAGTAAGTTCTGAACCATAAATTTGCCTCTATTCTGTAATAAAAATTCTTTTTTTTAAAAGTAGTTATGGTTTTTAATAATCTAAATAGTTTTATGAAGTTTTATAGTAATATAATATAATGTTTTGTATACCTTGGTAGTCAAATACCTTCATGGATTGTCCTTATCATTTAATCAGACCATCGATTCTATAATTGGTTGGTCCATCAGAGACACAGCTATTGTCATTGCTTGGTATGCTATTTCCTTCATATGAGTTTAATGTGCCTTTTCAACCGATTCCTAAAAAAAAAGACATGTGTTCTTAATGTGTATTCATCGATATTCTCAACAATGGCAGATCGATTTAATCAAATCTTTTTCCTTTATTTGAAGAAGTTTCCGCTGTCAATATATTTTTTTATTAACCTTGCTGGGGTATATTTTGATTTAGCTTCAATAAAATATATTTATTCTACATGCTGAATGTTTATTTTATTTACTTCCAGTCACAGTTGCTTTAATAGCAAGTAGGGGTATCACAGTTAAAAAGTGATAAATAAATAACGTTTTATAGATAAACAATAACTAACTTCCAAAAAACAATAGAAAGCCGATAGTTTTTTTCTTTTTTTTTTTTTTGTAAAAAAGTTTTCAAAAATGTTAGTAAATATACAATCTTGTGTACAATGTATTCTTGTATTCCCATTAGTATCATTTCCATCGAACTACTGAGCGTGACTATGCTTCATAAACCATCATTTGCACGAAAGTAACAACTGGAAAAAACCAACCGTTATATTTGGTCTTTATTTCAAAATCATGCAAACTTGTTCGCTACGTTTGATTTTCAAGACTAAATTATTCATGTTGTACCGATTCGTAGGTAGTTTTCCAGACTAGTAGATAGCATAGCTTTAAATATTTAAATATTAGAGACGAACATAATATTCAATTCGGAAATGTTTACGGGTTGTAGACTGGTAGACTTTGTTTATTTGTACTGCTTTTTTAACACGGTACCAAATTATAAAACCATTGTACTGAAAGTGTTTAGTGTTGATCATTTTGGCATTGATAAAAAAATATGGTGAGAGTTTAATTCTCCTGTACTCTTTTCCAAATAACATACTAGAAAATAGTGAATAACAGACCAACTCAGTTTTTAATCAAAATTAAATATCACAGCTATTTCTAGCCTATACAGATTGATAAAAAATCAAAATTAATCCGTTTTAAATAAATGACTTTTCGGTTTGGATACGTCACTAAAATAACGTAGGTATTGAAAATATCGGCCCTATTAATTCGTAAAGTCATTGAAATGCCAGAGACATAAGGGTCCCCGTAATGAATGTCTTCATTCGAAGGTGTGGGCAGCTCACTAGTTTAATTCAGGATCCTATGAGACATTCCTTAATTGTCCTGCGACCAATCAGTGCAGCATGTGCCTCGTCTCTCGGGTAGTCCTCACTAATTAATTTAATGTGTTAGGTAAGTTATTTAGGTACAATACGCACAGGTAGGTGTATACAGAAGTAGTTGTTTGTAATCAATTGTCGTTAATGGTACCTCTTGTGTGTACATGTAGGCACGTAACGTATATGTTTAGGGTTCCGTTGCCAAATGGCAAAAAACGGAACCCTTATAGATTCGTCATGTCTGTCTGTCTGTCTGTCTTTCCGAGTATGTCACAGCCACTTATTTCCGAAACTATAAGAGCTATGCTATTGAAACTTGGTAAGTAGATGTATTCTGTGAACCGCATTAAGATTTTCACACAAAAATAGAAAAAAAACAATAATATTTGGGGTTCCCCATACATAGAACTGAAACTCAAAAAAAAAAAAAAATCATCAAACCCATACGTGTGTCATTTTTTTCTAAACTGAATAGTTTGCGCGAGAGACACTTCCAAAGTGGTAAAATGTGTCCCCCCCCCGTCACCTCTAAAATAAGGGAATGATAAAACTAAAAAATATATATGATGTACATTACCACGTAAACTTCCACCGGAAATCGGTTTGAACGAGATCTAGTAAGTAGTTTTTTTTAATACGTCATAAATTGTTAACCACATTTTACATTTCATTCAGTCAACTCAAACATAAAAATTAAAAAAAAAAAACATTTAATTTCATAAACATAAACCTTATGCATAAACCGTGAATACCTGAAGGTTTGGACGGAACCCTCGGTGCGCGAGTCCGACTCGCACTTGGCCGGTTTTTTGTTAAAACTGTGTCTATTTATGGCAGTACATGCAATGGGTAAATAGTATTCTATAAATACACCGGCGTCCGGTAAGACTGGAAGCCGACCGCAACATAATTGGGAAAAGGCTTGGCAGATGTTCATTAATTACACCAAAGTATCCATACTAATATTATAAATGGGAAAATGTGTGTGTCTGTTTGTCCGTTTTTCACGGCAAAACGGAGCGACGAATTGATGTGATTTTTTAAGTGGAGATAGTTGAAGTTTCATTGGCTGGGGTGAACTTAACATTCTATCCCCAAATGGAAAGACATATAATATCGTCGTTTACTTCTGTATTCTAAATCAGGAAAGGGGACCGTGACAGGGAACCGTATTATCCCACATTTAACGCGAGCGAAGCTGCGGGCAAAATATAGTACTAAATAAAAGTACAACAGAAAACCGTCTCTCTTTAAGAAGTCACTTAAATACAAAAGTCTTTTGATAGTATCTTTTTAATGTGATTCCGCATGAATCCTATTTGCTGTGATAACACTGGCTCCAAAGGTATCGTTGCGAGCCAGTTAACACTGCCTATTCTTACAAATCGAGACTACTCAGACCCCAGTCCCGTTAAATAGGGTTCTGTAAAACGTTGGCTGGACTTGGGAATATCTTGGAATCAATTGCAGCTTCCTTTATGGGGGCTTTCTAGCTTTCGGATGTTATCAGCCCCTTACAACCAAACTGAACATGAAAATGACACACATGACGTACATTTTTCGAGGCGTGATCTTGAATTTTGATTTTGACCCCATTTAGCGTTGTCAGCACATTGCTCGCAGAACAGATGGCCGATGGGGCCGAAAGATTCTGGAATTGCGGACGCGTACTGGAAGACTCAGAGTTGGAAGGCCATCCACAAGGTGGACCGATGAACTTGAGAAGGCCGCAGGAATCCGCTGTATGCGGGAAGCATAAAACCGGCGGACCTTCGGGGAGGCGTTTATCACGTCTTTCGGCTGAAATGATGATGATGATCATCATTGTCAGCAACCTCAAAAACCATGAAAACGACACCCACGTGGAGGTCGTCTTCATGGTTTTTAGTCCTTAGTCTAGTCAACATTGTGGAGGACTCTATTTAACCGAACTGAGTAGTCTCGGTTTGTAAGGATAGTTGTAACAAGCATAGCTCAGAAATTTTGTCTCTATATAAGGTGTATCGATTCATACACGAAATATTTAAAGTGGTACACCTGTAAGTGGTAAAGAAGCTATAGCAACGAAAAAAAATATTTGACCAAAATCTATTTTTTTCAAAGTTTAATTTTTTATAAATTATTTGACGCACTTAAGAAATACTGGCTCCTTCTTATTATTAACATCCAATACTCTAGTTTCTATAGAGGCCGCGCACGCGCTGTTCGGTCGCCCCCCTCGCAGCGTCAGGCGAGCCATTTATAGAATTTGGAGTAAAGGTTTTATGCAAAACGTCTCAAGCAGTTTTGAAATGATAATAATTACAAAAATTCAAAAACGCTTAGATAAAAAAAAATATTTTTGCTTCTATAACTTCTTTACCACCTACAGGTGTGCCTGTTAAAATATTTCGTGTATGAATAGATACACTTTATATGCCTAAAATCGAGGCACAGAGAAATATGAATTGAATAGGTACCGTTCAGAGCTAATCTATCGACCGTGTCAACATAAGAAATAGGATTCCATTCATGCAGAACCACATTAAAAAAGATATTATCAAAAGATGTTTCTTTTTGAGTGACTTCTACAGGGTTATTTGTAAAACACCGGCAACCTCTCAGGACTGTGTTACTAATATCATAATCAACAACTTTTGTTCTATGGCTTTTAAAAATTCGTCATATTTTAGTTCACCAGACATTAATAAAAAAATTAAAATAGGTATTTAAATTGAACGGTCTAAATATTACGAAGTCTATGCGAAACAAAAAAAGCACATAGTACATTAGCGAGGCGAGCGGAGTTAGGGTGGCGGGAGCGCTTGAACTTGAACTATTTACGGGCGGCCGATTTTTGTATGAAAATCTGATGAACTAAAATATGATGAATTTTTAAAAGTCATAGCACAAAACTTGTTGATTATGATGTTAGTAACATAGTCCTGAGAGGTTACCGGTGTTTTACAAATAACCCTGTATAAGAGTCGGTTTGCTATTGAAATTTCATTTAGTGTGGTATATTTATAAGAAACTATAAGGCCATCGCTATTATAGTTTGTATGTACTACTAATAAATAAAAAGGAAACTAAAACCCAATAAAGGTACAGTAAAAAAACTACTATAGTAACTATTGACGCGTAATTGGACTATTTACTTCTTGTTAGTCTGTTAGTGACGAATTAGCGAATTAGTCCCATTCCTTTGAAAGAATACAGGCGTGATGTTGTGAAGAAATCTGATCGCGCAAGTGTCTTTACGCGCAAAAGTCCATTCCCTTTTATGTCTTTTCGCAGAATTGGCTTCACGCATATATTTTTCGCGAAAGTGTACTAGACCGCAATTACTGCATATTCATTAATTAAATACACTGATAAAATTAAATTACACGCAGAAACATTAATGCATGGCTGCAATCTAATTAGGTGTGAAATGACGTCACACGCTTAATTGATGTCATTCAAAAAGCGAAAATAACACACTGCTGTGTTATATGAAATACAAAATGACGGTTCAAACAAATGTAAAATGTTTATTATTCTGATGAATAATTTAAACTTATTTGGCAAAGCATCGTTATCGATTAATTAAATCATAATGCTTTTATTTTTGTTAGGTTTGTAGTCAAATTTATACGTCAAACATAATTTTAAGTAAAATTAGATGAAGGCTGCTTTTCCTGTCTGACTACTTTGGAAAGAAAGGCGCTCAAACTCTTTTAATGGTCAGATATAATATTGGTTAGATTGGTGTCTGAAAAGTCTTTTGAGGAAATAACCACACAGATTGGGTGGACCTGTACAGTAAGTGCACGTATTTGTCAGTAATCATGTATGTCATTAAGCTTAACGATTCGACGAACAATACCAAAGACAAGACAGTAATTAAAATAATATTATACTTCTTAAAGTAAATATGATAATAAAACGTCAAAGTATAAGTTTTCAACGGAGGTTTTCTTAGGAAACTGTACTTAGCTTCTTGATTAATTGTAAACTGCATTCACAGATTTTGGACAAATGGTACAATCAGCTAGGAATAGGTACGTAAATTCCTTACATTTTGTTTTTATGTTGACAATCTAATTGAATCCTTATACTTGCATTGTTTAGTATAAAGATTCAAAGACACTTTTGGAACAACTGAGGCTAGAGCATGTTTATTGAATTTGTTGTATTAATTTTTAACAATAATATTCAAGAATTTAAAAAAATATCAGAATGATTTGTAGCTAATCACGCATTATTTGCCCGAAGATTGGGCAGAGGTGTACACCTCTGCCCAATCTTCGGGCAAACGTACGTTAATGTTGACTATAGAAAAATTTTGTTACGCATGTTCCTCAAAAGGGCAGTGAATGATAAAATATATTAAAAAACCTTATTTTTGTATTACTAAAACTGGTATGTTTGGTACAGTATATAAATATGGACGGACAAGGAATTAGGCACCATCGTAATTTCTGTTCAGTTAACCAAAGGATTGGAGGAGGGATATCAAAATAGGTATAATTTCTTACGGTTTAAAATACCTCGCTTATTTTTAAAGTTATTAATTTCTAAGATAATGGTTATTACATTAGTTAAAAAAAAAATTAAACATGTTGTATAATTGATTAAGTGAATTGAAACGCCTGTTCTGTATTATCTGTTGGCTTTTTATGTAAGGCCCGAAATAGACAATAACATAACCACATCATATTCTTAAAAATATCTAGATAATTAATTGAAAGTGCAGTACTATTCTATTCTATCCCATTCTATTACTTAGCTAGTATAATTGAATCGCTTGTTTTCAAAACAGCACTAGTCCAAAACTGTGTTTTTACAGGAGGAACAAAAAACAAGATAGCAAAATATTTTTCAAGATGACCCATGATTATTGTCAATTGACAACAAATAAAATATATATTTTTAATGATTAAGCAAAGAAAATAATTTAAAAAAATGATATTTTTACCCTTTTTTAAATTCAAAATTTTGGACATGTTCCGTTTGGAAAAAAAAAGTGGACATGTGTTGTTTAGTCAGTAAATGTAATACTACTCATATTAATATTTTATTTTAAAATAATACAATTTGTAGGTAATTTATGAACCTTTATTTTTATTTTCAATTTACATTAAATTTTACATATAAAAGCAAGTTTTTAATCATCTTCATTGTCTACAACATCGGCTTGTGTTGTTGGCCATGCCAATATTTCGGTATAAAAATCTTGATGAATATCAGGAATGTAACTCATCAGCTTATTAATATCTTGAATTTTCTTTGTTAACACCCTTGGGGTTAACACCCTCATATGCCTTTTTGTGTGGCAGACGTACTCTTAGGGCATAACGTAACTTAAATGTACTTTTTAAAGGGTTGTTTATAAACTCATGTGCTTGAACAAGACCTGGCCTTTTGATTGAATGTCTAAATTCTGAATTTGTAATGAAGACGACATACGACAGGACAAGAGCGGCAAAAAACGATGAAGTTGACAAGTGTCCATAGAGCATAAGTCCCGGACTAAAGATGTTTGGAAAGTAAACGCATTTTACGTGGCCTTTAGAAATCTGAAATGTATGGGACTAGTGTAGTATTGTTTCAAAGAAAGTTGAACAGTACCGAAAAAAGAGACACCGTTAAAATTTTTTTTTTGGAATTTTGGACAAGTGCTGTTTTGAAAACAAGTGATTCAATTATTATTTAAGTAAGTAATTAATATTTAAGTATACTATCAGGGATATAAAAGCTTAATAATTTCTAGAATTAGCAATGGAAATAAAATTCGAATATGTTTAAATAATTTAATGTCCAGTTAAACCTAGATCTTCACGAAGAGGCTTGTATTGCCGAATTATTTACCATTAACATTATCCCTTGGCAGCTTTAAGGGTATAAGGACGTAAACATTATTTGATGTTTTAGGACGAGCTCCATTAAAATCGGCGGCCCGAAGAGTCGAGAAGTCTTGGGGTTCCATCGTCACTATAAGCAAATGTATGTATATTTGTGTTTAAGTGTTTTTTGTTACTTTTGTGCTTAAGGGCAAGAGCTACCGATCACCGTTTGCTTTCCTGACCTCATTATAAGACACTCAAGTGCCTTTCCCGTCTACTTAAGGTTATCGTGATGAGCGATGACGCGAGTTTAATTTTTCACCACCCGTATTTTCATTATAAGTAAAAATCCCGTTTTAATAATTTCGTAAAGCGTCTAGAGTGTGAACATTAATCAATTGATAACAATTAGACAGCACAACACGTTACAATTATGAGATGGGATTAGCTGTCACTAAGGCGTTTACTTAATGAAGGTCGTGTAAGTAAACAATGAAATTATTCATAGGAGCGTTTCCGTAACAATGTAAACGTGGTTATATTGTTGGCGGCCACACGGGCCTTACAGCCCACACGACCTACATGGACCACATAAACGCTTGCCACGCGTTCTGCCTGAATACGCACCCCATTTGTACGCTTAATCACACGCAATTAATGTTAGATATTAATCAACGTATATTGATTAAAGCACGTAGTATCTTGGAGTAGTTGGCATGTTTAGGTTTAGCTGAATTTTTGGGTCTCAATGGAGTTGGCAGGGTGTGAGGCGGCTGTTTAGTGGGTTCGGGGGTGTCGGATATTACAGGGGAAGTCCCGAAGCCATCGATCATCGTTACTGTCAGATGAGCGAAGCGCCTTTTAACGAGCTAGGTGGCCACGACTTGTTGGCCAAGCGGCCACGCAGCGGCTTATCACACCGCCCACCTATAGCTGCGCAGTCGTCACATAATATAATACTGATTGCCTACAAATGACCATTGACCGGTGTCCATCAGCCTAATTGAATAGATAAAGTCGAGATCGGACTCGTTCAGCCTTAGGTATTCATTAGTGTGCCGTTCACAAGTTCCCTTCGTTAGCTCTGATTCGTGAATTTGTTTTAGTACAGTTGCTAAATTATTCGGAAAACTATGTTGAAAAACTGTTCCATTTGCAAAAAACCTGAAATTATTTACGTGTGTGATCATTTTGAAAGTGATCCGTTGCAAAACGAATATAACACTTTTTTCCGATGACACCTAGAATTGAATATTTTCAAGAGAAATATTTAAAAGTACCGTGTAACATTTGATTTCATTGTTTGGGAGTTCAATTGTTGAACAGTCATTAGTTAGGGAGCGAATGAGAAAACTTTACAGCTCTGAGATCTGTCACCAGATTTATTAGCCGTCGGTACTTATATTTGTAATGAAGCTTTCATCTTCAATCATTTTATGTTACCTTTGATTTTCAAATGTTAGAAAAGAACGGTAATACAGTACTTTAAAAGATGTAATTGGTTTTATTTTCTGTCCTTCTCATGTGGTTGAATTAATTATTCCGCACAGTTTCTTTTTTACGCCAGCCTCATTTTCGTGGAGTCATAATATTTTTCGAGCTTAGGAGTGACGACATAAAAGTTAGCCCCGCATTCTTAATTAATAATAACTTGTTTATTTACCTACTTATTTAAGTTATTTATGCAGTGGGCGTGCATTACTATTCTGTATAGGTAGGTATTAGGCTGTCTGTTCTTGTCCAGGCAGACAAAAGCTAATTTCATTTACGTGTGATAATTAAGTTAGTTTCTTAATAATTTCGGGACACACATTAAAATATAATTGACAGAGTTACGGTGATTTTTCGGGGTAGGCACTGCTTATATGCACGCCACTGTTGTGTGTTCCTAAAATAACATAAATAGGAGAAGACTGCCTACCAGTGACAAGAGTTCTTACCTAGCTCAAGAATCAGGGTGTTTCGGTCCCATAAATTACCATATGTCAATAAAAAATGTTTTATGATATAAGTCGCCTATAAAATAAGACGTTACACCAGTACAGTTGGAAGGTTTTTTTACTCAGATCAAAGTCTTTTCGTCAATCAATAACGCGGAAATCGTTAAATTTGGTTTCAATCTCCATAGCACGTTTATTTTGAAGATTTATTACAACAAAAGACGCTCGGATTATTGTATTGTCATCATTAACCCGTTGAGTAGAATCAGATAGGCAGATAAGTAGGATCGAATGATCGATGATCAAAAGAATGCATAATCACTACATAGTATAAAACAAGTCGCTTCTCGCTGTCTCTCCCTATGTGTGCTTAGATCTTTAAATCTACGCAACGGATTTTGATGCGGTTTATTTTAATAGATAAAGTGATTCAAGTGTGCGTGTGCGTGTATATGTATAATATGCGGGCAAAGCCGCTGGCAAAAGCTAGTAAAATATAAAAATGAGCAAAGGTAAATAAATATACAAAAGTAATACATTACCTTAATTATGATTACCTAGATGGGTTTTTGTGTGATTGTCTGTTTGTGTGATACTGCAAATCTGTGTAATTTGGATTGTTACGAAAAATGAAAATACTGTCAATTATAATTGTTTCCAAAACACTTAGTCTATTTTACAATTGGGTTTAGCCACACAACGATAACAAGTCAAGGTTTATCCGTGTGCTGAGGAGCCGTTCATTTAAACTAAAACTATCTAATGTTTTATGTTTTTTTTTTTTAACTAGCGGGTACGTGGAGCTAGGCTGTCGTAGAACTAATAATTGTGGAATAGTACTGCGTGTAAGTACAAGCAATACATTGACAAAGTTTTATCGGCATGGCAGCGCATAAATACAAGCAGACAAACAATGATTTGTATGTAACTAATTTATCAAGGACTCAAGCTACAAGTTGGTATTTGTTACATTGAATATGTAAATCATGACATTAAAAAGCTCAGTTCTAGTAACCGAATTTTAAACATTAAACAGCAGGACCTTTCATTTTTTATTGCCTCATCAAATAAAAGTCAATAAAAGATCAGGTTATGTTTGTTATGGACACCTGAGTAAATCAAATCGATAAGGTTCCTTAAAACTCCCATCGATATACCTCTCGACCATTTAGACATTTTGAAAAGCCAGTGATTAAAACTTTGCCGTATTTAGTTCTTATATTAAATAATATACTACAAAAAGATGGACTTAATGCCTGAGCCATTTTGTACCAGTAAACCTTGCGGTTACCACACTGGACACCGCTCCGGTATACGGTGCTGCTGGTTTTAACTTTGATTTTAGGATCTTGATTTGTATCGAATAACCGCAGGGTATAACTCACTGACTCGGCTGTGTCCGGTGTATTGTGATATTCGCCTTAGACTCTTTATGCAGAAAGAGAACATGACAGCTGCAACATTAGGGATTGATAGCACAAAAATAACTATAAATACTTTGAAAGACATAAATGCCTTTATACCTATACTAATATAATAAAGCTGAAGAGTTCGTTTGTTTATATGACCACGCTTATCTCAGCACCAAGCCGAGCAAAAGGAAAAGTCAAAAAGAACGCTGAGCGAAATCGAAGTAATAACCGGGGCGGGCGAGAGAATTTTGTAAAATTGTGACAGTTATTTTAGTATATTGTGTATTTTACGACTTCCACGTGAACGATGTCGCGGACAGAAACTAGTATATATCTACTATGGACTCTTACAGCATGCAATATATGTAAATCATCATTTGAGCCAAAAGGCGTCCAATAGGCCTCCCTCAATTGGGGGGTGGGGGCTGGGAGGTTGTCATAATCGCCACGCTTGATAAGCTAGTTGGCGATCTCAGTATGGTTGCTGCTGCCCATTCTCTAGTAAGTCCCTAAGTCGCCTCTTACGACAACCATGTGTAGAAATGGGATGGTGCTTTTCTTTACGTACGTAACCACACAGAACACATATGTAAGTAGTAGCAGTACTTACAATGTATGTAAGTACTTACAGACCACCAATAAAACGGTAGGCACTGATACCCGCTAACGACTGAGTTATCAGATTGCGGACCCGTAAGTTATACTTTGAATAATTGGAAAGCTCGAGTTAACTCAATCACAGCCTGAACTTTGTTACAATTGAACCATTCGTCGCGGTGTTGTATGTAATTAAATCCTCGAAGCCCCTTCTGAATCTATCATTGAGAAAGTTTTAACTGTCAATAATTCATTTAGAACTTTGCTCTAACTTATACCTTCTTTAGGATCAAAGCGTGGCCGTATTCTTGATACGATTTAACTTGGTTACATCAATCAATCCCTGCATACTTATTATTCTAGACAAAAGTTTGTGGAAACTGCTAACAACTGTTTATTTACTTAGTTCTAAAGATCCGGTCCAAGAGAAAAGTTAGTGATGAAAATGTTAAACATAAGTATATCCCGGTCTACAAAACTCTTTAAATAACGTCAGTTTGTAGCATCAGGTGCGGTGATACCTCACTGTGAGATTTTTACAGAATAGATCGGTTGATCACAGACTATGCGAGTTATCTTTCACCACGTTCCGTTCGAGTGCACGAGCACTGAGGTGCACTCAAGATAATGCAGCAACCCAATTATTCAGCGCACTAATTAGGCTGGGTCAGCAATATACTCGTTGACGGTGGAGAACACTGAACGCTCCCAGTGATAATCAAGCGTTGCAGCGCTTCAGTTATTTGCTAGCCATTTCCTTGTGATTATGCTGGAATTTCTAGCCCTTGCCATTCCTAGATACTCGAGTCGTAAGTGGCGCAATAACGCCATTGACTGTGCATGCCGAGGATACAATTGTATTGTTATACAAGAGCTACCTCCATTCATGAATAGCAGCATGGAAATCAATGTTGACGTTTTGTTTTTCTTACCGCAGGTTTATGTGGAACAGTATCAGTTGGCAAAAACATGCGTGTTTCATTCCGTTTTGCCGTCATTTTTCTAGTTCCGTTCGTACTAATGCAGATAAATATTGTGGCGGTACTTTTATGCCCATCTTTTCTACATTTTATTTAAAATTAACAGCACGTTAACAGCTCGTTGGATATCATTAACATTAACACACCTCTCATATTACGACCGTGGATGGAACACGTGACCTGATTAATATTTATAAAACCGTGAAAATTTTACGAATTAATTTCATCCAACTGTCTGCACGTCAAGTACTGCTACTCCATCGAGTCTATATTGCTTGTTCACCTCGATATTAACGTTATCGCAAAAAATACGCCTGTTTCATCCCACTCTTGAAAACATCCCAAAAGCTACTAAATAAGTTGGCCTCATCTACTTAAACTTTTCTAGTTCACAGTTATCTTTGAAATAAAACTAAAGAAAACTGAATAAAAAAGTTTTCGGCGTTACACGGATTGAGATCATAGAGAAAAGAAAAGAAAAACATTTACTGTATGTACTTACTGCGAACCACAGTTTCGCATTCAGCTTTCTGAGAGGCTCATTAATATTTCATTGAGTACTGCGAAGATGTTAATTTTCTGCGTTTATTGTATAACATAACGAGATAAATAGGACTTTTTAATTGTTCTCAACCATGTCTCAACGCGTTTCGTAATTAAATTAGTTTAATTTCATTATAATTTATACGTAGGTAAGGGGCTAAGGGTACGCCTATTAAAAGGGCTACTTTGCTTAATTTGTGGAATTGTCTGTTGATATTCCCTTCATGAGCAAGGCTGGAGGGTTACAACGAATGCGATTACCGGGAAGATGCTTAATAATTTAAATATTGTTTTTAGGAAGTTCAAGTATTGTGGGACTGGTGGTATTCAATCGTTTAAATAAAATTCACTACCTTGCCAAAGCTAATTAAGCTTAATAGCTTAGTTTCTCATTTTGGTCATTTTGTCATACGCCATATCTAAATTATAGGATAGAAGACCACGACTGGTTATCATCATCAGTTCAACCGAAAGACGTCCATTGCTGACGTAGGCTTCCCCCAGGTTCCGCCATTTTGACCGGTTCTGTGTTTCCCGCATCCAGCGAATTCCTGCAGCCTTCACAAGGTGGCGTTCTAACTCTCCGTCCGGTACGCAGTCTCCACTCCAGAACCTTTCGGCCCCATCAGCCATCTGTTATGCAAGCAATGGACTCGTGCCCTGCCCACTCGACTCAGCCATTTCGAAGATTAGCCGGAACAAACAGACAGACAGACAGACAAAAAAAATAAAAATTGTTTTTTTTTTAATGTGAGTACCGTATATACTTTCATATGCATTTATTGAAAAGCTGTTAATTTGAAATTACAAACAGACACTACAATTTTATTTATTTGTATAGATGTATAATTAGTACATTTGATAGTTTTCTGGTGATCCACATGATGTAAATTAACTGATTGAGATAATATGTCATCATCATCATCATCACCATCATCATTTCAGTCTGAAATCACCCATTACTGGATATAGGCCTCACCCTTTTTCCGCCATACATCTCGGTGATATGTGATAAATCGTTTTTTTTTTTTCAGTAAGTATGTTTATACAAACACTTTTACACGTCATTCATATTTTATAAACGAGATGACGCCTATGTAACGTGTAGAAAAACTTTGAGATGAAAGACCGAAACAGAGGTCACAGTTTCTTTTAAAGTCCAGATATAATCTTGGTCAGACCATGTGGATTGGTGTCTGAAAGGGTTTTTCGAGGAAAATCACACAAATTCAGTAGACTTGTCCAGTCACTGCACACAATTTTCAGTAATTATGCAGCTCAACTCAGTACATAAGAGGTCAACGATCCCAGAAACTATACTAAAGAAAAGATGGGTGTGTTAAAACGCGTTTTTAATCAGCGATGCGTAGGTATGGTCCTCTATTCTTAGGCAAATTCACTGTTTAGCGTTTTGGTTCCTGGGCCACACCTCTTGATTATTTAACGGTATTAGAACTTAGGATATATATATTGAGGGCAATCCACCTAACCACCTACCATTGTTCACTAGAAATGTCAATTGTCGTTGAACTCAATTGACCTCTTCGTTTACGTACTGCAGAATTAGTTTTTGAGCTTTTCTTATGTAGTTTTTGTTACAAGGCATCTTTTGTCCTGTCAGCCTTTGACTTTAGATTTGGATAAGGTGAACAGTGAGATGAAATAATTTATGGGGTCAATGTCTCATTGAATAGATCATTTAAAAATATATATGTACGCACAATTGTATTCTTAAAGATATTCTGTGCGTTTATGTTGTTTCTTCTAAAGAAGCTAGTCTTTTATGCAAAAGATGGTTTCTTGAACTAGCTTCTTACATTTTGTACGGAGATACTTAATTAGCATGAATCACAGAATACAACAATCATCTGCTTTCATAAGCAACAGGAGCGCGAGTGTTATTGACTAGGCCGTAGCTACGCCGTAGCGCTCCGCTACGACAGCTACATAATCGCTACGCCAGCTACAAAACCGCTACGCCTCGAGACAAACGTCTTGAACTTTGTTTTTGTCTGCAACAAAGCCCCAATTCTGTTGAATTGTTGCGTAACAACGCACCGACAAAACTAAAACATTGCTTTATTATACAAAAAGGCAAAACAAGAAAGGCCAAAAGCCTGAAGACTCAAAATTCCCTTTCAAGTTTCCATGTTAAAATTAGTAAGTGTCTTTCGGCGCCAAATTAAGTTTCATAATGAGATTTGTCGTGTACATCTTCGCATATTAAATCTTTTATTTTTCCCTACTAGAGCACTACTACTAAGGATTTGCGAAGTATTTACATCGAGGCTTAGTTTCATATTACATATTATTGGCTGTATTTTGTTTCGCTACAGTCGTGCTTTCGAAAAGGATATTAAATTATTACGAAGCAAATAATCACATGCCTGCTACATTATCTTTCCGAGCTGCAAAATGAATGAACTATAGATATGTTTAAATTCATATTAAAATTACATAGTGTCTAGTGTTGCAAGTTAAAATGGTATTGTAAGTTGTAGTCGCTATTTAATTGTTTCTTAATGATGGTGAATGCAGACGTGTTTGTAATTTCAGACAGCATCTGAACTTGATTCTTATTTAAAGCCTGGATTGAAGCTGGTAATAAATTTTGATATTTAACAGAGGTCTGTATTTTTATGTTTAGTAATGTGGAAGTGGATAGGTTCCGCAAAAATTGGAAGGAGGTCGCGCAGGCTCGAGAAAGATGAAAGGAGTGGAAGGAGGCCTTTGCCCAGGAATGGGACACTGGAGTCTAGCAAAAAATTAAATAAAAGATATGGAGGTTAGCCTTATAATGTATTTAATTTTCTTCCTCTTTTTTGATGCACTATGTTTCATTTCACCCATACTTTTCTATGAACGTTAGACTGTTGACTGTTGTTCGGAACTAAAGGTTTGCCATTGTTAAGCGCAGTATTCTAAGTATCAAATACACACATACAGACATACCATATTTGTAACACCACTTTACGCTCCATAACTTAAATTGCTGACGTTTCTCAAAAATCTGAAATAGGACTACGCTAGCGACGTCTGCCGTATGCCCAATGAGCGGTCAGTCAAAATAACAACTACGTGGATCACCTTTTTTAACCGACGAAAAAAAACGGAGGAGGTTATCAATTCGACGCGTATATTTTTTTTAATGTATGACCACGCATAACTTTTTACATAGTAGTCCGATTGTGATAATTATTTTTTTATTGGAAAGGGTATACTCCGAAGGTGGTCTCATATAAATTTGGAAAACAAAATCAAACCCTAAGAGTCAGAAAACAGGGGATGATTGATTGTTCACTCACTGATTGTAATGTTTAACCGCGCATAACTTTATACAGATTACTCCGATTTTGATAATTCTTTATTCATTGGATAGGGTATACCTTGCCAAGTATTATAAGTACATTAAAGCCACAAAAAATTATAAATTAAAAACTTTTTACCAAAAAATTTAGCCGCCGAAAAAACTGAAAAGCAAAAAATAATAAACCTTAAAATTATGAGTTGGCGCTGGAAAATCAAAGATCACTCAAAGTGCCGACTCATAATTTTAAGGTTTATTATTTTTTGCTTTTCAGTTTTTTCGGCGGTAAAATTTTTTGGTAAAAAGTTTTTATTTGGGTGGTAAATCATCATGAGACGTCTCCCGCTCTGGGTGGGCCGTGGGCGTGTCAGACTTTTACTGACTAAACCTCACCCCTGTGCCTTTAGTTGCCTGTGACAGGGCCACGGTAACTCTTTCCAACAAATCCACGACACTGGCAGGCATCGGCCCTAGCGGACCCCTTCAGTTCGTGCAGACATCTCTTTGTAGCACGCGTGGAACACAACCCGCCATCGGCGTGAGGGCACAGAGACTGCCTCTCTCTCATACGCTCCGCCTCCTTCTTTGCGAGCATTATTGCTTCGCAGAAGGAGGTGACGGATTCCTATACCCTTTCGCTCCCCGACCCTAATTTCGTCGGCTGCCGCCGGTACTACGCGGGGCCCTGACGCAGCCAAAAGGCGTCGCGGCAGATCTCGTAAAATATGATAGTACGAGCTGAAGAAAACACACGACCAGAGGTCCAGTTTATCCCTGAATCGAAAGAATCGGAAGTCATGGTGAGAGATAGGTCCAACTTTGACCAGCTGTGGGAAGATACGGGCTAACTCCTTACTAAAAAAAAAAATATTTTCAGGTTATAATGACCCATAGACATTCCTTACAAATTAACATACATAAGTATTATACAAAACGTGTGTTAATAATAGTACCTTAAACTATGTTAGTAGCACTTCACTTTTAAGTTAGCTTGTCCGTGAGCTGTCCTGTGGCACTTGTCCTCGGAAGCGACGGAATAAAAGGAACGTAGACATACGCATTATATTTCCTTAATATCATTATGATTATATTTTGGTGATTCGTGGTCTCCAATATCCGATAATAGGTTAACCTAAGGTCTCATGCACACGACGATCTGTATACGTAACAAGATATTAAGGCACACCGTAATAACGCCGTAGAGTTCAACAGATCTGATTGTTACCATTCATGCCAAACGCGCGGAAGTAACGGAGCAAACGTGCATTTTTTTGTGCGTGTTTTTTACTAAAGTATGTAAAACATGATCCTGTTTTATATTAGGGATAATAAATGCGCAGAAACTTGATCCCTATTTTATTTTCCGTTTTGATCGTGTTGCTGTTTTTATGTAGATTCGTGCATATTATCTTCCATTTTCGTTAAACTCTCGTTTAAAAGCATTGTGTGTATACACCCCAATTTAATTAAGAAGTGATCCTAACATTAATTTTAACATTTTAATAATTATTGTCTAACCTTGCCCTTACAGCGTTTATTTTAGGTACAAAGTTATAATAAAAATCTAACCACATGAATGAAGTAAATATTTGAGTATGAGTTAATTAGGAACTGAAATGGCTAGCTTTTGTTTTTAACCTAGCTTAGTGAAGGGAGGAGGAAGGGATTGAAGAGGATTGCTCTCCTTCGTATCATCATAGTTTTCAGTCTGAACATTCATAGTAGGGCATGCAAAAACCGGGCTGTTTACAAAACCGGTGAAACCGGTTAAATCGGTTTTTTCGGGTTTTTTTATTTGATTTTTAATAAATGAGAAATATGTCTGTACAGAAATGAAAATGCTGAAGTCTAATCAAAATATGATTTTTTTACGGACTGAAATAAGGTACAAGTACTAACAAGCTATACAAAAAGTTTCTTTACTTTATACAAAACATAGAATAATAATCATAAAGCTTATTATTTAGGAAAATAACATATTCTTTAAAACCTATACACAATTTGGAACATTTGGTAGGTAGACAAAGGCTTAAAATTACAGAATATTAAATAACAATTGAACTGTCATAAAATACAAACAGGCAAAATCAACAGTACGTAAAATGAAATCAAAATAATTATTGAAATATCGCATAAAATGGAAGTCTTATTCCATAATAAACCAAAACAAAATAAATCTGTCATTGTTGTAAATAAAACAGACTAGCTTCTGCACGCGACTTCGTCCGCGTCAATTTTTTCTACCCTGACCTTTCCCGTCGCATCGAATTGCCTGCTAGTTTTCGTTCATTTTTCGTTACTGCTCCGCTCCTTTTAATCGTAGCGTTATGTTATATAACCTATAACCTTTCTCAATAAATGGGCTACTCAACACAAAAATATTTTTTCAATTCGGACTAGTAGTTCCTGAGATTACCGCGTTCAACCAAACAAACAAACTCTTCAGCTTTATAATATTAGTATAGATGAGACCTGCTGATAAAAAGGCTCTCTCTGATTCCACACTTGTTGGAGGTATAGATTCCAAAGCTTTATATACTTTAATTAAGTGCTCTCCCATTTTTCCTCCACCGTCGTAAAGTGCCATTTCCACCCTGATTTTAGTTTCTAAATCAAGTTCTGTAGATAGGCTTGCACCAGAGGTATGTTGTTTGAGAGCCTTCTTTATTTCTTGTCGGAGTTGGTCCTTGATGTTCCATGAAACATTTACTAGGTACTGTATAGTCTAAGTTTTCCTGAGTTGTAGTTGCCGTCAGTTTAGTAGTCGAAAAATGCTTACTTATAATGTTAACCGAAAAAACCGAAAACTCTGGTTTTGTTATCTTAAAAAAACCGGGTTTCAAATCAGTCGGTTATCCGGTTTTTTCGGTTATCCGGGTATCCGGTTTGCATGCCCTAATTCATAGCAATCATGTTTCTGCTGCGTTTGGTCGAAAGATTACAAAGGGTAGGGAGAAGTTCTTAACCCATGCTAATTAGCGGTGGAAAACGTACTTCCATAACTTTGTAAATGCAAATATTTACTGACTACTATGTGAAAGAGCATTGCTTCCAGTACAGATTCCCGTTGGGGCTGAAAGGTTCTGGATTGCGTAACTTGTTGATGTAAAGTTTGAAGGTCTCCTACAAGGTGGGCCGGTGACCTGGTGAAGGCCGCAGAAATCCGCTGGTAGCGAGGGGCACGGAACTGGTCGAAGTCGCGGTGCTTGGGGGAGGCCTATATCTAGCAGTGGACGTTTTATGGCTGAAATGATGATGATGATGACTATGTGAAACAAACATTAAAATTAATACGATAAGTGTCCTTTGAATGTCAAACAAATTAAAAGGAGACCTATCCTATTTAAAGTTTGAAACATTTTAAAAGGGAGGTAGTGTACCTACACTACCCACTACTTGTTCATTGTAAGGAATGAAATCACACTTCATGAACGTCGCAATAACTTCACACAACTGTCCGTTCCGTGCGATAAGGACACAAGCCTCCATAAAAAACTCGGAAAACAGTTTATTGTATGCCTTTTTAAATTTTTATTTACGTATATTATCCCACTGGACACGTTATATTGAGCTTTCTCTTGACAATGTTTCTAAAAAGTTCTATTTGTTTTCAGTTAAATTTACAGTACCTGGATGCCCGAGATCTGCTCGGTTTTTTTTTTGTAAAAAGACATTTTCTAAAAATGAATCTTAGCTAGATCAATTTATCGCCCCCGAACCCCCCTGTATACTAAATTTCAAGAAAATCGTTGGAGCCGTTTCCGAGATTCAGATTATATATATATACAAGAATTGCTCGTTTAAAGGTATAATATAATATATATATACAAGAATTGCTCGTTTAAAGATTTAAGATAACATAACGCATATAGTATTCCCGAAGTGAGAATTGCCATAATTTACATCTGATCATTCACCACGTCATCAAATCTGTGAAAAGAGTTAAGGAATTTTCAGTTTCATGACTGTTCTCTCCCTTCAACAAAAGCATGATTTGTATGACATTACAGTGGCACTAACGAATCGTTCTGTCGCATTTATTACTGCCGTCTTTTTCTAATCAGAGAACATAGCCATCATTTATCTTTTTATTCTTCTTTCAATAAACAAAACATCCATTTTTGGCGTCTAGTTAGAGGCCGTTGTTTTGGGAAAGCCCGAAACGGACTGTCGATGTTTGTTGACGGAACAGTACGTGTTTGTGTTGCAGAGATAAACAAATCAGCGGCTAACTTGTGGCTGGAGGGCATCGTTCAATAGTGCAATAACGTATTGGATGGAAGATTGCAGTAATGTGTATGAAGTGACATATTGCACGCCCACTAGTCATGCTGACCCACTTTCACGGTCTGATGTTTCCAACTGATACGTTCTATTTTTAACACGTAATTTGTTGTTCTTTTTCGAGTTTTGTTTTTATAAAGCTGCTGAAAGTGACAGTTATTTTCCTCGTATATCATCGTGTTGGTGATGGTATTTTTAATTTAGTCGAAGCATGTATGATTATAGTTTAGAATAATAGATCGATTAGCAGTCAAGAGAAATCCATTCGTAATTAACTCCACTTTATCTGGGCTGATGGTAAACATGAAATAGAAATATTCTTGACAAGATTGTGGAAGTAACTTGCACAATATCTATACTAATATTATAAAGCTGAAGAGTTTGTTTGTTTATTTGTTTGGTTGAACGCGCTAATCTCAGGAACTACTGGTTCCAATTATAAAATTATTTTTGTGTTGGGTAGTCTATTTATTGAGGAAGACTATATAACATTACGCTACAGTCAAAAACAGCGGAGCAGCAACGAAAACTGCACGAAAACTGGCAGGCAATTCGATGCGACGGGAAGGGTCACGGGAGCAAAAATTTGACGCGGATGAAGTCGCGGGCAGAAGCTAGTGTATAATATTTTTCAGACTACTGTATCACTATTTACCTAGTGCGACGTAGCAACACTAGAACCTAATAATATCATACTTGACCCCGTGACTTAGGTAACACAAAAACTCAACCGGTTATAACTGAAACAATAACATGACAAATACATTACAAGTCGCCAATTAATCGAAACGCAAACGTACATATAATAATGGGGATGTTGTGTGAGTCAATAGGAATGGCGCGTATTATTGTGTCAACAATATACGTTACGTTGGTACGATTTGATTAAATGTTTGTCTTTACGCCGACGGTCGCTAAACAGCCGCATTGTATCTTGTAGATATCCAATTTACATGATCATTAGCCATCGATGTTCGAGCGAAAACATAATGAATTTACCGCGAGTTACAGCGGCGGGCTAATTGGGCTTTCATTGTAACCTTTCAACAACTTTCATTGCGCTGTTTATGTTGAGAAGCTGACAATTTTATCAAACTTATGAAGCAATGGATAGAGAATTTCTTTCAAACTCCTTCGCATTAAGAAAATGGGGTTACGCAATTGGGGTTTTAATTCATTGTACACCTCTATTTAGAACGAAGTAATGTAATAGTATGCTCATGCCGTGAAAAATATTATTAACCAGTAAAATTTGCTTTAAGAACGTGGCGCCCTAAACTCGCAAACCACGAGCCGACGCGGCGACGCAAGGGCAAAATTCGGTCGGAATATTGCTATCTCTGTTTGACAATTGGAGGCCAACGGTGACGCGGTGCGCAGCCGTGTGTGAGTAGTAGTATTTACCCTTTATGCATAAAGACTCGAAGACATTTTTATTTACTTGTAATTAGGTATGTTCGTTATTTGCTTTATTTTTGTTGACTACTTTGGGGAATCGTTAGTAAATGTATAGACTAGTAATGCGTTTTGTGGAAATTTCTTTACAATGTCCGTATCTCAAATTATTACAATTTATCTCGAGATCTAGGCCTTTTGTAGAGAGTCTTACATACCTTTCCTAACTTGGTACTTGTAAACTAATTTTAAGCCTATTTATGTTTGTTCATTCCCTATGGAGTGGTCTCAACTTTAAAAAAACCGGCCTAGTGCGAGTCGGACTCGCGCACCGAGGGTTCCGTACAAACCTTCAGGTATTCACGGTTTATGCATAAGGTTTATGTTTATGAAATTAAATGTTTTTTTTTTTATTTTTGTATTTGAGTTGACTGAATGAAAGGTAAATTGTGGTTTACGATTTATGACGTATTAAAAAAAACTACTTACTAGATCTCGTTCAAACCAATTTTCGGTGGAAGTTTACATGGTAAATTGGTAATGTACATCATATATTTTTTTTAGTTTTATCATTCATAGTTTTTCATCAAAATTCCCTTATTTTAGAAGTTACGGGGGGGTGGGGACACACATTTTACCAACTTGGAAGTGTCTCTCGCGCAAATTATTCAGTTTAGAAAAAAAATGATATGAGAAACCTCAATATAATTTTTGAAGACCTATCCATAGATACCCCACACGTATGGGTTTGATGAAAAAAAATTTTTGAGTCTCAGTTCTATGTATGGGAAACCCCAAATATTATTGTTTTTATTCTATTTTTGTGTGAAAATCTTAATGCGGTTTACAGAATACATCTACTTACCAAGTTTCAACAGCATAGCTCTTATAGTTTCGGAAAAAAATGGCTGTGACATACTCGGACAGACAGACAGACAGACATGACGAATCTATAAGGGTTCCGTTTTTTGCCATTTGGCAACGGAACCCTAAAAACTGGCCAAGTGCGAGTCGGACTCGCGCATCGAGGGTTCCGTACAAACCTGCAGGTATTCACGGTTTATGCATAAGGTTTATGTTTATGAAATGATTATAATTATTTTTATATTTGAGTTGACTGAATGAAAGGTAAATTGTGGTTTACGATTTATGACGTATTAAAAAAAAACTACTTCTCTATCTCTCTCTCTCTTTCTTTATCTATTTTTCTTCTCTTCTTCTATCTCGTTCAAACCAATTTTCGGTGGAAGTTTACATGGTAATGTACATCATATATTTATTTTTAGTTTTTAGAAAAAATGATATTAAAAACCTCAATATCATTTTTGTAGACCTATCCATAGATACCCCACACGTATGGGTTTGATGGTTTTTTTTTTTTGAGTTTCAGTTCTATGTATGGGGAACCCTAAATATTATTGGTTTTTTTTTTTCTATTTTTGTGTGAAAATCTTAATGCGGTTCACAGAATACATCTACTTACCAAGTTTCAACAGCATAGCTCTTATAGTTTCGGAATAAAGTGACTGTGACATACTCAGACAGACAGACAGACAGACATGACGAATCTATAATGGTTCCGTTTTTTGCCATTTGGCAACGGAACCCTGAAAACGAAGGCTTTTTCTGTCATATTTATGTATAAGTAATTATTCTTTTTACTAATTTTAAAAATTGTTATCCCTACATATTATAAAACAAAGTCCCCCGCTGCGTCTGTCTGTCTACTTGCGAAGAACTCAAAAAACCGGCCAAGTGCGAGTCGGACTCGCGCACCGAGGGTTCCGTACAAACCTGCAGGTCATCATCATCATCATTCGTCATCATCGTTTATGAAACGAAATGTTTTTTTTTTTAAATTTTTATATTTGTGTTGACTGAATGAAAGATAAATTGTGGTTTACGATTTATGACGTATTAAAAAAAAACTACTGACTAGATCTCGTTCAAACCAATTTTCGTTGGTAGTTTTCATGGTAATGTACATCATATATTTTTTTTAGTTTTATCATTCCCTTATTTTAGAAGTTACGGGGGGGGGGGGACACACATTTTACCACTTTGGAAGTGTCTCTCGCGCAAACTATTCAGTTTAGAAAAAAATGATATTAGAAACCTCAATTTCATTTTTGAAGACCTATCCATAGATACCCCACACGTAAGGGTTTGATGAAATTTTTTTTTTGTGTTTCAGTTCTATGTATGGGGAACCCCAAATATTATTGTTTAAAAAAAAAAATATATTAGAAACCTCAATATCATTTTTGAAGACCTATCCATAGATACCCCACACGTAAGGGTTTGATGAAAAAAAAAATTTTGAGTTTCAGTTCTATGTATGGGGAACCCCAAATATTATTGTTTTTTTTCTATTTTTGTGTGAAAATCTTAATGCGGTTCACTGAATACATCTACTTACCAAGTTTCAATAGCACAGCTCTTATAGTTTCGGAGAAAAGTGGCTGCGACATACTCGGACAGACAGACAGACAGACAGACAGACAGACAGACAGACAGACAGACATGGCGAATCTATAAGGGTTCCGTTTTTTGCCATTTGGCAACGGAACCCTAAAAATGGTGAATGGATTTTCATGCGGTTATCACCAATAGATAGAGTGATTTATGAAGGTTTAGATGCATTGTCCAACCTCCACGCGAGCGAAGCCGCCGGCAAAAGTTACCTACTTATAAATAATGAATAAATGTTACTAAAAGTGTTACGCAAAATATTAGTAACAGACAAATATTCCAATAATTTATACATATTTACGCGATAAAAGAGGATTAATAAAAAACAACGTTTTTTTTTACACGCTTTATATTAGCTTCACTTGTATGTTTTTTTTATAACCGACTCCTTATAGCGCGATTTTGACCACAGAAAAAAGAATTCTTTATTCCGTGATTTTGACCCACTTCAAACGACCAGATTTCATTCAAACTTTGCTCACCTGTCAAGGACCGATGACAATGCAATAATTTCATAAATTTGTGACATTATCCTTGCCAGGACAGCAAAACAACTGTCTTCGAAAACTACGCTGACATACGACATAAACTACGCTGACATACGTCACAAACTACGCTGACATACGTCACAAACTACTCTGACATACGTCACAAACTACGCTGACATACGTCTCAAAATTCGAAACACCCTAAAAAATAGAAAATGAATAATAAAAAAAAACGTGGGGTGCTTTTTAAGGTATTTTTTATTGATATCAGGCACCCCACGCTTTTTTCCATTATTTTGTACTTTTTAGTTTGGTTTTCAATGGAAGCGTGTTTTTAGTTTTTTTAAACTATTATTTTTTTAATTAAAATTTATTTGTAATGTTCTTACACGTTACTCTCCTGACGAAAAAACCTTATAAAATAAAAATTAATAGTAATTTATTCAAGCTAGGTTTAGAATCAGCACTTTTCGAACGTCAAAATTACATAAAACAGTCCCACAAACCGCCCGCCCGACACCAACTCCCCAGCGGCACTGTTTAGTTACATAAACTTGATTCTATACAATAGTAGGTAGGCAAAGTGGTCTGGTGGCCCAGTAATGGCCCCGAGTTACGAGTTATAGGTAGCGGGTTCGAACCCAGGCAAGCGCTTTACTATGTATAAATAATGTCATCACCATTGCTCTCACACCGGTAACGGAAAACATCGTGAGGAAACCGGCATGTCCTAGAATTAAAAAATCGAAGACATCAGACATCTACCAATCCGCACTGGGCCCGTGTGGTAGATTACGGCCCATTCCCTCTCAGAAACGAGGCTTGTATCCCAGCAGTGGGAACGTTATAGACTAATTATGTATTTGCCATATGTCAGCTAACTATGCCAATATACCAACAAATAAATAAAAACTTGTGAAGTAAAAAATATACAAAGTAGTTGGTTTAAATAGTGTGTGTGTGTGTGTGTGTGTAACACAATAAATGAACATTATGATAATAAATTGTTCAGAATCGTTTACAGAATCGATTTCTGTTATTTTCTATACTGGCAATTGTTTATCCCAGAAATATTTAAAACTACGTTAATTATGGTGAAACTCACGTTCCCACGGACGTAATAAGATCGCGGCTGGCTATTTTCGCCCACTGTATTTTAAACTGTCGGTGTTGAACCGAGCATTGAGAATACAACAGAGTGCAGCGCGGGTGAGTCTCAGCGCGTCTAAGCACAGTTGAATTTTCACCTCTTGGCCTCACTCTCTTGGAGTAGTACCTTGAAAATCCAGTGCACGAAAATAACCAGCCGCGATTTTATTACGTCCGTGGGAAGTCATAAAATAATTAACGTAGTCATAACATAATTAACGTATACCTAGATAGGTAGGTAAATACCAACTTATACAAAATATACTTAGGTACTTACTACTATTAAACTCGGACCACGAAAAAAAAATCTTTATTTTATTGGGCTGAGTTTAAAAAATATGTAAGTAAACAATTAGTAGTCAAGCAATATTAGGCAGGTAACTTATAATATATCATTGGGTAATAGAATAGGTTCTCACTTACTGTGAGACACATCCCAACGTTCGGAGTCCATATTGGCAACCAAACCGAATCGTAAACAATAAATCCAGGTCCGTAAACAAAGCTCCTGCCAGGGTCGCGAGATTCGTTCGAAAGTGTTACCATGGCCCTGGCATATGGGCACCTGATGGAACTAACTAACGGGTGGGTTTTAGTCAGTAAAAGTCTGACACGCCCTCCTGCCCCGCCCAGAGCGGGAGAAGTCATTTGATGATTTCCCATCCAAAAAAACAAGCAAAGTTCATCATCATTGCATTCTCATCAGTCATTCAGTCTCTGTACTCGATACCAGATCAGAAGAACAATCAAAAACCAAGTTCTATAGCATAGGTCAATAATAGTGTCAGAAATATCACAATACAATTGAATAAACAAATAAAAGTACGGCCAAAATGCATGTTACGCTAGTGTGAATGCATGTCCGAGCGGTACACAACACACCTACCGCGAGTCGTACGACCGTGCACACATTGACATTTTTGTGAGACGCGATAGCACTACCAGCTATTGAAAATTATGATAAATTTGGATGTGTTCCGTAATACCAAAAATGATGAATGAAAACTTAATGATTTTTCAATTGTTTTTTGTTATTTAGTATCTTGATAATATAATCTGTGTTATGGATAAAACATTATTACAGATATTGTTGTTTTTAATGCAGAAAAAACAAAAAGAAAACATGTCATTTATGTTGTAAAAATGTGCGAAATGCAATTCGCTCAAACTTTGTTTTGGCTTAGTTTTTTTTTAAAAAAACGTCACCATAACCTAGATAAATACTGTCTAAAGCCGAATATCATCTTAAAATGGTGGAAATATGCTCAAATTGCAAATGATTTTGGTATTACGTTTGTATGGACAGACTGTCCGTCGCCGAGCCCTTAATTATCTTTTATTACAGTCCGCGACAAAACTTTAGCACACTAGATGTTCTTAAGGATTGATGCTACGGTTTATAATAAATAGATGCAGTTTATAATCAGCTATTATTCTTTATTCGTTTACTTAACTTATAGACTATGAAGAGTAACTGTAAAATTTAATGTATATTTTTTTACTTTTATTAATAATTATAATCGCGACAAAACTATAGCGCACTTACATAAAAATATTAAAACGAAATATGTATTTCTTTTTAAAACAATCATTTTAAAAACGTGTGGATCCTCCTTTGTTCATGACAATATTTATCATCCTTTCCGGAAGTGAATCAAATTGTTTTTTTATCTTTTCTTGATCCATATTTTCCCATTCCTGCAATACGTGTTTTTAGAGTTCCGTTGCCAAATGGCAAAAAACGGAACCCTTATAGATTCGCCATGTCTGTCTGTCTGTCTGTCTGTCTGTCTGTCCGAGTATGTCGCAGCCACTTTTCTCCGAAACTATAAGAGCTGTGCTATTGAAACTTGGTAAGTAGATGTATTCAGTGAACCGCATTAAGATTTTCACACAAAAATAGAAAAAAAACAATAATATTTGGGGTTCCCCATACATAGAACTGAAACTCAACATATTTTTTTTCATCAAACCCTTACGTGTGGGGTATCTATGGATAGGTCTTCAAAAATGAAATTGAAGTTTCTAATATCATTTTTTTCTAAACTGAATAGTTTGCGCGAGAGACACTTCCAAAGTGGTAAAATGTGTGTCCCCCCCCCGTAACTTCTAAAATAAGGGAATGATAAAACTAAAAAAAATATATGATGTACATTACCATGAAAACTACCAACGAAAATTGGTTTGAACGAGATCTAGTTAGTAGTTTTTTTTTAATACGTCATAAATCGTAAACCACAATTTACCTTTCATTCAGTCAACACAAATACAAAAATTAAAAAAAAAAACATTTCATTTCCTAAACGATGATGACGAATGATGATGATGATGACCTGCAGGTTTGTACGGAACCCTCGGTGCGCGAGTCCGACTCGCACTTGGCCGGTTTTTTTTTTTAAGTCTTTGACATTCTCAAACTGACGGCCGTTGGCGTACACAGCTCGTGTTAAGTCTGCCCAACAATTTTCCATTATGTTTAGGTCAGGAGACCTTGCTGGCCAACTCAGTGTTGTAATGTTATGATCTGAAAAATATTGTTGAACTCTCTTTGCGATATGCACTTTGGCATTATCTTGTTGGAAAATATATTGTTCTCCAGCAATATTGTTCCCGTGTTTCAACAGTTGCTCGTCTATGATCCTTAAGTAGTTTTCACGGTTTAAATTTCCAGAAAAAGAAACTAAGTCAGTTTTTCCGTGGTAGCCAATCCCACCCCACAACATTACACTACCTCCTCCCATATGACGTCGACTTAAAAACTGGGGTTCCTTTCTCAAATCGTGGTAATAATACTGGTAACCATCAGGTCCGTCCAAATTAAACTTTTTTCATCGGAAAAAATTACTTTTCGCCACTTTTTCTTCCAGGAAATATGTCTTTGTGCAAATTCCAATCTTGCTTCTTTATGCTTGTCTGTTAAAGCAGGTTTACGCTGTAATTTTTTTCTTACTAAATGTTTAGAACCCTTCAGTAAACGCTGAACATTACGAACATTAGTGTTTACACCCGCCTGTGCAGCTATTTCTCTGGCTGTCAAAGTTGAATTCGAGGCAATCCTTAAAATTGCTCTTCTGTCTCTGTCACTTATCGCCTTTGTACGACCGCCACGATATTTTTTGAGATAGTTTTCAGGATCTTTCAAGTAGTTTTGAATCACTTTACGGCTTCGATTAATCAATTGAGCAATTTGACTGATATTATATTGTTTCTTCTTACAATTATTAATCATGTCTATTTCAGTACTATTGAGTTTTTTCCGTGGGGCATTGTAAAAAATTATATTAAATAATAGCACGTATTTAAATAGCAAATACTAAAGACTTAAAACTCACTATCAAAATTGACTATTCGCGTCCATAGATGGAATGACACTGCAACTGCGCTATTGTTTTGTCGCGCCTACAAGTCGGGACTAAACATGTTCCGACATGTAGGCAGCGCGACGATAATCAAAATAGTAACGTATAGAAATAATCTAAGTACGGAAATTCGGAAGCATTTGTAAGACGATAGTTACTTGTACGGTTTGGCAAATAAAGTTAAATTTATTAGGTGTGCTAAAGTTTTGTCGCGGACTGTAGGTAATTCATATCTCATCGTTAGGTCCTAATGTTCCTGTTGTGTGAATTTCAAATGCGGGTGTGCTGTTAGTCGACTAGATGTTTGCCACTCCGGAGTAGATATTTCAGCAAACTGCAGAAACAGTTTTGTATACTGATTTCGAACATTACCTAAAGGAAATGGATAAACTCTGGCCTAGCGAGAACAAAATGTGAATAATATTTATAATAATAATACAGTTTTCGTTACTTGTCAAAACCGAGCAGGAAATATTTCAATATAAAATATTATTATTTTGATTTAAGTGGTCAGGGAAATCTTTGTGTTGCCAGTTTTGGTAGTAAATAATAATTTTGCGAGCATTTTATGAATATAAAATATTAAATCTGTTTTTAAAGCGTATTGAATAATATGCTTTAAACTGTAATGAACATGATATTTAATAATTATGCAAATACTGTAACAATTTAAATTTTTAAATAAGTTGATAAGTCTAGTATTACAAATATGTAATGGCAGCACCATTTATCTTTGTCCATCATCGACCCATAACTATTACAGTGGGAGGAAATAAAGATAAACAATGCAACCGAATAATTTAGTTTTGTTTGTTCTGTACGAATCATCCTGTGTGTTAGAAAGAGTACGCTTTAGAGCTTATATTTGTCATTCTTTATTTTTCATGTAAAAATTAATTCCGAAAAAATGAGTTATGGCCGCAAGTGATTGTTGCACTGTTTTACACACATTTCTGCATATTACCTTTAGCGTAAAACAAATGAAAACAATAATTTATAGAGAACCAATAAAAATAAGTTGATAATAAAATGACCCTGGTGCCTCAAGTGGTCATACTCATCAGTTATATTTTTGGAATCGTCTACTCGAGCCTATTATGTTGACGTACTAAAAATTTTTTCACGACTTAACTGATTGGGTTCTTTCTATAGTCTGACATTTTGATTTTTGTGAAACCTCATCATACTAGGAATTTCCTTCAAATCCAGTTTCGACGCTGGGCCATCACCACAATCTTAACGATATGTTCGCCGTTAAATAGCGGAGAATAAAGTATGATGCATAGATTGAACATTACTATGTACTATGGTACGTAATTATTCACAAAGACTTGCGGCTAAAACGTAACCCTCTGTATCAGGCGCGTAACAAGATGGTTTCTATTTTATCCTCTGCTATCTTTTTCGCATTTCTAAGTGACTTCACCTTTCTTGGAATATGGCCCCTCACACTGTAGATAACCTCGGCTAATAACAATACCATCGCATACTAGCATCTCGGTGCACTAAGATTTTGCCTGGTTTCCAACGGAGATCCATTCTATAAACTGGGGCATAGAAAATGAATCATGTGTGATGCAGATATGAGATTGAGTGAAATTCAATCTGTAGGACGATAGTGCATTACTTCAAGATCGACAGGTTTGAATTCGATTTTTTTGATAGATATAGAAGCCAGCAGAATCGGGAAGGGTCCTACGGCCCTTCACAAAGTTTTATAACGAACAGAACGGCACGGATTTGAAACACTATAATTGCTTCATAGTACATTTTGTTTTATTTCTGAGCCAAGCTGGTATGGGACTGTTGTTTTTAAACATAATCTGGGCTTACAGACGGAAGAGCCTCATAAAGAGTATTCTTTTCTGGTTTGGAATTAATAACAAGACGTCAACTACATCTACTGACCGCTTTATTATTCGATACGAAATCAGAAATCAAAGCCGCAAATCAAAATTTTTTGCAATAATATCTACGTATTTTCGAAATCGAACGTGGCGAACAATGTGTAAAAGCGGCAGCACTCGATTGGACGCAAATCCATTTCCTCTTTCGGTCTGTTCACTGCATTTCGTTTATATAATTAAGTACTAGCTGTTGCCCGTAGCTTCGCCTGCGTGTATGACGAAAATTATACCACGGGTCCGAGCTATCAGAACAAAAATTATGCCATTTAATCATCATTTGCTTAACCTTTTCCAAACTGTGTTGGGGTCAGCTTCCAGTCTAACCAGATGCAGCTCATTACCAGTATTTTACATGGAGTGACTGCTTATCTGACCTTCACAACTTACTGGGTAATACGATTCCCCTTGGTAAGACTGCTTGTCAGACTTTCGGGCTTCTGATGAGCCGTAACGACCGTCAAAGATCCACAAGTGACAGCCGAGACCAACGGATTAACCTGCTTTCCGAAGTACGGAGAGGTCTTGGTATGTGTCATCCATCCGCAAACGAACTGCGGTAAGAGTAGCTTAACCTGAGCGATCGATCCGTGAGGCTGGTATTACTTAGCCACAAGCTCCTCCATCTAATATCCTTGTATTTTTTTTTTTAGTGGTATAGGCGTGAAATAACATACAGACAGCAACTTTCGAATTTATAACATTACTATGATAATAATAATCTTAGGAAAACCAACACAACGTTATCTGATCCCAAACTAGGCAGAGCCTGTACTATGGTAACCAGACAACTGATAAATCTAATATATAAAATTCTCGTGTCACAGTTTTCGTTGCCATACTCCTCCGAAACGGCTTGACCGATTTTGATGAAATTTTTTGTGCTTATCCGGTATCTATGAGAATCGGCCAACATCTATTTTTCATCCCCCTAAATGTTAGGGGTAGTCCACCCCAAAATTTTATTTTTTATTTTTTAGACAAAATTTTTAATTTCTATTTTTTTATGATACAACATACAAAAATACATACAATCCTCAATTTTCACTCTTTTTCACCTGGCAAAATAACGTTTGCTGGGTCAGCTAATATACTTATATATTTCTAAACACATACATATTATAGATAAATTACACCCAGACACAGAACAAATGATTGCGCTCATCACACAAAGATTTGTCCTGGGTGGGAATCGAACCCACGACCTCAGTCTTAGCAGTCAGGGTCACTAACCACTAGACTAACAGGCCAGTGATTTATACTAAACAACTAAATTAGTTATAGTTTGAAATGAAATATGCTCTTGTATCTGTCGCTCATCTGTCTATATTTCTGGAGACTAGTTTTAATTTTATTATTCAGCATGGATATAGAACGCAGCAGTCTGCGTTCTATATCAATTCACTGCAGTCAGTGAATTATGAATTTAATATTGAAAAACTCAAATCGTCTGTTACGCAACCCTTGTAAGTTACCACAATCAACCAATCAAGTCAGCCTCTCGTAGTCCACTGCTGAACATAGGCCTGGGCCCAGCTCCAGCACAAATGGATCCTACTTCCGGCTTCTTTCTCAAAGTTGTGTCTACCAAACTGGATGAATTGCCTTTGACGAATATAGTCCTTTACAACTTTGTCTTGTCCAGTATAGTCTAGCGTCTTAAAAACGGCTTCCAGCGTATTGGTGAACAGTTTCGGGGATATCACGTCACCCTGTCTTACTACTCTGAGCAGTTGGATGGGGTTGGTTTGCTTACCCTGGATCTGGATAGTCATCTTAGCAGCGTCATGCAGATGGAGTCAAAGGCTGTCTTTTGATAAAGCCTTCGACTTCATCGGAATCCGCTGCTTCTTCGGAAGCGGCTGGTTGTTCTTCGGTCTTCTGCACAATTTGCCGAATAGTTTGTATGATCTAAGGTGCTGAAGCCTTTTCGAAAACCGTCTTGTTGTGACAGCTGGAACTCGTCAAGTCTCCTTCTCTTCTTATTTTCTAAATACCTGATGGAGCAGAATATTGTTAAAATATTCTCAAATATTTAACTTTCACAACGTCAAACCGCGTAACGATAAAAGCGCGCGTTCGTAAATCGACATTTCGAAAACAAACGAACATTTTGGGAACGTTCTCGAACAAGATGACTTGATAACGTTTTCCCTTTTCTATGCATTTTACTTTTGACAGATATTTTAAACTGTTATTTAAAAAATATAGATTAATATATACCGTCGCATAAAGCAAATATAAACACTTAATTCATTTGAAGGCTTTTTATAAACTTATTAATAATGTGTCCTTCATAACAGGGGGCTTAGTACATAAGTTATTAAAAAATAAAATAATAAATGATGCTCGACCTATTTAAGTTTCGTTTAAACAAGGCGCTAGTGACAACTATAAACTAAATAACATATAAACATATAAAGCTATCATCATCATATTTTCAGCCGAAAGACGTCCACTGCTGGACGCACCGTAACAGCATCCAGCGTATTTCTGCAGCCTTCACCAGGTCATCGGAATGCAGTCGGTTTATGAAAGCTAAAATAAAGTAAAAAACGCCATAAAACCAAACTTGCTACATTGATGACTTTAAGCCTGCTCTACTCTGTACTTTTCTTGGAGTGCCAATATGAATTATTCTAACAAACTAATAATATTAGCATAGTAGGTATGGTCCCACTACAGTGTAAATTGCTTCCTCTGATACAGAGAAGACACCACGCTTGCAATTTAACAAAAACAACGTAGCCATGCCTACAAATAAATTACGTGCAATTTCAATATTAATGTTTAGAAAAACGTTTTCATTTAATGAGTCATGTAGATGCATGAAGGCTCGTGCAGAGTAGCGCGGCGCGATGGTCGCGCGTGATTCGGCGATTTATATCCGTAGAACAATTTCTATAAACGTGTCGCGGTGCGACAGGTCGCCCCTGTGTGAAGTGTCGCCCGCGTTTTCATAGAAATTGTTCTCCAGATATAAATAGCCGAATCGCGCGCGACCGTCGCGTCGCGCTAGTCTGCACGAGCCTTTAGTCGTGCATACGTTCTTATTTTATTCTATTTAATGAATGTTCAATGTAATGCGAAACTCTGCAGATGTTACCGGTATCGATATCTGAACGCGATTAAATTTAAATAAAAAAGATTTATGATCGTTCTTTAAGGATCAACGACCGCCGGTAGTTTTGTTACTTGAAGTATGAGTAGAGAAAACATGTTTTATCGTCTTTCGATATCGATACCAATCAGGTATATGGATTTTACACAGTGAACCGTGAGACGGGATGAATGGGACGCAGGGGTGAATCTGGACGAAGTTTTAAAACAGATTTTAACATTTATATAATAAAAGTAATATACATTTATTTATTTATTATTAATAACCAACTTACACTAACAGTTAGCACCACACATAAAAGTTATCGGTCAATACTATTTATAACTTATACAGAATATACATACACATACAATCATAGAATTTAATAAATTAAAAAATTGGATAATATTTGGTAAGAGTAAAGGATTATACAAAATTAAATATAAGATGAAAATAGGTATAAAAAAGGGTAAAATTAGATAACAATCAGATAAAATTTCATAAGAAAATAGTTACATAAAAATTTGGCATAAAATTGTGCAATAAAATAATCAATAATATAGTACAGTTCAATTTATTTAGTCGATGGAAATTGTACTGGGAGTGGCTATGGACTCCAGGTATCGAGTAGCAGTGTTCAGGAATCTCAACTCAGTATTCGCGAAAACATCGGATGATACGTCATACAGCAAAACGTTGTTAATTTGGTATAATGGAATAAGGGTTAAGGAACTGGTTTGTGGTATCGAGAACAGGGGACGTTGGCGAGGGCGAAGTGTGTGTATAATGGGTGGTGGGATGTTAAAGGAGATATCCTGCAATAACGAGGAGTTGAAGTGGGTACCACGAATAAGGTGGATAAAATAAGTAACCAGACCAAGATTTCTCCTAACTTCCAAACTGTACCCCACCATACCCAGCACAAATGGTATTGGGTAGGTACATGTACTGGTAATAACCATAAAGTTTTAAGTAGAGTTAGCGGACAAAAGACTTCTGAACCTTTTCGACGACCAGGTGCACCGGGATACGCATGCAGGATTCAGTTATTTCGCTCATAAAGGTACATTGTTACAGTAATTTATTTGTCCAATTTTGCCTTATGCTAAAACCGTGGCGAGAGCTGGAGTCTGAACTAGTTTCGTGACCTGTAAGACAGATCTCCAGGTTCACACCCCTTCAAACATAATCACATTTAACAGCCTTAATTCAGATGTGATTATGTTTAAAGGGGTGTGAGCTTGGAAATAATATAGTCTGTTGCCAAAAAGGACTCATAATGTGTTAACTGTATCATAAATACCGATCAAGTGTCTTTGTTGGCAATAAACAATATTATTTCGACATTACAATTCATTGAAACGCTTTTATTAGCTTCATATGTATGTTAGTATATTATATTAGTGTGCGCCTATGTAACGGAAACTTTGAACATCATTTTGACCCCTTTAAAAACGTTGGATAAACTCGAAATTTGCCTAACTTATCAAGGACCAATGACATTATGATAATTTTATAAATTTGTGTCATTATCCTTGCCAGGGTTACCGGGATAGCAAATAAAACTGTTTTAGAAAACTACTCTGACATTCGCCACAAAATTCGAAACATCCTAAAATATAGAAAATAAATAATAGTTTAATATAACTAAAAACACGCTACCATAAAAAACCAGACTAAAAAGTAAAAAATAATGGAAAAAGCGTGGGATGTTTTAAATCAATAAAAAAAATACCTTAAAAAGCACCCCACCCTTTTCGCTTTTTTTTTCTAATAATCACATTTAACAGCCCTAATTCAGATGTGATTATGTTTAAAAGGGTGTGAGCCTGGAAATAATATGTTTGTTGCCAAAAAGGACTCATAATGTGTTACTTCAACAGCCTATAACGTTCCCACTGCTGAAACACAGGCCTCCTCGGTGAGTGGGTCAAAATCCACCACGCGGGCCCAGTGCGGGTTGGTAGATGTCACATGTCTTCAAATTTTTGGTTCTAAGGCATACCGGTCCCCAAGATGTTATCCTTCACCGTTTTGAGAGTAATGGTAATGAAATAATTTACACAAAGTAAAGCACCTGCTTGGGTTCGAATTCACGACCACTACTCGTAAGTCGCGGCCGTTACCACAGGGCCACCACTGCTCATAATGTGTTAACTGTATCATGAATACCGATCAAGCGACCGAGCAATATTATTTCAACGTTACAATTCATTTTTAAGTTTCATCCCGATTCACCCCTGCATTTTTATTCAAGCCGATTTACTGAAACTGATTTTTCAAGTGAATACAGTAACTGCGGTCGATGACCCGAGAAAAAACATTACTTATTAAATTATTTTTTCTTTTTCTTTTATTATGTAAAGATATTGATATCAATGACGTCTGCGGAGTTACGGTAGCTAATTTAATTTGTAGCTACGAAATTATTCGTTCGGATATGCTTAATCTGAATCATTATAATTAATTAATAGGCTCTTCATAAATCAAGTAGCGGATGTTAGATAAAAATTACAGCCAGGATGAAGTGGGAGTGAGCTGGATACGTCTCATGAATGCACCCGAAGAGATGGGCAAAGATCGTCACGCTGGAGGGAGGACATCACTGTCGAGACCATGGCAAAGGTGAAGTGACGTTATCAGGGCCAAAATGGCCAGATATCGCACCTGACAGGGAGGTTTGAAAGGAAAAGATTCCTATCAGTGGGACACAAAATTAGGGTGCCAAAAATTTGTATTAGATGTATATTAATTATTATTTTCGTCATGTAAGGAGGATTCACATAATTTTAGCAAATGTTACGGTTGCATCCAATCTGCAAGCCGATTGACATCTGCAAAGCTGAGTTCTCATAGCTCCGACATTCGAGACATGTAATCGATGTCTATGTCGCTTACATGTCATGACGAGTGATCCTCGATATTGCAACGTTTTCAGTTTTGTCTCGGTATAAAAAATATAGGCGTTTTATTGGGGCACAATTATTGATGATTGAAATACTTACATATTTTCTTTTCAGGGGAAGATATCTTACTAAGAAATGGGGATGTTACCAAATAATTGTGTAGCCTTCCCAGTGATAATAAGGTTGGCGTCCAGTCTCACCGGATGCAGCTGAACACCAGTACTTTGCATGGAGCTACTGCCTATCTGTCCTCCACCACCCAGTAACCGGGTAAAACGATACTCCTTGGTAAGGTTGGTTGCCAAAATATCGAGCTTCTGACTACCCGCAACGACTGTCAAAGATTCACGAATGACAGCCAGTACAAACGGCTTAACGTGCTTTCCGAGGCATAGAGGGTTCTTGGTATGTCACCCATCTATGGACCGTCCGCGGCAAGCGTAGTTTAAGCTGATCGATGTACCCGAAAAACTATTAGTTGTTAGCAGCCCTCCTTGAATATGATAATTTGTTATTTTTTAAAATTTATTTATTTAAACTTCACGCACACAAAAAGGTATAGGCGGACTTAATGCCGTAGGCATTCTCTACCAGTCAACCAAGGCTTTGGTTGAGAGGAGCAATGATAAAAATATATTCCTTATTCTTCAGTTCCACTGACGATACCGCATAGATTTACGTGAATTATACTTCGTTTTTCACGCACCTTCAAGCGGAACCCTGTTCTGTTACAAATGTGTACTTATCTAGATAACTATGTTCATTCGTACATATATCATGGTCTGTTTAACATTCAATCAAGCGGGAAAGCCCCGCGTGACGTGGCATGACGTGATGGGACGAGACGCGAGTTAACCCTCCGTACGCCGCGAGCCGGGTCTTTCCCAACTAAATTGTCCAACTGGGCATGAAGTGAAAGAAAATCATAATGTATCAGCAAACACTGTTTCTGCTACATTTGAAGTTAATAGCAACATTAAATTATCTAGTTTTATGAACACTCATGCTGTTAAATCTGTTCATAGATATACTTATGTAAAATAGAAGCACATTTTCAGGGTGCAATGTGCAGCTTTAATTTTTCTAGAGCACTTTAGCTTGTTTGTTAACTCTTCTAAAGCTTCAACGCAGTCCGCAAACACAGCAACACACTTAAACGATTACATAAGCTATTCGGGAAAATGCGGCGGTAGACGAGATCTACGAAGTCGTGTCAAAAGAAGACATGAATTGTTACACAGAAATCAAGAAGACGTCGTGAACTCTTATGAAAGTTATTATTGCTTTGAACGCATTTGCCGTTGCTTTTTGCTATGTAGCGGTAGAATAATACGATTGTAATATTAAATGTATACGTCCTCTTTGATTAAAGCAAAAATGGAATGGTTGGAATTTATGCCAGTAATTTATTTGTATCAATTGCCCTTTTAGAATATTATAAAACATTTTAAAAGAGTAACTGTGGAGTTTCTTGCTTATTATTCTCGGTACGAAACGACTACTAAACTAGAATTTTATGTTTTTGTATATTTTAGACGTTCAAAAATGCCTTGTATGTGCCTATTTGAAATAAAAAGATACCGACTTCCGAAATTAAAGGTTTTTTTTTTTAATTTTTGCTAAAAAGATTTTCTTTTTTACGTTTTATTTATGGTTTTATTACCACACACTAATTCGTATACCATTGACTTTGACTTTAAAGTTATTAATGTGAACGTCTTTAAGTAGACTCCAGTGCCAGGTTTGCCAATGCAAGGAAAACCTGTTCAGGTGGAGGTTCATAGACGACTCCACCTAGGAGTGTATATGTGGTGCTTTCCCACAATCTATGGAACACTTAATATCATGCCTTGTGTGTCCTGTCAGCTGTTCGTTACAGAAATTGATTGACGCTAATTATTCAAAATTAAAATACAGTATCGAATCGGAGAAATAATAAAGGAATTACAAAACTTGATATTAGGGACACTTTTTTGGTTTATTCTGAATGTCGCCAATGAGTAAGAATGTCACATCTCTAGTATTTCAAGTATTTCAAACCTACGCCACAACCCTACTTACTACTGCGTGATTGGTTGCACTTGTAGGTATGTAGACGTGAAGGTATATCATATTGCTATTGTTGACTGATTTCTACATTGACACATGTTAGAAAAAACTAAAATAAACAGAATACTTCCGCAAAATGTTAGTCGATTAGTAAGGAATTTTCTACCTGACGCTGACTTTTTTCGGACTTTAATAATCAATTAAAGTTCATGAGAGAACCGTATTGAAAGGTCTATGATAGCTATTGGCCGGGATTATAGATAACCTGCATTTTTTATTAAACTTATTGATTGGCACTTAAAACAAAACTTGTTCCGTGTGGTGCTCAACGTAAAGAATAGCACCATCACTTTTCTTCCCGTGGGTGTCATATAAGGGACGCCCCCCAAATTGTGGGAGGCCTATGTCCAGCAGTGGACGTATTGCGGCTGAAATGATGATGATAACGTAAATTCACACAGATTCTGATGACCCCATTACCCTCAGGAAAGCAGTCTAGCCACTAGTCCAATATACAAACACAAACGTCCATCATACAGTCCTTGCCGCCGCATACCGTCGCAACGACCCCGACTTAATAGTCTCAGACCCTTGCTCGAAAGAGTGTCAGCCCGCGAAGTAGCTTTAAATTCCCCGATTAATAATAAACATGATATGATACAGCCTGTCCCAACTTGCTGTCCTCCCCCCAGCGACGCCCTAAGCCGACGTTCGTACCCTACAGGGAGTGCCCTTAGCGGGCAGTCACTTAGTAATGTAAGAAATAAGCCCCTGGCTGGAGGCCCTTAGTTAGAAAAAAAGTCCGGGTAAGGAGTTGTGACTTTTCAAAGTGAACTACGAGTTACCATACACACACAATAAAAACGCGCGTATACCTTCCCGTTGACGCTTCAACCCTCCTCCAGGAGAATAGTCCAGCATTCTCAAATTTCACCGTCACAGACCGCCAACTTTCCGTCCTTGTTACCGAGGCCCACCGTGACATCCCAATCCATGGCCGCCCCGACCCGTGCTTGAACCAGCCAGCGCCACTGTACAGGCTCAGCATTTTTTTACTTATTTTTTTTATTTTTAGGCACTTATGAAACGTCAGAAGCTAGGTGCATTAAAGTCATACCTAAATGATAATCATTTCAATCCAGCCCGTGTCTTGTTGCTCACTTCTAGCGACGCCCTCAGCTAAGCTCCGAACCCCACAGAGATGTCCTTAGCGTACAGTCGCTTTCGTTTTAAGCCCTGGCTGGAGCCCACCTCCTAGATTAACTTGCGAGATGTAATTCCAAAAAAAAACGCGTACCCCACATTCCGCTCCAGTACGACCCTTGCTCTTTCAGCGACACCCTAAGCCGAGGTGCGTACCGACAACCTCATATGTTGACCTGCGATGTCGTTCACATTAAATAAACGCGCGTATCCCTATATTTGCCTGGCTTGACTGGCCTGTTAGTCTAGTGGTTAGTGACCCTGACTGCTAAGACTGAGGTCGTGGGTTCGATTCCCACCCAGGACAAATGTTGTGTGATGAGCACAATCATTTGTTCTGTGTCTGGGTGTAATTTATCTATAATGTGTATGTATTTAGGAATATATAAGTAACTTTATCAGTTGTCTGGTTACCATAGTACAGGCTCTGCCTAGTTTGGGATCAGATAACGTTGTGTTGGTTGTCCTAAGATATTATAGATATTATAGATATTATATAGATATTATAGATATTATAGATATTTGACAGATTATTGAAGCGAACGTTTATTATTTTATAGTTTTTGCAATTATGTTATGACTGGAGGTATTTCCGACCTCCATGTGGGGAAAAACAAAGCTAGTTATAAAATATATTAGTTTATGAGAACAAAGTTTGCTTACATTGTTGTTTGTATGAGAACTGCAAAGGTAAGATATAATTGTGTAAAGTACCTACTTACCTAATCATATTTTATTGCACAACAGTAAGTATCATAACACAACATCACGAACAACATCATCATTAACTTGTGTCCCCTAAGGGTTGAGCAGAATGCCTATAGTACACCGACATACAAGTAAGTAATAATATCTATAATTGCGATGGTTCGAGCCTATAAATAGGCCACATCCTGTCCTCGGCCAGGTTATGGCTTCCGGTGCGCAGAAAAGGATACTGTATCTAGGACCAATAATCCAATATAGGTCAAATCTACAACACAGGACAATAAACAATATCGACAACTTATTTTTTTTTAACCAAAATGAGACAGTGTGAAATTCATACCTAGTTCCGGTGCGGAAAAAAGGATTATTTCTACTTGCAACATAATCATTTTATAAAACAGAATTTGAACAATTACAGTTTAGTCTAAAAAAAAGATTATATTATCATATTCCAACAATGTTGTCTTTAGATACAATAATATCATCATTCGGGTAGTATAAACATTTACTGGGATAGTATAAATTAGGGAAGAACTTTTATGAACTACTAGTTGTTCCCGCAGTCTCGTTTGCGTACTTCAACCTTTTACTTGCCATACTCGGGGGTGGAGTTTCAGAAAATCTTTGTTTAATGACTTCTGCACCTTTTAAGCAACGATTTCTTCATAATTTGAAGTTTTAATCTGCAGTAGTTGACTGTCCGTTGTTTTAGAGCCAGTTTAGTTGTCACGAATCTAAAAAGCCTGATTTACACTGTGCGACTGCATTGCCGGTGGCATACTTTAAGTTAAATTAACGATAAATACACAGTGTTTAGACAATGCAAGTCATTTGTTAGACACAGACAAGATACTTGCGTCGCGTCTTTATTTTTTTCAGGTATGTATAGGTCCATTCGCGTTTGCGAATACTTACGGGGACTTGCCCCAAACCCTCCGCTTTTCCCAGACTGAAGATTTTTCAGGAAAAACGAAGGAAAATATAAAATAATAGTTGGATAAAACAGACAACTGAGTTCAAAACTCTAGTGGGACATTGAAAGCTTTTATGAACTTTGTTAATAGCCGTAACTATCTCGTTGGTGTAGCGGCTGCTAGAGTGACTTTTTAGCGTACATATATTGAGTTCGAGCCTCGTGTCAGACAAAGTGTTAATAGCACTTATTTAGTAGTCGGCTAATGGGCTGTCAGACAGTAGGCTGCTCTCCCATACATCTACCCTTGCTTTGAAGGATATAGTCGTCATGTTATTAGTAACTTTAATTAAATTAGTAACTAACTAGTTTATTCTTCGGATCCAATAGCGTCGTAGGTTCTATTATCTTCAGGATACAGTTGGAGCTGGTCCAAGCTCTCAGTTGAGCAATAATGCTGTTTTCTTTTAACAAAGGCTTTAAAAGAAAGAAGGCATCTTTTGGTATGGTCTGTGCAAAAATACCTGGTGTACGTTTTTGGTGAATTAAAAAATGTGGAAAGGCTTGCAATGTGTATTAGGTAACGGTTTTAATAAGTAAACTTCATAAAAAATGCGAATGCGTTGCTGACCGACCTTGTAAATATTATTTTCTTCTATTTTTCAAGTAGGTGAGCAGCTACACTTACGAGCTTTACGTGCATAAATCAATTATAGCTGGTTGTTGGATCTACTAGTGTAACATCAATAAATGAGGAGACGTAGGTATAATTAATTTACAGTTCTAATTGCAAATCTCCTCATTTAAACTCAGAGTAAAGTTAGCTTTGGCGTTGAGTATGTACTTACTTTAACTTATTAAATCCGTTATTTTAAGCTTCTATTTCAAAATGGATCCTATACTTACTCGTATTAAATAACAAAATTAACATTGGTAACGTTAACGAACCGATTAATGTCAAACAGAATATTTCGAATAATTTCGTACGTCTTGGATCTGTTTAAACAAATATTTGAGGGTGGCAACATAAATATGGAATTGAAACTGGCAACAAACAGTCTGCTATAGTACTACACAACAAAGTAATAGTAATGTCGGATAAACCGCAGTCCGCAGTTGTTGAAGGCACCTCGACGAACTCGCGGAAGGCCATATCGCCAAAAGGGCGACATACTCATACATTAACATTCGCATTCAGTTCAAAGAGTCCACATACAAGGTTGTTGCCTAGAGCTTTGAGCTTCTCGTCTCGACGACGTTTTGGAATATTTCCACTTCAGAGTTTTCCTTTTACAATGACGTGGCCTTCGGGATCGGTGAATTAACAAAAAGATTAGAATACTATTTATATCGGCTGTCCCGCGAGACGAGGAATTTCAACAGAAACGGCGTGATCCTAAAAGCTTTGTACTTAACTGTAATAACAAGTACCACAGACATTTGTCGACATTTACGTAATTATTAAAGTAAACGCTTCTCAACTGTGTTTAGTTGTAATTTATGAATGTTTAAGTATTTGGTTGAGAGCTTTATTATACGTATTCGAAATGCGGCCAAAATTCTGCGAATTTCAAAATGTATTCATCATTTGTATAGGCTAGAATTTAAGACCAAAGCTCAACGACCACGCTGCAACTTTTATTTGTTTTCAGCAGCGAGAGCGTTATAATGACTGTCGTTAATTTCGAGCTCGGTAATCCCAACGATTTTGTTAGATCTCAGTTTTTATTATATTTGCAGAAAGCGGAACCAATGAAAACAAAAACCTGTTATTGTCTTTTCTGCGTTTTATGTTTTCTCGCGTTACATATTTCATTTTTATTACTCAAATCAAAACATTCCGCGATCATAGATTTCAATAAAATTCAATTAAAGTAGTTGTCGTCCGCTGACAATGTATTTGTATTATTTTTATTCTTTTTCTTCCAAGATCTTCGAGCAGTCTTTGCCGACAGAGACTTCAATAATAATTATTATTGCCGGCAAAGCCTGGGCTTTTGTAGCAAGTGAAGCGCGGGTATTGTTTGTGTACCGTGGCGGTGGCCGCACAGCAAAACTCGGAACCCGGGATTAACGATTGCATTTGACAGAGAGCTCCGTAGACGGCAGCTCCGTTTTATCTAGCGCAAACTAATGCCAAAAGCACTAGAAGTAGGTATATGGATCTTTTTAGCGAAGCTGGAGTGGAAATTGCTAGCGTTAGTGGTTAAAAAAGAATGAGTTCTGTTCTAATTTATTTCCACAATGCGTTAAGAACTTCTCTTGTTTCACAAAATAAAACGATAATAACGCACTGTGTAGGGGTCCCATGTTTTTGTGAGTATGGGTAACAGCGGTTACACAAGTAGGCAGGATCGTGGTGCAAGCCAGACGGTTTATTGGGAACATCGGACTTGAACGAAATGGGCTAAATCCAATTACGGTTATGTCAGCCTTTCGGATAAGCCAACAAAAAATATTATTTTTGATAATGTGACCCGGGCACGCAATAGTGAATATTTGAAGAAAACATTGATGACTTGCAAATGGTTTAAGAAGTAGGTAATCGTTATTATTCACCATCTTTTCATTGAGGTACTATAGTGGTTTACAGGGGTTGTGTTCATCATTAAACTATTACGTTAATTCCAAGCTTTCGTGTTTACATCCACGCGCCTATTTTGTTACTGCTTTAAACAAAAATCGAATACAAATAAGTTAATAGCTCATTCCAAATTAGCTTGACTTCTCAAATGCAACCATTGCCTGCTTAAATAAGGTCGTCCTCAACGAAAAAATAGTTAGGTAATAACAAAAATAGCTACACAATTTAATAAAAAATAATTATATATTTTTCTCAGATTAGGTATTCGCGATAAAAATCACATATGCTAACTAAACTAATTACACGCAATCGCACTGAAAAATAATCACCGCGTGCGTTCTCCATATAAAAGTTAATTTGTGTGACATTATTTTGTTTGTTCACGAAACACATGATTAAATATCACAAAGCACCGCATCTCGAATGATAAACGCGATGTCATGACATATCCTGTGACGTCAATAAATACTCTTCATGTGAGGCGACGTCATTCTTGTCACGTCACGTCAAGTCGGGACGTCCGCGTCATGCCTCGTCATCCCCGACTGCTACACGCGTTGTTGACTTGCCAAAATTGCCTTGTTGTGATGAGGCCGTGACTTTTTAATGTAAGCCTATTTTCTTCTTTGGAATCTCTTTTATCCCTAAAGATAGGGCTTTGAAGTGGCCGCTTTGTACACGTCGCGGTGTAGTTGTGATGGAACTTTTTTGTTAACCCTACGCTTATTAGTTTGTCAGCTTGCAGGATCTTATGCAGTAACACAAAATGTGTTGAAGCTTGAAATTATGTCATGTAGAAAAAATAAGTTACTCAACATAGTTTTTTTTTTTTGCCAAATCATGGATAAATTCCGCCGTTTACCGTTATTAAAATCTGTTTTCAATTGAGATAAAAAATATAAATTTACTTAAAATGATCCAACTGTTGTCTATTTTATTTATTTTATTTTGCCTCATTGTGAATGCAAAAGAAAGAAGACCAAAAGACATTAGCTTATTTTTTTGATATGAGGAAGGTGTTTGTGCCTATTTGAAGGTTTATTAAAACTTTGAAATTCGTTTTAAATATGCATGAATGTCTTGTAACTTTTTATTACTTTTTGTCACTCCTGGTTGCGCCAACAGAGTTACGAGTTGTGATATAAAAACTGTTTTAATGAGTATGGATATTAACTTTCAACTAAATAAATAATAAAAAAACGTAACAGATAATTTAAATGAAACTTGTCAGAATGTGAAAACAGTTGTCAGTAAAATAAACACGTCAATTTCTTTAACTTTTACTCCACCATTCATTTTGTGTGATGCCACTGGATGATACTCAATGAAATTGCACTTTCAAGGAGCAGTATTATCAAAGTAGATATGTATATGTAAGTGGTCGCGCGCGTGGACTTATTCACGCGTTTATTGATTGTGAAATGATTGGTTCATAATATCATTAAAGGTTTGCAAGGTTGGATTGGTTTTGGCTTTGTATAATTTGAGATAGTAATTAATAAAAAAAAAAAACTTGAGAGGTGTCAAGGGACACCCGGATGGAACGAAGTTCCTTTCCAGGATTCATGATTGTTATTATTTTTTATTATGTACAAAGAACCTGTATACACTCAACAAAAATACTCTCTCTCTCTCCCTCTCTCTCTGCCTCTCTCCCTCTCTCACTCCCTCTCTCACTCCCTCTCTCCCTCTCTCCCTCTCTCTCACTCCCTCTCTCCCTCTCTCTCTCTCTCTACTCACAACAAAAAAAACAACAACATACAAACAAATACAAACAACAAAATATATACAGTCGAATTGAGAAACCTCCTCCTTTTTTTAAAGTCGGTTAAAAAGTGTCGTTACAACTTTTTCTCTTAATTTCCGTCTAGCCCCCTTTCGCAACGCGCCATAAGGAACTTCGTTCCAAAAACAGTGAGTAAACGTTGGAATTTTGACCTTCAAAATCTCCATGACCAGAAGTTTCCCAGGTATGGTCCAGTACAAAATAATGAATATATATAGACGGGGAGTACAAGTTAGTTTCAGCTTTGTTAAGTGTCTCTTTACCCAATATATTAATTGTATTAATAGGAAGGGTTTTTGGCTAAGTAGTAACGGCCGCACGAGTTGATCGTTTAGGTTAAGCTACGCTTGTCGCGGTTGGTCCGTGGATGGGTGACCATCTTTACATACCAAGACCCTTCCGTGCCTTGGAAAGCACGTTAAGCCGTTAGTTCCGGCTGTCTGTCGTAGATCTTAGACAGTCGTTACGGATCGTCAGAAGCCCGAAAGTCTGACAACCAGTCTTACCAAGGGGAATCGGATTACTCAGTAACTGGGTTGTGGAGGTCAAATAGGCAGTCGCTCCATGTAAAATACTGGTACTCAGCTACATCCAGTTAGACTGGAAGCCGACCCCAACATAGTAGGGAAAAGGCTAGGCAGACGATGATGATGATATTAATTCTATTAATAACTAGCTGTTACCCTTGACTTCGCTCGCGTGGTATTTAACAAAAAAGTTTTTCATAAGTTTTATTTTTTTTCGTGAGATCCAATATTTTTTTCTTAAGTAAAAATAGCCTAAGTTACTTCTTGTTACATCAGCTATCTGCCTGTGAAAATCCCGTCAAAATCGGTCCAGCCATTTCAGAGATTAGCCGGAACAAACAGACAGACAGATAAACAAAAATTTAAAAAAAAAAGTTGTTTTGGTATATATACCGTGTATACATCCATATACACTTGGTAAAAAGTGGTTATTTTAATATTCCAAACAGACACTCCAATTTTATTTATTTGTCTAGATCAGGGCTGTCCAAACTACACACCTTCGCGGGCTAATTAAATTTACTACAAAAGCGGGAGGGCCGCAGAAACAAATATTTTCAGTTTTCAAGTTAAAAAGTTAATACAAGGTAACCATTTCTTTATACGATTATTGGTTCTTCGTTAATTTATCTTTAAAAATCATATCGGTATCAACGTCAACATTCGTTGTTGCCAGACGCATTGCATGAAGAAGTGACTTATCTGAACAATGAAGATCTATACTTAGATTTTATAAAGTTCATTGTTGAATACGTACTTTCACATAAATAAGTGATACTAGACTATGACTGCAAAAGTAAAGTAATTTTCTGATTAATTTACACTTTAAAACATCCGTCGCGGGCCGCATGAAAATAAGCCGCGGACCGTATGCGGCCCGCGGGCCGTTGTCTGGACAGCCCTGGTCTAGATGATGTATGTTACGTATCAAATACAATATAAATTGGTCCAGATAAGTAAAAAAATTGGCTTTAAAGTTTGTCACCTCTGCTATAATTACGATTATCTAGGATGAGTAGGACCAAGGGCTACATTATTGGGCACGCCACAATTGCGGCGGTAAGTCCCCTCTTTGAGGAGTGGATTGAGAGGCGCCACGGCGTCCTCACCTTCCGCCTGACGCAGGTTCTCACCGGGCATGGGTGCTTCGGTGGGTTCCTGTTCAGGATAAAGCGGGAGGAAACGTCCGGGTGTTTCCATTGTGAGGATCGTCTGGAGGACACGGTGGAGCATACAGTGGAGGTGTGCCCTGCATGGGCGGAGCACCGCCGTGTCCTCGTGGAGGCGATCGGCGGCGGCGACCTCTCGCGTCCGGCCCTGGTGCGAGCCATGGTACGGAGCGAGAGGGCATGGGAAGCCGTCACCTCCTTCTGCGAAGCAGTAATGCTCGCGAAGGAGGAGGCGGGGCGCGTGAGGGAGTGGCAGTCTCTGCACCCTCACGTCCCTAGCCGCCGCAGGAGGAGACGCCCCGGGCGTCGGGAGTCGATAGCGGACTCCCGGCCACCGTAGGCGCGAGCTTGCGGGTGGCGAGCAATGGGTAGCTCGCCGCCCGGTAAGGACCAAGCTCGGGTCGACGGCGCGTAGTGTTCCACGCGCGCCTCAAAGAGATGTCAGCAGCAATGTAGGGGTCTGCTAGGATCGATGCCTGCCAGGGTCACGAGATTGTTCGAAAGAGATACCGTGACTCTGGCACATGGGCAACTGAGGGAACACGGGTGGGTTTTAGTCAGTAAAAGTCTGACACGCCCTCCCACTCCGCCCAGAGCGGGAGAAGTCATTTGATGATTTCCCATCCAAAAAAAAAAAAAAAAAAAAAGGGCTACATTATTGTTTCAGCTGCTGTCCCAGGGCGCATTTTAGCGCATTGAATTTTCTATCCTCGGTATTAAGCAGAGCAATGAGACTCCAACAAAGCGCATTGCAGTATGTCGAAAAAGTCCATTTGGTTTTAAATTATCGACTCTTAGCTGAGGGTTGAATCTAGTGCTCATAAAAAAAATCCAAGACAAAAATACACCCGTGTGCTAAAATGGATTTTAATTACTTACTGTTGCACTGTTAAGTAAAAATGAAAGGTAAAAAGTGCCACTGATCACTTTTATTGCCCCAGAATGTACGTGGATTTTTTAAATATAAATTGCAACTTTCACCTTCCTGCCATCACGCGTTCAAAGCCAAGTTCAAAATTGTTTTTCAGCGGGAATTGATAAACGGGTAGTATTGATATAAATAAAAGTTTATTTGTTTATTTAAATACTATCCGTTTAATACTGCTGTATAATATTTCGCAAACGAGCTCTGTGTAACAACAAAGTGAGTGAAAAAATGGAATTTGCATTGCAGGAGGAATATCCAATAGCAATTTACTCATGAAAGGTAGCTTTAATAGTTTTTGTTTTCATAATATTATTAGCTTCGGCCCGTGACTTTTTTTGCTCGTTTCCTAAAGAGCTTCTATACCGTGATGTTATAAAGCCAATAGAATAAACTCATCAAGAATTGAACGATCAAAAGCAGACATAAGTATTCAAATACGACTGCTAGTTTCAGAGATTGAAGCGCGCTCAAACAAACGAAGAAACAAACAAATTTTTCAGATTTCACAGTCTTGATTTTTTAAAGTTCAGAAAAATCTTGGTCAGGTCATGTGAAGACCATGTAGATTGGTGTCTGAAATGGTTTGATGAGAAAAGTACAACACATATTGAGTGGACCTGACCAATGCACGCATACGATATTTCGTTATGCCGCATAAAGCACTCAAACTGCTAAATTACACTAGTTTACAAAATTTTACTTTTTTTATATCCCAAACAAAATGTATAAATATGTTAATCTACCTTCCTTAAACCTAAAAGTGTAAGCAGAAATATTTTATCACGTCACAATGTCATTCTGCAGTCAAATGTTTTTTTTTTTTTTAACTACCTCACGTATTGACCACAGTTTATTGTTTATTCGTTCGCTTCAAACGACAATTTTCAATAGATGGGAGTAAACATGTCCTTAGAGATTCATTTTCTGCACTCTCATCTGAGTTTTTTTTTTTCTGAAAACTTAGGAAGTATGAGTGGCCAACAAGGGGAACGTTTACACCAAGATTTAAAGGTTTTTGAAGAACGACATCTAGGATTTTGGGATGAAAACATGTTAGGGGATTACTGTTGGTCAATTACAAGAGTAACTGCTATAAACAACTGTAAAAAGAAGGCAAAAAATTGTCTTTTTTTTAAGTAATATTACCAAAATGATGTCTTTCAGGTAAATAAATATTTCTTAAACCAGACGTGACCGAATTTTATTTTTATTTTTTATGGATAGCTCTACCTAAATGAATAATAAAGTAACAACTTTCAGCTGCGGTATGAAAACCGTGTTAACTAGTGTTATCATTAGACACTGCGTAATCAGTCTATAATGTTTCTCTGCTGGGACACAAGCCGCTTCTCTATGAGAAGGGACCATAATCAGACACTCAGGCCCATTGCAAGTTGGTAGACGTCACGTGTCTTTGAATATTTGGTTCTGAGACATGCCGGTTTTCTCACGATGTTTTTCTTCACCGTTTTGAGAGTACTCAAATGAAATGAAATTAAATACACAAAATAAAGTACCAGCCTGGGTACGAACTCACGACCTGCAACTCGTTAGTCGCACCACTCTTTCAAAACAGATAAAGTGAAATAAAATGACCTACACGACATAGGTAGCCCCCACATTCACTACAATTCAAATAATAATAATAACTATTATTATACTTTACAAAGTAAATATCCATGTCATCTATACTAGTATTATAAAGCTGAAGAGTTTGTTTGTTTGGTTGAACGCGGTAATCTCAGGAACTACTGGTCCGAATTGAAAAAATATTTTTGTGTTGGGTAGCCTATTTACTGCAAAAGGCTATAGAATATCACTCAAAAGAAGTGGAGCAGCAACTAAAAATGGACGAAAACTGGCAGGCAATTCGATGCGACGGAAAGGATCAGAGGAGCAAAAATTTGACGCGGACGAAGTCGCGGGCAGAAGCTAGTTGTGTATATAATAATCATCAAATGTCAAGTGTATTATAAAATTTTTGCATAAAATAACATTTCAGCTCAATTCCAAGTCAGCCTCAATATACTTCGCTTTGTAGCACAACTTACGTGTAATGAATAATTGAAATTTATTTAGGTGATCTGTAATCTTGAACGTGGTTTGGAAGTTTTTTATAAAATCGTTTACATTGATATCTGAACGAGCCAGCTATTTTATTGAGTAAGTACTACAAAGGGCACCATTCAGCTGTCGAAAATATTGTAGGTACCCAAAAATAAAAATTGCCAGAGAAAATAAATATGGTTTTTATATGGGAAATAACACCCTCAACATTTTTTAATACTACAGTGTCGGTACAGGTAAAAAAAAAACCATCCACAACTATTTAAATTTGGAAATATACTAAAAAGGCTTTGAAAAAAGACGACTTCCTATTGAAGAAAATATCATATTTTTTTGTAGTACTACAACACATTTAACCCCTTTCTATGGGTGGGAAATCATCAAATGACGTCTTCCGCTCTGGGCGGAACGAGAGGGCGTGTCAGACTTTTACTGACTAAAACCTACCCGTGTTCCTTCAGTTGCTTAAATGCCAGGGCCACAGTAACTCTTTCGAACGAATTTAGACCCTGGCAGGACATTTAAATTTAACCCCTTGGTGATTGAATTTAAAATACAAAAATCATATTTTTGGCATTATTTGGGACATTTGTTTAAAGACGTAAACAGTTATTAATTCGCTGGACATCTAGTTACTCCTAGATACAACCTCACGCTAATGCCCATTTTTACCATGGGGTAACAGACTTAGAATTGAAATGCAACGAATCAATAACTGTATACGACTTTAATCGAATATACAAATTATTAATGACAAAAATGTTCATTTTTGTCCTTTCAAACTCAAATAGTAGTCAGAGAGTTTAATGTAGATAGACTTTGTTGCATTATTAATAACTATTCAAGAAAAAAAAAATCTCATAAGAAAACAATTTTTTTACTGGCCGCAGTGCTCTCGTTTTTGGGTATGATTTGACGTCCTTTGTGGTTGTTCCTAGTACTAATATCACTATATTTTTAAACCCTATTATATTTTTATGTACAATTAAAGATTTTACAAATATATAGGTACTGAGAAAGCACCGCCATTACATTAATCTCCTTTAGAGTGTCGCGGCTTTCATTTATAAATTGATCGAACAGCCCGTTTCTGTAAAATAAAGATAGTCTGAATGTCGGCGGCATTTCCCCACAACAGAGTACCGAATAACATTACACGATGAAAATAGCTGACGTCCACTAAATGGGTAGTTTCTATGTCAGTTAAATTACACATTTTTCGAACAGCATTTGCTGCGGCGGAGCTTATTTCTTTTGACAATTTATCTTATATATGTCAGCACAACTTAAGTTTTTAATCCAATGTTAAGCCAAGAACATTAAGTTATATTCAAGATTCAATTTTTCACCCTTTAACAGCACATTCGTTTTCACCTGCTTAAAGCGGAGTAGCAAATTTACTGCGTTTGTTTTTTAGGGTTCCGTACCCAATGGGTAAAACGAGACCCGGCTGCCCGTCCGTCCGTCCGTCCGTCTGTCACCAGGCTGTATCTCATGAACCTTGATTGTTAAACCGTTGACATTTTCACAGATGATGTATTTCTGTTACCGCTATAACAAGAAATAACAAACAGAATAAAAAGGATTGTGTGGTTTTTATGAAACCACGGTAAAAGTGAAACTTTTTTTCACATTATAGACATTTAACTAAACATTTTCGGAATATATGCAATAGCTTAATAAAAAGACTTAATTTAATATTCATACGAAATAAGTTGAATAATAAATTCAAGAACTCAAAATTGAAATAAATCCATAAACAACAACATGCACCAGCGAGCGCTTTTCACTTTATCCCTACTCCGCGGCCGAACGTCACGCGACATGCAACACACAGACGAAAAAGTGTACGACGATGTAATAAAAGTTTCACTTTAAATAAAAATTTTTTCATTTTTAATATTTAAGGGGGCTCCCATACAAAAAACGTAATTATTTTTGCTCTTTATTGCTCGATATTCATAACGGCAACAGGAAGAAATATGCTTTAAATATTCCCAGTATATTTAGTTCACTTAAAAAATAAATAATCAAATTAAAATAAAACAAATATTTAAGAAGAGCATACAATAAACGTGATTTTGTTGCCGTTTTTCTAGATAATGGTACAGAATCCTTCGTGCGCAAGTCCGACGCGCACTTGCCCGATTTTTTTTATTAAGTGGTAAACAATTATCATTGAACCAGTGAGCTACTTTTGAGATCGCACTATTTACATCGTCATCGCTAACTGCTGACATTTATGATTCAACAGAAATAAAGTGTCATCTGCAAACAACACCATAAATCATGAAAATGCTTTATGAGGTAAGGCACGACATTAATATAAATAAGAAACTAGAACGGACCACGAATTGAGCCTTGTGGGACTCATTGGTACAACAGATCCAGGCGATCTTTTTCCATTAACGCCAATGCACAGAGCATTGGCGTTAATGGAATCCTACTACACTAGTATGCAATACAATATCAATAATAGACTTAATACATCTACAGAATTAGCCAGAGATATGCAAGAACAGTCGTGGCCCAGTGGTATCGGCTCCGACTAACTAGTTGTAGGTCTTTGGTTGGATCCCAGGCTGGCGCCTTACTTTGAATAAATAATTTCATCAGCAGTGCTCTCAAAACGGTAAAGGAAAACATTAAGAGAAAACCGGCATGTCCTAGAACAAAAAATTGGAAGGCATGTGCCATCTACCAACACGCACTGGGCCCGCGAGAGTGGGAGTAGTTGTTAGACTCTCTTTTACCGAGAGGAGGTCCGTGTCTCAGCAGTTAGAACAATATAGCTTGATTATGATGGCATCATCGCTCATCAGACTTGTACACAGTCTTGCACACTTTTTAAAAAGAAATTCCGAATCGCAAATATTAACATTTTCCATAAGCAAAGATGTACTGTGTGGCGTCGGACGAAAAGAATAGCTCCACCCCATTTCTTCCCGTGGGTGTCGAAAGAGGCGACTAAGGGATATAGTAGAGAATGGGCAGCAGCGTTCTCTATGCATTACAGACTATCATACTGCGATCGCCAACCCGCCTGCCAAGCGTGGCGATTATGTCAACCCCCCCCCCCCCCCCCCCTGGCGGAGCGTGGTGGAGGCCTATGTCCAGCAGTAGACGTCTTTCGGCTAAAATGATGATGATGATTATGATAAGCAAAGATACAGCAAGAGAAGGTTAGGTTAGGGATTAAGTAGTTGTAACGGGAATATCTGAAAATATTTTTCGAAGTCCACAGCGACTTGGGAGTCTATTTCTGTTAGTAGATAGGCAGTAGTTAATAATTCGGTTACTAGGTCTTCCCGTTTCACCAATAATATTATTTTGGGGTCTATTTTATACTATGAAATCCAGGTATTTATTTAACACCATTCTTTTCCGATAATAATACTATTACGACTTAGTACTACAAGTACTAACTCTGAGATCTTCCTGAAGGAAATTTCAATTAGGTGCACTATGGTCCGATCCGCGACTCGTTCCAGCTCTTTCAGAGACATAAGAAGCAGTGAAGTAGTTCGTTTGTTATCCGACAAGCTGTTGTTATGAAGCTAGCTAGCTATTACAAGAAGCTTTTATAATTGTCTTATTTTGTCCGTGGCTTTGTTCTGATTCATTTCTTATGAACCAGTTGAATATAATAGTAAAGACGTCCGTAGTAACTTGAACCACAGATACACAGATTTTACACAATCTCTTCTTTGTTTCTCTACAATATACACCACCACTATACCACTACCGCTATTATCACTTTTTTGAATGGTTGGCACAAAATCAAACAAAATTGATTAGATCAATCGAACATAGTTTTCATTTGTATTTGGATGTCGAATCTTTGTAACAATGTATATCTAAATAAGTTTCATCTGTTTATAACTACTTCTATGATTAATGCATGCCGTGGCAGCCCTCAATTAAGGCTACGCTATATTATGTCGAATATAAGTGCTTTAATAGCATGTTGCAAGCTTTGTTGATTGTCCTTAAATGAATAAATTAATATTGTGACGAATATTATCTTCTTTTTACTCTACGGGGCTGTGCGGTATCTGTCTGCCAGTCAGTAATATAGAAGGCTGCATAATAGGGACGATACCTAAATCCGGTGCACCGTGGCTAGACTCGCAGCCACTTTGCATTGTAAATGAAGTTTCCCTTTTAGATAAATTAAAGAACCAAACTTAAGTGGCAGTGGGCAGGGCACATTGCTCGCAGAACAGATGGCCGCTGTGGCCGCAAAGTTCTGGAGTGGCGACCACGTACTGGAAGACGTAGCGTTGGAAGGCCTCCCACATGATGGACGGATGACCTGGTAAATCGGTCGAAGTGGCGGTGTTTGGTGGAGGCCTATGTCCAGTAGTGGACGTATTACGGCAGAAATGATGATGATCATGAAAGAAGCAAAACACAAAAAATATAACTTTATTAATACTTACTCAAATCATACAAGACGCTTAAAAATATCTTCATATATTTACATATCGAGCCAAATCTGAAGCAAACATGAATATATTAAAACAAACAGAAAAGTATTTCTGTTATGCGAGTGCCGCGCAATATTTAAGATCGTTTCAGACTTATCGGTACCAATATTGGCCCAACTTTCGATTAGGAATATGAGAGTTTTCCGGGCCGTAAGATACTGCGGTTTCTTTTACGTGCACACGAATATATTCTTTGAAACAACGTATAGTATGATGAGCCCAAATCCTCATAGTAGTTTGTTTACAGTGGATTTTTGTCAAGATTACAATACTAATTCTAGAAAATCTATAGATTTATCGTCGTAGCAGTAAATCACAATAAACCTATAATAATAATCTATATAGTAATATTCTATAATATTTTATAAACAAAAATTTTAATCGTATCAATTGCTTTAAAAATGACGTGAGCCATCGAAAAAAATTAAAGCAGTAACAATCTATTTTGCAGTATGGATAAGTGTTAATTCTATTAAAATTTGGGATTAAATATAATTACCACCATAAAATGCTTTGATACCCTTAGTTCTTTTACCAAAAATATATACTTGACACCAGAAAAATAAAGTCTAAAATTACAATAGTACTAGCTATTGTAGTCACGACTTCACTTCAAAATGTATTCGAACACCAAACGTAGTAAATGATCACCAAATCTTAATAATTGGGTGTACTACGTGAGCTCGACAAATGAATGTGCGAATAACACTTGTGCGACACACTCAAGCTCACTAGGTTAGGTTAGGTTAAAACTGTGACCTCCTATGCACGAGCCGAGCGAGTCAAGCGAGCGGTGCCGCGGCAGCGGCCGGCGAGTGCTTGAAACGACTAGATTCAGTGTGTCGCACAAGCGTGCATTCGAACTATGGTGAGTTGCAGTACAGTTTTGTCGCACAAGCGTTATTCGCACATCTATTTGTCGAGCTCACGTAGTACACTCTTAATAATTTGGTGTTCATTAACTATTTTTGGGTTAACAATGATTTTTTTGGAGTCAGTTTGCTTAAACAGGATAGCAAGATGTAAAAACTTTGGTGATAGTTTTACATTGAAATGCTGGTTTAATTTTGGTGATCATTTACTACTTTTGGATTAACAATGATTTATTTGGAGTCATTTTGCTTAAATAAAATATCGAGATGTTAAAACTTTGGTTATAAATTTACATTAAAATGCGGGTTTAATTTTGGTGATCATTTACTCTTTTTGTCTGTTATATGTTACTATATCTGCTGGTAAGTTAAACATAAGCCTTAAAATTTACACTCTCACTCACCCAACTACAGACAGTTTCGTAAATGAACAGAAAATTGACCACACTTGTTGTTGGATCCCTATAATACGAAGAAAAGAAATTTAAGCTGTCAGCAAACGAGTAATTAGTCTCAAGCGAGGGTGTAGTCACAAAGGAAAATGCACCTCTGAATAAGCAGTGACGACGTGACGGGCACTTTCTGGACAATTGAAACGTTTTCCGAACGGACAGGGGCGGCTCGATTCCCCGTAGGAATCCTCATAGATGCAAGGCAATGTCTTTGACTAGACATAATAGTGGACGGTAAAGGTGCTTTGAAAAACGCTTAAGTAAGTGCACGTTCTTTGAAAAAAGCTTAAGTGCACCAGCAAACAACGGGGACCCTGTCACAGTAGTTTTTACATTAAATATTTTTGCTACCTGCCTTGAACGTCTTGTTGCTCTAATAGACGCAAATTTTATTGCTGTGCATAAGGAGGGTTCGATTATAGGGTCGTCAGACAAAGTCTTATTGGATTTTTCCATCAGTAATTTCTTATTGGCGGATCAGAGTCTGGATTTATGCCCTTTGGATCGCAGCTCACCCCCTTATATGCGAATTTATTTATTAATTTTCTTAGGATCTCCAAGAAAATGTGTACTTAATACATTGATACATAAATAACGGGCAACACCAGGTATTAAGTAGGTGTGCTCCTTTACTTATAGAAGACCAATGCACAATGGAGTTAACAACTAAGCTAACAAAGTTAGAATATTAATTACAGGTAAAATTTGGAAACAGTTTATTTTTAAAGGACTTAAACATAACTGGAATGTTGGTGCAAGTATTATAGGTACACTTCTATCTAACCGTTCTGCGATTACAGACATAATGTGATGTCATTATCTTATCTTGTTTCATTGAGGCAAGCATCATGTTAGTACCTAATATTTCAAACACAGATTTTGTATATGGTTTCACAGACCGTCCCAAGCTCGCTACGAAAGCTAATTTGTAATTTACACTTGGCACACCGCATCTCTGTAATTTGACTCAAGAGAAACATGTGTGACACTCATTTGAATATTATCGTTGTCTTAATATACAAAGACTTCGCAACAAATAACGGTCTGATGATATTAAGGGCATGTTTCACCACCTTAAATATACGATCTCACCAAGCTTCAGGCTTTATAATGACCTGACCGCGCATAAATTAAATACAAACCATTATTTTGGATACAATTACAGCAGTATGTTCAGCACAATTATTATTGTGTTGAAACAAAGTGCACACATTCGTTTAATTGCATTGTGAAGATAAATTAAAATATTACTATAAAGTAACATTGGGTTACACATCACACAAACATTAATAACAAAAAAAACTGACTTTATAAAGGACTTTATGCCAGGTACGCAAATGTACATTCAAGGATCATAAATGCGTGAAAATATCATATAAATTGTCAAATTATCTATAAAAGTAGTAAAACTAAAAGCGGAATTTCAATATCCTCCTTCAATTTATTGTGTCATAGCACCAAACATTATTTTGTGTCGATATGTCACTGTTCGTTTTGATGCAAATAGTTTTGGATGTCCATGAGTATAATTTTGACGTAACTACTGCATTTTGACCGCCGGCCGTGTTTACTACAAAATGTTGCATGAATATCGTTAATATAATTAGCGTTAATTTAATTCCATTCTGAAATGTGATTTTCCTCGGCTGGCTGCATACGGGTAATGTAATTTACGGCCATTTTCATTTTGTTTAACATTATTTTGACCGTTTCATTGGTGTAGTGGTCACAAGCGCTACTGCTGAGCTTGAAGTGCTGGGATCGATTCCCAGGTCAGGCAAATGTTATTGGGTTATTCTGTAGTAACCTGGAGTGTAAATTGGAGCACAGTTGTTGGCAATAGCCCCCTATTACATGGGACTTAAACATACTCGTAACTGTCGAAATGTGGGTGTACTATGGTTACAACACTGCCGGACTTTTCAGGGATTACTGGCTTGATGTTATGTTCATCATCATCATCAGCAGCCTACAAATGTTCCTACTGCTGGGACACAGGCCTCCTCTCGGTGAGAGGGGATGGGCCATAATCCACCACGCGGGCCCAGTGCGGGTTGGTAGATGTCACATGTCGTCGAATTTTTTGTTCTAAGACATGCCGGTTTCCTCACGATGTTTTCCTTTACCGTTATGAGGGCAGTCGTGATGAAATAATTATACAAAGTATAGCGCCTACTTGGGTTCGCTTACGACCTACTGTAACTTGTAAGTCGCGGCCGTTACCACTGGGCCACCACTGCTGCTGCATGTTATGTTATAATAATGTATTAATTTTTAGCAACAGAGATATATTTAACCGTTCGACCTGAATCTCAGAATAGTTTGTTTATGGCTAACGAAAGAAAGGTTCACTTGATGACCTCCGAATATTAAGGTAGGCATCATTAGACGACGTCACTGATGTGTAATATATATACATTCTTTTTTTAAGGACGTTTTTACGCTTTGTAAAGGTACGTATTTATACTCAAACACTTTATCTGATGAACTTAATTCCTTGAAATGCACTTTTAAGATGAGGTTGTCTGGTCATCCGATTTGCGGTTGGAAAAAGAAATAAAACAGAAAATTCCGCCGTTTTCTCGCAAAATCTCGACTTAATCCTTTTGCGACAAGTATTTTCATTCAAGATCTATCCCTGATCCCTGTGAAACACCTTGGACTCTTTTCAAAGAATAAAACGCATGCATTAATACTTCATACAGATGAAATGTAAAGAAGTGCGCATATTTTAGCATTTTAGATCAATTCTCCACACGCAAATAATAGCTTTAATTTACATCCGCAAATCGCAGAACTGGGACAATCACTTTTAATACGGCTTAATTATGATCTATTATTTACGCGTCGCGTCATCATCATTGACAGCCTTGTTCCCTCACCGCTGGGTCCTCTCCGGAGACCGCCTCCCTTTGTTTCATGATTCCCTGTTCTGTGCTAACCATAACGGAATTCTTAATATTTTTTTTGTTTTATTTTATGCTGGAGGTAATGGCCTCCCTTTCCTCGTGCTGTCTCTCACTATAAATTCTAAATATGTAAAGACTAATTCAGTTTAATTAATAGCAATTTTCGTGTTAAAAAAAGATTTCGTTTCACAGCTGCTTGGTTTTATGTGTATTACGCTGTTTCAATAAGGCATCAAATTAGGTTTCATATACGAATCCTAATATTTTGTCTACATGAACCGATTTATATAACGGGAACGATTCAGCCTTTTTACTGACAACATAATTTCGTTCGATCTGCTACGTTCGCTCATTATATTTTATTATTTAGGTACCTTAAGTAAGTACGTACGGTTAATTAAATTGTATATCATCGCATATAAAAATTTGATATTTATATTTTTGGGTTAGCGTACCTTAGCAGGCACACATGGAATTATATTTTACTAGCTTTTGCCAGCGACTTCGCCCGCGTGGAGGTGGGAAAATATCCCGCGGGAACGTACTACTGGGATAAAAAGTACCCTATATGTTAATCCAGGTTATGAACTATATGTGTGCCAAATTTCATCCAAATCCGTCCAATAATTTTTTCGTGAAAGGGTAACAAACATACACATACATCCATCCTCACAAACTTTCGCATTTATAATATTAGTAGGATTCTGACAATACATAACACGTAACAAAACATCTCGACTATGCAAAACGGCAATGATTAATGCACTTTTCGTTTTTTTTTTTCAGTAGCTAACACACTGTCTTGACTTTGGTGTAAATTCATTAACTTTAGTTTATTCTGTCTTTATTTTGACATGTTGTAATCATCATCACCACTTCAGCTAAAAGACGTCCACTGTTGGACATAGGCTCCCCCAAGCACTGCCATTTCGACCGGTCCGGTGCTTCTCGTATCCAGCAGATTCCTGGGCTTTCACCAGGTCATCAGTTCATCTTGTGGGAGATAAGTTGTAAAAATACGTGTAATACGAAAAATTAAACTATACATAATAAAATATTTGTAAAACCCAAAAACGGCTGTCCTGCTCAATTATTACTGGTAAAACACTTTTATTAAGGGGCAGCCCGTCTGGTTTCAATAGAGACAGTAGTTATGAAGCACACAATGATCGGTTATTGAACAATGTAATGTTCAATAGATACTGGACATTATAGATGTTAATTTAGTAATAACGTAAATGAAACACATTAACATTTATACTAAAAGAGTAATAAATGTTTAGTATTTGAATTAAAGCTTTATATGGTAGGGAAAAGAACAATGGTGGCCTAGTGTTATCAGCCCCGATTGACGAGCGGGTAGCAGTAGGTCGTGAGTTCGAACCCAGCCAGGCACTTTACTTTGTATATTTCATTTCATCAATACCGCTCTCAAAACAGTGAAGGAAAACATTGTGAGGAAAACGGCAACTCCTGGAAAAAAAAGATCATGAGTTGGAGCTGATACCACGGGGTTACCACAGCCCTGAATTATTACGTAGTTCGCTGTTATCGTGGAAAATGGAACGATAAAAAACTTTTTACAAAAAAAATTACAACTGACTTCCTTAAACAAACACTACAAAGCAAATAAATAATAGTTTAAAAAAACTAAAAAACACGTTTTTTAGTTTTTTTTAAACTATTATTTATTTTCTATTTTTTAGGGTGTTTCGAATTTTGAGACGTATGTCAGCGTAGTTTGTGACGTATGTCAGCGTAGTTTGTAACGTATGTCTGCGTAGTTTGTGACGTATGTCAGCGTAGTTTGTGTCGTATGCAGCGTAGTTTGTGACGTATGTCAGCGTAGTTTTCGAAGACAGTTTTTTTGCTGTCCTGGTAACCCTGGCAAGGATAATGGCAAAAATTTATGAAATTATTGCATTGTCATCGGTCCTTGACAGGTGTGCAAAGTTTGAACGAAATCTGGTCGTTTAAAGTGGGTCAAAATCGCGCTATAAGGAGTCGGTTACAAACAAACATACAAATATACAAACATACAAGTGAAGCTAATATAAAGCGTGTAAAAATAACTTTAATTTCGGAATTCGGTGTCTTAGGGTTTTTTTGCCACCGATTTCCGAATTTAAGTTATTTTTACTTTGTAGTGATTTTTTTAAAGAAAGTCGGTTGTTATATTTTTGTAAAAAGTTTTTATTTTTAACTTTTTAGTTATGGTAGATACCCCGCACTAATCTAATCGCGTTATCGTTCATTTGTCGTGCAAATACTTAATGAAAATTTTAGATTTATACGGTTTACACATGGATCCCATTGTCCCAATGGAACCAAATTAAATTGCGACCATTTGGAAACCACCAGATTTCTTATTAAAAAAAAAAAAAACATTAAAATCGGTTCACCCAGCCAAAAGTTATGAGGTTAAACAAAACATTTAAAAAAATACAGTCGAATTGATAACCTCCTCCTTTTTTTGAAGTCGGTTAAAAAGAGTGGCTTATGCCCAATAGTGGGTGAAGTCAGTTGTGAATGATGATAATGATGACACCATTATCGACTGCTTGAAGTATACAAATTGTTATTTCGGGTGTTACGATAAAGCTGAACTTTAACCAGAACCACAACACACAACTCCGCAGTAATTTATAGTATAATTAATTAGTATCTTAAGAATTACTTACAAACAACAACGAAGAAACAAAACGACGATAAATAAATTGATACAAAGCGTACTACTCAATTACATTGAAAAACAACAAAATGCTTACACAAACAGATTTGATATCATAATTATTATTGTTGCTAACAAAAGGCTGGCAATAGTCGTCGGTGCCGAGACGTTCTCAGTTGCAAATTCTATTTGTTTCGAGCTCGAAAGGTTTGTTAATGGGAGTCATTAATTTAACGTCGCCAATCCGACGCTCCCGGCGGTTGGCGAAATTTCTTATTCGCGACCCTTCAAATGCAGGCATTTAAGAATTATATTATAAAATGCTTTATGGTTTACGTCGTTATGTCATTGAGGAAATCTCTGCTAATTTACGTATATACATACAGCTGCAAGTTGTAAGAGACAATGGCGTTTAATCTGTTTCCAAAAATTCAGGACATTATAATAAATTGTTCAAGACCGGGACGTCATTAAAAAAAAAAAAAATAGAAATTGGGAATTTATAATTGATTTAAAAGAAATAGCTGTTCATTACATTTTGAAATTGTACTTATTGCACTTTTGCGTGAAACAGCTGAAATTGATGCTTATGTTTTACTGTTGCTCCTTAAGCTATATGTAATTGTTTCCACGAAGGCGCGATGCGGCTCACTGAAGTGTAATGTTTAGATGGGATTGCTTGCAGACAGATGAGATCACAGTATATAATCGGATAAGCAGGATGGTTCCACTCTCAATGCCTCGAAGCTCTTTTTTCCGATTTGCGACATTTGTTATTCCCAAGCCTTCAAATGCTACCAATATAAGGACATAATATTTACGGATATTACTAACACCATCGTTATGCTTATCAAGAAATCGTGCCTCTGATTGCACGATTATTATTTAACGTCTTTACAAAACATCGGGATTATTATTATAAACTTATCTATAGATTTATTGTTACAAACAAAAACCTTTTGGGGTCATCATTTGCCTGCATTTTCCCTACTATTTTGAAGTCGACTTCCAGTGTAAGCAGGTGCTACTTAATTTAAGCAATTTAAATGGAGCGGATGTTTAATATAGAACTCCACAAGTCCTTACACATTCTGTTATTGGATACGATACTCCTTGGTACTTTCGGCCTTCTGACGACCTGTAACGACTGTGAAATATACAAGAATGACAGCTGGGTCCAACGTCTCTACGCGCTTGCCAACACACCTTTCTGAATAAATTCCATAAATTATGGTTAAAAACTGTATCAAAAGCGATTGTGTTGTTTAGAAGAAATTGAAGCCGTCGAACTCACAAACAGACATGAAAACTTACTTCATATTTCATTATTTATGGATTCCGCGTCTAACCATCCTTATTTATTTTATTATAATCGTGAAACGCTCACCCCCTCAGTTGCACCGCCTCGAAGTTTTCCTTCATGCGGTTAGCAACATTTCTCATTCGCAACCCTTCAAATGCAGACATTTCAAAATCATAATATGAAATGTTAATACGAATAACAGGTAATCCCAGGGCCGATCTTTTGTTATGCAAACGGTATTCAATTGCAATACTTCAATAGAAACAAATTGTATTCAATTTTGGCGTCAGTGACGAGTGAATTACTACGCGAGAACAATTCATGTCATTCACAGAGACGGCCTTATTACTGAGTCTATGATTCACAACTCACGCCACATATGCACAACCACAAGTAACACAGGTACAAATATTTGATGGGCCAGGAATTTCAGTTGCTTCAGATAAATTGAGGCGAAAAAGACTTTTTCCCATATATTGTTCTTTGTTATAATATAAAAACTTCTTTTACAAAAAAAAAAAAAAACAACCGACTTCCTTAAAACACTACAAAGTGAAAAATAACTTTAATTTCGGTAGTCGGTGACTTAGGATCTGTATTTATGGTCTTTTTGCCACCGACTTCCGAAATAAAAGTTATTTTTCACTTTGTAGTGTTTTAAGAAAGTCGGTTGTTTTTTTTTGTAAAAAAAGTTTTTATTTTTAAATTTTTACTTGTGGTATTCACCCTGCACTAATTCCAAACAAACAATGCATATTTATGCGATAGCAGAAATCGCGGTTGATTTCCTGTCATTTTTTAAAGAGTTCCGGTGTCTGTCTCCCGAACTCATCATCAGATCCATATGAAAATTATATGGGACCATTTCGGAATAAACCCCTTTCAAACAAAAAAAAAATTTGCAAATCCATCTATACATGACGGAGTTATGGCCGAACATACATAAAAAAAAAAACATATAAACATCCGAATTGAGAACCTCCTCCTTTTTGAAGTCGGTTAATAAATATAAGAAATAGCATGACTACAAGCTGTACAAATGGCGCGTTATACGCTCGTAGCAAAAGCGTAGCAACTGGCGTAGCGAGATGCTACGACATGAGTCTTTTACTTTTTGTCCACAGAGTATGTTTGTAAACGTTGATATAACCGCAGAAACGCAATACTAACTTGTTGCAAATCCTGGTAGGGTGCAATTCGGATGTATTAAGTGCGCGTCAAGTCAATCTAGACGCGTGAAACTTTTGCTCATTTACATACCTGCGAGTTTGATTTACGTAGCTCTTGCAGTTGTCCTTATTTACTCGGAGTAGTTTTAATTGTCACTTAAATTGAATTCGTGACTGCTTTGTCAACTTTTCTCTATTTATTATAGTTTATTTACTCCCTGTGAAATATAATTTCAATAACTTGGTAGAGTTTATTAAAATCCTGTGATAAAACATTATCTATGGAAATTTGAATGTCACTGGAGACATTGCTTATTGTGATGTTACGTCGGCGATGACAGCGGTGTTCGCGACTGTTAATCGAAATGCCTCACTAAACTAGATTTGATCTGGTTGTGACATATATTCGTCACACATACTCGTACAAAACCGCAAACGCTGACGAATTTGACAGTGCAATTGATTCTTCGAATGAATCATTACTGTTGCGCAAGTAATTAATTTATGGAGTTGCATAGTTATGTTGAAAAGAAAACTAGTTATGGGTTGAAACTTGTCTTTAAACGCATCGTCTCCCTGACTGTTATTTTGTCGTTAGAGAATTTAGTTATAGAGAACTTAGTCAAATAAACGCACGCGTTCTTCCTATGGGGTAGGCAGAAACCGCAAAACACCACCTGCTACAATCCACACTTACTCCTTAGGACGAAAGTTAATGTTAGTTATTTCTAGTTATTTTCCAGATACTTAAAATAAGTTCTGTAATAACCCACCGCTAAAATCAAGAAAGCCACTATAAAGAATCAAAGAAAGGAAATAAAAATAAGGTTAAAGTACACTCAATATTTTTTTTAAATTAAACACAAGACTACAGAAAATAAAAATAAAACAAAGGTGGATCGTTCCAAAAAATTACTTTTCATAAAGTATCGTAACAGCCAACGATCGAAATTCAAATTGCGCAAGTACGCCTGTCGTATTAGAATGTGCATGTATCTGAATATATTTACCGGCGCGTCCGAGATAGGCGGGTAAATTGGCCGAGGGGACTCCCACCCCCTCGGCGAGACAGCCACGCACCCTACCTACCTGCGGGCAGCGGAGACAGCCGCTAATCAGCAACTTCCTGAGACAGCATTCTAAATAATACGAAGACACTCCGACATTATTTAATGAGAATTTATTACGCGACCAGTACATTTTTATTCCAACTTACGCACACTAGGATTGTGACGTGGAGCAAATAATGCACTTCGTTGAATGTTTATTACCTACCCATACAAAAGGTGAAGTATTCGCGTTTAGCTCGAGTCCAGAGATATTGAACGCTTGAAGAAAAACTTGGAGTTTTAAAATGAATTGACGCAACATACGTGTGACTGATTATTTCATGGATGAGATATTTTTAAAAGTAAATTCCGTATCACGTACGAAATATTTATATTCATCTTCTACATGTTTTTTATTTTCAGCCGTAGCTGAAACAAGCGCGGTGTTATAATTACTTATTACAAGCGATTACCAACAGGCGAGGATTATAATTAAATATCCCGCAATATTGGATCAATATTCAGCAGCGTTCATTAAACAAGCCACTGCCTCGCATGTCAAAATTTCAAAAATATTGGTAAAAGTCGTGCGAAGCGCAGGTAAAATTTTCCGAAAATTAGTCTTCTCGTTCAACGTTTGCCTTCGTCATCTAAAATTCACTAAACTGCACGCCTTGCTAATACGGCAGATGATATTTTAGTCCGTAGCCCCGTAGCTGACACCGGGCATGTCAAAAATATACGTAGATACAGTTTCCTAATCTGATAACGGCTCGCCACTACCGGGTCGCGGTGATGCCGCCCAACTCGACGCGACCTAGACAGTTTTAACTCCTAGATATATATTTCTGTCTGTATTTATCCATGGTGAAGCGCTTCCCGTAAAACCTGGGTAGGGTTTATTATCGTTTTCGTTGTTTTGTTATGTCTGTGTGCTTTGATCACAACCCCGGAAATGCATTAGGGTTTTATTTTTTATACTTGTTGTGCATGGCGCTGTACGTAATCATTAATGAAACAGTATCGTGCAAGCAGACGCTACATAACTCTAATTGGAAAATACAATTTCATGTTGCTACGGTATTTCAAAATATTCATCAGGCTTAGGCTAGTTGTAAAAAGTAGAGTCGTAAAGAGCAAACATTTTATGTACCTACCTAACTAATGCAATGCTCAGTGGCTACATTCACTTTTAAATAAAGCTCTATTTCCTAAGACAAAGACACTCAGTACGGTTTAATGTAGTGATAAGAATCTATGGCTGCTCACGCAAATAAATTGAGAGCACATACAAGATTTATTAAAATAATTATTTGTGAAGCGATTCAGCTCGGTCACGGTCGCTTCATCATCGCGATAATCCCAGGACACTTATAAATTATTCACAGACAAGAAACGCCATTTTAAAACGCCATTCGAAGCTTAACCAGCGCATTCTGCACAATGGTGAAAAGAATTTAATGGATTTTGAAAGTCCGTGTTAAACCAATATGCAGAATCCTCGTTAAAACAACGTAAATTATCATTCCCCCATATTTGCGGGAAGCATGAGAAGCAAAAATTTTGATGCAGGTTAAGCCAAGGCAACAATTTCACTTTTGTGAATTCACACGTATGCGGCGGCGATTTAGGAGCCTTCACATTTTATACAACACTATATGTAATACGTGCCTTACTGATACTCGTTCTTTCTCACGTAGAAGGATATACAGTCGATAATTCTGATTGCGATACTAATCGGTATCCGACTATTCGATGCGCTGCTGGCTGCCACTCAGCCCGCATCTCGTCCTCCATAGGATGGCTATTAGTTTTGGGAATACAGCAGTATAATTTAACATTTATCATACTCTCTTTTTATACAGATTACTGAATATATGACTTGGTATCCAAAAATAAGACTTTTTTTTTTTTGGATGGGAAATCATCAAATGACTTCTCCCGCTCTGGGCGGAGCGGGAGGGCGGGCGTGTCAGACTTTTACTGACTAAAACCCACCCGTGTTCCTTCAGTTGCCCATGTGCCGGGGCCACGGTATCTCTTTCGAACAATCACGCGACCCTGGCAGGCACCGGTCCTAGCAGACCCCTTCAAATAAGACTTTACTCAGGAAGTAGAATAAATATGGTCGCAATTAACCTGAATTTGGGTAGGTAACATAAAATGGCATAAACAAAATAATGTATCTATTTAAAAATGGAACCTAATACTCGACTGCTCTAATAACAAAGCTGACGGCAAAACTGTTAGTAAACCCGTAAATCTTTAATAGTGAGGAGGCTATAGGTAGGAAATTACTGGTTTAACTCAGGTTCGCAAAATGGATAGCTATAATAAAGTTGGAATTTCGCAAGCGTCCATCAAAAGTGAAAACGAATGGCCACCATAAGAAGGCTAACCATTTATCAAGTTTATCTAGATTTCGCACCGGACCGCATCATTTACCGCACAGAAAATCTATAGCCGGCACATTTCAAACACGATTAATAGATAGGTGTCCTACAAGCATTTTGTTATTGCGACGTAAGGCTTACACTCGAGACTAAATCATTTCTTAGGTCATGGTCATGATATTTTAGTACACCTCATGCTACTATTGATAAAGGACTGGCAAATTGTACCTACCTAACTATTAAATACAGTGTACCAAACTATGCAGTAATTCGCTGCAGTGTTGGTCATTCTCGGCCGGCGCTCTTAAAGTTCTGCCCACCCGCAACCGACTAAATTCGTGAGGGAAATGTTAATATGTATTTAACTTCACACAAAAAAGTAGTCCCCATATAAAAACGCCTTAAAAGCCTTTATAAAAGGGTGATAAACTTTTATGAGCCTAAAGAAGACTTTAAAATATTCAAATATGTTTTAACAACCAAAGGACTGCATGCATATTACGGATTTGGGTAGATATGCCTTATGGTCGGTGGGATTTTAATTTACAGTAATGTTAGTAGTTTCGTAAATATTTTAGAGAAAATTGTGAAGAATATTGATGTCCAAACCCAGTCGGAATATTTGAAATATTAATCCTTCGTCAAAAAGTTGTAGATATAACAGTACAGCGGCGACCTTTGCGATAATGACTTACCTGAGATACGAAGCCAGTGTGGCCTACGGCGGCGGCCCGCCCGTCTTCCACGACGCTAACTAATTCCGAATTCAGCGTGCGTATACTTTTGATGTGTAGAAAAAGTGTTGGTCTAGCCACATAAACCTGGCAGCACTTTGGTTGAGTTTTCCGTGGCCGCACCACAATGAATTATAGCATAATTTGTTCTGGTTGGCTCCCACACAATAAGGATACAACACGAGGTGAGAACCGTGAGATGTGTACCGTATGTAGAATGGGAATTGATGAGGAGATATTTGTCGCGTTTCGGGGTCGTGTCACTTGTTGGATCGTACTACAATAAGTTACAGATACGAACATTAATAACTTTGTATTGAGATTTTCAACGATTTTGAAAGCTGTATTTTATTTTCTCAATCTAAACCCAATACTGTATTAAATTACAGGAATAGCTATGCCTACAGCTACAAATTCCTTTATTAAATAACTTGATTCTTAAATAATGTATTTATAAAATAACAGTGTATAAATTAGTTTTCTTACAGAGCTCGTTAATTGCTCTTTGTAAATATGATATAAACTTAATTTGGCATATATGTACTAAAAACGTTTAGTATAAGAGTACAATACCCTCCAAACTAAGATAACCGTAACTTCACAAAGTATAAATTCGAGATACCTACTTGCGTGTAAAGACTTTTTCTTCTAGTTTTAATTGTCGCAGTTTTTGAAAATACTGAATGATGAAAGTAGTGATCGTTCCCTTGAAATTCTTGTTTTGGTGATAATCTTCGTACATAATCAGCCTAAAATAAAAAAATAAAAACTGTTCTCCTTTCTGGGACACAGGCCTCTTTTCGGTGAGAGGTAGTGGGCCGTAATCCAACAAATTATGTCTTTAGCATAGCTCATAGTAATGTAATCGAAATAAGGACACCAGGATACAAGGTTATGGGGCTACTGTCTTCAAACTTTTTGAAATATAAACTATATACATTTTAATACTTGTGGGAGAAAACAAATAAAATTATTATTATATTAATAATACATTCACTTCATGCAATTCTTACAGTAACCATGTTCTATGTAATATCTACATAGGTACTTGACGTCACTCACAACTGAACCTATTTGGTTGTACGATATTTCCTCCTGTCACATCCTGAACATCTTGTTTTAGATCTAGTCATTTTTGCTGGTTTGTCAGGAGGTGTGTCACCGGGCGTTGCATGTAAGAGAGTTATTCGGAATCGGTGGATTCTCTTTACAGTTTCTAAAATGTTTGTCAATCAAAGCCATTCTTACGGATGAAATAAAATCTAACATTTAACCAACGCTTAACATTGAAAACAATATAGGCTTACTTAGCCAGCGATTACAATTACGAGACGTGTCATACGTTCTGGCGAAATTGTCAACGAGGTACTTCCACTGCACTTTTAGTTTTATTATAAACAAAAACTAAAGATTACTTTCGTATTTTCGTTTATTTCTTGGTCATGGTTTAGAGGTCATGGTCATTACAATATGTCCATAACCTTGGTAAATATAGGAAACTAAAGTGATTCCTTTTTAGAATCCAACATGTAATGAGTGGCCTCTCCTTAAAACTTAAAATAATGCGGAATGCTTGTTGTACCTCTTAAAGTACCAACCATAAATCGTCTATGCCTTTGTTTTAAACATTTCATTTAGTTACTTCCAAATCTAGTAAAACAGTTGTTCATTGTAATATTTCTAAACCAGAGACCCTTGTTTTCAGTAGTAGATAAGTATTAGTATGATATTAATTATTATCATCAGTAATCAAAATCATAGCTTAAATAGCAGTAACAGTAACTGCTGTTGTCTAATATTAATCTCACATTATAACTGAATATAGTTCATTATTATCCACCGATGTTTATTTTTGGGACACATTTTTGATGCATTATCAAAACTTAAATAAACAAGCACGTTACATAAGTTAAAAGGCCGTATAAGCTCATACGGTTTTTATATTAAGTAACGTACAAAAAGAGGCACGCCGACTGTGACTAACATTGTCTCCGTTAGACTTCGTTTTTTTTTACACGTTAAAGAGAACATTATAGATCACGGTAATTCCAAATTAAATATTATCATATTTTTCATAAACAGAAAGAAATACAAGCTTAGACAGCCATGCATGTCGTAAGGGCAAAAAATACTATGCAGAATAAATTTGTAATCCGATTAAAATGGAAACCTGTAATATTTAATAATTTACTCTCAGTCTTAGTCGAACAGCAATAAATCCGTGGCTAGAAATACATTAACATGCAATTAGGAATTTATATCAGTACTGTTATTATCGCGCCAGACACGTTGAGTAAAATCGATAACGAGATGGTGTCGGCTAGATGAAGTTTCCTCTGCATCCACTGCGTGAATTTATTGTTTTAGTATTTCGCAGAAGCGTTTCGCAATGAAGTTGAGGCAAATTCGCGAGGCGGTGAGCCGTGAGGCACTTCCTACGTAACATTGTAGCAACTAGACGTAGAATTTTAAAAGCAGTACGAAAAACTTTTAGAGACGTTTTGGCAAACAAGTAACTGGTAGGAGAAAGTAGGACGGCGAAGTAGCGAGGCTGGCGCATCTGAAGCCCCGATGCGCCGAACACAGAACACAACCAACTATTGTGGCATTTAATTAGATATGCGCCATTTGTCTGTTGTTATAGCGTGTCTGTCGATTCGTTCACAGACTAGCGGTAATTGAATGTGTCGCACCAGAGCCCGTCATTTCTTTTTATTCTTAGTCGCCATAGTTTCCTCGGGAATTGCATCAATGTCAATTTCCTTTTGCGTTGGAACATGAAAATGAAATCGACATATTCCGATCGAGTCTTTTATGTTATGATAATAAGATACACGTGTGTATGTAGCCGATAACGTAAAGGTACATGCAGTCTTTGAATTGAATGATAAAACAAGGAAATGAAAGTTACTTAAAAAGATGATTTATATTACATTTCGCTTGTGGCGTTGTTGGGACCATAGGTGAAATATTAATTGTTTTCCGTTTTCAACGTTGCTAGCAGTTTTTGTCGGAGAATTTATGGCACGTTGTAGCAATGTTGTTAAGTGCAAAGGTATCAATTAATGACGCCACTTAGCCCGCCAGGTTCATTGATTCGAAACAGATCCAGCGAGGAGCTGCGGCGTGAAGACAGCGTGGGTGTTTAATTACACTCCTATAAATTGGGCAACGACTACAGAAACGTTTCGCTGTTAATTAGAAGCTGCAAAACACTCCAAGAAACACAATAGCAACTCATTAGAATGTAACTTCATTTCTATATTTTGATTTTATTCAACAAAACAATAAAATACGAAAACCACTGACTATTTTACTAATGAAGCTAGAAATAAAAACACAACGTGAGATCCCATTCGATCATGTAGGTAGCTAACCATTTTCAGTACAGCGCAGAAAATTAAACAAAAGTTGTAGGTGACGGTTACAAAAAATTGTGCGTGTAATATTGCTGTCGGTGGTGGTGTTAGAGCTCACTGGTTCGTATTCAAAAGTGCTCAAATAGTTTCCAAGCTGATATTCTGTGAAATTTATTCTAACAATATTTCAGTTTCAGGTACATTCCTTCGGGTAAAATCAGCAGTCTTGTTTATTTTGATTTTAAAACCCACTCTTTCGGAAGCTCTAAGGTCGTTGAGCATTTCACCGAGGTCCTCCGTAACAAATCGGCATTAACAAATATATCTACTCGTTTCAAAAACTCGCCCAGTACGTGGTGCCAGGGATGACCTATAGCACTGAAACGTGGTCGCACAATGGGGCTTGTTAGAAAACTATAAATCACCCAAGGTGACTTTTAGCTTTCTAATCACTCAGAAATTCCCTACGTGTTCGAATTAGCAATGAAGAGATGTGCAGGAGAACCGAGGTAATCGTCATAGCCCGAAGAAATACCAATCTTAATTGGTAGTGGGCAGGGAAAATTGCTCGCAGAATAGATGGTCAACGAGGCCGAAAGGTTCTGGTGTGGTGACCGCGTATCGGAAAATGTAGAGTTGGAAGGCCTCCGATAACATGGACCGATGACCTTATGAAGGCCGCAGGAATGCGCTGGATGCGGGAAGCACGGAATCAGTTTAAGTGGCGGAGTTTGGGGGAGGCCTATGTCCAGCAGTGGACGTCTTTCGCCTGAAAAACAAATGATGAAAATCTGGTTTTGATAAATCAGCTAGCTTTACAGCTCCTAGAAATACCTTAAAAATGTCGTGATTAATACGATATTGCGCGAAATACTGCGTAGTTTTAGCATTCTCATATATAGGTTGTTTAAAAAGGCATTACTAAGTTTTAAAGGTTAGCCAACAGCGTCATTGCTCCTCTCATAATAATGTAACACGCGCAGAATATAAAAGTAACTTTTCCAAACGGATTAACAGGATATTGAATATTTCAAGAGATTGTCAGATTGGGTGTACCCACGCGTGCAGGTAAGCGTAACATGGGAACCTACCATTATAAATATAACCGTGGTATTTGAATACATCCTGCCCGGAAAGGGTGAGTCATACCTACTGAAAGGTAGCTAAAGTATTGGTTAGGTATGTAATTTAGATCACGACGTAATCGGAGATTGTAAATGTTCTGTATATCTACACAGCGTTGTGCACATATGTATTTATAATAATATTTTCATTGTTATTTGGAAAAGAGGCATAAAAATGTCAAACACAGTGTCAGGCTGTAGGTAAAGCAAGAGGTAAAATGTAAGTGGAGAATAAAGGGTATGTCTGACGTCAGCTTTAATAGTTGCAACATTGTTGCAGCGGTGACGCGCCAGGAAATTTATGTCTCCGTCTTGCCAGCCGCTAGCCGCCAGCCGCTGGCCCCGGCTGTGTCTGCACAATTAAAAAAAAATATTTGTGAAATTTCACCGTAATCCTTTTAAGATTTGCCGAGTGACTGGTTACGGTAATAGCCGTGCGAAAGCGTCGTAATCAATCATCGATGACTATCGACTAGAGGGGAGGCCAGAGTCGTTTTGCCATTACTGAAAAATGAGGAAAATACACGCCCTCAGGACGATAATGTTCACCGAAGTCAACAAGACGCAGCGATAGCTCAGTTAATAACCATGGGGTAACGATCTTGCAAATTGGAAGTGAATTAAATATTAATTAAGTAGCAACTGTGGCTGGCTGAGCATGAACTGTATTCGTTATCCAATCAGCAGTTTTACTTTTGTTATCAATATCAACGTCGGCGACGGCTCCGAGCCCTCAAATAAACGTACTTAGAGTTTTGGTTTCGCCTCTCTCATCTTTTGCTTAAATAAACCGTTCATTGACTCGCGGCTTTCAGATCTTCCTCGTGATAATTGTATTATCATTACGAATTTTCTTTAGCTGATTTAAGTAAACAGAATACTGAATGAATAATTCAAATGCTCGGCTGTAACACAATCATGTAGGGTGTCAGTGCATTCTAAATTATTACATTAGAATAAAGCGGTGAAATATATTTATAAAATGACCCCGGTTTCACCGAGTGCATTCCGTGGCTCGGAAAAGCGGGGGCCGGGCTTCGCAGGAGATAAAAGCCTTCTCGCTTCACAGGTGCCGTTTATCAGTAAACCACATAAAGCAGCGCTCCTCGCTGTTAAACTTTTTTCACTCGGAAGAATACTTCTTAAACGTACTTTTTTTAAAGACACTGTAAGAGAGAAACTTAAGTTTTAAAATTTCAATTAAGAATACAAAGAGATTTTATATTATAATTATAATAAAAGATCCATAACTTTAAAGGGTGTGCTACACCACCGTTTGTTCCCCGGAAATGCAGTAGTTCTGAGTAAATCATAAATTCAATTATTTTCGTAATAGGTTACCATTTTCATTGCATGTAAGGTGGGTTTATTATTGCACTATTTTTTCATGATTTCCTGAATGTTTGAAATGAAATTTGATTATTAGAATAATTTTATAACTTGATCTTCATTGTTCGTTATGGTTACTGAAGCGCAGCGACCGAATGGCTGTTTTTTTTTTTTGTGGGCGGGTAGTCATCAATTGACGTGTCCTGCTCTGGTGTAGCGGGAGGGCGTGTCAGACTTTTACTGACTAAAAACCACCCGTGTTCCTTCAGTTGCCCATGTGCCAGGGCTACGGTATCTCTTGTCCACGAAAGCTGGACCGAATGTCTGGGTTAGAAAGTCAAAACCGTAAACATGTCAAAACATAAGTTAGTAAAAGATCTCATTATCATATTATCATTATTTGAGATTTTTCGCTACTTCAGCACAAAGTTATTCGTATATTTCATTCACAATGCTGGCTGTGCATCCTTATATTGCGTAACTTTCCTTCCTAGTTTATTATTTTCCAGAAAAACTAACAGAATAATGCATGGACACTTGTTACGAATCTGAATTTGAAAATCGCAGAATATATTCACAAAGAATGTTGTGTGCTAATGAAATGTTCTGTCCTCATGAAAAGGAAATTGTGAAACGTACGCATTATTTCATCCACACTAAATTATAAATAATATATATATATATATAATAATATAATAATAATAATTAATGTTTGCTGCATTTAAAGTTTTCACCAAAGCATGCTGCAACCCATAAATATATCCCGATATATTCCTTTGGTTACTAATCTTCGGTACTGTCTGGTAATTGCTGACTGTGACTAAGGTGACTCTTGAGCCTCCGCCTGTAATCCGTATAAATCCCAGCGATTTGTAACGTTTTGTTCAGTAATTTCGTCAACGCTTTTTACAACTGTACCTTTGTAATGCGTCACAAAAATGTACCGTTCTTATAAAAGTTTTTGTTACGCCCGCCATTTGCACCTCCTCACTGGGTTCGTAATCCCATATTTCATTTTAATACTATTGCGACATTATTTTATGATGTCTTGAGGTCTGAATGCGAGTCCTTTGACCTTCCTTTTGTTTGAGACTCTAAAGTACAAGGAAGGCTTAGTTTTAAACAAGGTGAGGGCTGATTTAATTTAATTAAAGAGTGCAGTCAGTCGTTCATTCCAATTTCCGGATCCTTTGTCAAGTGCATATAGTGCATGTTTTTAAATTTGTTTTAAAATGATATTTTTTCATAATATTTTATGTATCTCATTATTATGCTCTCCAAAATAAAGTCTTTAAATGAGTCGTAGCTCAATAAAAAACTCTATTTTGCTGACGGCAGATGTGCTTTTATTAAAGTTTCTTTACAGACAAAAAATAAATAAGCACGGAAATGATTGTGCCTCGTTTTCAGCTGCGGACGGCTCACTTTCAGTCCTTTATTTAACACTAGAAACTGAGAATTCAGCTAGGTAAGAAAAAAATATTAAAAAAATAAAAAACCCGACTGCGTGAAAAAATGTGAAATAATTGAAAAGATAAAAACAAGCTAAGAAATATATATTTTTTTGGTTTTTAAGCGATCGTGGTGGACAATTTTCACAAACGCAGTCGGAGGCATCAAATATACACAATACGTTCTATCATCGGCCGCGTGTCTTTCTTTGTAAGTGTAATCCATCATCTTCCTAGCCTTTTCCCAAATTTATTGGTGTCGGCTCCCAGTGAAACAGGATTTAGCTTAATACCAGTACATTCTTTGTGAATATAATTATCATCATAATTTGTGTATTCTTACCGCAATTATATCCCATTCAGTCTTCTATTCATTCACAGACACAGTGTACACGATGACTCAGCAGTGGTTAACTCTACACCATTGTCGTGGTGTGTATATTTGATGCCTCCGACTGCGTTTGTGAAAATTGTCCACCACGATCGCTTAAAAACCAAAAAAATATATATTTCTTAGCTTGTTTTTATCTTTTCAATTATTTCACATTTTTTCACGCAGTCGGGTTTTTTATTTTTTTAATATTTTATTTTATTTTACTATTTTTAGTTTTTGTATTAATAAAAATCAAAAGTCATTTATTCAAACTAGGCTGAGAGTCAGCACTTTTTGAACGTCAAAGTTACATAAGACAGTCTCCCCAAAACGCCCGCCCTTCGAAGAATATAAAATAAAATATAGAATGAATTTATCGCTTACGGGAATTTCATTGTTAGTTAGTACAATTATGAAATTCTCGTAATCGTTGTAGCTCATTCAAAGAATTTTGGTCATGTGGCCGATTTAGAAGCTTTTTAGGATCAAGATGACTGATAGCCAATCCAGCTAATGTTTTCACGCGACTAAGAGCTACATACGCTTGACCTTTAGCGAATATATTTGAGCCGAAGTCCACAACCGCCCGATCGAGTGTGGTACCTTGGAGCTTATGTACTGTTACAGCCCAACTAAGGATTAGAGGCAACATCCTGCGTTCAATTTTGCCTTGCCCTCGAAGCGCATCAAAATCAATCGTACAGGGCTCAATCCGCACGCCAACTCCTTATTGTGAGATCGTCAAACTCAACAAACACCGCTTGAGCACAGAATATATATTAGTACCTTACGGTACAGAAGTTTCACTCCCGATCCAAAATACACAACAACTAAACATAAGCCCGAAGGCATTAATGAGTTTAATGGGAGTTTTAGCCAGACAAACTGTTACCGCCTTCACCGCGTGGAGGTCCTCCCAGCTTATGTTATTAATATTGCTGCGCACACGCCGCCCGCTTGTTGTCAGTTGCCCAGAGTATATAAATGTTGTCTGCACACACAGGGACAACAACAAAAAGCTCGGCAATATTGGTATATTTATCTAAGGTTTTTGTTTTAAAATATTTTGTTGTTTTTAGCATTTATCAGTCCAAATTAAATGAAGTTATATATATTTTGGTAAATCATTTTTAAAATCCTTTATTTTGATACCCCACTTGATAGAATGTGAGTGATTTAAAAAAAATATTTTTAGTTCGGAACCCTTTGCACGCGAGTTCGACTCGCACTTGGCCAGTTTTATGTACCCAGTGACATTCTCACGTTTAAGACAAATCTAACGACACCTCTCAAGTTAAAATCCATCAAGCCGTTTAGGCTGCAGAGCGTGCCAAAGAAATATACCCACATACATATATACATACATACACTCGAAAAACATAACCCTCCTTCTGGCGCAGTCGGGTAACCAGTTTTATGTACCCAGTGACATTCTCACGTTTAAGACAAATCTAACGACACCTCTCAAGTTAAAATCCATCAAGCCGTTTAGGCTGCAGAGCGTGCCAAAGAAATATACCCACATACATATATACATACATACACTCGAAAAACATAACCCTCCTTCTGGCGCAGTCGGGTAAAAAGAGCATTGCTACAGGAACTTGGTAATAAGTTTGGGAAACATCTTTCTACTAAAGAAAGTTTGTCTAAAAGTACGCTTCCTTTATGTTGCAGTGGTAGTCTGAGAATTATTTAGGTGATGGGTAACGAGGACACCTAGCTGTTTGTCATTGCAGTAAAAAGGGCGATAGAAACTTGTGGTCCCGGCAGATAGGTAATATTGTAGTCTTACCTCCCTGGAAAATAACTATTACCTCGGAGTGCGTACAAATTGTGAGAGGAAAAGGAAAATATTTGTGGTTCTAGTGGCGCTCATCTCGGAAGTGGATACTATCGGGTCCGACGAGATGTTTATATTCCTAGTTTGACTTACATAAGAAAAATAAACCTACAAATTGTGACAAGAGTCGTACACGAAACCTACGCCTCTGTAGCATAAATATTTTCGTTGTAACACAAACTGAACATAGGTAGGATAGACTATATTATATATTTTTACTTGGAAAATGCACCCAGTATATCGTTCATAATATGATATCCTCTAATGTGTGTGTTGAATAACAGTTATAAATCGTTATCTATTCAATGAAGAAATTAATGTAGGTAATATTATATTCTGTAAGTCATTACAGTAAGTACATTTAAAAAAAATTTATAAAACTGGGTATACATACACAAAATTAAAAGAATAAACCAATCATTTCTTAAGTCTAAGGCGGCCCTTAGACGTACAAGAAGTTTGCGCAATTTGCTTATTTCAGCCCTTGCACGCAAGCGATCCATTATTTTCACGCAAACATTGACGGTCCATAAGGTTCAATGTTTTCGCGAGAGCAAGTTCTGCTCACTACTTATACTTCACGGGGCAATTAAAACATGGTGCTTTCAAAAAGAAACTCACTCAAACTTGACCAAAACACTAGGTAATTCGTGGTATTTTGAAATTAATTGATTGTTAAGGACCTGCTTTTTTTATTATATTATACATTTTTTTTATTGCACCGTGTTATGTAAGTTATTTAAGTGTTAAGCCTGGTATGAAGCCATGGAATACTACACAAGTATTGCTTACGCCAATACATTGACGCTTATGACCCGTCAATGTTATTGCGTCAATATAATTGAACGTTTGAGCGAAAGGGGTAATTCAATATTATTGCACAATAAAAGTATTGCACAATGCTATGCTAGAAGAAAGGCCGGCCTTGGTGTCGTAAAAAATAACAAGAATTACCTACTAAATGCTTGAAATTTTCTGACACTATATTTCGTAAGTTATTAGAAGCAATTAAAACGACTTACAAGTTAACTGAAGTTATATACGCCTTGTTATTACGCGGTATGAGTCGCGGGCAAGCCTAGTGATAACAAATTGGCATCATTTGTAGCGCTCGAAGCATTGTTAGCCCTTATTAATTGGATCATACGATAGTTAGGCATGCTCCCAGATAAATACTAAACAGACGGGTAGATAGATACAAAGCGATTTGTTTGAATGGACTACAGCTCAATAAATTAATATACGTTATCCACTATATAATAGACCTAGTTTTATTTATTACACCCATTATTTTATTGCTGTCTCTCCCTTTTCAGATATTAAGTTATTCGCCTGTAGAAGTGTTAAGATTAGTTGTATATTGGGACATACGTATTGTTGATGATAACATGATATCAAGCTCGTTTTATCCAAAAGGTTAGGCAGAGTTGTTCCTATTGTAGGTACACTAACATATTGCCCGTTATTATTAATTCCCGTGTGTTGTTTACATTACTTTTTTATTATGATGTTATTTATTTTAAATAAAAGCCGCAGGGTGCATTCGATCAAGTTAAGCTATGCTTGTTGACGATTTTCTGTGAATGACATCTTTACATACCAAAATGCGTGCCTCGGAAAGCACGTTATTGGTCTCGGTTGTTGTTTGTAGATCTTTGACAATCTTTACGGGTCATCAGAAGTTCGAAAATGTGACAACAAGTTTTACCAAGGGGTATCGTATTACCCAATGAATGGATTATGCAGGTCAGATAGGCAGAAGCTCCATCTAAAATACTAGTACTCAGCTGCATCCGGTAAGACTGGAAACCGACCACAACAAAGCTGGAGAAAGGTTAGGTAAATTATGATATTATATTTCATAAATCAAAATGAAAAATAAAATCTTTGTGTAGATAGAATTCTGCTCACAAGTTACATCAACGCCTATCAGATAACGGCAGGTGTTAGCGCCTAACCTGTCATCTACGAAACCTGTAATGTAGTTTGTGGATAATCGGGATGTCGCCGTGAGAAGCAATCGAGCTACAAATGAGATTATGCTCAAGTTTTGATGAGGCGTTGTTCCTATGTGCTATGTAGTTGACTTGATCTATACCTGGCTACCAGTATACTGGAAACACCTCCACAAACTTTCACGGCTCGTCACACTTTGTTGATCGGTATCGAAATTCATTCGACAGTTAAAAAACCATGTTGTTTACATGTAACGATTTCTCACACTGTTCAATCATTAATGGAAATGAAATGAAAAAAATTTGCTAACAGGAAAATATTTCCGATAACTGTTGTATTTTTTGCGATTCGTTTATTTTTTCCTTATACGTTCGGCTGGCTTATAGTTCAATTGCACCTGAATTTTCACACCAATTAAAATTGTTTGCAATCGAATCTATGACAGTGATTTTTTTTTTCTTTAGGATTATCCTCATGTTATCTGTGTGTTAATGCAAATTCAGTAACGAGACATTTCTCTTTTATATTGTTTGGTGTAATAAGTCTGATAGGTACCTACTTATCTACTAGAAAATATTAAATTTTGATTACAAACTTGGCACGATAACAAAATGGCGCTTGAGTTTGAAGCCTTTCAAAGATATGGCTACAGTGTGCAGTGGTGTCAAAATAGTATTTAGTTTTTTTTTTTTATAATTGCCAAGCGGACAGACTTCCATAATTTATAATATATTTTGGTGGGTAGTCATCAAATGACGTCTCCCGGGTGGACCGGAAGGGCATGTCATAGTTTTACTGACTAAAACCCGCTCGTGTTCCTTCAGTTGCTTATGCCAGGGCCACAGTAACTCTTTTGAACAGATCCGTGAGCCTGGCAGGCATCGGTCCTAGTGGACCGCTTTAATTTCGCAGACATGTCTTTGAGGCGCACGTGTGACACAACGCGCCGTCGATCCGGGCTTGGTCCTTACCGGGCGGCGAGCAATGGGTAGCTCGCCGCCCGGTAAGGACCAAGCCCGGGTCTACGGTGGCCGAAAGTGTATATCACTGAAATGTTGAACCCTTTCAGTAACATACATACATACAAAAGAAATATATACATACATGAAGATAATAAAAACCGTAGTAAAATCATAACTGTACATTGAATATGAAAAAGGAAAGAAAAGTCTAAAATCCCTACTATGTACAAAGTAAAATATAAAAAGTTAAAACAAGAACATTTTTCTTTTAAGAGGTTCACTATTAGACTTAATACTCACAAAGGTCTTTATTGATAAAAATTAAGAGGATGCCTTCGGAGGCATCTTTTTATAGTCGACTGCATGAGATCGTTCATAGTATTAAAAATAGTCAACCTCTTTTAATAAATTTCCTTGTTCCATATTTTTAGATACTAATAATATTTAATTTTTCAGGGTAATTGAACTATTTTACGAACGATGTCGAAGCTTTATTATACAATGAACGTGAGAATGGTTGCATCGTTGTAAATCCTAAATGGTCATTCAAAATGAAAAATGATTTGAAAAACGTAAGGATGATTTTCTTTCGGACGTAAAGAATTGTAACATCCTTATGTTTTCCCGTGGTTGTCGTAAGAGGCGACTATGGGACTTACTAGAGAATGGGCCTCAGTGTTCTCTTTGCACTTTACCACCATACTGCGATCGCCAACCCGCCTGCCAAGCGTGGCGAAAATGGCAAACCCCTCCAAATAAGGGGAGGCGTATGTCCAGTGGACGTCTTTTGGCTGAAATAATGATGATGATGATAAAAGATGATTTTCAAAAACCTATTCTGATAGCTTTTGTTCATGACTAACCTGTATGGGTGTATCAGTGCCGTTTCTTTCTTTTCTTTACGAGTGACATCGAGCAGAAAAGAAGAAAGAAGTTAGTAAGTACTAGTAGCTAGTAGATCCAGGAACGTCGGCGTCCATTAATTCACGACAAACGATAACTTCGCAAGCAATTGGAAATTACTACTGAAGGCTGTGGGTATACCTGCGGAGCTCACATGGAGAACTGTTCTTACGCCACTTGCTCCTGCAGCACCAGTCCTGACTCTTTTTAATATTTTGCATGCCGACACCAAAACCACAAACGTAGTCTACAGGGAAGTTTCATAAAAATGTGGCTGTTGTGTTAGGATATTGTTCTGTCTTATGACTTCCACGCATTAACTATACATTTCTATAAGACCTCACTTACTGTCAAGATTTAACTTTATTAGTCTTATATTCAAGGCCCCTTGTTAGATAGGTACTTGGTACAGTAGGTATAGCCTTACATAATTCCATTCAAAAACATTTTAAACGTAAACCCTAATGACCTCATAAAAAAGCGAGCTAAATCATAAAAACGGGCACAGTTGTTAATATTGGCATAGCTATACGTACATACGTACTTACACAGTAACACACATTCGGCGATAACAACTGCGGTCTCGCAGCCGCGTCAGCATTCAATCCGGACAACCCAGTAATGGCCACATTTTGTTATATTTTTGGTCGCGTCTAGAAAAAAGACCCGTCCTTTGTATACTTGTAACACGGTTAAATTGAACCCGTCTGTATCTGACAGTTATGAGGTCTACATTGAAAACTCAAATTGATCACCCATAAATATGTACTTAAACTCACGTTTTTTTCACATAGTAGGTAGAAACCACAAAACACCAAATGCTACATCTTTACATGTTCTTTATACTTCGTGTATGTTCATACACCTGATCATACACGCACGCCGGTTACCGGCACCTGACCTTTCTGAAGAACATCACCAATAAGGTCACTATTTGTTCTCCTAGGGCGTTCCCTTCCGACGTGTCTAGTCACATCTGCCTTGTAAATACCTTTTGTTATCCACCCGTCACTCATCCTCTCAACATTACCCAACCATCTAAGCCTACTCTGTTCAATTCTAGTGACTACATCTTCTTTGAAACCGCCCCGTTGTCTTATTGCATCATCCCTCAGCCGCACCACACACCATAATTTAAGAAATAAACCCTAGATTTAGATAACGATTTAAGATTTTATGCACAAGTCTAAGTTTTAACTAGGCCAAGTCGAAATAGAATAAGTATTGAACGGTCTGCAGTCTTGAATAAATTAGCGAAGAACCAGGCCTAAATCGAACTAAGCTAACCTTTACCAATTCAAGTATGGCGGTCTCTATTTCAAGTTAGACTTCACGACTATTTTGTAAACAGTGACCGGAGCAAGTTAATAACAGAACGAAACGAATGTTTTGCTAATCATTTGGCAGCAATCTTAACGGAATGTTAAATGCTAAAATAGAGAAGAACAAAACCGTTGATCAACAATTTGACACCACTTGTACTGTCCGTGATTTACGAACGTCGCTTACGATAACCCATGTTTTGTGGCTCTCCGCCCGCGCTCATTTGTAAAACAAAAGTAAAACTGTTTTGTGGAAACCTTTCCTGGTGGCTCGCCCATAGATCGTTTGGACCGTTTGGCTCAATGGCAGGTTCGATGTCAGGCTGACGACACGATCGTAACGCACCTAGAACCTCCATATTTATCAAAACGTAGGGAGGGAACAACATTCTGTCCGCTTACAACCCCGCTCGCCTATTCAATGAGTTCTGACTTTTCTCTCCTTCACCCCCGTTGCGGCTGTTCGTGATCTTTGATCAAAGATATAACATTTTCATGTTATGAAACTGCGCGTGTATGTAATATAGAACTCTTTTATTTGGTTTTATAAAGATTCCGTTGATAAAAGAAATGTGGTTACTGGCTTATATGTGGACTGGAATCATATTATATTAGGGTCGTTATAAAAATTACTTTCATACAATATTTCATTTTGTACCTATACCACCTTAATTTTACCATCATTTTGTCACTATTGTCCAGCAGCTATTACAAATGATTACCTAAAGTTTTATTTGAAAGTATAATGTTTTTCCATTACAAACATAAAGTAAAATGCCAGCGAGTGGCAGGATTGTTACCGGGTTTGGAGTGGTACCTGCGGATGATATTAATAGCTAACATCGCATCGCTGTCCGCTGAAACGTGTCCCCATACATCACCGACCTAACACATTTCAATGACGACACTAGCAAAGTGCTTCGCCAGGAGCTCGCCACTAACAAATGTGTGTGTGACATATTATTACCAACTAGATATCCGGAACAGATTTATAATCTCCTTGTCATGAGACATTTGAAACGGGGGCGTCATATCCCACAGTGACTAGTACTTAGGCTATGTTTAGGACCCTACAAAGGTATATATATAATACAAGTATGTTCTCGGATTTGTATATTTATCTTCGAATGGATTTAAACCGACATCGCGTAGGATGGTTTCTTGAATATTGTTTCATTTACTTTTCTCAAACAGAATGATAAGAACAAATATTGTAGGTGGCCGACAACAAAAGGTTCATGTAGGCGCAGTTACATAAAGAGGATTTCTAAGAGAACTTCTGTGCGGTGAGCATGAGTTTCCCAAAGAACTAGGTAAGATGTTATTTTCGAACAGGCTGCCGTCGAGGCGGAAATGATTCGACCGCCTTAGAAATAAGTATAATTAAGTACTTGGCTTCGTATTGTACAGTATTCAGTAAATAAATACATGTTTTCACCCGTAGATTACACAGAGCTTTACACCGAATTGCTTTCGTTAAATCAACCGCGAGTTTTCGTTCAAAACCCGTTGACGCGTTAATGAAATCCAGCTCATATTATTGTTATTCGGCCGGCCAAGCGCAGACATACATTAGAAATACGATCACTGATGTGCGAACTGGCTAACGCGTCCGTAACTTTTTAATGAATAGGCATGGCGGACGACACAATGATTTTTAATACGATGGTAAAGCGTGTTTAACGTCAGCTGCATCATATCTAGATAGATAGGCGTTGACAACATTTTTGACACAGTTTTACCCGTATTGGCAGTCATATCACACTTTATATTCCTCCCTACTTTATAAAGAATACTACACAAATCATGCTCTCAGGCCGAAGTTTTAATCAACATTCACTAGAAGCGAGAACGAATCGCATTCTTTGCGGGAACTGTGGATTCTTATAGTATCAAACAAATAGCGTTCTAATCGTATAAAAATAAGTAGAAGTTGACTAAAGCTATCCACAACTATTGCTACGTACTCAATGGAAGACATTGATGGAGTGTGTGACCAGGCATTTGGCAACCGCCTAGTGTCGACGATATCCAGCAACTAACGCATTAACCAAAAACACGGGTAAAGTATCTTAGATATTGGCAAGTAAATTTTCTTCAATATGAGATTTTGTTTTCCGCTCCGTACAAGCTCGCAACTTACAGTAGCAAGAACAATGCGTCTAAAACTTTTAATTAGGTAGGTCCGTAGGTATATTAAAAGTACCGCATAAACACCGACAGTTTTTAATTTATTAAGTAGGTACATTGTTTTCAGCGTCGAGAATTTTAAACATTCATCATGCAAATAAAGCTTTACTCATTTATTTACACTGTGTTGGAAATGCTAAATAGTTTATTGGAGTAGCCGCATTGTTATAATTTCCATGTTAACTCTCTCAGATATTTTGTAAAATAGTCTCAAAACTATTATTTTAACTAAGGTTTGTTTACATACTTGGTTAAAAAAAAACAGTACAAAAACAGAAATACAAACCAAACTACTACGTAACCAAAGTAGCGTATAAGTAGTTTGCGAAACTCAAAGACATGTATGTAACATTTTGCCGAAATGTCATAAGTTTTTAGCCAACAAAACAATATATTCCCGACGAAGCCATAGAGCAACAATAAAAATAACTTTATCTGATTTCAATATCGGGCGTTCGGGAACTTTTCAATGCTGGCCCCTTAGTGGCCGAGTTGTAAGCTATAAGTATAGATATTGGCTTTTATTTTACGTTGTTCACTCAAAACCTATTCAACTTTAGTAAAACATGATATGTAGGTATTCAGCATTATATTGAATATCACCATGCCTTTATGTTTTCTATAAATACTATTGTGGAAATTAAACCTAGCTGTTAATTTTTCAGTTCGGCGTTTTCAGAAAAGCACAACAGAATGTAGAAAGGAAAATTCATGTTGTGTGCACAAAAAGCCTTCTGTCCAATGGAAATATTGGGAGATGAAAAGCGTACAAATGTCCGTCAGACGTAGGCCGTGTGCGAGTGCATACTAAAAACAAACGTATATGACAGCTGGCAAGCGCGACGCAAACTTCACAGGACAGTACCCAGACAAATGCTTCCATACAGGACAAAAGAGTTTAAGCAATATCTGAGACACAAATTACGAGTTAAAAGTATACCATATAGGGAACAACTTCCAATTATTTCAACAAAGTCTAGGACACGGTTACTAGACACGGGTAATCTAATCGGTCGTTGGTTTATTGTGAAAAGTCCAAGGTAGATTGAATTGAAAACTGCAGACATAAATATGTAGTAGGTAGGTACATATCTCTTTTCTTCTTGTATTCTAATTTCAGTATGTTCGGTGAGGTTTTATGGATGTAAAGATTGTAACTTACGAAGTTTTTTTATTTATTGACTGGCTGATTAGCTTTACAACCAATTCAGCTACTGTCGTATTCCTCAAGCAGTTTTGAAAGAGATAAAGAATGAACTGTTGTAGTTATTTATCACAGTATTCTTAAATAAACATAATCCACAACCAAGTCGACTACATGCGTCGATCGTGGATCTAAATGAACCCTATTTGTTAAATTCGTGATTTTGCCCCTTATTTTGTTTGGCCAAAATTTCGAAACAAACATGCGAAAATTGCCAGTTTGTTTATTTTTTAAAGCCGTCACTAATACTTAACTTATTACATCATATTACTCATAATAATAATAATACCTACCCTACCCACAGCCTATGAAATTAATAAATCTGCGAATGGACCTTTTGTTCTTTCAAAATTGGTTCTTTCGATGTTCTATCGGGTCCGTGGCTTACGCCCCCAGTGGTCGAGGCACCCGTGGCCGACGCACCCGATTCGATTATTTTAATTTAAAGTAATTTTTGACCAAATGTACTGTCAGGCGCAAAAATGTTTTATTAACACAATAAATATATATTGATTGCGAGTATATGTATAATATTAAATCATAGTTATATTTATAACATTGAAATGCTTACCTATATATTGGATGTATGTTTTGAAAAGTCAAAGTCTCAGTTATTTTTCATTATTTATTTATGTAGGTATTTCAATAAGAAATCTAGTAAAAAAATTGTACATGAATTACAGTTTTCATCACATTTAATCAAGAGAATCATTTAACCTCATTATAATAATCAGTCTACAACGTAATAAAATAAAATCAGTCTTAAAAATTACTGCAGAGTAACTAACTTTTTATATAGAGAAATGTTCTTTTTATCTTTGTAACAATAATAATTAAACATAATCAACTGGACACTCAAGTTTATGTGCTTTTATCATTTGAACGTTGTCACTTTCATAATTCAATTTAACTGCACCACCATACTGATCATGTTTCTTATTCACACACAGTCATACACTAGAGTTTTGATATATTTTTTTTAAGAATATTATTCGCAAATTCAGCGTGCAACAATGTTTTTCCGCCAAGTCTATTTTAACCATATTGTAATTATTTCCTTCGACCTTCGCTCGTCATTGTGAGATGACACACTAAACTTTCTTATCAGTTGATTATTGCAATATTCAATAACTTGACTGTTGTGTGAAAGAGACAGACATAATATCTATTCATATTTTCTTTTCTTTTTTTTTGTTAGCCTGCACTATCCCACTCACTATATCACTTCTTCCAAATACCGCGAAGTCGCGCGTCCTCCTGTCAGTTTTGACAGAACCTATCCAGCTCGTCCCGCCATGTCCTACGTGGTCTGCCGCGACCACACCTCACTGTCTCAGGAAACCAGTTCTGTACTACTTGCGCCCACAGTTTGGCAAACATGTCCTGCCTAGTCCCATTTAAGTTTGGCAGCCTTTTGAGCTTATTGTTTTCAATTTTGTGGACAAAAAGAGGGACTTTTTATTGTTCCCAATAACCAGTTTGGCTTAGTTAGTTGACGAGTTGGTTGAAATTGAAAGATAAAATTTCCATATGTTAAGAATAAGGGGCAAAATGTCCCTACCCTTATAACACTCCCATATATGTATCAAATGAAAGTACTTGAGAAGTGTATAATTTCTCTCTCATCATGCTCAAACTTATAAAAGATGGGGGAAAAGTTATTAAGACTTAAAAATCTTAATCCTAAAAAAAAATACTCATTACTGTGGTGAAACACTTTTCTCATTTACTGTACTAAGTGAAAAAGCACAAATTTTTATTTTTATTAAATAAATCGAATTGGGTGCGTCGGCCACGGGTGCCTCGACCACTGGGGGCGTAAGCCACGGACCCGTTCTATCTGGGCAATGTGGTTACAGAGGGTTCCCTCTATCTGGCAGAAAGTTGATGCTCCGAATTTTATTTGGCATAACACACTTGGCATAATCTTCTTTAAACGAATATTTGTAAGGCAAAAAAAATGTTCAGCATAATCATTGTTTGGCCGAATATTTATATGTCCGACTTTACGCTGGCATACTTTTAAGATGGCAGAATTTTATTAAGCATAATTACCTTTGGCAGACTTAACATTCCGCAGAATTTCGTTTAGCATAACATTTATTTAGTGCGAAGATTATTTGCTACAATTTCACTTGGCATACTATGAAGATGGCAGAATTTCATTTAGAATAATTTTGTTAGGCATATTGTCATTTCTATAAAATTGCATTTTAACCTTAAATTAAAATAGTGTCTCAAATAGTCAATATATTATGTTGTGCTACAAAAGTTATTGACAGAAACGACTCGCTGCAGAACCGACTCAACGTAGTCTTGTCTGCCCTACCCCTAGAGTGTAATTTAAGCCCGCGTAGGCGCGAAGGGGCGAGCGGCCCGCGAACTGAGGAGCAGGTGATTTCGACGCTCGCCGCCGTGGCTGAGGCTGGCCGGTGGAGCCGGCCAGCAAGCCGAAGCTGCGGTGGTGAGCGTAAAACCATCTGCGACGATGAGCTCGCGAGGGACCGCCGGAGCCACGCAGCGCCGGAGCCGTGACAGAAAACATGCATGCTGCATGCTCGCCTGCATGCTGTGAGCTTACTTGCATGCTGCATGCTTGCTTGCATGCTGCATGCACGGTGTATGCTTGTTTGCATGTCTGCATGCAGCGTGCTAAATATGATTTTTCTGTAATGTAATAGATGAGCGTTTCAATTATTAAGGATATGAAATGTATGCCAAAAGATGATTCTAACTGTAAAGTTTCTGAGATATGATAGTTCTGCCTTTTAAGGACTATCGATCTAAAATAATGCCAAAAGATGATTCTGACTGCGAACTTTCTGCGATATGATGGTTCTCTTTTTACATTATTATGGATATAAAATTTATGCCTAAAGATGATTCTGACTTATAAAATTATGCGTTGTGAATGTATGATAAATGAGTGTATACCAAACGATTTTCTGCGAAATGAAGTTTATGCTATCCGCTGTTATGCAAAATAATATTATGACGAATAAAATTCTACCATAAAGGGAGGACCCGGTTACAGGGTTGACAAAGTTAAAAAAAGAATCGGTCCAACCACTCCTAAGTCCGGGTTCCATCATGCGACGACGGATACTTCTGCAATTTTCGCATGCCGTACGCCAAACCACGCTCTCCCGCATAAAACGTGCATTCCTCCCCATCTGACTACTACCTGTCTGCGCTGGTTACACTAAAGAGCTCCTGCTATGCGGTTGGCTTAAATAAGTCGGCAGGGAACATACCGCACGCCACGATGCTGTTACAGGCTTTCCATGATGTTTATATAAATAGAGGTTAATTTATACACTCGAGCGCAATATGGAAATAACAAAGTTAGTTCCATGTAGAGTTTTCATTTAATTGTTGAATTGTTATTTAATCCTATTGTAGTCTTCCACATATTCTCAGAGTACTTGCCTTCTGGCACTAAGTTCGGAGAAAACGAATGCACAATAGCACACGATTTCCATCATTATTCTGAGAGAAATGGCTTTTCGTGATGCATATTTTCCTGAATATGTTCAGATGCTTTCCTGTTCCTGCATTATTGAAATATTTTATCAAAACAGACGTCATGGAACCAGTTTTCCGTGATTAATTAATGCAGAAATATGCAACGGGATATTTCGAAAAATATTAAATTAATATATTTTACAAATTGTTACTCAATGAAATCAAGGTTATTATCTTATTTTTAATTAGCGCTTTAAATGTCTGCATTTTAATGGGGAGATTTTTTAAAAAATAATTACGTCATGACTCGTTTGATACCAATGATGTCCCATGAATAGTATACACACAGTCATAGGCTATTCAGTAGGGTGTAACCAAAGCTTTTTATGTGTATCCCTAACAAACAAAACTTTCCTCATTATAAGTTTGGTTTGTAACGGTAACGTAGGTATTGTACAAATAATTGAATAATAAAAGGTTCAGAAGAGTAAATTATTACCACAAAAAGGTAATTAACTTAGGGTAATAAAATATTGATGGAAGAACTTGAGAAATGTAACTTTTTAACATAAATTATGTAAGTCTATGAGTGCGAACAGTGGCCCAGTAAGCAGTGGTGGCCCAGTGGTATTGGTTCTGACTTTACGACAAGTTCGTATATCGTGGGTTCAAACCCAAGCAGGCTCTTTTATTTGTGTAATTTATTTCACTACCACTACTCTCAAACGGTAAAGGAAAATCGTGAGTAAACCGGCATGTCCAAGAACTGAAAATTCGAAGACATGTGACATCCACCAACACACATTAGGCCCGCGTGGTGGATGACGGCCCACTCCCTCTTGCAGAGTGGAGGACTCTATCACAGCAGTGAGAACATAATAGGCCGAATATGCTTATGCGATGTGAGTCTGTGTGCTCAAAAATGATGTATATATTAGAAGCGTCAGAAACTACGTCAGTGTCTACCTTTTGCCCGACATGAGCGTGATATATGACCACATATTCATCAAAAAGGTAGAGGGGGAAAATGAAAAAATAAAACCAACATTCACGCATGGTTAGATACAGTCCCTAGAAAAAGTTGAAACTAACATTCCCGCATGGTTAAATACAGTTCTGGGAAAATGAACTAGCTATCATGTATGCACGAAGTTTGACTGGCAGCCTTTCACGAATACATCATACACAACTGCAGGCAGAAGTTCACCCTAGCCTCACCTTTCAAGTACATACGAAGTAAAAATTTCTTAGAACGTGAACTGTTAAACGTGTAGTTAAAAGTTTAAGGAGGAAATATCGCAAACTTTAAATGTTCACAAACACGACTAAACGTTGTTGCAAGGAAGTTCAAACTTAGTACATAGTGTTATTTATTGTTCTTTTTTTTTGTTCAAGAAAAACAAAAATCTGATTGTGTTTTGAAGTCCTGTCCTATGACTTGTTCGTAAAGTAAATAGCGCTTTTAAAAATAAAATTAATGGATAAATAGTTATTATGAATGTCTTGCTGCTTCAAATCTATTGCAATCTCACATAACGTTAAAAATAAACAAATCTAGTGGAATAATAACGCTTGTAAATATCAACTATATCATGAATACTTATGGTCTGTTATTGAAAAAGTCTCATATTTCTACATGGGAGGTTAATCCGTAAGGATAATCAGTATTCTTTTGGAACGCAGTGCTTTAAACGCAGCTTGCGGTTGTAGAAATCGTCACAAAACGGAAAAAAATGTTACGTGACGTTATATCCCCCTCCTTAAATATGAAATAGACAGAGAGGAGAGCGACAAAGTTTTTTTTTGGTTTTCAAGGGTAATGAAGCCAATAGTGAGTTCAAAATGAAAATCGAAGATGGCCGCTGCATAGCTTTTATCATGGGTGTCGTTTGCATGGCTTTCGGGAGTGCTGCAGGGATAGTGTGATCAAAATAGAGTTTCAGTATTTTAAAGAAAGGGTAAATGACATTTCATTCGGAGTTGGAAAAAAAGCCGACGAAAACTCGTTCCTGACGGGAGGACCCCACAAGTTTTTTTTTTTTTTACAAAATCATGTTTATAGCCGTAATCTGCAAGTTAGGTACAGTACGTCAATTGTAAAAGAACCCAGATCAAGCTGGCCTCTTATTATTTTGAAACACCGACCAGCTCAAGGTCAAAGTGTTACTACAGAAGTACCTACAGCCTTCTGTACTATGGAATCAAAAATATCCACGAATAAACGTAACAGAATCGGAACAATAGGGTATTGTATAAGTGTATGGAGTGTGATGTAAGCGTATTCAAAGATAATTTGAAATGTGAGCCACTCAGCAGGCATTATTTGGAAAACACTTTTTATTTCTCGTAGAGAATTTAACCATTGTTTCTGGCGGAAAATAGATTCTTTATTGTGATGAGAACTGGGATGCCATAGGTGGAAAACGCTGGCTGGATTTAAAATAAGAAAGTTACATTTTGAAAGTTACATTTTCAAACGTTTTATTGCAAGTAACATCGTATAATTATACGAACCCTGCGTGACGTCCCAGTGACGCCGCGTGGTGGAAACGCAGCCATAGTAAATTGTATCGCAACTTCGCCGCCGTCATCTCGTTCTTATTGACGTCCCGTAGACGAAGCGGTAGACAAACGGCCTTTTTTTTTTTTTTTTTTTTTGGATGGGAAATCATCAAATGACTTCTCCCGCTCTGGGCGGAGCGGGAGGGCGTGTCAGACTTTTACTGACTAAAACCCACCCGTGTTCCTTCAGTTGCCCAGTGCCGGGGCCACGGTATCTCTTTTGAACAATCACGCGACCCCGGCAGTAGACAAACGGCCTTACTCTAAGATTACACCTACCTCGTCACAATCGTATGCCTTGAGGGACCGATTCAGAAGAAGATGAAGAAAGTCCCTTCAATTGTTTAGTAGGAGGTGAAAATACTCACACACAAACAAACAATAAAATGTTAGTAATAAACTACGAGACTTTTTCTAGGCGGAGGCCGCATAGCCAGAAAAATGCAGTTGAAAAGTAAACTCATATTCGTAGCACATTGGCAAATCCATTAAGAGCCGCTGAAACCCTGTTTTATATTAACTACATGAGGCATTTCAAATGTATTTTCTAAGTGTGTTTTCCCGTACATTTAACCCACGATTTAATTAAATAGATGTTAAGGGGTGAAGCAAAAAGAAATTCCTCATTTCTCGTGCGGTTCGTAGGTTAGTGTCTAACTACAATTTCATTTTCCGCAGAACATTTGCCGAGTATAATATGTGAAGTACAGTAATGCCATCAGAGAGTCCGAGCTCCGGAAGCCTGCATAATGCATATATGAAGCATACGAATACGTTAGGAGCACACGTACGTATACCACAATTACATTAACATTAAAGGGCTCGGAACATTAAAGTGGATCCATCTCACTAAGCTAAATTTATATGTAACTAATGAATTAGTGAAACGTTCGCTAAGCCGATGAGTCTTAGTGGAAAGTCGCTGCTAATTTGTTACGATGTAGTCACGAAACGTGAAATCATAATTAAGGTATATACCTTCTAGATGTTTGCGTCTTACAATTAGTACACGTGTCTTGAAATATTTTGATACTTCATACAAAAGGCACTAATAACTTAGGAAAGTCCCTTCTGGTTGGCCTGGCCTCGCTACAGTTCCTACTGACTAATGTAAAGAAGCCTGAAAACAATTTCTTAGGGAGATAAGACCCTGGCGGGACGATTTGTCGTCCCTAAAAATCTAATCCGTTAAATGTCTAAAAACATAGGCAGGTCAGTTTTCACGAAACTAATAGGGTTAAAACCCATATATATTCATGATATATAAACTCTTTTAAAGCTTTAAATCCTTCAAGCAGCTGTTTATGTTTTCTTATCCTTGAAATATTGGAAAGACGAAATCCGAAGTTAATCGGACTCAAGATTAAGTCAATAGAAAGTCAGATTTGTGTTGACAGGATCTGTCCTTGAAATTGTGAAGTGTTCAAATGTAAATTGGCTCAGCTTCCCAAACTTAATTCAATTTAAGTATAATGAATGAAGATTAGACATGTTACTGTGCCTAACAAAATAAATGATTGATTGATTAAATGTGCGTTATTTATAAATACAGGTTGATAGTCGGTCAGTCCGAAGTCTCGCGAAAGATCCGAATGAAGTTTCCGCCTTCGTTCAAACATTTACCTGATTCGGTAACGTGCCTTTCTGTAATACTCCTCAAGATAAACCGTGAACTTGTACTTACATGCACGAATGTACCTTATTTATTTTTCTAGGCGGTTGGTTTACGAACTACGTGTCACGGGAAAGGGCAATAAAATCTATCTACAAAAACATTGATGAAATATTTACATTTTTTGGAAGAGTGAAATAAAATTCATTTTTTTTTTTGTTCACACCATTGCATGCGTTCGTTTGTATGAATTGTCAGGAGTAAATTGAATTTTGAGAAATTTCTATGCATTCATAAAAGTATAGTTTCAAATGTCATTGTATTTGCTGCAATCGCAAATAACTTTATTAAGTTGACATGAACGCGTTTATCCAGGTGTTCAGCCAAATATCGACCTACAAAATTTACTAGATTAGAACTGTTTTGGCCTCTCCAACTTAAAATACTTGGCCTAGATAAGTACTGAATGACGCTCTACACTTTAATGGTAAGAAACTCGCAATAATTGTGCTTAAGTGATTAAACATCCATTACTGCCGGTTGGTTCGACGAAAATACAAAATCTATGGTCACAAAGCTTTAACGTAAACAATGATATAACTAGAGGCACACAATGTTATAACATGGCCGTTTTCTTCTTTAGATAAGTGGGCAAGGTTGCGTAAGGACAGTAAAAAATAATTATTTATTTACACAAAACACTTAGCGTAAAGAAAACCATGCATGGAAAAGGAAAATGCTACTTTTGACAAAGTTATACTGTCGCTGAGAGTAAGTAAAAGTAGCCCTATGAAAAATTCTCAACTCACAGAAGCCAACAAAATTCTTATTGAAATGAGATACTATTTCCCGGCGTTTTATTTATATGGATATAAAATAGGTATATTTTCTTCGCCTTCGTTCGATATGCGGACAAAATAACATTTGTATGAGCAGTCTGGGGTCAGAATACTCAGAAGACGCACTTCGTGAATACTGTGAATAGGTATTTTGTTTCCGGATTGCAAAATCTTTTAGTAACTAATTACAACTTTCAGGTTCCATATACCGAGTACATTGTTCGTACACGAGATTTTATTTCTAAGTGCTTTAAAGTTTTAACATAAGACTGTTCCATGCAGAATCCTGGGCCGGGGAAAAGCCTCTAGGTTTAAGTTAGGCTACTCTAAAATCTCTGTTGTAATTTTAAATTTAAAACATGAGAAATTATGAACAAAGCCGCATACAGACGAAAGCGGAGAGTCGAAACTATAGCTGTCGCAACATTACACTTAATTTTTTTCCGTCCTCTGCAAAAACACTAGACTGGTAACGAAGTGAGGTGCTGCATTCCTCACTCAAGTCTTCATTTTACGTGTTTCATATTATGTTCCAAAAAACGTAAACAAAGTAAAAATATAATGAGAATTGTTTGTCTGGTACCTAATGAAGTTTTATGAAACATATCAAAATGCGGACGCTTGTAAAACAATTCTACCGGAAAATTGTGGATCACGAAGGACATGATGATATGAGAGTTTGAATAACGTTTTTATGCATTTCGCTTTATTGTGCGTATTCATGTATGAACATGCCTCTTTTGGGTTTAGAGAAAAATTCCGAGATAGCTCCATCGGGATTTATTTTATTTTTTACATTACAGAATTTTTCTGTGTTCAAGTGTCAAGTTTTCTATTTCCCCTCGCCATTATGTGAGGATAGATATGAGTGTGATATGTATACGTATCTCAAAGCTGAAATAAGTTTTCCATGTAGGCTTGTGTTCATGTCCTACATAAATGGAAAAAAGTTTTTCTTGTCGTTTCGTAATATTGTGTGGCGTGGGGTGGCCGCGCGCCGTGTCATTGTCGACAAAGCAGACGTTTATGTTACAACACCATTATCGGCAGCTGGTTTCTTGTTGCCTCAATTTCCTTGTGCTATACCTACACATCTTCGTAAAATAATAAATTACTCTTAGGGTCACGGACAAAATCTCGCTAACTAAATTGGAAGTCTGTGTGATTTTCAATTAAATTTGCGTTGTTAAATGCATCGCATATTCTATTATTTTCCGTATACAGAGGCTTAGATCCATCTGGGAAGCTAATTGGAAAGCTTTCCGGCCCCACAGGTACGGCAAGCATCAGGTAAATTATAAAGCGGCCGCCCGTCATGACAGACGAATCATACTCTTTATTGTTTATTTTACAAAGTTTTTATGTTAGAATACTTCATTTCAGTTGTTTTGTTTAAATAACTCACTTCAACATGTTTTAAGCCGATGTAGATACTTATTCGCTTGCTTGTGAATAATCTGTATTAAGGATTTACGGCTTATGTAGAATCGACAGAGATTTTCTGTGAGAAAAGGAGGCAGACTGGGAGAGACTTGAGTCGAGTGGGGGGGAGGGGTAGCTGTGAAGGTACCTCAACCGTCGACAAACACAATCACGTTTAAACCATGATCTTGTCGTGCCACTTGAACAGGGAAGCCTTTAATTGACAAATGTTTTGAAGTAGATCCAATTTTAGTACCGTTGGAGTTGCTTTCGTACCTCAATAATTTCGTTTTTATCATAATGGTCCAGTTCACAGGTTACTGACCCGTGTTCCACTGCACTGACCACAATTGACTCTAAGCAGTGAATTTCAGTCTGTCTCGGGGGAAATCAGGGATCAAGATGAACCCACAATAAGTTTCTTGGGCCAAAAGATATGCTTGCGGCAAGAAAATAAAGCAGCACTGTAGTTTTATGTACCTACACACATGCACACGTAGTAGAAACTGTGAATATGATTGTAGAGTATGATATGTATATTTTTCATAACAGGGATATTTCGTTTGTTTTAACGTTTAATAACATTCATATTAAGATAGAAATGTGACCGATGCGGTGAACTATAATAATAATAATAATATTCCACAACTATCACACAACGCCATCTAGTCCCAAGCTAAGCAGAGCTTGTGTTATGGGTACTAGACAACTGATAAACATACTTATATATTTCTAAATACATACATATTATAGATAAATTACACCCAGACACAGAACAAATGATCGTGCTCATCACACAAACATTTGTCCCGAACCCACGACCTCCGGCATAGCAGTCAGGGTCGCTAACCACTAGACCAACAGGTCTGTCAACTGGTTATGTTCCATTGATATTGTTTTTCAGAAAGTCATGTTTTGCTTAATAATCAGCCAATATTGGTTCCCCTGGTGAGACACTGGTCTCTTGTAGGTGAGAGGGAGTGGGCTATAATATATCACGCGGGCTTGTCTTCTTCGTTGTAGGACATGCGGGTTTCCTCACGATGATTTCTTTCACCTTTTTCAGAGTAGTGGTGATGATATTATTTACACAAAGAAAAGTGTCTGCCTGGGTTTGAAACCATGACCTACAAACTCGTAAGTTTGGGCCGATACCACTGGGCCGCCACAGCGCTCGATTTTATAAGAAAAATAAGAAATTCCTGACTAATAAAAATATAAGAAAATGTTAGTGCGCTGCAATTTGCGGCGAAAGCACTAGCCTTAATACTTTTCAATTACTCTCGGTAGAAAATAATTGGAAAAAGTTTTATTTGACAGCAGACGCAAACATTAAAAGCTTGTAGCAGTTTTTGTTACTACTAAGAACTTTTTGTTACTTCGAAGACCACTGGACCACCCAGTGGTATCAACCCAGACTTACAGGTCGTCAGTTTGAATCTAGGAAGGATTTCACTTTATGTAATTGTTTTCGTCACTATTGCTCTCAAAACGGTGACAAAAAAATATCATGAAGAAACCGGCATGACTTAAAACCGAAAATTCAAACACGTGATATCCACCAACCCGCATTGGGCCCATGTGGTAGAATATAGTATACTCTTTCTCACAGAGGCGGCCTGGTTCCCAGTAGTGGGAACATATAGGATGATATATCTGTGTAGATCAGAAACGGATATATGAGTAATATTGTATCGGTTACGGGATATGAAATAATTTCGAAATGTCTGTTAGTTTCGGTTACGGATGTTTCATTTTTAAGGAATTGTAAGAGAAAAATAAAAATTTGACTCTATTTGTATTTTATAATTTGGCACCACCATCAGTCTTATACTTACGTAATTATTTTAGGCACTCATTTTTAATTGTTACATATCTATCTTATAATGAAAAAAAAAAAAAACGTGAAATGTACATTTTTAATTTTAGTTCCTTCTCGTTAATATTATTATAAAGGAGTCTTAAGAATTCTGATTGAAATGTTATAAATTCCCATAAAGATATTGAAGAATATCATTTTTTTTTTAAAGTTGTTTTTCTACAGTACACATTTACTGAAATAACCAATTCAAGGGACGCGCTCGACGTGTTTCTTTTATACTGCTCCCACATACGAAATTATTCGAAACTTTTATACCGGTTACGGTTATGGACGTCCATGGCATCCCGTTAAGTATAGATCCTAAAGTTACTAATGAACATTTTATAAGATTCTCTGTTTATTTGGATTCTAATTTAATAATCTATCGCTTAAAATATTTTAAATCCAACGCAGCATTAGTTTTGGTCGCCAACGCTGGGTGGAGGTAAAATGAATCCCTTCCTAAGTCATAGTCTTGTTGTGACGTCGGCTGCTAGCATAAAATATTAAATCAGCCTTATTAACAAAGCATCTATTTTACAGTCAACATGGCTAAAATCGTGTTCAAGAAAAACAAAGTGCTGCTTGCAATGTACTTAGAGGTATAAATCCTACCGTAAGTAACGAATGAACTCCTGAAATGTTCAATCTTACTTTGGGCTTTAAAGAGCTTTCAAATTATATTTGTAGAGTACCTGAATAATGATGAATAAAGTAATTACATTTTTTTTCTCTTTCTGGTTAAAAGATTTACAAGATAAGCGTTGAGCAAACTGGGTCAGACGTTAGAAGGTCGTCAAAATGCGTGAGGAACTTATACAGTGGGGCTATTAGTTAGGTACTCGTAAGTATTTAGACAAATGTTCGAGTTGAGCGTATTAACGACCCTGATTTCGGTTTTACTTCTCCATTTGGGACAAAGCGATTGAGCGAATATCATCCGTTTGGGATCCCAGATTATGTGTCCCGAATAACGTGTGAGGTGCTTGGAGTCTTTAACGACTGTTGGTCCCTCAGTGAGATTAATAAGATTGATTGCCGAATAAACCATTTTGGAACCCATCACAGAATTGAATGGCTACATAATGCAGTAATCAATTCGCTTTGAAGTAGCGGAGCGTGTGTCGGTGGACGGGAGCAATGCTATGTATTTGATGCGAAACGTATCTACTTGAGATTCGTAAAAAGATACACACGAAGAGTGTTGGCTGAGACGTGCTGAAGTGGGGACAGGCTACACTGCACATATTGTCTCTGAAATGTGTTTAGAACAAGCCAGCCACAGAGTAGGAAAATGTAAAGAAAACAGGGTAGTGATCAGAGCAGCTGAAAGTATATTATGCCTTCTGCACACAACTGCCACTTAGGTCACACTCGAGAGGTCATCGCTCAATTCGTGTACAAGAGGTCTGTCTAAGTACTGGTTTGAAGTGTAGCCAGGATCAGCCATTGTGTACAGGTGGCGTTATTTTGGTACATGTGTCGGAACACAAATACTAGAAACATGTTTTTCGCATGCTAACCAAATACAAGCACATACGCGGCTTAGATAGAACTTTGCATTCAAGTATTTCTAACTGAAATAAGCACATTTTTAAAATATTTTTTCTTTGTATACTGGCTGTTTGCTTAAGTTATACGGTTAGTGATTACAATAATAACTTAATTAGGTACATATCAGAATACTTAGCATATTTAAGTACTCATGTGTTACGCTTAAGTTTATTCATACCGACATCATTAAGAGCTACGTAATTGAATTTAATGAGAAAGCTTGTAAACAGATAGGCCTACTCCTCTGCCTCAGAAACTTCATTAGCTTCCCAACGTATTTACCTATACGAAGATATATGGGTATGGCTGTCTACCTAAATCACATAGGCATTTCTTCCTACGGAGTTTTAAAACTTATGTTCAATCATAAAACAGAAATTTAATTCCATATTTATAAAAGTGTTTTCAAACAATACTAATAAAATGCATACAACTGCAATAAAACAAGTTGATACTTTCGAACTAAAACGAAACAGTTCAAAATTTAATTTCATGTCCGTTATTAAGGTCCCTTGTCAAGAGTACATACCTACCCTCCGCGGGAACCCTACTCGTAATTAATGCCAAAATATGACAGGTAACACAACAATTACAATCATTACAGTTTGGTGAGGATATCGATCGTAATGTAAGCTATTGTTCAATGAGCACGCCAATAAGCATTAACTAAGAAGACCGTCTAAGTACACTATACAATTATTAAAACCTAGTCTTAGAGCCAGACAGCGATTGAAAATAATCTCTACCGCCGCAACCGTTTTCTATCCAGGAAATAAAAAACCAATAAGTGTAGACTATAATATCATTTCAGAGGCCAGCATTCCTACGCCTAGATTCGAGGATTCCTCATATTACTAGTAGGATCATCATAATATGAAAGACTCGCTGCCTTAAAAGGGTACGATTTGAACTCTGGAAGGATTTTATGTCACGGAACTATTCTGCCTACAAAAAGCATTCAATATTCTTATCATACCTTTTATGCCGGGCCTACTCCGGCAAAAATTAAATTGAAAATCATGAGTCTTCCCATCCTTCCGATCTACTATAATATGACAACGTAGCTTTGTCCCTTAACACAGCTGTATGTTGTCGTTGAGAAACAAATATACATAGCTAGTTATTGTAAGGGTCAAATCAGATTTAGAAGTTGTGTACGTGTGGTTTGCTGCGGATTAGCGAGATTACCGGGGCCTTCAAACTCGGAATGTTTTGCGGAATAGCCCGTTACAATGGGATCTAGTCGGTAACCCTTGTGGAATTGCAGCCAGCTGAGACCTGCCAGCGGCGGCAAGGCTTCGGACACTGGATTACGAATAGGCGAGCCGTGAAAGATCACTAATATCTGGTGGAACCGTGTAATGTGTGTATGCTGAGCAAATCTTTTGTTTTAAAGCTTTTTTATAGACTTAAATGCAAGCGGGTGGCTATAAATTAATCACGTCTGTATGTATCAATTAATTTCGTCCAAGCTGCACATGGTTCTGCTGTTTTACATAGGTACCGGCTATAGTTGAACATTTAACATTAAACTCAATGTTAGTCGGCACCGCATCGAGCTTAATACCGTGATTGCCAACCAATTAAACAGAAGTGCAGGTCAAATAGTTGCATAAAGCCATCGGACCGACCACAAACGATTCCTGACTCGTGTGAAATAAGACCATTATTACATGTAAGCTTTAAATGCAAAAGTCGAGGGCATGCTCCAACGACTGCAACGCAAACTTTTTGTTAAACGCCAATTGCGGTTCTGCCTCTTATTTCCCGCAATAAAAATAAAATGTACGAATGTAAGTACATTGTTTTTCTATGTATGAGTAAAAGTGTTTCGTTGCCTTTTCATTTTATTGTACAACACGCGGTTGTTTTAGTGCATTTATGTCTTCTGTGTTATTTAGCTACTATACTTACCTTTGTATTACGTACTTTCGTAGGTAATACGTGGAGTTTCCGTTTTAAAATGTCAGTTTGCATTTTATTACGTACTTTGAGCATATAATCTAATCTGGCATACCTTTAAAATGACAACTGAAGCTACAGGAACAACTATACAGTTATAGTTTTTACTGAAATATTATTAGAAGACCATTTCTGTAAAAACTATTGTTAAACTACAGATAATGTAGGGCACACTGGAATTCAACAGATTTGCACGTAACAATACCATTCCACAATGGTTCGCAAATCAATACGAGAACCGGTATTCAAGTGAACCTTTTCTTGAGGTTTCTTTTCAATTTGTTCGCCATCATAACCGCCGTTGATCATACAAAACCATTTCTTTTGATGCTCAATGGAACGCTGATCTCTTAGAGCAGTTTAGCTAAAGGTATAGTAATACCTTACAAAGAGTAGGTATGATTTTAGGTAACAGTACCGTGAACTCTTTACGAAAGTCAAGTGTGGGCCATCGTAGAATAATTTTTGCCAACGTCAAACAAAGGTTTTAGTTACTAACTTTCACGTCTTGACAGGCGCTAAGTGTGGGATGAGATGAAAAGCACGTTTTATTTAGTACCAGCACTGAATTTGCATAGTGACGACGTTAGGGCTTGCGCAGAGCGATTATGTGTTTCCTGCAAAAAGTTTCGCTTGTGTATCCCACGTTGCTCATATACATTCTGCCAGAATATCACGCGCCGTCTCAAACCGCCGCATAACACAACAGAGACCTTTTTCTTAGAAAAAGTAAAACGAAAGACATTAATATTCAACTTATTAAAATATTCTAAATTCCAATGTATGGAACGGCACCGTTGAAAACTTTTTAATACCTTTATGGCTCTACTTAATATTCGGTGTTAATTTAGCTCCAGCAAGTTATATGCAGACAGACCATTACGTCGACAACCGACTCATTATATGTGCAAACTTCGGCTAGACGAGAGCCTAGCCTATTACTCGGTGGTTGATACCTATTCGCAATTTCAAACCTATCTAGCTATTGTATTGAGTTCTAACATACAAAAGTTCATGCTAGTGCTTCACGTTGGAGACTAACTTTATAGGAAATCGAATTGACAACATAATATTGATAGTGCTGTTAGATCACGTGACGTAAAGTTGAAATGAATTTTTGCGAAATGCTAAATACACAAGAATGTATGTAATGTACAGCGACATTCACACGTCGTATTTTAGAGATAATACGCTCACGTGGGAGACAAATGCTCTCAACGTGGACTTGACACGAGGCTGTAAAAATAAATAAAGGGAGCCGGCGGTGGCATCTTAAGCCTTACACACACAAACACTTACACACACATCATTGAATAGGATTACAGGCACGGTGGAAAGCAAACAATCTGACAATGCGCCAAGAGTGTCGACACCCTTTCAGGACCGTTTGAGAGCAATTACAATCGTTCCGGATCCCAATACCGTCGCTAAGTTTTAAGTAGCTTACGTTTGACATCACCTCTGCAGTTCAAAGGCTCGAGCTTACCTACCTTTGAGCAAGACAAGCAAGTAATTGAACGAATTAAACATGCAGTCGAAGTTATTCCAGAAATGTTTATCAACATCCAAAGAAGGTTCCTTGAACGTAGTTTTATTTCAATGCGTTCAGTTTTGCATTCCACATTTAGATTTAGTCTGTACCGTCTACAATTATCGTACGGTGTTCCTCTATATTATTATTACTAAAAGTTTGTGAGCTTTATGACACAGGCAAAGCCCTATAATGTTGCAAGCGATATTTTATGTGCTGAGAATAGAATATAAAAATGTGAGAGGTCGAATTGTTGCAACTCAAATATTACCTTATCTCCTAACAGGGGATCTGAAAGAGAGCGAGAATCATGCATAACTTGATAATCCTAATTTGTATTCCATACAAGTATAGGGAAAGGTAGCGCTGCGAGGTCCCTATTACATAAAAGATCTGTCAGATTTATAAACAGTATTTAATTTGTCATCGATTTCTGTCTGACCTATCTGACTCTGAATAACGAAGTAAAATAAACAGAAATTAACTCCAACCAAGCAGTTCTGGCAAACCGGAAGCTGATGTAGATCATCAATATTGACTTCAATTAAGCGTTGTGTACGATTATCGTTATGATTTTAATAGCTAGTTACTATTTGGCATATTATTGAGAATAACGATAATTAAAGCTACGGGGAGAACACATTGCCGCCATTAAACTGTTCGTGCGTGGTGCCACACGATCAATTTCGCTTTGATTACATCAATTTATGATGATCATATCAGTCTGGCCGAATGGCTTTTCGCCAATCCTACCATGTTATATTTAGTGCGTCTGCCTACACTGTCGATTTTAGTATTATTGTTTACTATACTACAAATAACAAAATCACGTGATACTCGGTGACTTAAATGAGCAATTAAGAAAAATATACCCGTACCAAACCGATTACCCTGGATTTTCAACACCACGCTTGGAAATACTCCGTCAATTATTTAAAAAATGTCTTCTCCATACGTAGGTATTGCACTTCTCTATGAAACAGCAGAGAGACAAATGTCTGCGCTAGTGGTCTAGAAGTATGTGCGAATTCCTGGGTTTAGTCTGCGTCTACCCTGCCACCCTGTATGTCCCACTCCTGTCACTTTTCATTTTATCACTTCGTTCACTTCATGTTTTGACAAAAAAAGTTAAAAGTGAATAAACCAATGTCTATAAAATCTGATCATTCAGTTGCACGAGCCACCTCGAAAAAATTTCGAACCCTTTTTTTATTCTATTACTGTTTCTATAGCACAGATCAAATATCTAAACAAGAAATAATAAAAAGTCTCTTATCTCCTTTTTAAGGAAATTTCTCGTCGACTAATCGACACTTAAAAAAGAAAGAAAAGCCACTTATATCACAGAAGTTGTTTTCCAATGGTCATAAGGATATATAATAAATTACCTAAATTATATAGGGAACTTCCAGTCAATCGCTTTAAAACAGTTTTATTCAAATGGCTTATAGAAAAATCATTCTATTCTGTGAATGAGTACCTAAACTATAAGGATTAACATTTATTACTATTATAATTTGAAATATGATTGACTTTATTATTCTTAATTTAATAACTATGATTTATGTTCTAATTTAATATCTTCATTTATTTAATTAATGTTATCAATTACTTTGCATGCTAGGTTTAGCGAATTGTATTAGATACTGTAAAATAACCCGACCATCTGTAATGTACCTACTACAATTCTTGCAAAATAAATTTCATTTCATTTCATTTCATTTCTTAATTTGACCAGAACGCTGGGTCGTTCGTTGGCCAGAGAATTAGCATTGCCATTCAACGTGCCAATACTAAGTCTTCTAGACACGTTCCCGGATGACAGCGATGCGGGCGAATACTTCGACGCCTAAGTGTCCTTTTGTTTTTGTATTTATTTGTTTAGTTAGTCAGTAATTTAATTTAGTAAGTACACAGTGTAAATTGTTACTAGTGTTAAAAATTGTAAAAATATGTAAGTAAACCTTTAAATATTTGTTTTTATCATGAGTAAATATTAGAATACATTTGAACGCTGTTAAAATCAATAAGAATTCACAAAATGGACCTACAATATTTCAAAGGATCCAAACGCAGAGAAGCTCGTTTACATTTGACCATAAACACATGTTGTTGACAAAGCTGTTTTATTATATAATGAAGGCAGGTAAGTGCTACGACGAAAATCCCTTTGTAGGCGATAAACCGATTAGTCCTACTCATTACGAATATTTGATTGTTTTTCACGTTTTTGTGACTGTGGATGACAAAGATTTTGGAGTCACGTTATTCTGTAAATATTTTGAAAAGTTAATCAATCTGTACATAAACCATTATCTAATAATTATTTCTAAGTGCGGATGTCACATACGTAATCTAGGAAGAGTATTTTGAGTATTCAAAAGAAAAGATTTTCCATTGATTTTTAATTCATTTGTGAAATCAAAAGAAAAGCAGATTTTATTGACCATCCTGATTCAAACAAAATATAAATAATGTCATCATCATCTGCGTACTGAGTACCAGTATGTTACATAAGACAGCTGGGGATCCACTGTCTACAATCTTGGTTTTGTTTAACACAATACCCCTAGATTGGATTTCAGACTTTCGCCAGAAGCCTGAAGCTTCTAACTAAAAAAATCTACAAAAACGTAGTAACTGCATCATAGTAGATTTATTGATTCGCTATTCGTAGTGACGAATAGCGAACTTTTTAGCCTACGCTCGAAATACATATTTGAAACTGCTCGAATGGACTAACAGGAGATCACATCCTACCTAAAGTCAAAGGTATGCAAAAAACTGAAAAATAAGTCAACATTTCAGAACATTCTATCTACTAGAAACTTTTGCCAAAGACATGATATTATAGCTATCTTTGTGCCTTGCTACTACATGATTCTAAAAAGGTTTCAGGTGGCTGCACTCGTGTGAAATACTCTAAAGGGATCCATAGTTGGGATAAATTAACAAGAACAAATTAGGTGAAAGAATCTTCTCATATACATCCATATGCGTCACGCATGGTCAACTCTCCAACTACATTAATGTAAGTTTAAGTGCATTTGTTATGTGATAAAACGACAAATGAACGTTTTTTCTGAGTTGAGACCTTGTTTTTCGCCAAAGTTTATGTGGAAAGAACCCTACATAGACATATTGATTGATTTGTGAGTTTCAAAATATTTCGTATAAATAGCCATAATTAGAAGCTTAATTTTTTATATTCTGGACCTTAAAAATTCAAGCTCCTCAATAAACAGCAATCAAGGAACAGAAGACCTACGTTTTGTACCTCGACGCGTTCCTGTAAAAAGGCCTTTAACAGACAGACGTACAGGCAACAAGGTAATCCTATAAAGGTTACGTTTTTTAAGGTACGAAACCCTAATAAATACAAAACGTTACATGTCAAGTACATATCTGTCTAAGTTTGAGTCTGAAAAAACTAATTACAGAAATATATATAATTGCAATATCATTTCATTTACTTCAGATTAAATAAAATAATAGCCTCCTATTACAAAAATAGGGCAATAGTCGATAGTCATCTCCGGGCTCAGTTTCGTGACATCAAAATAGGACATTACTTTAAGAAGGGTATGGACATGTAATTTTTTATGCATAAGGTGCGATTTCTTTTCCTGCTCCTCTATAATTCTGCCTTCTTCTTTACTTTATACCTTATTTACCTACTTTAACAAGTCGTGGTTTAACTTTAAAAATAACCTCATCTATAAGGGTTTAACATTGGTAACACCTTTGTAATGTTAATGAAAATAAAGCTTTATTTATTTTTATAAGTACGCACTGAGCTGTCCAATGTCACCACATGGTGCAGGGAAAAAGATTATTTTCCACAAAGTGAACCGAAATTCCCCGGCATATACATATGTTTACTTTACAAGGCACAGACCGTCGCGTCGCGTCCATTCGCTCTGTGCCTTTTATAGTAAACATATAAAAAATATTTCAGTTCAATGATATAAAGTAATCAACGCATAAAGCATCGTGAAAAAGAATACATAATGATAGTGAAATTTGGATATTCAGTTATATTTCCAAATGGTAATTCAATAAAATTGGTGCCTGCCTCGTTGGTCTAGTGGTCGGTAGCGTTACTGAGGTTCTGGGTTCAATTCCCAGGTCGGCCAAAGTGTTATAGTGATTTTCTATCTGGATTTCCTTAGTAGCAGTTCGTAGTCTAAAGCTGTGCCCGGGTGATGGAAATAGGCTCGTCACCTATTACATGGGACTTAAACATAACTGACGAAATTTGGGTGTACTTTGCACCTCTGCCCAATCCTTCGGGGACTTGAGGCTTGATATTAAGTTCAATAAAATTCTTACAAATTATTCAGACCCCTTTTAGGGAAAAGGTGATTTTTGGATCTGACACTAACATAACATAAAATATAAGTACCCGATCTCTGTTCTTTAAGGTAAAATCATTAGAGGATACGGACCCAGCACATAGTTAAACCTGTAGTATTTCAGGCCTATTTCTGTTCTCTTAGTTTGCAACGTATGCGGTACGCACCTGTAGTAAATCGATGTCAATATCTCAGAACTAAAAGTAATCAAAAGATCCATTTAAAAATTGAATGAAACTTTTAATTACATGGCAGTTGTTTCGCAGAATGAAACAAGGGAATCGTCGTCAAAAACACACTCTCACAGAAATCCATTGCTCTGTTTATTTTCAGTATCTGACGATATTTATACTGCGAAATCATTTTGTCACTCCCGTAATGCTGTGAACTATTAAAAGTACAATAAATCCGGATCACAGCGCAGTTTATTGCCAGCGCTTTTTGTCACAGTATTTAAAAAGTCTGTGTGACAACTGATGTAAATGCCGCTCAATACTCAGAACAAGTTAAATTACTCATTAATTATTAATTGCAGGCTTTATTATTTGTTTTCGAATGGAAGAACATCAAAGGTACGGTACCTAAACGAGGACGTGGCTGTTAAATTATTGCCGACGTCACGGAATCACGACATGACTCCAAATTCTCGACTGCCACGAGGAAAACGATTGAATGAAACAGGATGCAAGTAAATTCGAACGTCTTTTATTAAAATAATGATGTGAGGCCGTAAATACCATTAGGTGAGAAATGGCGGAAACACATTAATTCTACCTTATTCCGATAATGTATTTGTAAATCTTGGAGCCTACTGATGAATGCTGATGTCGATTCTGAATTGTACACCATTCTTTGAAGTGTTGGTTTATGCCTAAATAATTGAATGTGGGTGGAATTTGGAGCTTAGAAGGACGTAGCGTTAAAAGGCCTCCCAAAAGACGGACTGAATGACCTGATGAAGGACGCAGGATTCCGTTGGATGCGAGAAACATAAAACCGGTCGAAGTGGCGATGCTTGGGAGAGGCATATGTCCAGCAATGGATGTCGTGATGATAATATGGTAGAATTCGAATAATTTACTTCCATAAAACCTCTACCACTAAAACAAACTACTAACTGTTTAAACTAACACAAATTTCACAGTTTCCAATACATTTCACTAATAAAAACTCATTCGGTGCAATCACGTCACGGAAACCAACTGGTGTAAACTAATTAAAACAATTACGTCAGTGATTGCGTAAACTGCAACCGATCACGGATCAACTTTTAGCTCTCGGAACAAGTAAACACTGAAGTCCTAAGCAAATTTTCTTAGCTTGTGGCGCAGTTTCAGGTTCCCTATTAAATGTGATTACTGAACTGAAGTTTCATTTTATTAAACTGATTAAAAGTCTGAGCGACAAGAGTGACTCGATGCTGGCTGGTCTCCGGTCGCCGGATGGTGCAAGGATGCTGAACACAGTTTTAATATTTTCTATAATGCGCTTTTAATAAGCCGTTAGAGTGAGTTCTCGACCCCTTATTAAAATGAATAAATAGACTATAGGGAAATGACAGGTCCGTAGGAACATTGTGTTTATGCTCTGGTATTATTTTATGAATTCACTGCCATATTACTCCGAGAATAAATAATACATTAAAAACAGTATCAAAATTAAAATACTGCATGTTACTACGAATAATAAGTTTTATGAATGGAAATTTTAATCATTGTAGGTCATCATCATCTGCGTAGCTTATTCCCAACTATGCTGGGGTTGGCTTCCAGTCTAACCGAATGCAACTGAAAACCAGTATTTTACATGAAGCAACTGCCTATCTGACGTCCACAACCCAGTTACTGGGTAATATGATACCTCTTGGTAAGACTGGTTGCCAGACTTTCGAAGACTCGTGACGACTGCCACAGATACATAAATGACAGCCAGCACCAACGGTTTCGAGTCACGGAATATACATTGTAGGTACCAAGAAATTAATGATAACATTTCTGAATCATTAACAGACCGACTGAAATTGCGTGTTATTTGTGTTAGCTTGATTAAAATCCTTGCACAATATAATTAATGGAAGGTAGCACGCCGAATTCAAATTTTCTTCCGTTCTTTTGTTATTTGCCGGTTATAATGTCAGGCAGTATTTTGATATAAAATAATTTGCGACCGTAAGAAATTATATTTTTACCTATAGAATTTTAATCAAAAGAAGTTTCCGAATTGACCTCAAATTTTGACATTTAAGGTGAATGCTTCAACCAGCCCGCCAAATTCAAATTTTCTTACGTTTTTTGCAATTTGCAGGCCAGTGCTAGATTGTATGTTGATTAAAATATTATTCGCGCCTGTAAGACATATGTAGTTACAGAATTATAATCATCAAAATCATCAATACAACGCTCTAAGTTCATATAGCTGTAGGAATTACTTTTTTCTTTTGTTCCTTTGCCTTTATGAACTTGGAGGCAACCCTCCAAGTTCATAAAGGCATAGGATTTGCGATTTTGATGATTATAATTCTGTAACTACATACGTCTTACAGGCGCGAATAATATTTTAATCAATATACAACCTAGCACTGGCCTGCAAATAGCAAAAAACGCAAGTAATTTTGAATTTCGCGGGCTGGTTGGAGCATTCACCTTAATGCCAAGATTTCATGAAATAGTCAATCATTACAGTAATTCGAATACAGAGAGTAGTGTTGATGATTTTAATGATTATTAAAAATAACATATGTATTTACAAAAAAATCAATTTTTATATGGTTCGAAACCAACTATGCAAATTGACGAAAAAAAAAACGCAAGTAAATTTGAATTACGCAAGTTGATCTTGGGCGTTCCCCATAAACTTTGGTAGAAAAATCTCAAGGACGTACATAATTTTCATTCTATACCTTCATAATAATTGATAAACTTTATAAACGATTTTGGTTAAGTGCGCTTCGATAACCGTCAGTAAAGTAATATATTTAGTTTATGAGCCTAAGAAGTCATGTGGTGAACTGTGCGTTATGTTATTTACGTCGTACATCATTGTTCATGGGAACCTCGCTTTCAAGTCTAACAATGCGGTGACAAAGTAAATAATATAATATATATAATAATATATCTTGGGACAACCAACACACCGTTATCTGATCCCAAACTAGGCAGAGCCTATACTATGGTAACCAGACAACTGATAAACATACTTATATATTTCTAAATACATACATATTATAGATAAATTACACCCAGACACAGAACAAATGATTGTGCTCATCACACAAAGATTTGTCTTGGGTGTGAATCGAACCCACGACCTGTCTTTGCAGTCAGGGTCACAAACCACTAGACTAACAGGCCAATCGAAATAATAATATAAAAAATAGTAGCGGGAGGAAGCACGCTCAGTTGCCGCGCCGCTGCCCGCTCCGCCTGACACCGTGTCACACCCCTTACAAATTGTACTTCACAATAAATACGGATCATACGTGATAAGAAAACTACGACACGTAGTAATATTTATACCTACGACTGTTATTGGATTTTCTATAAGGCGACAATGCTTACTATTCTACGACAGGCAAAGAGGTTAACTCAAAGGTGAACATATCCACCCTTCCGTGTCTGAGATCAGGCGGAAACCATAAAACAGTTTCATGAGCTCTACTAAACAAATGAAAGTTAGATTTAGGAGACATAAAAATCAAATCGGACGTTAATCAAGTCTCGACAAAGCCCAACGGGTAATGAAAAATGCAATGTAATTGAAACAAGAACTGTTTTGTGGCTTCTGGTCAGCCCAACAGACTTACAGTAATAAAGTGTAGCCTTCATGGTGTATTTCTTTGGGGAGAGGGAATGGATGTAGGTACGTGGATTGGTACACAGTTGCCTTAAAGGTGAAGCTTTTTGAAAATGTTTTTTTGCTTGCTTAGAAGTCTCGAGGTGCCTTGTTACCCACCAGCAGCAAGTAATGAAACGCGTTTGTTTACAAAAAAAAAATAACAATGTAACAAGGTTTTTTTTTGTTGATTATAGTTTTCATTTCATTTGTTGGTACATTGGCATGGCTAGACAAATGATTAAATTTAATGTTCTATGTCTCGGAACATTTAATACTTTAGGTACCTACTATTGTATAGAATCAAGTTTATCTAACTAAACAGACAGCTGTGCTGCTGGGGAGTTTGTTGCGCCAATTTTTCTTCCCAGCTAAAGCACTAGAAAGTGGTGAAGGCCGGTCGTTTTGAGGGACTGTCGTCTCATGTAATTTTGACAATCAATGAATTTTGGTTTTGATTTGATTTTAATTAATATTAGGTACCTACTACTTAGTTACAAATTTTAGTCTTATCAACTAAACCAAGAAAGATTTTCAAAAACATAACTTACTAAGACAACAACTCGATGATATGTTAATTAGATGAAATGAACTTCTATAAATTTGTTTCTGAACTTAAACAAAATTTAATAACATAACATCTTATTAACAAGCATCTACAGATGTTTAAGATGTTTTAGAAACAATGTTTATAACAAAATTTATCGCGGAAAACGGCACCTTTGTGTAAACTGTGTAAGCATTAAAATTGTTCCCAGTACAATCTTCTCGGAAAATCAGTTTAGGAAGAGGACGAAAATCTCGGGGCACTGTTTGGGGCTGTCAGTATGCAACAACAATTATTTATTGCGGGCTGCCGAGAATGTCCCACGACGCTATATTTCCGCTTAACTTTCCAAATGATTTATTTTCATATGTCGGAATAACGGAACTTTAAAAGTTTTAACGGCTTCACGTGCATTATTAATCAGTCTATCTATGGACCGTTCGTTGCATACAATATTCATCAATATGCTTATTAGATCCGTCAGTTACGTGAACTGACAGTAGGTGCCAATTTTTAGCGCTTTTAATGGTATAGGCAACATAGCATGCAAATTGAAAACTGACAGCACTGACGTGCATCGGTATTCAGGAAAATACTATGGAAATTATCAGGGGTGGTTTGATATTTTAGGCATGACGTCCGGCTATTTTCTTGTTACTTTTATTCAGAAATTCAAATTCAGTGCAACACGTATACCGCGACGACAGCTAAGAGAAGCATGAATGCCTCATCTTGTTTCTTCTTTTTCTAGTATAAAAATAATAGGTAATAAGCAGCAAAGTCCTGTTCTTATTTATGTAGATATTTATTTCTATTAAGTACTACCAGACAACCCTGCCTCGAGTAGGTACAATCTTATTTCACACTTTTATTACCCATTAGAATCTCTTCCATCCTCATTTCATATTCCCTTTGAATCGTCTCCCATTGCTTCACATTATAGGATAATACCATTTTAATGCAGCTTTAGTAGATGCGTCCTGTGTTTCTATATTTCATTAAAATTGGTTTTACTTACTCTTGGGTGTACGTTGCAACTATGTTTGTGCACAAGGGTGGCTGCCGGCGGCAGTGGTTACTTATTACTTACAAACTCCATTTATTACATACTAGCTGGGCCCAGGCTATATTTGCGCGAACTAATGTTTCATGATGTTTACAAAACATATGTATAATTTTCCTAAGACATTATTATATTTATTGCACATGAGGTTTTAAGATACGGACTGAGGATGCAGTCGCGGTCATGAAACTGAAATAGAAAATTTATTTACTAGTTACGTACTATAGAAGATACGATTAATTATCAGTCAAGTATGTTTTTGCTTTTTTTTTTGCATTTTTTGGTTACAGAGAAAGTACCTTACCTATTAGTGGGTATAAAAACCTTACTTATTAGGTAAAGAAATATAACATGATCAATAAAAAAATGGCATTTCCGAGGTAGTCGAGTAACAAATGACTAATCGATGCACGAGGTTTGAAGCAGTAAATTTCTTATTTCAGCTCCTTCATCATTTTCAATTTACATCTTACCATCTATCGTGGTACATGTCGAGTCCGTACCGTGCCAGCCGTAAAGACCATCCCATTTCTGCCCTTGGGTGTCGTAAACGGCGACTAAGGGAGTTACTAAAGAATAAGCAGCAGGTTCTCTATGCCTTTTATCACCTTACTGCGATCACCAAACCGCGTGCCAAGCATGGTGATTATGGCAAACCCCAAAAATAGAACTCGTCAAAATGGTGGTTCTTTGGGGAGACCAATGTCCAGCAGTGGACGTCTATCACCTGAAATTATCGTGAATTTATGATGGGCAGTGGTTACGCCCGCCTCTCATGCACAAGGTTGTGTGTTCAAATCCAAATAAGTACTAACGTGACTTTTTCAATACAAAATATGTAGGTAGGTAGAGGTACCTACTTTCTGACTTTATCTTGGTCATTACTTCTCCGTTGAAGCTGGCTATTATTATTATAGGCTGGTATATTATTATATTATGAAGTTTACTCTCTGAAGTCATGGTAATTAGTGTTTTTGGTTATCCTGTTCGATATTTAGAATGTACAGTTAGTAACAGGAGCCTCGTGTCTTACACCAAGTAGCGTATGATTAATTCAGTAATTATAGTGCGAGTACGTGCGTATCGGAATTATAGTAGAAACAGCTACGAAGTCGATTGGTTACTTATGTTACCAAATATTTAATAATTTAGCAAAATATGTAATTAAACTCGGAAACGAAGTAAAATGTAATAAATATTAACGCTTAAAGGCTCGTACAGACAGGCGCGACATGTCGCGCGACCTGTCGCTGAGGCGATTCTGCGATATATCGCGACGCAACACCTTTCACACTGGCGCGACCACTCGCGCGCGACGTCCTTGTAGCGGCGCGACAGCTTTTAGTACATTTTGTATGGCGTCGCTGCGCCGCATCGAATTCGCGGCGAAATCGCCGCGACGCCATACAAAATGTACTAATAAGCTGTCACGCTACTCGACGCGGGGCAACCGTGTCGCGGCGCGACAGGTCGCCCCTGTGTAAAGTGTCGCGCGCGTTTTCATAGAAATTGTTCTACGGATATAAATCGCCGATTCGCGTGCGACCGTCGCGTCGCGCTAGTCTGAACGAGCCTTAATACGAAAAGCTAAAAAACTATTCGGTGTAAATTTTGATGATAAGTAAAAGTGACAGTTTTAAGTTAATTTTATTTGCTGACCATGAATGTTTAAATCGGTACGTCATGACCTATTCTGTTCGAAGCGACTGATATTAACTACAATCGTAATATAAGATATAGTTTACAAAAAAACTGAACATTTAAGCACATCCTAAACTTATTGATGCGAAAAATTGAGATTTTCTCACTGTGTTTGTTTATCAACTTGGACATGAAAAGAAAAGACACACTGTAGTTGCATACACCACGACATATCTTACTGCAAAAGACATGTTAGGCATGTCTTTTGTAGTAACGGATGACGTGCCCTTTGTGATTAACTTTTCATTTCAGCAACCAAGAATAATAAAGATATTTTTTGCATTTGGCACAGACTGTAATCAAAATAATCGACTGAACATTAGAATTTAAGAAAAAAGTTCTCATAACCATTTTTTTCACACCGATTTTTGTATCTGTCGTGTTTTTGACGGACCATAGTCAAAAATGTCTTCGGAAAAATTAAAATTGTTTTTTTTTGCATTGTTTTGCGATGGTAATAGCTATGAAAATTATTAACTCCAAAAGATATTTACCTCTAAATACCTATATATCTACTTATCTTCTCTTTATTTCTTTCTAATATAAACTGACTAATTTAATTTCAAAGCAGTAGCCGATATTAGATACGTATTTGCATGGCCTTTAACATGAATAAACTCTCTTAGAAACGTATGTAGGTAGGGTCTGTGATAGCTGTACTTGTGTCTATTCTATATTTCTTCCTATTGCTTTTGCACAGGGGTGTCAGTCTTTCAATACCAATTATTACACTTGTTTCCAGTTACAAGTTCGACTGCTGCTACGAAAGCCAATAGCACGTAGCTCCAATACCATTCAACCTAGCAAAGACGGTGAGGGAGGACACCATACTTCGTGAAAAAGATGAGGAAAAAGAACCTGTGTCTCTCATTACTGACGCCAGTTCTAAGGCTCACAACTAAATAACAGCCAAGTGGTGGCAGTCACACAAATAACAAGAGATATTGTATAGAAAACATTTTATTTCAAATCGGAATAAAGCTACATTGTTGTAACAGGTAATTATTTTTGAATTTCCAATATTGTTTTTTCTCATCCCTCATCTTTTTCTCGTAGCGTTTGGCGTATCTGTACCGAACGTATAATTTCTTTTTTTTAATTTCACTGCACTGTTTTATAAACAAAGAAAAGTGTTAGCATTAATTAAGCTAACTTATTGGTGAGCTAAACAGAGTCAGAGATTAGCAAGATTTTTATAAATAAGGCTGAGGCTCTAGCCGGGCAATAATATTGTACTGAATTTCATTATTTACCCTAAAAACATATACGGTTGAAAATGAGAACATCCTCCGTTTCAAAATAAGAATGGGTTACTAAAATACAGCTAGACCAAAGAGCTCTACCTAACTTTATAGTTTTTAATGACCGTTGACGGACAAAATAAATAAATTACGCAACTTAAAATAGTGATTTTAGTGGTATAATAAGTAACATTCATGTTTATTAATTAAAAAGATCAAACAAAATAATGACATAAAAAAACAATTTATTCCTGCGAAAGTCCTGAATTATTGAATAACTAGATTTTGCCCGCAGCTGCACCAACGTGGAGTCGGAAATTATTCCACGGGAACTGAGATAAAAAAATCCTATGCCAATACGTAGGATATTTTTACTCACATCAAGGTAAGCTTTGTGCCGAATTTCATCCAAATCCGTTAAACCGTTTTGCGTGATTGAGTAACAAATATCCAAACATACAAAAATTTACATTTTTATTATTCGTAGGATATGTTTGAAGACTCACCACTTTTTTTAAAGTATCTGTGGTAGTAATGGCGACACATCATCACAATAGCTGATTGGTTGCTGTGGCGCGTACCTCACGTTAGAATATTTAATTTTGGGTGAAACATTTTTGATGACATCGCGTTTTAAACGAAATTTGCGCGAGTTTATACAAAATAGTGTATGAAATCGCACACAATTAGGTCTTCCCCGGTCATTTAATAGTTTCATAAACGTATATATCACCGCAGTAGGTGCGAAAAGTGGATTATCTCCTCACGGATAAAGGTGTTTTGTCTTGGGCGAGTTGGAATCCCTCTCTACGCTCGCTACGCTCGGGAGCAAACTCCCTAGGAACCTCCGTTGCGCTCGGGATTATATATAGTGCCCTTGACCTAAGAGAATGCTTTATCCCCTTATTGAATAATCTACTATTTTATATCCTCCTCTGAGGTTTGACCTCTCCTACAAACTGGTGCATTGTTTGCTTAGATTTCAGCTCCGTCTAGACTTCGTATTACAGGCCTAGATAATACTGGAGACTAGTTATTGTTGATTTCCAAACAACCATTACCAGTCCGTATTACCAGTGCAATAAAGAGTTAACTATATTTTTAAGCATCTTATTTCGATCTATCATACTTTTATCTCGGTTTTTCTTGAACTTACTACTTTCATTTGGTAAGCTCGGTTATCTTCTTTACTTCATCATTATTGTACGACATAGCTCGTGTCTTAAAATAAATCTTAATTTTATTACAAAAAAAAAGCCATTAAAAACAAGAAGCATGTCTTGTATTTGGGCTATGTGTTTATACAAGTACATACTTACAGGTCCTCATTATATTTTCATCTGTAACCAAAGGTATAACAGGTGCCGTCAAGGCTCAAGGCACGAAACGAAGACATTTATAGAAAGAAAATAAAATAAAAAAATCTAACAGATTTCTTATCCCCAAATTGGACGCATATCATCTTTTCGAACTATCATTTTCATTGAAAATGTTGGCACTAGGTTGGAAGAACTAAAAAGTGCACTTTACTTGTCTATTGCACTGGGACAGCGGCAATAACGTTCAAACTACTCAATCAGGCATTTTACATCAATGCAATTAAGGAAAAAAATTAACCTATTTTAAAGCATTTTGCTAAGAGCTGGGACTTAACTTTGCTGCGAGGAAAGGCTGAAACACAGTTACTTTTTTGAAGCAACTGACATATACCTCTAGGATACGAACGACCTCCTGTTACTGAAACGAAGGGTTAAAAGATATAAAAAGCACACCAGTAAATAACGAACAACGACGGTTAAAATGGATAGCTTAAGTACACAAAAAAATCCTTAGATCCAACATCTCTACCATTGTTATTATTTTCAGACAGAGGTCAAACCCTTTGGAGCCATTACCTTTGCTATTTTTTCTTTTTCCACTTTGTTTCATCCCGGGTTACGCTTCATTGGTTGCTAGCTACCAAGATCAACATATTAACAACATAACTATTAATGTTAGTCCAACTTTATCTCATAAAATTGTCTCACTGCGAAAAGTAGGGAACTTTAGGAAGTTCTTCTCTGGCTGGATATGAGTCGCAATTTATGGCCTACACTTTATCTATTAGCGTTTAAGTTTCTCTGTGTGGAGGTTAAGAGTTTAAGATATGGTATTTGGCAATCACTACAAAGTTTTACTTCTTAAAGTACTGTAGAATAACAATATGGTAGTTTTAAACTACCTGCGTCCTCATTCTTCTTTTGTTGTATTTTGCTGCTGTGGAAAACATCTATAGTGAAGTTCGTTAAAGTCTGTAAGTCATTATTCATACTAATGTTACGTATAAAGTGGTAACACTCGTGAAATTGTATGCAAACGGTAGATTTTGGAACAACTGTTATGATTCCGAAAATTCTCTAGTAATGGGAAGGTACAGTATTGCCAAATGCCAAAGGATATATTTAATGTTGAAACAAGAAATTTTGCGAGTACCAAGTCACGGGCAGAAGTTAATCTACGGTAACATCGATAGTCCGTCGCTCATATCTTGAAATAACCAATCACACAAAAGTATGTGCCCTTCTGATTAGAATTTTATTTTCAAACGACTTAGAATATAAACTGTCTAAGTATTTAACTTCAATAATATTAAATGAGACAATTTGCAAAACCCTCAGAGATTCAAATTGTTTAGCGATTTTCTGCAAATTGATTATTAATCACTTATTTTAAAGCAGGTTATTGATTAAAGGGATTTATGGTGTTTTCTTTGTTCTAAGTGCTATTTGATAAGGCACTTTGGGTGAGTATAGTCTTAAATCTTGTGCAGTTGTAATTGTATATTCCCGTAATAGGTAAACGTGGGCACACCTCTATTTTATTTCCTTTCCGTACATTAGAGGGTGGTCATTTTTTAATCCGTGAATCTTTCAGGCTTTCAGTCTAACCGAATGCAGCTGAAAACCACTATTTTGCATGCGGTGACTGCTTATCTGACCTTCACACCCCAGTTACTGGGTATCCGTTGGTAAGACCGGTTATCAGACTTTTTGGGCTTCTGACTACCCATAATACATATAGAAGTTACCAATTTAGTTAATCTGTGGATTATTTCGTTAATCTACGCAGTAACGGTATCCTCACTATAATAGTAGCACGTATGTAAAGTTATCAATTTGAATTGTAACAGAAGAGATTAGTAGTTACGGTATTATATTAGGTATATGTCTACATCTACATACGAGTATATATACGTTTAACTTCAAAAGGATTAAACTTTATGTTAGACTGCACACATTAGAAACTTTACAGTTTGATTAAATTCACTCTTGATTAGTGGCTTTTGAAGAACACATATGTGTCATGAGAGTATTGGTGGCCCAGTGGTATCGCCCCCGGCTTTAGGTCATCAGTTCGAACCCAGGCGCTTTACTTTGTGTAAATAATTTCAGCACCACTGCTCTCAAAACGGTGAAAGGAAACATCGTGAGGATACCGGCACATCCTAGAACCAAAAATTCGATGACATGTGACATCTACCAACCCGCACCGGGCCCGCGTGGTAGAATACGACCCGCTGCACACCACGACGAGGCCTGTATCCCAGCAGTGGGAACAAAATAGGCTGGTTATGAATTATGAATATGTATCATACCTCAACTGAACAACTTTGAGTTGTATCAAAAAATTTACATCACCACGTTTTTGGCGTGTACGCCGGCCGTCATTGATTTAATAAAGTCACTGCACCCCGCAGTTTCACCAGCCAAATTTTTGATCCCATGGGCATATCAGGATAAGAAGTCCTAATTCAAGTCGTGATCTACATGTGTGCCAAAATTCAACTAAATCCGTACAGCCGTTTCACTGTGAAAGCGTAACAAAAAAACATACAATAATACAAATCCGCACTCTTTATATTATTAGTTTAGCTAACAGATACCTCGCCTGCACAGAGCCTGCAGGTACATACCATTACCTATGGAAGCGTTAATCCGGTACAAAAAAAAAATCTTTTTGATTTCCATTCCGATGTTTTTGATAAAATTCGCATCAAATTTTTGATTAATTTTAAACTTCGTTTCTAAAAAAAACTGGTATTCGCTCACTGCAGATTTGGATGCCATCTATGGAGGAAGAAGTTTATTTTGATCTAATTACACTTAAATATTATTTGTGCGTCTGTGCGTCTCGTGATCTCATAAGCATTCTGTTAATATTTCCTAGCTATAGAAAACGATCCTAGCTAACTATAAAACTAAAAAACGATAGAATGACTGTTTTTTTGTTTGTTAAAATGGAACATATTTCGTCAGTTTTTAACAAATTTACTGACTTTGCTTTGATAGTTTTTGCGATAGCTACGATCATACGTATTTCATGCACTTTGTTTATCGTGACGATGTTCTAATACATCCTGTCACTGCTGTTAACCTGGTCAGAAGTGGTACACGAATTAGTGCGAGGGAGATACCATAAATAAAAAGTGGCAAATAAAATCATTTTTACTACAAAATATATTTTTTGTACGTCGATTGTTTTTTTTTTTTAGCAAAAAACTTTTTATCTTTTCATGTGATTCGACTGCTGATTGTCGCTCGCTCTATCTAAGATTCTGCTTGTATTTTTGGTCTGAACCGTCTGTTTATTTGTCCATATACGTCGACTGTTTACTTCAAGCGGAATTTCGGTTCCTCCGACAAACCAGAAATAACGTGGTAAGCCTGAGACCTACGCTGAAGCGGTTTTGCTGCGGTCAATTAGAATCATTTTATCCTATACTTAAGACTAGCTTCTGCCCGTGATTTCGTCCGCGTTATATTTATTGCTCTCCCTACGCATCCCGTCGCAACGAATAACCTGCCCTTTAGCCTATAACCTTCCTTAATAAATGGGCTACCCAAAACAAAAAGATTTTTTCAATTCAAACTAGTTCTTTCTGAGATTAGCGCGTTCAACCAAACAAACAAACAAACTCTTCAGCTTTATAATATTATTAGTAATTAGTATAGATAAATAAACTTTAGTAAATACCATTTTATTGACCTACGGTTTTATTTAATGGTCTTTACCGTAAAGGGGGAGTAATTTTTGCGTGCATAGCCCTATATTCCATCGATTGAAATGTAGAATAATATAATAATAATAATAATAAATGGCAACACCATGTCAACATCGACTGTCACGTTTTCCAATTTTTAATGATTTAATTTGTGAAAGTACCTAATTTTAACCCAGTTTTGAAACAGTGCTATATATTAAACGAAACCAAGAGTTATAAAATCATCCTGTAACGCAAAAAGAGACCAGTCACACCATAATGTAGAAAAATAAATTAAAAACTGCAAAATCGGGGGTGACATGACAGATGTCACCTCCGAACATAATGAAAAAATAATAATGGAAAAGTGAGAAAAATGTTGACCAGAGCCGCAGCACGCAAGGCACGACTACCACCACCGGACTCCTCGCTCAGCTCCGCCTCGCCGCCGCCGGTACCCAGCCCCACTGCGGGCGCTGTGACGACACCGGCCGCGGCAGTTGCGTCGAGCTCGAGCGACGAGTACTTCTCCCCGCCCACGACGCCACCACCTGCTCGTCGACGGGGAGGACGCCGGCCGCCGGATGGTTTAGGACCTCGAGGCCCACCGGCCTCTGATAGGGTCCCAGCTCCCGGCGGAAGTGTGCAGCGCATGAGATGGACAAGATCCATCAATGAGAATGTCATGCGCTCATACTATGGGGCTACAGAGGGAGGAAATAATCTGACTGCGTACCGTGTTCGGATGCTCTCTCTTTTTCAGGTGCTTGAGCCAACTGTCAACGTTTCAACCCAACGACTATCGGATCAGGTGCGGGTCATCCAGCGTAATCGTATGTTGGATGACACTGTGCTTGATCGCCTACGAAATGAAATGCTGAGTAGCCATGTCATCGCACCTCCGTTGCAGACTGTTGTGGTCCCACCACCGTACGTCACAAATCAAGCTGACGAGGAGAGTGATGACAGGGCTTCAAACGTAAGTACCCAGTGCAATGAGGAATTGAGGATTGCTTTGGAGAGTGCGATTCGAGAATATCGGTCCATGGCACCAGAACTTAGGCCACGTTTACCTCGTTTACCTATGCATAAAAAAAACAGGGCTCTGGATTCGCAGTTGTCAAACTATTTTGATGACTGCGAAGACCTCACTGATACACATGCAATTCTGTACTGCGCGGCTGTAGCGGCATGTCGTGTAGCTCACGTCAAATTTGCTAGTGACTCTAGAGCTACGCGACCAAAACCAGCCGTACCAGCTTGGCAGTGCAGAATTGAGCGTCGTATTAGTGGGGCCAGAGCGCTCATCGGCAAACTAATCTGCTTCAGGGAGGGCAACACTCGCCCTAGAGTGATGCGCTTTGTGAGACGGGCGTTCTCAGGGACTGATACCAGCCCTCAGGATTTTATGTCCCGTGTCACAGAGCGCATAGACTTCCTGAAGCAGAAAGTTTATGCATGGGCAAGCCGTATTCGTAGGTATAAGCGGCGAGTGGACCGATACACTCAGAATCGTGCTTTCCAGAGTGATGAAAGGTGGGTTTATAGGGCTTGGGAGCGACCGATCCAAGGCGTGGCTGACACGCATCTGCCGGATAATGACGCCATGTGTTCTTTTTGGCGCAGTATCTGGTCGGTGCCTGTCAGTCACACCGAAGGTGATTGGGCTAGAGAAGTCGAACGAGCCTGCGATCCTATACCAGAAATGGGGGCTATTACTATCTGCCCCCAAGATGTTGCTCGTGCAGTCCGTCCGTTGCCTAACTGGAAGTCTCCAGGACCGGACGGACTGCACAACTTCTGGATAAAATGGTTTGTAGGATCGCATGCTCGCTTGGCGGCTCAGTACCAGACTGCTTTGGAGTCTGGTTCGCTACCCCAGTTCCTTACAACAGGAGTTACCCACCTGCTCCATAAATCAGGTAGCACTGCGGAACCCAAAAATTATAGGCCGATCACGTGTTTACCGACGGTCTATAAAGTCCTCACATCCATTTTGAGAGCTAAAATTTACAATCATATAGACGCTAACTCCATCATGTCTGTCTCTCAAAATGGATGTAGGAACGGGTCCCGCGGTACTAAGGAGCTGCTCCTCATTGATATGGCCATTAGCCAACAGGTTCGTCGTTCCCGAAAGGATCTGTCGACATGTTGGATAGATTACAAGAAGGCCTATGACTCGGTGCCACATACATGGCTCATGAGGGTGCTGGAGTTGTATAAAATAGATGCAACTCTGCGCGCCTTCCTGATATCATGTATGGGGCAATGGAGAACGGTCCTTCGCTATCCAGGATGTCGAAATATCCAGAGGAATAGCGAGCCGATAAGAATCGAGCGTAGCATATTCCAGGGCGATAGTTTGAGTCCACTTTGGTTCTGCCTAGCTCTGAATCCTCTGAGCACACTGCTTGAGGATTCAGGTATAGGCTATCGGTTGAGAAGAGGTGGTCAGGTTATATCTCACCTCCTGTACATGGATGACCTTAAACTCTTTGCCCACAACAATTTGCAACTGATGGAACTACTGAAGGTAACTGAAACCTTCAGTAGCGCCATCAGGATGGAATTTGGTGTGGACAAATGTGCAGTCATGCATGTAAAGCGAGGGGAGATTGTGGAGTCCGTGGGAACCCAACTCTCGGATTCCACAAACTTTCGAGCCCTCTCCACATCCGAAACCTATAAGTATTTGGGTATGTCGGAAGCTTTGGGAATCAATGTTACTGACATGAAGCAATCGTTGAAGGAGCGCTTCTTTGGCCGCCTGAAGAAAGTATTTAATAGTCTTCTCTCAGGCGGAAACAAGGTGCGCGCCTTCAACGGTTGGGTCATGCCAGTTTTGATGTACTCTTTCGGCATACTCAAATGGACTCAGACCGAACTCGACGCCCTGGATAGGAGGGTCCGTACGCTGCTGACTGCATATCGAATGCATCACCCACGGTCATCGGTTATGAGGCTGTATATCCCGCGAAAGTGTGGAGGTCGAGGCTTTTTAAACGCTAAGACTCTCCACAATCGCGAGATATGCAGTCTCAGGGAATATTTCCTGGAAGCCGACGTGGGGATGCATCGAGATGTGGTCGCTGTGGACAAGGGCCTTACCCCGCTCTCCTTGGCTAACAGGAACTGGCGCAAGCCTGTAGTACTTGACACTAATGACCGCATGGAGGTATGGCAGAGTAAGGAGCTCCACGGACGCTTTTTCCGGGCCCTACACGGACCCGACGTAGATTTTCTAGCGTCCGTAGCCTGGCTGCGTTTCGGTGATCTATTTGGAGAAACCGAAGGTTTTGTCTGTGCAATTATGGACGAAGTTATGTTGACGAACAACTACCGGAGATTCATTGTAAAAGACGGCACGGTGGACATCTGTCGGGCATGCCACCGTCCAGGGGAATCAATTAGACACATTATCTCCGGGTGTTCTCGTCTAGCTAACGAAGAGTACTTGCATAGACACAATCTTGTAGCCAGGATTATCCACCAGCAACTTGCTCTGAAATACAACCTTGTGGAATCGGAAGTGCCGTACTACAGGTATGTGCCCGACCCAGTTCTTGAAAATGGCCATATCACATTGTACTGGGATCGATCCATCATCACTGACAGGACTGTTGTTTCCAATAAGCCTGACATCGTGGTGGTGGATCGACTAGAACGGCGCACAATGATTGTTGACATAACGGTCCCGCATGACGAGAACCTCGTGAAAGTCGAGAAAGATAAACAAATCAAGTATCTAGACTTGGCTCGCGAGGTTGTCGACATGTGGGATGTGGACTCAGCGATTATTGTGCCGATAGTCGTCACAGCCAATGGGTTGATAGCCAAGAGCCTCGACCACCACCTGAAGAGGCTCTCGTTAAGCAGTTGGGTCAAGGGCTTGATTCAGAAAGCGGTACTTCTGGACACGGCTCGAATTGTCAGGAGGTTCCTCTCTCTGGAGCCCTGACCGCCGGTAGCTTGGACCTTATTCCTGATACCGGTGGGCTACTATTTTTTATATTTTTAAATGTTTTGATAATTTCTGTTATTTTAATATTTAAAAATATAATTTATATGTTTGTAAAATGGAATAAAGAAAATAATAATAATATATTTATTCAAAAAATAATAATAATATATTTATTCAAAAAATTTGAGACAACCATACAGAGTAACTTAATAATAGACACAAAATAAACAGATAGTTGAATGTGAAATGGTACACTGTAAATATGTTGGTTTGGCTGTCTTTAGACTGATTCGCCCTATCCACTCGTACTAGTATAAACTGTATTACGAGGGGATAGTCTTCCTCAACCCCAGAACAACAGATTCCCACAAGGTTCCAGTTTGTCATATAGCAGCAGTTTGATTACATACTGTATAGGTAATTATATTAATTAAGTTACAAACGATAATAATTGTCTGTGTTTGGGTGTATGTATATGTGTATATGTTTTATGTATGTGTGTATTTCTGTATGTGTGCAGTTAAGAGTGCTTTATTATTTATTTATTTATGTGCCTTGATTATAACAACGTTCTAGTAGTAGTTAGTAAGTAGTTTTTCAGTGCTGTCGTAGTCTAGTGCTTTCAAATATCTTTCAATAGCTTTTTTGCATGTATGGCTATCAAGATTCTTCAATTTTAGATCTTTGCTTATTTTGTTGTAAAGGCTAGGACCGAGATAATTGTGAAATTTATGTGCAAAAGATGTTCTAAATTTGGGTATGTTATAAACTATATCTAATCGCCGCCTCTTAGCATAGTGCGGTTTTATTTTATGCTGTGCCATGATCTGTTGCTTAATGAATAGTTTTCTCACCGTAAGGACTCCTAGTTCTGAGTAAAGTAGGTGTGTCGGATAAGTGTACTTTTTGCGAGAAATTACTTTAAGTACTATGCGTTGGGCTCTTTCGACAGACAACATGGTTGTTTTTGAGGTTCCACCCCACACATTCAGGCCGGATTTTTATTAATAGCTTAATGTCACATGCATTTCTCATCGTTTTAAAAATATAAATTAGTTTTCTTGCGCGATTATTTATCTTAATGACGTGTTCTTTCCAGTTTAAGTTTTGGTCTACTATAACACCGAGATATCTTATAGAATTGGTTCTGGTGATTGGGTTACAATGACAAGTACTTCGATTGTTGCAATGGTGAGTTTGTATAGTTATTGCGTTAGGAGGCGGTTGAGTTCTACTGTTAATTGTGAATGTAATATATTTCGTTTTGTCAAGATTAAGTGTCAAAAGATGATTATCCAGCCACGATGTTACTAGAGCAAAACCTTTATTTGCTGCTTCGGTTACATCTTTCCACGAGTTAGAGCTGAATAATAATACTGTGTCATCTGCAAATGTTATTATTTGACCATTTTCTAGAAGCAAATTGCAGAGGTCATTAATATATATTAAAAACAGCGTAGGACCCAGTACACTGCCTTGAGGCACTCCGAAGGTGACATTTTCCTCATGGCTTATACTGTTATCAATTTTTATAACCTGTTTCCTGTTTTTCAAGTAATCTTGGAAAAGTTGGAGAGGTATTCCTCGAATTCCTAAGGTATCGAGTTTGTTCAGGAGGATGGGTATAGAGACGGTGTCGAAGGCCTTTGCTAGGTCTAGGAATATGCCTAGAGACTTCTGTCCCCTATCCATGTTTTCGACTACATACGAAGTTAGTTTGTGAAGAGCATCAGTGGTTGAAATTTTTTCCCGGAACCCGAACTGATTACCCGAGATAAGATTATGAGTTTCTAGATAGTGTTTTAGCCTCTTATTTATTAGTTTCTCTAGAATTTTTGAAAAACTAGGTAGCAATGAGATCGGTCTATAATTTGACACCAGAGTTTTGTCTCCTGCTTTATATATAGGAATGGTGACAGACTTTTTAAGGGCATCTGGAAAGACTCCCTTTGAAAAACAAGCATTACATATGTGTGCTAGTGGTGCAATAAGGAAATCCACTGCTCTTTTAATAAAAAGCGTAGAGACACCGTCCCATCCCGAGGAATTCTTAGCTTTTATGTTAGCAATTATATCTTTAATTTCAAATTTGTCTGTTGGGAGAAGCATGAAAGAGTTTAGGGTTCCGCAATTCGGTTTTGGTCTACACAGCCTGCTCAGATCTGTCTCATTTGTAAGGGTCCTGGACAGGATAGTGTTTGCCAAATTTCTACCGACATTGATAAAGTAGCTATTTAGGTTATTTAACGCGTCCTGGTGTGTTGAATAAGTGGAAAAAAGGTCTGTTGGCATTTTTGGGTAGCTGTTTAAATTAGCCATTTCTTTTACCAATCCCCATTGTTTTTTCGTATTGTTACTAGACTTATCTAATTCTAATTAAAAATATTTGTTTTTAAGGGTTTTTAGTAGATTATTACATGTATTTCGGTAGCGCTTGTAAGTTATGGTAAGGGTTGGGTTTTCTGGGTCCTTTCTTAGTTTTTGGTGTAGTTGATCGCGATTCCTCATACATCTACATAGACCTGGTGTAATCCAGGGCTTAACGATTATTTGTCGCCTAGGCTGTTTGACGGTGTTTGTGTGATTCGAAAGGATGTCTGTGATGGTTTTCAAGAAGATGTTCATCATTGCGTTTGGGTCATCATTGTGAAATCTTTCTTCCCAGTCAATCTGTTTCAGGTCTCTAATGGCAGCATCGTAGTCGGTTTTTGTAAGGAAGGGGTTTTTTTTGGGTCTATTATTCATTTTCAGAGGTAGTGATAACATAACACTCGAATGGTCAGTTAGGGTTGAATTACAAACTATAGTCAACGGTTTTAGTTTTGTTTTGACGAAGCAGTGGTCAAGACAGTTTGATTCTCTAGTCGGTAGAGTGTGGGTGGTAAGAAGGCCGTGGGACGCCAGCAGATTTAAGTATTTTGTAAGTTTAGGATTCACCTGTTCAAGTTTAATATTAATATTTAAATCGCCCATTAAAACTATGTTTTTATATTGTTTAATACTGGACAAGATTTTATCTAAAGACTTTAAAAAGGGATCTAGGTTTTTGAATGCTGGAGGTCTGTACATTGTTACAACAGCTAAATCGTTGTTGATTGTTGTCACAAGGCAATTTACTTCTTCACAATAATTTGGTTCATAGACCTTCGCGTGTATGCTATCTTTCAGGTATAATACGATACCATCATTTTGATTAAGGTGTGATTTAGTACTGTGAGTTGTGTAGTTTGCCATTTCAGGTATGATCGAATTTTCGGATAGCCAAGATTCTGTAAGCATAATAAGATCGTAATTGATGTCTAGTCTCTCGAGGAGAACAGCAAGCCCTTCATAATTACGGTTTAGACTTCTGATATTTTGATTTAGAACTGAAAACGCTTTTGCACCTGATTTAAAGGCAGCCTTGCAGTGTTCCGGAATGTCAATAGCTATAGCATCGCCGACACTGACTACATCGTCAATGTCATTCGCGATATCTTGTATATCAACCATATTCTTTGTAGGTAGAAACCGAAACAAAATTAGAAGCAATGGTATAGCAGAGACAAATCGTCGGAACATCAAAAGCTGCAGAATATGCTGTATTAAAGGCACACAATGAAATGCACGAGAGTGTTTTGTGTTTTAGTAAAAATAATGTGTGAGTGTTATATTTCGGTGTGTGGTGAATGCAAGTATTTGTATAATAGAAAGAACAATGACAGAAATACTTAATTACTAACAGTGTGAACATTTGAGATAATTTTGATTGAATACAAAGCATGCAAAATGTAAAAATAAAAAACTTATGATAGTAATACGGGTTTGTAGGATAATAGGTGCATAAATACTCAGCTAGTCATTTAGTTTGATGTAGGAGATTTATGTCTGTTTCGTTTTTAATAGGGATTTGCTTTTCTCCCTCGCTTTTTCTTAGAAATACTTTGCCTAGAGAAGTCCAGCAGAACACATAGCTATTCTCTTTGGCGAATTTTCTAGCAAGGTAGAATAGATGCTGAGCTTTTGGTGCTAGGCACTCTGACAGGAATATCGGCTTAGGAGGGCCCTCTAATTTTATATGTGACGTGTTTAACTTATCTTCTTTATTGGTCTTATTAAAGTTCCGTGCATTTTTAATGAAGTCGCCCTTAATATGCATGTTCGTAAAATCCACTATTATTGGTGATACGCCCTCCTTCCTGTTTAGCCGGAACAAATCCTTAATTTCATGTCGTTGTATGGATACACCGAGAACCGTAGCCGTTTCTGAGACAATTTTGTGCAGGTACTCTTTAGACTCTCCCGGCTGTTTCGGAATATTTCTTATTTCCATTTTCGACAGGCATGACATCCTTTCCAAGTTGTCGATTCGATCTTCTAGCTGAATAATATAGTTAAAATCAGATCTCCTCTCAGCCTCCAACTTCTCTGTTCTAATGACAATTTCATCATATTGCTTAGTCATAGTGGTTAATTTTTCTTTTATTTCAGTGTTCTGTGAAATTATCTCCTTCATTGTTATCTGTTTAGACTCTAACTTGCTGTCCATCTGAGCTGTATGAGATTTCAACATATCATGGATCTCTTTCATAAAGGTGGCATAATCATTAACATGTTTACGTTTACGGGTAGTTATAGGTTCGTTTTCAGGAACAGCCGGAGAAGGGGTAGCGGTAGGGGTAGGGGTAAGATCTTTCATAAGGGTCTGAGTTTGAGAGCCTGTGCTCGATTCAGCTACCGACTCAGAGAGAGTATAGAGATCGAATAGAATAATAGGATAGTAGAATAGTGATCGAATAGATTTCAATGGCTTGAGTTAGGCCATGTACCTAAATAATTAACGTAAAAACCTGATTACCCACTAAGTTTAACTCGTTTTAAATATTTACTTTCAAATTCAAATTTGCAAAAATTAATTGATATACACCCCTTTTAGTTTCATATCTTTGGTATTTATTTATTTTACAAATTATACAGTTTCGTGTGACAGAAATGCGTTTTTTTTTTTTTTCACTATGTTTGCACTATGTAGGTATGTAGCGCCGTAGTTAGCTCGCAAGTTGTACTACATTTGTAAAGCCTACAAACATTCAGGCATATTGTATTATGATTGGCGAGCAGAAGATAGCGGGTTCGATTCAAGCCTTTGCATTATTGATGTTAACACAGTCTCAATGTATTTTGCTTTGTTAGTGAGATTACTTATTTGCAACACGGGTGGATTCAAGCATGGCCTTCTGATGAAACAAAAACATTTGGGAGGAACTAAGTTGTTTAATTTGAATTCTAATGAATACACAGAATTTAACATAATGTTGTTTGTTGCTGTTGTTCTATTCAGTATCTAACTCAAATGTAACTTCTTGTACAATCCCTAAAGTCTCCCATTGGTGACTCTTAATCTCAAGATTTCCGAGGCCAAGAGATCGACCTCGGCTCTCTAGACTGCATTCTTTAGCAGTCTTACAAAATGTACTTCAACAAAAGTCTTTGTTTGGCTCTGAGTAAAGCTAAGGTACTTATACTTGAAGCTGCTCTACTGTAATGACGGTTTTTGTATGTAATATCGGTAACTTTTTTATTTACGTTATACGAGGCTACTAATGGGATTCATTCAGCGTGGAATGGACGATAATATGAAACAAATACAAAAATTGAATTGAAAATTGAAAAAAGTATGCTTAGATGGTTTGGTAATGTTGAGAGGATGAATGAAGGTCGGCTCACAAAAGGTATTTACAAGGCAAATGTGAGTGGAAACACCGGGAGGGGACGCCCTAGGAGGACATATAGGGACCTTATTGGTGATATTCTTCAGAAAGGTCAGATGCGTAGTACTCGCAACCGGCGTGTGTGTATGACCAATTGTATGAACCTAAACGAGGCAAAAGAAGTGTGTAGAGATCGTAGCAGGTGGCGTTCCGTGGTTTCTGCCTACCCCCATGGGAAAAGGGCGTGATTGTATGTATGTATGTAAATACAAAAATCGATCAATATTAATCTAAGTATTACCGTCGTTTGTCAATCTGGTCAAAGTTTCAGTTTAACTGAATAATAAATTGATGGTGTCCAGCTTCCATTTTGTAGATAAGTTATACCATTTTCGAGAATCCGTTCTGCACAGAAACTTTTTTCGCTGAAAAGTAAACAGCAAAAAAAGTAGTAGTCTAAATACTTTCAATGAAAAATGACCGAATGTGCCCCAGTAACATCAAATCATAATTTAAGATTGAGCTGGAAGCTGGAACCAATCCACAATCATATCACACCCTCATCAAACTAAAACATAAATCACATTTAAAGCGTGCCTCGTTTAGCTGAACGCTTCGCAAATTACCGAGACGTTTTTTCCTTTCGTACAAACTGCACTTGGGTTATAAGGGACGGTGGTAACTGGCACATCGCCATACTTGTCAGGCGGTTGCTCGCTACCCACGCATCACTAGTCCAGGCACGTACACTAAATCTATATTTCTCGCGGAGTATGAATGTAAGCAAGTTTTAAGAACATCTGCTTGCGATGTCTGCCTCTGGAAAATTGAAATGATATTAAATCTATGTATGTAGTTACATGAGCACGAGGCACACGCATAAAACATAACCACGTTAGAACGTTACAACGCAATCTTATTGAACAAATGTAGCATTTTTATTCAGTAAACATTCCCAGCTTCGCACAAATACGATCAATTTTACTCAACATGTGAGGAAATTGTTTAAAGTTTTTTGCTCATTTTGTTCTCCGACCACTTTTTAGTCCCGAGTGAGATTGCAGGCTCGCATTTCAGTATAATTTTCAATCGAACGAAGATTTACTGCGACTTGTTTTACTAACACTTCCATATTCCGTTACATACCTGCAATTTTCGTTTTATCAAAGTCTTTATTTTATCGATTTGTTACGATTTTTTTCCATATTCATACGGATTTGTTGCATACTGCCGAAGAATTATGGACCAAAAAGTTTAATTCCTCGCGGATTTTATAACTAGTTACAGTAGCCAAAGGGGAATTGGTCGCGTTTGCAAATGAATTGGGAACTAATAACAGGCAAAGATTGTAAGTACCAACATGTGAAAAACATCTCGTAGTAAATTAAAGCAGTTCTTCGTTAGTGAGATCAGCAGGCAGATATTACTTCGCAAAAGTTTGTTTTTGCAGCAGATCTGTCCCGAAGTAAGAAATTAAACTTGGCCGATAGTAGACAATACTTATCTTTCTTTTTGTCTCGTCAAGATCTTCTATCTATTTTTTAAACACCTATTTTAGTCTTACGGTAGTGTGCGGGGAGAACTTTACTTTTCAGGTTGAAAAAGCTTTATTTAGTTTTCTCATACTCGTTATAATAAATACATCAAATCTCTTGTGTAAAGTGGTAATGAGTAAATCTGTATAATTCTCAGAACAGAATCAAATTAAAACAAAATGTTTTAAATAAAGTTGCAATATCAGAAACCTTTTAAAAATCCCACTTTCGAAAGCGGTTTTGTACATTTATTTTGCACTTCAAATATATATTTAATGCACATATTCATTTTCATAAATATAATTCACAGAACTGAATGAAAAACTCATGGCTATCGGGAAACGAACACGTTTTAGGTTTAGTAAAAATAAAGTACCTGTATCTAGCGGTGTACAAAATACGAAAAAATAGGAATTGCAGTTTTATAGGTGTTTGGTGTTTTTGTATATGTGACTGGCGCTAAAAATATTGAAATAATATTCGTTTCGTGAAAAAACTTACACAATTTTTTGCTGTTGTTAAAACTTCACTACAGCGTCCATTTATTACAATAAAAAACTGATAAGAACAAACAACTTTTATCTCAATTTTAATATCGTTTCTTTATAAATATTAGGTAACAAGTAAGTATTTAGCCTAGTCCTTAATTACTTTTCTTTATCAATGTTGGTATACATCAAAAGTATGTAACATAGACTCTGTTTAGTACTACGTCTAGTCAAACTTCTTTAATTTGGTGGTTTTCATTTTGTTTTAATTTGGAGTCAGGAATTTCTCAGTATCGGCAAATCTGCAGTAGTGCACGGTTACGACTTTTATGACAAGTGACTTCAGTATAGCTAGTGACATGCAGGTGTAGGTAGGTAGGTCTTGTATATGTTTCTATTTACCACTTAGGGAATAATGGGGTTTAACTTATGTTTTGTTTGTCAACTAACGCAACAACCGAAATTAAAGTTTATTATTCATTACATAACCTCTCTTATAAATATACCTATCATAAAAGACAGATATTTAACTCTCAGAGTGAGCTTCATGGCGACTGTTTGCCAAGTTCCCGAACAAAGCAAACACCGCATCACACCTACTGCATCACCTCGCTCTCAATACACTTCCGTGACATACAATCTGGCAGTTAGCAAGCAATGTAAAGTGCTTAAGCTGTTGAACCACTACACATCGGGTTGGGATTAAAGATCAATAATACCGGCCAGACCAACGATTGTTCAGTTCCATAGCCGCTCCTTAAACCCGCAGCTACAGGTTAGCTCATAGCAGAATTCTATGAAACTAATACAATATTCAATCTACATACCGCTCTTATTCTCAATCTGAAAAGAATATTAGTACTTGGCATGTGTGCTTCATTTTTAGAGCCACTTATTTTGCTTTTATGTTATCATTTCTAGAAGGTTAGTGATCAGATCAGGCTGTTCTATCTAAATTGTTTCTGATAAAGTTTATTGAGTGGAAAAGATAATGTTTCTTTGAGCTACCATCTTTTTTTTATGTCGGTCTCGCTTGGTAGAGAAGTGCTTGCTTTTCGCTTAGGAACTTAATAAAACGCAAGCGCTTGTGCCCACAACAAGCACACGAAGCCGTTATTCGAAACAAGTAATTTTCAAATTTGTTTTCTTTTCTCGATTTACAGGTTATTTATCGGCCGTATGAAATTCCGATCATTTAGGATGTTTAACGAATAGTATGACAAAACGTCGATCACATGTTTTTTAACCACGCTATTTATATTTTTTATTTCACAGGCGGGCTGTTTTCCAGCACAGCAGGCAACACTTGTATACCAGATATAAATGTGTAAAGATACACCATAGCAGACAATTTTTTTACATAAAAGTATTGCAGAAACAGGGGTCGCGGTTTTTCGGAACAGAACCCTTAAAACTTCACACACGCCTTCCGAATGTTAAGCGTTAGCAGCTGAGAAAGAATATAGTATGCAGATCGGACAGGACGACACTTTCAATTCATTCCTCATGGGAAATAATACTAACACGACTTTAGGAAATTATCTTGGACTCACAACGGGTTAAGGCGTCATGGTAACAGTACTCATAGGACAGTATATCTAGACAATAAATAAAATCTAGACAAATAAATAAAATTGGAGTGTCTGTTTGTAATATTAAGATAACCACTTTTACTAAGTGTATATGGATATATACACGGTACATATACCAAAACATTTTTATTTTTTATTTTTTGTCTGTCTGTCTGACTGTCTGTTTGTTCCGGCTATTCTCTGAAATGGCTGGACCCATTTTGACGGGACTTTCACTGGCAGATAGCTGATGTAACAAGGAGTAACTTAGGCTACCTTTATTTTAGACAAAAAAATAGGATCTCACGAAAAAAAATAAACCGAATGAAAAGCTTTTTTGTTAAATAGGTACCACGCGGACGAAGTCGCGGGTAACAGGTAGTCAATAATATTACAAAAGTGGTCCACCAAGGTACGCATATCTTTAAACCTATAACTAAAGTTTCAGGTCATCTTAATTGACCGTTCAGGTTCATAAAAACATAATTCTGTCTTCAATGCTGGATTCAAACATGTTATTTCGCATAATTTCCAAATTGTGGCTTGTCATATATTATCATAACTTAAATATTTACTAGCTTACTACAAGTATGACTTGCTTCATTAAGTGACGGTAGTTCTGAAGCGCTCCTTGCGGTCAGCTTGCCGCAATCACGTAGGTGTTAGCACAATACACTCGCCGCAAGTTTCTGCAGAGCTATACGGAAGGTACTCAAGCTACAGCTAGTTTGCAAGCTTGCAGCTCAAGGAGGATATTTTGCACTTTAAGCTGTCGGACAAAGTGTTTTAGAGTTAAAAAACGACTTTTTCTTTTAAAAAAATCCGGAAATGATTGCTTTTTTGGTTTTCGATGTATTTCGAATTGAAAAGGAGATATTTATTCTTTCTACTGTACAGAACATCAATCAACTCAGCCTATCGCAGTTCACTGCTGGACATAGGCCTCTCCCATGCTGCGCCACAACATCCTGTCCTCCGCCTTCCGCATCCAGTCTGTCCCAGCCACCTTTTTGAGGTCGTCGGTCCAGCTAGCTGGGGGGCGTCCCACACTACACTCCAGGACGCGTCTGCTCCATCGGCCATCGGTCCTTCGACAGACATGGCCAGCCCACTGCCACTTCAGCCTGCTTACTCTGCAAGCTATGTCGGTCACTCCAGTTCTTTTCCGGATAACTTCATTCCTGATTGTATCCTTTAAAGAAACTCCGAGCACTGCTGTACAGAACATACTGAAGAAGAAAAATAAGAATACGTTTGACTGGATCGGCGAAGTGAATTCTAGCTGTAAAGAGTTATACCTCTATATAACCTCTTACCGGACTGTTTAAAAAATACCCAACGGCAAATTTTGTAAGGAATTTAATTAAAAAATATTAAAAATCTCCCCGAACCGATCGACCTCAAACACTTATTATTCACTTAATTAAACGGAAGGCGCAGAAAAAATACAAACATTTAATGAGAAATTCAGAGTTGTAAAGCAGGAAAGCTTATTATTTAGGAAGGCGTCGATTCCTCGAAGTAACTCAATTATGAGTTGCTAAAAGCTTATTCAAGCTGTACTCAGTAGCACTTCAGATGGCCTGGACAGGTGGACGAGACAATTTGAAAATGTACTTTCGCAACGATTCAAGTACCACTTCAGCGTGACGTAAATTATATAGAGTCATTGTACACTAGCTCATTGAAACCTCGGGCCGAGCCGTCCTGAGTCACAGAAAAATACCCTAGTACGGCATTTTTAAAGGTGGTTATCGATTGTTTAATTTTTGTAACGTCTTCACGACGCTAGGTAGGTATTTACCGAGCCCACTACTAATTAGAATAAAGCTTTTTTGGACAATTGCCAAATTTTTGAAGTAGAAGGGAAGAATAAGATGCTGAAATTACTATTTTTACCGACACACTGAAAATTTATGTCCGTCGCCAAGATATCTCGAGTATCTTACAAACTCGATTTAGAGACGTAACAAAGAATATCTGCTGGAATTTTTAGGATTTATTTTCAGTAGGTACAGCTAACAAAACAATAGGAAGTTCATCGATCAGTTTCACAAGTTCTCGTTGAATTAGTAGTAATTGACTAGTCTCTATTAGGTGGCAGCGAGGAATGGTTGCTGCCTAACCAGACGTCTTGCTGATAACTATTAATCGTGGGTAGTGTCGCAACATATAAAGATGCAATCGAGAAAAACTTAATATCCGTTCGGTAAGTTTTTTTTTCGACATTTTTTCAACAACCGCAACGCAAATTATAGGCATTCTAAAACGTATTTTTAAATAAAATTCGAAGGAACGTTATGTTACCTAAAGAGGCATCGTAATATAGACTTAGTATACACAAATAAAAACCCTTCTCTGTTATTTTTATAGAGAGCCTTGAAATACAAAAAAAAGTTACCTTTATTATTTCGCAGAAGAACATTTAATATTTTGTAACCCTCCATTACGTAATAAGAAAGCTTAAATAAATTAGACGTTTTTATGTTTATACTTACTATAATGCCTTATTTTTCATTTCCAGGAAACAACTTTTTTATTAAACCTACCAGCATTACTTGTAAAGACTGATTGCTTAATTGATTTCCAATCCTTTTAACTTTGCTTACCAAGCAACAAAAAGTAAGCGCAAATACACCTACCTACTTACCCGCCTACCTACCCACCTGCAAGAGAAGTTATAAAAACGTTTACTTCGTTACTGAACTTAAAAGGTGATATGGAAACACATGTAGCTTGACTTTTTGAAGTTATGACTGACGCTGCCGCCCTCGCTTCATTAGCATGTACGTGAATGATTTCGGTATAAACGTTTTAGAGGTACCATTGAACGCCCCATGGCTCTTTGTATAAGTTAAAAAACAGGCATCGGTAGTAATTTGTGTATCGATTTTGACTTAAAAAGGTTTATATTTAAATTGACTTCTCGTACATAAGACCAAAGAGAGTAATTTCATCGGGAAATTGTTTCTGATCTCAAAGTCTAGATCCTCTAAACGTCTAGCTCAACGGTACCTACCTATGGATTTCCAAGTAATAACGTAATAACTTTTGACTGTGCTCTGAGCAGTATATTTCTTATATTATTTAAAAACTCATCTGGTTCCATCATCCATGTTGGAAAATAAAGTTTTCCGGAATTGAGTCGCAGGATCCAATCAGTCGGCACGGCCGCAGCGGTACGCAAGTATCGAGTTGTAGGAAGTAGGCAGGCAGGTACTGAGCTCGTTCAGTACGCTACAATCATACACCCATAAATTATGCCGCAAACTTAGCTTTCCGCTTACTGCTTCCACGTCACAATATTCGTCGTATTTTGTTCAATAACTTGTGTGACAACAACGTTTTCGACTCAACGTTTATCGGCTTCAGAAATAAAAATAAAAGACATTCGATCTAAAGCTCAGGAAATTTGAAACCAATATTTTCTTTGATAGTATTCTTAGAATAAAAATATATTATTATGTCATATTGTATACATTCTACGTTTTCACATGGCCAGTCAGCACATGCTCAATAGGATATGATATTAGATATTAGTGCCTAATAGTTGGGGAATTCTGCAGGGAATGAAAATGTTTACAACATTCAACGCGGCAGTTATGTGTGAATAGTTCATAACGTAACCAATATCTAAATAGTTAAATGCATGTTACAATAATCCGATATGACACTATGTAGTTAACATAGTTGCTCAGTTATGAGATGCCTGCAAAGATTGTAAGTTCTAATAACGTGAATATTTAGCCTTACACGTTGTGACAATATCTGGTTAAACTTAGCTCCACACACTAAGACCGGAGTTAGTTATGATTACGTACATTGATAAGGAATTGCGACAGCTATTTAATTTTAAATGGTATATTCTCGACTGAGCTCTAAGATGAACAATTTGGAGCAACAGTAGCTTCTAATTGCTTCGTCTAGCATTCTGAGTAGCAATTTCTTGCATAATTAAGGTTTGTTAGTCGTCGTCGTCATCGTTTTTTATTGTATTGGAATTGTTCATGAAAAGTTAGTTAGGTACCTGTATTATTATGGCCATCGAACCAACGCCTATTAGTATAGCCGTGTTATTTGCGAAGTTTGCATATCGCCAAACGTATCTATACTATGTTGGACCTCAGGGTAGGTGGGGTGACATTCTCCGCAAGTCAGCAAACAGTCCAGTGGTTTATATAGTAGGTATATCCGCACAAGGAGTACGCAGATAGTAGTAGATAGTAGATAAATAGCTGTGAAATGTCCGTGTAATACTACCTTTTAACTACTATGATTTACGATACTTTGCCATGTATGTAATATAAACGAATACTATTAAATGGCATCTTATAAGGAATCCTACGTGTCTCTAACAGACTGATTAACAAAACCGTTTTCCCATCTAACAGGACACAGCCGCATACGCGTATCCAAACGAGTGTTAATAACCGAATAAATTACAGATTGGGATCGTGGATGTCGATATATCATTGCCTTTCAATGGACTTTGTATATCGCAGTTCTTAATTACAGATAATGTCCCCCCGGGTTTTCATTAAAATGAATACGAGGGCAACGGATGCAATATGTCAGCGAGGGTCGCTTGAATTTAATATATACCCTGGTCATCCCTATTCAGTGAAAACATTCAACAGTTTACGCCGCTTCGCTGGTCGCCGCTCTTGACGTCTCAGTCTAAATGGGAACAAAGTCTTTCTCAATATTATTGGAATTTATTTAATATGTTTTAAGATGCTGCGTTCCTTCGCCACTTTTCTTGTTTACATGATCAACTATAGACATCGTATGCTTAAGATTGTATTTGAAATCTATTTTCTTTCCACTTTGTCGCATGCCTATTTATACCAATCGATTTTTATAGATTTGTTGTTAGGACTGTATTGATCTTACAAAATCATACGTATAAATAAAATCTAGGTCGAAATATATATAAACCTCATCGGGATGTTGACACATGAAGAAGACGACGTCGCTCTAGTCTATACAATAAAGTTGTTTTTGTATTTCCTACATACTCCACATGGCACAATCTGGCCACTCATTGCTGACCCTTGATCAGATTACCGCCATATGTCGCCACATTCAAGATTCATTTGTTGTTCTCACTAGAATATTCACAAAGGAAATAATATCGGAGATATAGTAAATTCAAAAACATTTTACACAAATGCTCAATTTATAACATTAGTATAGTATGATATAGGACACTTAACGTATCAAAATCCAGATAAAGATAATTAGCGGAGGTACCCACCGATAGATTACTCAGTCGCCGTCATCTGCCGACCATCAGCGAGAAACTTCCACACGCTATGAATTATCGGCCGAGCTACTAATGAGAGAAGTGGCGGCATTACAAGTAGCTATCGGGCCAACTCTAATAGATTACCGATAGATCAACGCCCTGGGAACGACACCGTGACTTAATACAGAGATACATACTTCCACAGAGATACATCTCAAAGCTACAGAAGCATAATGAGGGCTGAACTCGTTCTCAGATGAAGTCTAAGAACACGACTACTCGGCAACAATTCAAATTTCCCGTTTGCATGTGCATGTTGTTTCGTGTTGTTTGGTAAAACTTTAGGCATAGTCTTATCAGGTTTACTGTCTCACATTTATGTTTGGAAGTTCTATGACGACGGCGATCATTAATTTGCGGTTCTGTTATTAGTTTTGCAAACAAACACGTAGAAGTGTGTGCACGAAATAATCTTCAAGAGTATTATTCGCAAAACAAAATGAGATACCATATTTTTACATCGGTTTAAGCTTCTAAGCTTCGCTCGATTACGTACCAATATTTTGCATCAGGAAAAATATTGGAAGTACAAACTTGTTAAAACATTTATCTAATAAATTATCCCGTTTTATATGTGCAAATAACCAAATGAGGTACTAAGTAAGTTCAGAAGTTTACTCCAATGCAAGGTGAAACTAGTGGGTGAGAAATTCACGAACTCGAACTCAATCTGTAGCATAAAAATTCACAAATCGTAGCACAAGCGTAATATAATATTATTTAGGTTTGAATAAGGCGTTACCAGGAACATAAGTAGCTTGCAAACCTCGAAGATGTAGTTTGCGGTATTTCGCAGATTCAGTATCGTCGGATATTCGAACCGCTTACTGTAAACGGGTCTTTTTTGCAATATTTGTCGTAATATTGGTTTACGACATTACCACTAAGATTTTTTTTAGAAGCAAAATAAGCCTACACTTACCTGCGTAGCAGTCGCGTTGGCCGGCGTAGACGCTGAGTAGCAGTTGCATCAGCCTGCGTAGACGCTGTGTAGAAGCGGCGTTAGCCTGTGTAGCAGTGACGTAGCCCTACGTAAAAGCTGAGTAGCACTTGCGTAGGCACGCGTAGAAGTTGCGTAGCAGTCACGTGGGACTGCCTCGGAGATTCGTAGGTTTGCGTTCGACTCGACTGGGCCATATAAGCTGCTTTCTAGTCTGCTAAGCCTGCGAAGTCTTGGCATGGAAATTTCGTAGTTCTGCCTAAACGCCACAAATATATTCGTTTTGTTAGCAGTCTATTTCCAGCAAAGAAACCTGTACTTTGGAGACTACAGCAAATATTTAAAACGGTCAATATTGTATTCATAAAATTTGCTTCAAATAGTTGAAAAACAGGAAATTCTAAGCCTTTGAACGTCAGACTGCAGCATGTCTTTTCGTTATGGATGCACATTGTTGATGCACGATGCAGTAAAGAATACCATGTACATTTTTCAAACGTTCACATGAATAAAATAATTTCGTAGGAACTTTTAAGAAAACTTGCTGATAAATTTGGAGAATGTTGCTGAAGTCTCACTCGGTGGAATTTTGACATCACCTCGTCTCCTCGCGTCCGCCATCATGAGATCGAACGATATTTGAAACTTCATTACTTATGGATTGTACTGTTTTCTTTAAGAAGGAGTTATTATTAAACAATGAATACTAAGATTTCTGCCTGAGTCCTCACCTATATGCATATTTGCAGTAAACTTACGCATCACCCAATGAGATACTTAAAAGTTTGGCGGTTCCAAATCGCGTTGCCTTTAAGTTGCAAAAAAATATGAAACGCGTATATTTAAGTGCTAATGTGTAACAATTTTTTATTTTTTTTGGGTTGGTAATCATCCTAATTTGTTTACAAAAGAGTAACATAACTTACAAAGAAAATCTATGGTTCCCTAAATTTGTGAGACGCAGTAGCATCTAAACCCCATTTAGTCATCACAGTGTGGGGTTTCCTCCGGTTACACCATTTAGCCACTTACCAGGAACCCCAGCTTACTACAGCCGAGTATTTTTCAAGCAAACAAACCTTATTATACATGTGGATTGACACCAACTAATACAATTTGCGCACGCCGAGGTTTGTGACCGGACTAACAGGAGATCCGAACAAAAAAGTGCTAGATTTAGTCCCGTTTCCTGTAATCCAAAAGTCAATACCAATCGTATCTGTTGCCAAATCTCAGCTTATGTGATTAGTTCGTCGGATCCTACGTATACCAAAACACGGCAAAAATTCAATTTTCTAGGAGACCGGTTTGAAGATTGTAAAGTTTTTTTTTTATTGTTTTAAAGACATAGTTTATAAATGAGTTTCTCGACATTATACAGACAGTGTCACGGAACTGGGTCAAAGTTGTGAAAAGCAGTTGAGTATAATTGGCAATACTTGAATTACATGCTCATGGATGGCTTAGAAAAGTTTAAATCCTCTAAGACGATCTACTGGGAAACGAGCGCTCAAGTAGTCTTTCTTCATGTTGTTATAATTATCCGTAGATTGAAGCTATGACAATGTACAATGTTTTTTTTGCTTATTTATTGCTGTACGGGCCTGTTCTTGCGCTCGGTCACGTTTGATGGAAAGGGATGGATGACGTCCATAATGGAACGAGCGTGCCCAGAAGATGCCTGTTCACTCTTGCTTTGCGGGCAGACGGGTTAAATGTGGAAGTGACCAAAGACGTTACAAACAACAATGTGCAAACAATACTTCTAAACAAACAAACACCTTAAAAATAATACTTCGTAAATATCTCCAATATGTTGTTGCCTTTGCTGTCAATACATTATAAGTATTAAGAAAATGAAAACCAGGATGCAAAGATTTTTTATTTTATTTATGATGGTCGATATACTTTTAAAAGTTTTTGTGTTTTCCTGATTTTTGTACAAAATAATATGCATATGCATCAGGAAAACGTATTCGTACTATCGTGTAACTGTCTATCGCACCTGAATAAGAAATTTAAAAGTCAACTAAATTGAAGACACTTATTACTGCTGCTACTATGTTTTCTTGATTTTTGTACAAAATAATATGCACATGCATCAGGAAAACGTATTTTACCTACTGCCGTGTAACTGTCTATCGCACCTGAATAATAAATTTAAAAGTCAACTAAACTGAAGACACTTACTACTACTGCTACTACTACCTACCTAGATATTTCTTAAAATAAATCTCAAATCATATCAAACTTATCATTGATATCAAAAATAGACACGGAATAAGAAATGTTCTTCGATTATTTTAAAATAAAAATAAATCCATTTCAGACGATCTTGTATCTACCAAACGATATGGTACCACCACACTTTTAACTCGTTCACTTTTGTTTAAAAAATATTTTATAGCGATGCTTCACTTAGCTGGCTGTCGTGTCAACAGGATCTGCAATCCGAGCTACACAGAACGGCTTTTAGCTGAAAACAAAGTTAATCTCACCATTTCATAGGTGTTTCGTGCGGCTCGTTATTATTTTTCCGATATTGTTTTTACGGGAAATTGAAACATTAAATTTTTACCTAGAAAATTTTAAAATTTTATTTTTTCATGCGCTAATTTACGTTTGACACCTGGTCGTTTTTACAACTTATGACGTGTTCCACTTACTCGTAGATGTCTTAAGTAAATTAACCACTGCACCACATGAAATTATCCAGAGCAGCAGGGACTTAAGTGCAACTATTAAATTTAATATCAACGAAGTAAAAAAGAGAATGTAAGGATCATAGTAGGTACAGGCATTCTGCAGTTTTTGCGTAGGCAGCAGACCCATGAGAACTACGCGTAAGTTTATGCACGTATTCAAATTATAAGTTTTTAAGAATAACATTTTGTCGCTATCATAATTTGTACCTACAGTTATAGTCTAATATATTTCATTTATGTCTACCAAATCTCTCGGTGTTACTAGCAACAGAATGTGCGCAAATATCAAATTCCGACTTCATTTCCAACCCATTAAGGGCATCTACCTAGCTAACCTGCTCTTTAAAAAAATAACATTAAAATCTCATTTACGTTACCCTCCCCGAACTGCGAAAACTGCGCGGTAAAATATCCCGGGTTTAACTATTTAAGTGTGTATTATTTCTAGCTTAAAATGGAGCACCTCCCGGTTTTCACATTTATGGGAGCTTCAAATAGGTAGTATATACTACTATATTACCAACTTTATGATGTTCATAGTCATCTAATCTTTAATTTTTTTCGCCATTACCTCGTAACATGCTCGTCCTTTTGATGGGTAAAGGGCTAAATTATTGTTTGGGATTTTAAGAAGCCACATCCCAATCAAGGTGTGCCGTTTCCGACTCTAGTACCTTCTGTAACAAGCTCTCGCCTTCCTGTTCATCAATAGCTTCTCTTTCATGACACTTTAATATATTAGGATTAGCTTTGTCAGTTTTTCTAAATTACGTATTCGTTTCCCATTATCCATAGTCAGTAATGTTGTTAATGTTTTTATAATAAACCGTTTATAAAAAAATAAGAAATTAATCTACGTCATACCTAGCTCGACTATAATAATATAGTTTAAATTAAAAACTACGAGAATATTTATATCCATCATATCGTTTGCAGTCATTTAATTCTATTTTACACCTTAGAATTTTATTGGTCGTCAAGTTAAACCTGAAGCTCCTAGCTAGACTTGCAGTAGTATAAATTCAATTTGTCTATCGAACTACACATGTCTTATTAATCTACTGAATAAAAATAAAAGGTACTTTCCGTACATCTGGGAACCGATAAACCCTTTGAATTTATTTGAATTGCAAACACAAATGGTTTGTCCAGATGTGCATGTCTGCGTCATGTCCATTTCGCAGTTTGTCCAACAGTCAAAGGCGGTCTCGATAAATTGGATTATCTGGTGCCGATGACATGATGGGTGGAGGCGACGACTGGGGCAGACAATGGCAAAGTTATCTTACAGCTAGACACATTTGTATAGTCGCCACAAACGGCACCGTCGTCTGCAAAGCGTGCTCCACTATACGGCTTGAGCAGGTATGATACATATCAGTAACTTCCGAGACCCGCCTCGCTTACTGCTATATTGTTCTGCTTCAATTTGATGCAATCATCCGTGTTTATTGCTTTGTCGGATTCTAATAATTATTTTAGTTCAAAATATTTTAGTTAATCACATTAGTTTATCCTGTATACCAGTGAAATTAGCAACTGATAATTTTCAGGTAGGAACATTCAGCAAGAATGGTTCCTTTGAAAACCATAATAGTAAGAATTGGAGAAGTCAAGCACGTGACATGAGTAATTTTCTATGGAAAAAGAACGTAATGGACGTTTTTGTAAAGCCGTCGATTTAATTTTCAGAGAAATCCTACTTCCTAAGAAAGTTTTATTAACTACGTTTGTTAGAAACTTTGAAAGCAGAAATTGCACCTAATTTTGACACAATTAAGTTTGAGATTAGCGTTTTTATTAAAATATATACAGTTACCAGACCGCAGAACTTCTTCTTTGAAATTAAAATTTACTTCATTGTTATTTTGATGTTGGGCCAAAGTCGGGCTTAGACAACAAAGATTTATCCGGGTAAAGTAGAGAGGTCGCGGCGTCCACATTGTCGTCTCATCTATATTGAGTCGGGCGTTCACTGTCGGCTCGGCTACCAACTATATCTGCCAGGCAGTGGCCATATTCACTGCATTTTAGAATTCAATTGAGCTGACTTCGTGAGTTTTCTCTTTAATTCGCTTCGACCATCTTGTTACACCGCCGTTGCGAGCACGCAAACTTCTCCTGCCACATTTCCAATAAAAAAGATCTGACTACCTTCTGTTTTAAAATTTCCTTTAACTTCGGTAACTAACTACTCTGAGTAGACACGAAAGGTAAAATAAATGAAAGCTTTTAACGTTTAAACTTAGGTACAAATCAAAGTAATATGAAAAAGCTCTTTACGTAGCTTCAGTACACTATTGAAAAAACTAAACAAGTGTTTCATAATCGAATTCGGAAGAACGTAATTGAGGTTTAATTCTGTTAATCGAGCCCATTAACTGGCGGTATCATGGCACTGCCGCCGCTGCCCCTAATGGCCTTTTACCAACGCATTTACCTAACGAATGACCTAGGACGGCGCGTCCTGCCGCCTGCCGCCTGGCGTCAGCACGTTGCCACGATTTAAAACCCAATATACGAGTCCCGAGAGCACCTCCACCACACAAATACAACCTACTCATAATAATTTGGACAACGAAATTGAACGGCCCCTACACTATCTCACCCAACACGACTCGCTGCAAAATATTCATGTAAAAAGGCTGAATTATATTAGTGAGCCATTTTATAAGCCGCATGACAAATACGGATAACAGCATTCGGACAAATACATTTGTTTAAAATTAATGACTGGCAAAATATTAGTGGTATGAAACAAAGCACGCAATTAATCCATGAATGCTAGTGAAGTCACGCGATGGGCGGCTGGCGAACAATCATCTTTATTTATTTATTTTTTTTATTTATTAGGGACAAAAAACAGTTACATGCTAAGAGCATCATCAGAGCAATCATTTGAACGATTTATATACACTCGGCCACATAAAATAACTAAACTCACTAAAAGCCGGTTGGAACTAATAATAGGAACCATAATATTATGTACGATTGCCAAGTGGTTTATTACCAAACTGAATGAGTTCAGTTTTTAAAATAAATCACCAACTTGCAGTTGCGAAAACTGCTTTAGTTTGACTAAATTATGTGGTAATTGGTGGTCGTAGAAATTGGTTTCTCGGAACTTGGTCGTTATGAATCAGAATGCACGGTAGCAAACAATAGCATAGCACAAATTCCATGATTCCAAGTAAGTCCGAACATAAAGGAGCGAGTATCAGGAACTAAATTGACTTCAACATTCTTGAGTTCCGAAACTTCAAATCAACTTTTGGGATAAAGTTTGTGTGAAAATACTTTTAGGCTAATTAATATTGCAGTTGTTTAACTTTGCCGCTCAACTCAAACCTTAATTATGTTTTATTGGGAAAGAGATACTTTAATTCTGGCGTTTAACATTTCGGATTGATGAAATTGTATTTACTTTGTGGGTAGGTAATACTTGCCACAAATATTGCTCCGTGAGATAATTTTGTTTCGTCGTTGTTTTGTATGATGGAAATCATCAAATAAAGTGACCATTTATTGGAACAAAATTCCTTAACGCGATTTACGGTAGAATCGTTTCGTACAAATCCGACCCTGGTGCGAGCCATGGTACGGAGCGAGAGGGCATGGGAAGCCGTCACCTCCTTCTGCGAAGCAGTAATGCTCGCGAAGGAGGAGGCGGGGCGTGTGAGGGAGTGGCAGTCTCTGCGCCCTCACGTCCCTAGCCGCCGCAGGAGGAGACGCCCGGGCGTCGGGAGTCTATAGCGGACTCCCGGCCACCGTAGGCGCGAGCTTGCGGGCGGCGAGCAGTGGGTAGCTCGCCGCCCGGTAAGGACCAGGCTCGGGTCGACGGCGCGTAGTGTTCCACGCGCGCCTCAAAGAGATATCAGCAGCAATGAAGGGGTCTGCTAGGACCGACGCCTGCCAGGGTCGCGAGATTGTTCGAAAGAGATACCGTGACCCTGGCACATGGGCAACTGAAGGAACACGGGTGGGTTTTAGTCAGTAAAAGTCTGACACGCCCTCCCGCTCCGCCCAGAGCGATTCCCCATCCAAAAAAAAAAAAAAAAGGGGTCTATGGGACTTTCTTTCTTTCTTTCACTTCCTCTTTTATTATTATACGAGTGTATGTGTTCTGTATGGTGACGGACGTAAAAATAACACATCTTATTATTTACCGTGGGTGTCGTAAAAGGCGTCATACTAGAGAATGAGAAGCAGCGTTCTGTATGCATTTTACCACCATAATGAGATCACCAACCCACATGCAAAGCGTGGCGATCGTGGCAAACCCCACCTTTGGAGGAGGCCAATGTCCAGCAGTGGACGTAACGAATTTTCTCAATTTTCTTCACAAATTCAATTTTCTTAGACTTTCATTAAAATCTGGTAAAATAAAACATTGTAGTTAGTAAATAATTATATAACACGTGACCGTGGGCTATTTAGCAATTATTAGCAGATCTATTTAAGAAGGCAAATTAGATTCAAAGAAGTAAAAATAGTTAAAGATAATCGTACACAGTTTAGAGGAATTTCAATTGAACATCAGAAAGTTTCAGTAAATTAAATAGAGACAAGTAATATGTAGAAACTTCACAAAGGGAATTTCCAACCAATTTAAAATATATTTTTTTAAATAATAAAGGAATAATTAAAAAAAATAAACTAAAAGCGTAACACAACACATATTTATGTTCAGGGAAAATATATGTTTGATAATAAAGGAATATCAGAGAAAAATTTCAGTTCCATTAACAGAGAGAAAGTTTTAAGTTTTTTGTGTTTGCACACTATTATTATTATTTATATAGTTCTTATGACCAGATGTATGAACTTAAACGAAGCAACAAGAATATGTAAGTATCGTAGCAGATGGCTTTCTGTAGTTTCTGCCTACCCCTATGGGAAAAGGTGAGAGTATGTGGATGTATGTATGTATGTTTGCACTTGATTTATGACTAAAAGAAAGATAAATCAACAGTTTTCTTGCATCTTCCTTGACATAATCAAAAATTTTAATCAAAATCGAATACTAAAACTAATTCAATCGTCAATCCTTAGTTAAAACTAATATCGTTAGTTAAAGTTTTTAATCATGAAACTAATTTTTTACCAACACTGCCCATAAGTCATTAGTAAGAATTTGTAAAAAAAAAAAACTATTTTCTTATAGTAACCCTTCCAATTGTAATTCACAAGACCAAAAAATTAAGTTAAAAAATGTCTGCAATACCTACTACCATTTTTTGATTCAAACATAAATGAAAAATATAAGTTTTCAATTACTCTTTAACAAGCATGGAGTTAAACATGCAAAGTTTTCTAAGGTTATTGATTCTAAGTGCGAGTAGGCTAGTGCTTTGAGTGCCTCTATTACGTCTATCTCTGCAATCCTTTTAACATGTAAGTAATAAGCCTGAGTAGTACATACCTGGAGTCTTAAGAACGTAGACTTGCGTATAGCTTATTGGAAATATAGACATGAACTAGATGTGCACCTTGCGTTTTACAGGTAAAAAAAAAAAAATTGCACTCCGGGAGTGCCGGCAGAAGTGAAAACTTGATTATTAACGTTGAGCATGTTTGATATTTTGGAATGGTTAGGGAATAATTTGTTGTTCAATTTCCATATTTTAAGCACTTTATATTCACGAATTTTACGAATACACAACAATGTGATCACTACACAGACGGTCGAGCCATCAGCTGTCACCATCCATGGATGCGCGTGGCACGCTGTAACATAGACGAACATTCGCGCAAGCGCCCTGCGCCGCCTAAACGAAACAGTAGGCCCAGGCATACATTTTCGCCGCGCCGTAGAGAGGGGATAGCTGTCTACTCTCCATCCGTCCTACGCTTTTTCGATCAGGTCACGTGTCCTGACGCGAGTTTAAGATTTTATACCCATTACAGAAAAAGTGCTCAACGCCGCTAAAGAAGTTTTCACTTCAAAAATTGAATGATTAGTTTGAGCGCCATCTATAATCGAGTTGCTGTCTTAGAAAAAGTTATTTGTTACAATTATTTAATTCATAAGTAATATTTATTTTATGGCTTATGCTATATTACGATTTTATTTTTTTAGAATTAGACACACTTTTAATGACATATATTTTACTGTAAACTCTTCGTGTTTAGTAGTTTATATTAGCGTCATCTATGATTCCATAACCATACTAACCAAGGCTAGCCAAGTGATTCGTATTCGTTTTAATAGATGGCGCTTTTCCAAATTAAAACCATCCGTCCTACGCTTTTTCGATCAGGTCACGTGTCCTGACGCGAGTTTAAGATTTTATACCCATTACAGAAAAAGTGCTCAACGCCGCTAAAGAAGTTTTCACTTCAATAATTGTCAAATTGACTCTGACTCAATCTGATACCTGAATTTTGTCATTTCATACAACAGTCAAATAGTGACAGTAGCAAGGGACAGTAGTGATTTGAATATGCAGATAATCTCAGTTGGTCGGCAGATTGCTTAGCAATTCATTTCTCTGCCTTATTTTTTATTTAACAATCGGAGTAGGAAGACTTAAAGCCTACTTTCATTAGATTCTTTATCAACAGATAAATAATGTAATGAAACTGTGTACTGTAAACCCTGTCTAGGTAAAATTCTGATACAAAATAGGATCTACCTTTGTGCACTAAGATGGGTTAGTCACACATTTATCCATATTAAAATGTATTAATTTAACATACATACATACAATCACGCCTTTTTCCCATGGGGGTAGGCAGAAACCACGGAACGCCACCTACTACGATCTCTACACACTCCTTTTGTCTCGTTTAGGTTCATACAATTGGTCATACACACACGCCGGTTGTGAGTACTACGCACCTGACCTTTCTGAAGAACATCACCAATAAGGTCACTATATGTCCTCCTAGGGCGTCCCCTCCCGGTGTTTCCGCTCACACCTGCCTTGTAAATACCTTTTGTGTTTACATCTGCCTAATTTAATTTAATTTTAATTACATATTCAGCCTATGCTAGCAGCGGGAACAGGCTACGACACTGGCGTCATCTCGGTGAGAGGGAGTGGGCCACGTGGGCCGAGTACGGGTTGGCAAAAGTCACATGTCTTCGTATTTTTGGTTCTACGATGCTTTCTTCATCGTTTTGAGAGCAGAGGTTCAACCCCACGACGTACAACTCGGGACTGATACTATGGGCCATTACTGCACTCGTCTATTTACATAACTTTGGAATAATTTATCACAACTAAATATTTACACTAGGCACTAAATTAAATTCCTCACTAACGAACTATACAAATACTCGAAGTACTCGACCGCATCGCTGTCATCCGGACGTGCCCAGAAGACTAGGAGCCTTGCTGTTGAATAGCAATGCTAATTCATCTGAACTGAATCTGACCAAAGAACGGCCCAGCACTCAGATCACGTTAAGTGTGGACCAGTCGGCTACAAATATTGTTTTAAGTAGATTTCAACTTTATAACTCACCACTATTTCTAACAAATCCTGTTTGAGTTTCATTTGCCAACTGAAAAATATTTTAGGGTGATTTGAAATTAGGATTTTGGGTAAGTATTCAAACAATCAAATTAAAACATCCAATTTGTTAGTGGCACCACAAATTGGCACCCACAGGTACGATTTCTTGGCTTACATGTTCATCAATGATGTCCGACCCAAAATATAGTTCACATGTTCATCGGTGAAGCAAACCGTGGAATATGTTTAGATCCTTCTCCAAACGCGTTGTGTCATAATAGCAACTTATTAATCTACTCATACTACCTAGTCTTTTTAACTTCTTCTCCGAATGTTTCTGTGTATAATTTGGATGTCTATATCTACATATTTAATCAAGTTTTAAGGCAGTATAATTATGGCAGCGGCGAACTCTCGCTTCCATCTCTGGTGCGAGCCATGGTACGGAGCGAGAGGGCATGGGAAGCCGTCACCTCCTTCTGCGAAGCAGTAATGCTCGCGAAGGAGGAGGCGGGGCGCGTGAGGGAGTGGCAGTCTCTGCGCCCTCACGTCCCTAGCCGGCGCAGGAAGAGACGACTCGGGCGTCGGGAGTCGATTGCGGACTCCCGGCCAACGTAGGCACGAGCTTGCGGGCGGCGAGCAGTGGGTAGCTCGCCGCACGGTAAGGACCAAGCTCGGGTCGACGGCGCGTAGTGTTCCACGCGCGCCTCAAAGAGATGTCAGCAGCACTGAAGGGGTCTGCTAGGACCGATGCCTGCCGGGGTCGCGTGATTGTTCGAAAGAGATACCGTGACCCTGGCACATGGGCAACTTGAAGGAACACGGGTGGGTTTTAGTCAGTAAAAGTCTGATACGCCCTCCCGCTCCGCCTAGAGCGGGAGAAGTCGTTTGATGATTTCGCATCCAAAAAAAAAGGCAGTATAATTATACTCACAATTATGAGTACTGGAATTAACTTTGCGTCAAGTTAAATTTAAGCTCCAGACTACACACAGAATAGAATTTCTATGCTGCGCTAACGTTGCATAAAAAGACCTGCGGGGCATATGTATAAAACTATAATTTCCATCACCAAAATTAGAGTTTTACCATTTTTACCAACAAAAGGAACAGTGCCTTCTGTGTGCCTTATTTGTTGTATGCATTATTTTTTGTACTTCTAAAGAATTGCACTTTATCTGTTTCAAAACTGTAGGAATAACTTCAAGTGTCACACTCATACATTTTTATCTTAAAAATGGTTACTATGACTTTCCTATGACTTAACATTAAAAAAAATTGGCGTTTCTGATTCCATTGTGTTCTTACCTATCAACTTTTGTCACCACCTATGATAGTTATTTCTCGCCTTTATTAAGCAATAAGTGAAAGTAAAGAGAAGAGATAGAAACGTTAAAATTCTGGCTCGTTGGTCGTTTGGTGGTTGCAAGTTCTTCGGCTGAGCATGAGGTCCTGGGTTCAATCTTCAGGTGTTATAAAGCTATTTTAGCAAGACTTACTCAGTAGTAGTCAGGCTAGATTTGTGACCGGTCGTTGACAATAAGCTCGTCCCCTATTTTATACAGAATTTAAAATAACTGGCAAAATGTGAAAGACGGACAAACAGACACACACACTTTCTCATTTATAATATTAGTATGGATAGTTTGTTGTGATTATGATAAGTAACTGGATGACCGCGCTTGGCTCGGTATTTTTTTTTAGTCAGTTGTATTTTTTTTTAATTATATTTTAATATAAATAACATACTGATGAAATTATGAAATATGAATAATATTTTTCGATCTTACCGACATAATAATAAAAAATATGAACTAGTTATTTAAATAAAAAATCACGAGTGTAATTAGTTTTAAAGTTGATTATTGAAAACACGAATAAAACGACATTTTCTTAAGATGAATCCTTGCTAGATCGATTTATTGCCCCCGAAACCCCCTGTATACTAAATTTCATAAAAAATTATTTAAGCCGTTTCCGAGATTCAGATTATATATATACAGGGTTATTTGTAAAACACCGGCAACCTCTCAGGTCTATGTTACTAACATCATAATCAACAACTTTTGTTCTATGACTTTTAAAAATTCATCATATTTTAGTGCATCAGATTTTCATACAAAAATCGGCTGCCTGTAAATAGGTCAAGTTCAAGCGCCCCCGCCGCCCTAACCCCGCTCCCCTTGCTAATATACTATCGCTTTCTTTTGCTTCGCATAGACTCCGTAACATTTAGAGCGTTTAATGTAAATATTTTTATTTTTGTTTGTAAATCTGATGAACTAAAATATGATGAATTTTTAAAAGTCACAGAACAAAAGTTGTTGATTATGATGTTAGTAACATAGACCTGAGAGGTTGCCGGTGTTTTACAAATAACCCTGTATATATAAAAGAATTGCTCATTTATCATAGTTTGTAGTGATTATAATAATTTGAGTAGAACTATAAATAAATCTCACACACAGGCCTAGCATTTCCTCTTAGGCCGAAGCTACAGATGGTTACATTCAGCATCATCCTCACTCGATTGTTCGACTACCTAAAAATTGACCTTTTTGAGGATAAAAACTACTAAAGACTTACTGCCATGTAAATAATATATGACTTTCTGCCCATAGTACTCGTTATTAACCTTGGAGTAAGTAAATAGCTGCTTAGTTAAAAAATAAAAATAGTAGAAGCTAAGTAGAAATTAATTACAATTTATTTAACGTTTGATAAATCATTTCATGGCGTTACTTGTATGTATAAAATGTATATTATTAGGTCTCACCCAGCTTCAAGGTTTTCGTTCAATGATTGCTTTTAGACATGCTTTAATGATTTTCCAGTGCCTACTAATGTGTTATGTAGGTAAATAAAATAATATGTTCGGAATGAGCGAAAAACATGTAACTCAAAACGTTATTATACATAATGTCCTATAGCACATGATAATCAGATTAATTCAATCAAATTCTAATAAAATAAATCTAACGATACAAGTGGTTGTCTCTAATATTGCTCCCTATCTCTGGTTCCCAGCGGTCGCCGTTCGTGAGTAGTTTTTCTTTGTTATAAATGAGTTCCTCACGAGATTCTGTGCTGTACTCGAAGTTCGGTCCTTCAACGATGGCGTCGACGGGACAGGCTTCTTGACAGTAGCCGCAGAAGATGCACTTGGAGAGATCGATGTCGTAGCGAGTGGCGCGACGGGAGCCATCGCAGCGCTCCTCGGACTCGATGGTGATCGCCTGCGCCGGGCACATGGCCTCGCACAGCTTACAAGCGATACAGCGCTCCTCGCCCGACGGGTACCGACGCAGCGCATGCTCCCCCCTGAACCGTGGAGACAGGGGACCTTTCTCGAAAGGATAGTTTATCGTAGCAGGTTCTTTGAAAATATGCGCTAGTGTTACCGCAAAACCTGAAAGATATGCCATGTTTCATTTTTAGCCCGTGTCACAAGTCTCATAGTTGAGTTTGGGTATCTATATTTAAATAGACAAAGCAAAACGAAATGATGTGCTCAGATACAGCTATTTATCAGCTCGTTACTGTTATATTTCTTGGGAGAAAATAAAATGAAAATAATTATTAGTGGTAACTGAAGCAAAACAAAGAAATCTACACTTTTAGCAAGGTAGGTTAGCCACCATCACATTTTTCTAAAGATAGTTTGCTATTACAAGAGTACACTGCGATTGCTTTTACCCAATTCAAATTTTATCGGTAATACAAGTAAATCCCTGATTTCTATTACTGATGATACCATCTCGGGCACGAAAAAGGGTGGACTGTTGAGGCGTGTCGCGAATTAGTTAAAGCTGCGTGTTCCTCACAAAGACTTGTCTTAGTTATATAATAATAATATAAACAGGTTAATGAATAGCTGTTTCATACATTTAGAACCAAGCTTCAAGAAAGCAATGTATCCTTATGAGTATGACTGCATACTGGTGATCTATTAAAAAAGAAATATTTTATATACATATACAAGGTGTAACAAAAAAACTAGAGGTGTCAAGGGACACCCGGATATAACGAAGTTCCTTTCCAGGATTCATAATAGTTATATTTTTTTAATTATTTATTATGTACAAAAAATCTGTATACACTCAACAAAAATATTCTCTCTCTCTCCCTCTCTCTCTACCTCTCTGTCCCTCTCTCTTTACCTCTCTCTCACTCTCTCTCTCCCTCTCTCTCTCGCCCTCTGTCCCTCTCCCCCTCTCCCCCTCTACCCCTCTCCACCTCTGCCCCTCTACCTTTCTCCCCCTCTCTCCCTCTCTACTCACAACAAAAAAAACAACAACATACAAAATATATACGGTCGAATTGAGAAACCTCGTCGTTTTTTTGAAGTCGGTTAAAGCATGTCGTGACAACTTTTCGTAAGATTTTTTTCAGTCCAGCCCCCTTTTACAACGCGCGATAAGGAACTTCGTTCCAAAAAACGCAAGCGCTGAAACGACATTGTTCATACTGTTCACTGAATTGATTTCAGTAATTATTCATTGTAAAAATGTATTTTGCCATACCTACCGCCACTTGAGCCAAAGAATCAATCTTATTGCAAGGCAATGATAGTAATTTTAAATACATACAATAATGCAGGGTCAATACGTTTTTATTATTAATATATTAGGTTAATATTGTTATTATTACGCTTTAAACTCAATACTCTAATTGAAGTGTATTTTACTTAATTTTGTTACATGTTGTGCAACGATTACAGATTACGATTATAGATTCAGTACAAGATTATGAAACCGATGCATTGAAATTTGTAGTCAATTGTTAAAAAACCAGTATTAACATACATTATGACCGTGTAGGTATTTAAATTTTCTATGAAACAGCACATTTCTTTTTAAATAATCGACAAGTAATTTCTATGCGAGTTTTTCTAGAACTATGTGCTGAATTCATGGTTTCAGTTTGCGCGGCGATGCCCCACCATCCTGTATATTAATGAGTATCTATTCTACCATCACCCCTTAACATATTCTACTCTAGGTATCCTTGTATATTGGAATGATTTGTATATAATATCGTACCCATCCATACCTTATAATAAATGCAAAGAGCGGGTGGTCAGAGGGTCATCTTCGACTCGGGGCAAAAGCAAGTACTGTTATAGAAAGTTAAAGTGTACTCACCTCGCATTATCTCCGTCCAAAACACTGTTTGTGCCATTCGATCGACGTAGTCTCTGAATCCGGTCTTTGGTGGAATGTCATTGACGTAGATCCAGGTCGTCTGGTATTTGGTTCTTGGACAGCAGTAGAAGGGAGGATAGATCACGGGTGGTGGGCATGGCTTGTAAACATGAGTGGGTGGCGGGCACATCGGCGTGAACCCCTCGGGACAAATTCCCTGGTCTTGCTGCTGCCAGCGAACATGCTCACATACCACTTTAGCACTCACGCAATTTTGTGGTCGCAAAACACCACGTTTAACTAAAAGCATTTTCTTCTAAATTGTAATACTATATTGACGTTAGACATTGACGTTATTTATGGATTGAAGTTCGATTGCCAAAGTTTCATAAAGCCTCCTTTTAGAAATATTTCAATCGATTTAAAAACAGTTGTCACTTCACAGTTTCCCTATCTTCAAAACATGGTAATGGGGGAGTCTGGGAACATGGAGTAGACTGGGAGTTACATTGAAGTCTATTTAAAGTATATCAATTTCCTTTTAACTTGACTGTCGCAAATAAGTTCACAAGTCTAAAATGTCTATTTCGTGAACGGAATAGCAACGGCACACGCCTTATATTAGGTATCTACTATTATATAAAACTTTATATGTAAAACTTTGATGGAAATACTTTGTTTACGCTACGTCTGACTACAAGGTTGTTTTCTGTCTGGCATATTTAATGCTTGGCGAGTGAACAAGGGGCCTGTGTAAAAGAGTAACAATTTTCGTTCCTATATTAAATGAGCCTGATAAAAGCAGTTTTTTTATTATCCATAACAAAAGCTTTAAAAATGTGAATAACATTATAGAATCTATCCATTCTTTCTGAAAACAAAAGAGTATATGCGTTTATTATCCCGGGAGAAACACGAATTACAAACATCAATAACAACGAAGCAATAGGAGATTTATAATCCAGAATCTGGAATAAAATAGAACCCCTATCCCGCAGCTGGCCTACATTATCTGTACCAACGAACTTCATTGGATCATCGGATTACTGATCACTCAAGTACATTAGAGCAGAACATTCCGTTAACCAAATTAGTAAAGTAAGTGGAGGGAAATTCAGAGGATTGCATTATGCAGTGGCACGTCACTTCAGGCATTCGAAAGTTAAGGCCAGTTAGTTCCCCTGAAGCAGTGGCCCAGTTGTCTTGAGTACTTGGCGTGCAATTGTTTGGCTGTTCACTACTCACGACATGGAACCGCATTCCGGGACCGAATACAAGCATGCGACTGAAAAATCCCGCTTCAACTTTATTTTTTCCTAACATTTGCTGACGACCGCGTAACTATTTTTACTTCTAAGTTAGGTCGGTCTGTATTGTGTCCGTTGTGTTTGAACATGGTTTGAACCAACATTTTGATGTTATGTTATGTGTAGTTGCTGTAACTGCAAACTGTCAGTTGCCGGTGCCGATGCTAACTACGCTGCGGTTAGTAGTTCTGTGTTTGATTGGCATAATATCATGCGGTGTATTTGCCGGCTTCGAGTCGTGCTTTAGGTTCTTGTTTCGTCATCTACGTATTATGCCAAAGAAAGGACACATGGACTTTTATTTGGTGGTGGTAAGGACGGACCTTGGCACATGGGCAACTGAAGAAACACGAGTGGGTTTTAGTCAGCAAAAGTCTGACACGCCCTCCCGCTCCACCCTAGAGCGGGAGACGTCATTTGATGATTACCCACCCAAAAAAAGGCCTGTGTTCCAGCAGTGGAAACAATATAGGCTGATTATGATGAAGGACATGAAGGAAAGAGTCAACGAGAAAATATTCAAACCAATAAAACTTTCTAAAAATAAACGGACGAAAACAGAAAGCGAAAAATAAAAATAAATCTTTAAGTCTAACTTATAAACTCCCAAATTAATAATGTAAGTAGGTAACTAATTTTGAGGCGGCGCCAAACAAACAATCAACGAAGATCAATCAAGCTGGCATCATTTTACGCTTTAAGTTAGTAATTTATTTACTTAATAAATGGGACAAAATCGGACTTCGGATACTATTAGTAGTTATGTGTGGTCATGGGACCTCCTCCTTCTTTTCGTTGGTAAAAGTTGTTAGTATTGTGAACTATGAAAAGAAATAAGCACTGAGATGATGAATGATAGAGATTTAAGAAAAGGACGCACGTCATCGATATGGAACACGCACTTTTTTAATCAAGTCCGAAACGCGCATCGTACTGATAGGCTTTGAAACAAAAGCAAACTACCTACCTAATTAGTTTTTTGGGAAAAACAAAATGCCACCAGCCTATTACCGTCTCATTAACTACAGCGGGGCGAGGAAGGCTTACTGTTGTACGCTTAAGTCAAACATTTTTATCACAGTTTGGGAGCAAAAACAGTGATAAAATGCGTGACTCAAACCGTGACATGACAGAGGCCGTGCTCCCCTCGCAGGTCACAGCCCTCAGGCTTATACTGACTATAATTCCCCACGATGTTCTCAGTCACCGAGTAAGTTTATCTTTTACAACTGTACATAGAAACTGAAAAGCACACATTGAAACCTGCCCGGAATTGAACCCTTGTGCATGAGAGGCGAGACTTCAACCACTGCAGTCTAGACATTCTCAAAATGTTCTCAGTGCATTTAACCCATCGAATTCGTGAGTACACAATGTTAAAACTCATACCATATTTACCTGAATCTGGGAATATTTAATGGAGGCTTTCACAAAAGTTGGAAACATGTTATCTTTATTCACATGAATTTTGTGAGTTTGGCGTTAGTTACGAGGCTCATTACCAATCTAATCTCTGCTTGTGTGTAGTTTAGTTCTAATTTTTGAGTCTAGCTATTTAACAAGCATGTACGGCAAAACACTGATATTTTTTTATTTTACAATAACTTTAATGATTCTCCATTATAGTGGAAACATCGTGACGAAACTGGCATGTCTTAGAACCAATAATTCGAAGACATGTGACTTCTACCAACCCGCACTGGGCCCACGGGGTGGATTATGGCCCGCTTCCTCTCACCGAGAGGAGGCCTGTGTCCCAGCAGTGGGAACATTATAGGCTGCTGATGATAGTGGAAAGTGGCTGGGGCAGACTGGATGCGGAAAGTGGAGGACAGGGTGTTATGGCGCAACACGGGAGAGGCCTATGTCCACCAGTGGACTGCGATAGGCTGAGTTGATTGATTGTTACAAACATCAGTGAGACCCTGGCTGTTTCACTCGGAGTTCCTGTATCACAAGAGCCAAAGACTTATGGTCAAGAATAAGGGAAATCATGGTTTTACGCGTAAACTTCTGACCGCAATCCGGTATGCTAGTTACATCACAAGTTTGAAACTGATTAAAGTTAATGTAATTACAGTAGAACGCCGATTATCCGAATTAATTGGGACTGGGGTCGATTTTTCGGATAATCGGACATATACTCGCAATAAAGAAAAACGAACTGTCACACATAGAATAAACTTTATTAAGTTTAACTAACACAGTTGTACAATAACGCTCACTTGAACAACTCGATCAGAATAAGTTGCAACCCCATCAGGCCTTAACAAAAATACAAAGTATAAAAATATACAACAATAATAGAGCATACACGCTTAAGACCGATTCGGATAATCGGCGTTCGGTTCTTCTGTACTTGCAAAAGCAAATCGGACATATTGGTTTCTATTGCTCACTTAAAACTGTTTAAGCTCCTAAATACATCTCTGTGTAATAGGAGCTTAAACAGTTTTAAGTGAGCAATAATATCTGTGTAAAAACGTATTAGGACCTAAATAAGATTTCCTAGAAGTAGAGATATTTAACGCGGATGCAAAACAAAACTCAAAATGAATACAAACAATCTCGTATTCACTAAACACTCACGTCACAACATTTCCTTGTCATGTAGGCAGTGGCTTAAACAGTTTAAAAATTAAAGGATAAGGTTTTGTAACGATCAGTGAGGCAAACTTACGACCCAGTGGGTCTCGCTAAATGCCAAACAACATCGTGACAGGCCTAGGCGGAGGTAACGGGTTGTGCTGGACTCTTTCAATAAAAATTGGTCCTCGGCAGCTCTAGATAGAAAGACGGCGAAATAGAGTAAGGGGGCTTCATCAAACAGGCGAATTAAAAATACGATTATTTTTTTCGCCAGTTACTCCCACAAGAAATTGTAATGTCTATTAATGAAACGCAAGTTGATTTGTTCCTTAGAATCTCTAAATTACAGTAATAGTACCTAATAATTATACGTCGTGTAAAGGGAATACTAAGAAATACGATCATTACGACTAACAATTCACAAAAAGAAAACATTGTTTAGTGCGGTAGGTACTCTCATTAGAAACTCTTTTTTCGCAGAGCCAACAGGCACAGTTAACGTTTGCTGTACTGATAGATATGGGTTGTAAATATTTCTGTATCCAATTCTCCTTAGTAACAAACAGGAAGCCGTCACCTCATTCTGCGAAGCAGTAATGCTCGCGAAGGAGGAGGCGGGGCACGAGGAAGAAGCAGTCTCGGCGCCTTCACGCCTCAAGCCGCCGCTGGAGGAGACGTCCTGGGCGTCGGGAGTCGATAGCGGACTCCCGGCCACCGTAGGCGCGAGCGTGCGGGTGCCAGCAATGGGTAGCTCGCCGCCCGGTAAGGACCAGGCTCGGATCGAAGGCGCGTTGTGTTCCACGCGCGCCTCAATGGACCCATGCCTGCCAGGGTCATGGGATTTGTTCAAGAAAAGTTACCATGGCCCTGGCATATAGGCAACTGAAGGAACACGGGTGGGTTTTGGTCAGTAAAAATCTCCACCCAGAGCGGGAGACGTCAATTGACGATTTCACACCCAAAAAAAAAATGTCTACGCACATTTCAATTTTGTGAGATCGTTGGGCTTTGAAGATTTATAGACCATTTTTTGTTTTATTAAATACCTGGTACTTGTTGATAGACCTGCGCTGTCCTCCCATAATTATTAACACTGTTATTTAAAAATGTTGTTATTACCATGGAGTTCCTTGCCGGCATTTCTTCATGGGATCAGGACGACTTCTGACGTTTGATAATTCCCCATATGGGTTTACGTGAAATAAAATTACGACACACATGACATCGTCGTTGACATCGTTGTCGTTTCGTGACATTTTTGATTAATTAACATAATCAGGACAATCGAGTGTCGTACCGTTAATGACTGAGTAACATCAGTAGAGATAAACTGATAACCAACTAAAAACTTCGACCCATTTTTTGTTGGTTTTTAAACGAAAGTAAACAAAAATGTTTCAAATTAAACTTTTTAATCCACATCGTCAATTATATCCGGAATTGAATCGTTTGAGTACTTTTTCAATACATGCTCTTTTTTTTAATTACGATTTCGTGATTACGATCAGAATTTATTAAAATAACAACCGACTTCCTTAAAAACACTACAAAGTGATAAATAACTTTATTTTCGGAAGTCGGTGTCTTAGGATCTGTATTTAAGTTTTTTGCCACCGATTTCCGAAATCAAAGTTATTTTTCACTTTGTAGTGTTTTAAGGAAGTCAGTTGTTATTTTTTTTTTAAATATTTTGAAAGTTTTAGTTATGGTGTGTACCCCGCACTAATCTAACCGCGTTATTCGTCCATTTGTCGCGCACATACTTAATGCAAATTTAAGACTTATATGGTTTTCTAATGGATGCCACTGTCAGAACTGAACCAAATTGAAATGGGACCACACAGGAAGCGTCAGATTTCAAATAAAAAAAGAATCATCACAATCGGTTCCCCCAGTCAAAAGTTCTGAGGAAACAAACATAAAAAACAATACAGTCGAATTGAGAACCTCCTCCTTTTTTTGAAGTCGGTTAAAAAAATATCATTTTAAATGACAAAGTTGCTTTTTTTAGTTTATTTATTACAAATGTATAGTTTTCAGACTTTTCCCCGTACTTGTAGTATAAGACGGTATTTCTTGCCAAATTTCATAGTTCTAGGTCAACAGAATATACGTATAAATTTTGATTCTCTTGAGAGTGTCCAAATATAAGTTTTTGCGACTTAAACAGCCGTATTTTTAACCGACTTCAAAAAGGAGGAGGTTCTCAATTCGGATGTTTATATATATATTTTTTTATGTATGTTCCGCCATAACTCCGTCATTTATAGACGGATTTACAAAATTCTTTTTTTGTTCGAAAGAGGTTTATTCCGAAATGGTCTCATATAAATTTCATATAGATCTGACGATGAGTTCCAGAGATAGACACCGGAACTCCTTAAAAAATGACAGCGAATCAACCGCGATTTCTGCTATCGCATAAATATGCATTGTTTGTTTGGAATTAGTGCGGGGTGGATACCACAATTAAAAATGTAAAAATAAAAACTTTTTTACAAAAAAAAACAACCGATTTCGGAAGTCGGTGTCTTAGGATCTGTATTTATGTTTTTTTTGCCACCGACTTCCGAAATTAAAGTTATTTTTCACTTTGTAGTGTTTTTAAGGAAGTCGGTTGTTTTTTTTTTGTAAAAAAGTTTTTATTTTACGTTAACTTAGAAGTTTGATTGATGCTGGAGGAGCTAGAGATCCTGTTGGTCTTCCAAGGAACAAAAGAGCATACTATAAACAGTCTGAGAAATCAACGGCTAAGGAAGTTGGCACCCTACGTCAATTAACAATTTCATGCAACTGTCAAAAGAATGACAGGTTGTGCTTTGAATATATGTCGATGGTGAAGCTATAGCACAAGTTATGTCACTTATCTTATCCTGCCCTCTGTGTCTAAAAAAATGCAGCTATTTTGACCTCTGCGCTGCCATTGATTATACGTAGTGCTAGTGGTAAAGTTTTGGGTCAACAAAATCTAATTCACTGTCGAGCCATCGACAGAAGAAGATGTTGGTCAATCGTTGCAATTAATTTAACTGACTTTACCTCCTGACAACGTATCAAAATCTCAGCCACCTATAACATCACTGATACTTGAGTAATTGCAAACGATATCAATATTAGCGTGCATAACGAGCATATTACGATCGCGACACTATTCCATCGAAGAAAGTTTTAATCACGTGTTCGCTTCGCCTTCGCCTCGCATTCGCGTCGCTTTCGTCGTTAGTTGGTCGTTATGGTAATAGCCTTGGGCCTGTGACGCGCCTGCTCGTCACTGGTTCATCTGATTACAGATATCATTATACCTACGGCTGCAAAGGCAACTGGGAACAGGAACGGCCTCTTTATCTTAATAAGTTTACTGCAACTACTGCTACGAATATAGAAGAACCTATATCTTAGTAATAAATGTGTATGTAGGTACCAGCGTAATTACTTCAGGGAAAAGGTTATTTCCCATACTGATCGTACTAGCTTTGACCGGGTCCCCTATGCGTGATGTCTATTACCGAAAAATAGTTTGTATTTTCTAGCTAGTAGACTTGAAAGTAGATTTGTAAGCTTTCAAATTCTAATACACTTTCTACAACGAAGCCCTTAAAAGCAAATCTACGGAAATCCGGCCGATTTTTAATTTCAATTCCATTATTCATATCCTATGCACCACACACGCGGCAATCTATTCATATTTGAATATTTATATGAATATTTCATAATCCACAGTTCAATATACAGTTCTATAATACAGACAAAATAATTTGCCAATAATATCTAATGGAAAGTATAAATTTACAACGCCCACGCTAAAATTAGGCCAACAGGACCTATCGAGAATTAATTTAACATAACCTTGTTGGCATTGAAATATGAAATAATTACCAAAATCGGATAATGTAGAATACATTTTAATCTACCTAATCTGTCGCAATACAAAGGTCATGTCAATTATTCAGTGCCTGGCAACGGATTAACATACGTAATAACGTAGGTGCTTGTGATATTACACTTGAGCTCTCACGACGACCCACTAAACGACTCGCTTAATATAATTAGCACTAAACGTAATTAAAACGTCATTTTGGCTCTTAAAACTTCGAACGTTCGGAGAATACAATGATGTTATTATGGTTATGGCTTATTGTCCATAATGGTTGGTTAAATTGTCGTGAAATTAAGTTAAGTCACTCTTCATTTCAATAATTTCAAACTAGTATCGAAATCGTAAGATCAGCCACAGCTTGGGAGGCCTATGTTCAGCAGTAACGATAGGCAGTTGACACACGATTTATCTTGTTCTTCATTTGAGGGTCAGAATTCGAGCTTCGTTGCTAAGCGACGCTGCCAAGATAAAGCCCATGAAACACGGACGGTTCTGCTTCCTTCTACTTTGTTGTCATGAGAACATTTATTACAGTCGTTTCAAGAAGTTTAAATGCTGAAAATACCTAAACTGTCCTATGTTCCAAGTATACGTATATCAACTACGTTTAACACCGATACTTTAAGTCTGTTTGAACTAGTTTAGAGGAATTTCCTAGACTCAGGTATCCATGACAAAGGTCTATTGCTGGCTACGAGTAAACTACGCATGTGTGCATTGGTCCGCTTTGTTTGAAAATGTAGGCGGGAAAATGTCCATTGCAACTCGTGGCCACACTATTATAGAATGCATGGCTGGCTAACAAATGAACAGCGGATCACTAGCGTCGGTAGGTCCTCGTAGTTCTTGACGTCGGAAGCACCATTGCTAAGCGTGAAGTCCCAGGTTCGACTGCCAGGTCGGGCAAAGTCTTATTGGGTTTATCCATCTGTAATTTCTCAGCCGCAGCCCACACTCTGGATTTGGGACCGGTTGATGGCAGTAGGCTTGCCCCCTATTACGTCGGAATTTAATATAACTGGTGAAAAGACGGTGTATACCTCTGCCCAACCCTTCCGCGAAACAAAGCGTGATGATATATTATGTAACTGATCCCTGGACATCACACGCAGCAGTGCATAGGTAAATAGCATAGCCTCCCAGAGCTCATCCTCAATTGTTGAATGGAATCCTTGATATTGAAAACTGCAAACCGTCAGCGCAGCATATAGTTCACTCCTAGATAGATCGACAATGTATTTAGACATGTGGTTATTGATACCATAGACGCGCATAAAGACACAATAGATAACCTTTTACATCCAGAATGTCATTGTTCCAGTCTGGAGTAAAATATACCCGGCCAACGTGGATATACTATAGATCTGCTCTGCCTACCACACTAAACGAGGTGTAATGTCATGGAATATAGACACGAGCAAATGTTAGATAAATTAGCCAATATAAATCGGGAATGCAATGTCGATTTCACGAGAACTCAAGCCATTTTTCGAGATTCGATCTCGTGAGAAGATTATCTCGACCAATACGGACGAACTCGAATGAGATTCCGAGATGCTGTTATATATGCTTCCTGAGTAGCCATTTTTAAAATAATCCATTACAGATTTACGAGTATAAACTGCGTATTGTATGTGAGCAGATTTTTTGCTTTATGTATAAGTTGTGCAGATGATCACAAATGATTATTTACGAAGTTACGTCTTTCTTTTAAATGGTTGTCAAATCTATTAATTCTATTGAATATGAGTTTGATACGATTGTAAAGAAACAAATTAAATTTTGGAAATTTTTTATTCATTAAGTTCCACGCCAGATCGCGAGATCTCAAGTTCCCAACCGTGACTCGAAATTGCATTCCTTAAATAAAAGAAAATACCTCAGATTCGTAATGTTACACAATAGTAAATCGTCTAGTATCTATTAGTTAGCGTCCTCTACCGACACTCGCCACAGTCGTCAGTGGTGCCAACCAAGTGCCAAAACGTCCCACAACTTTCACGATATCACATAAATCGGGCTGTTTGCGAGTGGCTGTATTGTTTCCCTAATGAGAATAATATTTGTGTGATATTAAATGTGCTAATTTTGCCAATTTACTGAGTTCATGAACTTACGATCTCTTTATGGGGTAAGTGTCTGTTAGGGCTGAATAACTTTTGAATCTACAAGAATTTTCCTAATTAGCAACAATGGATGAACTTTTGAGATTCATTTATGAGATCACCATTCACCACAATAACTTCGCCTTACAAACAGAGGGATAATTGTGTAATACACTATCAGTACGCATGGCTTTCATTGTGACAGTTCAAAAACATTCATTGCGTTTTTTACGTTGTCGAGCAGGACACATTGTTCGAACATGAAGCAATGAATTAGCAATACCGATCCTTCAAAATGATTCAGATTCTGATTGATGGTGTGTTACACAATTAAGGTGCAGATTGATGTATGTTGTTATTAGCGGAAATATAAGTGCCATTTTATTTTCAGAAATGCAACGAGTTTTTTTTTTGTGTTTTTTTTTTTAAGTTTGTTTCCGAGAACACTTACACTTTGTTACAAACACATATGTAGTTTGTTGTCCAACATCATAAAAGTTACAATGTACTGCTGAATTACCAAGCCCTCGTGTGCATATGTTGTTGCACAATAAATGGTAAAGGGTGCATATAAAAAGCCTTTAGAGCCTCTACTACTGACTAGTGAGGTGACTCAAGTATGACCGGCGTACCCAAGACTGTCAGGTTTGCCAACATAATGGTTGACAGATCTTTCAACTATCTTTGTCCGATCAGTTTTAGACATACTAAGCTACAGCATTTGATTTCTTCGACCAATATTATTAATTGGGCCCCATTTCTTAGACCAATATACACAACACACATACATACATAAACACCATATTCGTTACATATTCCCGTCTAGTTTCTACGATTTGCGGCGGTGGCAGGATAACGTTCATACTAAATACGTACTAAGTAATATGCGCTTATAGATCTTTCGCGCTTTGACTTTAGTTTACTGAGTAAAGGAAGCATCGCATAGATAGACATATGAACGTTATTTGTACCATTAATGTTAGTAGTCGTATTAAACGCTAGCTTACGTTAGCAAGCGTTTTAGTTTGCAAAGTAAACTCGTGGTGCGTTTTGTGGACTATGTTCACTTAAGCCTTTGAGAAAACCTTTGGGAATTACTACATAGGTCTCATATGACTTCATCACTGAGTTAACTCAGAACTGAACATCAAGTTCAGTTCTGAGTTCCTTCAAAGACACGACTATTTGTAACTGTCAACAATATATTATTTACTCAGGTCTGTACGGTGCTGTGTGTGGACTGCTCGTATTATGAGCGTTCGTGTAAATGTGCTACATAAACTGACCCGGAGACTTAATTATTTGTTTTGTGACTGAATAAAACCAGTAATACGAAGAAAAAATCTTTATTAGTTCATAAATAGGAGATTACATTCAGCAGGACATTCAGTTCAGTGCATGCGAAGATATAAACATAATTTCTTAGGTTTATAACACGTATATTCTAAAATCAGGCTGACAGAAGCTGAGAGAAATCTGCTTTGTATTAAGATACCTTCCTACGCTGTTCATCAGATCTACCCTTAAATCCACCTCATCCCTTAAAATCTCTCCCTGTTTCTTTTATGGGAATATCCTCAATACCCCATGGATACAGTTCTCCCTAGACGTATCTACTACGATGAGCTTTCCACTATAACTCAGGAGCCCGAAATGTTCACACCCCACAGTGGTAGCTAATGACCCACCATGTTTCAGTGGGCCCTACAAGCCTGTGATATTATTCGACGATTTAACTGGTCTACGTCTGGCCTTATCGGTCATGCCCTTGAACGTCCGGCTGCTTTTCTACTACTGGTGGAGTAAGAGGTTATGCTCTCACTCTTCCTTACATGGATTGCTCTCTCCCTAACATGGATTGCTCTCTCCCTAAAATGGATTGAACCGCTGTCGGAAGCGAGAGATCAATGCCTGAAGATGACTTGGAACAAATTGTTCCTTTTCTTATCTTTCTATTTTTGTCTTCTCGTGTATGCTAGGCGTTTAAAATCTTGTAAACTAAGTTCTGTGAGCAAGTATTTGGTCTGGTCAAAAATGTTATGGCTATTTGCGTTGTAGGTGTGTGTGGAAACACAGTGTGGAGATGACAATACGACACTAATTGAAACTAAGACTAATTTTTTTTTTCAACCACTGGTGATGAAGCTGACTATGGATTTTGCCAATCTTTTATTATCTGTAGTGACTAAATTGTTGGATTTTGTTAGAACTTTGTATTTAAACTTAGAACTTCGTTAGTTCTACACAGTTTAATTTGCTGTCGTTTTGTCATCTCCGCCTTTTATAAACTTTGTTTAAGTCGGTGTTAGAAGACAAACTTTACTTAAATTGTGTCTGATGTGCTAATTTAGGGTGGTAACTGGGTCTTTTAATTGGACTTTAGGAATTTTCATATCTAAGATCAAATAAATGTTCATTTATGATGAATCAATTTAGATGATTTATTTTCTGTAATTATTTTCTGCACACGGTTAAGGTTTTGAATACCACTAGCACTTAAACTTGCACGTCAAGATAAGTAGGTAAGCGTTAAAATTCGATAGTTACTGTTTTAGTACATTTTAAATAAAGCTTTCAGACACGTTACATTTCAGCTTTTGCCAGCCCTACTGCAATTCGGATTACATGGAACATCTAACATGTAGATTGGTTACATTTAAAAATCGATTATATCAGACATTAATACAAATGAGAAGGTATCTTATATGATTGATACCTATCTACTTAGATTACAATTAATACATTATCATATAACTAGAGATATTTAATGCTACTTCCGTCTAAGGATGGACACTTAGTGGTTACAGCTACCGGATATTTTTTTTATGGATTTTTTCAGTTTTTTTTTTTGTTGATAATTGGGTATACATTGATAATAATAAGTAGCTGGGACTGTGGAACGCCCAGTTTGGTAAGTAAGTAAAGCTACAGAAACATCTTACTAATCTTCCACCCAGCAATTTTTATTGAGAAAAGAATACGCCTTCATCGAAAGTAAGGGTCCTTGGAAATCTCAAAGCTCATCATTATAATACGGTGGCGCTATTTTGCTCGATCCGTTCGTTTTCCTACACTTTTATAAAACATTGTTATTTTCCTGTTATGTGGCTATCATCACCATTGATTCAGATCATTATCCATAATGTTTTTAATAAAATAAAATTGTATCGTCCTCTAAACCAAATAAGGCCCCCACAAAAAGAAAACGAAAGAAAATATTTTATCTGGACTCGCACAGGCAAAACCAACAAAAAGAGAACATTAAATCTACTAAAATTATGGAAACAATAAATCAAAGAAATTACTTAAACCTAACAAAATCATAAAAACAATAAAAAAGAACATGACTTATATGTAACAAAATCATGAACACTATTAAAAGAAGAACATCAAAACTTTTAAGTTAAACTGAGTATAATTTAACCTAACAAAATAGTGAAAACAACAAAAAAAAAAGATCTGTGCGAGGCCTAAAGGACTCCTAAACAAGCATGATGCTGCGATATTAAAAAAAAAACAGAGCGCTGGCTACCTAAACGGGTCCTCTGTGGTGCCACAGATACGCGAACAGATATAATATTAATCCCACTAAAGGAATATAAAAGAAAATACAATACTTTCCTCCCCCTCTACTCAACGATATTTCTTATCAACAAATTTTTGGCTTTATTGCTTCTTTGTCCCGCTCCTAGATAACAAGTTTAGTCGCACTCATGTGAGGCCCTTGTCGCAAAAAACCGGGTAAAGCCCGGATACATCTATCAATAACTATCTATGCCTTAATCGTACACCTTCATCCACTCTACTTGGCATACGTATTTATCAGACATTCTTACCAAAGTACCTGTAAAGTTACGGGTACTTACAAAATTAAAAATAACTTAATAATATTTTCAAAGAAATTTCATAACATCTGACTACTTAGGTTAACCTTTATATAAAGCTGCGCTCACACGGCCGTAACGAGCAATGTAACATATAATGTTAAGTGAATCGAATCGTTTAGATGACGAACGGGCTCATGCCGAATACTGAAAGAATCCTCTATTTTGGTAACTTTTTTCTATTTTCTTTCGATTTCTTACGGATAAACCAATAAATTCCTTTGTTGCTATTCCAGAGGTGCTATATCCGTTTTTACGATAGTTTTGTCGATGCGATTTCAAATAAACGGCTTATTTATATACTTGTTTTTATGTTTTCTACTTCCCGTTATTGCCCTCTACCTGATGGCATACCCTAAACAATTTAGTAAGTGAGCGAATCACGGCAATGACATAAATTGTTTGTGTAAAGACTGACGAAACTATTGCGGGCATAAAACTAGTTTTCGGAATTCAGCGCATTTCAGTTCACCTTTTTTATGTTTTCGCTCTAATTTCTGACAGATAAACTAACAGATACTACCTATAACTTATCGAAAATCTGTTAAGAAAACAAATGACGCTGAAACTCCTAGAATGTGCAAAAACCGGTTTACTCTTTGATGATAATAATTTGGTTACCGCGATAAATTGTTGAGTGTGGCGGTGACATAGCTTCACATGAAGGCAGCGGAATGCCGCGAGCGCCTGCGGGTGCACCGCAAAAACCCGGCGGATGGATCAGAGCAAGCTACGCCCTATCAATAAATTATGTGGCGCTCCCAACTCCGTGCACTCCAAGGATTTACATACACGGTTTCACCTTACCTCTCTCAACACTTCTAAAGCTTCCTTTTCTTGCTTCGCTGTTTCTAAGTTCACATTTCCTACTCAAATATCATAGATTATGTCTTACTTTCCTAAACAGTTTACAACAGATAGGTACATTACCGTTTAATAAGCGATGGAAATTAACTGATTACCGTCTTAAAGCACCTTGTTAAAGCCAAAATGGTGCTTCAAACTGATACTTCTTATCTCAACAGCCTTTAAAGAACTTTCAATTAGTGGCAGTAATTAATAGCCAACCGAATTAAATATCAAGATGAACAATTAATATATATTTTTTTTATTAACTTTGAAGAGTTAGTCAAACCTATTAGCAACTTTTCTAATTAAATTATGTACCAGATTTTTTGTACAACTAAGAAGATCTACTTCTAATTGGAAGTTTTTCAAGACCACAATAACTTGCCGAGTGGAAGATTTGTAGATGAGAGTAGCCAGATTGAGACAATATGTATGATCTACGGCTATTACACATATAGGTTCATATACTTAATTAAACATCAAAGTGGTTAAAATGCATTATTCAAAGTAGAAGGTCAATTAACGCGTCACTGGGATTGTTTATTGACAGTTAATTGGGGTAAGTATGTTATAGTTGCTTCTGACTGTCCTCAACCCCTCGCGTTGGGGACTGTTCCATCTCATAGCAATCTTGTCTTCAGTCTCAGCTTCAGAGTTTTGAGCCAAAGGTACAAAGCCCCTGTGAAGTGTAAATCAACCTTTCATGTATTACATTCTATTGATACCTACGATTGGTATATTATGAGTATTGGTATATTATTATTATGATAATTTGGTATTATATGAATTTATATAATGCTGTTGTTACATACTAAGTTGCTAATGACTAAATCTTATACTAAGACAATGCATTTTGTCATACTGTTAATTAAATTCGGATGAAATACTAGTTACCATAAGTTAAATACCAGCTTAGTGTTCGATTCATCTTTCTATTGACGCGATAACGTACATCAGGATCTAGATATTCCAATAGCCAAACGGATATGTCATTTTATCACAAGATAGACCCATTTCAGTAGGTTCAACTCATTATAAATAAAACTTAAAAATAATTTGCAAAGCAAAATTATCGATAATCTTAAAGCCCAAATTAATTATACTTATGGTTAGGCAGATTTATTACATACGTCGTAAGTTACTAATGTTTGTGTATATATGTACTATTTAATAAACACAGTTTGATAATTAGAAGATTACATGTGATTATTATGACACAATTAGACAGTTATTACGTTTAGCTTTCTTTTCAACATTCTTTTATGTACAGCCATCTCGAAATAAATACAGTTTCTAACACTCCGACAAGTTTATAAATAAAGTTCCAATAAATAAGTATCTAAAAACGAGGGGGCTTTCTAACCCCGTTTAAAATTAATTGGTGTCTGCTACCTTACAGTTATTATTTTTATGTACACCTAAATGATTCGAAATCTTACATATATCGTAATCTTACAGACTTTGCTGATAACAGAAGTTACCGCCATCTCGACTGCTCCTAACCCTTTGTGGAAAATATTATTACTAGGCCTCGCCCCCGCGTGGTTAGTGGTTACGTCCCCTTCACACCGTTTTCTAAGTCCATTTCAAAAAGCTTAATTTGTGATACATCACTACCCTTTCATCGACGTATGTAAATAAACCTATACCAGATACTCCAAGTATGCCACAAATGAGGTTTAGGCAGCTGGTGTTTCCAGATGGAATGGCAAGGGAACAATGAATAACTTTACCGTTTACTTTGATAGTCACTTTTTTTGTTGTGGCTCTAGATCATAAGATTCTCAAAGGTTTCTTCTGCCGATATTAACAATCTATTATCTTCCCATTTCGATATTTCCTGTAATTGTACCAGTGTTTTGGAGTAGTCGTACTTCCTCCTGCAATACCTAGGCACTGCTGTAAGGAGCCCTCTAGACGTTAAGTAGACTGTCGACCCAGCAAGTGGTTAGTGGTAAAGCCATTTCAAAACTCTGCTACTCTACACACTGCAACACTGCTGCTATACATGGAGACTAATCTGGTATGTCTCATGTGCCCGTAATTTTATCGGCACCCATACCTTTCAGACCGGAATACAGCCATGCTGTTTGGCGGCAGAAATGGGTAAGGTGGTAGTACTTCCCCGGTGGAGCCCTTTCACATGGAGCTCTACTACTGCAAGATCGGTGTAAGACTTGGATGTCTTTACTGAGTGCTGGAAATTATATCATTGACTTCCAAAGCATGTTCCACAGAATGTTAAGCAGTGTTGCAGATATTTTTATACTAACACACAGATGAGGAAATATAGGATCGATCATATTGAATAACTGGGCTCAAGTTTTCTTCAGTCGTTCTGATATTTCTCAGAATTTCTTTTAACTTGTTAGATCTAAGTGATACTGATACTGAGTGTTCCCCGTGATTCTACTCACTCTCTCCTCCCTCGAGTATGTCGGTCACTGATATTACAAAATCTATATGATTATGATTGAATTACTTATACAAATTTCATGAAAATTATACGAATATGATTACTATGAAACCGAATTTTATGAATATCATTCCTGTATCATATTTACAACCAATCTTGTTCCTTTGTCAACTCATTCATATACATTCATTTATGAAATCGAAACTATAGCAAACTCGTAATGTGACACTTGGCATGGTTCAACTGGTGAGTGAAGATCGACTTCCGAAGTGGTAAACATACAGCCTGACACGAGACCGGTGTAGTGACTCATGTAGGTAAGGCACGCACAAACTTTTAACATAAGGGACGACCAAATATTAAATAACATTCCTGTATTCAATCTGCAGATTCAAAATAATCTTTATAATTAGGTATGTACATTGATTTATCATTAACGGCCACTGTTTATTATTTTCTTTTTATTTTCGTAGTGTTTTTTTAGAAAAGATACCTCTGTTTATTATAGTTTGATATATACAATTACTTGTTATTTGGTGTTATACCTTACATGGCAGCGGCTTGTTCGTGCACGTTACCCAGAACAGAACTAAAACTTGTACTAGGTAGAAATCCATTGAAATCAAAATAACTTATAATCCTATGATTGTTTTTTGTCCGTTTTTTTTTTTTTGTAACAACTTCTTAAAGTTTATGTAGGTTGCGGCTATGAATTATTATTTAACAAGTAGGCTTTTTCTTTTGAAACATTGAGAGACTTAATTTAATACAACATATTTATAACACCAGAATTAATTTCGTTTTATCTTTAGTAGCGTCGCCTTAGTAGTCGACGTACCGAATGTTACCCGCGATTCTCCAACCTGCCTCTTCTCGCTAGCTTCTTTAATATAACCAAATCTATGACTGAATGATTTAAACTTCATGAAAATGATACCATTATGCCTATTATGATAGTGAATATTATGAATATCATTCCTGTATCATATTTACAACGACTCTTGTTCCTTTGTCAACTCATTCATATACATTCATTCATGAAGTCGAAACTATAGCAAACTCGTAATGTTACACTTGACATGGTTCAACTGGTGAATAAAGATCGACTTCCAAAATGGTAAACTTACAGCCTGACACGAGACTTGTTTAGTGACACATGTATGTAAGGTCAAACTTTTGACATAAGGAACGACCAAATATTAAACAACATTCCTGTATCCAATCTGCAGATTCAAAGCAATCATTATAATTAGGTATGTAGTTTATCATTTTCTTTTTATCTTCATAGTATTTTTTTAGAAAATATATCTTTGTATATTAAAGTTTGATAATTACAATTACTTGTTATTTGGTGTCGTACCTTACATGGCAGCGGCTTGTTTGTGCACGCTGCCTAGAACAGAAATATAATTTTTACTAGGTAAATATCCATTGAACTCAACATTACTTATAATCGTATGATTGTTTTTTGTTCGTTCTTAATTTTTTTTTTTTTTGTAATGACGTCTTATAATTTCGTTGGTTGCCGTTATGAATTTTTATTAAACAACTAGGCTTTTTCTTTTGAAACATTGAGAGACTAAATTTAATGCAACATATTTATTACAGCAGAATTCATTTCGTTTTATCTTTAGTAGCGTCACCTTGGGAGCTTACTGAACTGCAAAAACTGCTGAAAAATTGAGTAATCAAGTATACTAGTATTATGACACAGTCATCTATACATACTCAGAAAAGACAGATCTAAAAACAAAACTAAAGCTATATTTATAAACTTTATTAATGAATATAAAATTAACTAAACTAAAATCCTGAAGACTATAAATATTTTCACATGTTTGGGACAACTCTATGACGAGCACCCAATCTTACTAGAACCGAATATTATCCGTGACTCTCTAGACTGTCTCCTCTCACTAGTATCTATGGCTGAATCATTTAAACTTCATGAACGTGATACGATTCTGACTATTATGATTATATATATCATATTTACAACCAATCTTGTTCCTTTGTCAACTCATCCGTATACATTCATACGTGAAGTTGAAACTATAGCGAACTCGTAATGAGACATTTGGCATGGTTCAACTGCACGCGTAGCATGACCATCGTAGAAACGGATTTTGTCGACGGAAGAAAAGAAAAAATGTGTAAACTGAAGAGAATAGATTGATATTTCAATTATTCTGTCTACACGAGTATACGGTGTCAAGTATGACGACCATTTTTCTTTGCTTTTGATTTGACTCTTGCGGTAGAAACATTTTAAAAGAATTATAATAGATAAAGAAATTTGTCTATTCTTGGAAGAATAGAGATAAAATTGATCATGCTACGCTTGCTGGTGAATAAAGATCGACTTCCGAAGTGCTAAATATACAGGCTGACACGAGACCGATGTAGTGACTCATGTAGGTAAGGCCCGCACAAACTATTAACATAAGGAACGACCAAATATTTTACATTCTTGTATCCAATCTGCAGAATCAAAACAATCTTTATGATTAGGTATGTACATTGATTATCATTCACGGCCACTGTTTATAATTTTCTTTTTATTATCATAGTATTTTTCAGAAAATATATCTCTGTTTATTATAGTTTGATATTTACAATTACTTGTTATTTGGTGTTATACCTTACATGGCAGCGGCTTGTTTGTGCTCGCTGCCCAGAACAGAACTAAAACTTATACTAGGTACATATCCATTGAACTCAAAATAACTTATAATCCTCTGATTGTTTTTTGTTCGTTTTGTAATTTTTTTGTAACAACGTCTTTAAATTTCGTAGGTTGTAGTTATGAATTATGATTTAACAAGTATGTACCTGATATTCACTAATTTTGCATTTGAAACATACCAACTTGAAAAAATGAATTGAATGCAACATATTTGATACAGTTAAAATAATGTTGCTTTATCTTTAGAACCATCGCCTTGAAAGCTTTTACTTAATTCCTGTAGTACTGCATAAAAATCTGTAAATATGTGTGTGTCAATCAAAGAGACCGAAAGAGATTGAATGAATAAGTATACTGCTAATGAGACACATCCATCCCTATATACTCAGATAAGACAGATCTAAAAATATAACTAAAGCTATGTTTAAAAACTATAGTCATGAATATAAAATTAAATAAACTAGAATTCTTATGACGATAACTATTTTCACTTGTTTGGGACAACTCTATGTCGCGCACCCATCCTACTAATAATGAATGTTACCCGCGATTCTACACACTCTCTCCTCTCGCTAGCATCCCTTATATATCAAAATCTGTGACTGAATAATATAAACTTCATGAATCAAATAGATAAGAATATGATTATAATGAAAGTGATAATTATGAATATCATTCCTGGATCATATTTACAACCAATCTTGTTCCTTTGTCAACTCAGCCATATACATTCATACGTGAAGTCGAAACTATAGCGAATTCATAATGTTACACTTGGCATGGTTCAACTGGTGAATAAAGATCGACTTCCGAAGTGGTAAACATACATTCTGACACGAGACCGGTGTAGTGACTCATATAGCTAAGGCCCGCACAAACTGTTAACATAAGGAACGACCAAATATTAAATAACATTCCTGTATCCAACCTGCAGATTCAAAATAATCGTTATAATTAGGTATGTACATTGATTATTATTTTCATAGTATTTTTCAGAAAATATATCTCCGTCTATTATAGTTTGATATTTACAATTACTTGTTATTTGGTGTCATACCTTACATGGCAGTGGCTTGTTAGTGCACGCTGCCTAGAACAGAACTAAAACTTATACTAACTAGATTTCCATTGAACTCAATATAACTTAGAACTATGGTTATTTTTTGTTTCTTTTTAATCGAGTTCTTTTTTTTTTTGTTTTCTCTAACATCATAAAATTTCCAAGGACCTGATTATGATTTAAAAAGTACCTAATAATCGCGCCTTTTACTTATCAGACATACCTACTTGAGTAAATAAATTGAATGCAACATATTTGTTGCAGCTAAACTAAGGTTTTTTTGTCTTTAGAAGCATCGCATTAGGAGCTTTTACTTGATTACTGTACTGCATGCCAATCTGTAAGTACGTGTGTGTCTACCGTACGACAGGCCGAAAGAGGTTGGGTGATTCAGTATACTAATGAGCCTCACATACATCCATACATACCCAGAAAAAAACAGATCTACGAACATAACTATAGCTATCAAAAAAAAAAAAAAAAAAAATCCTTAAGACTTTGACTAAGACTAACTTTTTTCACTTGCTTAACCAAAGTGAATGTCATAAGAAATACGCAGAGCAAGAATTTTGTTACATTCAATAAAAATCTATATTTCTTAAAGTAACATGCACAACACAACACTATTTTGTAATAAATAATACAACTCTAATAGGAGTTAATGTCAGTGTCCTAATTTCATATAAACGTTAAACAGTTAAATAAGTAAACTAAGTTTGTAGTTGTACAGATACAAGCGACCAATTATCATCATATTGGAGCTCTAGAATGGGATGAAAATTTTATTTCTGTAAGGAGGTTTGTAAAAACACTATAAAAACTCAATTATATTTTAAAAAGTAAATGAGGTTGACGTTTCCTCTCTGACTATTCTGAGAAGAAGGTCGAAACAAACTCAGAGGTAGTACTCTCTTTTAAAGCCCAAAGATATGGTGTCTCAAATGGTCTGCTGTGGATAAAACCACAGATTGAGAACTCAACTCAGTACTCAAGGTTGTGCTGCTTCCACTGCCCAATTAACTTAGAAATTAGGCGTTTAGATAGAAGATTATTATTTTTAAACAACAGGCTCGATTTAGCTGAAACCGTACGGCTCATACATTGTAGGGCAACTTACGTAGGAACGATTTATTTGGTGGATTGATGGATCTTATTTTTTTTTTATACCGACTTAGTGGAACTGAAAATTATACTATAGGTATTGTGTAGTAATTGAAAATGGAACCCCAATATGATAATACTTTGCCAGAAGTAACCTAAGATTAAGAAAAATAAAAACTCGTCGGAGTGTTAGCATAAACCGTTTTGTATAATCATGTAATAAGTAATAATATTGTACTAATACTAATACTATGTTAGTAAAAACAGCATTCGTGACTGTGGGTTTTAAATATCTATTTAGATGACCATTAGACGTTCTTTTATAGTGTGTGAACACGGCAGGTTTGTGGTAAGTTGTGCTTATTTACCAAGCCTAGCCCCCGGCCGCTGGTTTGGCTAATATATAACCTTAATCATTATTATGTACATTTAAAAAAAAACGCAGTATTCTGTTCAGCAGGTATTTACAATAAAATATATTATGTTTATTGTTATTATTATAATGTATGGTAAACATGTACAAAAATAATACCCAAAGCTCAAATATACATATGCCAAAATCCTTTTTGATTAAATAACCAAGGGCTATACATAACGTTTTAACAAAATTTCAGGTGCTCACGTTTATGGACGGCGACAGTTTTTGTACCTAGATGTGGTCAATAGTTATCAAAATTTTGTAGAATCATTAGTTACTTACGGTTCTGAACAGATAACTTACCTACTTGGATTTGTAGCTGTGACCGGACCAAAACTTGCGCCTGAAATAACTGAAGATTATAATGTCGCTGTGATTTTTATGACATATTGAAATGAAACATGTAACAATGGACATCTATAACGTTTTAAAAACAATACTTGTAATTATGATAATCCATAGAGTCTGCACATTTCACACCTTATTTAGCAGGAGTCAAACACTGACGCCGCCCATTAAATCAACAAGAAGTAAACATTTTGAAATTTAGAATTTGATATAGATTCTTTTTGGCACTATGCCATCATCTTAAACAAATCTGTACACTTTATTATTAAAATCACATAGATTTTTACGGACTAACTAAATGCATTTATTTTAATAAGCACAACTAAAATGTAGATTTCCGGTTCGAGACTGAATATTTGATAATTTAGTTATCCAATATTTCTAAAACGGTACCTCACAATGTGTATTAGTTACAAGAATTTGGTTTATAAACAGTTTTTATACTGTGGCGCCCCGTGTTCCAAACTGCTGTAATATTTATGTGTGTTCCATTACTTTCGTTATCTCCCAATGAAATAATTATGTCATAGCCGAACTGCTCGTTTACCCGCTCAACAAAAAGTAAACCTTTTAAAAAACGTGGGTGTATTGTTTTGTTGGGTCACATTCACATTTAAAAGACATTTTCCAGTTTAGTTTGGGGTTGACTGGACAAAAACTTTTTCCTTTGAAGAGATGCAGGATTACATCTCCTTTATGAATTTAGTTCCTACTTCCAGCGAACGCCATCACCCAAACGTACGGAAATAGGTCAAAAATTCGTGGAACGCCAGTGAAGGGAAGTATTAGAAAAAGTAAAATGCCTACCCCTATTTTCTTTTAATGGCAGAAATAGCTTCACTTCTTATACGTCAATACCGAGGCTTGGAGGTAAGCCTAAGTTTAATCGAAGTTAAGTTAAGTTTAAAATAAGTTTTCAATCTAAGTTTTCAATCGAAGATCCGCTAGCCACATAACATACATGAGAGATCTTTTAAAAATTGTTGCAAAAAACAATAATGTCTAGAAACTTTTGTCTGACTTGTCAGAAGTCCTAAGAGTGTTCGCTGGAAATTATGAAAGGCGACCTAGTCAACAGTTTAATCGAATTTGATGCAGAATTTCAAGCTACTTGCACTGGAACCTGCGACACACATTGTGATTGGAAACGTGACAATACGGCTGCAATTTTGCATAAGTAAAAAAATACAAAGAAAACCTATTCGTATGAACCCAAATAATAATTTAGCTTTACCTATGTTATTTATAGCTACGCTAATATTTAGTCCTGCTTCAGGTTAAGTTTTTATAACTATATGTACAATAAAATTTTCATTTGTAGAAAAATATTTTTTGGTAATTTTGTAGACGAGATCTAACTATTCAAAATACAAATCATGCAATATACTTTAGAAGTAAAGATAGAAAGACTAAATAAATCCTTCAAAGTTCAGTTTCTTTGGCTTTACACAAGGTCGTCTTCGTACTCGTATCACATGTCATTTGAGACGCCTTCCTCGGGTCGCTTCGGCGGGAGTACGGCAGGTCGGAAATACTGGCGGCGGGCGGCGTCGTAGCGGTGGGCAGACAGAGGCAGCGGCAGGTCGCACGCGCAGTGCGCGGCGTGGGGCGCGTGGCGGGGCGCCGGTGCCGGTGGCGAGCGGGCTCGGCGTTAGCTGCCTTTGGCCACCAGATGGTAGGGCGCGTGGATGGTGGCAACGCTACCCAGCTCCGTGTGGCCCAGCAGCTCGTCGGGGTGCTCGTGCTCGTGCTCGCGTCGCTTCTCCTCGTTGGTGTAGTAATGGGCAGCGCGCCGGCGCGTGCAGCACAGCGCGCCCGCCACGGCCGCCAACACGGCCACGCACAGCAGCATCAGACCCGCGATCACACTCATCTGCGCCTCGTGCGTCGTCGGGCATGGATCCAGTCGGTCGAATGACATATCAGAGAAGCTCACCCCTCGCAGACGTAACGGGGAGTAACACTTCAGATGACGCAGAGTTCCATTGAGCACAGTCGTTGTCATATACACGAGCATAGTCCCAGCCGAGCACTGATCGCAGCGCCACGTGTTTTTTGCCAAATTCACTTGAGCTATCGCTTCTAGTCTTTGCAAATCCAGCTCAGTTAGCGTTTGTAATTTGTTATGCGATATATCTAATCTCTGTAAAAACTTTGTCTTTGTTAGAAGTTTGTATGGAAAGTTAGTTAATTTATTCCAAGATATATCTAACGCCACGAGGTGTTCGTTATAAGTAAAGAAATTTGGTGGTATATCTGGGAGCGACAGATTCGCAAGACCAACGCCATGAATTTCTGGTAATATCTGAAGTAATATGGCAATTTCATTAAGAACTAAGTTGTTTCCACTGAAGTTGATAGTTTTCAGGCAATCCACGACTGGTGCAAAGGTTTGTAAATGAAATCTGTCTATTTTGTTGTGGCTGATGTCTAGGTGCGTGAGGTTGGTGAGGTTGGCGAGCGCGGCGGGTGCCAGCAACGCCAGGCGGTTGCGCGCTAGCGACAGCACGCGCAACTCGCGGTTACGCCCGAACATGTGGTCCACGATTACAGACAGTTGATTCCCATCCAGTTTTAACTTCTTAAGCCTTTTTAAGCTTATAAACTCGTCTGAAGTCAGATATTTGAATTGATTCTCTCCCAGGTCCAACTCCTCTAAGTTAGGAACCAAATGGTATATTTGAGTGTTAATCCGTCTCAGGAGGCATCCCCTACACTTAAAGACTCGCAGGTGTTGAATGTCTTTAAACACTTCTGGGTTAAGTTCTGTAAGAGGGTTATCACTCAGGTCCAAAGTTATTAATTTCGCCAACATCCTGAATAGTCTCGGTACCAATGTAGTAATTTCATTATTTGACAGCGTTAATGTCCGCAGCGAAGTTAAATGTCTGAAGGTTTCGCTCGGCATTTGTTCTATGTTATTATGATCAAGGTACAAGTCCGTGAGATTTATGAGACCTCGAAAATTGTCCGCTCCGATGCTAGTGAGGTTATTGTAAGTGAGGTTTATTAATCTGAGGTTTTGGAGGCCCCAAAAAGAGTACTGACCGATAGATGGGACGTTGGAGTTAACGATGTGAAGTTCTCGAAGATTGACGAATGGCATGGGTTGAGTGAAGATGGGGCCGATGGTGAGTTCATTTTGTTTGTCAGGTGGTGCAGCGATGATGATAATATGCGCGTTGCGGTCGATGTAGTCGACGGGCACGGTGCGCATGAGACCGCGCGTGCACGCCACGCGCACGGCCGCGCCACCTTCGGCGTCGAAGGTGCTGCGGCACGTGCACTCATCGGGGCACGTCACCTCCGCGCCGCTGCAGCTCATCATCACGGCAGTTGACGACCACAGCAGGAACAGCAACTGGCCGCTTGTATTTCTAGAACAAAAAAATGTAAATGTAAATAAATGTAAAACCAGTAGGGGGATTTCTGTAACAACGCAGTACAGAATTGCACGCTGAAACTTTTCTGTTGATAACAACTCCAACGCAAGCTTTAAATACAATGACAATTGTGTAGGTGTGTGAAGTTATATTACAAAATGTATTAAACAAAGGAAAAGTTAGACTTAGGATTTTAGTTAAATTATTTCTGAACAAAATGTAGGAATATCCTACATTTTGTTTCGAGACATGCAGTTATTAAAATCGTGTTGGCGCCGTTTGATTACCTACTGTTGTTTTTCTGTTAGTTCAATTATATGAAGTTACGACTGGAAACATTTATTTGAGAATAATGCTACGTGGTTTGTTATTAAGTCCAAGATTATACGCTGACTTTCTCGTTGCTCTAGCTAGTGGTTGCATACGCTACTACTGAGCTGGATTCGATTCTCGGATCAGGAAATGTGTTATAGAGTTTTTCCATCGGGTTTTTTTTTTGCTATTATAAATTGTGGGTATAATATAGATATACCTCCACCAAACTCTGGGGGATACAGGCGTAATTTTGTGTTTCATTATATTTTCATAAATTTTAAATCAGCATTTCACAATTAAGTCCTTAATCCAAAGGCAGGTACTTCCTTCGTTAATCTAAGATAAACTAAGTTTACATAGGGCTTAGTAAACAGCGATAACTTATGGTTTCCGTCTGAAGGGGAGAAAGCTTGTTGAGCGATCCAAGGCTTGGAATGTGTCCTTAATTACCCTCCATAATTTATCGGCAATAAAACTATATTAAGGTCGTAACAGGTAAAAATATTGTTAATCCGCCCATTAACACGGTAAGTGTAAAAAATGCTCGAGTCCTGTGAACTTGGCACGAGATTACAGTCTTGTGAAATATGTGCTTCGCTTTGTCCGCGGAATCAAAACCCCTGAAAAATAACGGCCAGATAACAAAAGGCTTTTTGACGCGCCGACTAAGCGGCATCCATTACGCGAATTCCGAAATATTTATTCGCACCTTAATGAAAAAAAGAAATTCTTTTGTTAGTTCCATCATGACCGTAAAGCTTATTTTAATTTTAATTTACATTACAAAGATATTATCTGAACTAAGAAGGGTTCATGGTGACTTTGGACAAGGAAGATAGATGTAGACAGGATTTAGTATAATATTTTCTTGCGGAAATTTCTTTGGTAAGGAAGGGTATTTTATGTACTTACTTTAATAAAGAATCATTTTGTAAAGTTCTACAAGGAACATTATTCAATTAACTGTTTAGAACAAAAAATCTGAGTTTAATTATTACTTTCGAATATTCCCTTGAACGATTTAGAGGTTTATTACAAACACTTAGCATTTTATTTAAGTTTTCGTGATAGTGAATTGTTTCCCTTTAATTATTAAAATTTACCGCAACGAGGTACGCGGTATTTTAGGCTTATGAGGGACATGGGTCCAAAACACAAAGACCATTCAAAGAAATTTAAATTAAAATTTAACTGGCCATAACTTTAGAAAATATCGTTAAAATAACTCAGCATCTGCCCAGCCTTTTCCCAATGATGTTGGGGTCGGCTTCTAGTCTAACCAGATGCACCTGAATCCTGCCGGGGTCGCGTGATTATTCAAAAGAGATACCGGGTGGGTTTTAGTCAGTAAAAGTCTGACACGCCATCCCGCTCTGCTCAGAGCGGGAGAAGTCATTTGATGATTTCCAATCCAAAAAAAAAATGCACCTGAATACCAGTATTTTAAATTGAACGACTACCTATCTCCAAAACCCAGTAACTGGGCAGCACGATACCGCTCCTACATGTTGTCAGAGTTGCAGGCTTCTGAGGAACCCCTACGACTGACAAAGATCCAAGAATTACCAAAAAAACCAACTGGTTAACGTACTTTCCCAGGCACTGAGAGATTTTTATAAGGATGGTCACCTATCCACCGGACCAACTGCGTGCGACTTTTTAGTACTTAGCAACAAACCACAAAATATTTAGGACAATCATTTTGTTTCTAAATTCCTCAAACCATAGTGACTTCTTCAGTTCATTGAATAGCAAGCAGGTGATTCGTGCCGTAATAAAATCTATTATTCTCTGTAGGAACCGCCTCAGGCAGCAGAACTTTGTTATTTCGCTGTTAAACAAAGTTTTCAAGTGAAGCTCAGTTGTTTTATCAACTGTTTAGAAACAGTAGCAAACAAACAAGTCGTGTACTACATTCATGGCACACAACATTTCATATCTTCTCGTAAACTGGCTAACGTATGACCGCCTCAGTAATATTATAGGAAGAAACACTGAATCATCCAGCAAAGGGTTATTATTTACTCACCAGCTCCTAGTATTAATAAATTGTATACTTCAATGTTTTATGTAGATGGGGATTAACAAAAACGAACGATTAATTAAGCTCCTAGTTGGTACGTAACAGAGTTGCTCCATTTAAAAAAGAAAACATGACTAGATTATATTAATTCTAACAAAATAACAGACAATTTGTGTCTGGCCGACTAGCTACTAGCGCCAGTAATGCGCCAGTAGACAGCCTCGTCCGGAGACGTCTCGTGAATATGGATCAGGTATTTAGAAGAGCAGGACATTGCCACTATGTTGTCGAACAATTGAATAAATCCAACCTCCACAGACCAAAGGGTTTAACGGGTTACAGGGTTGGCAGGCCCGCCAGCTTTAAATTTCGTAACAGGCTTATTGTTATTACAATGTCGTTTTTTGAATTTCAAATTCAATATAACCCTCCCTTTTATGTAAGCACATTCTTCCATAACTCATCTTATTAAATCCATAATGTTGTCCTGATAACTTATGCTATTTTATGCTAATCGTGAAGTGAAAGCAGAAAACAGAATGTGGCCTGATTAATATGCTGCGCAGGATTCGACTGACGCAAACAGGATACGTCAGAGACGATGCCGAATGGGTGATCCAGCCTCGTTATCTTGAGACTCGCACGTTACCTATTACCATCTCTGAATCCACATTACGGTGTGGTATTGCGGTGCCAACATTCATCATATTTATAGCCGTGAAGTTTCTTCATACTTTGTCTGAAAAAAAAACACCGCGATTTTCCGAATAAATCTATTTTTCTAAGAATAAAGTTAGTTGCCCTTGTTATTATAAGCTTGCAGGGCCGACTACAACTTACCCCCGTGGTAAACCCTGACCTTGACCTTCTATTTTCTTTTCACCATATCTGCTGGCATTTAGTTAGAGTCGTAAACATTTCATACGATAACAAACAGCACTTACACAAGCGTAGTCCGATATTACTGTATGATTTCAATATACTTTTAACTGAAATCTCAACATTTTGAACAGACCATTTAAATTTATGTTGAAATCCCAACTTTTCAAGCGGATTTGACAAGCAAATCTAATTCTAAAAACGATGCTCGGTAAGTTTGTGAATAAAACAAATCTACCTTTTCAATTTTCTCGTTTTAATATAGAATTTACTCGTATTAAAATAAATACCTGCGTTTTATGTGAGTACAAACGTTTCATTTTACTGGTATTTATATACAAATCCTATGAATCACGTTATGAAAATTTGCGGCCTGTTTTATAACGTTACATTTAACTGTAATAATCATGGTACTCCATTTATAACAATCAACAGAACATAAAATTACCTCTCAAAGCCTACTGCTTATTACAAATGTGTAGCTATTTAATAGATCCATTAAATACTAAAGCGAGGATAAACTCCTCCAAACACTGATGCTGGTCCAATATTGATACTGCATTCAAACCCGAAACACTATCAGTAGTACTATCTACTAGTAAGTACACGTAAGTATTGCATACATCTGAAAGGTTAAACCAATGGCATGCCTGCCGCTTGCCTAGAAAACTATTTTTCTCTATTCAATCTGTGTTCCGTGTTTTCTTTTTCTGTTTTTCAACTCAGTCATGCGGATCGGTGACATGGCAAGGGCAATGTTTTAGAGTTATTTATGCGTGCATATGCGATAGGTTTCCTCATCATAGGCGTACATTAACGCCACATTTACCAGCAACTGCATTTCCGGCGGTGTCAGCGAGTAATTAATTACCTGGACATGTGTGTACCTGGCATAGGTACGTGGGACATACCTATATCACAGCAACCTAAACCAAATTTGCTAGTGAAGGGAACCACCGAAAGTATTCCTAGTTTTGAAATTCGGTTATAGGAAAGTTTGTTTCGGAACACTAGAACTCGAAACTAACAATGTACTCGTTGGTGGTAGCTATATGGGTATGTACTAGTATCTATACCGTACCTGGAGCGAGTTACTTGATACTGCGTGCATCAAAATTAATAAAGTGCTTGTCTTCAGAAGCTTTTAAGGGTGACACCTCCTCGACATGATAGGTTGACTAAACATTTTTAAAGGAGTACTGTCAGATAGAACCTTTCTTATTTATTCATACATAGCAACCATTTACATAGATATCTCTTAAATTATACTTGGACCTGCCTAGTCTGTGAATCTCTTATACTACTTGGGCTTTAATATCTAGCTGAGGTCAATTAGGTCACAGTATCTTCTATCAACAACTTATTTAACTCATGAAATTCATATTAAACAGGTTCATCGGCCGGTGGAACCCTGAAAACTTCGTCTAATTTATTAATTCCAAGACCAAACTTTTCTCATTACAGAATTCTCACAGGTCTTGTTATTATAATATTTTTATTAACTATTTGACCACAGACTCCTTCGAACTCTATGATTACTTAGTACTTCTTTCAAATTCGTGATAAGCATACATTTCTTAGTAGAAGTTCGAAAAGAGACTTCGAGTGACATGATAGATAAACAATAGTTTAACGTTCATCTCCGTCGTTCAAATGATTGCCTACACATTTTATCGCACACATTTTCATAAAACCATTGGTATAAAACTTCACGATTCAAGTAAAAGCAAGCTAATAAAAGCTATTCATAATGGAGCACATCTAACATTTGGCGTAGCGACTGAGTTCATGAAGCCTGAATTTAAAACTATTTTATCTGTCCGTATATAGAGTTAATTTATCGCATTTCGTACGTATGTGTTTATTTTTTTCGTGGTGACGGGTCACGTAGCCACGCAAGCGTGCCATGCGGCTCACTGTCACGTACTAACTCAGTGCCATCGACCATAAAGTCGGGAAATCGCTGGCCGGGCCACGACCACTGTCGACCATTGTCGTCACTTTTATGGATAACGGGAACAGGATACGTAATTATATACATAGATTTATTTTATTGACAATTGGTGAACAAATCTAATTTCGCTTTATTTGGTCGGTGACGTGAGTTGGCTTAATTAAACAGTCGTCCGCCGCGCCGCACAGACGCATAAAGCATCTGAATGATTGTGAACCGCGCACTTCATGGGGAACTTACAAATGAAAACGCAAATGAGATTTATCAAGTGCGTTCGAACGTTGATAAAGGAAACACGAAAGCATTTTAATTTATTAGATTTCATTTGTGTGAGTGAATACCTACATACGTGAACCAACCCAAAAATCTAGGAGCTTATGTGAGGGACAGCTGAACAGACCATTACTCCTCGTACTATCAGACGCGCCAACAAAGGATACAACGACACCGACAATGGCTGAAACTCGTTCAACTTCTATTCGCATTTGCTTTGAATTTCGTTCCACTTTGAAGATAATATATAAAATGTGAGCCCCTGTCTCAGATAGGTAAATATGCACTTATGTGGGAAATCCGCGCCCATTTAAGTTCTTTCGAAACGATTTTACATGAAGGAAACCTTTTCGTAAATAAATAAATATCAATGATGCCACACAGTTTTTGCTAAGTAATAAACGAGCACATAAAATATAATTCGGTCGGGAGCTTTGTCTCTAGTATGGCCCGAGTGCGGCTCAGATTATACGGGCAGAGCGTTACGATGCATACTTATATCGTAAACTTTACTAATTAAATATTCCGTATTCCTTATATTGCCTTCAACGCTAGAGGAATAATAAAAAGATAGTTTATGGTGAACTCTCTAAAAGGATAGAAAAGCTGCCATTATTGAAATTGTATGATTAAAATTCATCAGGTAGGTAGTTGAAAATAAAAAATTTAAAAATTAACCGTAAACTATTCTCATCTTTTCCTACACGTATTAAAAAAAATAATGAAAGTTATGGACACCGAAGTTTGTACTTAGGTCATCGTTTTATGAGCTTGACCAAGCATGAAAAATGCATTTCAAGATTTACGAGCCTTTTATGCTCAGATTCCGGGACACCCGAACAAAAATGTAATTTGCCAGGCAGCCCGCCTTTGAAAAACGATATGTGAAATGGATAGAACTACGAAATATATGCTCTCGTCGTGAGTGTATTATGCGGAATATTTTAAACGTTACAAGACGAAAGTAAAATTGTAAGAATGGAACAATCCACGTTCTCGTGAGTGCCATCTTATCCCAGGAGATCGAGCGTGAGCGAAGTGGACACGGTACCAGTTTTAGATACCTTTGCAAGATTTCTATTCACTCGTATAAATATTTTCAAGTGAATGCACATAGCTCCCTGTTGCTTGCTACTAAACCCATTTGTCGACTCATGGACTAGCCAGTAACATTGACTTTCACAATCACTGGCCAGTCCACGAGACCACAAAAGCTTTTTTATTAGCACTGATAGCGATGAACCTTGTAGTTATCTGTCGTATTATTGAATATTTGGCATCTTTTATCGACGTTACCTTATTAATAAATCGGTTCCGACTTAATAAAAACACTACCATCCCTCGTTCGACAATGTTTATGACATATTCAATTTTATCAGGGTCTTCCTCAATTTTCTATTTTCATACATCTTTATCGTGATCATTTATATTTCTGTAAATATTCTTGCTAATACAAATAGAATTCATACGATGGGGTTGGGCAAGGTTGGTACCAAATATTGAGTGCTTTGGGTAGGCAAAAGGTATTACAGGATTAAATGAGATTGTTATTTATGTAGGTACCTATCATCGGGACTCATCGTACAAGTTCGATTCCACGAATAACAAAGGCTAGCAATGGTCTTTTTTGTGTGCGGCTCGAGTACAATGAGATAAGGCGTTATATAAAGAATCTTCTCCGTGGGTCAAATTGAGGGACTTTATCGTTATTATTTATCTCCGAAACACATTTGTAGGAGCTTCTCTTTATATCCCTTTATTTTACATGACGACGAACGCGGCACAAATTGATTTCTCTGTAGTCCCTCTGGATACGGGTTCAATGTAAAAACACGTAGTCATGGCCTAATGATATTGTACTAACATCTTATGGAGTCCTTCGATATTATTGAATTACTTGTGACATGACCGCTCAATTTGAAAATACACTTTACTGAGTTAGGATGCCTAGCAGTCACGTAGCGATATAATATCGCCCTCGAATACCAACTACTTTAAAACGTCAATTTCATTTAATGTCTCTAAAAATGTTGGAACATTAATGTCGAATTGAATTCTATGCTTGAGTTGTACTGAACAGCGAGTACCTACAAGAGGTATGAAGATATCAATGCCAAAATTAAATTTAGATTCAATAAATTGGTAATACATTTGAGCAATGTAAAACCAATCGACTCGAAATGAGTTTCAAGAATCAATTAAGTTTTTATTAAAATAGAGTTAAGCTCTGTAGTAATGGCTTATTGAAACTCACCTTAACAAGTGTATTTAGCCAGTTCTTTGGCAGTCATGCTGGAACTTTTATTTAACAAAAGTTAGTTAGTCTTTTCGTTAGGTTTAAACAGGACGTGATACAGTAGTTACCGCTTTTGAAACATTCGTAAGTAGGACACGTTGGAAAAAACTTCACGTGAACATTTTTGTGAGATCTATTCAAATATTATTTTGTGACGTACTAAAAAGAAAAAACTGAATATTTGTAGGTACTCGGATTTAGGACAGGCTGAGGTCAATTATTGCGTCTTTAGCATTTTTTATAATGCAAAGTGCGACATTGCGACGTTGAATACTCACTATATGTAGCTATTTCTTTTGTGTACGACACACCCCAAGAAAGATATTCAGTTGGCCTCAATGGCGTCAAAAGCAACAATCTGTACAGCACAGCTGCCCTGAGGGTCCCGAATCACAGTGCAAATTGCGTCGTATTATAATACGAATACATCTTTCTGTTATTAGAGAACAGACGAAATACTGCGTCGCAATTCTACTACGTTTTTATCATCGTACATTATATTAATCCGGTTTGAGAATATATTTTGCACCAACTTTAGGGGACAACAAAAGATAATTCAATAGAATGGTGGATTGAACGAGAGCAATAGGATTCCTTTCGCAGCCATTCAAGTATGGGATCATATAATAAAGGGTGACATACACGTGTAAACGTTACTAGGTAATATTTTTCTTTTGTCGTAAAGAGTTATAGCCATTAAAAAAGCGTTCGTCCTTGACCGCAATATATACCTAGAGCTACTAGTATTTTTGTTGGAATACCTACCTTACAGGTACCATTAACCATTGTAACGACGACACGTGTGTGGTAACAAAAGCGTGATAAAGGTCGATGGTACAACCTCGTTCATAGGCATAGGAAACTTAAGACGGCCAACGCATTTATTCGACCAGCCATTGATATTCAAAGCGAGATTTTAAATAGAATCAAGTTCTTATTATGCGTGTGTGCCGGTTGGGAGGGGGGGGGGGTGGGGCAGACCGCGACGGGCAAGCGGTTGAACGAAGCTCCCCCTAATAAGAATACCGTTAAGGGTAATAGGGTAGGATTTGGTACATGTAGAAAAGATTACGCACCCGCCACAGACCTTTTCACTAACCACTGCCTTGTTTGTGAGCCGCCACTGCTTTCTGTCAATTCGCTTAAAATACAATTCTAACCAAACAAATAAGATACAAAACCCAACGAATTAAATAAATGTTTATTTACTTTAAATAATGAAGAGCCAGACATCAAAGACTTTTCTATGAGGATGGTATCCATTTCACTAATATTGAGTAGGTATTCGTCAATAAAGCAAAAGCTATTGTTTTAAACAATTTCAGTGCCGACATGTCGGCTCGCAATGAGAATGAACGCTTTCATTTATATCGTCGAGGGGTTTCAATTAATATTGAACCTTACACAGTATAAAACAGTAAATTACCAGTTTATTCCATTCGGTAGGTCCGAATGGAATGTATAATTATTTCATGCAAAAAATTGTTTATTTCACATTATTGTGTGTTCATGATATTGGATTGTAGGAATCGTACAATCGGAGCCTATGGTAAATACGAGTGTCATAAATAATCTTCGAAAGCTATTAACAATATTCACCGACGATTAGTATCGTCGGCACAAACAGTTATTTTTCTTACATTGTTCGAACATCTTCTCATGTTATCCATATTTATGTGATTGTAAACGTGAAAGTATTATATTCGACTTCAGCGCTGCAGATTATTCTGTATTATTTTTTAAATTCCCAACTGTTAAGCCCTGCGCCATGGAGGTCTCAATTAAAGAAGTTTTAATAACCACAACAGAAAGTTTTTTCAAACTTTTGGCGGATTATAGAACTGTGTACGTTCAAAACCTGTTTAACTTAGACTAAACTTTTCACATGAAAAATCAATGGTACGTTTTATTCGTGTATTGAATTTGTTAGCTATTTCTTTGCTTTATGTATATTCGATTTATCAATTATTATACTTTTCAATTACAGGAAAAAAGGTAAGTACAGTTTACTAGTTCTTACAAAGAAATTATTCGTAAGAAATAAATTGAAAGATCAATTCGTCTTCGCCGTATTGAATAATACCAAACCACTCTACCAGAAATTGTGTTGTTAGATACTAAGTTAGAGGCTCTGCTAGGCAACCTATGATGAATGCTAGCGTGAAGGTAATCAACGCCTGTTATACCTCACCCCTGTGGTCGCCTCTACACACAGATCAACTCATGAGACTATCACTAATTAATGGTTCGGCGCCAACAGACGTCTATTATTACAAAGGAGCGCGATTCCTCTAAAGTGATACCTCAACATTGATAGATATTATCTAATAATGACGTAAGGGGCTCAGTAATACGACCCCGATTACAGCCTCAAGGGTTAATATAATGCTTTGATATACGTACCAATCTACTGTTGGCATTTCAAAGTATATTTTGCAGACATCAGTTTAATTAGGGTTTGTATCTAAAGGGTGTCAAGGGGAGTCTATTAAGTAAGGTCTGTTCGTCTGTCACAGTGTGATCTTTTTACAGAAACAGACAGTGACAGAAACGTCTATACAGAAACCCTAGGAAAATGCATCTTCAACGTTTTTGGTTACCGATCTAGCTAACTTACCAGCAAGTGCAAAACCCGTGGTACTCGAATCCGGCTCACACTTAGGCGGTGTTCTAAAACATCGATTACTTATTCCAATATTAACTTGTCAAATGACGAGACGCTTTCATCGTTCAAACATGTTTAGGCTGTGAAGCTATTTATTTGCGAAATTGAAATGTCCACAAAACTTTAAAGGAACTTATTAGTCTGTTTACTGGCTCCGGATTTACTTATACGAATCAAATGCTGTTTGATCATCTACAAGCAAACATATGAGTGGTACGGGTTCAATTTTTCGTGTTTACCTATGTTTTTTTTTTACGAAAAGTAGTTAAGTTCTATAATTTACATTATTGGTATTGGACAATAAATTGTCTCAAATCTAAACTTGTGTCGTGTCCTCATCTGTACCTGTGGAGATACTCTTATCTAGATTGAGAGGAATTGATACGAAATAGATAAATGAAGAGCCTCGGCCTTTGATCTCTAAATAAATATAATAATGTATTGATGTGTTTCAAGTACCAGCTCAATGGCTTAAACACAGATGTCAAGGCATAGTTGAACAGAAATAGAGGAGTTGCGTGCGCTTGGATCGAGTTGCTCAAGTGCGCTGCGGTTGCGGTGCGGCTACGCGTATGATTCCGTCCGCAAATGATTTTAATATGTAATTTTTAATTTATTTGCTGATATGTTTTGACCTCTGAGTTGTTATACATTGGTAGGTATTTGGTCCTAGTCTTTTTCTGCCCAATTTTCATGACAATCCAAATCTTTTGTTTTTAATCATTTTAGCATTTCCTGGTCGTTATTTACTAAAGACGTTGCGGCTAACGCCCAGAAGCAACCTAAATCTGTTTTTTATTGAAGATTACAAATTCGTTACACAAAAACTGCGTGTGGCAGCTGTTACTTATCTTTTCATAATTTTTAAAACGGAATACTGATTTGTATGTAAGTAGGTACTTGAATACCTTTGTTATTTACCTCTCCCCACCTGAATATTAAATAAGTAATTAGGGTGGGTTTTCAAAAAGAGTTCCGAAACGTGTTTTAATGACCCTACAATATTGAAGTCGTACTTTTTGAATACAGTCTTTTATCCGGCCCTTTTGAGTGGAAGCAAAAACCAGTATAGACATTATTTGATACGCCTTTGTTGAATTCGCGCATGGCGGCATGACGTGTCTTTTTAGGTTTTTTTGTAGCGGTCTCGGAAAAGGGCCGCCTAGCTGCCCAGGTGTCGGAGCTAATAAACGAGAAGGGTTGTCTCAGTGTGCAGATGCAGCATTATTCATGTCTAAAGCTGACGACGTAACGCTGACACCATTCATAAAACTGGTCTGGCAGGAACTCAGCTTTAAATTTAAAGTCACGTTCAGCAACAGCAGTTAAAGTCGGCGTAGAGTATCTTAGTGCATAAACAGTGGTCGCGGGTCCCCCGTCCTCGTAATAACTGGTTTCCTTCAATTTAACGACTAGCACGAAACACACGACTGCCTGAAGTCCTGAAACTTCCAATCTCGCTACATAAACATGGCTTTTGTAATTATGTTGTTATTGTTGGTAGACATTGTTTAAAACCGTAATTTACTTTTAATAGGACGTAATTAGTAATGTACCCAGGTTTTGTGAGTTCTAATTTCCTAAATAAATAACATCTGCGCAATTATCATGTGAAAAATATGTTTCATATACCTACCTACTGTTATGTTAATTTATATTGTCCTCCTTAACCTTAAAAACCTAAAAAAGCCCAGGGTCAAGTGGCCCCGCTCCCTCCGTTCAACAGAATAAGAAAATTATTATTTCAAACATAAAACTTCATCAAGAACTCGTAGAATTCTGGAAATGGTTGTGAAAATCGCGTTAAAACCTGTCAATTGGTGAAAATTAAGTTCTAATTGAATGCTCAGACAACCGACTTTGTATTATCGTATTTAGCGGTTCGAAATATAAACCGAGAACAGCTCATCGCTATACTTCCTTTGTATTAAAACAGGTTGTGTATTTAATCCTTTAAGCCATTAATAAACTCGGTGGAAGGAATTTGTCAAGACGGACTAAGAGCCTCGGCCCGATAACTAACAAAGAGCTCTAAATCTATTATAGGCCAAATGAATAGATCTCCAGTGAAGAATCTCAGCATTCAACTTAATACCACCGGAGTAGGGACAAGCTCACCACGACCACCGACGATTTAACCTGCGATTCTGAAAAAGGCTCGCTTCCCTGTTAATTTGTTGGAGAAATGATGTCCTTAATAAGCCATATGTCTTAAATCTCACGACCTCATTAAACTACATAACTTAGCTAGAGAAACTCTATCACTCAACTCAGAGCATTCCTAACTATATATACGATAAGTTAATGCGTTTATTGCATTGCGAGTCTGTACGTTTCCCTTGAGATTAGTTGTATAACCATCTCATATGTATATGAATAAGGTAATACAGTGCAAACTCAATTTAGCGATGGTAAGGAAACTACTGACGTTGGAGCGTACTTTCCTGTGACGGTGTGAAGACGATGCGAGCGAGCGAACACTATCATCAGGTGGAAAGCAATTTACTGTACCATTATACTAGTAAGGCCCCTTTCACACAGCGATATCAATACGATGTTTTACTGTATGATTTTAGGATCACATGACACTGCAATGGTTTTTACTTACCGTTAAATGGCACACAGTTACAACACCGTGTGCACGGCCACTTACAAGTACAGATCATTTACACAGAACGATAGTTATACACCTTCTGTATACATCAACTTATTGTTAGTAAATCGACGCGTCTCTATTAGGGAGACGTAGGTTATACTTAGCCTCTGTCTGAGCGCTGTCTGTCTGTGAGCTTATTATTTTGCTCGGTTGTTTTCGGTCTGCTTATCCAGGTTTATTCTCAGTGGAATTGGAACTGTTTAGTGTTTGAATGAATTAACGGAAGCGATGCTGAGTGAGCACTCTGTTTTAAATGAAACCGGACAAAATCTTAAATGACCTTGAGCCTTTACATAACCAATCTGAGCGTGACTGCCAATTGAAAGTGATTTTAACACATCGAAAGTGAATAGTGAGCAGTGAAAAGTGAACGAGACACAGAAAGTCGCGTAATCGTGCGGACTCATGCGGTCTGGTGCAGACTCGTGCGGCCGCGACTTCTCGTGACCCACATTAGCACCGCACGGGATACGAAACGGTTGTTTTATTCTCCTTTTTCTTTACAAATGGGAAATCGGACCCACATTATTACATGTCTGTGGAGGCGTAGATACACCGAGAACTTCTTACGATCCACTCTTGCTTAAGATTTATGTTAGTGCAGAAAACTCTTTTAGATACACTAGACTGAAATTTGAAATTGCCACTCTAAAATAGTGTAATTTTTAAGAGGCCGTACATGAAATTTTGCAGACGTAATTTTACAGTTAAAATACTGCACATAAGTTTTAATGCACAACGGAAGATCGTTTCAGTTATTATCTAATAAATTAGCAAATTTTTATTTTTGTCGAGAATTAAAATGCGAGATTTAGGTTATTTTGAACTGAAGTTTATTTATGTTCTTTTAATTTTATGAACGAGAGTACTGAGTAGTCGAAATCAAAACCAATTCATTGCCCTTTTTCTCTAAAATTTTACTAAGTTAAATATTTTTTACTATGTTTTTAATATGATAGCAGTAAAAACTGACTAATAAAAATGTAAGTTTAGTGACTATAGTCACAAAACTTTCATTAAATCTCTGGCATTCGTTTTGTTTTTCACTTAAAATTCTATTTACAATCTAAAGACACTTACAAGTAGAATACCATCCGGAGTTACATTACCGAACGTATTAATTTCAGACTATGGACACTAATTCGAATAGTTACTGCAAGCCACGTTCCGTAGAAAACATGAAAAGGAGAAGTACGAGCATTTAAATGCTCTTTAACAGCGAAGTGGAAACTATTTACCTTTCTTCGTAAAGCGGAGCAGGGTCATCCATTTCATAATTAAGGCTATTCCGTACCCCCTTTTCCCCTATTTAGCTATACAGTACCTACCTGAGAACAAACTCCTGAGGCATGCGGTTAAATGTTTAAGTACTTTTTTCTTTTACTCGGAAACAGAGTGGCAATATACTACCCCAGAACCGCAAGAAAATATTAAGCAAAAACTTTTAACGTTAATAAGCCAAGCGGTACTGCAACAAACATAACTGCTCGCCAAATGTAATCAAAGTTATAAACATGGCCCGAACGAGTACGACAAGAACCTCTCGATTTGTACGAAAATGAAAATCGTTAATAAATGAGAATAGTTTGCGACAGTTGGTTAAGCCGCAGATCACCAAATTGTGCCTACTTCAGAACTAAGCCGGGCTTGTACCGAGTCCGCTGTAAAAGTGTTCTGCTATTGACCTACATCCACTTCAAAGGAGAGACAGGGTTAATTTGTTTCCCTTGTCCAATTGTCCAAGCGCTCCGCTTACAGAGAGGTTAGTCAAAGATGTTTTCACATAATATCTAAACATTATAGCTAGATGGATGCGTCAGCGTCAGGGGGCATATCAAGAAACATTAGTAGTAGCTGCCATTATAAGGTGCTTGGCTCAACATTTTAGTGAACTTCAGTAGCGCCGAGTGAACTCACTTGTAAAACTAACTCATCTTGAAATACTAACGAGCGTTATTAAACGTCACCAGCTCGCGACTTCGTCTTATTCATTAAACAATTTGTACTTAGATACAACTTGTTATAATGTATGTGAAGTTCAGAATATAATTATAGTTCTTCGCTTATGTGAAAGATTTGAAAAAAGAAAAAAACTCGTATAATTAAAAGTACCTCTTATTAGTCTGCATAAAATTGTATGTCGAAGCCAATACAATATTTTCTTTAGCAAGTAAACATGGCTTCCCGGTGTTCCAAATTTCCAATGGGGCGTTGCGAGAATCCATTTTAACGTTCAGTTTATTTACAAAGTTAACCGTATTAATTAAATTACGGATATATGATACCTGAGATGTAATCCTGACGTCAGACGTCAAGTTATGCACGTCAATCTATTTAACAGATTGGCTACATGAAAGTCAATGTTCGATTAATACGTACGAATTTGACATATTCAGCAAATGTGAATGAATTTGTGTTTTTTTCAGTGGACGTAATAGCATTTCACTTAGGAAATAAAGCGCAGAAATAGTGATGCACTCTCAGGAGCACTCAGTGCGATAAGAGCGTCGAAGACAGTGAGCGGTCAAGCGGTCTTCGACATAACTTTATCCTATATTTGAAATGTTTGCAACAAAATAGTCCGCCGTCACTGTTGTAAAAATACTAAGAACTTGAGTGCCTGTGTCCGCAAAAGATTATTAAGTGCATAACTGCCAAGCCGACAGCCTGCTGGCAAAGCTTTCAACACGTGAAATAGTCTTTCAGTTAACTCTATATTTTTATGGTTAAAACTGTATTTTTTGTTCTACAATACAAAATCTTTCCAAATTATTTATTTACAGAAAAAAGAAATTGAAATTTGGTTTTAGTAGACGCAACACATTATAAGATAATTTCATATCATCTATTGCATTATAAGTGAGCGAGAGTGCTAAGTGATTCTGTCACATCTCAACGAGATATCTTACTTCAAAGTTAGCGAAATTTGCTTCAAGAAAGCAATTTATTTTGACATTCTTTGGCGCTAATGTAAGTTTTTATAATCGAGCATTAACCTGGCGTTCTTTCGACTTATGATTCTAGTTCTAGACGCAACTTTATTTGGAGTGATTAAGTTAGTATCATAACAAACTTATTTGAATAAAATGCTAACTAACGTATCTAAACAGTATACTTTGTCTGATGATAACTAGCTCTACTTTCTTACGCCTTCTATAATTATTTAACCCTAAATGACAACCCATGGTGAACAGATACTATCAAACTATGTACCTAGCTACACAGTGCCTTTCCCATAACGTCTTGCAACATTGCAGACATGGGAATAATAAACAAGCATATCGTCTACGTAGGTATATCATGTCCGTAATATCACATTCGATTAGCCGAATGCATATTTCATCAGAACCCGACGTTACAGGCTCTCTCTCCCGAGAATAGCAAATATGTAGATACCGTAAACCTTGGGGAGTTAAACTGGCTGGTAAATGTAAATAGCTTTATTCTCTAAAAATCTCAGACAACTAGCCATTTCTGCCGGCTGTATCTTGTGTTATTCACGAAACTCCAAGGCGTAAGCGGTGTCTCGGAACAAAGTTCGGGCGTCCCACCATTAAGGTAGCTACACTATGCTATTTACACAAGTTTCTTTTCAGTAAGTTGATACGAGTAGCGGCCGAGGGCATCATTATATCTAGATCTTTAGCTTCGGGACCTACTTCCCCCCAAAATAAGAAGAGTTCAAACTCCTTACAATGGCCTGTATTTTTTCGCTGCCTTTGTTTAATTTCATCTTCAGATAAGTTGGGCTCTTGCTGTTTTTAAACAGTTCCATAGATTTAAGAGCTCATAAAGTTTTTAAGAGCATTTGAATAATTTGATTAGCGTTTGAGCTCGTATCGGTACGGAGAATCTTAAATACCGATTCAGCTCGACTTACTTACAACTTATTTAAGCAATCTTTAAAACGTTTTTAAAAGTTTTTCAATTTAGCTATTTAGAACCGACTTCAAAAAGGAGGGGTACTCAATTGGTCCGTATATGGGGTGATACATTGAGATAAATATAAAAGGTGCAAAACCTGTTCATAGGGACCACGTCGTTAATTTCAGAGTTAACCTTGAAAACATAATTTTTATGTCGAAGTTGCTATCATGGCAGCCTACCTATATGAACTACACTCACACAAAACTAAAGGTAGATACAACACCATAAAATATAGAAGAAAAACAATATCCAAAAATAATACCATGTTTAATACAATAACGCAATCTAATCGTACAAAGCAAATATAAACAAGACAAATTATTTTATTTCAACAAAATTGAACGTACAAAGTTGTATGAATCGTAGCGTAGTGCGTATAAAACGTTCATTGATCACCCTTCTTATGCGAACGCAATGTCTGGTGCTCCGCGACCATGGGGTGTGACTGTAAGGGTGACTCTATAGCAGGGGTCCTTTAATCCCCCTCTGTGATTCGACACGAATGAAACTAATCAATATTTTTCGACAGATTCGCGCGTTCGAAATTCAAGGTTAATGTTTATATTTTTATCGAATCGCAAACAGTTTTAGAACTTTGTAACTTTATCCGTAGTTATACTTAGTAACCTCAAAGGTACAGTCTGTTCAGTAACTTTATGCGCTTGCATAAACTTTGCTAGCTCTATTAAAAGATGGCAAACAATCTCAAAAAAAATTGTAACAAAATCTTTGAAACTCTTAAAGATTCTCACTCACGTAAATCCTTAAAGTCGTCTAAGAAGACGCCCTCTGATAGAAGGGTATCTATCTCACTATAGTTGAAGTGTCGGGACTCACAACTTTCCGACAAGCACGGAGTTATCGCGGATGCAATAAGCTCTATCAGGACTTAACCTTTTTCAGTTTTATATTTTGAGTAACTTATAAAATATGGACTCGTTGATATCGAATAGCATGTTACACTGCCTTATTTTTTACTATTCTCGAGACCCTGGGTTCCCGCGATCTTTTGGAAGGCGTACAAGGGGCCAAGTTCCGTTAGACGTTTTTAATGGAATAAGGTACTAACCGACGATTATCTCTGTTCACCCTACAAGCAAGTGCACTCAAAGACAACCCCGGGTTGGTATAGGACTATTGCAAAAAAATATTACTTTCATTTCTGATGTTTGTAAAAGTACTCATTACGTTACTAACCGCAAATAGATTCGAACAATGTTACTTTTTAATTCTTATTATTAGGTTGGTACTTTCATACTGAATACTAGGAACTTTCAGAGTCAATATCCCACCTGAAACCTACTAAATAGAAATCTTAAATTCATTCTTTCACGGACAGACAACATATCCTTAATCACTAGGTCTCAAAGTTGACACTAATGTTCCTTATATAACGATAGTGAGCACTAAAGCATACATACATACATACAACACAATTTTTCAAAAATCAAATACTGCTGGTGTTTAAAAGGGGTTTTGTGTGAAAAATCCAATTCCTTCAATTTAAACTTTAAATAAAATAAAGGTAATCATGATTATTAATCATTTCCTAAAACTATTTTTTAATGAGTCAGAAGGGTGTTCAAGTTCGTTGTTAAAAAGTATGTAAATCACGCAGGCGAAGTCGCGGGCAAGGAGATAGTATTATTTAATAATTTTCTTCTTTACTTACTTGTAGCAAAATATTCGGGATACAATCAATTGGATTCCGTGAACTCAATGTCGGCTGTTAGGTTAACAAGATATTTTTAGGTAGAAATAATATTAGATAGGTACCGTTAATATAAAAATAGTTCTCGAAATATTATCTTATATTCTAATGCAGATCGCTTCCTGCTGCGGCATTCACTTACTTAATGTTTACGATTGCATATAAATTCTTCTTTTAAGTACCTAATAAGATTACGAGAGTTGAGTTGTGGAAAATAAAGACATGAAACCATAAAGAAAGCCAGTGTCAATAATATATAATCCTCCAGACCGTATTTCGGCCATGGCAGCCAATCTCAACTGAGACTAGCCATCGGCACGGGAGATACTATAGTGCACAAGTGTGTCTGTAGACACAGGGCCACTTGCGCTTCCCTCATTCTCATAGTCCGAAGGGTCGGCAATCCGACACGACCGGAGAAAGATCAGGCGCAGGACCAACGGCTTAACGTAAATTCCGAGGCACGGGTCAATAATATACGGTTGAATGATATAGTTCAAAACAATAGTTATTATAACAAAACATCACGCCTTTAATTTTGAAGGCCCAGTCAGAGGTGTTTCTTTAGTACAGGCACATTTCACCCGTTAGATGTAAGTCGCATGTGATAGGGTCGGGCCAATTACTACCAACCGGGCACAAATCCAGACAATAGTGTTTAGATAATAGTAAAACCCGATTCAGGCAGTCCCACCTCTGAATTAGTGATCGGACAACGTTCCACTTCGGATACTGTCAGCCCGATTGCAGAAACAGCTAAATGGATTACAAATTGCTGTTAAAAAATGCATGGTGTTCCATCGCAGCCTGCGACCCAGCCTGGTCATCAATAACGTTTCGCCGCCGTCAAATCCTAGCATGCACATTGAAACTGAGTGTGAGGTGGAATGCCAAAATGTATGCATGAAGGTCGATTGGCACTTACGGCCCGGGTGGTAAACTGTAGAGTGTCGAAACGATAAAGACAATTCAGAAAGGACGGAGGTAGACAAGTGGTATCATAATGGTTGTGCAATTTGTGACAGCCGAGCCCGGAATAAACTTTATAGTTTGCGCGTACAGTTTTAAAGTTTTCTATTCAAACGTGACACCTAATAGACGATTTTATTTGGGGCTTGTTGCGGTTAAAGTTTGACGTAAAATGTTGAAAATTAAACGGAAAAATACTGCCCGAACTGAAATTAGGACGTCACGAAAAGTTTGTTTCTCTTTCTGTGTTTAGTTTTCATTTCGATTTCCCAAAGCAAATTATCAACGATCGTGTACTCAGACATACCCCTGCCGATTTTTTCAAGTATCAATGTTAGCAAGTTATTTCCTTTTGGCAAGTGTGACTACCGGAATGCAATAGTTTATAAACGTAGAGTGACACGTCGCTATCGCGATTCGAGTTTCAATCTAACTGAAGCTGACGTATCGGCTGTCGCGTTACTTTTGCCAATATTTCATACTACAATATCGCAATCAACACTTGAATATTTAGAGGGCCTATCCGACCCGTAATCGATCGGCACCAGACAGCTAGCGCCCCTCATGTGTCGTTTCTATATCTTAGCTTAAAACATCACTATTTAAGTTAACAACTTTCATGCAGGCACTACTTTTCCGTTTATTAAACCAAAATATCGACATTTTGGAGCCCAACAGGAGTATTTAATATTTTAATTCTTGAGTTGTTCGTGGTGATTTGGGTAGGTTGGTTTTAAAGATTTTGGCTTACCAAATGTTAGTAGGTAGATAAATTCATTCTATTCTACCAGTTGGTGACATTTTGTTATTATTATATTTTATTAGAATAAGGAATGAAATTCAGAACATTATAATGAGTTGCATAATTCTTTTGTCCTAGTAATAAATTGTTTCAAAATTGTGTAAATTGTTGGTAAGTTAAACTTTGTTGCGATAAAGACCCAGTATCTAGCGATGGCGCGTCGTAAGACGTGTCTTTGTTATTCCTGTTGTGTGGTAACAATGTTTGGTGGATCGCGCTGGGTGGCAACACTGGCAACATATTCCACAATGTAGTAATGCGTTTACGTGCTCCGACTGTCCCCCGGCACAGACGTGGGCAGTGGCAAACACCGTGGGAATATACTGGTACAATGTTTCACTCCTGTGTACCTGCACACGAAACGCCTCGCCTCGCCGATGTGAACCATCGCCCCGACTGTTCATTGCCGCATATTAAAATCTGTCCAGCTGCTTTTTGAACAGGATATTAAAAGTTAGACCATCGCTGAAATATTCGAATATTTTGTCAGCTTTCCTGCTCTACTATAAACCAGCATGAATATTTATTACGTACTTACCAAATATTTGTAGCTTGTAAATTCCGAAACAGTCGTGAAAATGAACATTAACTGTTACAATATTTGAATTCGGAAATTCTATTTTCGATACGACGCCTTTTCTCATGGGTGTCGTAAAAGCTAGGTAGCGAGGAACGTACCTAAGACATTGAGCCTTCACCACGGCTTATAAATTTATTACCAACTAGACAGGACCGAATTACGCACATGTACAATTGATTGCACAAATACCTTACTATGACTTGAAACATTGTGTAAGAATGGGCAAAGAATACTAATCTCTCTCATGGCTAATTTCTGCTAATTCTTCAGCAAATCCAAAATGTGCTGCTAAAAAATGTTGAGCTTGCTTCTCTTGCTCTGTTACTTTCTATTCATTCGAAAACGTTCCTGATTGTATGAGCAGCTTCAGAAGAATTACTGTTAAATCTACATGACTTATTTTTCGCATAGCCAGATGCGAAAAATAAGTCATGTAGGTTTTCACAAAAGCACCAACTATAATTAGTTTGAAGACAGTAATTTTGTCCAAGTCCTTGAGTGTAAACAAACAGGGAAAAAAACTTTTTTTTTTTTTTAGAAACAGTGATATGAATAGTGTTATGCTGAGGAAAACTAAGTATTTAGCCATACATTTAAAAACTCGAATAAACCAAATATTTGCTGCATGCCTTCGCTGGTTTAAATCGGCCCTGCAACTAGATCGACGAATATAGATTATGTTGTATCAAGTATTTTTTTTAATAATGTTAGTTTTAATTATAAAACCAAAGATCTCATGACAGTTTGCGCACTTCCTACGCTTGATGGTAAAGTGTCGGTCTTTGAGCTATCTGTGACAGACAGGGCTCTGTTACGTGCCAACTGAGACATGTCCACTCAGAGAAGTCCTGCACTTAAAGCTCTTAGGCTACCTTTGACTGAACCTGTAAAGCCTCAAAAGGCATTCGAGTCTGGCAATGAGGGACGCAAAGTGCGCATCCAAGCGGGTGGATGAAGGATCATCGTCATAAACTCCTAATAGACAATCCACGGTTGTGAAGGATATTACCATAATCTCTTGTACTACCTTGATGGATAAGCTAAGCAAAAGAGGGTCCGTACCGACTGCTAAAGCTCTTGAATTAATCGCTACAAGGTGATAGGCCTCCAATATTTAATTCCAATTCGTATAAGTACGGTCAGCCTCAAAAAGATGTAAACCTACATTTAGAAGTGTTTATTTGATTGTGTATATTTGTGTTACGTAATATTTTTTTTAAATGTATAGCATGATCAGCCTACAATGTTCCTGCTGCTGGGAAACAGGCCTCCTATCAGTGAGCGAGAGTGGGCCGTAATCTACCACGCGGGCCCGGTGCGAGTTGGTAGATGTCATATATCCCCGAATTATTGGTTCTAGGTCTCTAGGCCATCCCGGGTTCCTCACGATGATTTTCTAGAAAAATAAGTACGATCATACAACATACAACTGGAAAATCACTACCGTTACCACTGGGTCAGCACTACTCCATCTAATAATTTTATGTATACCTAGTTACGATTAAGTATCCAATGTGTAGTATGTTTTGTGGCTACACACTGATATTCAATATTATAGAACAAGGATCCTAGACTCCAGAAAGGTCATGTGACGTGTGTGCGTCCAGATGTCTGAACGTAAACGAAGCAAAAGGAGTATGTAATCATGTTACGTCCGACACACGTAAAAAAAAGCCCCATCCGATTTCTTCCCGTGGGTGTCGTAAGAGGCGACTAAGGGACTACCTAGAAAATGGGTTGCAACGTTCTCTATACATTTTACCAGCATACTCCCAACCCACCTGCCAAGAGTGGCGTATATGGCGAACCCCTCCCCAAATTGGGGGAGGCGTATGTCCAGCAGTGGACTTCTTTCGCCTGAAATGATGAGGATGAAGAATCATAGCACGTTACATTCCGTAATTTCTGCCTAATCCCTTGAGAAAAAGCGTGAGTTTATGTATGTATGGAAGATTCTAGACATTTAAATAAATTCTCTTCGTTCTAATGATCCATGTTTTTAAGGCTGACTGTACTATAGGTTATTAACAGTATCAACCCAATTCTAAAGAGCTGTCGATTATTCCGAAAATTCTAATCCGTAAATTCCTGATTTTGATATTAGGTAGGCACCATTTCTGGACAACTTCTAAGGAAGATCTCTCTTTTATAGGAACTTAATATCATTGAATTATAGAATCCCTAATTCCAATTCTTGCTACCTAATCATATAATGATTCTTAAATTAATTGTTACGAAGCTATTAATTTATTATATACAAGCTTTTGCCAGCGGCTTCGCCCGCGTGGAGGTCGGAAAATATCCCGCGGGAACGTACTACTGGGATAAAAAGTAGCCTATGTCCTTTCTTAGGCTCTAAACTATCTGTGTACCAAATTTCATTTAAATCGGTTTAGTAGTTTTAGCAGGAAAGCGAGACAGACAGACAGACAGACAGAGTTACTTTTGCATTTATAATATTAGTGTGGATTTGGATATACTAAATTCGGATAAAGTAGTGTTTCATAAAAAGAAAAATCGTGTATAAGTACCTACCTAATGAACGGGTTTTGTATTTAATTTGGTGGTACCTGAAATTCGTTATAAAATCGTACCAACAAAATAAATTCATGTGAAACACGGACAAACAGATGTACATGGCCAAACTAAAAATAATTCCTTGTTTCACGGAACCCAAAATCCGCGACACGCAAAAACCTAACAAAATGATGTCTATATTTCTAAAACATTTGTTTTATATGTTACCTTATTCCACGAACCAATTGTATATGAGATATTGAGTGTAACCCTTTGTAATCCTTATCCTGAATGTAATAAGCGGATAGAATAAGGATAATATTGCTCTTTAATCCTACCAGGAAGTATAACTCTCAGAACTGGAAGATAAGTGCAAGAAATGAAACCTTTTTGTCTTTTTAAGGCGTTGCCCAAACGTTGGACACCTACAAGGCTCAGTTTTTTGTTGCACAGTTAAGCGCATTGGTACATATTGAAAATCAGGAAAAAAACAACTGCCAAATGCCTTTGATCTACAAAAAAAAAACTTTTATAATTCTCTACATTTTGAGCGGAAACTATAATATTTTATGTAATGATAATCAGAAACGATTACAGTCAATTACTAATATTAAAAAAAAACAACTTTCTTAAAAACAATACAAAGTGAAAAATAAATTTAATTTCGCAAGTCGGTTTCCTAGGATCTGTATTTAAGCTTTTTGCCATCGACTTCTGAAATTGAAAGTTATTTTTCACTTTGTAGTGTTTTTAAGGAAGTCGGTATTTATTATTTTTTGTAAAAAAAGTTTTTATTTTTATCCTTTTAGTTGTGGTATCTACCCTGCACTAATTCCTATACCACTACTGGTGAGGTGACATTTAAGACTGATATGGTTTTCTCATGGATGTCATTGTCAGAACTGGACGATTAAAATGAGACCACACGGAAGGCACCAGCTTTCAAATAAAGAAAGAATTATCAAAATCGGATCACCTAGTCGAAAGTTCTGAGGTGACAACATTAAAAAAAAAACAGTCGGATTGAGAAGCTCCACCTTTTTTTTAAGTCTGTTAATAACAGTTAAGAAGGACGTAACTTACATAGTAGTTACTGAAGCAACGTCCGACTTTTTACTCTTATCTTTCCCTAGACTTCCTGTCTGTCTATCTAGGACGATGTCTGAATTTAACGATACTACAAATATTAATGAAGTAGGTAGCTAGGTATGTAGGTACCTAAAACTAAGCCGTATTTACTTAAAGAAAATTCTTTCTTTTCTCTCTTGTAGTATTCAGATATTCTGGAAACCCCTTCATTGTAAGATATCTGACAGTATTATTACTAATTAAGTAGGTATTATATTGGTAGTAAAATTAGCTCCAGTAGTTTCTAGAAAATAAAATCGCCATCATATACTTCTGACGCACTTGTCATGCTTTTGATCTACATTTATTTAGGCTTACTAGAAACTCTCAGAACAACTCTATAAGTAGCGTGTCGATTCAAATTTCACTGTACTGAATTTCCTCGTAAGATGTTTCAAACGATGCCTCTTTAGTCTCATTATGTCCTTAAGTTCAGTTTCAATACGTCCAACATATAACATTGGAGCTGTATGTAATATACAATGGATTCTTATAAGCCGCAACAAAGCTGGAAATAAGGAGAAAGCATCAAAAGCACCAGATGCCGTCAAGTGGTCCCCGGTGCAAAACCTCGCTGAGCCCCAAAAAAGCGCTGACTGGAAACAATCAGACGTTGCTAGTCTATTGAAAATGTTCAAGATCCGGCTGGGCGGAGAAGATTTAACAAAAGTAGAGATTAACTCAGAACTAAAGAAACATTCTAGGTATGGACGAATGCAACGTTGCAATTCTTCTTTATACAATAAAAAAATAAATTATTTCTTTTATTACTGGCTGGCTCCATAGCTAGGAAGAGTACTTGTTTTTCAGGAGCCAATAGACATACCTCATTTTATTTTTAAGATTCATTTGAATTAAAATAGTGAAATCCGGAAGCTGAGTTTGTATTCATCAAAAAAATACCGTTGTCATAAAATAAATATATCTCCGCTCCGTAATGGAAAATTTTGAGCATCAGACATTCCCTCAATCGGGAAAAATACGTGACGAATAGAGCTTCACAAAAAGGCTGTAGTAACTAATCAATCACTTTCCTATCAGAAAATATGAAGCGACCGCCTTATTCTTTCAATAAAAGTCCGATTACATACTTGATTAACGAATCATAACTCAGAAATATAGGTAGTAAGTTCTATTTTTGTTTCTTTCGAAGATACTTTCTCTCTTTCGGAATATTTTTTCCAATAATTACATCGTCTAACTATTAGACGAACAATTTAAACTAAAGTTGTAGTGAAGAGCTTACGAAAACCGCTCCTAAATCATTTTAAATCTGCTGCTAGACCCGTTTATTACTGGGACTAGCCGCTGTTTAAATTTCATATCTACAAGACTTGATAAATAGCTCATGGCCGGCGGCCAGCGTCTCCAGAAATGCTACCTAGTTCATCCGAGATCCCTCGAGTTTCTCCTCAATAAATCCTTTCTAACTTTCTTCATGACTCCTCAATTTACCCATTTATTCCTCTCATGAGTATTTAAATTTGCTTGAGCTACGTGAAATTATTTACTCGATCTGGAATCAAAATACTTATATTTAGTACAGAATACGTACTCACATGTGCTCATTTACACCCTTTCTTCATGGGACCCAATCATTTCCATCAAATGAGTTAGCAATTCAGAATTCAAACTGCGTACGTCTTGTAATTAATTTCCCTTTGACGTTTGGGTGTTTCATTGTGTGCGGTCCCAAAGTAATTATCATTTGTAGTAAAACATTAAATAATCATTTCCTGTTGCTGAGAGAAAGAACGAAGCTGTTATATAGTCGGAAAACGCGGATAACGTATCAAAAAATATTAAATAAATAATACTAATTCAAATATTCATAATAAATTATTTATTTATTACATCAGACGGATTTGTATGATTGGATTGTTCCGCGTCCAGGCAACTGATTTATTTTCCAATTATATTTGTTGTTCTTCGTACTAAGTTCTAAGCGCCCTTGAACCGGAAACGATTGACGAAGATTTAGGAACATAAAAACAAAACTGCGGAAAAACAGAAGTACGAAAATGTATCGCGTCTTCAACCCCTCATACCTACATTCTACCCGCCGTTATACATTATCCTGGCTTCGAAAACCACAATAAAAATAAGTAGAATAAAGCGTAAGCCGTAAAAAGTTTTGTTATTCCTATTACTAGCCCCTCCATTTATTTTATTCAGTTTCCTGAATCACTTTTGTCGTCTTTAACTTACTTCCCCAAAAGTTATGATATTTCCTATTGCAAATAAAAATGTATTAATAAAAAAAAATGCGAACAAATAATATGAAGTGAACACAAGTATTTTTCTCTTCATAACGCACAGCCACGATAGTATATCGCCAATATCAATAAGAATTCGCAAATAGTAAATTTGCTATGTGCGAAACCGGAACTAATACCGAATTATGGAAGTTCCGAAGAAAATAAGTTTTTCTCTACTATAAGTGTACTTACCTCATAAAATGCCATTGTGCTTTCCCGCTGGGCCAGCTTTGCTTCGTCATTTTGCACAGTTAATTTATTTGAGGTGAGAATAAACTTTGTCCGAACACATTGCAAGCGCGGTACGCTGTGGCGGAGGCGCGTTACAAGCGAGGCGGTATCGCGGGCGCGCGTTCGTGACTGAATGCTATGAGCAGCCGGCAGCGGCCACTGGATAGGGTGGCTGTCGGCTCCCTCGTCCCTCGCCGCGCCGCACCGCTCCACGTTGGGCCGCCCTAAACCAAGACTCCCCTCGAAGGCATTATTCTACGCCGGACACTACATTTAAGCAAAAAACAAAAATCTACTTTGACTTTTAAGTCCCCAAAATTGCTTGCAATTACATGAATCTACCCCACTTAAGGGGGCAAAAGTAAAGTTTTATTTTAAGCGGTTTTTGTAGAGAGATGCTTGGTTATTATCGTTGTATGCTTGAAGTATAGAGATATTTTTAATTCAGGAAACTAAGTATTTAATATTCCCCCCCTTCGTATTCTCTTGATGCAAAATATGGCTCTGCAATTATTTTTAACTGGATTAAGATAAACACCTAAGTATGCATAATGATCATCATAACGGAACACGCTTAATTATTTACGTCTGTCTTAATAGCATAAAGTAACGGTCGATGAACAAAACAATTATTGTATAACGTAATGTCTTCTTCATGGCTGTGGAAATTAGGAAGAGCCATATTTCTCAGGTACCTATCAGCGGAAGTAGGTTATATAACAGGAAATAATTTTCGGAGTAGCTATTTGTTGTTATATGTTTTCCTCATTCAATCAAAAGCTTCTCTCATAAGAAAAGCTGACCCTAATATACGTGGCTGTGTTATATTTTTTATTATCTCATTAGTTCTCAGCGACGTCTAACATTCGCCTAATCGTGCGTTCCATCCGTATAATAGTTATAGCGGCTCTACTTAAAAGATAATTTAAAAGCACTTCAATTAGCCAAGTTTGGCGGACTTTCAAATAGATGGTTTTGCATCACTTGACATGCAAGTAGTCTAAAAATTCAAACAATATTAGGTATATATTACTACTCGTTTTCAACAGTAGGTAGGTACCGAGTCGGTATACAGGAACATCGATACGTATGATTCTGGACAACCCTGCGTGGTTTTTTACTTTTTATTAGGGAGGTTAGAATATTGGCTGAATTTGATTCCACAGTTTGCGCGTCAATTCACTATCAGCCAGTATATATTTGACAGAAAACAATAACGTATTACGTGTACCGTGTACTATCTACATGTTGTTATTGTTATTAATGTATCCGAGATGCACCCTGAGAGCCGGATCATAGTAATTAAACTTTACACACGGTAGTATCCACAATGCTCTCTGCCCCACTGGCTACAACAATGTTACTACAAACAATACCTACTTAAAAATTTATAATCCTTAATCCGTTATGTTTACGGGTAGGGACCCGACCCATCTTTGGATACATGTCAACCCGTTAAACTGTACGTAGATGTGCTTTATAGTGTTACGTCTTGGCCACTCAGGATAATAGCCTAATACCACTTTGTTTACAGCCTACAGTCCCAACTTATATTACCTATTAGTCTTTAATTGGGACCCAGACTTTATTACAGATCTGCATCACCAAGGAGGACGGACCTTTGGCGTTTTTGTATGGTCTGTGGTCTAACTTACAAACTTTTTGTTCGTTTTGTTATTGAATGTTATATCACGCGAGCTGCGGGCAGCTTGTGATGAGACAGGATATTCTGGGGCATGAAATTGATCTTAGAAAAGGCGTTTTTTTATTATAGATTTGCCATCCTATAATATGGACCAAGGTGTACAGAATAACTTATCAAACGACGTAGTTCTGAGTGTATAAAAACTAACACTTTGTCCGCGTGGATTTCGCACTATCCCCTATGAACTTCAACATCCCCTTCACCCTTTTTAAAGGATAGTTTTGAATAATTCAGGTGGAAGCGCCAAAGTAGCCCGCGAAATAAAAGTTTTCTAGCGTTTTGCATGAAATAGTCATTCCATGGAATTAAATGAACTTACCGTGTGGTGCCGGACGTAAAGAATAACACCACCCCATTTCTTTCCGTGGGTGTCGTAAAAGGCGACTAAGGGACTTACTAGAGAATGGGCAGCAGCGTTCTCTATGCATTTTACCACCATACTGCAATCGCCAACCCGCCTGCCAAGCGTGGCGATTATGGCAAAGCCTCCCAAATTGGGGGAGGCCTAAGTCCAGCAGTGGACGTCTGATAGCTGAAATGATGATGATGAAATGAACTTAGAGGGCGAATTAAGTAATGATAATTTTAATTATTAGAATTATGTAATTATTTTAATTTAATCAACATATAACCGTTGTTTTTTTTTGTAATATATAATCTTTTTTCGTGTACGTACGTAAAGAACAGCACCATTCTATCTCTTCCCGTGGATGTCGTAAAAGGGGACTACGGGACTCAATAGAGAATGGCTCTATGCATTTTACCACCATTATGCGATCGCCAACCTGCCTGCCAAGCGCAGCGATTATGTCAACCCCAGAATTGGGGGAGACCCATGTTCAACTGTGGACGACTTTCGGCTGATGATGATTACAACTTGACACTGACCTGCGAATTGTCAAAAACGATCGTTTTTTTTATTTAAAAACTCGCGGGCTACTTTAGCATATTCATCTTAATTATTGGAATAGTTTATCTTCCTAAAGAAGTATTAATGCCAAGTTACAAGTTTGTAAGCAGAAGGCATACGATCTTTCATAGGACACTTTCATTCTTTACTCTCACTCATACTTTTTACTGGTTTGTAAGTGTACGAAAGTCTGGGCCATAATCCACCACGCGTTTCATCACGATGTTTTCCTTCACCGTTTAGAGAGCAATGGTAATGAAATAATTTACACAAAGTAAAGTGCCTGCTTGGGTTGAAACCACGACCGTAAGTCACGGTTGTACCACTGGGCCACCCCTGGTCGTAACGCTCACACTTCACTATTTACATTATGTTCTTCCACTGGCTCTCAAACGTAACTAAAACATATTTTTATATTATACTGAATACTTATTCATATAACAAAACGGAGTCGCTTGTCGTGTATGTCTGTGGCCGCTTAGATCTTCTAAACTACAGAATCAAATAGATGTTGATACGGTCCACATCGTAATTTAGAACATTTATCTCAGTAGGTTTACTATGTGAGTTTCCACTAGCCCTTCGGCCGCGACATCGTCCGCGAATATTTCTTTTTTCTAAGTTTTTAAAAACCCCTTCCCACCTCCTCCCTCCACGAATTTTAAAAGGTATTTTTTTATTAAATTATTTTTTATTACCTAGTGTGACGGCCTAAAAAAAGGTGAATTTTGGCAATTTTTATTTAAAAAAAAAACTACTTTATTAATTGTTTCAAAATTTTAAGTGTATATTTATACATGTTTTAAGAATATACAGCGAAATTAAAAAAATAATAATTTAATATTTTTTAAGTTACACACGATCCCCGACGGCGTGAAAAGAAAGGTCCTCCACTGCTGCAGTGATTCCGGCCTTCTCCGTGGATAAAATCTAAAAAAAAAAAAACTCGTTAAACTAGAAGATTTTGTCGTTTTGCCTACGATCAAAAAACAAAATCAAAAATTGACAAAATGGTGGCGTTTTAAAAAACAAAACGATTTTCACCCAAAATTTTGTTTTTTTGGCCTGCCAAAATTCGATTTTCAATCAGATCAAAAAATCGTGTATAAACTTACTTAAACTTAAAAATATTTAATTTTTTTTTCAAAAATTTCGTTGTATATCTTAAAACATGTAATTTTAAAACAATTAATAAAGTAGTTTTTTTTTAGTTTTTTTCCCCAAAAATCACCTTTTTTTTAGGCCGTCACATTAGGTGTGCCCCTTAAATGCACTGTCCGCCTGCGTTATTACTTCGTTTTCGCTAAGGGTTCTTTCTGCCTTTTTACCTCTTTGCTCGGGTCCTTAGGATCGCAACGTGATGTAAAGTAGCCTATATCGTTCCTCAAGAATTGAGCTATCAGAAAATTTCAAAGACGACTAGTAGTGCCCAAGATTAGCGCGCTCTAACAAAAAAAAACACACCAACTCTTCAGCTTTAGTATGTGTGTATAGATACCGTTCTTTCTGAATTTTTTTTCTATTCGGTTGACTCATTGGGGTCTTAGTGTGATGTTAAATAGCGTGTTATCTGCCTCCAGAATTGAGCTATCAAATCCAAAGAGAATTTAGCACTTTAGCTAAACAATAAGTAGAGATAGATAAATTTATATTTAACTTGGAAATACCAGCGTGAAGAAGGTTTTATAATTAGCAATGCAATTTAATCAGCTTTAGTACGAACCAACCGTTCTATGAAACTTGAGCGGAAGTCTATGAAGTTTCATAAGTCAAAGAATGGAAAAGGTACCGAGTAGATGATAATTATGATTAAAATAAAACGATTTATCTGCGTTGTTGGACTACTGCTCCCAAGCCGAATAAAGTTCTACTAAGTTTTCCATCAACCACCCTATGCACCTTGATTTATGCCTGATAAATAGGCTCGACACATATTACATGGGACATGAACATAACTAACACCTCAGCCTAACCCTTTTGGGAATAGCATGACAAACCTAATGTAAGTTAGAATTATGGAGATATTTTGTGCATGATATTATCGTAGGTTGATTAACCATCGCTTAGTGGTGAGTTCCAAGCTATTCTGGCGCCATTCCAGCGCACTGAAAGGTCCACTTGCCGACTAAGTCTCTTCTACTTTGCCCGTACTTGTGTATTTTCAGTAGATAGCTCCCATATCGGCCTTCACGACTTCCACCTAAGTAGGTATAGCTAGTAAGGGTTCTACCGTAGTCCACAATCGGTATAGCGATAATGAAAAACCTCGAAGACCTCTCAAAGTAACCCTGTGTGTGTTCCTGAAAACAGATGGCGTTATAGAAGCTAGCTGAAAACTCCGAAAGAGATCATTGTATTCCATCATGACAGATAAGTTTTACTATGAGACCAACCCCGAAAATGCGAAATAAACAGTTTTATATTTTATGGAGATGGTCGTGACGGTATGAAGGTCGGAAAATATCCCGCGGGAACGCATTACTGGGATAAAAAGTACCCTATGTGTTAATTCCAGCTTATACACTGTGTTCCAAATTTCATCCAAATCTGTTCAGTAGTTTTTGCGTGAAAGAGTAACAAACATCCATACAAACTTTCGCGTTTATAATATTAGTAGGAAGTAGGACATCATCTGCCTAGCCTTCCCCCAACTATGTTGGGGTCGGCTTCCAGTCTAACCAGATGCAGCTGAATACCAGTTTCAGACATGGAGGGACTGCCTACACAACCTCCAGAACCCCGTTCGGCATTGGGTAACTCGATGTCCCTCGCTAAGACTTGTCAGAATTTCGATCTTCTGACGATTCATAACGTCATAGTCCAAAAATGACACACAGAACCAACGGATTAACGTGCTTTCCGAAGCACAGAGTTACCTATATTATTTATATTTGTGGGGTTATAAGGATATACATGTAAGGAGAGGAAGATCTTGTTGCTTATAAATTTTTTGACTATAGTAGTAAAATATGATTATAATGATGAGTACAGTGAAATAGCTGTAAACCTCCTACGGAGGGGCCTAGGAGGTTTACAATTATTTCAGTTACAACCTGTATATTGCTGGGAAAAATTGCATGCAGTAATTCTATGGGACATGCCTGTTCAAGTTGCAAGTAACACGGATACATGTTGCTGCAACAATTTCGCGCTACTTTTGTTCCGGATTATCATGGAGAAAAAACACGTGTATTTTTTTTTTACCATGACAAAATATTTAATAATTTATTTAATAAAAAACGTTAACAAAATGAGTACATTCAGCCAATGACAATAAATTTTCCAAACAATTATGTTGCCTAAAAATAAAATATTTCTAAAAAATTTTTACTACAAGTGCAAGTAATAATATTTCGAAATTAGAATATTATAGGTTTATTCAAACCTGTGTATAGCGCCTTAAATTTCAATTAAATTAGTAGATACTTAACATTTTAAGTAAAATTGATCTAAATATATATAACTATGAGAAAAAGCATACTGGTAATAATAACACAATTAAAAATTAATACCTAAATCTATGGGCACGCCACAATTGCGGCGGTAAGTCCCCTCTTTGAGGAGTAGATAGAGAGGCGCCACGGCGTCCTCACCTTCCGCCTGACGCAGGTTCTCACCGGACATGGTACGGAGTGAGGGGGCATGGGAAGCTGTCACCTCCTTCTGCGAAGCAATAAGGCTCGCGAGAAAGGAGGCGGGGTGCGTGAGGGACTGGCAGTCTCTGCGCCCTCACGTCCCTAGCCGCCACAGGAGGAGACGTCCCGAGTGTCGGGAGTCGATAGCGGACTCCCAGCCACCGTAGGCGCGAGCTTGCGGGCGGGGCAGTAATGGGTAGCTCGCCGCCCGGTAAGAACCAGGCTCGGGTCGACGGCGCGTAGTGTTCCACGCGCGCCTCAAGGAGATGTCAGCAGCACTGAAGGGGTCTGCTAGGACCGATGCTTGCCAGGCAAGCGCTCCGCCCAGAGCGGAAGAAGTCATTTCATGATTTCCCATCAAAAAAAAAATATATATATAAATATATAGTCTGAATTACATCCTGAATACATAGGATACTTTATCCCTTTAGTGTGTTTCCCATGGAATATTTTTTTTACCTCCATGTGGACGAAGCCGCTAGCATAAGATCTAGACACGCGGTAGCGTGTCAAGCCAAGTTCAAGTAAAAGAACTGGCGAGCAGCACCGTGTTACACGAACCATTTGGAGCCACTTTTGAACCCTCATAACTCAAAAATTGTTTCACATAAACGTGTCAAATTCAGCTCATATATTGAGACTTGCAAGATACATCTGTGCACCAAAATTTCATAAACACATCTTAAACGGTTATTTAGATATTAACGTAAAAAATCGTCATTTTTACCACTGACTGACCTATAGATCAAAACTATAACCCAGTTCCAGATGACCTAGAAAGTTCAAATTTGGCATGCAGATAGGTAATTAGGTGAATACAAAGGAATAAATCAGAAACTGGTAAATTTTTTATCATTTTATTATAATTTTTCACTTAATTGATTCTATTAGGATCACTTATTATACTTAGTGCCTGTAATAACTGTATGTAAAAAAAAATGTAAGAATCAGCAATCAGCAATCAAAACTTATGACAGTCGGTCTTTATGTGGATTTTAAGGTCTTCACGTGAATATAATAACGAGTTGAATACCACCCTTAATTTTTTTTTTTTAATCGAAATATTTCCGTTTTAGTACTTATAACTAAGAGTATAGTCGACTTTCGTATTTATTACGTTATTAACTGGGATTAAGTATTAATTATTGTTTCATTATTTAGCGCACATCAATAGTGTAAGATCATTATGTACAAAAAGTAATGATATCCCATCAAAAACATAAATGTGAAATGTCAGTCCTGAAATTTATTTATAGCTACATAAAATATCATTTCTTCTTTATAAGTTATACTTAGGATAATATTATTGTAGCCTAAGGTTTGACTTGGCTAGTTTTCATATACGAATTCTATTATAGCCTTCGCCGAGCGCGTTCTAAACCTGTTACTTGTCGATTCTTATTTTATTATTCCAAAAATTTGGCTTGCTGATACAAACTAGCCATCGTACATAATAATTCGTATCTGAGAACTAGCCAAGTCAGACCTTGAACTTGGCATTTAGATCTCACTTCTTTTATCGTTGAAGTCAACAACCAAGGCATATATCAAAATATTGAACTTGGCTCTAATTTCACAATTATGTTTTTGAGGGGTATTTAATACTAGCTTTTAACAGAGGCTTCGCCCGCGTGTAAGTAAAAAATTATGCGTTAAGCCGTTTTTGGATAATTAATATAACATTCAAACTTTCACATACATATATAATACTAACTTTTGCCCACGACGTCATCCGCGTAAATGTTGGTTATCGCGGACGCAGACGAAGTCGCAAAATAAAAAATAGCCTATGTCCTTTCTTGGGGTTCAAACTTGCTCCTTGCTCCGTACCGAATTTCATAAAAATCGGTTCAGTGGTTTAGTCGTGAAAGCGTAACAGACAGACAGAGTTGCGTTCACATTTATAATATTATTATAGTATAGAGTTTAGATTAGTAGGATATGTACGATTTCCGATTCAGAATTATGTATAATGAATAAATAATTCCATAATTTCGAAACAAAAATGCTTGAAAATATTATAAACTTTACCCTGTAACTAATTGAATAATCCGTCACCCGATGCCTGTTGTTGCCACAATTGTATTTAAACTTCTAATTGCTTGATTTTACCCAATTACCAAGGACTATTCATTGTTCTAATTTTAGAAAGAGCACAACAATACAATTATTTGCGAGGTAGGACTAGCTGTTGGCCGCGACTTCGGGTGTCTGTTTTTACCAACACGCATTCTTTTGTAAGTCACGCAGGAAAACTTAAATAAAAATCAGTAGGTAAACTTTTTCAGGAACTTCCTGACTTTAAACCAAAGGTTTATTTAATCTTGATTCCGGCAAATACCATCTGCCCGTAAGGCAAGTACCATTATTAATAGTGAGGTATTAGAGGGATTGAACATACATTATAAGACCAACTTGAAATGCGCCAGACGAAACCCTGCCTGTAAAATAAACCAGAATAAAAACATAAAAGGCAGTGGGTAGGTCTGCAGGTAAGTAAAGCAGTTTTTCTTTACAAAAGAAAGGTAAAGCTCATTGGGGCTTGAACTATTCATTTCAAGGCGACTTTATTGCAGCTGACAGGATAATCCACCTTAAAGATCCTCGTTTATTTAACAGCTAGGTACTGACTTCCAGGGATTCAATAAAATTAATGAAGGAAAAATATTTTCATGACACTAGGTCAATCACTCAAATATATTGATTGATCAGGCACTTTCACGAAGATGTTTTATATTGGGTCGCCGCACTTTGTCCTTGGAGAATAAAATCTCACGTGAACTTTTTACAATTAAATGCCTATATTTTGGCACAAAAGAAATTGTTACGTTTTCGTCACATAATTTCTTTACAGATTAAAGCAAATCGAGTAGACAGTGGACGTGGTAAAAGTGGAAAATTGCCAAAGTAGAGCGTCATTTATCAACGCCATTCGGTGACGTTTCGCGCCTTCGGTGAATCTTAATGGAATAGACATCACAACTCCATGTGGCAGAACCATGGACCCGAAGGAAATCAAGTTAATGTCAACTAATTTCTGTTTAGACTTACAGAAACTCGTTCAGCCTAAGAGAACCTATTTCAAATGTTCCACAAACACTGGGACACTAAATATCATGTCCTACGTGTCCTAGGTGTACGTTAAAGGAACTAATCGAAGCTAGTGATGGCGTCAAGCACATAGCCTAATTCAAGGTCGAGTTCATTTATAATCTAAACAGACACTACATGATGCTACGATCTCATATACGATTTGTTTGTGGAAAAAAGTAACATATAAAACAAACGCGTCCCGCGGTGTTTTAGTTCCGTGATAGAGTTTTTTTTTTGCGTTAACCTATAGTAAGCCATGTACGTATGTTCGTCCATATGTCAAAGACATTTATTTTTACACTATACTAAATTATTTGTTTTCTATAGATCTCCGAATTACAAATAACACTAACTTGAATTCAAAACCCGTTCTAAACTTATACTCGGTCTTTGGTTTTATGAAATCTTGCTTAATTCGAATGAAGGAAGTTAATCATGTAAGAATAAAGTAGTTAAGGTATACAATAATCTAAATAACAGGGTGGAAAAATACCTTAAAACTCCAAAAACCAAACTCGATAGTAAGAAATTAAAGTTCAAGATTGCTTTATGATAAAAAAGTGAATAATAATAAAAATGAATGTCATGTTCTCCAATGAAAAACTGATGTCTCGATTCAATAACTCATCCGTGTCGATCCAATAAAAGTGCCGTGAAACTCTCAATGCGCTCATACTCCATATTGCACATAAAATTCTTCATTCGGAACATGATGAAATGTCATTCAAACATTCTGAAAGCTTTTCTTTCAAAAACAACGTCACAGAACTAGTGGAAATAGGAGTAAATAAAAATCTTCCGTTGGCAGCAATTCGCAAAACAGCAAAGCTCTTTTAAGCACTAGAACCATTCGATGGACATGAAGACCCGAAGTGTGTATCTCCACAAACTATTTGTTAATGTATTTAGTGGCCTTATTCACTATTTGTTTTATTTCCACCGGACGCTAGTCGACGTTATTGAATATGATAATGAAAGGATTTGCATTTTTTGATAGAATAAATTTAGCTATGAATTTGAGCGGAAATCGGTGACGGCAAATGCATCGATACCACCTAACGCTGGCTTGGCAATGTGCAAACATGCCAATCTGTTATGTAGTGATGTTAATCATATGCTAATGGATTAGCCTTGGAAATACTTAGGGGACATTATGATGTCGTGATAATTAAGCAGTAGGTACTCCATTTTGCTATGTAAACGAAAGTATAATTGTGTCAATGCTACGTCATTGAAAAGTGAAGAATAGTCTTTACGAGTTCATTACGATTGTTTTCACAGAATCATCATCATTTCAGCTGAAAGACGTCCACTGCTGGACATAGGCCTCCCCCAAGCACCGCCACTTCGACCTGTTCTGTGCTTCTCGCATCCAACGTATTCCTGCGGCCTTTACCAGGTCATCGGTCCATCTTGTGGGCGGCCTTCCAACTCTACGTCTCGCGAACTACTCTCGCGTCTACGGTCGCCACTCCAGAACCTTTCGGCCCCATCGGCCATCTGTTCTGCGAGCAATGTGCCCTGCCCACTGCCACTTAAGTTTAGCAATTCTTCGGGCTATGTCGGTTACCTTGGTTTTCCTACGGATCTCTTCATTTCTGATTCGATCGCGTAGGGAAACTCCAAGTATCCCCTCTGCATTGCTTTTTGGGTGACTTTGAGCTTCTTATGAGGCCCATTGTGAGCGACCACGTCTCAGTGGCATATGCTCAATTCTTCACAGAATCATATTCAGTGTAAATGTTTTACTTAAGAAAATCATTCACTAACAAACGACTAAACTATCTACTGAATATTATATTAAGTATCTCAATCTGAAATACTTAAAACAATCTAATGATGAGATTTGTCGACCAACCCAACCAAACCTCAACAATACACACAGCCTTTGCCAGCCTGTCAGATCAAATTAGAAATAAGAAAAAAAAAAAAAAGTCCATTTTTAGCGCCGGCTTGAACTCGAGGTCTGCAATTACGTCTGTTGTAGCAATTTTCTATTAATAGGAGTGTATTATAACAATTCATCTGCCGCAATTAATATTTTAAAGTAATTTTCATAGAAAGAATAAGCGGGTGGAAATTCTGTCATATAAAGGAGAGGAGACTCTGTAAATGATAAATGGCTTTATTTTTGCGAGTAGGTTTGTATAAACACTTTTACACGTCAATCATATTTTTAGTCCATTTTTTTTTATTTGTAGTCTAGTCTTTTTAAAGTCTAAACCGCAGTCTCTTGAAGAGAGGAGGCCTTTGTATCGGCAATGGGAACATTATAGGCTGCTTATGCGTATACTAAAGTAAAAACTGGCCAAGTGCGAGTCGGACTCGCGCACCGAGGGTTCCGTACAAACCTGCAGGAATTCACAGTTTATGCATAAGGTTTATTTATATGAAATTATTTATTTTTTTAAATTTTATATTTGAGTTGACTGAATGAAAGGTAAATTGTGGTTTACGATTTATGACGTATTAAAAAAAACTACTTACTAGATCTCGTTCAAACCAATTTTCGGTGGAAGTTTACATGGTAATGTACATCATATATTTTTTTAGTTTTATCATTCCCTTATTTTAGAAGTTACGGGGGGGGGACACACATTTTCCCACTTTGGAAGTGTCTCTCGCGCAAACTATTCAGTTTAGAAAAAAATGATATTAGAAACCTCAATATCATTTTTGAAGACCTATCCATAGATACCCCACACGTATGGGTATGATGAAAAATTTTTTTTTTAGTTTCAGTTCTATGTATGGGGAACCCCATATATTATTGTTTTAAAAAAAAATGATATTAGAAACCTCAATATCATTTTTGAAGACCTATACACGTATGGGTTTGATGAAAAAATGTTTTTTGAGTTTCAGTTCTATGTATGGGGAACCCCAAATATAATTGTTTTTTTTTTTCTATATTTGTGTAAAAATCTTAATGCGGTTTACAGAATACATCTACATACCAAGTTTCAACAGCATAGCTCTTATAGTTTCGGAAAAAAGTGGCTGTGACATACTCGGACAGACAGACAGACAGACAGACATGACGAATCTATAAGGGTTCCGTTTTTTGCCATTTGGCAACGGAACCCTAAAAAGACAAACTGATCTCAACGCATCGTATGTGTCGCCGTATGATTGTCAACACCGTTATAACCATATTGCTTACAAAAAACGTATTATTTTTTGTTCATTTATAATCTTTTTATCAACCGACGAAAAAAAACGAAGGAGGTTATCAATTCGACGCGTATTTTTTTTGTTGTTTTTTTTATGTATTACCACGCGTTACTTTTTACATAGTAGTCCGATTGTGATAATTCTTTTTTTAATGAAAAGGGTATACTCCGAGGGTAGTCCCATATAAATTTGGAAAACAAAATCGAACCCTAAGGGTCGGAAAACAGGGGATGATTGATTGTTCACTAATTGATTGTAATGTATACGCATAACGCGCATAACTTTGTACAGAGTAGTCCGATTTTGATAATTCTGTTTTCATTGGATAGGGTATACCTTGCCTAGTATTAAAGGCAAAAAAAATTACAAAATAAAAACTTTTTAACAAAAAATTAATCCGCCGAAAAAACAGAGAAGCAAAAAATAATAAACCTTAAAATTTTGAGTCGGTGCTGAAAAATCAATGAACAAAGATCACTCAAAGCGCGGACTCATAATTTTAAGGTTTATTATTTTTTGCTTTTCTGTTTTTTCGGCGGTTTAATTTTTTGTTAAAAAGTTTTGTCAAATCGTCAAATTGAGATTGAACCTGCACATACCGACATGACAAAGTTCAATATCTGTCCGATTTTATGAGCCATGAACCTGATGTGTGGGTCTTTGCGATAGCCAAATTGGTTGCAGAAACTAAGCCAGGGGCACCCCGATCAAATAGTTGTTCGGATAGGTCAGAACTGTTCGTGAACTTCCGTGTGGTGTCGGAAGTAAAGAATAGCACCATCTTATTTCTTCCATCTATCAAGATCGCCATTCCACCTAGCAAGATCGCCAATCCACCTACAAAGCGTGGCCTATGTCCAGCAGTGGCCGTCTTTACCCTATCATGATGATGATTCAGAGCTGTGACCAACCGCGCTACTTTTAAGTTGGTCGCAGTTGCTTGGCTATTTAGTATTAGCGCAAGGTGCAATCCGTTGCATGCAAAGTTTGATGCTAGTTCACAATGTGTCAGTTTGCCATGGGCGGATTATAAACTATTGAAAATAATGCTTTAAATTGTAAATGGTTTGTTGCTGTTCACAATGTTCCGATAGTTTATAATCTCGCGAGATAGATTAAAACCTAATGATGTTCATAACTATACGGTGACATACAAACATTAAATAGGCCAGTTATGTGTATTTGTTATGCATAGCTTTTCGTATAAAAACAATGTCATAATGCGTTCCACCACACATAGCGTAAGTGGGAACAGTTGGTGTCTAGGCTTATTGGTTGAAATGGCGTATGATTTGTCTTGCCAAGGACATCCGATTGTGTTTTGCATGTAACTATCGACATGTCATATTACCGCTACGATCCGTTATTGTAGCTGTATTCGATTTGATATTCATTTAGGGCTGATGCATCTACGATCTACTCAAACCACTGTACTTAAGTGGTAATTTCACAAAGATCAATCAATTAAAGCACACATTAACATCTACAGGACTGATCACTATTAGCGTCAATCAAGAATGTAGCGTTGATTTCCAGGTTAACGAATCCTTCAACAACACGACAACAATGATGTTGAGTATAAGAAAAAGCGCGGACCAAAAAAGATGGATAAATTGTGTGAAAGACGATATGGCAAGTAAGATAGTGAACACAAAATGACGGCCGATAGAGTCGCACCAACTGAAGAAAAAGAGGTACGTCGCCGACCAAAAATAAATTGGGATATACAGAAGGATGATATTCGCGGTTCACAACTACATTTGGGTGGTTCAGGATCAAATTATTGTACAAAAAGTGGAGATACAATTCCAGTGATCGAAGCAGTTTTCATTCCAACGTGGTTATGAATGACAACCCTACTTTAATCAGTTCCCAATTAGCGGGACACGTACAACAGGTAGCTACATAGTTTGATTTCGTGATTACTGAATGCTAATGCTTGCCTTTAATAAATATTCATCGCATTTATTACATACATATTGAAAGCCGTTATCAAAAACAGCATTTATTGTACTGAATTTAGTCATGTGTTCTGAAAAATTAATACTATCGACGTCCATCTATGTAGTTTACAAAATAAACAAGTTTCCAATTTGTTTGTGTAGGCACTGTGTTCAATAAAAACAAAGTTTGCTTGCCGGGCTCGCTCAACTTGATTAAAAGCATTTTGAATATCAATAGACGTCAATCACCAACTACGCCGACCATTGCACCAAAGCCGCACATTTTTTGCAACACTAACCAAATAAAAAACTCTTCCCAAATATTGTGTCACACAAATCTAGGTACCTATAGCAAAATGTGTGTGTACTATAGGTGTACCTGTGACTAACATTTTGGGGGAAAGCAGGCGAGATGTTATATGATGTTTACAACAAATTACCAAGTGGTTAGAGAGATTAGAAAACAGTGCTGTTTAAGAGTATACTAAATATTTTTTAAATGGATATAGCGTACTACAGTGCGTATCAGATACATAAACAGCCTATAACGTGTCCACTGCTGGGATACAGGCCTCCTCTCAGTGAAAGGAAGTGGGTCGTAATTCACCACGCTGCCGCTGGCACAGTGCGGATTCGCAGATGTCACATGTGTTCCATTTTTTGGTTCAAACACATGCCGAAGTTCTGCTTCACCAATTAAAAACCAGTGGTGCTGGTGATGAAATAATTTACACACAGTAAAGCGCCAGTCTGGGATCAAACCTACGACCAAGTCACGGCTGTTACCAATGGTCCACCACTGTTCCGTACTACAATGTGACTGAGTTTTTATTCGAGCAACAAATAGCTGAATTTGTCTATCTGGCTTAAGTGAATGGTAATATAAATGTGCAAGTCGCAAATCGGCATGCAAAGCCAAATGGTTTAATATGGCTGAAGTTTCATATATCCCAACTTCTATCATGTATCACATATATTTGCAAAGTAAACGTATATTCTATGTTAATTTAGGTACATCTGTACATATTATAAATTAAAGTGGCTTTGAGTGTTTGTGTAACAGTGAGGACTAAACTACAACGGACACAACGGATTTCAATGCGGTTTTCACCTTCACTTAGTGGATTTTCATCCTTGCTGGTGCAAGAAGCAGTGGTGTATCAGGGAGGCCTATGTCCAGCAGTGGACGCTTTTCGACTAAAATTGAATATTAAACTTACATTTATTTACATAGTATAAAACAAAGTAGCTCCCCGTGTTTGTACGCTTAGATCTTTTAAACTTCGCAACGGATTTCAATGAGGTTTTCATCAATAGACAGAGTGATTCCAGAGGAAGGTTCATATGTATAAAACGCGGGCGAAGCCGGTGCAAAACACCTATCGCTATTAAAGGAGAATCGGCAAAGATGTATGGAAACCGGTCCCAGCACCAATTACAACCACACATATGCCATTAGATAGGTATTTTAATGAATAACAATAACTACTATGGCGACTTATATCAATTCACTGTGTGGAAAAAGTTGTGGCGATGTTTGGCAAAACGTAGGTACTGGACGGCAGATACTCGAACAGTATATCACTTTTAGTGGTCTTGGTTTGTATATTTGCAAATGAACTAACTCCGATGATAAGACAATAACATGGTACTAGCGAGGTGGTCTGATTATGAACCTGGTCGTTACATAACGGAACCCTTGTATAGCTACTAGTAAACCTATCGCGTGTGGGCTCATGAGATGTGTCTCAACGAGTCATGTTTATTTTACCTACTGACGATGACCTGGTGAATATAATATAATATTTTACCATCTGGACGCTGGATGATCACACTCGATATGTTTACTAGCAGCTATTCATTATTCCGTTGTATTCCGTTCAGATCAGTTTTCAGGTCATCGTCATCAGGTTAAAGGAACAGGACTAGTTGAGACACATCTAATGAGCCCAAACTAGATGGATTTACTAGTAGCTATTTAAGAGTTCCGTTATCTAACATTCAAGATCTGAAGATCCATCATCAGACCACCATGAGGGTACTATATTATTTAATTATCATAAATTTTTTCACATAGCGATTTGAAACAAATCGCGATAGAAGGTATTACTCTGTATTAAAATGCCTATCTAATGACATATATGCGGTTTTTATTGGTCGTGGGGACCATTTTGTCTGATCCTCCCTTGTAAAACAGAAATCATTTTTACTTTTCTTGCTAACACATAAGATTAAACAGAAAGCCGAAAAGAAAATTTACGTTTTTGCGTTTTATTCACGACTTCAAAGAAATAAAGCCTGTGAGACGTGTTACAGATTTGATAGACAATAATAAAATGTATCTACCCATCCATACGCATATCGAATTTCAATATTATATATAACTTGAGTAAAAAAGTTTCAAACAAAAATAATTGGCAATAAGCACCTCGCCATAAAACCCACTGCTTATAAAAAAGCCGACCGACCTCATAAAAACACAATATGTACTATGCCCATATACCTGTACAGTTAGCACTACAATTTTATATTAGTTTCTGTAATCGCAACCTCGAATCACACAAAAACTACGGCAAGTTGGTCGCGAGGGAAATAAATGTCTCTTTTGTGAGCATAACTGCCCTAACTGTCTAATTAGAGACACATTATGTAGCTACGAAAGTTCTGAACGGTTGTCGTAGGATAATTTGATACTTCGAATCTTCGCGAAAATCCTAGGGGTTTTGCGAAAACGCGGATAATTAGACATAGGCGAAAAATTATCAAATCTTACTGGACAAAGTCAGGATTTTTGCGAAAATACTCGTTACTATAGTAAGATTTGATGTGCTCAACACTGATTGGCTACAATTTTGCTGGCTGACTTCTAATTGGTTCCTAGTTCGCCGATGATTAACTTCAAGTATTGTATCATAGAGTCACGCGCTGACCGACCAATCAGCGTTCTTATTTCATAACAGCCAGCGTTTCGTTTCGCAATATTGCTATAATAACGAGTATTTTCGCAAAAATCCTGACTTTGTCCAGTAAGATTTGATAATTTTTCGCCTATGTCTAATTATCCGCGTTTTCGCAAAACCCCTAGGATTTTCGCGAAGATTCGAAGTATCAAATTATCCTACGACACGGTTAAATGGAACCTGTGAAGAGTAATGCCGCCTAGTATCACCGGAATGACTAAGTTTTGTAAAGGGACTCATTATTCATTCGTAGCGTTGCTATGTGGCTTCATTGGAAAACAGGAAACCACGTCGTATTATGTTTTTTTTTTTTTGTATCTTAGGACAACCAACACACTGTTATCTGATCCCAAACTAGGCACAACCTGTACTATGGTAACCAGACAATGTTAAACATACTTATATACTTCTAAATACTTCTAAATGATTTTATTTCTACAGGTAGGTTTGTACAAACATTTGTACACGTCAATTATATTTTTTAAACTAGATGAGATCGGCGTTTCCTATCTGACTACTCTGAGAAAAAGGCCGAAACAAACTCAAAGGTCGCAGTCGTAGGGTGTCGTTGTATAGTTCTTTCGGCAGCTTGATAATATTGCGGGTTTTTAAAAAACAATGTTCTTGTAATATTTTAAACTTAAAAGCATAAGCTTTGAAGTTCAAATTTTTGTTAGAGTCAATTGCCCTCGCCCTCTGTCAACTAAATCGTTGCTTTAGAATATGTGAAAAAAAATCACGATACTGGTATATATACGAATAACCAAGTTGAAATGAAAACTATCACAGCTAAATAGGCATGGCAGTATAACGCGTAATATTCGAATAAGTTACATTTACAGTTGGAATGTAATTAAAGTAAAACATTTTTCAACCACAATACCAAGTCGGTTCTTAGGATTAATGCATTCCAACTACGGAACACCTCATTGTACCTGCTCCGACACACACTTGGCAGTTTTTTATTTACTAATCTAAACCTAACATAATATCACGCCGGTACTCCCCGAAGTATTAAGCAGAGATAGAGAGAGAGAGAGAGAGAGATTTCTTCAATCTTACTGTCCAGATATTATTTTCTAAATTACGAAGATATTAGATACTTTGCCACGAGATGGAAAACATGAATATAGAACTTTATTGATACGTTTGAAATAAACAGGTTATGTCTACACAGCAAAACGAAATATTTTGTTCGCTCTCGTTCTATCATTTCAGCCGAAAAACGACTACTGCTGGACATAGACCTCCCCCAAATTGGGGGGTTTGCTATAATCGCTTAATAGTTCGCTATAGTATAGGAGTACCCGTACCTACCAATCCATGAAGAACACATATTGCTTAGAAAGTTAATTGTTTAGATCCCAAGTTCCTAACAAGAAGCGTGCTATTAACAATGTAACCCTTTTCCCAGATCTACGCTAAAGCGAAACAAATTATCAAAACATTTAATTACTGAAAAAGAAAAGTCACTCATAAACAGCGATAACTTTGTTGAGAAGTCACAAACAGGAGTTTAGTGACCTTACGACGGTTAAATACAGGAGATCAGGAAGTTATAAGAGGCTAAAGTAAAAGTTGTTCGTTCATTTCACTGAGACGTTTTACTCACAAAACGGAGTGAATCAGCAGATTGTTAAAGGAAATTTGTACGGTCAAAAGACGTGAAAAAATTCAAGATTTCCTCTCTCACGTAGCGAGTGCATGTCACCTATTTGAACTGTAATTTTAAACACGCTGCACAACAACAATAAAGTGCGAATGAAAATAAATGAAAAAACCTTAGTTCATCTTCTAGCCTAACGATTTGAGTCATTTTTGCATTACCAACTTTACTTCGTTCTTCTCTTTGTGAAGTTCTTGATACAAAAATGACAATTTAACTCCGGAATAAGAAGTTGTCTATTTTGTAAAAACGAACTGTATTTTGATTTCTATTAGGTTCTTATTTAAAGAACAGACTCGATGGTTTTAACAATACCTAAATAAAACCCTTGCCTCGTACCAACAAGATCAAATATGTTTAACATGCCTTGATTAAACTGATTCAAATGTCTTACGTACTATGTGTAAGGAAACTTAATTACTAACTTTAAGACCAACATTGTACCAATTCCCATTACAAATAAATGGTTATGATTACAGAACCGTCGCGAGTAAACCTGTTCCAATTACTTCGTCATAATCACTACATGGTTCAATGTTTCATATTTACGTGTAACTGTGTTCCCCATTGCATATAAATTAATCTGTGGCCTTTGTTGTCAGCTGGGTCCCCCGCGCCCTGAGCCGATTCAAATGCAAATTGAAAATCGTCCTCCCACCTCTATCGTTCCTCTTTCAAAGGTTTCCCCTCCTTAATTACCAACTTCACGTAGACGACTAAATCTGTTCAATGTACTTTGATTTCTTATATTCTTGTTTGTCAAAGCCCAGACAGCTGCCTGGAGTAGTTGTACAGTCAGCCTCCAAAAGATGTTTATATCCACAAAAGTAATTTCTGTCCACAATCTTTGTTCTAAAATGTTGTATCAATGTGTAACCACGAAAATTTAACACTCTGCGTACTTACTGGTAGCTACACGAGCTACAAATTGATAGTGAGTATTATGGAACAAAAATTTATTGTAGAAGACCTTAATGAAAAAAATTTTTTTGCTTTTCAGTTTTTTCGGCGGTTTAATTTTTGTTAAAAAGTTTTTATTTTCTAATTTTTGTAGCTTTAATGTATTAATAATACTTTGCAAGGTATACCCTATCCAATGAAAAAAGCATTATCAAAATCGGACTATTCTGTATAAAGTTATGCGTGGTTATACATTATAATCAGTGAGTGAACAATAAATCATCCCCTGTTTTCTGAACCTGAGGGTTTGATTTTGTTTTCCAAATTTATATGGGACCACCCTCGGAGTATACCCTTTCCAATAAAAAAAAAGAATTATCACAATCGGACTACTATGTAAAAAGTTATGCGTGATCATACATAAAAAATAAACAAAAAAATACGCATCGAATTGATAACCTCCTCCGTTTTTTTTTCGTCGGTTAATAAATTCTTCCCGATGTAAAAATCTTTTCATCATCACGTCAGCGCCAGCTGTCGCTGAAAACCATCGTTTAGGGTTGCAGCATTATGCCGAGCGATGGCCGTTTTGCGTGGATGTGACGCATGTCGAAAACTTGCTTGTCACATCCACGCAAAACAGACATCGGCCATCTTTTTCTTTTTCCGTGTGTGTTTGATCTCTCTTTGCGTCATGGTTACCGAGAATAAATGCATTTTCTTTCTTTTTTTCTTCTCTTTCTTTTGTAGGGCTTGAGGCTAAGTAATAACTGCCAAACGGGTCGATCGATAAGGTTAAACTACGCTTGCCGTTGTTAGTCCGTAGGTGGGTGACCATCTTTATATACCAAGACCCCTCCGTGCCTCAAAAAGGACGTTCGTCATTCGTGGATCTTTGTAAGCCTATAGGGGTCGTCACAAGCCTGAAAGTTGGGGAAATGGGTATCGTATTACCCAGTAACTGGGTTGTGGAGGTCAGATAGTCAGACGTTCCGTGTCTCTACATTACATTGCATTCATAACTGACATGAAATCAGATACTAGGATGGAGCCTTATTAATGAGGATAGTATACCTACAGTGCCATACTACCAACTCATAAGCCAGTACCAACGTTACATGGTTTATGCGTAGTGTGAAAAATTTGATAAACAATATTACAATTTGAAATAATGTTCAATATTTATAAAGCTGGGTAAGCGTGATCTTATCTGAGTATCGTTTAATTAGCAGACGTGAGTTATTATACTATATTTCGACATTTGCTAGATTTATTTGCGAATTTTGTGTATGGTGTGAACAGTGCTTAAATTAAAATAAATTGATATAGCGCATTCCTCAAATCGAAACAAACAATACTTTGAAGTATCGCTTGTTGAGCGAGAGGGCATGGGAAGCCGTCACCTCTTTCTGCGAAGCAGTAATGCTCGCGGAGGAGGCGGGGCGCGTGAAGGAGTGGCATTCTCTGCGCCCTCACGTCCCTAGCCGCCGCAGCAGGAGACGCCCCGGGCGTCGGGAGTCGATAGTGGACTCCCGGCCACGGTAGGCGCGAGCTTGCGGGTGGCAAGCAATGGGTAGCTCGCCGCCCGGTAAGGACCAGGCTCGGGCCGACGACGCGTAGTGTTCCACGCGCGCATCTCTTTGAGGCGCACCTCCTGCGGCGGCTAGGGACGTGAGGACGCAGAGAATGCCACTCCCTCGTGCGCCCCGCCTCCTTCATCGCGAGCATTACTTCTTCGCAGAAGGAGGTGACGGCTTCCTATGCCCTCTCGCTCCGTACCATGGGTCGCAACAGGGCCGGACGCCAGCGGTCGCCGCTGCCGATCGAGGACATGGCGGTGCTCCGCCCAGGCAGGGCACACCTCCACCGTAAGGTCCACCGTGTACTCCAGACGATCCTCGCAATGGAAACACCCGGCGTTTCCTCCCACTTTATCCTGAACAGGAACCCCCCAAAGCACCCATGCCCGGTGAGGACCTGCGTTAGGTGAAAGGTGAGGACGCCGTGGCGCCTCTTTATCCACTCCTCAAAGCTCATCAGCTCACTCCTCATTACCGTCGCAATTGTGGCGTGCCCAACCCGTCCCATATCAAGATAGTAGCGTCTTATAATTGGGTTAAAATAGAAAACCAGAGGGATAATTGCGTTAACAGTAGGAATGGCCTAAAATTAAACAGTTCAACAATATACATATATTGCGTTATTACATAACGTTGTTGAGCAGTATTTTTTTTAAATAGATTCAGGTTCTCATTGACAGTGTAATACGCAATTAGGGAGCTGTTCTCTGAAACAGAAGGTTGCATCATAGCTATGTAGAGTCTAATCTGTTGAGCTGCATGATAACTGATAAATACGTCCATTGACTGAACAGGTGTACTCAATCGGTATGATTATTTCCTCAAAACACCACTTTAGACACCAATCTACAAATTTTGCTCCAAGATTATGTCTGGACTTTAATCTTTTAAACTGACTGTGACCTCTTAGTTTCTTTCGGTCTGTCTTCTCAGAGTAGCCAGATTGAAAACGCCGAACTCATCTAGTTTTAAAAATATTATGGATGTGTGAAAGTGTTTGTACAAAACTACTAACAGAAATAAAACCATTAATCATTCAATCACCAACACCAGAAACTTTAGGACAATTGCCACATTCAATCAGAAACAACCCAACACAAACAGATAGACTACACTCATAGACACAACCTGGTTGTAAACATCCATCATCAAAATCTAGCTCTAAAACAACGCAATCATACAAGTACATACCACAAAACCATCCTACAAATTAATACACACAAACTGTTCTACGATCGCGTCGTGATTGCACTATGCACTATACCAAACCAAACATTACCATAGATAGAGGTTAAAATAAGAAATACCAACGCTGTGGTTGAAAAATATGTACTACATTTACCTTTATACTTTCCAAATGTAAGTTGGTCGACTCTAACTTGTAAAACCTACTTAACTGGAATAGTTTTCTCTTCTTCGTTATCTAAAGTATCCCCATACCTCTCATCAATATTGGTTCAGCCGTTTCGGAGATTAGCCGATTGCACTTTTAAATTTAAATGCTTTTAGTAAAAAGTTGTTATTTGGACTCTACGAACAGGCACTTCAATTTCACACACGAATAAACAAAGGAAATAATAAAAGTGTGAATATCATAGACTGGCTATCAAAAAGTTCCGATTTGGATGCCTTTACATGAAGCGACTGTCTATCTGACCTCCACAACACAGTTCCTGTGCAATTACCCCTTGGTAAGACTGACTCGGGACCGTGTGGTGCCGGAGTACCGTGTGGTGCCGGACGTAAAAAATAACACATCCCCATTTCTTCCTGTGGGTGTCGTAAAAGGCGACTAAGAGACTTACTAGAGAACGGGCAGCAGCGTTATCTATGCATTTTACCACCATACTGCGATCGCCAACCCGCCTGCCAAGCGTGGCGATTATGGCAAAGCCCCCCAAATTGGGGAAGGCCTAAGTCCAGCAGTGGACGTCTTACGGCTGAAATGATGATGATGATGAAGACTGACTCTCAGACTTTCGAGCTTCTAACTATCCATAATATAATATAAAGACTGTCAAAGATCTACAACGGCCAACCGTGACCGGCTTATCGTGCTTTCCGAAGCATGGAGGGGTCTCGGTATGGCAAGCATGATTGACCTCGACAAACGGCTATTATCATTTAGCAACGATCCTACCCCACACAAAAGATATCGTGTCAAATGATTTCAAAATCGAACCTAACCGAAGTGCGAATTTCGAAAAATATAGCTGAGATTGTGTCAACAACATGAGACAAAACTATTAGTATTAGATCATGGTGTACGGTTTGTGAACCGCTTGTCTCACTTGTCAATTTGTATTTTTTTTTTTTTTTTTAAGTAAGATGGTTTTAAATTCTCTAATTAATTAGAGCTGAACCAATCAATATATTGCACGTCGTCTGTGGTGTTGATATTATAAGTATTAGCACGCAAAGCAAAAACTTACTTGTATCCCTTTTTACGAAAAATACGCGGACGGAGCAGTATGAAATTTGGCACACTTCAAGTTTATTAGAAGAATGAGTGCAAAAAGTAAATATTTTATATACGAGTAACATGTATTAACAACTACACTAAAGTAATAAAAGAACATGGTCGATTTTTTACCGTTGCGCGCTGGGCGACCACTAGTTGTTATAAGTTTTCGATTTAAATAACTTAAAAAACTAAGCTTAAACTAAGCTTTTGCCAGCGGCTTTGCCCGCGTATTATAATTATAAACCTTCCTCTTGAATCACTCTATCTACTAAAAAAAACCGCATCAAAATCTGTTGCGTAGTTTTAAAGATCTAAGCATACATAGGGACAGACAGAGGGAAGCGACTTTGTTTTATACTATGTAGGGATGATAGTGATGATAATTCACTATGAATAAAACTAGAAAACATTTCACAATTTAATCCACCCTCTCGTTAAATAACTTACGCTAAAGCAAACCATGGCATGTATTTTTAAATGATTAAATTAAGAACAGGATTTTATTTTTAAACAAACTCTTTTTTTTTAAACTTAATACAAATGAGTATTTGTAACTTAGTTTTGTAATTTTGTAAAATAATAAACATTTTCATTCATTTCAATTACTTAGTTTATAAAGAGACAGTTTGTATTGGAATTAATCCTACACAAACTGTCTATTTAAAACGCACTAACAAAAGACAAAATTGTGAGAAAAACTTTTTAACAAAAAAATTAAACCGCCGAAAAAACTGAAAAGCATCAAATAATAAACCTTAAAATTTCGAGTCGACGCTTTGAGTGACCTTTGTTCATTGATTTTTCAGCGCCGACTCAAAATTTTAAGGTTTATTATTTGATGCTTTTCAGTTTTTTCGGCGGTTTAATTTTTTTGTTAAAAAGTTTTTCTCACAATTTTGTCTTTTGTTAGTGCGTTTTAAATAGACAGTTTGTGTAGGATTAATTCCAATACAAACTGTCTCTTTATAAACTAAGTAATTGAAATGAATGAAAATGTTTATTATTTTACAAAATTACAAAACTAAGTTACAAATACTCATTTGTATTAAGTTTAAAAAAAAAGAGTTTGTTTAAAAATAAAATCCTGTTCTTAATTTAATCATTTAAAAATACATGCCATGGTTTGCTTTAGCGTAAGTTATTTAACGAGAGGGTGGATTAAATTGTGAAATGTTTTCTAGTTTTATTCATAGTGAATTATCATCACTATCATCCCTACATAGTATAAAACAAAGTCGCTTCCCTCTGTCTGTCCCTATGTATGCTTAGATCTTTAAAACTACGCAACAGATTTTGATGCGGTTTTTTTTAGTAGATAGAGTGATTCAAGAGGAAGGTTTATAATTATAATACGCGGGCAAAGCCGCTGGCAAAAGCTTAGTTTAAGCTTAGTTTTTTAAGTTATTTAAATCGAAAACTTATAACAACTAGTGGTCGCCCAGCGCGCAACGGTAAAAAATCGACCATGTTCTTTTATTACTTTAGTGTAGTTGTTAATACATGTTACTCGTATATAAAATATTTACTTTTTGCACTCATTCTTCTAATAAACTTGAAGTGTGCCAAATTTCATACTGCTCCGTCCGCGTATTTTTCGTAAAAAGGGATACAAGTAAGTTTTTGCTTTGCGTGCTAATACTTATAATATCAACACCACAGACGACGTGCAATATATTGATTGGTTCAGCTCTAATTAATTAGAGAATTTAAAACCATCTTACTTAAAAAAAAAAAAAAAAATACAAATTGACAAGTGAGACAAGCGGTTCACAAACCGTACACCATGATCTAATACTAATAGTTTTGTCTCATGTTGTTGACACAATCTCAGCTATATTTTTCGAAATTCGCACTTCGGTTAGGTTCGATTTTGAAATCATTTGACACGATATCTTTTGTGTGGGGTAGGATCGTTGCTAAATGATAATAGCCGTTTGTCGAGGTCAATCATGCTTGCCATACCGAGACCCCTCCATGCTTCGGAAAGCACGATAAGCCGGTCACGGTTGGCCGTTGTAGATCTTTGACAGTCTTTATATTATATTATGGATAGTTAGAAGCTCGAAAGTCTGAGAGTCAGTCTTCATCATCATCATCATTTCAGCCGTAAGACGTCCACTGCTGGACTTAGGCCTTCCCCAATTTGGGGGGCTTTGCCATAATCGCCACGCTTGGCAGGCGGGTTGGCGATCGCAGTATGGTGGTAAAATGCATAGATAACGCTGCTGCCCGTTCTCTAGTAAGTCTCTTAGTCGCCTTTTACGACACCCACAGGAAGAAATGGGGATGTGTTATTTTTTACGTCCGGCACCACACGGTACTCCGGCACCACACGGTCCCGAGTCAGTCTTACCAAGGGGTAATTGCACAGGAACTGTGTTGTGGAGGTCAGATAGACAGTCGCTTCATGTAAAGGCATCCAAATCGGAACTTTTTGATAGCCAGTCTATGATATTCACACTTTTATTATTTCCTTTGTTTATTCGTGTGTGAAATTGAAGTGCCTGTTCGTAGAGTCCAAATAACAACTTTTTACTAAAAGCATTTAAATTTAAAAGTGCAATCGGCTAATCTCCGAAACGGCTGAACCAATATTGATGAGAGGTATGGGGATACTTTAGATAACGAAGAAGAGAAAACTATTCCAGTTAAGTAGGTTTTACAAGTTAGAGTCGACCAACTTACATTTGGAAAGTATAAAGGTAAATGTAGTACATATTTTTCAACCACAGCGTTGGTATTTCTTATTTTAACCTCTATCTATGGTAATGTTTGGTTTGGTATAGTGCATAGTGCAATCACGACGCGATCGTAGAACAGTTTGTGTGTATTAATTTGTAGGATGGTTTTGTTGTGATGTCTCATTATTTCGGCTTTTTTACAAAAAAAGAGGAACTATTTACGTAAGCTATGTGGCATCTGATAGATCTCGATGATATTAGTATCTTCAATTGTGTTTAACTGAATAAATGTAAAACCGGTGTGTGAGAAAAATGTTTAGAGTAGAAATAACGTTTGCAAAGTCTTGTTAATTACAAACATGCTTTCTTATTTATGTATACACTGTATTTGTTCCAAATTATTAATATTTTTTTCGTAACAGTCAGATATAAAAGAAACGTACATGAAGACACGTATCATGTCTTTATTAGCCTTTCTTGCTTTTTATGTAAACTGAGTTGCCAATGTAGTTCCTTATAAATAGCACGGTGTTTACTGACCGTATTTATAGTCTAACGTGTGTCTAATCTAGTATAACGTGGTATTCTGTTTTTTTTTTACCCCACGTTACGTCCCGGTGTTTGGCGAAAGCCTGCCCCTTTTATTTCCAAACCTCTCTATTTTTAGCACCGTAAAAAAATTGTGATGCGGTGAAGGTGATGTGAAGAGCCGTCACACTACCTTCACCACGGTCTACCTCACCGACTGCTTTGTGATAACTTTTTCATGCACTTTCATAACAATTGTGACCCAGCCTTATGACACGTTCTATAATAAATATTCTGTTCTTTATGTATCCTCGAGTATTATAAGATTAAACTCAAAGTCAAAAGACTGCGACTGCAGATTTTTTTGATTCATAAACGGTCAAATTATGAAAAATATGGACAAAATTTCTGTTCCCGTCCACAATGGTCATAATTATGTATATGAGAACAAAACTGATGAACAATGTGTTATGACGCTGACGATAATAAACGTCGCGTTGCCTTTAATAACCAAATAGTATCCTACTAATATTATGAATGAGAAAATTTGTGAGGATGAAACGATGGATCATCATCATCATCGTATCGACTGCCCTGAGCTCCATGGCCTTTTCTGTCGACTATTTGTGCCCGACAAATACATCGGCCACTGGATATCTATGTCGGCCACCGTCTAAGTCGCCGACACAATCTGTTCGCGCAACTGCCTTGCAGAACAGTCGCTAGAGCTGAATCGCCTGTTTGTCGTACATTGAGGATGCTCAATGCCCTCCTGACGACCAACCCTGAATGTGATGTGTTTGCGGACAAAAGGAGTTGAATTATGCGCGTATGTCTGATGTTCTGTAAAAAACAGTATGCCAGGGTGTCCACTGTTCCATGTTAGTAAGTAGATGGTTAATTGTATAATTTTGTTTTCTTTATGTTTCTATGTTAATTACTGTAATTGGTATTGTACCGTGTTAATTAATTATAAATAAATAAAATAAATCATCATCATTTCTGCCGAAAGACGTCCACTGCTCAAAATGAACATCCCTTAGTCGCCTCTTACGACCCTCACGGCAAGGAAATGGGATGGTGCTATTCTTTACGTCCGTCACCACATGGAAAGCACGGATGGATGGATGTTTGTCACTCTTTCACACATAAACTACTAAACGGTTTTGGATGAAATCTGGCACACTGGTTTATAACTTGGATTAACACATAGGGTACTTTTTATCCTGGTAGTATGTTCCCGCGAGATACTCTCCGACATCCACGCGGGCGGAGCCGCTGGCAAAACTAGTCATAACTAAATGCACAACGTTGATACACGTCAATATGAAGAGATTATTTTCCTTTAGGAAAGTAATAAAACTTTCATTTTAGAGTAAAATTTTATTATTACTGATTATACCTAACAACAAAATAAAAATGACACATTTTGATATCAAGTTGTTTTTATTTTAAAGAGAACACAAAATCATATTCTTCAAAATAAAAACAAAGTTTTCGTAAACAAAATAACGATAACAATTTAGTAAGTATAATATTAGACTCTAAACTGTTATCGTTCACTTCGAAAAGTCTTCTTATTAATAATAGTTTAATCTAATAAAGGCACAAGATATAAGCTAGTAAAATAAACGAAGATCAACAATAAAATCGTAATAAAAACGAAATCTGAATCAAATATCTGTCTTAGAAAATTAATTTAGCTGGCTTTTGGCATTGTTTTGGTTTTTCCTCAAAACACTTACATCTAAGACTACTCTCTCCTAATCTTCGTTTTGGAACACATCTTACATTTCGTTTACCTACTAAGTATTTTTTTAGAGATATCTCTTGATGTAATATTTTCGGGCCAGCAGCGGCGTCCATTATCGTGCGTAACAAATGCGAAAGTTATTATGTTTGGATGTTTCTTACTCAATCACGCCAAAACGGCTGATCGGATTTGGATATTTGGCACACATGTAGTTTATAACATGAATTAACACTTAGGGTACATTTTTATCCCGGTAATACATACCGGTGGTATATGACCGTCTGGCCTTATATTTTATTGGAATTGACATACATCACAGAGCATAATCTGTTCATTAGAAATGTACCGTTGCTATGGAGATTTTTCTTATAGTCTCGTCACTCCTTGTATCCATCGTATTGTGTAACATCTATTAAATAACGTCTGGTCGCCTAGTAGTCGAAATTAGACTATACATAATGAATTTAAATCAGTAATTATCAAAATATTTGTTTACTTCTCCATTTAAACTTTAACTGTGTCAAATATCATACTCCTCTGTCCACGTTATTTTACCGTAAACTGTACCTAACTAACTATCAACTGTCAGCAGAGCGTCTAGAATCGCTTAGTAAAACTGAAACAATAATGTAATTATAATATAAAACGTTTATTTTCTCTACAAAAGTTATGAACTTAATTCTAAACTTTGACATCGGTGCACGAAGAAGGAGTTAACTTTATAAGAGACTGGAGCCTGAACTATATTTACATAAAAACCTGAATTACATTCCACGGATCCTCCCTCGGCATGATGCTTGCATAATTGGTACACGACATTATAACGATGCAACAATCTTACTCAACCAACAATAATTTAAGATACATAAACATAACATACATACGAGTAACATACATAGATACATAAACTGAAGATGCTTTCTATTATCAAAAATGACAAGGAAGTAACAATAACAACGGAACTTTCAAGTTGAGATGCAACAAATGCAAAAGAAAGGGACAACGCTTCTGAATGTCAAATGAGAGCCGATATACTGCAAATAGTTTACATCAAGTTTTAGAGCTAGTACATACTGGGCGCTCGGCGTTGCGTTGAGCGCGCGTTGGTCGCGTACACACACCGCGCTTAGCACGGCGTTTAGCGCGCGTTAGTAGGGCGAACATACTTTTGGATCAGTTCGAAAACGGACGTCGAAGAGATCGCTTGTGTGTGGCTCCTCCACCGTCGCTATAAAAGACGACGACGAAGACAAAGAGAATATTGGGTGTACCCAATACTAAGAGATAGACTGACGCATGGGATGTTTGTTACATTATATCCAAAATTAAGACAATACGGGCCTAAGTTCTTTAATTATTTTAGAATGTCTGTGAAGTCATTTGATGAATTACTAAGCTGACATAACGAGTAATTCAACAATATTAAGAGACTCACCTTATTCTTATAATCGGGACTTTCCATATCCCAGATAGCTGGTCGCTTTTATTTATTTATTTTTTTATTTATTAAAACTTTATGCACAAGTAAAAAATACTGTACAAAGGCGGACTTAATGCCTGAGGCATTTTCTACCAGTCAACCTTAGGGTGATGCAGAAACAAAACATGGCAGGTGCAACATAGTGATAGATAATTCGGAAAATAATACATACAAATACATAGATATATACATAGATACATACATACATATATATATATATATAACGAAAATAAACATTGTCTGGAGATTTGATTGGATTTCATCTATAAAGAAATCAGTATCAAAATGCTCGATCTCCATTTTCGAAAAGTGCGTCCTCTCTACACAAAAGCGCGCGTTGAAATGTACAACAAAATGGCCGCTCATGTATCTCAAAGCGCGCAGCTGACGCCCGAGCAACGCGCGTTCTAACGAAAAAATGTAAACGCGCGATTGACGCGCGTTTGACCAGCAGCTCGCGCTTGTATGTGTACACTTCAATAGAATTCGGGGTTCTCAAAACGCGCGTGAGCAAAGCGCGCGTTTCAAAACGCCCAATGTGTACCCGCTCTTAGTGTGCAACTAGTTTACGATACTGAAAAACATTTAGAGAATTGGATGCCTTGACAGCGGGTATATCTCATACTAGCTTCTGGCCGCGACTTCGTCCGCGTTAAAGAATCATGTCCAATCTTGACCTGATTTTTTTTAACGCGTCTAGTGATGTAAAATATCTTAAAAAATTGCTAATTTTTTGCTTATTTCGTATCACATAATTGAATTTTCAAAGAAAGCCAGGAAAAAAAGAAATTCTAAAAAATGTTTATCATTCTCAAAAGACTTTTGAAACGTAACGTGTTTTACACACGTTTCGTTTCACATAATACGAAAAAACTTGTTCGTTCATGAGGTTAATAAATGTTCAAAATAACGAAGTGGTATTTTTTTTACTTCAATTTTTAATTTATGACTATCTATGATTTTTTATAGTTTTATATTAGGGTGTGGAAAGAAAAATAAACATACAGTGGATAGGGCGCGTAAAACGAACTTCTTTACGTGAATGACAGGCTGTCACTTGTTTGACGTTTTGCAGTCGTTCGTTTGCTGTCACTGAGTATTGTACTGAGCGATTTTGGATTTTCTGATACCCTAACAAGTTTTTCATTTTCCACGGTCTCCGATATCTACCACATACGATTACTTTAGCCTATGTTACTCGGATACCGATTTAGTCCTTTTTGTTGGGATCTAGACGTTATCGCTTTTGTTGGAAAGAGCTATGGACATGAGCCTTCTACGAGATGGCTTTGTATAACCTGTAACATAAGTGTTAATACGCTTCGGCGTTATCGGGCCCTTCAGCTTCATAGCAGAGTCATCTCGCTAATTAGCAGTTGGATATCTCCAGTAATAGTAAGTATAATAACAATCAATTACCTAACTATTTAGTATCCAGTCAACAGATGCCAGTGGAATGATTGTTTTATAAAATGATTGATATTTAGAAGTGCTAATGTATATTTTTCAAGTTTTATGAAATATAGAACTAGTACTACTAGAAATAGGTGACGCCCCTAAGACGAACCGCTGACCGAATGTGTGAGTTGCATGTAGCTTTTCCCCATGTTTAGCTTAAGTGTTTTTTAGGCAGCTGTTTAAAGCGAAACATGTAAAAATACAAATTAAATATACTTATTTCTATTGCAGGCTTTAAAATCTCATAATTGATTTGTTATTCAGATAATGGAAGAAGATTACATTTGTAAAGAGTGTTTTGATGTATCCATGCAGACTGTTAATGCTCAGATTTATAGAAACAATGAGTGTGACCCATCTGCTGGTTCATCTCGCCGTGGTCATACTTAAGTATGCCTCGTTTGTCGGCGATCATTGCTCAATCGTCAAAGTGACCACATTCTCAAAGAAAACTTGCACTGTAGGTTGTTGTGCGCATGTTTTGACTTTGGTGTGGTTACTTAGGTTGGGCTAGGCATGAAACTAACATTGTGGCTCCTGCGGCATTTTTAGATGAAATGGTTGTACGAGAAGACATAGAATAAATAATAATAAATCAAATCCTGTTTTTTATTTAATTTTCCCTACCTCTCCAAAAACATGCAGCACTTAGTTATATATTTATGTCGTGATGGCCCAGAGGTTAACACCTCACCTCATGCACGAGGTGTGAGTTCCATACCGGGCCAATGTGTTTTTTCAATACCTACGTAGGAACTACAGTGAAGGAAAACATCACGAGAAAACCTGGACATGTATAATTAATCAATAAAAGTCAGAAATCGCCACCTCATCTTGACCAAACGTGGTGATTACTGCTCGTGCCTTCTCTGCATGAGAAAAGACCTTTGCCCAGCAGTGGGACAGTATAAGGGCTGGTATTATTATTTACTTTATCCGGACAGACAAGGTGAATCAGCCTCTTAGAGTTCGATGGCTAAAAGCATCGTCCTCCTGGAGTCTGGTCCACTTCGACGACAGATTTTGACCGATATTTCAATGAACTATACCTAAATTGTTCTAACTTGCTGTAGGTAGTGTAGAAAACAAGGATGGCTTAACATCACACGTGAAGTGTTTAAAACTCAGCATCGTCGGGCTATAACTGCTATTTACCACTGCGCGCCGATTTGATGAATTTATTAAATTGAAGACGGATTTATTTCTGAGTGAGTGCAACTCTCTCAGCGATTAACAAATAATTTCATTTTACTAATCATCTAGTTTTCGAGGTTACAACAGTTGTCAAACCTGATCTGAAAGGTGTAAATCTGTTATAACCTCAAAAACTTATTTACGTAATAGCACTTTTCCCTGGCCTCTAAATGAGAAGATGATAACTTATTGTGTTATTATAAACAATAACTGATTTTATAGAACACTATTTGTAGGTAGACGCGACCTGTAAAACTAATCAAGTGACAGGTCATTCAATGTATGGAAAGTGGGCATGATTCTTTCTTGTTTCCCCGAACCTTCCCGTCGCGTCGAATCGCCTACCCGTGCGATTTTCCACGTTTTTGAAACATTTTTCATTACTGCTCCGCTCTTCTTAGTTGTAGCGTAATGTTATATAGCCTTCCTCGATAAATAGGCTACCCAACACAACAATAATTTTTCAATTCGGACTAGCAGTTCTTGAGATAAGCGCGTTCAATCAAACAAACAAACAAACTCTTCAGCTTTATAAGTAATATTAGTATAGATGTGTGGTGTCGAAATCGGGAGAAATTTGACACCATGCATAGTTAGAAACTTCCGATCAGCATGTTACTCACGTAAAAGGCCAAGGAATTAACACGATTAGAGAGAAACAATGAAAAGTAGGATTTAAATAATGCTATTTATGTAAGTAACATAAATTGTCCATGAACCAGATTTCACTTGTACCAAAAATGCATGCATAATCAGCCTATAATATCCCCACTGCTGGGACACAGGACTCCTCTCTGTGAGAAGGACTGGACCGAGTGGAAGTAAAATGGCATAATATTTTTTTTTTTTAAACTGTGTACATTTATTGGAGCAGCTTAATCCCATGCTTAGGAGATTTGACGAAGTTGAAGAAGATACAAATATTATATATGGACTCAAGAAACTCGGACATTTAAATGAATCTGACTGAAAGTAGTATCCAAGAAAGAACGAATAAGAGGATTAGAAATGAAAGAAAAAGACAAAACATACTGGGTCAAGAAGCAGACATAAGACACGAAGGATCGTGTCTTTCCGTCACTGTCTTTCAATCCAGCTGTTATTTCGGTCATCATCATCATCATCATTTCAGCCGTAAGACGTCCACTGCTGAACTTGGCCCCCCCTGCGATATGGGGGGCTTTGCCAAAATCGCCACGCTTGGCAGGTGGGTTGGCGATCGCAGTATGGTGGTAAAATGCATAGAGAATGCTGCTGCCCATTCTCTAGTAAGTCCCTTAGTCGCCTTTTACGACACCCACGGGAAGAAATGGAGTGGTGTTATTCTTTACGTCCGGCACCACACGGTCCGTTATTTCGGTAGTTTCAATTATCTCGAACCAGTTGTTTTCCTAAGCTCAAATTTCCAATTGGCGTAGTCCTCAGCACCGTAACTTTACTTTTTTCACTTTTTTATGATAGTCGTATTCATTGCGTTTTAGCTTTAACACATTTTGGAACCTGGGCCCATAACCTTCTTAAATAAAAAGGCTATTGAGATGGAACACATTAAAAGCACCACAATTATTAACTTACACAACTACTATTTCTCCTTTTTGGAACCGTTTTTAATGACAGATCCTCTCAAATCACAAAACACTGTTACTATAGGTATACAACCTCCATCAAGCCAGACCAAAAGAGATAAATAAACCCACAGGGCAGCATTGGCGAGCTGTTGGGCTCTAGCGACCACACGGACCTCATCACCTGGGAGAAGTCTTGTTCCTCATCGCTTTCTTGCCATTGTTATCCGGCTTGAGTAGAAATTAGAAAATTGCTCGGAGGAAGGAAGTTGCAGTTGCTGATAAGGATTTTGACCGGACTTTCAGGATTATCCTGATAACCGTAGAGTTCCTCTCCACTCCTTAAACATCTTAGGATATGATGGCATGTTGTCGCTACGTCACTATGTACCTACTAGCGACAATTTTCGGGGCCCATTATTGTGTGTACAAGACACCCTGTGTCATTATATCCGTATAATATAAAATATTGACCAAGCAGCGGCCTTAGCCCTTCCATAGTTCCTTATGGAATGAATCGACTTTAGCCCCCAAAGCCATAGTCTTTGTATGTCATTAAGTTCACTATCGTATGGTCACAAGAAGCTATTAAAATGTATCATGGAACTGGTATTTTGCACCCGGGCGGCAGCGGACAGCGACCGAACGTACCAACTTAAAACGAGCTTAATTACCATTGCAATAAGGTATAAATTAATAATAAAGTGCTGAAAGGGATTAACTAATGTTAAAAACAGACCGTACCATTCGTAAATAAATGGACTTCATCAGCGGCTTCAGCTGTTTGAGAATATTTCACTACATTTTCTTTAGTCGACGTGAGAAAATAAAGATGATAAAAGAAAAAACGATAACTGCATTATCTACATACGTCCTCCCCTGTAAATGTCAATGGTACCTGCTTCAACGCCAATACCAAAACATGATTTAGCTATTGTAAAAAGCCTGCCAATCAAAATTAAATTCCTAAACAATATGGGGTATTCTTCATCGTATCTTCTTTATGTCGAACGGATACAAGTTAAACCTAGGAAAACATCCATAGGTATGCTTAACTATGGATATTTTCGTAGGTCGGATGGTATTAACTATGGCCAGTGACTGGCTAGGGTTTTCAGATTGGTAGATCCCGTAACCAACAATTTCTTTAAGTAATGGAATATTATTATTGCTTTATCCGATTTTTATAATAATCCTTCACATAACTCCAACTGAAACTCGAAGCAACTTAAATTGGATGTTCAAGCCAGTTAGTCAGAATGTAAAAGCAAGTTCCTCATCCCAAAGCGTACATAGATTGAAAGGTATCCAATTACAATCCAGGCAGACTGTATTGTTCTCCTCCAAAATAGGTTGCAGTATAAGGCACCTGCCCCACCGCCAACGAGGACACGACTAGCTATAGATTTTACCGCTCATGAAACGTGCATTAGATGGTAGTTCCCGTGAGATTTAGTACTCGTTTGTCGCAGCGACAAGACCTGTCAAAGAAAGTAGATATTTGGTCAGCGATGCTCGCTTGTTGGGCGGGCGATAGCTACGCATATCGAGTAATCGCACGATGCCGTCATACACTCGCTGCTGGTTGCTCGCTGATTAGTTGTTACCAACCCACTGGGCCCGAAAGGAGGCCTGAGTCTCAGCACTTTCATTTCACTTCATTTCATTTATTCATAAACAATTTACATTATGTTGAATATTTACTGTTAACATTATAGGCTGATTATGTTATCTATTTGTAACATAGTCGCTGGCTCTATTGGCTTCTTGTTAATCGTCAGCGCAGCGGTGAGACAGGTGCCTAAGGTTGAAGTTGCCGAAGAGCATCTAGGTAGCTGACAGTATTGTTTGATACTCCACCAAAATGTCGAGCTCCTACGTGCCTCTGTTTTTGTTTGAGGCTGCTATAGGGGATACGGAATACTGAATGGCACCTATACAATACTGTATTATTATTAATAAATATTTTAAAAGATAAGCCCTGCTTTTACAATTTTAAAACTGGTTCTCAGTTCAATTGAAACCACGCTTGAAACAAATGCAACTAGAATTGTTGTACTGCCATCCAGCGTGATATAAGGCTCCCTATTACCAGATAACTTTTTCAGAATCTTCTTTCTCATTATTATTCTCTTCGTTTAATATCCGCTGCAATCATGATACCAAAAATTTGTATACTTAGGCCACTATTATTTAATTGATTTGATTTGATACCATTTAAAACGAGCCACCACAATTTTCGTAAAAATGGTGGATCATATGTAGAACCAAGAAGCAATATTTCAATTTATAACAGTATTGAAGTATTTAGTACAGGATTTAAGTATTTCGATGCCAAGAATACACTACGCGCTCCCTATATATTCCAGTAATTTTGAAACTTGCTTTGGCTATATATTTATATATATAATTCTACTGTACGTGTGTATGTCACTGAACTCCTCCTAAACGGCTGGACCGATTTGAATGATTTTTTTTGTATGCGTTTGGGTGGCACCCTGGATGGCTTAGATTCACAAATCAGCCCGACAGATGGCGCTGCTATCGAGTTCTAGGAAACAGGACAACGTCTGTACGGTCAGCTAGTTTTAATATATAATCATCATCATCTGCCTAGCCTTTTCCCAACTATGTTGGGGTCGGCTTCCAATCTAACCGGTTGTAGCTGAGTACCATTATTTAACATGGAGCGACTGCCTATCTGACCTCCACAACCCAGTTACTGGGTAATACGATACCCCTTGGTAAGACTGGTTGTCAAACTTTCGGACTACTGACGACCCGTAACGACTGTCTAAGAAGACTGTCTCTGCGAAAAACAGCCGGGACCAACAGCTTAACGTGCTTCCCGAGGCACGGAAGGGTCTTGGTATATAAAGATGGTCACCCATCCACGAACCAACCGTGGCAAGCGTAGCTTAACCTGATCGATTGATCCGTGTGGCTGTGATTACTTAGTCACAAGCCCCTTACTACAATCAATGTAATTATACATAAATTGCTAAAGCAAAAACAGTTTATTTTTATTCATTTGACTTGATCATTTTTCTCCATTGGTGCTGCTCGTGTTGATCTTAACTTTATTAAGAGACATTTTTCAGTTAGTATTATATTTTCTTGGACAATGTAGGCGTGTCCTAATTTCAGCATCACTTCGCAAAATAAACCACCCTGTGTTCAAGCCGGAACATTCTTCAATGAAGTATAAATATCTCTAAGACGGTCCTTTACAAAGCAAAGAATTTAATTTCTTTTATACTCAACTGGAACATGGAATTTAGAGCAAATGATTAAATTGCACAGAATAAACAGCAATTATTGTGAAAGAAAAGTGTACCTAAGATTCAGGAACGGGCATTCTATTTATGATACTCGTAATTATGATTGGGGTCATAAAAGATCACCTTGATTTATGCATTTTGTAGGTTCAAAGAAAATCAAACTTGCTGTCAAGTTAACAAGCATACATTTTACACATAGTTCCATAAATCAACTAGACAATTTCACTACAGCTTTTTGAGCATGTAAATGGAAACGCTTTTAAAGAGACATTGATGCAGCGCCAAAAAAAAGGTGCAACAAAATGCCGATGGTCCGGAACATAACGCCCGATGAGTGAATGAGGAATAAATGTACATTTTGTGGTCGATAGCCCAAAACTAACGGTTCATTTTTTATCTTACATAAAGAAAATCGATACGTGTGGAGCCGGACGTTAAGAATAGCATCACCCCATTTCTCCCCGTGGGTGTCGTAAGACGCGACTAAGGGACTTACTAGAGAATGGGCAGCAGCGTTCTCTATGTATTTTACCACCATTCTGCCATCGCCAACCCGCCTGCCAAGCGCAGCGATTATGGCCGCCTATACAAATTCCATAATTATGGCATATAACATTTCAGGCAAATAGTTGCGGCCATAAAAAAACAAAAGAATCATTAGAAAGTTGAACATTGCTCATCAAGTCACATACTCAAGGAAGTGGAATTCACTTCGACACAGGTAGTACTTTTGTCAGAATATTTTATTCTCAGTAATGTAATTACACAATACGAACTTAAATTCCTCTTATATTCAGCTCATACACGTTGACGCGAATTCTCCAACTTCATAGCATGCAAAAGTTTCCGTAAAGTAAAATTTTTTCCGTTTATTGTTCAAACATGGTTCAAACAATTTACTTTGAAAAGTTTTAATCATTTTCAATAGGTACAAAATAAAAGAAGCTATGGAGTGTGCAAATCTAGTGTCCTTTGGTCCTTCAAAAGATGCTTCCTAGAATCCTAGACTGTTCGTCCAATAATGCTTCTTTTGCATATCGCTGTAAATAAAACGAATCCGTGACTGACAGACTGCTCTATCATTACATACTTCAAATCATTGAACGGATTGGGCTAAAATTTTACATGGTTTAAGAACATATTTCTCAAAAAGAATTACATCCACTTATATGAGAAAAAACTTATTTCTAATAAGTTATATAAACCGACGCGACAGTTACACAACAAAAATGGTTAAATTATTACCGAAGATAGCCTAAAATTTTAAATCCGCTAAAATCTGTTTCTTTAGAGATTTTTTGAAACCATCATTGGAGTTTTGATCTTTTACATTCCGAGGCAATTTGTTGTGAAGCTGTGCTCCTTCATACAAAATAGTTCTCCTGCCGTAGTTTGTTTGTCTAGGTGCCCGTACCGCTATGTCATTTGCTTGTCTAGTTCTGTATCTGTTTTTTAATTGTGATTGTTTTGTAAGAGTTATTTGTGTGTGTGTAGGTTTTTGTTTAAAATTGTATGTACAAATATGCAGATATTATACCTAAATATCTGTGAAATATTCTTGAGCTTCGTGTCATTGTAAAGTTTTAGTGTAGGTGTTCGGTAATTGTACTTAAAAAGAACTTTAATAATTTTATTTTGAGCTGTTTGCAAGATTGTGGGTTAGATTTGTAAGTCCAGCCATACACTTCAATTAGGTAGTCCAAATGAGGTTTCACCATGGCGTTATAAATCATATAGCAGACTTGTGGTGGAAGACAACGAACAATGCTACGTAGTGCGCCTGTTAATGCAGAGAGCTTATTTTTTATTTTCTTTATATGTGCCTTCCACGACAAGTTGCTGTCCAGTATAAGTCTTAGATATTTTTCTGCTTTTGATTTTTATCTGATTTTATCATTTATGTTAAGAGTGTGTTGGGTTTGTATCTTTTTATTTTTAGCAGCAAATATTGTGTACTTCGTCTTATTGGTATTGACTGTCAGCATATTACACTGGAACTAATTAAATAATCTATGTAAATCATCTTGAGCGTGTTCCATAAGAGTATAAATTGTATTTCCAAAATAGAATAGACTTGTATCATCGGCATATAGCGATACATCACCTTGTAGTCTTCTATCTGTAATGTTATTTAAATATATTAAGAACAGCAAGCCATACGCATAATAAATGCAAATAATCTTATTTATCATTATGATTAATTTCTTTTGTAGTTAATTTAACATTAGTACAGTTTAATTTAAGAGTATTGGTAGCCCAGTGGTAATGGCGGCGACTTACGAGTTGTAAGCTGTAGATTCGAACCCAGATATGCGGTTTACTTTGTATAAATAATTACATCACCTACACTGCTCTCAAAACAGTGAAGAAAAACATCGTGACGAAACCGACATGTCCTAGAATCAAAAGTTCCTTCACGTGTGGCATCTGCCAAACCGCACTGGGCCCACTTGGTGAATTACGGCCCACGCCCTCTCATCGAGAGGAGGCCTGCTGGGACACTTCCCAGCAGTGAGAAAATTATTGTGTTGGTTTGGTATTTAAGGTAGGTATATAATTTTTACATAAATAAATAATATCTCAAGATACGGGTTCGAACTGTATTTCCAATTCCTTAACCCCCTTAAAAAGAGGCCCAAAACTAAATTTCTAATTATCCTCAGACGCTGGCATAAGTACCAGCAGTACCGACAGATGGCCAAATCATGTCGATAGTCTACCTATAAGTAGGTTCCTGTGGCCTTTATGCTAATGAGTATGCTCAATGAGGGCTGAAGCACCAAAATGCGCTACTTGCTTGGACTTTTAAAAAAGCCGAGCTATATTGACTATGGAGGCACCTTTTTTGTAACCCCTGTTATTGTTTTTATAAATTATTAATTACACTAAATAATTTAATTAACTACATAGATAATTTCTCTATAAGAAGATGCTCGCGTAGCATTCAAACGGGTATTGGATTGCCATGCTTGTGACGTTGAACACTGTTAACAGTATCCCTCGTCCTATACTTCTCCACTAACCGCACTTACCAAATATATTCGCAGTATTTATAAGAATTTCAACAATTTCAGCATTTTTCTCAACATCTAGATATAATTTGTGATGTTATTGTCTTACCTGAATGTCCGCTTTTTTAACAATATAACGAAATGAAATGAAATGTTTATTTCTGTAAGTAGATCAACATTTTTTGGTCAATGTTTTTTTTAAAACTAGATGGCACCGGAATTTCCTAGCTGACTGTTCCCTGAGAAGAAACGCAGTCCAAACATTATATTATTAGAATTTTATGCGAGTCTAACAATGCAGGGCAATGTCTGGAAGAGCCTTTTGAAGAAAGAGCCATTGTAGCGTTGGGCTGACCTGTCCCAACAGACGGCATGTATGTATCAGTCATCGTGTAGCTCAACCCTATTTTAGGGAGCTCAACGACCCGTCACAAGACGCTACCAGATCTGCAGGACATTTGCGTAGGCCATATATAAAATACTCAAAGCCACCAGACAGTTATGTTATAGAGTCATGTATTCAATCAAGCCTGCATGGTACTCACATTCACAGTCAGTTTTATTTTGAATGTCATTAAAAAAAAACTGATAAAATGTCAACAATTTTCGCTCACACTATAGTTAGTTGCTTGGTGGTACATTAGAGTAGCACTAACTAATCCCAAGCCTTTACTAAGTAGTCCCAAGCCTTTTTGTCGTCCAAATAATCTTTAACCTTATAGAAACCTTTTTGACAGAGTTCCTTTTTAATAAACGATTTAATTATTCTTTAACATGGCTTGGGAGTTTGTTGTAAAAACGTATACTCTAGCACTTAAATATATATTTTTTTGAAGCCTAGTTGAGGGCATAATAAGTAAATATTTCTTTCTTGTATTTATGCAGTGAATGTCGCTGTGCTTAGAATATAGATTAATATTCTTTTGTACATAAATTAAGTTCTCATATACATATTGAGACCTCAGTGAATGTCTATTACTTAGGTTGTAAATTGCCCAATTGGCTCGTTTCTGCAGTACAAATATAGCCTGAATGTCGGCTGCGTTTCCCCACAATAAAATGCCGTATGACATTACACTATAGAAATAACTAAAGTATACGAATAGAGCTGTTTCTACATCTGTCAAATGACGGATTTTATAAACCGCGTAGGCTGCAGAACTTAGCCGCTTCGACAATTTGATTATATGTGGGCTCCGCTGTAGCTTCGAGTTCAAATACCTAAGAACACAGTGGTGTCCACAAAATCTTATTCTGCCCCATTTACGAGAACATTGGTTTTCACCTACTTTACGTTAAGTATCAGAAATCGAATGCATTTCGTTTTTTTTTCTCGTTTAAAAGTAAATTATTAACACTAAACCAATGCACTATTTTAGCAAGAGCATTATTTACACCGTCAGTAACAATCAGTTGTCGTTTAAGTTTAAATAAAACCAATGTATCATCTGCAAATAACACTATAACATACCACTAATTCCGAGATACAATATGTTCAAAGTAACAAACTATAATCAGAACGCTCAGGTCTGTCGAGAACTCAAATATCACAACTCAGACTGTTATAGATTATTCATTAAAATTGGACCGAATTCGCGATATTTTCTTTATATCGAACCCCCTTTTTATATATATATGACGGATGTTCGAGCGGCTGAGCGGTATATCGTCAGGATTTGGAGTTCCCATTTTATTGGGATAAACAAGACGTATAAACAATTACAGGAATATTAATAACACTATTAATCACGCTAAATAAAAAGAAACAATAAAATGGTTACAAGATAGAAAGGTATAGTAACAATACTATTCAACGAACAAAACCTTAAGGTTACTGTTCGTATAGAGACCTAAGCCACCCGAATACAAAGCGTATCTTTCGCTATCAGCTAGTGCCACACAGGCTAGTCAAGCCACACAGCCTAGTCAAACCACGCAGGCTAGTCAAGCCACACAGGCTAGTCAAGTGCCACACAGGCTAGTCAAGTGCCACACAGGCTCGTCAAGTGCCACACAGGCTCGTCAAGTGCCACACAGGCTATTCAATACAGCTATGTGATTATACAGCAGCGCTGTACCAGGTAAACCGACAGTTTCGTCGGGAGCAGGAGCTCTGTAATGAGTCTAATCCGAAGATAGACTGCCTTGCTCACTGAGTGCAAGCTCTTTTATAGGACAATGTCCCGCCATAATATCCACGACAACTCTGTCCGATGGCGCGCGGAAGCACGCCACGTGTTTACTTGATACAAAACACTAAAGTATGCTAAATCTAATAAGACTTACATTAGAAAGTCATCAAATAATACAAGAATAATTGTCGTAAATAAACAAATGGGGAATTCACAACGTAAATCATTTTATAGTATAAAGTGACATGTCATTTAATGTTTTGAACAAAACTACCGGTTACAATTATCGAAATAAGTTGCCAAAAATGAATTAGTGAGTACACCAAGTACTCAATAAATTATCTTCTGATTTATAAGACAATATCTGATAGAAAAATCATCAAAATTAATGATAATAAGAACAATTCATAACAAATTATGCGGACTACCCACAATTTGTAATGATAACCAACTCCGACATATATATAAATTAATTTACGGTCTCTCTAAACGACTTGCAGAACCTGTCATCTTTCAAAAATACTTACTACTAAACTTATACTATTATACTTTGAAGCCATAGTTATCAGAGGCACTCAGGTGAAACGATTTAAGAGCTGTCTAGAAATATCCGTTGGGGTACGTCAAGGGTACCCTTGACGTACCCCAACGGATATTTCTGAATCGAAAAATCGTTTTTACACATCATAGTATTATTGAACGCGTAAGCAACGACAACCCACAATACGGGATAGATGAAAAAAAGTCAGTCCTTTACGCGTAGAGGAGGTAACCGATTTTATTCCATATTTTAACTACTTTGCCGGAGTGATGCAGAACCATTAAGATAAATTACAGCTTTCTAGGACTTTTATGAATCTCTGGGCTAAGCTGTGGCCAAACAGATGCCACATGGCGAAACTATAAGGGTTCCATGTTGACTACGTTACTCTAAAAAGTAAGTACACCACAAGTTTGAAAACTAAAACACCCTGTTCCAATTAAGTCTATGTAAATACTTGCTACACTACAATTTGTGACGCTGTTGGTAAATTAGACAAAACTATTTGTTTTCAATTAGCGTTAACAGTCATACATTAAAGTATGACTATATCTAAATTCAGACATGTTAAATCAACATTTTCTAGCCTTAATACCGTAAAGAGTTAGATAATGATGAATCAACACCTTTGGCTAGTTAGGGGTGACGAAAATGTCTTTCCGGTCGAGTTTCGACAGCTTTGTCTATTGGATTGTTTTATTGTCAATCATTTACTAGAAACAGGCATATAAAAAGCACTTTTTAATTTCAATATTAACAAGAAAATAGAATTGTCTATACAAGAATGGACAACAAACTACACTGTTAGACCATTAAAATGATTTACAAAGTTTGTATACAATTATATTAATATATGAAGACGATGATGACACTTAGAGAGAGAGAGAGAGACTAAAATTTATGAAGAGTAAAATTACGAGTGTGAATTGTTTTTTTTTTTTGCTCTTTTTCTACATCTCTTCATCTAATTAATTTCCTACTGCAGAGATATCTTTACAGATGAGCATTACTTTTCTGCTCTGTTCTTATTTTCTGTTTATATATGTGTATACGTAAATGGTTAAATGAACAAAATAAAATAGAATGAGAAATGAATCACTGGCCTGTTAGTCTAGTGGTTAGTGACCCTGACTGCTAAGACTGAGGTCGTGGGTTCGATTCCCACTCAGGACAAATGTTTGTGTGATGAGTACAATCATTTGTTCTGTGTCTGGGTGTAATTTATCATATATTATATTATATATTATTATATATTGTAAATTTTATATGTATGTATTTAGAAATATATAAGTATGTTTATCAGTTGTCTGGTTGCCATAGTACAGGCTCTGCCTAGTTTGGGATCAGATAACGGTGTGTTGGTTGTCCTAAGATATTTATTATTTATTATTATTTATAACTGACAGATAAATTAATTAACTCTAGCTAACATGCTTTTTACCCATAGATGTAATTAATGTTGATCTGTGCAATAATAAACACTAAGTTACATTCTGGTATGAAAAAGAATATAACACTTGAACTTTTTTAATATTCAATATATTCGTTTTTAACATGTTTTTACATGAGTGACTTACAAAATGTATTTAAACCCAAAATATTTTATCCAAAAAACCTTGGGTGAAGTACCATGGTGTAAGTCTTCAAATCTTGATGATACGTTCACCGTCTACATCACTTACAAATCCCAGGTTCTGAGGAAAAAGGTCTAGGTGAGAATGTAAGAATATTTTTTTAAAGACAAATCACCATGGAATGGGGGTGAATCTCCATTCTGTGCTGATTTTTTTTAACAAATTGCTTGCGTGCTTCTTGTTTTTATTACTTAAGCCTGAAGTTTTTGTGAGGCTGGTGTAACAGTCAGTAGCATGAGCTGATGGTCCTGACTTTTACATTGGGACGCCAAATAGCAAGTATATTTTTTTTTACCTGTAGCCCAGTTCAATAATATGGTCCTACATTTTACAAAAACTTTTTCCAGCGGGGCGAGCACGTCCTCTGTGATAGGTTTGAGTCACGCATTTTATCACGGTTTTTGTCACCAAACTGTGTGATTCAAGCGTATCACAGTAGGCCGTGCTCGCCCCGCAAGAACCCAGTTTTTATCAATTGGTACCGAGATTTGGAAGTATTGGAAATAAGCTTATTTTTAACCGACTTCAAAAAGGAGGAGGTTTTCAATTCGGATGTTTATATGTTTTTTTTTATTTTTTTATTTATGTTCGGCCATAACTCCGTCATATATAGATGGATTTGCAAAATTCTTTTTTTGTTCGAAAGGGGTTTATTCCGAAATGGTCCCATATAATTTTCATATAGATCTGATGAAGAGTTCGGGAGACAGACCCCGGAACTCTTTAAAAAATGACAGGAAATCGACCGCGATTTCTGCTATCGCATAAATATGCATTGTTTGTTTGGAATTAGTGCAGGGTGAATACCACAACTAAAAATTTAAAAATAAAAACTTTTTTGCAAAAAAAAACAACCGACTTCCTTAAAAACACTACAAAGTGAAAAATAACTTTAATTTCGGAAGTCGGTGGCAAAAAAACCATAAATACAGATCCTAAGACACCGACTTCCGAAATTAAAGTTATTTTTCACTTTGTAGTGTTTTTAAGGAATTCGGTTGTTTTTTTTTGCAAAAAAGTTTTTATATGGGCGCAGTGATTGGTTCATTCTTATTTAACAGGATAATTAGACAACCAACATGGCAAATTATTTGGACTGATTTAAACAGTCTCGAGGAGATTTTAAAACAATTAAAATGTTTAAATATTTACCTACTTAGCAAAATAATAGTTTATAATAACCTGGACACGATGATCAAGATCCTACTATTATTATAAAGGTGAAAGTTTGTAGGTGAAAGTGACACCCTACGTCAATTTGCCGTGCCGTATAGGCATTTCATACAACTGTGCAATAGGTTCATTTATTTCGTAATAAACTTGTTTTAGAAAATACAGTACAGCGGTCTTCTTTTGAGACAATGGACCAATTCTCGTAATTAAAAACATGCAAAATTTAGTCGCACGCTCATCCTGGCCACAATCAAATGTCAAAGACTTGTCAAAATGTATGTCATCATTATCATCATCATTACAGTCGAAAGACGTCCACTGCTGGACATACGACTAATTTGGGAGGGTTTGGACGCTTGGCAGGCGGGTTGGCGATTGCAGTGTGGTGGTGAAATACATAGAGAACCCTGCTGCCTATTCTTTAGTGAGTCCCTTAGTCGCCTTCTACGAAACCCACGGGAAGAAACGGGATGTTGCTATTCTTTACGTTTGGCACTACACGGAACATGAAAATGTATGTAGGTACTGGAGATATATTTGACAGATTGCGACTGAGTTCAGATTGTGAACGCTCTTAAAAATGACAAGAATTGCTCCTTTGGTCTATGCCTTCCATGTCCATGTGTCAAACCCTGCTAGTGACAGAACTAATAACAAAGAAGGTACTAAAACAAAGAGAATTGAATAGTAGATTATTCACTAAGAAAGTAGGTGGTGGAAGATGAGCGCTATTTTGAATCCTGAGTGCGACGAGGGTCTCAGGCTCGCCCATGATGAAAACACTTATCCCCAAGGACAATACTCTAGTTTTTGCACCTACTGTGAAGAAATAAAAAGCAAATCGATTAACAAATTAGCTAGTAGTTTAAATAAATAATAGTTAAAAAAAAAACAAAAAAACACGCTTCCATTGAAAACCAAACTAAAAAGTACAAAGTTTTTAGTTTGGTTTTCAATGGAAGCGTGTTTTTTTAGTTTTTTTAAACTATTATTTATTTTCTATTTTTTAGGGTGTTTCGAATTTTGAGACGTATGTCAGCGTATTTTGAGACGTATGTCAGCGTAGTTTGTGTCGTATGTCAGCATAGTTTGTGACGTATGTCAGCGTAGTTTTCGATGACAGTTTTTTTGTTGTCCTGGTAACTCTGGCAAGGATAATGGCAGAAATTTATGAAATTATTGCATTGTCATCGGTCCTTGACAGGTGTGCAAAGATTGAATTAAATCTGGTCGTTTAAAGTGGGTCAAAATCACGCTAAAAGGAGTCGGTTACAAACAAACATACAAGTGAAGCTAATATAAAGCGTGTAAAAACAGTTTAAAAACAGGATAATACCTACATATAAATGTCAAGTTTAATACATTATTTACCAAAAAAAATAATATATTATTATATTTATTTATTATTCTATATATTATATTATATTATTTTCCGCAAAGAAAGGATCAAGTTTTTAATGCATAAGTTTCTGTCACTTTGTACGTGGAATTATTTATACACTCGAAGCATCTTATCGACTCGTCTGGGTCGGGCAAACATAATTACTATGTGGGGTACCAAAAACAAAAGGGTTTGAGGAGAAGACTCCAAAAATACGCACTAAATAGATTAAAATTGACAAAATCAAAAGTCGACTGCAACTAAAATTTCTTGAACAAGCTCACTTTTCAAGCAGTCTGATACAGTTGGTGGTAATAGTTTTCAAACGAATTTCTTAGTTGATTTAGAAATTTAAATCAGTTTATGCACCAGCGAGTCATAATGAAATTCTACACTATTAAGTCCCGGCTAGACTTAAATGACTTGTTTTAATGGTTTGCATGACATTTTATTTAGCATTAGCGAGCAGGTGGTGTGAAAAATAATTAGTTACTTCAATTCCTAGTGTCAGGCAATTTACATTTCTACCCTTTTTGAAGCCGATGTTGATGATTCTGTATTTCATGTCGTTAGATAGTTTTGGTATTCCTCCGATGAAACATATTCGTGCTGCCACAAATATTAGTGAACTAGCTTTTGCCCGCGGTTTCGCCCGCGTGGATGTCGGAAATTAATGCAAGAGGACGTATAACCGCGATAAGACTGTGCTATTCCAGGTTATATAGGTAATATAGACTCTGTGTGCTATTTTCGATCCAGATCCATTCAGCCATTTTTGCGTGATTGAGAAACAAACATCCAATCATACATATTTTCACATATATAATATTATTAGTAGTAGGATTATAACTCATATTACTTAGGATTCATAGTTTATGAGAACATCATGTGTGTTGGTTTTTTTAAAATTAGAGTAATAGTATTCAGAGTAAGAAGACTGCGACATAGGGCTTGGTTTAGTTGAATATAAGTCTTCCTGGTTTTTCTTAACGCTCCTATTTTACCTATACAGACACTCAATCATTTACCAGACACCGAACATAATTATAGGAATAGTACTTTTGCCAGTGGCTTGGCCCGTATAGCTGTCGGAAAATATCACCCGGGAACCTACTACCGGGATAAAGTAGGTATCCTATCTGTTACGTATCCATGATATAATATTATAATAGGTTGGGGAAAAAGTTTCTTCGCATTTTTTAAGAAAATTCAAAACATTTTTTAATAAAGTTTATTTACATTTAACTAAAGTATGTAGGTACCATTTTGATCGATAACTTTTTGCCATCTTGTAGGTAGGGACATGATCCCATTGCTATAGAGATTTTGGGACTTCTGGTCAAAATACCGCGACAAGTGGTTTTGGCAGTCCTCTCGTGATGTTAACCTGACACTGCCTAAAGAATTCTGAAGAGACCGAAACGGGTGGAAATCTGAAGGTGCAAGGTCAGGACTATACGGCGGATGCATTAACACCTCCCAGCCAAACTCTCTTAATTTTTGTTGGGTGGCTAAAGATGTGTGAGGTCTAGCGTTATCATGATGAAAAACCACACCCCTTCCGTTGATTAATTCCGGCCGCTTTCTCTCAACTTCTTGCTTTAATCTCATCAGTTGTTCGCAGTAGAGTTCAGAATCAATGGTCCTGCCTGGTGGTAACAGCTCATAATGAATAATGCCAACACACACACAGCATCACCTTGTTGCGAGTTAACCCGGGTTTCGCCACAGTCTGTGAAGCCTGACCGGCCTTTGACCACGACCTTTTTCGCACGTTCTTGTCATACGTGATCCACTTTTCATCACCAGTTATCAGCTTCTTCAAAAATTGTTCGGTTTCATTACGTCGTAATAAAGAATCACAAATGAGTACACGGTTCATTAGGTTTCTTTCAGTGAGCTCGTGAGGTACCCAAATGTCGAGCTTTTTTGTGTACCCAGTTTTTTTCAAATGCGCCAAAACTGTTTTGTGGTCAATTTCCAGTTCTTCAGCTACGTCGTAACTACTGGTATGCCGATCTTGCTCCACTTTTTCAAAAATGGCATCCATTTTATCCGTAATAGGGCGACCAGAGCGACGTCCATCTTTGACATCAAAATTTCCGGATTGAAAACGCTTAAACCAAATTTGTGCTACTCTCACAGACACTACACTAGGTCCATAAACATAGCAAATTTTTTTCGCGGCTTGCTTTGCATTTTTACCTTTTTTGTAGTAAAATTTTAAAATGTATCGAATTTCTTCATTAGATTCACTCATCTTGACGGTACGAAAAACAAATGAAAATCACAAATTTTCCTAATTTGAATTTGGAATTATGTTCTTTAAAATTTAAACTTTCAATGATACCAAAATCAGCCAGATACAATTAATAGTATAGCCAAAGAGATTTTATTACAAGTTCATACATACTATAATGCGAAAAGACTTTTTCCCCAACCTAATATCTTTGTGCCAAATTCGATCTAAATCCGTTTGGCCGTCTTTGCATCATTGAGAAACAAACATCCAAAAATCTAAACATCTAAGCCATTTCGCGGTCTCTTACTTGGAATAATACTATTAGGTTTATTTTGAGTATAATGAACACACATGATATTCGCAATTACTATGAAGCCAAAGTAATATGAATTACAATCCTACTTATCCTGTACTACCCGGCCGCTGCCAACGCGCTCTGCGCCCGCTTTTTAAATCTCTAATATCTTCTAAGATATTTATTTAAATTACATGCTGTAAAGGGCCATATTGATCTATATTAAATGCACAATGTATTTAAGGTACTTAATTGGATAAGGATTAATGCTGTATTGCTTAAAATCGCTTCGTAAATAAGCCCTTATTTCTCGTAAAAAGTAAAAGATAAAAAATGGTTATTGTGGGTTATCCCTAAGAGATAGACATATACCATTAAGGACATTTTTGTAGGCCTTTTTAAGGTGTACAATACTGTAGTACATTATTTTGATCTATTTCGTAGGATTCAGCCAGGGTTTTTCGAATTTTGAGACGTATGTCAGCGTAGTTTTCGAAGACAGTTATTTTTTTCTAAAATAAAAGAATCTTTCTAAAATAAAAGTAGCCTAAGTTACTCATTGTTACATCAGCTATCTGCCAGTGAAAGTCCCGTCAAAATCGGTCCAGCCATTTCAGAGTGTGGAGTGATAAAAATGGATATAGTTAGAAAACGTATAAAGGAGAAATTTAAAAGTAACGCCAGTGATAGAAAAGTTGAAAGGAAATCATTTCTCTTCATATGAGCATATGATGAAGAGGGAAGAAACGCACGTGAATAAAAAAGCGAAGAAGAGAAAGGCCCTAGAAAAGATGAATGGATTGTGTGAAGAATGATATGAGAGAGAAGAGAGCGAATAAAAAGAAAACATGTTGCACTGACCCTAAGTAACTTGGGACTTGGGATAGTGATGATAGATTCATGGTCACACACTATTCATTATTAAAATGACTCTATAACTATTCATATCCTGATTGAAATCGATGGTAGAAGAACAAAATATCTGCACGCAAAATGGTTTTCTTCCATAGCATAGCATATTATGCAGTTGCAGTAGCAGTAGGTTTCTGTTTGGTATACCTATCTCCTAGATAGTTGCTATTACCCGCATACTGCCTATCTAGTGTACCGCGTATTCGGTCACTATATCCATCTTTTTCTTTCATGACAAAACAACCTATGATGGCATCACCAAGAGCAAATATCATTGATAGTATTCTGGGCCTGGGTGGTCACCCGAGCCATAGAAAAGTTACTGAAGCGAGCCAGCTGAACCCGGGAAATACCTATTTCGCGCGTAGACGTATAATTTGAAAGATTTTTAATTGAAATAAAACTTATTTGGTTGAAATACATGTAGGCAACCACAATTAGTACAAACGCCAGCACATCAAGCTACTACAATCTGTCAATTTCTTTAATAGATTTTCAACTTTTGCGCTAAAGTATTAGGTTCAAGGTTGATTGACAGAATTTGTCAGTTTCGGGTAGCTTGATATGCTGGCGTCTGTACCACTTCCTAAAAATATGAACTAAGTCTTAAAACTAAATAAATATTATGTGTAATACGAATATTAATTACGAATATTTTTCAGTTTGCATGATAAACGTAAACAAAGCATAAGGAGTATATAGGAATCGTTGAAGATGGCGTTTTGTAGTTTCTACTTACCCCCATGGCATGAGTTTATGTATGTATAAGTCATTTTAAATTTAAAAACTTTCAAGACCCACCACAATTTGGCATTCATACACTTCCGCAAAACAATTCATTTTATTACAAAGTTCACCAACTCTTTGCTCAACCATTTTAAATATTATAATAAATTAACAGTATCTTTCGGTACGCTACGCTACGCTTCGTACACAGGTCCTTTTTACAACAGCTTTGTTAAAATCCACAATATCTAAAAAGAGTCTGCGCTCTGAATAACAAAGAGACTACTTAGTTTTATTAAAATATCGACAGTCTTGTGTCCAGGTTGGTTAAGGATAAGGTAGGTAAGGTATGTCAAATATGTAGTTAGTCCCTAGGGTTGTTGATAAAGTAATAGTTTCGTGGTTCTTGGCAGCCCTGGCTGGAATGAGAGCCAGCAGAGGTGCAGAAACTGGTGCCAGTTCGTCGAGTGAATATAAATCAGAGTTTAGGTTCGAACTTCGCTTTCGTTGCGACGATAAGCACGCGTTCATTCGACTGTACTTTTGTTACTACCAGAGTTTGTGTTCTGTACGTCTACCTACCTACTCAATCATTTAAAAACCATCTCGAAATTACCACTGAAAATTTTATCCTCTATACACCGCTCAGACAAACAAGATGAATGTATATTTTTACCTCCAATCACTATTTTTAGGATAGTTCCATCAGTATGAAGACAATAAAATCCTACAATAAAGTCACACTGGAATGATTTTGTTTCTGTTCTCACAATTATTCTCTATATTTTTGTTAATTTCAGCGGGTCTTTCTTCTCCTATATTATTGACACAATAAAATAAGTCAAGTGCTCAATTAACATTAAATCCGAAATTACATCAGGAACACGATAAAATAAAATCTTTAATTAACACATAAATCGGCTTTTATGGGGACGAGAATCAGGTGATTAGCAAAAGCCATTGTAATTGCTGTTACAATCTGAACACCTTAATGAGGGGGGATTAGAATTGTAAATTTAGTACATTCAAAACAAATTATAACGAAATGGGGGTTCGAATTTGAAAAACGTTTGATAAAATTGTTTTCTCGACTCGTTCATCCACTCTCAGTTGCCATACGGTCCTGTAGGTACTAGTATTGCTCACGGAAGTGTTGCAACAAAGAACTGAAAGGATTTGATTCTCTTTGTAAAATACTTTAACGCCATGACAAAAGTGTATTACACAGTAGCCCGTTGCAGCAGGGCAGCTTCAAAGGAGCGTTCCACAGTGGACTTCGATATACTGAGAGCGAATACGAAAATCGTAAAGGCTACTGCTATAGATAGGTAGCTTAGGTACATGCAGGTAGATCAACCTGGACAAAGGTATCACATCTGATCGCTCTTTCTGAATGCATGCACATAGTTTCATGGTCTTGTTACGCCAGTTTGTTTCTAACAGTAGACAGAAGGTGATTGATTGTATCTTGAGGCCGTTTTTGAGTTTGGTCGGTTCAGCAAACGGTAGAATTCGAACATATTTGGTATCAGGTATATAAAACTACTACAGGGTCGAATTAAATTTCCTGGTGAAACTTAGGCTTCCTCAATACGCCGGAATCACACTGGCACCGGACTGCATGTTGGTGTATACGAATAAATATCGCGCAAACCTACGCCTCCGGCACCGCACCGCGCCGTAACCATGTATAATCCATAAGAGACAATTTTGGGCACATCCAGCACCCTAATTGCGAAACGCACAATTTATCAGAATCTGAATGGGATTGAAGATTATTTCTAAACCATTGCGTCAATTATTCGAATAAATTGTCGGCTCAGCAACGTAAATAACGCAATGAATGTTGTTTAACTATGAATATTAAACCAATTCCTACCGATAAAAAGTTCCGCAATTAACCCTCTGTTACAGCCTGCAGAGAAGACAAAGTTGAATTACACGTGCTTCTTGTAAAAAAGTAGGAAATAATGAAAAATAAATGTAGTATATCTGACTATACAAAAGATTTTTTTGTGCAGTCTTTACAGTTTCATTGACAATGCTTTATTGAACTGTAACTGTAGCTTTACTATTTAAAACTCGGCATCAATGCGCTGTAGCCTAGGTAAATGCGGTCCTAGCGCGGCGCCGCCGGTACGGTGCTTGCGCGATAATCATGCGTATACACAATCATGGGTCCGGCGCCGGTGAAGCTCCAGTATCATGTACATGAAGCCTTACGATAAAACCAAAAACAAATTTTCCAAACTCATTATACCTTTTCACTAGCGTTCTAACGGAACCTCGCCTCCACCTCCGCAAGTGCGGAACTTTCGCAACAAATCGTACCTGCGCCTCTGTAAGTTCTTTGCGGAGTTTTAACGGAGGTTTGCTCCCATTGTTACTCTGAATTGCCGGCGACGCGACGTCAAGTCCAGTACCAAGTAAGCAATTATTTAGTGGTACGGGTTTAATTTATGAACCCTTAAGAAATCAGTTAGAGGGTGATAAAACCACAAAACAGTCGTTCGTCCAATATAATTTGCCTCTTCTTAACCCTTTCATGGGCGTTGACGTGTATATACGTTCCAAGACAGCTACGAGTGGTGACAGAACGTACTACCACGTCTATTTTAATTTATTTGTTTTAAGCAGACCGTATACTCACGTTGACTTTCCGCCACAACGCATGAAAATTTCAAAATTGTTCTGTTTTTTTTTTTCGACTCCACGTCAATAAACGTCTAACCATTTTGTACGAAGAATTGATGTGTCATTCTACATATACCACGTGATCGCGTACCGTCCGCGAAAGGGTTAAATTGGATTACCAGTAAAATTTACTATTTTAAAAATACATAGTAAACCTACTATGACGTACCTATTTTGAATAAAGTCTTTTTAAATACGATCAGGTATGTTATTTCATCTTCCCCTGGGGTAGTTAGGTAATAAATGATTATTGATATTTTTGCCCACCTCTGCTTCCGCCTCCGATACCCTGTGCATCAGCGGAAAATCATCATCAGACGTCCATTGCTAGACATAGGCCTCCAAACTAAGGTTCTTTGACATAGTCGTCACGAATACTTAACAGTTATGGAATATCAAAAGGAACAACTTATTAGGAAGATTATCTTAAACTGCATTAAATTGGTTCAGTATACCCACGCGTATGTCTCAATCTTATTACAATGATTACTGACACCTACCTACGGATTAAACTTAATCTTCGTGCGCTAAATATGGCTCCTACGCTGCTTAAGCTCACCTATGTAATAAAATTGCGGATTACCAGACTTACTAATTTACTACTGCGCGGCGTTGCCTTAACTTTGATATGATTTCAAGCTAAGCTAACGTGATTAGCGTCTAAGAGACGAGAGAAGAGCATGTGGTACTGGATTGTAGTATCCTAGGATGCTATTATGATGTCAGTATTTAGTAAGTGCATTTGCAGTTTCTCTACCTACTTACTCTGTAAAAATGTTAGTGTGTACTCTCAGTGTGGATTTCCAAATAGAAAAAAACCATTTATACCCGGAGACGTTTTTCCTAAATTTCGAATCTTTAGCACACTTTTCATCAATAAAACTATTACAACGTACTTCAGTTCAGCTCATCCCATAGCAATGAAACACCATCTATAAAATAGTATTACCTATACAAAAGTGTTTGTTATGTTTTAACATATTATGTTTTTATTCACAGCCATTGACAGCAAAGTCAGTATATTGCATTTTCAGTATCGGCAGTTAAAAATACAAGCCCGCATGTAAGAGAGGTATACCCAAATCAGTGAATACAATCGTTATACTTTTCAGAGCCTTTGTATTAAATTTCGAGTTTAATAAGGGACTTATTAGAACGTTTACTAGGTAATTCCAGCTAATGTTAACTTTTGTGATTCGTGGTCAATAACATTGTATAAACTAGCTCGAGGACTTAACATAGTCTGTCAAGTTTGTGATGTATGGATGTCCTTATTAGTTCAATACCGTATGTTACCCGTATCTAAGCCGTGCCTAAGGCAGCGCGACTGAAATCAAACCATAGCATTGGCGCAAGTTACTAAGAGCGGATTTCAACGATGTAACTGAACTCGATCAGCACTTCTAAACCGCCTTTGGTTTAACTGGTGATATTCACCCCTAGTAGGTAGTTCTCCACAGTAACTTAGGCCGTATTTCAGTACCTCACTCAAGACTCAAGCATTACTTACTTAAAGATAGTTTAAAGCCATTTGATTGGTTAAAACTACTTTTAAGCAATGCTTTTGTCTTGAGTGAGGTTTTCTAATATGAAACTTAATGTTGACTTGAACCATAAGTAGCTTAGATGAATTTATTGTTTAGCAACACCACCAACTAAAATTATCCGTGTAGTTATTCAAAACATAACGAGCGTTCTTTGACAGTTATACCTACATAATGTAATGACCGTAACACGGCAAAATGGCGTAAAATATAAATTTGCTTACTAATAATTTCCCTGACAATACTACCTACCCACGTTGTGGCCCCGTGATAAATATTTAACCTCCTACACTTCGGACCGTAGCTATTTGATTGATTAACAGCGACAATAAAGATATTTCGACCGCCGTGTCAGTCGACTCGCGGCCACTTTGAACTAAAAAATCCCGGTCACGTTCCGAATAGAACACAAGTGCCCGCGATGCATAGACAACATGTTTGTTTTTTAAATATACATTGGAACGTAATGAAAGGGCCATGAATGGACAATGCGATGAGTGCAACTATTAATATCATTTGAAATAATTTATCTACGGTTTCAAGGTAAATTGATCCTAATAGACATGTATACCAACAGGCTAGTTAGAATACTAGACTTAATATAACGGTCGCGATTTTGAGTACTTTTTACGTGTCTTGCGTAAATGTCCTGCAGATAGAGTAGCATCGTGTTACAGGTCGCTGAGCTGTCGACACAGGTCCACTCAAAACTGCAATGGCTCTTTCTTGAAAAGGCTCTTCCAAACATGGCCCTGCGTTGCTTTATTAGTTTCACATATCTTAAAAGTAATTTTTGGACTTTATAAGAGACCTCTGCATTTTTTTTTCTTATCGTTCATTCAGCTAAGAAAAGCCGGCACCATCTAGTTTTAAAAGTTGACCAAAAATCTATATCTTCGAAGATCAAATTACAGAAATAAACATTTCTTTTCAAATCAGCATTTATTTTATTTATAACTAGCTTTTGCCCGCGGCTTCGCCCGCGTGGATGTCGGAAATTAATGCAAGAGGACGTATAACCGCGATAAGAATGTGTTATTCCAGGTTATATAGGTAATATAGACTCTGTGTGCTATTTTCGATCCAGATCCATTCAGCATTTTTGTGTGATTGAGAAACAAAGACCCAATCATACATATTTTCACATTTATAATATTATTAGTAGTAGGATTATAACTCATATTACTTAGGATTCATAGTTTATGAGAACATCACGTGTGTTGGTGTTTTTAAAATAAGAGTAATAGTATTCAGAGTAAGAAGACTGTGACATAGGGCTTGGTTTAGTTGAATATAAGTCTTCCTGGTTTTACTTAACGATCCCATTTTACCTATACAGACACTCAATCATTTACCAGACACCGAACATAATTATAGGAATAGTACTTTTGCCAGTGGCTTGGCCCGTATAGCTGTCGGAAAATATCACCCGGGAACCTACTACCGGGATAAAGTAGGTATCCTATCTGTTACGTACCCATGATATAATATATCTTTGTGCCAAATCCGATCTAAATTCGTTTGGCCGTCTTTGCATCATTGAGAAACAAACATCAAAAAATCTATACATCCAAGCCATTTCGCGGTCTCTTACTTGGAATACTATTAGGTTTATTTTGAGTATAATGAACACACATGATATTCGCAATTACTATGAAGCCAAAGTAATATGAATTACAATCCTACTTATCCTGTACTACCCGGCCGCTGCCAACGGATGGACGGGACGGACGTACGACCCGCCAGCTGCTCTGTGCCCGCTTTTTAAATCTCTAATATCTTCTAAGATATTCATTTAAATTACATGGTGTAAAGGGCCATATTGATCTATATTAAATGCACAATGTATTTAAGGTACTTAATAGGATAAGGATTAATGCTGTATTGCTTAAAATCGCTTCGTAAATAAGCCCTTATTTCTCGTAAAAAGTAAAAGATAAAAAATGGTTATTGTGGGTTATCCCTTAGAGATAGACATATACCATCGCGGACATTTTTGTAGGCCTTTTTAAGGTGTACAATACTGTAGCACATTATTTTGATATATTTCGTAGGATTCAGCCACGGTTTTTCTAATTTTGAGACGTATATCAGCGTAGTTTTCGAAAAAAGTTATTTTTTTTTCTAAAATAAAAGAATTTTTCTAAAATAAAAGTAGCCTAAGTTACTCCTTGTTACATCAGCTATCTGCCAGTGAAAGTCCCGTCAAAATCGGTCTAGCCATTTCAGAGATTAGCGGAAACAAACAGACAGACAAAAATTGTAAAAAATGTTGTTTTAGTATATGTATCGTGTATACATCTATATACACTTAGTAAAAAGTGGTTATCTTATATTAAAAACAGACACTCCAATTTTATTTATTTGTATAGATACCAACAGCTTCTATATGCAATGTTTTTAGTACCTGTGTATAACAATTAGTACTAAATATGTTGTGTATGTAGGTTCTACGCATTTTCACAAGTTTTAATATGTACTTCCCACTTTCCGCTTTATAAGTGTCTGCTAGTGCTACTTACGGGTCAAAAGCGAGTCGGACTCGTGCACCGAGGGTTCCGTACCATTAGATAAAAATATATTATAGTATTAATTTTATTGCATACTAGCTGACCCGACAGACGTTGTCCTGTCTCTTTGATGATATTTGAACACGCGTTCTGTCAATTCTATGTCAAATGTCATAATGTTACATTAAAAAAGTTTACATTGTCCTATTATATGGTTGTTAAGTATTTTTAAATAAGTGTTCTTAAATTTTCTAATTTCCCGCGCACTTTTTTTTTTTTTTTTTTTCATAAGAACCTTCTCCTGACAATTACAAACACAACAACAACAAAAAAAGTGAAAGCGGTCCAGCCGTTCACGCGTGATGTCGTGACCAAGGGAAATAGGGATTCATTTTTATATATGTACTAGCTTTTGCCCGCGGCTTCGCCCGCGTGGATGTCGGAAATTAATGCAAGAGGACGTATAACCGCGATAAGAATGTGTTATTCCAGGTTATATAGGTAATATAGACTCTGTGTGCTATTTTCGATCCAGATCCATTCAGCCATTTTTGTGTGATTGAGAAACAACAACCCAATCATACATATTTTCACATTTATAATATTATTTGCCCGCGGCTTCGCCCGCGTGGATGTCGGAAATTAATGCAAGAGGACGTACTACCGCGATAAGAATGTGTTATTCGATGTTTTATATAGGTAATATAGACTCTGTGTGCTATTTTCGATCCAGATCCATTCAGCCATTTTTGCGTGATTGAGAAACAAACACCCAATCATACATATTTTCACATATATAATATTATTAGTAGTAGGATTATAACTCATATTACTTAGGATTCATAGTTTATGAGAACATCATGTGTGTTGGTGTTTTTAAAATAAAAGTAATAGTATTCAGAGTAAGAAGACTGTGACATAGGGCTTGGTTTAGTTGAATATAAGTCTTCCTGGTTTTTCTTAACGCTCCTATTTTACCTATACAGACACTCAATCATTTACCAGACACCGAACTTAATTATAGGAATAGTACTTTTGCCAGTGGCTTGGCCCGTATAGCTGTCGGAAAATAACACCCGGGAACCTACTACCGGGATAAAGTAGGTATCCTATCTGTTACGTATCCATGATATAATATATCTTTGTGCCAAATTCGATCTAAATCCGTTTGGCCGTCTTTGCATCATTGAGAAACAAACATCCAAAAATCTAAACATCTAAGCAATTTCGCGGTCTCTTACTTGAAATAATACTATTAGGTTTATTTTGAGTATAATGAACACACATGATATTCGAAAATAACACCCGGGAACCTACTACCGGGATAAAGTAGGTATCCTATCTGTTACGTATCCATGATATAATATATCTTTGTGCCAAATTCGATCTAAATCCGTTTGGCCGTCTTTGCATCATTGAGAAACAAACATCCAAAAATCTAAACATCTAAGCAATTTCGCGGTCTCTTACTTGAAATAATACTATTAGGTTTATTTTGAGTATAATGAACACACATGATATTCGCAATTACTTTGAAGCCAAAGTAATATGAATTACAATCCTACTTATCCTGTACTACCCGGCCCCTGCCAACGCGCTCTGCGCCCACTTTTTAAATCTCTAATATCTTCTAAGATATTCATTTAAATTACATGCTGTAAAGGGCCATATTGATCTATATTAAATGCACAATGTATTTAAGGTACTTAATTGGATAAGGATTAATGCTGTATTGCTTAAAATCGCTTCGTAAATAAGCCCTTATTTCTCGTAAAAAGTAAAAGATAAAAAATGGTTATTGTGGGTTATCCCTAAGAGATAGACATATACCATTGAGGACATTTTTGTAGGCCTTTTTAAGGTGTACAATACTGTAGTACATTATTTTGATCTATTTCGTAGGATTCAGCCAGGGTTTTACGAATTTTGAGACGTATGTCAGCGTAGTTTTCGAAGATAGTTATTTTTTTCTAAAATAAAAGAATCTTTCTAAAATAAAAATAGCCTAAGTTACTCCTTGTTACATCAGCTATCTGCCAGTGAAAGTCCCGTCAAAATCGGTCCAGCCATTTCCGAGATTAGCGGGAACGAACAGACAGACAGACAGACAGACAGACAGACAAAAATTTTAAAAAATGTTGTTTTGGTATATGTATCGTGTATACATCCATATACACTTAGTAAAAAGTGGTTATCTTAATATTAAAAACAGACACTCCAATTTTATTTATTTGTATGTATGTATACAATTTTATTTATTTGTATAGATATATAATATATATAAATATATATAGTAGTGCAGTTTTAGGTCAGTGCCATCTCTTGACCGATTGGAGAACTAATATAATTTTTGTTGATGATTTCTGAAAAATTGTGCTATTTAGAGACATCGTTTTATTATTCCTGTAATCTTAACTTAAACTTCTATCACATAGAATAGTTTCAGATTTTTCTCTATGCAAACTTCGGACATAAGATGGGGAAGAACATTTTTTTTTTTTAATCGAAGACTGCGGCCTTAAAAGAAATGTTGAGAATGTGGAAATAACGCTCTCACATATGATATGTCACATGCCCTAGTAGCCCCATTCCGAATTTTTAAGATCCCGTTCAGTCCTTTTGCAAAAAAAAAACTGTTTTTATTTCTTTCTTATTTGCAAAATACTTGGACAAACGCCATCTAAAACTATTCCTAATTTCCAAATAGCATTAGTAATTTTTGAGATATCCAGCTGTGACATACAGACTGAGTCTCACCACTAGGGTTTCTTTTTACCATTTTGGTACGGAACCCTAAAAACAAATTCTTTAGAAACAGTACAGAAAATGTCCCCCCCTCTGTATTGAAATGGTGCTGGGTAAAGCGGATCACATGGTGTAGTGTGTACTTAAGTCCTCATTAGCACCATTGAAAAAACTTTTTAACAAAAAAAGGGACCGCTGAAAAAACTGAAAAGCAAAAAATTATAAACCTTTTTTATTTAACCTTAATAACTAAGTTCTTAAACTAATGTAGGGTAAGGTTGCGATCATTGGACTAGTGCTTTGATCGGACCCATAGAGCAACACGGACCACCGGCGGACTCTGGTCCGTGTTGCTCTATGGATCGGACCACTTCAATATGTCGCGAACTATCAACTATTGTTTTTAAAAATCATTTTTTATAACGGCTCGCTAGCTTTACGACCCCCTGCCTGGCCCCTTTATCGCCAAAGTCGCCGAAGGCTTGTTTGAGTAGACATGCGTGTCGTCGTGTTGTCCCCGCGGTTAATCTTAAATTCTTGCGATAGTTTTATCTTAATGTTTTTGTAGGCACCTTGATAATCCATATCATTAGGCCATTATTGCCTAGGTCCGAAGATAGCATCTTGGTGGTCCAATCAAATTTACTGTGGTCCAAATAAGGCGACCTTATTATATTTACTTTTCGGTCTTTTGACGCAATACACTTTATTATAAAAATCCGAAACAATAGCTGCGGATACTTCAATAAAAGCTCTATTCATTTAACCAATTTTTATGTTCCATACTGCTACTATTAAGATTTTATGCCCGTTGAAAGTTAAGTGGTCCAGTAGTACAACCTTACCTTAAGTACACCTATGCCATTATGAGTCGGCACTTTGTGTGATCTTTGTTCACTGATTGTTTGTCACCGACTCAATATTATTTTGGTCCAATCCAATAATGCTTTTATCTCAATTTTATGATGTACTTACTCTTTAGATACTCTTACTTTCTTTCTAAGAATGACACCTCTCACTATCCTTACCACTGGACATAATAAACCTCCATTAATTTTTTCAGTCGACTTTTTAATAAAAATGTCATTCAACGGGATTAAATTAATTTAGAGGGTTAAATTGGTTATTTTAATGATAGTAATTCTCTAAATACATAGAACCGTGTTGCGAATCATATTTTGATACAGCCTGACACCGAACTACACATTGCTTTGTTACCCGCCTCGAAAAGCCATGTTTAATAGATGCCGTTAGATAGCTCTTTTTAAACTGGGTAGAAACTCCGATTGCGCCTAATTCATTATCCGTGTCCGTCCAGAGCTTAATTGAATCATAATTTCATTTTGAGCAGCACAAAAATATTCTGCTTGAACCCATTATATACGAAACAACAACGAATTGCAACATAAACTAAAATATAAGAATTGACGTTTTTATAACTGACATTTTCGACAATTTGTGATTGCCGTTCGCAGTTCAGGGATTCTTGAGCTCAATTTTATTAAGATTTAATACAAGAATTCCACTCCTTCTTCCTTTTTCTCCTCCTTTCATTTATTTCTATTTTAGCAGATACTAACTTCCATACATTTCGTGGCATCATCCTTTGAATTTCGCGGGATACGTTGGCGCTTCCACCATACGAATTTGGCGCCCTTTTAACAATTCATCAATGGACAACATGACATCCGTTTTAATTGTTGCCTGGAAAAAAATATCATAATCGTTTAGTCGATTCTTATTGAAGTTGATGTATGAGTTTCTAATTATTTGTAATAAAAACATGATCAATGTTGACAGATTTTATCATTTTACTAAAAATAAATACTAGAAAGTTCCATTAATATTTAAAGAAAGTTGAAAAAACGATGACAGAAACCACAAAGCATCACTTGACAGATACTTTCTTGAACGCAGCCAACGTATTGTCAAATAAATATTTTTAATCTGTGATTCAAAATTTGCCAGCTGGGCGGTTCCGATATTTATTTTCATAATTTTAAAATCAAAATATATTCCTCTGAACAATATTGCAACCACTGGTAGTTCTTGCCAATAAGAACAATTGCCGTGACATGTAAGTACTATAATTTTTTTACTTAATTTCAAATGAATTACCTGCTTGTCGTTTGAAATCAATATCATTGTACCTAAGGTCCTCAAATTCTTGCGAAAGTAACAAAATGAATTAGTGCAATAACCTTTCAAATTATGGCTATATTCATGATGCCGTTTTCCTGTATAGTAAAGTTGGTTACGATTTGCGGAATGTCGAACCGCAGTACAAAACTCTATGTAATGAGGCTGAGACTTTGAGAAAAAAAATACCAACAATAATTATTTTAAGTTGGAGTTTCAATTCTGTTTTCTTTCTATTTAACCGTCTGTAAAACATTAGAAAACGCGGTTGTTGTTTCCTGATATTAATTTTAGGAAAAGACTAACCTACTGCTAAATATTAAACATGACTCAGTTGCAGTCAGAGTTGAGTCTGATGCTGTGTCTGTCACTAAAGGCTTATGAGGCATTTGATTGATGTGTTGATATAAGTTATTTTAACTACCCATTTCCTTTGTTCTGAAAGAAACTGCATAGAATAAAATAGTTAAATCGATCCATGTATACAAAACTAGATCCCAGATTAATACTTATTTAACTTAAAGTCTCAGGGGCCTATAAATTTACGCAAAATGCTTTCTGCATGATTGCACAAATGCCAAAACCCGTTGTGTGGTATGAGTGGGTAATTTAGCAGTAAGAACAAAAAATAATGATCATTATAGACATTCAAAAAAAAAAATAGAAATAACACAGCAATTATAATAGACAACATGCAAGGAAAACAACAAATACTCGTTTGTTTCCCTGACATTGTCTAGTCTCTCCATTGTTTAAAATTAAATAAACACGAACTCAAAGCATTTATTTCAATTAAAACACAGGCACTTTTGGACGGTCAAGAGGCAGTCAAAATTGTGTCAGTGCTAAATAATTTACACATACGATTCCCTTATGTTGATATATTTAATATCAAACAACAAAAAAAAAAAAGAAAAAGAAAAGAAGCAAGAATAAGAAAACAAGAAAGAATAAGAAGAAAGAAATAATTTGTAACATAAGTATGTGATGAACTTATGAATAAATCTAAATTATATTTAAAAAATTGATTAGAAGGTATACAGAGAGTCTCCACACACAAATACAACATTTACACACCCATTTGTAAATTCACACCCACACAGCACACTTAGCAATGCTTAGCTAGCAGTTTACTTCATTCTATATATTTGTTTCTGCTGCATGTATTCTATATAGCTATTAAATTGGAAATCTGTAATTGGCTGTAACAATAGTTATATAGTTTTAGATAAAATTTCAAAGAGCTATAAATTAAAATCACAATAAAATAAGTTAAAATTTACAAATTCAAACAATTTGATAACATTTTTTATAAATCATCATCATCAAACAATTTGAAAGCATTTTTATAAATATCCCATGAAAAAATTATAGTCAGATAAACTTAATTAGGTTCTGAATAAAATAATCAGATGAGAATAATTAACAATTAAGATAATCACGATCAAAAATCGTGGGCTGGAAATATGTTATCATAATTAATGTCAAGCGCAGGCGTTTGTTACTAAAAAGACAAAAATACATTAATATCTATTATAATATTCAACAAATAACAATTTAATCAATAAATAAATAAGTTTGTAATCTCAGTAAAAAAAGAGAAGCATCTCTTCCAAATATTACAATATAAATATTAGCTTCTGCCCATGACCTCGTCCGCTTCAAATTTCTTGTTCCCGTCGTATCGAATCGCCTGCCCGTATGAGTACTTCATATTCGTGACTTTGATGTTATATAGTCTTCCGCGATAAATGGGCGATCCAACACTGTAATAATTTTTCAATTCGAACAAGTACCTCCTGAGATAAGCGTGTTTAACTAAACACATTCTTCAGCTTTATAATATTAGTATGGATATTCCATAAAATACATTCCAAAAACAGCTGACTGTATGCACAACCTACACTGCTAAATAAATAATTTGCTTTAAAGAAATTGACTTTGACAGTTCCATATAGTCTTGATTTACAATGAAATTGTCTTTTCAACTTGAAAACAATAAGTAACTACTACCTTAAAAAATAATAAAAGGCTTATTTATAATCAACTTACAGACTAAAACATTTAAGTATCATGTTACAATAAAAAGAAGCCTTCTCCAATGAGTCGCTTATTATTTAATTTTAACTGTAACTGATCAGGTCATACCTTTGTAAACCACTTTGTAGAAAACAAATATAAGTTCTTCTATACCTACTTAGTTTCTATTGTAAGAACTTACTAACATTGCCATATAACAATTTCCGTAATAATTGTTTTACCTATTGTTATAGAATGAGCACTTTACTTTAGGCCTTGAAAAGTAATAGGTAAATCTTTATGGATTGAGTTTCAACTTATTTCCTATATTTACATGATTGTTACAAAATAAAACTAAATATAGTTTTTAAAGATTTTTAAATAATATGTGCCTAATGTAAAATGTATTTTTTATAACAATTTGTGTAATACCTACATTAAATCTACAACTAGGGATATTTTCACATGTTGCTGCAAAGTAATAAATCATCAAATTAACTCATTAAAAAATCTTTTATTGTTGTATGACCTCAAGTATTTTTAAGTAAAATTAAATTCTAGAACTTAACAATTATTTCTTTCTGTCTTAACCACATCAAGTGAAAATATAAAAGTAGCTGAAATTGAATGATTAAGATTCTAATAACTCTGCACTAGTTATGTGGTTATTAACCAATCTAAGAATATAAATTACAGCATTAAGATTAAAGCCCTATTTTGTATTAAAAAAATGAATAGTCTGTAGACTGGTAGAAAATGCCTGTGGCATTAAGTGCGCCTCTGTACATTTGTGTGCTTAAATTATTAAATATATAAATAATCCAACTTTGGTCAACAATAATAATTTTAAAAAATCACTACACATTTTAAATCAAAGACCCCCCGCGGCGTCTGTCCGTCTGAACGCGATAGACTCAAAAACTACCGAGCGGATTTTCATACGGTTTTCACCCACGGAGGAAGGTTAAGGTGTAGAATTCATTAAAAAATATGACGACGACTGTTGAAGCTGTCAGAAACATCATGCCGACTGGGAGCTGTACTGGAGGCGCCGCATGAACTAAAAGAGATAAATTAAAACAATTAATACTCTTCTTCTCGACCTCCACGCGGGCATAGCCGCGGGCAAACGCTAGTGAGGAATTTAGTTAAATTGTTTATCAAAAAATTGCATTGCAAAGCACAGCGAATATTTTGTTTATTATAGTTTTTGCATTTTAAAATGTTATGAGTTTTTAGCTTTTAGGTGCTGAGCTGCATGTTACGATATTATTCTCATTTATATTGTGCATTAATTATTTAGTAACTTTTCTTTTAAGCTTTGCGTGTTTTTGTTTGTCTATAGTTATTTTTTAATTTCTTTTGCATTTCAATCACTTTTTTGTAAGAATTATTGAAATTTCTCTGCACTTACGTAAGAATGATCTTAGTGAAATTGACTACACCTAATCCATCTTAGATTATACCTAAAACTTCAAGAAACAAAAGAAAAACTTGAAAAGTTTCTGAACCATACTAGCCAAATCTTCGGCTTAAGCTCAAAGGGAATTATGGACTCACAAATGGTTCCCGTGCCCTGCCGCCATTTGAAAGACTTTTCCTACCTTTTTTTTTTTCAAATATTTAAAACAAGCAAGGGTTGGATCGAGGTGGCCCTGGAAAACGATGCCTGTAGGAACTTGGTGAAGGCATTTTGGTCTGCACTGTCCCATTGCCTAGCACTGGGACAGTGCAGACCAAGAAAATCTAAAGTGAAAAAATCGTTTGTCTTCATGCTATAATATGAGTTAATTTCATTCGCGACACCTGTTTAATACGCTTTGCGTTATAGCGTTGCAACATTGATGTATTGCGACGTGGTGTCGTGCACCGGTGTTCGCACTTCGTTTTGCACTGTGTAGTGTACAGTAACCTGTGGTTGCGTGAGTACAACAAATAACAGTAGCAACTTGCAACGCGTGCCGTCAGAGAAACACTGGGTATTGTCGGTACAGATGCACTAAGCATTTAAATTGGATTATGTGTGTCGAGAGACTCCGCTAGCGAAACGGGATGAGGGGAGTTAAGACTCACTCGACTCTAGATTATTATACCAGTGTCGCAATCGAGACCTTAACTATCACGTATCGAATACCCTTATCCAATACTATCACCACAATGTTATTACGTTCATGTACGTGCGTTATGTGACACGATAAGAGCATTATTCCATTTGAAAGTACTTTTAAAATGATCTACAAGTATCTTGTGCAAACGTTTTAAATCAAGAAATACAACGTGTACATACAAATTTGCTACATATACATTATAGGTGTTCAGTAACCCATAACGGGTATATTGCCATCAGCGATTGCCGTCGCTTTAAATTGACAAGCGTGCCACAGCTATGCTGCTATGAGTCACGGTTGCCTACCCACGTGGCGTGGTCGCCCTCGCCACTTCGCGACTAGTTATATTTTTTGTTTGTGTTGTAAACTAGGAAATATGCACAGTAATTCGGCCGTTCTATTCATTAAGGTTTTGTGCGGCCTGAATAGAAGTGTTCGGGCTTATTCGTAAAATAAGAACAGTAAAGCACTTTATATGGATGTAACATAGCTGAACCCTTCAATTAGGTTGGATGGTAGTCTGTTCTATAACACCTGAGATTAAATGCTGCCATGAGTTAACTAAGTTAACTCATGCCAGCATTTAATCTTGGTATTTGATTACCCACTGGACAGTGTGTGTTCTCCAATTTGAAAAAAAAAACTTAATTTAAAAAATGACGCCTATTTATCATTATTGACAGGTTTAGGTCGACCCACTGCTGAATAGATCCTATTAATGTAGTAAAAGAGTGCCTTTGACGTGGCCAGTTGCTTAAGTCACACGCCTATTTGGTAAATCGGAGTTTCCCCTAGAAATCAAGATCCTAGTGAAATAATCTTCGAGTAATCGTTCCATGTGGTACATAAGAATAAATATATATATACAGAAGCAGAGTCAATACAAAGCGTCTATCGAATCCTGTAGACATCCTGTAAATTGACGAAGACTCACTTATTTTTTCTTTCATTTATTTTTTGTACTTAGTGAATTTTTGTTCTTAAAAAAGTAGAATGCATGTTTCTGCTTTACTAAATAATTAATATTATATTTGATGAAAGTACGTGGGACACTCAGAAAGTTTTGCGAAAATAAAAAGAAGTGTTCTATAGGTAAATATGTTTATTAAATCTTTTCAAAATACTCTCCACTTTGCCTCTATGCAAAGTTTCATGCGTCTGAATCAGTTTTTGAACCACTTTTTCCAGTCCGCCGCAGACACATCGTTTACAGCCTGCTCGAACGCTGACAGCGCATCTTCCGCCGACGAAAATTGTATCCCTTTGAGCTGATTTTTAATTTTTGGGAATAAAAAAAGTCACACGTTGCTAGGTCAGGGCTGTAAGGAGGGTGACCCAGAAGTTTGACCGGCGTGCTGTCCAAGAAGTCCCTCGTTTTGAGCACGGTGTGCGTGGGCGCGTTGTCGTGGTGAAGCAGTAGCCCGCGGAGCCCTGTGTTTGGTCGCTTGTTGCTCACAACAGAGAAAGCTTCTTCCAAGCATTTAGTAGTATACCATTCGGCGTTGATGCTTCTTTGGTTCCGTAAAGGGATTGACACCAAGTAGCCAGTCAAATTGAAAAAGCTCGCGATCAAAATCTTCCCCCCGCTTCTAGATCGCTTCACTTTGGTAGGCGTTGATTCGTTTTGAAACACCCAAACCGTCGACTAGCGCTTCGTTTCTGGATCGTATTGATAAATCCAGGACTCATTACCTATAATAATGTCGTAAACACGCCGAGACGAGTCTGCTTCAAATTTGTTTATCATATCACGGCACCATTCCACCCGGGCTTGCTTCTGAGCATCGGTTAGGTTGTGCGGCACCCAGCGTGAAACTATCCTCCTCACGCGAAGATGCACGTGTAGAATCTCGTGAAGGCTTCCCGATCCAATCTGCAGTATGTGTTGAATCTCCTGATACGTATTAGCCTATTGTCTTGGATTAAATTTTTCACTGCTAACACGTTTTCCTCCGTAACAGCCGTCAAAGGGCGACCACTTTTTTCTTCATCCCCCAAAGTTAGTCGACCACGTTTGAATTCGTTATACCAACGATACACAGTTGCCTTGGAAGGGCCTTCATCCATGAATGCAATTTGAAGTCTATCGTATGATTCGTCCGGTTTCAGGCGACACTTGAAATCATAAAAAATCATAGCGCGAAAATGTTCCCGGCGCAAATCCATTTTCCAATCATTTGATAATTAGGTAATTAGCTCGTAAAAAAATGTGGAGGGAAATTTTGAAATTGGAACGTACCTATTTTTACTTATATACATATAAATAATCATTATTTTTATAATAGTTTATATCTGGCCAGTCTCTCATACAAAAAACTTTTTTTCGCAATACTTTCGAGTGGCCTGGTACATTTTATTTTATTTTAAATGGACAGTAATTAAAAATGCGGTATAAGTAGTAGCTAAGCTACCTTAACCGTTGTAATAACAGGATAACTTGTTTAAAGGAGTAAAGATATGAAAAAGCTGAAAGTAGCTAGAAAAACTCCTATTCTACGTTTTAGGTATGTCATGATGCCAATCGATCCTCAAATTACCCGTCCCGAGGTAACGTCATAGCCTCCACAGGCTAATTTCAAATCGACGTGATCGTGTTTTGCCTGTACTAAAAATATGTACACACAATGGTTTACTGATAACATCAAATTTCTCTAACAAATAGTTACCGACGTCAGAGCTTTAAATAAACCTTTGAAATACGAACCATTTTGTTTTTTAACAAAGACTACTTCTTTTCAGTTATGTTCGAGCCAGTTGGAGCCGAGACGTGTTCTTCCCACATATTTAGACATACTAGAGGTACTTATAACCATACATTAATAAGGTAGTTTTCACCAATATATTAAACTTACAATGCATTAGTTTGCAAGAAAATACAGTTTGTTTTTTAAAGTCTACTTATGTTCTTATAGTTGTAAATTGAACCTTATCGTCCAAGTCAAAGTGTAAGCTTTAAAGAACAAAGTGGAGTAATAATATTTAATTGGCTGAGTTTTTAGACAATCACTGCACGTACCTAAATGCGGTAAGATAGTTTTCTCTAATGCAAATGGTTAATTAAATCTATAGATAGTGTGCGTTAACACGTCTTTGTCAAAATGCTGCTTGAAGCACGCTCAGTTTCTATTATTTTAGTAATAGGTACTTAAACATAAAACTTCAAATTCTTCGAATCAAAAAGCATCACGGCAATAGATTATCAACGTAGGGATGTAAGAAAAACCTGACCACCTTAACCTTCATAGGTATTCTTAAAATACCACCTTCTTAGTCATCAATATTTATATCAAAGCGTATATCGTTTGTTAATAGGTCGGTATAAACTTTTGCTAAAATAAAATAATAATTGTTGGGTCAATAACTGATAAGTAATTTTTAAAAATCAGACAAATCAAAAATAGGTTCGTAAGCCGTGCCTTAAACCGAGATTACTCACTTAAGGTCAAATATGTCACGGCGCTAAAGTCATTAAATCATCAGCGCTTAGTCATACTCACGAGTGATGACGGTTAGCTCTTTATACCTAGCTCCATTCATACTATAGAACACTGAAACCTGATTTGTTTGTTTCTCGACGAAGCAAACAACGGCGAGATAGTATTAGGCTGCCTCCCTGAGTGCTTTTTCACTTCTATAAACACAAAATAGACGAGTATCAAATTGTATACAGCTACCGAACATAATAGGCACAGTAGTTTATTAACACAATAGCTTCGAAAGCTCTAAACATCAAAAGTATAGTCTGACTGGCGATGCTAGTAGGGGTGCGAGATTGGAGGCTCAAAACATCGCAACACAAATCGGTCGTGCCTTTGAATAATTTAACCAGAGCAGTCTGAGTGGATGCAACTAAGTCATGTTTATTCAGATCGTGAAACACCTGAAAATATTTTCATAAGGTAGCTAGAAATAAAAGTATGTAGTAGTCTAGCTACCTACACCAAGAAAAGAATGTTTGCCTGGTTGTAACTACTACAGTAAATTGTTCGATTTCGGGATGTAGAGCTAAGTTACGTAAGCCACGGTTCCATAACTGGATACTTATCGAATCCAATACCGACAAGCATAAGTATACCGTTACTTTGAATGTAACCACTCAATCTTCATCATTCAAAAGGAATATATTAAGTTCTTTTATACTCTTCAGGTCGTGAGAGGTAAAAAGCATGTATACTTGTCTACCATTGAGCATACGTATTGTTGCCATAAATACTATAGAGATTCATTGTTTAATATAGAAGCAATAAAAATGTACAAGAACTACTCCAGTCTTACTTGCTATTTATTCACTCGCAGTCACGGAAAGAGGTCGAAGCTAGAATTGTATCCCTATTTCTGTACTGCGATTTCGATTTTTAGTTTGAATGGCTAACGCGGGTGCTGTTTTATTTATTAAACTGGTCTACCATTGAGCATACGTGTTGTCATAAGTGTTGGAAAGAATCATTGTTAAATAATAATAAAAGAGGTAAAAATGTATAATCTACAATAACTACTCTTCCTGTTTTCTTGTTATTCACTCACTGTCACGGAAAGAGGTCGAAGCTAGAATTGTATCCCTATTTCTGTGCTGAGATTTCAATTTTTGAGTTTAAATGGCTAACCGGGTGCAGTATTATTTATTAAACTTGTCTACCATTGAGCATAAGTGTTTTTGTCATAAGTGTTGGAGAGAATCATTGTTTATTAAAATAATAGAAGCAGTAAAAATGTATCTACAAGTACTACTCCAGTCTTACTTGCTATTCACTCACTGTCACGGAAAATGGTCGAAGCTAGAATTGTATCCCTATTTTTGTGTTGAGATTTCGATTTTGAGTTTGAATGGCTAACACGGGTGCAGTACTATTTGTTAAACTGACAGCAGCATACGAGACCTAAAAATGATTTGAGGAAGGTTACCAAATTTATAGGAGATTAAGGTTCACCTGATTTCTTCGAGAACTGCTTAGTTATGTACGATTTGTAATCAATCTTCTTGAAGACATGAGAAGGTGGCGAACTTAGTATAGTATACTGGCTCCACTTTTGTTCAATTCTACATTTTCCAATGGCCAAAAATATTCCACTAAAATGGCTAGTACAGTCTGTTATAAGAACGGGGTTTTAAGGGGTTTAACTTCAGGATTTATTTTTAAGTTTTAGCTCATTTATCAGGCACTACTTAATTTTCGTTTCATAAATGTTGCTTTGAGGGTCATTCTCTGTTTTTTTTCTGGCTCATTGAAGAACAGTTACACTTTAAGCCAACACTAACCCACAGCAGAGGAACCAAACCTAGAAATATGAAATTCTTTAGTGATATTCTTGTATGACTTCAAAAAGAAAAAAAGGAAGAAAATACATTTAGTTAGCACAGATCAAAAGGCATACAATGGTACCGAATCCCTTGTTCACAAACTAAACTAAATTAAGTTCAGTGCATCTTTTACTTTGTATTTCATTAAGAAGAGGACAAAAGAAAAATTTTAGTTTAGTCCTGTCAAATTAATCAGCGCCTGTCACTACTCCATACAAGTTTAGACGTGATTAAAAACTTGCCTACTAAAATTACGTCAATTTACGTCAAGCGCTGATTAATTTGACAGTAAACTAAAATTTATCTTCTGTCCTTTCCTTAATGAAATAGAAAGAAAAAGATGCACTGAACTTAAATTTAGTTTAGTTTGTGAATAAGGGAATCGGCACCAATATGTTATAAGCAGATAAGGAAAAAAAAAGTTAAGTGCGATGTAAGAAATTTGTAAAAAGTTAAGTATATCTCATGCAATAAAAAGACCCAGTTCAGCAAAAATGCCAGACAACTAGTGTGTAACGTTATTCTTCTGGAAAGTTATTTATCACTGCTAGATTGTTGTGAAATCATTGTCATCTTGGATGTCCTAATTAATGATTTCATGCATTAACTACAAATAGCTAATAAAGTTTTATTGTACATCACATGATATGATCTCTTTTTGTTAAGAACTCTCTGTTTCGCGCTATCGCTTTTTCCGTGCCAGTGAGGCTATTAAATATTCAGTGGATATCTAGCCGATAGGATTGTGTTTCAGCACAATCAAAACATTTATTTTTCATGAATTTCCCTAGCGCCTACTTGTATTGTATGTATTTCGCAACGTTTTCTCGTAAATGTGTCGTATCACGTGTGCTATATTGTTTGCTTGGACATAGACGTCTAGTAGTCCGTCTGTTAAACCGTTTCGTCTCGATCCAGTTCCAGCGAAGGCTCACGTATAATATCACCGAGTGTGTAACGTGAATTTGAGCTCACTCGGTGTTCTGATTTCAGTTTTACGATTATTTGATTTGTGATTAAATGGTGACGCCCACTTGTGTATATTCTATTATTCAACAATAGCAGAAAAGGTGAGTGACTCTGAGCAGTATGAACTTGTCCATTTTACGATTTCTTTTCCATACTATAACATCCGAACATGTATTTGAATACCGAATAAGAAACTAAGTTAGTCTAAGAAACAAGGTAATGAGGTACAGCATGAAAAATAGTACCTTAAACCTGAGTAATTAGCCTTATACAATTTTTTAAACAAAAATGTATCGGCAGTAATTCTGCGCGAGTCCGTTTACCGCGCATCTAGCTCGCGGCTCCGGCATGTTATTCTATTATGATGTGAAGAACGCGAGCGGCCTTCATGCTTAGTGGGCGGATGACCGCGGAGCGCGCGGATCACCGCGACTTTCACCTACCTGCTGCTGGTTTCATCAAAACAAAACTTTAAAACATTACGACTCCGCCGGTCATTCGTACGTTATTATTTATTTTAAAACGTCGTAACCGTTTCTTGAAGGCGAATAGTTACTAGTGCATCTTGCGTGACGCAGTGTTGTGAACGCAGTTAGATTAGAATTTTCTTTTAATCATATTTCATCAATTAACAGTTTGTGCATGTGTGGTGGAGCTGGAACGGCTGCTGGCTTTTGTACAAACGTTTTGTAAAAGGGTTGCTTACATATTTATACTAAGCTCTTTAGCCCTGTCAAGTGTTCTATCATAAAAACATCCTATCGTACAGGTTGACATTTGAATGATTGAAAATACATACTTAAACCTCGATTCTAAATAAAAAGATTAGTCATTTATGATGTAATTGCCTACACATCAGATAAAAATGCGGTGATTGCTATTTAAAATTCATGTCTTAGCTTAGCACGAACGGAATAATTGGTATATTGGTATAATTCGGAATAATTCCGTCTATTAGAATAAAATCTTAAATAATAACTTTGCATCAAATCGTACCGGGTACGTAGTCTCTTATTTGAGCCTCATATGAGGGTGCATGGCCCTTCGGTTGAGTGTGTGGAGCTGATGGCGTGACCGCGCGTGTCTGGTGCAGAGAGGAGCGTGCAGTGAGCAGGGGCGAAGGGCGAGAGTGGGGCTCTATATGGCAAAGAGTCACCATGAAGGTGGATGCCGACGCCAGAGAAGCGCCCGCCGCACCGCCCGCTGCTCCCGGAACACCGATCGCTAGTAATACAGAATCACCTGTATCATCTCTGGACGGTTTGTTGGTTTAACACTAACATTCACTATGAGCACTGTAAATATTGAGCTTGCATTCTGTCACACCAACGTCATCTTGAATTCATTTCTTTTGTCACAACACTAATATGGCTGACGCTGCTTCGGTTCTAATTTATTAACACTTAATACCACCGCTTTTTAGTTAAGTATTTTGTAGTACTAGATATAGTTCAGTGATAGACATAGCGTCGACGGACTTGACGTAGAGAAGAATAAGAATACATCGCTATCAGCGCCGAATTTAGACTTCGGCGGCCCATAGGCAGAGCATGTCCCTCAAATCGTTTGTGGTTAACTGTTGAAAGTTTCTATTAAGCTCAAGGTAAAGAAGATAGCAACTAAATAAGTTGGCTAACAGATTTTTTTTGTGTTTACTGAGCCTTTATAGATTTTTTTTTTGTTTTGTGGTGGGTGGCGGCCCATAGGCAACTGCCTATGTTGCCTGTGCTTAAATCCGGCACTGATCGCTATGTATTTTCTTTTAGAAAATACGATATATATTACGAGTGTTAAAATATATTCGTCCAAGGTGAACTGCAAACAACTACATTTTTTGTTAAATATTGGTTAACAATCATACGTAGGCATACAAAAAGTGGTTCTGTTATAACCGCTATTTAGGCACTTACAACAACCACTGGTCTGATTGTTAGACATGTTTGGCATGGCTCTTTCCTCAAGTTTCAGACAATAACTTGACCAAGCAATGGTCTGGACTTTAAAAGAGAGCTTGACTTCTTTTTTATTTCATAACTTATTCCGACTGTCATAAAGTTTTTAAGGCGATTATCACACGGCACCGCGCACCGCCGCGGAGGGCGGTGACGCTAAAGCGAATTGACCGAGCGGTCGGTCGGTGTTCGTGTGTTAGACATCAACGGATTTAATATAGGGCAATGCGACATGAGATCCGCTTCGCCGCCTACCGCGGCGGTGCGCGGTGCCGTGTGTTAATCGCCTAATACAAAAGTCATAACCCTTTGTTATAATGCAAAACATGAACTATCAATTCAATTATGATCTAATGAATGAGCAAAGTACTTTTTTGCATTATTATTGGATTTTACTCATCGATCTCGAAGCGGTGACTGATTTTGGATAATTTCTGTAAGATGTTTAGAACAGAAAAAAATGCATATTTACGTTATGAAGTATAAACGATATGAAAAAAATAGTGTTGTGAAAGTCATCTCATAGAATGCAACACTTTTTAATCAATTTTTCATGACATAAGATGTTATGTATACCTATAACCCCAAGTGTTAGGCAAAGGTGGACCCTATAGTTCTATACAGGATAAGTTTTTATCCAGTGCGTGAATTGTAACCATAAGTTCAGCATATCATTCTAGACCCCCTTGCGCAGAAATTTTTCGCCGGTTTTACAAAAAAAAAATCTGCTGTTTTATAGAAAAATGCAATACCTACGGGGTCAAAATGTATGAACAGCTGTTTTTTTTTTTTTTTGTTTAGCCGGCAAAATTTTTCTACGCTGGGGGGTCTAGAATGATATGCTGAATTCATGGTTACAGTTTGCGCACTGGATAAAAACTGACCCTGTATAAGTAGGGAACTGGATACAACATTTCTCTGTTTCTCATTTCTCTAACACCTTGTATCAAGAATAATTATAGAAAAAAAGTGTATATAATAAAATGTATTTGAATATTGGTACGATTAAATTAGTTGTGTATCAAATTGACATATTACGTCAATTATTATTTGTCGTGTTGTACCTATATTTAATTTTCATGCAACTGTCAAACAATGTGCTCTTCTATTGTTTCTAATGTGACAATATTATCGCGGAAATTTAAAAACGTCTTCAGTTATTTTCATACATTTTGCTTCCTTGTATAATCGTGATGCCGTGGACGTCCACGATAATAGCGGCACGTTTAAAATAATAACATTGACACCTGTGGTTTCAATATACGGACAATTTATGTTCGTAGACAATTTGATAAACAATGGATTTCTCCTTTTCCTCCGCATAAGAAAATATATTGCATAGTCTTCTGAATTTTATGTAATACTAAGTTATAGTAGTCCAGTATATTTTTATTACGTACTTAATTTTTTTTAAGTACATACTATCCACTCTCAATAACTTATTATTATCTATAATCTAAATACTTATCTATAATATTTCCTATATAGCTTACCCAATACCATTATTAATTTTCTTATTCTAGTTGTTACTTGTCATTCGTTTTTCCTCCAGTACTAATCTTTTGTTCGGAAGCTCTATAATTGTTTCCCGCTCTGTCGATTCCCGTTACGTCGGACTTTATGTTTTCAAGGCTTCACGACCCCTCCAGCAGTGATCAATTGTTATCTTAATTCTTAACGTGTTCATGGGCGAAGTTATATATAAGAATATAACTTCGCCCATGAACAACAAGAGTTAATTGATCATTTAGATCTATTTTAGTGGTATCCTCAAACAACATCATCGCCTTTACACTCTGAACCTGATTTAAGTACGAGTAATAATGACACCAAAAAAATTACTCAGAGGAAAAGAAAACGAGGCGATGACGCCGAGTTGCAACGCCTGGAAAATATGATGTTAGAATTGAAGGGCATGTTCACTGATTTTATCTCTGAACAAAAACAACACAACAATAAAATTTCCTCCCTACACTCAGCCCTTGATGAAATAAGGTCTCAAAATAGCTTAATACGTAGCCAAAACATAGAAATTCAAACTCAGAATGATGAAATCCGAACCCAGAATGATAAAATCCAAAACTCGGTACAATTTTTATCCGATAAATATGATGATGCATTGTTAGAGATAAATAACTTACAAACGGAATGTAACGACAACAAAAAAATTATAAAAACGCTTGAGCTTAAAGTGGACTACCTGGAGAGAAACTTAAAAGCCGCAACAATCGAAATAAAAAATATTCCAACCTCAAACCCTGAGACCAGCACAACATTAACAGAGCTAGTTCAAAAACTCGGTACTATTATTAATCAACCTGTCCCACCATCTGATATAAAAAATATTTTCCGTCTGAGAGGCAAGAAAGAGACAGTAGGCACTGTCATTGTAGAATTTTCATCCACATCTGTTAAAGAGCAATTTATGCAATCCACTAAAACCTACAATAAGCAAAATTTTGGAAATCGACTCAACACCACTCACCTGCAAGCTGTAGGACCCCTGAAGCCAATATTCGTATCGGAATCGCTAACTTTCGCAACAAAACGCCTCCACTATCTTAGTAGGGAGTTCATAAAAAGCAGCGAATATGAACAATGCTGGACCGCAAACGGCAAAGTATACGTTCGCGAAAGAGAAGGGATGCCCAGTCGGCTTATAAAATCCGAAGAAGATTTGGCTAAGCTACGGAAAGAAAAAAACAAATGACTATTGTCCATGCTTCGGTGGTCTACCAAGTTGTTTAAAAATATTTTGTTTTGTATGTTAAAACCTAATACTAACCTACTTATTTGCATACACTTATTTATCTGTCTTAAACATTTTATATTCACAACACAAACAAAAACTTATACACATATTATCTACATTCGCAGCGTGCATGCTGCGAGAATTTATACTGCTAAATATGCACCACAATTACTATATAAAATTTACACTATTACACAATACAAATACATACCGGGAGCTGGTACTTTTTTTGACCCAGTATCACTTAGTCTTATTTCCATAAACCGTCATTGCGGCACTAATAGCTTAACTCGACCGAACATTAATTTCATTCGCCCAAAACTCAGTAGTACACAAATAAAAAAGCAACTAATGACACCTATAAACCATAATTCGATTTCACACAAAATAATATAGTCAACATAGATTCGGTCTCTGTGTCGGACTCATCCACCTGTGACTTAGATAACTGTATACCACCTAATTTTAATCCTAATCAATCACTTAAAATCCTTAATCAAAATATCAGAAGTATAACAAAAAATATGACAGGGCTACATACCATTCTTGCTAGAACGAAGGTTGAGTGGGATCTTATAACGCTGACTGAATGTTGGCTTCCTAATACTCACTTTATCCCCGATCTTCAAGGCTATAATTATTTCAAAACTGACAAAAATCTGACACAAAATGAGGGTGTAGTTGTCTATATCAATAAAAATCATAGAGTCATTGTGGAAGAACCTCCTATCGTGAATGCAAACTGTCTACTAATAAAAATTGACGTGCACACTACCATATTAGCTATATATCGTCCACCAGGCTATAGAGACATTAATAATTTTCTTAATTCATTAAACTTAATCCTGCTGAGCATCGCCCACTGTAAAAATATAATTATCACCGGTGACATAAATATAAACATTCATGATGCATGTCATGACTCAACAAAACATAGTTACTTAAATCTATTAGCTTCACATGGTCTACTCCCTGCACATACATTGCCCACGCGACTTCAAACCTGCCTTGATCACTTTATTCTAAAAACCACCCTTCCAGCGTCAACTTATGTAGCCCACTCTGCTTTAACTGACCATGAAACGGTTTTATTGTTCCTAGACAAGACAATTCCAAAAATAGTTGCAAAAAAAACCGCTGAACGCATCAATTACGATAACCTAGACGCTGAAATGAAAGAACTAGACTTCGGACAAGTTTACCGCACCCAAGACCCTCATATAGCAGCAGAAGAAATGATCACCCTTATTACAAAGACGATTGAATCTAATTCTAAAATCGTTAAAGTACCTAATCGGAAAAAAATCATGAAACCCTGGCTCACCCCGGGCCTTCTTCGATGTATCCGGCATAGAGACAACCTACACAAAAAATTAAAAAAGTCACCTGAAAATGAAATGCTAAAAACAACCTTTATAAGGTACAGAAACTACTGCAACAAGCTACTGAGAAAGACTAAAGTGGAATTTGAAAGAAGAGAATTAAGTGATGCTGGTAACAATACCAAAAAAATCTGGACAGCTATAAATGCTCTAACAAATCGAACTAAGAAAAGGGACGACACATCAGATCTACTACATATGTCAGCTACTCCGCTACAATCTGTTAACCTAGTCAATAAATTCTTCGCTGAAATAGGCAAAAATCTCGCAGAAAACATAGTCAGTAGGTCAAATACCGTTACATCCCACTCTGCCAACAATGGACACTTGCAATCTATGGCACTATTACCGACAGACGAAAATGAAGTTTCTAAAGAAATAATGTCTCTACGTAACGACTGTGCTGCGGGATGGGATCGAATTTCTAGTGGCCTCCTAAAAAAACACTTGGACACAGTTGTACCGCCCCTTACATACATTTGCAATCTTGCTCTCACTTCTGGTCAATTTCCCAAAGCCTTTAAAAGAGCTATAATACACCCAATCTTTAAGAGTGGGGACAGAGGCCGTGTCAACAATTATAGACCTATTGCAGTTCTTCCTGCCCTATCCAAAATATTGGAGCGGATCATGAACAACAGGCTCGTGGACTACCTAGAAAAATTTAACATGCTGTCGCCCTCCCAATATGGTTTTCGGGCTGGAAAGTCTACGTCCGATGCGGTTCATGATCTGACAAACTATGTTGTTAAAAACATGGATGGTGGGCAAAAGGTCTTAGGCATCTTTTTAGACCTTGCCAAAGCTTTTGACACGGTTTCTGTACCCATTCTCATTCAAAAGATGGAGGGATTGGGTATAAGAGGCGTGCAACTTAAACTATTTGAGGATTATTTGAGTGAGCGTACCCAGTGCGTTAAGATTGATGACGTCATTAGTGAGGAACGCTCTGTCTCCTATGGCGTACCACAAGGCAGCGTACTTGGTCCGACCCTCTTTCTTATATACATCAACGAGCTGGGTTTGCTCACTCTCCCCAAAGGTAAAATTATAACTTTCGCAGATGACACTGCCCTACTTTTTAGCGCTGACACATGGCATGAAGCATATGCGCATGCTCAGACAGGCTTTGACGTCGTAACGGAGTGGCTGCATAGTAACGTTCTTACACTAAACGCTGAAAAAACGAAATACATTGCCTTTACCCTAAAAAACTACACGAAAACAACACCAACGACACCACTGTATTCCATTATAGCCCACACCTGTTCCAACCAAAATGACAACAAATGTACCTGCACACACTTACAAAAAGAAAACAGCCTAAAGTACTTAGGAATTATTATAGATCGCAACCTAAGATTTCAGGAACATATCAATACCCTTAGCAATAGATTGCGTAAATTAATATATGTCTTTAAGACCCTGAGACATGTGGCAGACGAAAAGCTGAGGAAATTAATTTACTTTGCCCTCGCCCAATCGCTGTTAACCTACTGCATAACATCCTGGGGTGGTGCACCTAAATACACAATCTTGGAACTGGAAAGGGCGCAGAGGGCTATTTTAAAGGTTTCCTCCTATCTACCATTCCGATATCCCACAGCACTTTTATACAAAGAGTCTAAAGTTTTAACTGTACGTCAGCTGTTTATATTACAAACGGTCCTAAAACAGCATGGACTCCTTACTTTCAACGCCTTACTACCACATGGTAAAAGACGATTTGATCCTATCGATCGCCATCATTATCGGCTGACTACTATCTTCTCTAAACGCTTCTTTTGCTACCTGGGTCGCTTTCTTTACAATACCATTAATAGATCGCTCTCTATTTATAGTCTTACCAGTAATAAGTGCAAAATGAAGGTAAGGAATTGGCTCCAGGAGTTAAGCTATGACGACACGGAAAAACTTCTTGCTGCCCCGATATAACTTTTTAACACATGAATTAACTTAAAACGTGAACTAAATGTTGCTAACGCAATGCTATACCAAATTTTTATTTTACTTTTTTCTTTCTTAAGAAAACAATTTAATCATATTACTCTGTCTTATTCCCTCCCACACACACACACACACACTCACACACATGACACATTTTTATTCAATTACTAACACTGCAATTAAAGATTATTGTTAAAATTATTAGTGCTAATAAGGCTTATTCTACCGCATTTAATAATGTGCGAGTACATAATTTTCTACAAAATGTATCTCAGAATGGGGGGAGTCCTGGTGTCCTGAAATACAGGCCTTACGTCTAGCTTAGGCACCAGTCTCCCACAATGTAATTATTGAAATGTAGTAGTTATGTATACTGTGTTAAATGTATTTTATATTGTGGCGAGAAAATAAATCTTATCTTATCTTATCTTATCTTCGGCATAAGTCCAATCAACAATCACCTAACATCACTATTCGGGAATCTGCCCAATACAAAAGGATAACAATCGCAATTTCGACCAACAGGTAGATAACTAAAATACAATACAATGTCAGGCAATTAAGCTGAAACAGAACCAAAGTAATATTCCTTCATGCAATTGTGCATAATTCTGCCCTGGTAATCGAGAGGGCAGTAAGTCGAAGGTGGATTTGGAATGTACGACAAACGAGGTTTCTTCCTATTTAGGTTTTATATTTCTACGTACTTCCTATCTAGGTTTTATGTTTTACAATAACCCTGATGAAGATGTTAAAACAATATAGACCATAAAAATCGAGCCTATAGTTTTATCACAAACGCTAAAATTGTGACCAAAATATTTGCGCGCCGTTTTCTCGAAACCGCCTTTTTTGACTTACTGCTATATCGATTACCAGGGCAGAATTCAGGATGTACTTTGCCTGTACGAAGAATAAAAGCATCATGTCATCAGCGCCACAGCAGAGCTTTGATAATCTCTTTCCTGAGTGAAGTAAGAATCCTTTGTCTGTCCTGTTTTTGTCAAGGATTGTAAACTATTCTTTTATAAGAGTGCCAGAATTGATTTAGGGGACAACGGGTCGCCTTGATGCACGTTGGAAGTGTATCGTGGTCGATGCTGTCGAAAGCATTGCGTAACCGATGTATTCCAGAGAGAAAAGCATTTTCAATTTTATACACTTTTCAATACGTTTGTTAACGGTGACGACGCGGCTGGTGGTAGGTGGGTTAATAACTAATAGTATTTTTGAGATCAGTTTTTACTGTACATTTCTTGGGCGCTGTTGTCTATGGTGACTAATTACTAAATACATTACAAATCAAACGTCGAACAAGCTATAACGGGTACAGACATGCAGTTATGCGAATCTAACACTGGCACATCGCATATTATTAGCGTAGGTAGTACCTACGCTCCCCGAGCGGAGCCCTTGAGCACGAGATGTTGCGTGCGGCAGGCTCTTTACAGGTAAACGCAAATACGATGAGTTCTACACTAGCATTGCACTTGAAACGAGCATAAGTGGCGGGACCATAGCACATACAGTAGTTAATAAGACAAGTAAGGTGAAAAAAATTGTTATTAACAAAACGTTAGCCTTGTTTGTGTAATATTGATTCATCGCTTGAGGGCGGTATCGCAGTTGGGGTTTTCATGATCATATAAGTTTGGAGATACACAAGTATGTTAACTTCGTAGTAAGTCTTCATGACCATAATTATGGAATGAAAGAATAAATTGTTTTCCTAATGTGCGCAGATTACCGGATACTCGAGCCCCCTACTGACATAATTCCGACGCCCGACCGGGCGTTGCTAGCCAAACTGGAGGAGGAAAACAGACGGATCGAGGCGGATGCGAAATGCCCCTCGTTGACTACCGTGCACAGCCGCAAGAGTTCCGATACTTCACAAGTATCTCTAGCTTCGGGTAAGTGTCTATTATGTTACTAGAATATTCTCTGGCTGGCATAAGAGTAGAGGGAGACCAAAGAAACGATGGATGGACTGTGTCAATTATGATAATGAATAGAAAGGGGGTGACTACTGAGATGACGACTAATAGAGATGAGTGGAAGAAAAAGACATGTTGCGCCGACCCCAAATTAACTGGGATAAGGGCAGGAGAATGGATGGTTCTCCCCGCGACTTCGTCTGCGTGGAATTATGGCCCCGACTTCTGCATCACATTACATCGCCCGCCCGCGCTGGTACTTCGTTTTCGCTTATCGTTCTATCTGACTTTATTTTTTTTTTTGCTCAGCTCTTAAAGTTCTGAGCGTGATGTTAAATAGCCCATAGCGTACCTCAAGAATTAGGCTATCAAATGTAAATAAAAAATTTCAGAGATAAGCGCATTCAGACAAAAAAAAACAAATAAACTCTTCAACTTAATTATTAGTATAGATTAGATTGCTATGATTGACTGATTGGCTATCAGATTGACGGCCTAACCCACCCACAGAATCATAATGACGTAAAGGCCTCTCTTGAATATATAAAATCGAAGTCAAAGCCTAAGGGCTGAATAAAGCAGGTTGTTTACTCACAGGCCACAACTAGTGTTGTTATGAACCTTACGTTCACAAGTTTAAGATCTCAATTGTAATAAACACAAAAGTTATCAATTAAACTAATTGCAAAATTATGGGCTTTAAGTACGGTGTAATGAATGGACATTTTTGTGACCTACATATTTCCTAAAACAATTGATAAAACTGTTTTACTCTCACGACTTCGTAATCCGCCAGTTGCGTAAGTAACAGTATCTTGTTTAGTTTGCTGAACGCGACATAATCTGTGGCACCCGTTCTGAAACTATTGTAGATTCGTACAAATGAAGATACTAGGATGCTAAAAGTCGTATGTTTCTTATTGACAAAAGAAAAACAATGAAACATTGGTCAATCAAGAAGGTTTTTAAATTAATCCGTAAAATTCTTTGGCTGCTCACTTTATATTTTAGTTTACTAAAATGTTAAAGCTTCATTCCTAAACTGGTTCGCTGACTAGAATGCACAACTGTCAAATTGTTATCTCTTATCAGTAAGTAAATAGCGTAGATAGCACAGATATGTTCTATAACTTAAAAATCTTGTAAATACAGTGTTTTATAAAAATGAACGACACAAATAATTTGTATGATGAAACCAAAACTGTGCTTGAATTTTACATGAGTTGTGTCCTACAAAACTTGTCTTTAGGTGGGTTATTATCTTTAACGTGAGTGAATGCAAATGTAGCCTAAATAAGTGACACATTGACTAATTTCAGTCATTCGTTGTTTTTGTCATTTTAGTCATTAATAAAGTTTTCTTGTGAAACAAGGCTCTAATTTCGCTAAGTATGCTAAAAATGAATGAAAGAATCAGAAATAAAGTATTTTTTAAAAAGGTATCAAATTTTTCACTGATTCAATTAAAGGTGTCAGTTTTGCATTGATTGTTTAATGTCATGTGAACAACATACAGCATACACATGGTAGGTACAGATGCAGTATTGCACCTGATCCTAACATAAACACTGGGAAGCGATGAGAGGCTGGCTTGTATTTAACATTCAAGAACAGTTTACTCGTTGTTGCCTATTGGTCATTCATCATTCTCTTGCTATTGTACCAATTTTAGGTCAGTGCAGTACTATAGCAGCCAATAAACAAAATCTATTATTTTGGTTTGATAGTCCCACACAATCATGGCAATTCTCATGAATAGTTTTACGGTCTAACCTGTAAGTCCCTGAGATACCACATTTGGTTCCCCGCGTACCAGCGAACTTTAACCTTATTTGTATGATAAAATAAGGCTCTGAATCGTTTGAAACGAAGCGAGCATAACGTAGGTAATCAGTAATAAAGAGGCTAATACTTAACTCATTTGAAGTCTGTGGTAAGTCACTGTCCTGTTAGTGACTTAAAAAAGGAATACTGAAAAATAACATTGTATAGATGCATACATACATAAACTTACTTTTTCCCATGGGGGTAGTCTGAAACTACGGAACGCCAACTGCTACGATCCTTACATACTCCTTTGTCTTATAGATATATAAATGTCTGTTGATATTTTTGAAGTATTCGGTAGTAAGTGAAATATTTGTCTACAGCGACAAGTTCGAGCCATGACGCGGAGGCGCGAGTCAGTACCAGCAGCGCAAACGGCGAAGAAGACTTATGGGGTCTGTGGGGACGCATCGTCAGCAGCTGGGAGGTAGAATGGAAGCGACGCAACCAGTTCGTACGGGATCTGGTGCGCCAAGGAGTGCCGCATCACTTCAGAGGCATCGTGTGGCAACTCTTGGCTGGGGTTGACACGTCCCCTGAGAAGAAGCTCTATGCTTCATATATCAAAGTTAGTATTATTACATAATACAATGTATAACTGGACCAATTTTGAAAAAGGTAGAAAGTAATGTGCTTGTCTTTGCCCAGCAGAAGCATGATGCAGTCTAATAGTAACAGTCAGTGGAAAAGGGGCGAACTCGATTCTTATCGCCAATTTCTAATTGATCTTTTGATTGGGATTTTCATCGACCGTATTGTGAAACAGAAATATTAGTCAATGACATTATCTCGAACACTATCTGTTGTTGCTGATAGCATTACGTTTGAAGGGTAAAACTTTAGATTTTTCTTAGGAATGTCAGTTTTTGTGTTGTATCTCAAAAACAAAACTCGAAAATTAATACATCTTAAACCCTTGAAACTCGATTAAAAGTTCTAAGATATGTTGGAATATAGAGTATGATGAAATCCATATGAATGGTACGGGTATTGTAAATATATACGAAACCTTTTATGTCCTTTAACATCAACAGTCCGTTATGCTTAGCCACTGAAGTTTTAAATAAATCAACATAACAGTAAACAGACTGTCGAACTCATGGCGACTGAATTGATTTTTTAGGGTTCCGTTGCCAAATGGCAAAAAACGGAACCCTTATAGATTCGTCATATCTGTCTGTCTGTCTGTCCGAGTATGTCACAGCCACTTTTTTCCGAAACTATAAGAGCTATGCTGTTGAAACTTGGTAAGTAGATGTATTCTGTGAACCGCATTAAGATTCTCACACAAAAATAGAAAAAATAAACATACTTAGAACTGAAACTCAAAAAAAAATTTTTCATCAAACCTAGACGTGTGAGGTATCTATAGATAGGTCTTCAAAAATGATATTGAGGTTTCTAATATCACTTTTTTCTAAACTGAATGGTTTGCGCGAGAGACACTTCCAAAGTGGTAAAATGTGTGTGTCCCCCCCCCCCCCCTGTAACTTCTAAAATAAGAGAATGATAAAAGTAAAAAAAATATATGATGTACATTACCATGTGAACTTCCACCGAAAATTGGTTTGAACGAGATCTAGTAAGTAGTTTTTTTTTTAATACGTCATAAATCGTAAACCGCAATTTACCTTTCATTCAATCAACTCAAAAAAAAATAAAAAAATTCATAAACATAAACCTTATGCATAAACCGTGAATACCTGAAGGTTTGTACGGAACCCTCGGTGCGCAAGTCCGACTCGCACTTGGCCGGTTTACATAGTTGAATACCCTTTCCAATACTGGACTTCGCGCTGATTCGTTGATTCACAAGAATCGAACTTTTAAAAGTGTTGACGCAATGTATACGCCAAATTCTGACGAGTAAATTTGCGCGCGAGAATTTTAGATTTACATTTCCACCTTAATTTTTATTACAGGCGAAATCTGCATGTGAGAAGGTGATCCGTCGTGACATAGCACGGACATACCCTGAACATGACTTCTTCAAAGAAAAGGATGGCCTTGGACAAGAATCTCTGTTTAACGTGATGAAAGCATATTCATTACATGATCGCGAAGTGGGATACTGCCAAGGCTCTGGATTCATAGTCGGCTTATTACTTATGCAGGTCAGTTTTATTCTACCCATTTCTTCATACTGAGCATTATTTAAGAGCCTCTCACATAATATGAAAGAGATTCGGAAACTCCGCACCGGTAGCGTCTAGAGACTGCAGTACTACGTCAATTTCTTAACGTAATAAGTGTCGTAGTGCAAGTAAACAGTGGCGGAGACGGTATTGCCAACATTTGCCACACAGACCAATCGTTTGTGTGGCAAGTGTGGACAATGCCGCCTGTAGCTCCGACCGCCGAGCTGTCTCCGTACTCTGGGCAGCATGTATGAGTGACCCTTCTCCTATAACTCGATGTGCCATATTTCCGACGCGATCCGTGCTGAGGTAACATGAGCAAAGATTCATGTAGATCTCACTGCAGGACAAAGGCCTTTGTCTTGCACTGAGAGACCTACTGCCCCATACGCAATTATAATACGTGTATAACAAATACTGAAAATATTGATATCATCTATGCTATAATAATGCTGAGACATTTCTCAACGCGGCTGTTCCAACACTTGAACAAGAAGGTTTATTTTTCCACGTTTTTATCATTCTCCTTTTAACCCCAAATTTAGGTCGCCGCGGTAATTCTTTTCCTTCCAAACGTCTTTACTAGCCGCCATCTCAGTGTTCACTTCTCTCCTAGCCAAAACATGCTTCATACAATTAAACCATATTTGGGCTTCCTGTTTCCTTATGTCAAAATTGGCTGCCAAAAATGTGTGTGAGATTTTGAAATCGCTAGCAAGTCGCAGACGATCAAAGTCGCTGCGTGTGTACCTAGCTTTATAGCTAATCTTACTTTCTTACTTAAAACTATACTTCTAATTGTTATACATTTATGAGAACGAATAATTAAAAATACTGTTCCAAACAGATGCCGGAAGAGGAAGCCTTTGCAGTATTAGTAAAGATAATGCAGCAGCATCGAATGCGGGACATGTTCAAACCGAGCATGGCAGAGCTGGGCCTTTGCATGTTTCAATTAGAGAACCTTGTCCAAGAGCTGCTACCCGACTTGCACGTGCACTTCCAATCACAGGTGCGTTTACCACACAATAGCTAATGCTGGCTCAATTCGCTAATGCAAAATCAACTCTATCACAATAAGCCTAGATTATATTTTGTATTACTCAAGTGACACGAACATTTGGACAGATACCGAGTAAGGTGCACAACACACAACAAAGAGCAAACCTTGAAACTGACTGATGGATAGCTTGAATGAAATACAATCGTACACTGTTGTCACTAAATACGCTATCCACTTATTGTATCCGCGTGTTACCGCGGTTGCATTTCAATGGTCAGATGTAGGGCAAAAAGCACAAACTGACAACATGATGGTCTTTGACAGTTACTTGTGAACTGGTACTAATGGTGTAATTGAAATTACTTCCCAAAGAAATGGCACTGTAACCGTCGTTAGGTGAGTCCCAGCTTACACGACCAAAAAGTTTTCATACGCCAAGGAGACTCAAATTAGGCAGAGAACCAGCACTTTACAAACGTCTATATAACATAAGACAGACTTCTGAGTTTAGACTTTGACTCTAGTCAAAAATTATAAAATAGGACAGTAAATTACGTATAAACAATACCATGGTTAACAAGATGACCTGTCTCCTCAAGCAGCTCCCGTTCACGAGCATAACGCTAAGATCAGCTATAACCTCTTCAAGTTTTACTCTTATTAGTGCATCCTTTACCCAGTATTATTATTTAATGATGTTCTACAACGCTATATTCTGTATACGTTAGTCATTCCTTTTTATTGATGAAATTGTTAATGTATGATTATTTACAGAGTTTCAACACATCCCTTTACGCTAGCAGTTGGTTCCTCACCCTATTCACTACAACTCTAACGTTGCCGCTTGCTTGCCGAATCATGGATGTGTTCCTATCCGAAGGAATTGAAATAGTTTTCAAAGTAGCCCTCGCCTTGCTGACTGTGGGCAAGAATGATCTGCTGTCACTGGATATGGAAAGTATATTGAAGGTGAGTAAAATAACGTACAGTACAACCAGTTAATATGGCACATCGAGTTGTAAAAATTTCAGCTTTCGCAATCAAAAGGCATTTATGCAAATTAGGCTAAGAATTTGCACTTTTTGAACGTCAACATTACAGATACATAAGACAGTCGCCTATAACGCCCGCCCTTCACCACTTCTTAGTACTTTAGCTGGCAAGAAGTGGCGCAAGTAACTCCCCAGCAGCACAGCTGTCGGTTCAACTATTGTATAGAATTTTAATTACTTTGCATACTTACTAAGGTACGTAAAGTAATTAAAATTACGCGACTCAGCACATCATTTGCCATAAGTCAGCTAGCCGAGCCGAACCTCTGTCAATCATACCAGCGAAACAATCTGTTTGTAAAACTTGGTGCAACATTTTAACTGTACTCTGGGTACTGTTAAAATATTGTGAATTTGGTAATGACCTTGAAGTAATAAGATTGGAGTACTACTACGCATAGATTTATGATCAAGACATCTTATGTTGGTAAGTCGCCCTATAAGTCTAGCTTCCGCCGATTGAACAATGCTATGGTAAGATGTCGCTTGATGATCGTTGATGTTGACTATTCATTATCTGTCTGTTACTCAATCGAAAAACGTTATCTGGTTTATCAACAGTGGACCTTCACTATTGATCAACGTCAAATTAAAAAAGACTATGTCAATGTACTTCTAAGGTGCAATATGCAATCAATCAAACAGCTGTCAGTTGACAGCATTGATTGCAGATTAGCACATCACGTTGTATTGTTGTTACTTCATGGCTGCTTCTGACGTAAACCAACTTAATTTCCCATAATTACAGTACATACAAAAAGAACTGCCGTCGAAAGCAGAGGCTGATCAAGATATCTTTATGAACATTGCGTATTCTATCAAAGTCAATCCAAAGAAGATGAAAAAGCTTGAGAAAGAGTACACGGTTATCAAAACTAAGGAGCAAAGTGATATAGCAGTGCTGAGGGTAAGATAACATTAAGTAGTTTGGGTATTTGTGGATTTGTCCGTCTGCGTGGCCTTCTAGAGGCGTGAGGTTATGGACTAACAAACTAATGAAACACTCCATCACCGTCAATCCGCACTAAGTGTGAATATTCATGAATTGTGGAAACAGCGATAAAGATCGGTAATGAAATGTGAAATGCATGAGATAATTAATTTTTATTAACAACTGAATGTCTTTATTTTTGGGAACATGGTATTCATTGTAGTGCCTGCGTCAGGAAAATCGTCTGTTGAAGCAACGAGTAGAACTTCTCGAAAAAGAAAGCTCGGGATTGGCTGAAAGGCTTGTGAGGGGGCAAGTGGACTTAGCGGAGGGGGAGGAGGAAACTTTCGCGCTCGCCCGGGAGGTGCAGGCTCTGAGGAGGGCTAATGTGGACTCGCAACAACGTCTGGCCGTCGCTCAGGACGAGATACGTTCCCTTGAAATGACCATCGCTGAGGTGAGTAGCTACATATTGAACAGTTGAGTAGTGATCAAATGGAGTGATGATAATTTAAGCATACGTCGTTAACTATATACCCGATGTCAATGTATCACAACATTCGCTAACATCTCTCTGTCTAAGTATCATCAATATTAACAAATGGTAGTATAACGTATAATTAAAACACATGCCATTCCTAGAACAACTCCCGACAGTCATCTCTAGAAGGCATAGAGGGCGGGAGTACACAGAAAGGCGAAGAGTTGGCCCGCTGTCTGCAAAGGGAGTTAGTTCGCGCTCGACTTCACGCCGCTGAACGAGAGGCCGCTGAGAGGGAACTGACGGCCCGCATCGCAGAACTGGAAAACGAAAACAAGAGTCTGAGGAGGCAGCGAGTTGACAATAATGTGGCTCATTTGCAGGTACTTAAATGATTTTACTTTTAGTAGTAGGTTTTTGCAAACTGACTACTCTGGGAAGAAAGGCCGAAACGTACTCAGAGGTCACAGTCTTTTTTAAAGTCCAGACATAATCTTGGTCGGATTAGATTGAAGACCAGAGGTAATTGCGGAACTTTTTATCAGTAGAAATTGGTTTAAAATTCATAGTTAAACAACATTCATTGCGTTATTTACGTTGCTGAGCCGACAATTTATTCGAACAAATGACGCAATGGTTTAGAAATAATCTTCAATCCCATTCAGATTCTGATAAATTGTGCGTTTCGCAATTAGGGTGCAGATTGGTGTATGAAATGGTTGTTGAGGAAAAAACTACACAGATTAAGTAGGCCTGTCCAGTCATTGCACGCATTTGGCACTAATCGTTGGTCCCGTTTGTCATTAATAGATCTTTGTCATTCGTTATGAGTATTAGGAGCCCAATAGTCTACCAAGCAGTCTCACTTCTTTTGACGATACAACCAAAAACCGACAACCAGAAACAGATATAACCAGAACGAAGAATAACAAGGCGGCCTCATCTATGTCATAGAAATTTCTGGAAACTCGTGGTATTTTTGACAGATTGAGACTGAAATCAGACTAAGCGTTCTTAAAATTACGATGATTGCCACTCTGATCTTTGTAAATAATTCAGGGTTTATTGATCTTGTCTTGATGAACCCCTATCATAGCGATGTTCCTTGACATAGTAACAATAAGACAGCAAGCTGTTCCTTTTATGAAATATAATGAACTCATTTGTTACATTCGAAATTTAAGAAAGGTTTGACAAGTGACTTTTTAAAACCACCCATCTTCTTTATAATATATATATAATTCTACTGTACGTGTGTATGTCACTGAACTCCTCCTAAACGGCTGGACCGATTTGAATGGTTTTTTTTTTTTGTATGCGTTTGGGTGGCACCCTGGATGGTTTAGATTCACAAATCAGCCCGACAGATGGCGCTGCTATCGATTTCTAGGAAACAGGACAACGTCTGTGTGGTCAACTAGTAAAATGTATAACTGACTGATTAAATACAGTTTCTGTAAATACTGCTTGCTCTATACCGCAAATGTTTTCAGGACGAGCTAATTGCTGTGAAGCTACGCGAGGCTGAAGCTAATTTATCGTTGAAAGATCTGCGGCAACGCGTGACGGAGATATCTGAAGCGTGGCAGCGACATCTACAAGTAAGACACATTTATTATTACATGCATTCCTTATGTTCCCAGTAATAAACGGAAAGAAACGTGCTGAATTATGTATAGACGCGTTTGAAAGTGCAGACGATCCAATGCTGCGATTTTGTTAGGTCAAATATAACACTTACGCATGGATTAGGTCATAGATGATAGTTTTAGACATTCTCATACATGACTAACCCAATTTGAACTTAAACGTAAGGTAGTAAGGACTGTATTTACGATGATGATAAGACCGAAGAAAGCCTCAGATAAATTGGAAAAGGGTCGTAATCAGTTCAAAGACGTTCATTCTACTATTAGTTGGTTATTATAACTATTTAAAACATACGGCGCAACGGATATTGCTGGATTAGTATGCAACAGGCCGTATAATTGTGCAAGAAATTAATCTGCTGTCTGTGTTTGTTTCGCTAAGTGGGACTGGGCCTTAAACATAATGACGAAATGTACGTGTACTATTAGGTACTTCTCTGCTCAAACTTACGGGGAATACAGGCGTGATATTATGTTTCTCCCACACAGTTACACACAGCACAGACAACGTCATAAACTCGATCATTAAAATACTCATTACTCTGTACATTAGGTTTTTGCTTAGGATTAAATTAGTTGTACCCATATTTGTTAGTAAAAAAAATCTATACTAATATTATAAAGCTTAAGAGTTTGTTTATTTGTTTGGTTGAACGCGCTAATCTCAGAAATTACTGGTCCGTATTGAAAAATTATTTTTGTGTTGGGTAGCCTATTTATTGAGGAAGGCTTTAGGCTATATAACATCACGCTACGACCAAAAGGAGCTCAGCAACAAAAAAAATGACGAAAACTGGCAGGCAATTCGATGCGACGGGAAGGGTCAAGGGAGCAAAAATTTGAAGCTAGTATTATATATCTTGTTTATATGTTCAGGAGCACAGGCAAGACGTGCCGGCCACGCCAGTCCAGTCCAACGTGGTGTCCGATATAATGGCGACGCCTAAGAAGTTGCTACGTGCCTGGGAAGGCCGCTCCGCAGACATGCAGAAGTTGGAGGAGGAACTTATGACCACTAAGATAAGGGAAGTCGAGGCGCTGACTGAGCTTAAGGAGTTAAGACTGAAGGTAATGTTAATGTTATCTGTTTAACAGGGTGGCAGGTACATCGACGGGCAAGCTGAAACCATGAATTTCGTCGATTAGAATAAAAAACATCCCATCCCATTTCTACCCGTGGGTATCGTAAGAGTAGACTAAGGGACTTACTAGAGAATGGGCAGCAGCGCTCTCTATGCATTTTAGCACCATACTCCCAACCCGCCTACCAAGCGTGGTAAACACTCCTATTTTTTTTGGGGGAGGCCTATGTCCAGCTGTGGACATCTTTCGCTTGAAATGATGATGATGAATAAAAAACAGCTGTTTCATAGAAAAGTGCAATATCTACGCGATTTAAATGTATGACGCATCTAACCGACGAAACATGTCAGCGCAAGAAACATGTACTGTATCCATGATAACAGGTTGTGCGTGGATGTCTCCGCCACCCTCTAGTTTATTTTATTCATATAGCTTGTTATTTCACACTAATATTATTATGCATCCACTTCTTCTTGTATAGCTAAATATAGAGGTGCCGGTAATGACTTTGAAAGCGTTCGTGGCAGAATCAGGAAAGTCACCATATAAGGAAGCCTATAAGAACGATGTATTAGCTGCAGGAGCATAATCAAGGGTGGCACTACAAACATTCTTCATCGTAAACATTCAGCCGAACAACGCCCACAGCTGGACATAAGGCTCCTAGGATACGCGCGAAATTCATCAGGTCGTTGGTCTACCATGTGGGAGAGACTCGCTACGCTTATCGGTACGCAGTTGCCACGCCAGAAATTTTTAACCATACCGACTATCTGTTCTGCGATGTGCCACGACCACTGCCACTTAAGTTTGGCAATTCTCCAGGCTACAGGCTGTCTGCTCGATTACTCGTTCCCCAAAAACGACGAAACAGCTAACTTTTACTTAATAACGAAGCCTGACGGACATCCAAAGAAACTTTAATCCTATTCCCTTAACAATCCTTTACGGAACGAATTTAAAAAATATTTTCTTTGTGCTCGCTTTCGCTTTATAAAGAACTCATGCGCAAAATTTCATGCTTTTAGAACCTGTAGTTTAGACTGTGCCTTGTCTGTGTGTGAGTGAGTGAGTGAATGAATGAATGAAGTAAACATCGGTTACGTTCTTTAATACAAACACAATTTCTAGGTAATGGAGCTAGAAACTCAGGTGCAAGTATCGACGAACCAGTTGCGTCGTCAGGACGAGGAAGCCCGTCTTCTTCGCGAGAACCTCGACGCCGCGCTTCAACGGGAGAGGGCGCTACAGACGCGCCAGAGAGAGTTCCAGCACAAATACTCGGACCTGGAGAGCAAGGTGAGCATAAATGTTGGTAGATACAAACTTTTTTTACTTTTTTTCATGACATGGTGTTCATGGGCCGACATTTTTGTCATAACATTTTTGCCTGGTTGTTGTTTTTTTAATGCTTATTAATTGTTATCGCTTGTTTTTTTTTTATGTTACGGACTCTTTAAAGTTCTGGTGGTTTAAATTCGTCTACATATCGCACCTCCGGTGCAACAACGTCACTTATTATTATTTATTTATTTATTCAGACAAAGTCCATAATTGTTAGTCACAAAAAATATCTTACAAACTATGTTAGTACAGACATATTACAAAAACAGAGGTACATAAGGTGTGTAGTCATGAGACCTCCCGCCCGAGTTCAGGATAGATAGCAACGCTATCCGACCAGAACCCGAACAAAAGCCCTCATGACTGCCGAGTCATTTTTCTCAGCAATTACTTGTACTTATGCAAATTTTGTCAAAAGTGGTCTGCTCGTGAGTGTGAAAAAAAGTAGCTAATGTACCCCTTTATTAAATGTTCGCTTTAACTTTAATATGAAGTTCAAAGTTGTAGTTTTAATATTACCAGTTAATTTCTTTAGTCAATACATTATAATAGGATGTGGAATTTTCAAACGCTTCTCCTGAAATATTACATCTTTTGCATAAGTGACGTTGTTGCATCGGAGGTGCGATATATACATTTATTTTTTCATGTAAATTAGGGTATACTATATTTAAATATCCATGAATATAAATGTAGTTTCAATGTTGCTACTGACTGACTGCAACAAAAATATTCGCATGAATAACTTGTATACAACACATACATACACGGGTACTTATCCGGCGTTGTTCGATTCCACCAAGTAAATTCCAAAAACGTATTTTCTTGTGTTGCATTCATTTCGTAATGTCATCACTACATACATTACTCCCATTATATTTTTTACTATTTAGAAAATCATTAAAAATCACTCCATTTTAATGAGTGTTTCGTCAACAGGCTAAATATGACTCCATGCAAGCGAACATTCGAAACATGGAGGACGCTCAGAGAATAGCCGAGCTGGAAACTGAAGTGTCTGAATATAAATTAAAGGTGAGTTGACTTAGTAACAGTGCAGAGGTCCTAGTGTCCTGCCGGCGTCGCGAGATTCGTTCGAAAGAGTTACCGTGGCCCTGGCATATGGGCAACTGAAGGAACACGGGTGGGTTTTAGTCAGTAAAAGTCTGACACGCCCTTCCGCTCCGCCCAGAGTGCAGTCATTTGATGATTTCCCATCCAAAAAAAAGTCCTAGTGTGAGTTTCTTTTAACCATCTCGATTTTTGCCCTGGATTGGTGAAGGTCCAACCAGACTCCAGCCCGTTTTAACTATTGCCTAGGGCCATAGAGTGCAGTAGTGGTTTCGGACCCGACTAACCAGCTGTAGGTCGCGCTTTATTTTGCTATATATTTTCATCACCACGTCTCTCAAAACGGTGAAGGAAACATCTTGAAGAAACTGGCATGTCCTATAACTAAAAAATCGAAGTTATGTGACATCTACCAACCCGCACTGAGCCCGCGTGGTAGATTACAGTTCAAGACTTTCTCTCGAAGGCAACGACAGGCCTCTGAGGCCTGTGTGCCAGCAGTAAGAAAATTATAGACTGATTACCTTACTAATATTGTAAATGTGAAAGTTTGGATGTTTGTTACTAAATCACGCAAACGAATATGTATGAAATTTGGCACCGAAATAGTTTATAACCTGGATTAACCCGGTAGACGTTCCCATAGGACAATTTCCAATCACCACGGGGGCGAATCCGCAGACAAAATCAGTGACTAAGAGCATTGCCCAGTCCAATTCTATGCCCCGCAGTGGGCGTCTTTCAGCTGCCATGATGATAAAGAAATATGTAATTAAACACTTGCACCATTTCAGAATGAAGTGATGGCAACGGAAGGCGAGCTCCGCAATAACATGGACGGCGACTCGGACAGAGTCCGTGAGTTGCAGGAGCAAGTCGCCGAACTGAAGGCCGAGGTACGTACCCATACTTGTTCCACGCCACTGTGACATACACACACACACATGCTAGTCACAAATAAATATCGCACTACAATGACCCACGATTTATATATACAAAATATTTAAGACAAAAGTGATAAAGAAGCCCTCGAAATTAACGTTTTTTTTTAGTTTGCAGGTCGTAATCAGCTTGTATGTTGAATACAATATGATTCGCGATAGTAACAAATAATGTATATACAGAATTATAACGCTGACCTGCAAATTGCAAATAAAACGTAAAAATTTTACAATTTCGCGGATTAACTTAGCGCTTCTTAAAGTAAAATAACGCACGTTTGTCAATAGCAACTGGGTGTCTGAATTTGTTCCCGATTGATGGCAATAAGCTCGCCCCCTATTACATGGGACTAACATAACTGGCGCAATAAGGGTGTACTCTACACACCTCAGCCTCACCCTCCGTGGAACACGGCCGTGATGTTATAATGCGTGTTGACGCTTTGCTTCTCTAACAAATTTTAAAATTAAGAATGTTGAAACTGTTGTTTGAATTAACTTGAACACGCTTATACACAGAAATTAATTTTAAATACCTACAAGTAGCACACAATACTAACATGATGATCATGATTTAATATATCGTTTCATGTTTGAGGGGCGCACAGTGTGGTTGATCACTCACTATAACAACGCTTCAGTCATTGTACCGGCAGCGCCGCTTTCTGGGAGTCACTTTGTACATTATTGTAAAAATACGATGGAAATACAACACTGCCATCTATTGTTCATTGAGTCACCGACATTCAAAACGTACAAGCAGATATACTTACGCAAAACATCTGTTTAATTTGCATATAATTCTTGAACTACTATTTCTATTCACAATGTTTTAGACATAATTTTTGGACAGTCTCAGACTCTTTTTATATTATACACATTTTACTTTCTCAATATTTAATAATCACCTGCAATGATTCTGTGATTGTAGCTTTGTTCACTATAATCGGATCATGGTAAACCAATTGGAAAGGAAACATTCACTATGTAAATTGTTAAGAAACTATCCGACACCATTATTTGTTGATATTTGAAGCGTACTGCTGCAGCCGACAAAATTTAAGGTATATATTTATGTATTAGTGTTTGTATGTACAATGAAGATGCGCTTTTATCAAAATGTCTGATACATTTTGTTTGGCACTGCACAGTTTCCGACACCCATCACCACTCCGGACACTGAGCCCTGGAAATGGCTCGAGTAAGTTCAACAATCAAACACCTTACCGGCTAGTGTGTTAACAGGCTTACTCCATTCTAACAATCTAAACTACTCCTAATGTGTACGTAGACTCAATTAAAACAGCGGAACACTTGTCTTGTAACACACCTTTTTCTGTTCGACTATATAAAAATAATTTCATATCTAAATAGCAGTCGTTGCATAGTTTCATTGTATCCCACATCGTCTGGCCCCACCCACGTTAATACTAGAATTAAATACGTAAAATATCGTTTAACGTAATGGACGTAAACATGCATAAATTGTTGCATATCTGTGCCTATAGCAAATTAATACTATTAGTAGGCATACGTAGTTTACCTCTAGTTTATTCCTAGTAGCTATTCAACCAACGATGTAATCGCTGATTTAAGAAATTTGTCGTTTAAATTAAACTTGTAATAAAATGGATTCGGCAGGTGAACACACTAGACGCCTATACCAATTTGTTTGTTTTATTAGTTTATGTACGAAACAGGCGAAGGCAGCCATCTTTTGTGCTTTCTCGGTGTCTATGTCTGGTTAATATGTTGTTTTAAGCTAAAAAACTTGTTTTATCGTGTGGCTGGTCATGGCATTGTCGACTTGCTTGTATAATGGTACGCGCTACTGCATGCATGTGTTTATGTTGTTCATGCTGTTTTGTTCCTGTTTTTCCTACTCACTTACATATTGTGTTCACCGTAACATTGACTTGTATCGTAGCTTAAACTTGTAGAAAGATAAAACTTAAATGACTCGCCTTCAATGATGGACGTAAGGACGTCGGAAATGTGGTGCTTCACAATATTTATTTTCATATTTATTACTGAGACTGATAATTAAATGATAAAGTCTACAAAGATTTACCCACATTAAAGAAGATGCACCTTTTGGTAATAATCAGTGATCGGAGTATGTAGATTGAAATGGGGTCAATGAACTGGCACGTATATATTAGTATGAATATGCCTCCGGAATTCTGGGATTTTGAAATTAATTTCAAATGTTGTAATGTGTGGAATAAAGAATACATCAATATGAATAAGAAATGTTTAACCCTTTTGCTGTCTTTTTTATAGTATATAAGTGATCGGCTTTCTACAGTAAGAAAAAAACCATTTTAAATGTTTATCTACCGCATTCTATAAATTTCTAATGTAATACCTAGTTTAAAAAGCCTTACTTTCACAATATTTGATTCAATCCCATAAGTACCAACATGAAATCCCGGAAAAAAGGCTTATCCATGTTATGATTTCTATGACTATTCATGATGCGACGTAAAATCAATCTACCTACTCCGATGACTGGTAATAATAGTGATGAGTAAAGGCAATTATATTTTCACTTCGGCATGTTTTTTCGTCAAAATTTCGCTCTGGTAAAGTCAATAACATCAACGTAACGTGTTCCCAGGTCATGAGGCTAGAGGCCTGGAAGTCACGGGCTCTGGGGCATACGGAGATCAGCCGCGCCGTGTCCTTCGAAGACGACTTGGAGGAGGACGAGAAACTTAAACTAATTCTACGGCGCGAATCTTCCACATCCCTCGACCTCTCGGCGATGTCGCGAAAACCTACGTAACGAATACTAACTACGTTATTGTGATCGTTGCCCCTATTTGCAGTTCTATACTCATTATTTATCACCACAACCTTGTTGGCCTTTTTTATCTTTTATTACTGTTCCGTAGAATGTGTAAAGAACACTTCACTTGTCTTTCTTCCTTAATATTCGCTTGAAGTAACAGGGTTTGTTGTACAACGCATCCCCAATTTGTAATGGCTACACATAGACCGCGGAATTCTCAATATTATTATGTTATAATGTTTTACAGTAGTTGTGCTAGACATGTCTTTGAGCTATTGTAATAGACTTAACATAGTGAATTTAGCTTTAGATCAAAATAAAATCAATAATCTAGATTGCTTAGAGTTCCATAGAGTCCACTTGTTCAGTCTCGTGATGCCAACTACATTGTACACGGTGGACGTCAAGATAGCGGGTGTGCTTTTTAGATGAAGTTTGTATTTTACGTCTTCCTAAAAAGAATAACCATAATTTTGATATGCACTCAACATTGATGCACATTATTAGTAATAGTAAGAATAATTTATATGGTTGTAGTTGAGGCATACAGGTAGGTAGTTTTAATATACTAGTTGTATTTTATAGTCTATTGATTATTGGGTAGAAAAATAATTCTTAGAGAAACGCGTGGTAAATATCAGTAAAAATTTAATCGTATTGAATCCACGTAACGATGACTTTCTCACGGAAATTGGTAGCTTTGATCTCAAAACCCTAAACCAAGCCAACTGAAAGATTACTGATTGATCAACCAACAAAACTAATCGTTGCAGAGGTCCTTATTCTGTTGCACGCGGAATACACTGAACTAGTACTATTGCAAATTTTGACTTGCATACATACAAATATCAAGAATATTTAAGTTCTCTATCTATTCTAGTAAAATCGAAACGTCACAAAGTCAACACCCAGTGCGACACAGTGACGTATCGACTCAATTCACAGTTGGTTTCGGTACAAGAAAACCTTCAGAATTGTGCGTGACATTTTCGTGGCCGCGTGATATCTCATCTTTCTTCCATATAATTATTTGACGATTGAATAATATTTTAGTTTTGAAATACTACTAGCATTTTAACAAACATTCCAACTTGTTATTACTTATTATTAATATTAATAGTAAAAAGTATTTTAATTTGGGTAATGTGACCTGCTGCCGCGGGAATAGATTTGTTAAATTATTAATTATTTAAACTTAGTTACGTCGTCGGTATGGCGAGTTCGATGATTTTATTTTTAAATTACGATACGAGGATGACGGTCTAGTATTGATGGCAATATTACGCGTACTTATTTTAATAATGCTTACTATTTTTTATTAGGTTTTAAGATGAAGTATTTTAATAAATCCATATGTATTAATTTATTATTGTAAAAATACTCAACATTGTGTATGACATTATATTATTGGCACAATGCTTATGAATTGTACTCTTGAGGCTCCATTTTCTTTTTAATTTCTTTCAAGACATTTATCAGAGACACAATTCTCGTAATTTTAAGAACATTCACAGTCAGTTACGTCTCAATCAGTCAAAAATACCTCGAGTTTTCATACATTTTTGACAAGTTTTTGACATTTGATTGTCGCTGAGTTGAGACTGCGACTAGATTTTGAACGTTTTTAATTAAAAGAATTGGCCTTCTGATTTGCTTGCATTTCAATGTTATTTTTATCAAAACAACCAGTAAGTAATACGACTGGAATTATGAGAACATTTTATACACAGGCCAATAAAATAAGTACGGCGATGAGGCGCTGTGCACACAGGTAAATTATTTTTGAAATCAAATAAACTTGCGTGATGCTACGAGCCTATTTCTTACCAGTCAATTAAAATGTAATCTGAATCGGTTTACAGGCAGCGATTTTAGGTATAAGATTATATCTTACAACAACTAATATAGTACATAGGTAACAAGGGTTCCCTAAGATTATTATGTAGCCACATCAATCTACATGTTATGGTATGTAGGAATTAGGGATACTATGACCGAAACTACAGATCCACTATGAGTGCTGCGATGGCAAAATGAGCACAAGAACATACATAAAGCTGAATGTTTTGTTACAAATGCCTCTAAATATGCTTTATTATATTTTTGTTAGAAACAGATTTATAAGAGAAATATATTTTAATATAATATCGAGTTTTATAATTGACTGCAATACTACGCATGTTGTTCCAAATAATTCCTTAGTTCTATTTTAGTTATTGTTGTGATTAATATATGTTATGTGTTGTGTAACTATATTATTTATTAATCAGTGTATCGGCAGCTACCTATGACACTTTATATGTTCTGTATTATGTACAACCGCTAGGCAATAAATTTAAAACCAGTTGATACTAACACAATCGAGGTGTTACGAGATAAGAATAAAATAGGTACCTAATACTTGATTTTGATATTTTGTAATTATCACATCAAACATGTTTCAGTTTCGTCATTCATAAAAAGTTAACATACTGTGCTACTTACATAAGCAATAATTAATATTAAATCTAACCTTCCGACTACTAATAGGATCAAGCTATACACCTATGAAACAAAAACCCTGAAGAAAGGGAATACGAAACAACAGATATCAGTGTATATGTAGGAATAAAACACCACATTTTTTACTTTTATATCATTATATTATACAAAAAAAAAAAATGTTTAGTGAATATAAATATAAACGCAGCTTTATGAGATTGTGTTTGCTCAATGTCTTTCCTGCTTGTAATACAATATAATTTTAATAAAAATAGGTTTGAAACTGGAGGTAAATTTAGCATGCCTATTGATGTGTATTAGCTGTTTTTCCTCTGATTTGTTCAATGTGTTTACGCAGCAGTTATTATTTTATCAAATATAGAAATGTTTTATAACAGCGTATTGGTCCCTGTTCACGAATAGTTCATTAAATATCTGGGCGCTATACTTGCACCATGTTGACTAACAACTAACATGGAGTGTAATTCACACCATGCCGTGAATGCTTTATGATCACAATTTTTTACATTTTACGTGTATTTTCATATTGTGTATTGGAAAATAAATTGATAATCTTGTATTCAATTTTTTATTAAAAATAAAGACTTGTAACTCAATCTATAGCAGTTTCTTTTCTGGTCTACTTGAGATTAATCCATTTTATAAAAGGCAGCTGGTACAAGTTAACTTTCATAGGAGGTCCATGTTCATCTTGTTTAAGACCAATGAGGGAAGCTAAATGAAAAAACATGTGGTTGTTAGTAAATTAATTTATTTGTCTATACTTAGTTATGATAAAGCACCGTCATACATTACTAGTATATCATTAACACTACATTAATACAATTATTAAGATACAGGTCAGGCACAAACACGGTCATTATTAAGTTTTATAACAGTTATAAATGTTGTTCTCAGGCTATACTCTTATACTTGGTGAACAGATTATACAAGACCCGCAGTGTTGATTTGAGGTCGAGATTCACAATATCTGAAAAGGAAACATCACTTTAATGTTGAATAGCAAATGAATCATAAGATCAAAAGCCTTTTAACTAGCCCGAGAGTAAGTACTTTTTCAAACATTAAAATTATATGAGACAGTCCCCTAAAACTCGTGCTCAAAACTAGCACACCAGTTTGTAGTGCATACAATGACTATGCGATACAAGTAAAATTACCGTCTTGCTATTTACCTTCGGGTCTTGCTTTTGGTTTAGCAAGTCCAACATCTTGCATGAGCTCAAAAGCAAAAGATACATTATGCACCTTCTGGTCAAAATCTTCTGGGATCAGGTGGAAATCATATAAAGGCACAAAGAATCCCTCAAGCAGTCCCATTAAAAGGCACAAGTATACACCATCATGAAATTGGGTGTCCAGGTCCATCACTTCAAGATTGACTTTGCTCAAGTGTTTGTTAACAAAAGTAATGAGCGACTTCTTCACCACTTGCAACTTATCAGGTGCATGATCAAACAAAGCATCAAATGCATCTCTTTCACATTTCATTCCCAGATCATCATATGTGGTTGTGATGGTTTCAACAAATGTCCTGAAATAATATTTGAAAGAATTAGTATGGTATACGCAATACTTTCTAATGAAAAATAACCTACAATATGGCAGTAAACAAATCACCTGTGAGACAGCTGGTTAGGAGTGTCTTTCTTCACAACCACAACGTTGACGCTCACGTTTTCGGGTAGGCGGACGGGGGCGCGGAAGTGGCGCGCCAAGGCAACCAGTAAATGCAATATAGATACAACATTCTTTGAGTGGATTGAATCCACACTCCACTTAGGCACAGGTTTGGTTGTTCCGTAAAGAACCTGCAAAATAATAACTCGCATGTTAATACCTAGATACAAATAAACATGTTAAAAGCTGTAGTATTTTGTTACATAATAAATAGACTGCCTCTATACATACCCGATTCACTGCTCTGAGTACTACGGCAAGTTTCTGTCGCTGCCCTTCTTCGGACTGTGTAACTTCTGGCACATCTAGTTTGGTCTTAGTCAACATCTCAAGAAGCTTTTGAAGTACTTGACCATCATATAAATCTTCACTGATGTCTTTGACAATAATTCTTTGAGTGGCAAGTTCATCATTAATCCAGTCAATAAGTACTTGGACCAGGTCTTTTACTCTAGGATCTTCAAGTGATCTTGGCTCAATAATGGCACGTTCTTCATTGTCATCTGCAATAATTTTTTTAGAAGTAAGTTCTCATGATATAAAATATTAGGTAATTATTCAATTTGAATTATTTTCCTGTTTGTTTCATTGCTTGACAGGATAACTGCTCCACAGACACACCTATGTGAGTCATAGGTTCCAACAAGACAAAAAACTACTTGAGAAATGTAATGTTACAATTATAGAAGTAAACTAAACTGACCATTTATGATTGAAAACCATGTTAATTATAAAATTTACTCATAGTGCATGAGTCATACATGACATAATGTATTTATAGTGAACACATAGCTTGATAGCCAATTATTTGAATGAAACTTTGAGTGATAACTTACGTAAACTGTACTCCTCAGGTGGTATTTCTGGGGCAGTCGGGCTCCCCGGAGAATCAATGGCAAATTTACCTTCAGCTTGCACATCTTGCACTGCATGAACAAACCAAATGGAAATGTAATGACACAACACATTACTGATAATTTATTATTTAACATAAATACCATAGGAATTGGCTATAGAAAGGGTAAAAATAGAGAGCCTATAATTACAGGTGGACCAACTTTGAAGGGAAGGAATAATGCTGGGAAATAACGACACAGAAATGCTCATGGGATAATATCTTTGACTTGTAACTCATACCATACAAGGCATATTGTTAAAATACCTTGATTTAACCCACACAAGTCAGTCAAAATTATTAGACTACAAAAACATCATACCACATATTTACCTTCTTTTATGCGCTTCTTACGGCCTATGGTGCCAATTTTGTCCCAGAATGATTCTTCTTTATCCTCCTTTTTAGGCAAGACGGGAGTTCGAGGGGATTTCGGGCGTGGTGACGACATCTCGCTCTACCTACATAATATAAATAAGGTCACAATCAGTGAACACACCTGAACGAACTCTAAGAAAACTCTCAATCAATTCACCTATTTACAGAGATATAACAAGCAGGGGATTCTAAGAAAATCATTAAACAAATTATCAATGAAGTTTTAAGGCTCATACCTTTTATTTTTAACTCTGATGGAAGGAAAACAAGACTCAAAAGCAAAACCATAGACTAATGTGAAATAAATGACAGCAAAACTTGCGAAGCTCTATTCTGCAAACTAATTTTAGTGTAAATGAGAATAAAAGCTTCCAAACTTGCTTATTTCATACTATCACTAAACCAAGAATTTGACAGCTAGCTGTCACTCTACGTTTTATTTTTGTAAACAAGCGAAATTTTGACGGTTATATGAAAAAATACGGGGTAAAATATGTATTTCCTAAAGATAAAAACCGAGGAAGAAAGCTCCGTAGAAAAAAAATTAAACTTGATAATTCGTCAAGACTGCTACTTTTCTCGACTCGTATAATACTTAAGATATTCATGTAGAGGAGGTGCTCCTAAGAGAAAGTTGTCTGTTTATTCTCATTACCTTCAGGCGTTTGTGGTATAATAGTATGTGAATTATATTAATGGTATGTGTGTCATTATTAAATCAGTGCTAGAACAAATATTTCTGAAGTTTTCCGGTGAATTATATTCTACCCTAGAATACTTCAGACATGATCACATGTGTTATACCTTAATCTCCCTGTTATAATTAACTTCATGTCTATTGTCTAAAAACTATTGGTAACCTTCTACGGCTATAATTATCTGTTTCATATTAGACATCGTGTGATCGCACGAATAAATTCACGTACGCAGGAGCTCCAAATAAACACCCCTTAACCCCTCAAGTTTCAGTCGTGTAACGCCGACTAAGCGTGTTCCGTGAGGAATTTATAGATGTGTGAAGCAACCAATACAAAATATGTAGGAGAAATGTTGCGAACGGTGATTTTCCGTACGGGATTCCAAAGGCATACCATGCGGAATCTCAATCGAAGAAAACTTCGTACGGAGAACAACTATGCGCACGGCGACAAATCAAGCTTTTAATTTCCAGTACAAGCTGACTTCTCATTGTATGTACGAATAACCTATACAATGCGAGGTCAGCTAAGACTGGAAATGTATAGCTTGGTATGTAGCCGTGTGTACATGTGTAACAGATCCTAGATTTGAATGTCTTTCATGTCTTCGAAATTACCGAACAATTTTTTGAAGTGGAATTCTGAAATTAATGTGGTCGACCCAATACACTCCAAGTCACATCCATATTTATCTCGTTTAAATCTGCCCACTTGGTGTGTGTGTGTGTTTACTTAGAGCATCTAACTGGGCGGCGGCTTTCAATCAGCATTTTTTTAGTGAATAGAACCTTGTAGTTGACCTTGACAGGTCGTAGTTGCGACCTGCTGTTAAGTAGTAACTTAACCAGAGTTTCCTGTGGCTGCCTTAAACGAACCCAAAGCCTCCAGCCTGGGGAAAATTTCTTACATGCTGAGGGCATCCCCTGTGGGGTACGGACCTCAGCTCAGGGTGTCGTCGCCGGGGGGAGGACAGCAAGTTGCGACAGGCTGAATCGAATCTTGATTATTATTATTAAACGGCAAGTTAAAAGCTACAGGCTCAGCTATGGTGCGGGCTGGCACTTCGTCGGGCAAGGGTTAGGGGGAAGCAAGGGTCAGAGTGGAACCGCTCAGCTATGCCATCTCTTTAAGTTAAATACTTTAAGATGCAGTATGCGACCTTAGAACAATAAATGTAAATAAAAATATTTTCAAACCAATTTCACTAACTGACAACAAGGATGATTGTTAAGATTTCCTCAATGATACCAGAGTCACCCATTGTTTTCAAAATAAATCCGTAAAAAAAAACACTCTTTTTGTTTTGGATCTCAGTAAATTTATCTCGCTGATATTATAAATATAACATAATAATAGTAAACCTGCCAGGGTACCAAGTTACACAACAGTAAGAAAAATGCTATGACTAAACTACCTAGTTTTCTCGGTTGAAAACGCGTGCGTTTTTAGTAAACAAAAGTTCAAAACGCTTCAAACATATCAATATTTATCTTGCAACTTATTGCAGAATGTGAAATTGTCTTTGAACCGTATTGTGTCATTTATATGAGTGAATACACGAATTGTTGTTTTACTATGTGTAACTATTACTAGGAATTAAAAGTTGTCCCTTCATTCGCATTCGGTCGCTAGTGCAAGTATTGATTTTCCATCTAGGTGTGCCGAGGTTGGTTGCGAAAAAAATTGGTTTGCAAAACGTCCAGGTACTCCGGAGAAGTTCACGCTACTTGTGCGATATATAGGTTGGTGGAGTCATACCTAAAAATAGCTTCAAGATTGTATTGCATCACAGTGACTGATTGTGAGGAGCATTTATTACTAGTTACCTTAGTGTTTACTGAACATTTCGCAGAAGGCACAATGGAGAAAGGTTGGAATCCTCCTCCATATGGCTGGGGTAACGCGCATACGACGCAGCCGCCGCCAGCTGCGCCACCCAGTTATTCCCAAGCTGTTGGGGGTGTTGGGCCTTCCAGCCCTTATACGCCACAGTACCCACCATGTAAGTAACCAGGAAACTAAAACTATCTATAATCTGATAATCACAAATGGATCCTTTTAAGGTTTTAAATCTGGTAGTGAGTTCAGGCTGCCTTTATGATAATAACTGACCTTATTAAATTCTCCTGACTGCACATTTAAGACTCCTTCTCTAGTAAATCTATCTATACAACATCCATACAGTATTAACAGTCAGTATTGAATAGATTACTGCTTGAAATGCTTGAGATGGTTAAACTGAAATAAATTAACTTTTCTAACACAAATAATTTAAGTAATAATAAAATTAGTTTCCATTGCTATCGTGGTTGACAAAAGGCTTCTACTATTTGTTATTGGAACAGAGAATATAGGTTACGGTGAATATAGGTCATGGAGAAAATGTAGGTCACCAGTCTTATTTATGTTTACTAATCTAAGGCTGAGTAAGCAATTGAGTCTTAACTATTGCTAACATAAAGTATTAAACTTAAAAACAGCAGAAACACAAATAAAAAGTCATACATTTAAAAATTGTGCTTACAACAATGTTTAACCTTGATGCATCTCTGACATTCTAGAGATATGATCAGACATTTAAGTTAAATGTTAAAGTTGACATTGATAATGTTGATATTATTAACAAATTTAATCATTGTTTATGCTAATGCAAACTTGTTATAGATAAAACCTTGCAGCTATAAACATCACAAGTTACGACTAATTAACATTCAGCCATAATAATAATTAGTGTGTGCGTTGTTGTAATTTAATTAGTACATGTTCATTGGTCTCACCAACTTATTTGTAGTTTTGATGGAGTTGATTAGTCCAATGGTCACCTTCAGTTATGCCTAAGTCCCGTGTAATAGGGAGTGAAAACTATTTTGTTGAATGTTTTAAACTGTTTTAACAAAAGGTTTGGCTACGTTTAAAATTCTGGGCATAACTGTGATCAAGGATTTTCATATTCTCTCTTGAATCCTAATTATCACACCCAGAACACTTTGTGGTACCAAATGCTATTGCTGAACATGAGTTGCTCAGTTCGATTCTCAGGTCCGGCAAAGTGTTCAAGGGTTTTTCAATCCGAAATTTCTCAGTTGAGGTCGATAGTCTCACCCCCTATTACATGGGATTTAAGCATAATATGCGGAATATGGGTGTACTATAGCTACATCTCTGTCCAACCCTTTGGAGAAACGAGGCTTGATGTTATGTTAAAAATAAATAAGGATACATTATGGCTGCACATATTCTGCGGCCTTGACTTATTAGGTCAATGTCACATGAGACTTGAGAAACCATGCAAAACAAACATTGCTTTTTGGCTAAGAATTATTACTTGTACTAAATCTTTTTGTTTAATGTAAATAAAACTTTAGAGTTATATAGTTTTATTTTTGTAGGTACTTGATCACAAGACAACTCATAATGTTCACTTAACGTATTAATTAAATAAAGCTGAAGAGTTTCTTGGTTTGTACGCGCTAATCTCAGGCTACCAGTAGGATTTCAAAGATTTGTTTTGGATTTCATTACCCAATTCTTGAGAAAGCAATTTCACGCTACGACCCTTGGGAGCCAAGGAAAAAACATAAAAAAATCTACAAAAACGCTATGCGTAAAAGAAGAAGTAACGCGGGCGGGCGATGCGATGCAACGCCGTAAGTCGGGGGCCGCGGACGAAGTCGCGGACAGAAGCTAGTGTTATATAATTTTTCAATTATATGTTGTTATTGGTGCTTTGCTCCGCAATCAACTTCAAGCTTCGTCATACAGATTGCTATGGCCATAATTGTTTTATGTGACAAAAAACTTTAATACAAGAATATTAAGTTATATTAGACGAGTTTGTGAAGGCCACACACCAACTTGCCTTCATTTAGTTAGTCGAAGCCGCCACGCGAGATATTTTGTGGTTTGGCATTGAACAAGATGATTCAACACTTGGTACATTGTCCAAAGAATATTTTTATTATAAAACAATCCTGAAATCCTTTGTTCCAATAATATTGTGACTAATTACTGTATAGAGCAAACAGTATTTATAGTCGAGTTATTATTAGCTCCTTACGCAAGGGATTCTGGGACACCAGCAACATCTAAAAGTAGTTCCTAACAAAAGCAAACTGCTGGATTTTCTTCAGCGCTTCAATTCGGCACTAAAAGAAATAAAAAAAGTTTATTGTATCAACTTAAATAACATATTCTAATAACAATGGGGAGAACCCCATATAATTGTTAATAATAGCAATACATCTAGATGTTAAATAGTGTCAGCAAAAACAGGATTATATTTCATACTAGCTTTTGCCAGCGGTTTCGCCCGCGTATTATACGTATAAACCTTCCTCTTGAATCACTCTATCTATTAAAAAAAACTTTAAAATCCGTTGCGGATTTTAAAGATCTAAGCATACATAGGGACAGACAGAGGGAAGCGATTTTGTTTTATATATGTAGTAATATGTCTAACAAAATATGACTTACACTTAATATTGACAACGACTTTGTAAAGTAAGAAATTATTGGAAATCTGAAATTAAGGTGCAGTTAGAAGCAATTTATTTTAGTATTTGACAATAGCTCATCACGGCAACAAATAAGGTTCAAAACAATGATACGTTTGATATTACTTGAATTGAAAAGTTATAATGCAGTTTTAATTATATTATTAAAAATAAATTCGACATATGGTTCCAGAGATTAGTGCATTCAAACAAACAAACTAGCTTTATTATTGGTATAGTATAAATACCCTGTAAACTAGTTGAAAATTCTTAGTATTTCTATATTCTTTGCTATCTTTAAAATTATAGCAAGTGAATTATTTATTGCAGCATCTGGACCTTCCATAGTGACCACTGTGGTGCCAGTAGGTCCTCATCCGACTCACATGATCTGCCCCAGCTGCCACGCTGAGATAGATACGGCCACTCGGACAAAACCTGGGCTTATTGCTTACATTTCTGGAGCTATCATATTTCTTCTGGGGTGAGTGACTAAATTATATAACATGATTACATCATGACTGAAAGTTATTAATAAATCAGTCAGTTTTAAAATTATTGTTTATTTATTTCTACAATTGCGATGAAATGCTATAGGGCATAATCCAACAGCTTTGCGCCTAACCAGTATTAATACCATATAATGAACACTAGGTGTGACTGTGACAAGATTACAAGATGTGACTAATTGTTTCCAGATGTGTCCTAGGATGCTGTCTCATCCCCTGCTGCATAGACAGCTGCATGGATGTGCATCACAAGTGCCCCAACTGCGGTGCTTACCTAGGCAGGTACAGACGATAAACATCCCAGCAGACATTGACGAAACCGCTACGTGATTGGAAAATAGAACTTTCAAAGATCTGCATTGGAATCCTCCATTTAAACCCTGCCTAATTTAATTAAGCTTTTATTACACTTATTAATAATTTTTAGATTATGTTCCCACATGAAAGAGAAGTCTTAGAATTCCTTCTTCATTTAGTTAGTTGCATTATTTAATACCAGTAATTTATTGTCCCTAGTCAAAGGATTCGCTACTACGTAGGTACCATAGTCGGTGTCAATTATTAGATGGATGGTCAGACTTTATACAAGCTGACCAGGAGTCCCGAATGTCGCGTGAATATCCACGATAGACATGATGAAGCTTCAACGTCTGCGAAAGGGTAAATTAGGTTATTACTATCCCCTAAATTGGGTCGCAAAGAGATAGTCATATAAATACTTAGGTCTGGTTAGATTGCGGGACCGGATTTAGAGGGAGGAGAGTTCAGTTTCACAGTATAATGCTGTTGTGTTATACATTTCATAATAATTTTCTAGCGTATGGGAATACAATCTTAACTTGTTGACTTAGTTAATGAAATTAATTATTTATGAGTTGAGTCGTTTTTTTACTTATTTTTTATAATACTAAGAGAAAGCCATATTATTGTATTATACAGATTTTTAATTCAGTGCCAAAATGGTCTTCCTCGTGGCACGACAATGTAACGCTCGTATCACATACACGATTTTAATGAATATTCTAAATGTTTAGCGAGTAGTACCACATGTGCGTATTATATGTATGCTACGGTGCAACATAAATAAGGTGTATCTATTCATACACGAAATATTTTAAGAGGTACATCTGTAGGTGGTAAAGAAGCTATGGACGCAAAAAGAAATTTTTATCTAAGCGTTTTTTAATTTTCGTAATTATTATAATTTTAAAACTGCTTGACACGTTTTGCATAAAACCTTTACTCCAAATTCTATGAATGGCCCGCCTGACGCTGCCAGGGCGGCGACCGGACAGCGCAAGAGCGGCCAGTACAGAAACTAGAGTAATGGATGTTAAAAATAAGAAGGAGCCAGTATTTCGTATGTGTGTCAATTAATTTATGAAAAAAAAAAATACATTTCGACAATTTTTTTTTTCGTTGCTATAGCTTCTTTACCAACTACAGGTGTACCTCTTTAAATATTTCGTGTATGAATAGATACACTTTATATATCGCACCCCTAGATCTAAAGGGAACTAATTCAAAATTCTTAATTTTTGAGTTATGCACACCTTTGAGTCTGTCATTTCAATACCTATCGACCAATAAACCAAATTCAAAACTATTTCCAACATTAGACTCCAAATATTGGAAATAGTTTTGAATTTGGTTCCCTTTAGATCTAGGGGTGCGATATGTAGAATGATAATGAATAATGATATACATTATGTTTTTATTGACAACACCTAATATCATCACAATTTGGAACTTAAAAACTAAAAACAAGCTTTATAGGTATATTAACTGTGGTAAAAATCTATAGATGCAATAGGTATTAGTCAATATTTGTAACTGTTAGAATAATATAAGTGTACTCGAATGTATCGATCTTATTTCCCAGTATTAAAAATGTGTTCTGTTTTCTTTTCTTATACTTACGCCCGGTTTCTGGAACGGAAATTATCGACGCGACAAAATTAAATACAGGTCAAGTGATGCGATTGGCTGTTGATAATTATTATTTCAACCCGTCACAGTAGTTTACGAGCACTTTACAATTTGCAAGTTAATTAGTTGATTTTCGTTCCAGAAATTGGGATTTAATTACACTTATTGGTTAGTCTGACTAACCGGTTAGGTTTACAAAAAGGGTTAATTATTATTTTGTACTTTCCAGCTAATTCAGTAATATTTTCTTAATATTTATATTAGTTCTTCTCAATGTATTAGGTGTACGTTATTTTACATAGATCTAATATTGTAATTGATATTAGTAACTTATAATTTTGAAGTAAATGAACATGTGTGTGTATCATAAGCCTGAAACAAACTTTTGAACGCGATTTACAGTCACGACCGCGACCGAAAGGATTGACCAATGCCGTGTCTGAACGTCTACGAAAATCGTTCTAGAAAACGACAATGTAAAGTGATAGCCCGCGGCTTAAGCAACATAGGTCGCGAGTCCGATAGTTTGAATCTGGCTGAATGGTTTGAGAAAACATTGTTACCAACCTTTTTAAAGTAATTCTTAGGTGATTAAGTGACTCATAATATTTTTGTTAAGATAAAGATGTACCTACATCTGAATGTGCAGCTGTAAATACTGTCTCAGTACGGCGCTGCACTGTCTCAGTGTTTCGTTATTAATGAATGTATACCATGTCATGTTATACACTCTGGCCTAACTGATATCCAATAATTATTTTTAAGTACAAATATATGATACAATTGAGCTTGTCCTTAACAAATTTGTCATTAAAATTGCAACTTATTTACAAGACCCTACTGCCGACAGCATTTAGCCGTAATGGCATCACATTATAATATATCAGTATCAACTTCCATTTTATTTACGTATTTCTTAATATATATGTAATTTAAGTAAATATACAAGAAAATCACTAATATAATATCAAAATCATAATTTGAAGATTCTTTTTACAAGTATTTTCAATATTAGATACCTATTTCTAAAACAAGAATGTATTTTAATAGAAATAATTTATTTATACATACAGGCATTTTACATTTTTATATATTTATAAATTAATAGAACTTTCTTATACCTAACTATCAAAATATAATTTAAAAACTATTTTCATATACAATCAAAAATTTTTTTTTCCTATGTATTTATGAATATGCAATATGGGCTGTCTTAACAGTAAATAAATGTTTTATTAATGTCTAAAGTTGCAGTATTATTGAAAGTACCTTAAGTTATTTTTTATTAACCCTAATATAAGTATATAGCTTCTGCCCGCGACTTCGTCCGCGTTAAATTTATTGTTCCCCCGACCCTTCCCATCGCGTCGAATCGCCTACCCGTGCGATTTTCCCCGTTTTTGCAACATTTTTCATTACTGCTCCACTCCTCTTGATTATAGAGTGATGTTATATAGCCTATAGCCTTCCTCGATAAATAGGCTACCCAACACAAAAATATTTTTTTAATTCGGACCAGTAGTTCCTGAGATTAGCGCGTTCAATCAAACAAACAAACAAACTCTTCAGCTTTATAATATTAGTATAGATTTTAGCTGGTTCTGGTAAAGTGACAGACCTACAGTGTAGTGCTCTGGTTCTCGACTAGGAGTAGATAATATCGGTGTGGTTGACTAGTTAGTATACAGGGTCAAATTAAATTAACTGGAAGTGTACTTAAAAAGAAAACAACAAAATGTTTTTTTTTATCATTCCAACTTGTTTCAAAACTTTCAGTTTCTCACATGTATGAGGCCAAGAACTCATGGACCGTACTACGTACATTTAAGCAACCATACAACTATTTAATTAGCGTTTTGGACATTCATAAAAAAATATCTCAGATCCAAGAAAAATTAAAAAAAAACAATTGATCGATGGGTCGGAAACTTTCGTTCATCGAAGTTTTTTTTTTTTTTTTTTTGTTTTATTCGTATTCGGTAGCGATACCCAACGCATGGATAAAGATTTCCAGCTTATTTAATTTGACCCTGTATAAGTATTATGGCGTCGAGTAAGATGTCAATATTTCAACTCTACTAGGCAGCGTTAAAGATGCTACGAGCGTTGATAATATTTTCGCGTTCTTAATACAGCGCTGTCTCATGACGAAAGCCTTCGACCAATGCATATTGCCAGTGATTGATTAATTTCGCCACTGAATTGCAGGGAACGTAGCCCTCCACTTTGCCCATTGAGTACTGAGCCTTCGTATCTGACCCATTTAAGTTCCAGTATATCATGGTTACTCATAACGGGATCAGAACCATTGTGAGTGACCACCTAATAGGCTCAAAAGTAAAGGTCGCCCAATATGGGCAATGGAAAGGATATATGTACTCGGACTTTCCCTGCGTGATTTAATCGGAAGTATGATTGACTGGAGAACTAAGGTAACCAACATCACTTGAAGAATGTTCAAGCCCAATGAAGTGAAGCACAGATCTACATCAGACTAGTCAACGTAGGTGGGTACCCACAAAAATGACCAAACTCAAAAGGCATTTTTGAGTCCTGTCAATAGTCTATTAGTTAGGGACAACTCACACTTATTCAGCTTATGCCCATAGAAAACCCACGATTTTGTATGGAGGCGCGTACGCGTCCGTTCAGCTTAAGGGACGTGTACGCGTCTCCATACAAAATCGTTGTTTTCTATGGGCAAAAGCTGAATAGAGCTGAATAAGTGTGAGTAATCCCTAACTCGGACAGTTGAAGCTAGTAGCCCGTTTCAAAACATACATCTCCTATCCTACACTAGGAGTAGGGACCGATGACGTAAGATCGTCTTGGGTACAGTAGGTAGCCCACGGGGATCGGCTGAAGACGAGAAGCACAAGAATGGTCGATGTGGCGACGCTTGACGGAGGCATGTGTCCAGTGGTGGACGTCTTTCTTTTTGGACTAACCTCTTTGTTATAGAGACTAAAGTACTAAAGAGTCTTTGTTCGAGCCTTAACCACCGGTAACTGGGCTTTATACTCCGAAGGTATAAGAATCATGTATTTTTATACCTATAACACATCACATATTGAAGTGAAAATTATATTATCATTATAACCTACATTAACTAAAACTATTTACAAATTAAAAAATTGCGTCGTAAAATCATTCGCATCGCTGTCGACTGGCAATGTAATCAAGAGACTGGCGGCATTACCAGGTTGTACGGCAATGCTTAGCCTCTGGCCAAGATAAAAACCAACCCTTGGGTCACGGGAAGTGCCCACCAGCGGATTAGAGATTTCTTTAAATAGGCCAAGAGCACTTGGCAGGGCCGTAGCTAGGGGGGGGCATTGTGGGGCAATGCCCTACCTTGAAATCACAATGCCCTACCTTAAAAATACCGAAAACGAAGATAAGCTATTAGAATTGGATTGTATGTTTATAGTTTTAGGTAAAAAATTGTAGCAATAGGTATCTAAACTTTTCCGAACATACCACAGTTTGGGACATTCATTTCATATGTATTATAATAATTCTTTTCTCTGTGTATAGATGGCATTTGAAGCGCCATCACATGAAGCAATAGGTCTTTTTTTAATTATAATATGCTGATGCAGAGAAAAATTTCAACCGTCTTGTTCGCTTGTTTTTCATCATTAAGGATTTAATAGCTGTTTTTAAATCCATGCTCATGTTCTGTCACAGAAATTATTTGTCTATGAATAGCTATTCAATGTACATCACTGAACTAGAGGTGATGTTGACTGATTTAGGAGGAGCCCATGCTTCAGAGCAGATCTATTATGATATTAATTTTTATGTACTTCCGCCCTATCTGTAGCCAATGCTGCCCTACCTCAAATTCGAGTCTAGCTACAGCCCTGGCACTCGGGCCCCACGGCCCGAGGGTTTCAACCCCAAACGGCTCAAAAATATAATTACCAATATGGTTATTATACTTACGCCGCTTGAGGTTTTCCGCAGCCGCAGCAGCAGCACCAGCATAGCACGCCGTGCCAGGAAGATGGGATGGCGCAAGAGTGTAGACGCACGTTGCATCCCACACTAAACGCCTACCCACCTTCCATGGAAATAAAGACATGCCGTCCAGTCTCTTGCCATCATCGCGTGCCAAGCCATTGGGTTCTAATACAGCTGGGACACCGACGGTGACAAGAGGTCGTCGGATGATGTCATTAACGTTTGCGTGCCGCGCTAATCGACCTGCACTTCGGTTGCAAGACAGGCCGTGGTGTCCTAGACTGGTGACAACTTCACCACAGTGAAAGCGATGAGGAGAACAACACGGGGCTTTCAAACGTAGGGAAACAGCGAGGTGGAAAGTAGTGTCGTCGAACAAGGTGCCTATATTCGACGATGGTAGTGCGTGAAGCCATAGACCCGACTCCCAATTACCCACAGCCAGCAGGCGCGCACGCTCCGCAGTAGTAGCAGACGTGTTGAGCAAATTGTCTTGTACTACTCTGCAGAGCGGCTTATCCCACCGTCTCTGGGAAAATGGATTTTCGGGTAGCTCAGTGTTCGGGAAAGCGAGTCTCCAGGCATCTATAGCCTCGGTGAAGCACATCAAAACTAAACAGTGTGGGGGCTAGGATTTTCCTGATTAATTTCTCAGTACCGTGGACCGAGATTTTGCAAATTATGTTGAATGATCTACAAAATACCCATTTTCTACATCATTCAACATAATTATCATTGAACATTCCAAATTATATGTAGAATAGACAAATATGATAAACAATTTTGTCTATGACAAACTGTCAAAAACCAGCACCTGTGAAAGTGACATTTAACTTCGCTCGTTGATCGGTCCTTCGTTTGGACGTTATCGAAGATAGGAATATTTCTAAAAAGAAAATTGTATTTTTTAATTATTTTTTGTTGTATTAGAAAAGGTTCCCAAGACAAAAATGTCTTGGTTATTTGGGTATAGTTCGACACCTCCGCCACCACCGTCTGATGTTCCGCCTGCAGATTCTGGAGGCTCTGCCGCACCCCCTAACCTATCCAAATCTGAAAAGAAGGCAATGGAGGCCTATCGCTTTGATTCTAGTGCTCTCGAAAGAGCTGCACAAGCGGCTAGAGAACTAGAAAGATCAAGTAAGTAGTCTCAAGTATGATATTATCAATCACATTGCGCGCTATTGCATAAGCGACCGCATAACCTTACAGCCCGCCGCAAGACCTACTACAATTGAGATAAAAACAAAATTTGGGCTGTTCATGTATAATTGAATACCAAAAATATTGTTTAGTAATGTTCAGCTTCAGTTCATTGTTCTTGTTCTGGGCAGTAAAATGCAAATATAAGTTTAATAACTTCACATAGGTTAGGATAGTTCTATTGTTCTCTAGGTGAAGTTAATTTACATTTAGTACCTATAATCAAGTGCCCAACTATTCTGCTTACTTTTATAATGTGCTTGATAATATCTTAACCGGGCAGAAACTTACAAGTAAAGTTTAAAAGTGCAAGACATCTGTAAATCTTAAGAAATCTTCAATCATTAGAGACCTACCTAACCACCTTGGCTTTAATGGGTTTAGATTCAAGTAATTCAATTCATGTTAGTGCAACAGTAAAAACTTAATTGAACCCAAACACTTCAATTCCTGGGTGTTGATCTAGATAAAGATTTAGACTTATAAAGACATTAAAGCCTATATAATGAAAATAACACAATATACTTACTTATATGAAGATCTTAGTTCCATTCAGGATGAAGTAAGTTTAGATAGATAAATAATAACAATTTGATCTGCTGTGAACACATCCTAAAACGCTTAAATTCTAACATTTTAATGCAGGCAGTTAGGTACACTTTTTATAACTACTTATTATGGCCATATTATCCAGAACATTCAAAGGATGCATTGGAGCTTAGTAAGCTACAAGAAAGCACCAAACAGACAGAACAAATGGCAAAGATCAAAGAGTATGAAGCAGCTATAGAACAAGCCAAAGTAGAACAGAAGAGAATTGACTTTGAAGAGCGCAGAAAAACACTACAGGTGCCTTTTTATTATTATCTTATTAGAATTTGATTATTACACATAAACTCATGCACCACAGAATACTGATTAAAATGAAATCTTTTTAAATCTATAGGAAGAAACAAAACAACATCAGATGAGAGCCCAGTACCAAGATCAGTTGGCTAAAAAGAGATATGAAGAACAACTGGCTCAACAACAAAGATCTCAGGAAGAAATTCTGAGAAAGTAAGCCATATCAAATGCCTTTATATGCATGCATAAAGTCTTGTAATGATTTATATTTCTTTTTCCTTCACTGCCTAATTTATTTAGAGTTGGGGCAGCATGTCTTGTTCCATATGTACGAGCAGTCATCTCAGTAGTCACAGTCTACCCATCGATTGTTCTTCCCCTACTCTTTTACAGCCCTTATTTACAATCTGTTTATAATGCAAAAACACTAAATTTTTAGACAAGAAGAGAGTGTGGCTAAGCAGGAAGCTTTACGGCGTGCCACTATTGAGCATGAAATGGAACTACGAGAGAAGAATAAGCTGAAGGCAATCGAGGCTGAAGCCAAGGCCAGAGCAAAAGCTGATCGTGAAAACCGGGACATAACATTGGAACAAATAAGATTGAAGGCAGCTGAAAACAGAACAACAATCCTTGAAAGTATTAAGTAAGTAACTAAATGTTTGGTAGCCAGTATGTTATAGTTATTGATTGACAGTTGTTATGGGTAGTCATAAACCCATGTCTGACAACCAGTCTTACCATGGCATATTGTGTTGTAACTATAATCTAGTTGTGAAGGTCAGATAAGTAGTAGCTCCATGTAAAATACTGGTATACAGTTGCATCTGGTTAGACTGAAAGTTGACTCCAACATAGTTGGAAAGGCTAGGCAGATTGATTGAATCATGAATACCCAGGTTTTACTGTAGATATTACACAGATAATCAGCAGTTATACAGTAGCATAACAGCTGTAACTGTAGTAGTTGTTGTTATATTGTTTTCAAATATAAGTTTTAGACAACACAGTATTTTGCACTAAAGAATAATTTCGAATTGATTAACAGGACAGCAGGGAGTGTAGTTGGTACTGGACTAAATGCTTTGGTCACCGATTGGGATAAAACATTAGCTGCGGCTGGTGGACTATCACTCCTGGCTCTCGGTGTATACACTGCTAAAGGCGCAACATCAGTGGCTGCAAGGTTTATTGAAGCTCGCATCGGTATGTATTAGTGTTGTATGTTAATGTATTTTTTTACTTTGACTAGAATAACACAAAGTAGTTCTCGGAATGGCTTCTCATGCACTAACACTTTTCCCAACTTCCAGGCAAACCTACCCTTGTCAATGAAACTTCAAGATTCTCGATATTGGAAGCTGTTAAACATCCAATACTCACAGTTTCAAAAGCAATAGCGAGTTTCAGAGCACCTTCTGATGCATTAGCTGGTGTGGTCCTAGCTCCAACTCTAGAGCGGCGACTACGAGATATTGCTATTGCTACTAAAAATACACGTTTAAATAAGGGATTCTATAGAAATCTGCTCATGTATGGACCACCTGGAACTGGTAAAACATTATTCTCTAAGGTGAGTGTATAGATTATAGTTTTTTATATTGTGTAAAAATATTATTTTTTAAATAATTTATTTGTGTTTTGTAGAAACTGGCAAAACATTCTGGCATGGAATATGCCATCCTCACTGGCGGTGATGTTGCACCCATGGGAAAAGATGCTGTGGCAGCAATTCATAAAGTATTTGATTGGGCTGGGACCAGTAAAAAAGGTTAGTGTGAAGCTATTTTACATTATGCATGTAGCTTGTTTATTTAGTGAAATGTATGTATCCTTATGTATGGAAGTGAATGTGTGATGTGGCAAAAGAAGCATGAAAGTAGAATAAATGCTTTGAAAATGCATTCCTTGCGGCATATGTGTGGTGTGACTATGAATGATAGGGTGAGGAGTGATGTGATAAGAAAGAGACACCATTGTGGTGGTTTAAAAGAAGATGTAGTGACAAAAAATTAAAAGAATATTTAGATGGTTTGGCCTTATTAAGAGGACGAATGAAAGAGCTTACAAAGGGTAATTTCAAGGTGGATGTGAGTGGAATCGCCGCGAGGGGATGGGCTAAGATGACATAATAGTGACCTTATTGGCGATGTTCTCCAGAAAGGTAGTAGTCGTGCGTGTTTGACCTGTGGTATGTAAGGACCATTGCAGGTTGCGTTCCGTAGTTTCTGCCTACCCTCATGGGAAAAGAAGTTTATTTATGGATTTCCAATATATTTTTAATTGACAGGTGTACTTCTCTTCATTGATGAAGCTGATGCATTCTTGAGGAAACGCTCCTCAGAAAGGATTAGTGAAGATTTGAGAGCTGCCCTCAATGCATTCCTGTACCGGACATCTGACCAGAGCAACCGGATAATGTTGGTACTCGCATCCAATACGCCGCAGCAATTCGACTCTGCTATCAACGATCGTCTTGACAAGATGATAGAATTCGGATTGCCTGGTCTTGAGGAGCGCGAACGTTTGATTCGTCTGTACTTTGATACGTTTGTCCTGAAACCAGCATCAGAAGGAAAGAGGTAAATAATATTTAACAGAGCTTGATAACACGAGCTCGAACTCGCAGCATTTGTTACTACATTGAGCAAACTCCGTGAATTAAATGTCTCACTGATGGTGGCGTAGTGTTGGGTCACTCGGCTCCCTACAAAATGGGTGAACTGGATGATGCTGATCCACGCATTATGTTCATGAAAGGGCACCGTCGGTTGAGACTAGTCATCTCATCATTTTGTAATACATATCTTGATTTAAGAGTGTCTTTGGAGTTTCTTGCTTGTCTTCTCAATAGAGATCTGTTTTGGAATGACCAACTAGTTTTAACTTTCTGAATGACCGACTTGACAATTTAAAAGTACGTGTAAATAGTTTAAATCATTATTTACAGACGGTTGAGCGTAGATCAGTTCGACTACAGTAAGCTGTGCACGACGCTGGCTGCTCGCACGGCCGGCATGTCGGGCCGAGCGCTATCCAAGCTGGGGGTCGCGTGGCAAGCGGCTGCCTATGCCTCGGACGACGGGCGCCTCACTGAGCAAATGTGCATTGATATTTGTGATGACGCTGTGAGGGATCATCGTCAGAAGGTTTGTATACTGCTCATTTAATTGTGACAGACATAGCAAAACAATTAAAGGTTCTTTTATGTCCTCTAAATTATTGGTTGGGCGACGGATTTCTAGAAACGACCGCCCTTTGTGCCTATAAGTACCTACTAATTTGTATGTTTATCTTAGATGGAGTGGTTATCGAACGAAGAGAAATCTCGAAGCATGATGCCTTATCTCTTAGACTTACCGCCCTTGGATACTGAAACCGAAAATGCTGTGGAGAAAGAAACAGTGAAGCCTAAATCCAAAAATGCAATGGAACAGAAGAACCAAGATGTTGAATTAGAGAAGTGACACAGTGTTAACCCTGGCGACATTGTAGATCTAGCTGAAAACCACATATGTTCCAGTTCCACAAGAAACAGAACAAACTGTGATACAACTCAAAAGTTCAAATATGATTGTAAAAAGTCCGACTTCAAAAAATTTATTGATCTAAATGATAGAGACATGGAAGTCTTGCGGACGTTATCGCAGAAGAAAAAGCTAGCACAAGCCAGGAGCAAGTCGCAATAAATTAGTAGAACATAAGATAATGTAGTTAATTCATATTCATGTTACATAAGTGTATGTAAGAAATAAGAATGATGAATGATCCCATTATTTTTAATAAGGGTTAGTTATCATTGAGCCTGAGGACTCCTATGCGGTTGTTGGGTTAGTCTAACTAAAAGACTACCACTATGTTTAGAAAATATGCACCAAGAGATATAGAATCTATGTACTATTCAAAGAGTTATGTAGGTATTGTTTCATTGAAACTATAAATAAATTTAAATGTACAAATTATATGAATAATATAAAGGCAAATTCATACAAATAGTTAAATAAAGGTTTCCTGTTGAGGCACTTCAGCTCATGTTGGCTATAAAATGTGCATTTGATGTAGAAATAATTAATCTAATTCTTAATATATTGGAATTAATTTAAATGTAATGGTTGTGCTTACGAGTGTGTGTTAACTTTGTCTGTCTGCGATCTGGCGATATTACTTTAAGTCTGCAAGCATTTTATTTGTGTTATATTAGTTAGTGGGGAGGTTCACAGTTGATTTTTTTTTCCGATTGTAAATGAAAACACTGTTATTGGCAAATCCATGAAATCTTTATTGCAGTGAATATAATACACACAATATGTAGTGTTCCTTCTTGACTTTAAAACAGTGAAATATGTTTTTTCAGCGAACAATCTTCTAATAATGATGATATAACTATTTAGCTTATGCTATATAGATCAAGTTTATTGTTATCTGTTTAGTCACAGTTTACTAGTAGTGCTTATTAGAATATTGTTAACAAAAAGAATTTGTTTCATTTAACTATTTACCTAACACACCATAATAACATACGACTATAACAATATGTTGTTTGGTACATTATTACCCTATGTCAGTGCATTACCCTGCCTCACAATCGTCACAGTATACCTGGTCTGGCTATAAATTATTGTTACCATTTCAAAGTGTTGAGCTCCAATGCTACATCGATCATATTAATAACAGGTAGACCAACAAAATCTTTCTAGAATGAGTAAATACAATAAATATTGATCATGTCGAGAGATGGTTTAATATGATCTTCACCCTGCATCTAAAAGTCATTTTAATTTAGCATTGAGACTTCTCTTACTATGTGCATATTTTAGGTTATGGAAAAGTCATGCTATTAAAACGTCTTGTTGAAACTTTAATTCGTTATAGAACTTATGGCCTGGCCTGCCAGACTAGGTATACTCAACAGTGGAACTTCTCAAGTTACCTGGGCCAATAAAATATCACTTCATACCCCATAATTATAAAGATTGGCCTTATCATACATATTTAATTACTAGAAACAATAACATTAGTATCCACAAGTATAAATTAATTCATCTAATGAACTAAACAAATGACGATGAATTTTTTAAAGCATTATTGTTGTTCATTAAGCAAAAGCTTAAATCAATCCCATTTCCTCATGTTGTATGTGGCATGTTGGATAGTGAGATGAACATTGCGATGGTTGAAATAGAATTTTTGAATTTGCCCTGACCTTAACTATTACAATAACAATTAGACTTTTAAATACATTTAAAAACAGATTAAAAGCATTTTAATTAACAGTTAAAGACTTAATTTAACACAGAATGTAGCTGTTTGTTGTCCACACACAAAGCACTTTTAGTATTGTTATCAAATATGCATTAATTTGCTAGCTTACATAAATTCTGACATCTTACAGCATAGGCAAAATATTGTTTACAATAATAAACCGTGTATATTTTTGGTACGCACCATACTAAATATTACAATAAGTCCACATTCATGATAAAAGAGACAACATAATACATATAGTAGCTACCATTTAAAACAAGTTTTTATTTAATTAAACATTTGTATGCAAATAATATATTACATTTTTACAAGTATTTAGCAAAAGAATTACATACATTTATCTGGCCATAGACATGTATAATGTCTATGGCTCAAATATACTCTACATGGAATAGATATTTTTTTTATTAAATGCTCTTAGTTACTCCTGGTCCCCGAGCAACAAGACGTTGGGGCTGGTGCTGCTTCATCATCAACCACCACAACTTGTGATGGTCTGTTCACATCTGTTTGAGAGTTTTGCTCATACCTCTCAATCATTGTCCTTGTAAGATCGAGGAACAGGTCTTCTACTCCTTGGTTTAGTTTTGCCGATGTGTAAAAATGTTGAGCACCAACCATATTGGCATAGCTGAAATACAACAATGTATCTTTCAATTATTATTCCCTTACCCAAAATATTTGTATTTAATCAACAATTAGAATGCAAGTCAATCAATTGGGTTAAGCTACTTTTGCCGAGGTTGGTCCATGGGTGACCATCTTTACATACCTCTCCATGCCTCAGAAAGCATGTTGAAGCCGTTGGTCCTGACTGTCATGTGTAGATCTTTGACAGTTGTTACAGATCTTAGATCCAGTCTTACCAAGGGGTACTGCATTATACAGTTACTAGGTGGTGGTCAGACAGGCAGTTGCTCCATGTAAAATATGGTATTTAGCTGCAACTGGTTGCGCTGGAAGCTGACTCCACCATAGTTGGGAAGAGGCTTAACAGATGATGATGATTTGGACTGCAAGTGTGAGTTAATCAGGTTATGGAGTGAAACATACCTCTCTGCTTCTTCTAAGGGAACAGTCCTTTCATGTTCTAAATCAATTTTATTTCCAGCAATTGTTAGAACTATATCAGAGCCCAACATCTTTTTCAGCTCCTTTACCCAATTTTTCACCTGCAATAAAATTCCTATCCTTACTCATTCTCATTTCAAATGGAATATAAACCACTTCTGAACAGTCACAGTCCTGCCGTTGAGAGAGTGGTACATACAATTCTAGTAGCGAACTAGAATTGTATGCACTGTTCTCTCGACAGCTGGACTGTAAGTAGTAGTGACACTTTCATTTACTGGGACAACTGATGTCTGATTATGTATCCAACTTAGTTATCAATGTAATATATGACATTATCAATTTAAAGTTTTGCATTGTTTTCATGATTAAGAATATATTTGATATGATAAGATTTATCAGACCTTTCCAAAAGAGTCTTCATCAGTTATGTCATATACAAGAATAGCCCCATTGGAATTCCGATAGTATATAGGACCCAAAGCGTGGAATTTCTCTTGACCTGCAGTGTCCCAAATGGAAAGGTTGACACGTTTGCCGTTGATATTTAATCTCTTGTTCAAAAAGGTGGCCTGGAACAAAAATAAAAGTTAATATAGCGTTCTATATGTATCTTTATGACTTGAGACTGCATGGTAGAAACTGTAGAAGGAATAATAACTACTACATACTAAATCTTACAGGCTGCAAACACTAATGCTGACGGAATTGACTTGTAAGATGATATTCAATCAAATGCGGCAAATCAAATTAAAATTAATTTATTCAAATTACGCTGAGGATTAGCACTTTTTGAAAGGCAAAGAATTTAAGAATTAGCCTTTAATTGTCCAGTCACTGGTTACAGGTAACTTGAATCTAACTTACTTATGAACTAGTGTAAAAAACCCCTAAAGGCAAATGAATATTCTGTAAGTAAAGTTACTTCTAACATAACTAAAACAGTATCAGAGACATACAAATTACAGGTTATAAACTTATTCATGAGCTATTGAATATATTAATATAATGATGGTATTTTTTATAATTATGAAATTTTATGTCGTAGGACATACCTGCAACGTAGTTAGATGTTTGTCGTTGAATTTATCTTCAATATAACGCAGTAACAAAGATGTCTTGCCAACACATCCCTCCCCCAGTAAAACAACTTTGAAGTTGTGTGTTCCGCTCGGAGCGGTAGCCATTATAATAATATATTAGATCCTTGGCTTGGAACCTTGAAAACATGAAATGAGGCAAATTAAATTTGCAGTCGCAGCAAATACGTAACTGGGGACAAGCAGCTAATAGATATTTTACACCGCGAAAGTACACAAAAGCATTTCAAAGGTATTCATCACAAATTATTCAATGGATTAATGTACCACGTCGTATTTAACGATAAGATTGAGGGAACTGTTCAGTTTGTAGAAAATTTAATATTTTTCAACAAGCGTAATGTCACAGTGATTTTATTGGACTCTTGTCACATTCACAACCAAAACCAAAAAGCACAGACTGATACTACCGTTCAAAAGTGACAGCAGCAGGCTGATCTAACGCATAGACAAGATCAAAAGAAATAAGTATACGATAGCATTTATTTGGATAGTGCCTCACTATTGGTTCCATAAAGTGAAAAGACTAAAGCCGTAATGAAGAGCGGATCCAGCGGGGCAATATACTAATATGATGAATGGCTTTCATTTGGACAGTTCAACCACATTCATTGCGTTATTCACGGTGTTGAGCAGACAATTTTTTCAAATATATGATGCTCTAGCAGCGCCTCGCGGTTGCACCCGCATGGGCATTTGTGCCGGAAACCATTTTCTGGCATAAAGAGTATCTTAAGTCATTTATTGTTTTTGTAATTATATTTTTTTACCTAAATCTTAAGCCGGATGCACTAAAGTAGCCTGCGAAATTAAAATTTTCTTATGATTGTTGAAATTTTCAGGTCTTTGGATTTCGTTGGCAATCCAGGGGTTAACAATTTGGTATTCGTGACTTTTTTCTTTTTACTCGGCGCCTTAGGAACCTCGCATGTCCTGCTGGAGGCTCCACGCAGGGGCCGTGCGGTTCATGGCCCTATACGGGGCACCGGTGTGGGCGCGCTCATTGAGGCTCCGTCCAGCATTCCGGTTGAGCGCTTCCCATAGAGTCAAGACCATCCGGCTAGTCCGGGGATACCGCACGGTCTCCTATGAATCATCGAGCCTCCGTGCCGGATTGTCACCATGGGATTTGGAGGCAAAAGTCCTCGCGCATATGTGGAAGTGCAAAACACCGGGGTGAAACGCCGGGCAAAACACTGGGGTGAAACTCCGCTGTCGCGGGAAATCACGGCACCGCGGACAGAACACCGGGGGGATCTCATGGCCACATAGCGAGTGAGACTGTCGCAACCCAGTGTTGGGCACGCCACAATTGCGGCGGTAAGCCCCCTCTTTGAGGAGTGGCTGGGGAGGCGTCATGGCGTCCTTACTATCCGCATTAGGCAGATCCTCACCGGATACAGTTGTTTCAGGAGGGTCCAGTTCAGGATAAGGCGGGAGGAAACGCGCAGGTGTTATCATTACGTGGATCGTCTGGAGGACAAGGTGGAGCATACTGTGGAAGTGTCCCTTGCCTGAGCGGAGCAACGCCATATCCTCATGTAGGCGGCGATCTCTCAGAGGAAATAGGAAGAAGCCGCCATCTCTTAATGCGAAGCAGTAATGCTCGTGAAAGAGGAGGCGGAGTGCGTGAGGGCGAGGCAGTCTCTGCACCCTCACGCCCTCAGCCGCCGCAGGAAACGAGTCGGGAGACCATAGCGGAGTCCCGGCCGGCATACGCGCGAACTTGCGGGCGTCGAGCAATGGGTAGCTCGCCGTCCGGCAAGGACTGGCCCGGTTCGGCGTGTTGTGTTCCACGCGCGCCTCAAAGAGATTTCAGCACTTCCAGAATTGATGCCTGCCAGGGTCACGGGTTTGTTCGAAAGTCCCGCTATGCCCAGAGCGGAAGACGTCATTTGATGATTTTCCATCCAAAAAAGAAAAAGAAAAGTCCCCTCTCCCTGTATGAACTACAATCCCATTTTATGCATTGCTGAAATCCTAAAAATACCGTATGTTTAACGAATTTTGTAGACGAATCCTACCGTGCGATTTCCACGAAGAATATATGTCATATTTAAAGTCATGATAAATAAATACTATTTATTCTTTCGAATTTTAATAAACTGTCCCAAAGGGTCTCACCGGGTTTCCATATGAAATCTGCACTGGCATCTTTTTAGGGTTCCGTTGCCAAATGGCAAAAAACGGAACCCTTATAGATTCGTCATGTCTGTCTATCTGTCTGTCCGAGTATGTCACAGCCATTTTTTTCCGAAACTATAAGAGCTATGCTGTTGAAACTTGGTAAGTAGATGTATTCTGTGAACCGCATTAAGATTTTCACACAAAAATAGAAAAAAAAAACAATAATATTTGGGGTTCCCCATACTTACATAGAACTGAAACTTAAAAAAAAACATCAAACCCATACGTGTGGGGTGTCTATGGATAGGTCTTCAAAAATGATATTGAGGTTTCTAATATCATTTTTTTCTAAACTGAACAGTTTGCGCGAGAGACACTTCCAAAGTGGTAAAACGTGTCCCCCCCCCCCGTAACTTCTAAAATAAGGGAATGATAAAACTAAAAAAAATATATGATGTACATTACCATGTAAACTTCCACCGAAAATTGGTTTGAACGAGATCTAGTAAGTAGTTTTTTTTTAATACGTCATAAATCGTAAACCACAATTTACCTTTCAGTCAGTCAACTCAAATACAAAAAAAAAAAAAAAAACACTTAATTTCATAAACATAAACCTTATGCATAAACCGTGAATACCTGCAGGTTTGTACGGAACCCTCGGTGCGCGAGTCCGACTCGCACTTGGCCAGTTTTTTGACATTGGTGCCTTAATTATGTTGCTAATTGTCGAAAAAAAATTTGGGTCAATTATCAAACCTCTAGCTTCTTTAGTTTTTGAAAAATAAGGGTTGCAACCTCAAACTTGAATGTTTTTCTTTCTATGAAACTACAATAGATTTTAAAATGAAACCAACGCGAAATGAAAGCTACTCAATAGATTTACATTTCACATTTTTTTCATAATTGTTCAACCACCTATAGGGCAGAACCAAATGTGTTTTAAAAATTAAGGGTGGTTTTTCGTGGCTATTTTTCGAGGTACACCGACCAAATAAATTTCATAAATTACGTATGTATCCAACTATAATATATAACAATTACATAGATGTGTCATGGGTGGAATATATTCAAAACAATAAAAGTTTTCAATAGATAGGTACACACGGCTACAGGTCAAGCTGTACTTTTCTCGCATTGCATAGGGGTTTCCTACAATGAGATGTCAGCTTATACTGGTAATGTGTGGCCGTGCGTACTGTAATCATAGGAATTATAATCATTTACTAGTTTAGACTCATAACATACTGCGCTATCGAAAGTTAACACAATTGCGTTATATGTATCAGTTGAAGTATTGTGTTACACTTCTTCCAAACGTTATTATGTCAAGTCGTACTCAGTTCTACAAAACGCTCTACTCTAAGATAGATTCAAACAGTGACACGAATGAATTGGAAAACTCACAGTATACAGACCATGTTCCGCCATTTCACGAAAGCGAGATAGAGCTTTCCATAAGAAAATTAAAACAGAAAAGAGCCCCGGTCCCGACGGCATAACAAATGAAATGCTTCAAGCAGGAAAAGACAAACTGGTCGCACCGCTAACCGCATTATTCAACAGTATTATGGAAAAGAAAGAACTTCCCAGCCAGTGGACATGTTCGGAGATTATATTGTTGTATAAAAAAGGCGATCCGACCATGATTTCAAACTACAGACCTATAAGCTTAATGTCATGCCTGTATAAAGTATTTTCCTCAACATTGTTAAGACGCATAACTGGAATGATCGATGAAAACCAAGCCCTGGAGCAAGCTGGCTTCATGGGTAACCGATCTACGGTAGACCATATTCATACATTAAAATTAATAATAGAAAAATATAACGAATATAACATGCCACTGTACATTGGGTTTATTGATTACTCAAAAGCGTTAGACTCTATCTCCCACAGCTCTATATGGAAATCGTTGGAAGCGCAAGGACTACATCCAGAATACATCAGAATAATAAAAGAAATATATAAGAACAGCAAAGCCAAAATTAAACTGGACAGTACTGGACCTGCTTTTAAAATAGAACGAGGTGTGAGACATGGAGATCCCCTATCACCAAAAATTTTTATAGCTGTGCTAGAACAAATATTTCGTTCGTTGACTTGGAACAAAGTTGGTCTGAATATACACGGGCAATACCTATCACATTTGCGATTTGCTGACGACCTCGTATTGCTCTCCGAAGACCCAAATGAGTTGCAGTATATGCTAGAAACACTCAATGAAGAAAGCAAAAAAGTAGGACTTGAAGTGAACGAGAGTAAAACTAAGGTAATGACAAACAGCACAGAAGAGTTAATATTGCTAAACTCTACACCCCTTGAATGGGTCAGCGAATATGTTTATCTGGGACACTTAATTTCTACCAAAGACTGCACAAAGTTGGAAATAGACAGAAGAGTAAAGAGCACATGGAATAAATACTGGGCTATGAAAGAAATCTTCAAGAGTAAACTCCCTACTAACTTGAAGACAAAAGCTATGGAGATCTGTTTGATGCCGTGTCTAACATACGCCTGCCAAACTTGGCCACTAACAAAACAATCTCTGCAAAAAATAAGAGTTTGCCAGAGAGCGATAGAGAGAAGTTATACGGGCCATAAACTAAGAGATAGAGTAAAGAACAGCTCAATACGACAAGAAACCAAGGCTAAAGATGTTATCAAACAAACATTAAGATTAAAATGGCGATGGGCTGGACATCTACAAAGAGTTAGCGATAATAGATGGACAAAAACCATTACAAACTGGTATCCTATCGACAAAAAACGAAAACGTGGTAGAGAGGCTTTTACCGCACTAGGCGGTCCTTATAATGAAAAAACAGAATAATTAAAAAAAAAAAAAAAAACAAGTACTACTAACTATTATAAATGTATGTACTAACAATCTTAACTGATAATAATTTCAATGTTATAATTATTTATTCGATTCTAGAATTTATTTATTTCTGACATTTCTTAAAATATAAAACGAATATTTAATAAACATTGTATTTGTCATATAGTCTATAATTAATTAATTTAGATTTATTTGTAACTAAATGTGATATAGTATTAAGTAAACAACATTATTTGTGATGGTTAAGAACTGAAATTGAATCTATTTCTATATTTTTTATTAATAACGCATGTACGCTAATTGTAAGGAATCAATAAAAGCTTTTATTATTATTATTATATTATGTATTAATCCAGATTATAGACTATCTGTGTGCCAATTTTCATCTAAATCCGGTCAGTCGTTTTTGCGTGAAACAGTTACAAACATCCATCCATACAAACTTTCACATTTATAATATTAGTAGGATGATGTAAAATACACAGTCCATTATATTAACTAATTCATCACGCATATAAAGTTTCCGCAGCAGACTTTATTTCATCTTGTGTATAAGGTGTAAACGAAATATCTGGACAAACTGTTATAGAACCAGGCGCGGTCGCAGCCTAACATTTTGGGGGGGGTCACCATGAGTACTGAAGAATATTTTTAGGTAGTAAGACAGGCAAATCGTTCAGGGTTTCGACAGAATGACTGTCTTTGGGGGGGGGTCATGACCCCTAGGACCCCCCCCTCGGACCGCGCCTGTATAGAACATAGTACAGTCAGCGCAGCGTCAAATAGTGAAATTCAAGGTATTCAAATAAATAGACGCAACCAAAAAGGCAATAATATCGGTACAAACTAAGTTTTTTTTTATTGTGGTCAACAATATAATCGCTCAAAAGGTCGAGACGTTTAAAATGTCACTTAAATAAGTTCAGTCAAACCGTCATTAATATGGTAACAGTTCATCCCGCCAATGGCATTCTAAGTACCTATTTTATTTTAAGAAATGAACGTCGACAAAGCGAAAGACTACCGAAAAGTAATCAGACATAGATAGTGCTTGCAAAAAATAGGTACAAGCGATTTTTGAGCTTACTGACTTCATGAAAAAATCGCTATTTTAAACATAAAAAAACGTGTAAATGTTAAAAGTTAGGTATTCACTTGCCTGGGCATCATCACACAAAATAAAATTATTGAAAGCTAGGTCGGCAGGCAAAGTGCATAATTTAATTCAAAATAAAAATAAATTTTTAATTCTAGAGGATTACAATATATTAGAACTCTCAGAGAGCGAATAAAAATTGACAAAAACCTACACATCTGTGTTCTTGCTTAAGGCCCGCGAAATTCAAAATTTCTTGCGTTTTTTGCAATTTGCAAGCCAGTGCTAGGTTGTATGTTGATTAAAATATTATTCGTGGCTGTAAGACATATGTAGTTACAGAATTATAATCATCAAAATCACCAATACAACCCTCCAAGTTCATAAACGCGTAGGAACAAAAAAAAACAGAATAAGTCATTCCTACAGCTTTATGAACTTAGAGCGTTGTATTGATGATTTTGATGATTATAATTCTGTAATTACATATATCTTACAGCCGCGAATAGTATTTTAATGATTTTAATCAACATACAACCTAGCACTGGCCTGCAAATTGCAAAAACGTAAGAAAATTTGAATTTCGCGGGCTGATTGTAGCATTCACCTTAATCTTCAGTTCGTTTATGTTTTGTTTTGGTAGATGGCATCAAACGAAAAAATATAAGTACAAAGGTCAAATCGTTAAAGTTATCGGGCAATGTGATATCCCTAAGTGAACTTAGAGGGTATCATCAGTACCCTCTAAGTTAGCAAGCGGAGAACTTAGAGGGTACTGATGATTTGAATGAATAGAAAAGGGTAAAGAAATATTTTGAGACGATCGCGAATCCTATTTTATTTATCAACATACAACCTGACACTGACCCGCGAATTAAAAAAAAAAACATGTGTGCAATTCATACGCGGTAGAAGTGAAACCTTCAAAAATTTTGGCTTCAAGATAATGAGACGAATGTAAAATTTCGGGTAGAGTATTATTGTAGGTTTTAGTAATGGTCAGAGTGATACAAAGTTTGATAATTATTTTACATTTTATTCGTATATATTACATAGATTTATTCAGACGGTAAACATGAATGGAGGGGGTACGAAGTGGGCACACCACAATTGCGGCGGTAAGTCCCCTCTTTGAGGAGTGGATAAAGAGGCGCCACGGCGTCTTCACCTTCCGCCTGACGCAGGTTCTCACCGGGCATGGGTGCTTCGGGGGGTTCCTGTTCAGGATAAAGCGGGTGGAAACGCCCGGGTGCTTCCATTGCGAGGATCGTCTGGAGGACACGGTGGAGCATACGGTGGAGGTGTCCCTGCCTAGGCGGCACACCTCCACCGTATGCACCGCCGTGTCCTCGTGGAGATGATCGGCGGCGGCGACCTGTCGCGTCCGGCCCTGGTGCGAGCCATGGTACTGAGCGAGAGGGCATGGGAAGCCGTCACCTCCTTCTGCGAAGCAGTAATGCTCGTGAAGGAGGAGGCAGGGTGCGTGAGGGAGTGGCAGTCTCTGCGCCCTCACGTCCCTAGCCGCCGCAGGAGGAGATGCCCCGGGCGTCGTGAGTCAATAGCTGACTCCCGGCCACCATAGGCGCGAGCTTGCGGGCGGCGAGCAATGGGTAGCTCGCCGCCCGGTAAGGACCAGGCTCGGGTCGACGGCGCGTAGTGTTCCACGCGCGCCTCAAAGAGATGTCAGCAGCACTGAAGGGGTCTGCTAAGACCGATGCCTCCCAGGGTCGCGAGATTGTTCGAAAGTGATACCGTGACCCTGGCACATGGGCAACTGAAGGAACACGGGTGAGTTTTACTCAGTAAAGGTCTGACACGCCCTCCCGCTCCGCCCAGAGCGGAGGAAGGCAGAACACAAAGAGAACGACGACATAAGAAACACTGTATATTGCTTCCTATCTCATTTTCGCTTATGAATTTATGTGTCTGGCTCTTTTTATTGTCGATTTTTCGTGTCATAGACTTTCAAATCACAACGATGCTAAAGAAGTTTTCACTTCAAAAAACATAAGAACACATTACGTACCTAACATATTAAAGTAGGACTGGGTATAATTTTGACAGTTCAACAAAATTCATTTGCATTATGTACGTTGTTGAGCAGATAAATGTTACTAACTTAAAAAGCAATGTGCCTATTAATAATATCCTTTAACATTATTCAGACTCTGATTGATACTGACTTAAACAACAAAATTCAAAAATCATCTTCGAGTCGATTCTGAAATTCTGAACTACTTTGAGGACTTGAGCTTTTAATAGCTATGTTGCATTATCCATACTAATATTATAAAACTGAAGAGTTTGTTTGTTTGGTTGAACGCGGTAATCTCAGTAACTGCTAGTCCGAATTGAAAACTCTTTTTGAGTTGGGTAGCCTATTTATTGAGGAAGGCTAAAGGCTATATAACATCAGGTTACGATCAAAAGGAGCGGAGCAGCAACGAAAAATGAACGAAAACTGCCAGGCAATTTTATGTGACGGGAAGGGTCAGGGGAGCAAAAATTTTACGTGGACGAAGTTGCAGGCAGAAACTAGTTACTGATATAGTTAAGGACGGCAAGTCATACTCATAAATAAAAAACCATTTGTTTTTTTTAAATTATTGTATATTGCAATTGCGACATTATTGAAAGGCCTATGTACAAAAACTCAAAAAAAACATAAAACTAGAAATGCCCAACACATTAACTAAGGCTTACGTAAGATCTAAGAAATTTTTAAGAGGTCGGTAAGCAGGTGAGTATGCTTCAGTCGTTGTTGTACTAACTATGTAGAACACAGATGTGTTATTCTTCAGTTGTTGTTTAACCATTCCATTGAACCAGTCCATAATGTTGGTTGTCTTATTATTTTCAAGGACTTTGTTGAAAGGAATTGTAACTGTATTGCGTTTTGTAGTAAGTTTTGCAGTCTTCCTTGGCGCAGAAGACTTCCATAACGTCGTGATTCTTGCTCTGCTTGAGGTAGCCAATGGTACAAATGTTATGGCACTAACGCGTTTTCTTATTTTTGTAGATATGTCCTTTCGTGTTCTCATGATTGGTGCAACTTTTAACATACTGATATTAGTAGGTCGCAGAACTGGATTGACTTCTTGTATTATAAAAGCATTATTTTCATTAGCGATATTAAATTTTTTCATTGACTTATGAGCTTGATGAAAGTAGTTCATTACTTTTTTTTTGTTTTCTTCTTCTTTTCTTTTATTTATATCTTTAAAAGATAAAGGAAGGACATTTGGTTGATTATAAGAAGGACCTTTACGATAAGGACCAGTTCGAGTACGATTTGAATGATAAAAAGCCTGACGTTCTGAAGGAATCTCTATAGGATATGGTTCATAACCATAAGGGAGCGTTGAAGGAGTAATATTAAGATTTGAAACAAAAGTAGTACGAGGAGGGAACGTCGGTGTAATCATAAGGCTTAGGTCATAAGTAGTATGAGGAGGGAACGTCGGTGTAACCATAAGGCTTAGGTCATAAGTAGTACGTGGAGGGAACGTCGGTGTAACCATAAGGCTTAGGTCATAAGTAGTACGAGGAGGGAACGTCGGTGTAACCATAAGGCTTAGGTCATAAGTAGTACGTGGAGGGAACGTCGGTGTAACCATAAGGCTTAGGTCATAAGTAGTACGAGGAGGGAACGTCGGGGTAACCATAAGGCTTAGGTCATAAGTAGTACGTGGAGGGAACGTCGGTGTAACCATAAGGCTTAGGTCATATGTAGTACGTGGAGGGAACGTCGGTGTAACCATAAGGTTTGGGTCATAAGTAGTACGAGGAGGGAACGTCGGTGTAACCATAAGGCTTAGGTCATAAGTAGTACGTGGAGGGAACGTCGGTGTAACCATAAGGCTTAGGTCATAAGTAGTACGTGGAGGGAACGTCGGTGTAACCATAAGGCTTAGGTCATAAGTAGTACGAGGAGGGAAGGTCGGTGTAACCATAAGGCTTAGGTCATAAGTAGTACGAGGAGGGAACGTTGGTGTAACCATAAGGCTTAGGTCATAAGTAGTACGAGGAGGGAACGTCGGTGTAACCATAAGGCTTAGGTCATAAGTAGTACGTGGAGGGAAGGTCGGTGTAACCATAAGGTTTGGGTCATAAGTAGTACGTGGAGGAAACGTCGGTGTAACCATAAGGTTTGGGTCATAAGTAGTACGTGGAGGAAACGTCGGTGTAACCATAAGGTTTGGGTCATAAGTAGTACGAGGAGAAAACGTCGGTGTAATAATATGGTTTGAATCAAATGTAGATCCAGGAGGAAACGTTGGACGAGTAGCAATAAGGTTAGGATAGCTATCAGCATGAAGAGGAAACGCACGAGGTGTAGCATCTAGGTAAGGATCAGGACCTTGAAGAAAAGGTTTATTGGGATTAAGATTAAAAGGATTCGAACGTAAACTAGAAGAGAGTCGATTAGGAGTGCTGATCCTATCATGCAATGTGGTAATTACCGCATCGGCATAACCAAGTTTTCTGACAGTTTGACTTATCCAATAAAGAGCAGGACTAAGTGCAGTGAAACTCCGTTGAGGAAGTCTACAACTGTCCTTATCGGTGATGCCCATTATGCCAAGTATCCTGTCTTCTATTAGTAATGGCACACCTTGTTCTTGTCTCTTTCGACAAACTTGTATGGTCCGTTTTGTGACTATGTTGGAGGCGCAAACGTAATATCCAAATGGTTGTTCAATATAACAACGTTCAACAGAAGTTACTGCTAGTCTCGGCCTATCTGCGTCCATTATTGGAATCAACGCTTTCAGACCAATGGTGGACAGGTTATCCAAGGCACTCAATTTCATAAGCTTTCTTTTTCTTTTTTCATATCGAGTGATAACTAACGCAATGTCATTTCGTGCAATAAAATTGTTTCCATGAACATAATTCTTGTAATGTCGGTGAATAAAAGATCGCACAATAGACAAATTTCCTACAAAATCACATTTTTCTGCGCAATATGATGTAGTTAGTACAACATTAGGTAAAATAAACGTGCCTATACAACCCTGGATGGGTTTATATCTGTCACTTTTGCATATGAGACGCTCTATACTAGTTACAGAAATGCTTCGATTACACACAATGCAACACGCAAATATTGTATAAAGTAGTAGAGGTTTGTGAAACATTATATTAAATTAAATAAACTACAAAAAATGTTATCACCAGTATCGGAAACATTATTATTGTACTTTTATGACATTTTTTTTTTCCCTAGCTAAGCAATGTTTTATTTTTATATTGATTCTGGTTCTGATTGTCTTTTAGAAATATTTTGAAATACATTAAATATTTCATTATATTAAACATGGCTAAACCTTAGTGCTTAATAAGATGTAATTTCAGTGAAATTTAAGAGAGAACTGTTATTTTGAAAAATAATCCATTTTTGTCATGCTGCTGATTTCGTTCTGTTATCATATTACAACATGAAAGCAACGTGTAAGCATACTTTTATAATCATTACCAGATTATTTCCTACGGAGAAGTTCCTATCACTCTTAAATTGTTGCTTGATTAAGATGAATGATGATCGACTAAAGATGCAGCTATTGTTCTGACAGAATATGTGATAGTGCCCCAAATGTCTAACAAAATGGTTAAAATAGGAGCCATTTATTTCTAGATTTATCAAAGGCCTTTAACACTGTTAACGTAGAGGTGACCTTCATTTATGATAGACTTATAGAATCTATCAGCATGAGGTTCTTGATATTTTCCGTGACTATCTAACGTAACCATATCTGTAAGTTAAGATCTTGTCAGTATTCACCAGTTAATTACTTTCTGATGTGCTTCAGGGCAGCGTACTGGGTCTACCACTGTTTTAAGTGTACAATAATAACTTTACAGAATAAGGCAGATGGATTTATGTGTAATAAATGCCGGGAGGGAAGGTCATACACTGATCTTACTGCTAATGTCCTTCCAAAAGTTTAGGTGCGTCGCACTCGGCGAGTGTGTATGACTGTGGACGAAGCAAGAGGAGTACCTTTGTCGATAGGGTTGCTAGGTCTTAAAACCGAAAAGCCTGACAGACCAACCAGTTTAGTCGGACATTTGAGTAAATAGGCCGAACACTCGTATTGTTTTAGTCGTATATTAATGCATTTTCTATTTTATTTTACAAGGCTGTTTTATCACTTACCATAAAGTCTTCTTAAATTCGAATGCCTTCCTATCCTCTGCATAATCTAAATAAAAAAAACATTACTTAATTTTTTATAAAAAGCTATTGCATTTGATTCTTTGACATGGTCTCATTAATATCCTATTGTGGTTTTTTGTGTCAATAAACTTATTTTATTTTATTTATTTTATTATTCATTTATTATTATGGGATATCAAAAGGAACATCTTGTTTACGGTGACAAGAAATCTATAGACTACCTTGAAACAGTTCAAGTGGGAGAGTGAGAGCGCCAGGCGTGGTCTGTAAGAGCTAATATGATGGCCAACAGGTTTGCTCGTTGTACCACCGAAGTGAACACAACATTGTCCTGAACCTATTGTACATCTTTTTACTCTAGCTCTCTGTGGGTCTCATACGCGCGGGCAGTAGGAGTGGACCCTTTGCTTGTACAATATTATAATTCAGTGTACTGAGGGGCAGTCTGCAGCGCATCAGGGATGTTCGTCGAGTCGCAAGTAGACTATTTCTGTTCTACTATGCGGAAACAATGCACATCCCTGGTGCGTAGCGTTTGGGCTAGCTCCAGCGGCATCCCGACGGCATTTTCACTGGTTTGATTGGCAGTACGTGAACCATTGCTGTATGGTTCTCATACTGAATAATGGCAGTCAGTAAAAAGGTTGGTGTGGTCTTTTTAATTGTAGGTATGGGATGTTATATATATTTATTTATTTATTTTATTATTTATGTACACACAGTAAAATACAGAGTGAAAAGGCATAGTAATAGAATTGAGTACAAAGGTACTGCTTATTTCTTAAGAAATTTCTTCCAGCAGACCTGCGAAAGGAGAAATGAAAAAGAAATGTAGACAATAGTGTGTGAAAACAAGAAGAGAAAATATGAATGTGTGAAGTCTTAAACTAAAATATATCTACTTATACATTTATAATGCAAGAAATTAACATATACTTAAATAAATATATATAGCTTAAATATATAAATAAACATAAATAATTTTATAATATTTATTTTTAAATAATTTTTTAATTTATATATTTATATATATATATATATATATATATATATATATATATATATAATTATTATATATATAAATACACACAATTATGAGGAAAGGGAATGCTCTTTTACTCGACAGTTGAGAAGGGAAATAGTTATATGATAATTTGTAATTTTTGTGCTTATGATCCCTTGTTGGTTGAAATAAACGTTTTTTAATTATTATTTTTAAGTATAAACCAATTACAATAATTAAATACATAAAAAATAAATAATAGATACATAAAAAGAAAATGCAAAGTTCATGTTAAAACAAAATAAAACATTTCAAGAATATCCATTAATAAGTATCGGACTGTTAGTTTGTAAGGAATCTATATTTTTTTAATTTTTTTTTTAATTTAATTTAAGACGTTTATTTCAGAGACTGTCCATATTGTTGTTAGTAACACAAAAAACCTTATAAATCTATTGTTAGTACATACAAAGAAAATCAAAACGTGGGATCGCAAAGGAGTGCCAGTTTTATGGCAAGCCCTGGACGCGACCACCCACAGTGTGTAGTCGCATCCAGTGCTGCCACATATGCGAGTCCCAGCGTCCGACGAACACACTCAGAAAGCTATTCGAGCTGTCACGCATGCGCTTCATGAGAGAAGCGCTTCGCTTTCGCATGATGGCATGAAAGCCATCCACGCCTCGCAACGCAAACATTGCTGAAGCGCTGCAGTGGCGAGGCAGCCCGAACAGCACCCTGAACGCGTTATTATACTGGACTCGCAGAGCGCTGTATGTACGCTGCGTTTACTTGGTCCACAGGCTGCAGGTGTAAAAAGATTGACAAAATGCCTTAAATAAGGTCACTTTGACTTGCTCGTTACACCGTGCGAACCTGCGGGCCAGCATGTTACAACGTACAGACAGCGCCCTGCGCTCCCGCTCCAAATCAGCGTTGTCGCATAAATCTTCTGAGACCCAGTGACCCAGATATTTAAAGTGAGACACTCTGTTTAAGCTGGCACCGCACAGATACAAGGGAGGCACATTAGCGAAGGATTTATTACCGGCCTTAAACACCATCACTTCACTCTTCTTCACATTATATCTGAGTCCATGGGTCCGCGCATAGTTTTCACAAATGTCTAGCAATCTGCGCATGGCACTGATCGACGGGCTCAGCAGAACCATGTCGTCCGCGTAGCTGATATTATTAACACACTGACCGTCTATATGGCACCCTATGCTTGTTCTGCTGTGCTCACCGATCAGCTCGTTCATGTATAAGTTAAAGAGACGAGGAGAGGTTAACCCCCCCTGCCTCACCCCGCACTCCAACCCATACACGTCCGAGTGTGAGCCTGCCCACCGCACAACATTCGTTTGACTTGTGTACCAATATCTCAACATTGCAACAACATCACGTGGCACATTTGTTTCGTTCTTCAGCTTTTGCCATAATACACCATATGCCACCAAATCGAACGCCCTGGACAAGTCCAGGTAACAGGCATAGACCGGCGTATTCCTGGCTGTATAATACTGCACAGTCTGCTTGGGACACAGGATGGCACTCTCGGTCGAAAGGCCAGGTCTAAATCCAAATTGAGCATCATGAATTTCTATGTGCCTATCCAGGTATTTCTCAAGTAGACTGTCCAGCACTTTTGCTATCACAGTAGCCAGCGAGATGGGTCTGTAGTTCGCCAGGTCTGAAACATCCCCGGTCTTGTCTTTGATAACCGGAACAACCACGGTATGCGTAAGTTCATCCGGTAGGTAACAATGACTTACACATAAGCTGAAAAACATAGCACGTACTCGATACAAATGGGAACTAGCATATTTCAAATGCTCAATGCTGAGACCATCATGACCAGGGGACTTACCACGGACCATTTTTTGAATTACGGAAGCAACCTCCCTAGCGCAAAATCGAACAGAAACGTCCCCTGCCATGGTGTCAGCACCGCGCGTCAGGTCAGTCGTTTATGTAAGGGCTGTTGTCGTTATTTATGTAAGGGCTGTTGCACCTGCCGGGGTCACGTGATTCTGCCGGGGTCGCGTGATTCTGCCGGGGTCGCGTGATTGTTCGAAAGAGATACCGTGACCCTGGCACATGAGCAACTGAAGGAACACGGGTGGATTTTAGTCAGTAAAAGTCTGACACGCCCTCCCGCTCCGCCCAGAGCGGGAGAAGTCATTTGATGATTTCCCATCCAAAAAAAAAAAAAAGGGGTGTTGCACCCTGAAAAAAACGTTTTATTTTATTTACTAGCTTTTGCCGACGTAACCGACGTGGAGGTCGACAATTATCCCACGGGAATATACTACCGAGAAAAAAGCATCCTAAGTGTTAATCCAGGTTGCTGGTTCAAAACTATCTGACTGCCAAACTTTATTCAAAACTGTTTGCTGTTTTGGCGTGATTGAGTAACAATCTATCCGTCTAAAACGATCTAAAGATACTAACTTCCACATTTAACATATTAGTAGAAGTAGGATTAGTAATGTGTGGTACCGGACGTAAAGAATAACACCACCCCATTTCTTCCCGTGGGTGTCGTAAAAGGCGACTAAGGGACTTACTAGAGAGTAGGCAGCAGCGTTCTCTATGCATTTTACCACCATACTGCGATCGCCAACCCGCCTGCCAAGCGTGGCGATTATGGTAAAGCCCCCCAAATTGGGGGAGGCCTAAGTCCAGCAGTGGACGTCTTACGGCTGAAATGATGATGAGGATTAGTAAGATAGGAACTATCGTAGCAGAAGTTGTTCTGTTGCTTCTGCCGCATGCACATGTACTCAGGCGCATTTCTGCACTGCTTCTGATCGGATTATGACAAAGCTCTTTGTTGCTTCGCATTAGAAGACTTTCAAACATCTTCCTAGGTATTCTGGTTGTTACAAGTAAATATTCTATGTAATTAATAATATGGGGCTTATTGACATAGGTACATACATCATTCACTTTGCCTACTTCTAAACATTGCAGTTAAGAGATGCTAACTGGCGTTGAGCTGGCTAGACTTTGACCCACTTCAAACGGTCAGATTTCATTTAAACTTTGTAGACTTATCGAGAACCGATGACAATATAATAATTTAATTTTATGATAAGTCATTTTATGAAATAACTCATTATTAGTTCCTGCCCGCGACTTCGTCCGCGTCAAATATTTGCACCCCTGACCCTTCCCGTCGCATCGCAGCCTACCAGTTTTCGTCCATTTTTTTGTTAGTGCTACGCTCCTTTTGATCGTAGCGTGATATTATATAGCCTATAGCCTTCCTCAATAAATAGGCTACCCGACACAATTTTTTTTTTTCAATTCGAACCAGTAGTTCCTGAGATTAGCGTGTTCGATCCCCATTTTAGGGAAGTGGAGGGTTAGAAAGAGACAAAATGTAGCCTATGTCACTCTCCATCCCTTCAACTATCTCCTCTTAAAAAATCACGTCAATTCGTCGCTCCGTTTTGCCGTGAAAGACGGACAAACAGACACACACAATTTCCCATTTATAATATTAGTATGGATTATATTGTCATCGGTCCTCGATAAGTCTGGACCATGAATGTTTAATGTCAATTCAAAGTATACAACGGCAAATTCAAACTTTAATTATTACTTAGGCCTCCTGTAAGCAGCTCCATATCTCCAGCCAAAGAGTACTATAAGATATGTATGTCTCCAGCTCAACGCCAGTTAGCATCTCTTAACTGCAATGTTTAGAAGTAGGCAAAGTGAATGATGTATGTACCTATGTCAATAAGCCCCATATTATTAATTACATAGACTATTTACCTACGTTTTACCGTAAATCGTCGAACAATACTTGGCACGATAACGATATACTATGGCCTGAGACCAAATAAAAAAGGACGATGGTTCACCCAATGGTTTATGAAAACGTAAGCAAAGAAACCTGATACTGTAGCTCAGAGATTGGGCAACAGTACCAGCCTTTATTATTTTAGACATGATTTAAGGATAGCTCCAAAGCATCCCTGTGTTTTTTCCACGCTTATTTCCATTATTTTCTAGTTTTTAGTCTGGTTTTCTATGGAAGCGTGTTTTTTTGTTTTTTTAAACTATTATTTTGAGTACGAGTTCCAAGGCGAAACTAACGCGGCAGAAACAGCTCGCAATATCAATGCTGCGTTTGGAGAGGAGATTGCTAATGAACGAACCGTGGTCCGTGCGTTTTTGGTATAAACGCTTTCGTAATGGAAACTTCAACTTTAAGAACGAACCACGTGGAAGACCGCCCACACTGGTGAATAACGCTGAATTGAAGAAGATGGTGGAAGCCTATGCTAGCCAAACTACCCAGAAATTAGCAGCATTACAACTTCACCTTACATACAACATTGACTCGATTGCATCAAATCAATAAGATAAAAAAAAATAGGAAAAAGGGTGCCTCATGATTTGACTGATCTGCAGAAAGAAATGCGTGTTGGAACTTGCGCTGCCTTGTTGAATCGGTAGAAAATGAAGGATAACTGGATTAAATTGTAACATGTGACGAAAAGTGGATTCTTATAGATAATCTAAAGCGAAAAATACAATGGTTGAACCCAGGTCAAACGCCGCAACAGTGCCCTAAAGCAAAGCTTAACAATAAAACAGGTAATGGTAATTGTTTGGTGGTCTCTTCATGGTGTTATTCACTATAGCTTTCTCAGGTCTGGTCGAGCAATATCAGCAGATGTTTACTGTGCCGTATTTCGAACAATGATGGTGAAACTGGCAGTGAAGCAGCCACGACTTGGAACTCGATCTTCACCATTATTGCTCCATGATAACGCAAGATCTCACGCTACACGGAACACCGATGTAACTATACAGGAGCTGCAGTTAGAAACCTTACGTAATCCTCTGTACTCGCCAGTCCTTGCTCCAACTGACTACCATTTTTTTCGTGATTTGGATAATTTCCTACGTGGCAAAAAAAATACTTCCCAGGAGGCAGTACAAAATGCTTTCACACAGTTTGTCGTATCTAGATCTCCAAAGTCCTATCGCAAAGCATAAATGAACTTCCGATTAGATGGCAGCAATAATAGATAATGAGGGTAAATATTTTGATTAAGTAAATATGTTATATCTTAGGAAAAAACCTGCCAAGTACGAGTCGGACTCGCGTTCCGAAGGTTCCGTACAAACCTGTAGGTATTCACGGTTTATACATAAGGTTCATGTTTATGAAATTAAATGTATTTTTTTTAATTTTTATTTTTGAGTTGATAGAATGAAAGGTAAATTGCGGTTTACGATTTATGACATATTACAAAAAAACTACTTACTAGATCTCGTTCAAACCAATTTTCGGTGGAAGTTTACATGGAAATGTACATTATATATTTTTTTAGTTTTATCATTCTCTTATTTTAGAAGTTACGGGGGCGACACACATTTTACCACTTTGGAAGTGTCTCTCGCACAAAGCATTCAGTTTAGAAAAAAATGATATTAGAAACCTCAATATCATTTTTGAATGCTTCAATGTCCAGCTATGTAGAACACAGATGTCTTATTCTTCACTTTATGTTGAACCATTACTTTGAACCAGTTCATATAATTACTATTAATTTTTAATTCAGACTACAAAGTGTGGTGCATTCATTGTGTTAGTATCAATCTTACTTAGCCTATGTTAGTACATCTATACAAATAAATGAAATTGGAGTGTCTGTTTTTAATATTAAGATAACCACTTTTTACTAAGTGTATATGGATGTATACACGGTACCTATACCAAAAAACATTTTTTACAATTTTTGTCTGTCTGTCTGTTTGTTCCGGCTAATCTCTGAAATGGCTGGACCGATTTTGACAGGACTTTCACTGGCAGATAGCTGATGTAACAAGGAGTAACTTAGGCTACTTTTATTTTAGAAAAAAATAACTGTCTTCGAAAACTACGGTGACATACGTCATAAACTACGCTGAAATACGTCTCAAAATTCGAAAAACCCTGGCTGAATCCTATGAAATAGATCAAAATAATTTACTACAGTATTGTACACCTTAAAAAGGCCTACAAAATGTCGCAAGCTATATGTCTATCTCTTAGGGATAACCCACAATAACCATTTTTATCTTTTACTTTTTACGAGAAATAAGGGCTTATTTACGAAGCGATTTTAAGCAATACAGCATTAACCCTTATCCAAATAACTACCTTAGACACATTATGCATTTAATATAGATCCATATGGCCCTTTACAGCATGTAATTTTAATGAATATCTTAGAAGATATTAGAGATTTAAAAAGCGGGCGCAGAGCAGCTGGCGGGTCGTACGTCCGTCCCGTCCATCCGTTGGCAGCGGCCGGGTAGTACAGGATAAGTAGGATTGTAATTCATATTACTTTGGCTTCATAGTAATTGCGAATATCATGTGTGTTCATTATACTCAAAATAAACCTAATAGTATTATTCCAAGTAAGAGACCGCGAAATGGCTTCGATGTTTAGATTTTTGGATGTTTGTTTCTCAATAATGCAAAGACGGCCAAACGGATTTAGATCGAATTTGGCACAAAGATATATTATATCATGGATACGTAACAGATAGGATACCTACTTTATCCCGGTTGTAGGTTCCCCGGTGATATTTTCCGACAGCTATACGGGCCAAGCCACTGGTAAAAGTACTATTCCTATAATTATGGTCGGTGTCTGGTAAATGATTGAGTGCCTATATAGGTAAAATAGGAGCGTTAAGAAAAACCAGGAAGACTTATATTCAACTAAACCAAGCCCTATGTCGCACTCTTCTTACTCTGAATACTATTATTCTTACTCTTATTTTAAAAACACCAACACACATGATGTTCTCATAAACTATGAATCCTAAGTAATATGAATTATAATCCTACTACTACTAATATTATAAATGTGAAAATATTTATGGTTGGGTGTTTGTTTCTCAATCACGCAAAAATGGCTGAATGGATCTGGATCGAAAATAGCACACATAGTCTATATTACCTATATAACCTAGAATAACACATTCTTATCGCGGTAGTACGTCCTCTTGCATTAATTTCCGACATCCACGCGGGCGAAGCCGCGGGCAAAAGCTAGTAATAACTAAAACAGATCTTGTCCGATTGGCTAACGCCCACACAAGCACACTTTCTGCCCGGGCGGCTATCGAGTGCGGAATGATGTTGAGACTTTCACGCAACCTGCGAAGTAGCGAGGCAGATTTCTTGCGCCATACTGCGTCAAAGCTGTCAGTGCGCGCGGCGGCGAACATTGCAGTAGTAGCTGATGCACTGCAGAAGCGTGGCAGTCGCAACAGCACCCTGAACGCATTGTTATACTGGATACGCAGAGCATTGCCAGCCCTTTGGGTATATCTGAACCACAGGCCCCCCGCGTACAGTGTTGTGCAATATGCCTTAAAAAGGGCTATTTTAACTGCGACTGTATAACGAGAGAACATGCGTGCTAGCATGTTCACCCGGACTGACAACCTCTGCGCTCCCCCTCCAGATCTAAATCGTCATTCAGGGAATCTGTCACCAGGTGGCCCAAGTATTTAAATGTATACACCATACGGTTGGTTGAATTATACACACACACTTCACATTCAAGTACTTTGATGAAAGAAAGTGTAACTAAAATACATGTTGTAGTGTGTTTAACAATATTCTTTGGCTCAGAATACTCGATACTGACGTGGTTTTGATTCCGATTAAAGTATCCAAGGGTCCAAATGGTATGGCGCTGAAGTGTTTTTCTGTTGTTGATATTTCATTACGTGTTCCTCTGATTGCTGTATTTTTAAACGCACTGTTTTTGAGAGTAGGAGAACTACAGCACTGGACTGACATGTTGTCTTATAAAATCTTTTTGTTTCATTTGCGATATCATATTTTCCATTCACTTACGAAAGTATGTAATCTATTATACTCTTCTTGCTTCCTTTTTGTCTTCTTCTTTTAACATCTTTAGGAGATAAACTAAAGATATTCAGGGGATAAAAATTAGGATCTATAGGATAAAGACCCTTTGGTATGGTTGCATAAGAATGATGAGGAATAGGACGAAATGGAGCAGTTTGAGTACGATGTGGACGATGAAAATCCTCACATCCGGGAGAAATTAAAATAGGATAAGTATCAGAAGAAGAACGTAACGTTGGAGTAACACTAAAGTCGGGATTAAATGCAAAACGAGGGGAAGACGTTGGAAGAGTAGGAATAAGGGTATAAGTAGTATAATTATGAGGAGTAATAGTAAGGCGAGTAGTAATAAGTGTGGTAGTCGTTCTAATAGTTGTTGTTCTAATAGGAGTAGTAGTTGTAGTAGTTGTTGTTGTAGTAGGAGTTGTACTTGTAGTAGGAGTAGTAGTTGTAGTAGGAGTAGTAGTTGTAGTAGGAGTAGTAGTAGTAGTACTAAGAGTAGTTGTTAATGTAGTACTAGGAGTAGTAGTTGTTGTTGTAGTACGTGCAGTAGTTGTAGTAGTGGTTGTTGTAGTAGGAGTAGTACTTATAGTAGTTGTTGTCGTAATAGGAGTAGTTATAGTAGTTGTTGTTTTTGTAGTAAGAGTAGTTGTAGTAGGAGTCGTTGTAGTAGGAGTCGTTGTAGTAGGAGTAGTACTAGGAGGACGACGTGAAGAAGTCCTATCGTGCAATGTCGATGTGTACGATCCAATCTTTGTGCTATAATTTTATTTTGTGCTATCGTGTCTGTTAACATGTTCTTAATAAATTTTTACTTATTCTTATTATTCTAATGTAGTAATTACCGCATTGTCATATCCGAGATTTCTGACAGTTTCACTTATCCAGTAAAGAGCAGCTCGACAAACTTTTATAGTCCGTTTTGTGACTATGTTAGAGGCGCAGTTACTGCTAGTCTCGGCCTATCTGCGTCCATTATGGGAATCAACGCTTTCAGACCAATGGTGGACACATTATCTAAGGCACTAAATTTCATAAGCTTTCTTTTTCTCTTTTCACATTGAGTGATAACTAAAGCAATGTCATTTAGTGCAATAAAATTGTTTCCATGAACATAGTTCTTGTAATGTGGGTGAATAAAAGATTGCACAATAGACAAATTTCCTACAAAATCATACTTTTCAGCGCAATATAAGGTTGTTAGCACAACATTCGGTAAAATAAACGTGCCTATGTAGCCTTGGATGGGTTTATATCTGTCATTTTCGCATATGAGACGTTCTATACTAGTTACAGAAATAATTCGAATACACACAATACAAAACGCAAATATTATTTTAAAGAAGTAGAGGTTCGTGCAATATTTTATTAAATTAAGTAAACTATAAAAACACGTTATCACCTGTATCGTATGAACCATTATTATTTCTCGTACTTTTATGACTAAAATTTTAATCTAGTTAAGCAATGTATTATTTTTATATTGATGCTGGTTCTGATTGTCCTTTATAAATATTGTGAAATACATTAAATGTTTCACTATATTGAACATGCCTAAACCTAATAAGTGCTTAAAGCATTGCAATTACAGTAAAATTAAAGAAGGGACTGATAAAGTTTAAAAATAATCAATTGTTGTCTGGATCCACTAGAAGCGGGAAGCACAAAATCGGTCAACGTGGTGGAGCTTGGGGAAGGCCTATGTACAGCAGTGGACGTCTACCGGCTAAAATGATAATACTGATGATTGTCATGCTGTGTGCGGTTATTATGATTTCATTTCGTTATCATATTAAAACGTGTAAGCATCACGTAAGCATACTTTTGTAGTCGTTATCAGATTCCTTCGTCCGAAGAAATTCCTATCACTTCTACATTGTTTCTTGATTATAATGAATGATGCTCAACTAAAGATGCACCTATTGTTCTGACAAAATAAATCACGGTGCCCCAATTGTCTAAAGAAAAAAATTAAAAATAGTAGCCGTATATTACTAGATTTATCAAAGGCCTTTAACACTGTTTTTACTGAACTTAATTTATGACAGACTTATAGAATCTATCATCCTGAGGTCTGTGATATTTTCCATGACTATCTAACGTAAGTACATCTGTATGTTAAGGTCTTGACAGTAATCAGCAGTTAATTAATTTTCTGGTGTGCCTCAGGGCAGCCTACTGGGTCTAACACTGTTTTAAGTGTACAATAATAACTTTACAGAGTAGGGCAGATGGATATATGCATAATAAACGCCGAGAGGTAAGCTCTAGAAGAACATACTCTGATCTTACTGCTAATGTCCTTCCGTCCATCCTACTAGGCGCGTGTGTATGAATGTGGACGAAGCAAGAGGAGTAGTATCGTTGCTAGGGTTGCCTAGGTCTTAAAACCAAAAAGTCAGACAGACCACCCAATTTAGCCGGACATTTGGGTGAATAGACCGAACACTCTTATTTTTTAGACTTATATTAATGCTACAGTTTTTAGGGTTCCGTTACCAAATGGCAAAAAACAGAACCCTTATAGATTCATCATGTCTGTCTGTCTGTCTGTCCGAGTATGTCACAGCCATTTTTTTCCGAAACTATAAGAGCTATGCTGTTGAAACTTAGTAAGTAGATGTATTCTGTAAACTGCATTAAGATTTTCACACAAAAATAGAAAAAAAAACAATGATATTTGGGGTTCCCCATACATAGAACTGAAACTCAAAAATTTTTTTTTCATCATACCCTATCGTGTGGGTATCTATGGATAGGTCTTCAAAAATGATATTGAGGTTTCTAATATCATTTTTTTCTAAACTGAATAGTTTGCGCGAGAGACACTTCCAAAGTGGTAAAATTTGTCCCCCCCCCCCCCCCCGTAACTTCTAAAATAAGGGAATGAGAAAACTAAAAAAAATATATGATGTACATTACCATGTAAACTTCCACCGAAAATTGGTTTGAACGAGATCTAGTAAGTAGTTTTTTTTTAATACGTCATAAATCGTAAGCCACAATTTACCTTTCATTCAGTCAACTCAAATATAAAAATTAAAAAAAAAAAATTTAATTTCATAAACATAAACCTTATGCATAAACCGTGAATACCTGCAGGTTTGTACGGAACCCTCGGTGCGCGAGTCCGACTCGCACTTGGCCAGTTTAAAAAAAAAAGTATTACAAGGTTTTTATCATTTACTATAAAGTCTTCGTAAAATTTATTGCCTTCCTATCCTTTCTATCATCCTAATGAAAAAACCTAATGCTTAATTTAAAAGAACATATTCCCGTTGAGTCTTTGACATCTCATTGATACCCTACATTTATGGGATATCAAAACGAACACTTTATATAAGGTGCCACAAATTGATGGACTTCCTTGAAACTGTACAAGTCGTAGTAATAACTATTCATACCTAGCTCATTCGTCGGCACTATTAACGTTTACCAGAATAGACGGATGAAATTCAATCATTTGTGGCAGTGGTGTACCTACAGAAATTTAAAATAAAATTAATTACGTAAATGTTCACGTGTCTTATCTTATTGAATTTTTTTTTAAAGGCAAATTTTCTATTTATTTATTTATGGATATCGACCAATTACAATAATAAATATATATTTTATGCACATAAAACCGAAAATACTAAGTTCATGTCAAAACAAAGATAAACCTTTCAAACGTATCCATAAGTATCGGGCTACTGTATGTTATTTTATAAGGCATCTATGTATATAATTGTCTATTGGCTATTTCACCCTGAAATAAATGTTTTATTTTCTTTACTATAGCTATTGCCTGTGGCCTCACCGGCATGGAGTTCGAAAATTATCCCACGGGAACATACTACCGAGAAAAAGCATCCTAAGTGTTAATCCAGTTTTTAAACTATCTGACTGCCAAATTTCATTCAAAACCGTTTGGCTGTTTTGCGTGATTGAGTAACATATATTCAAACATCTAAAGTTACAAACTTCTAAATTTAACATATTAGTAAGTTTATCGAGATAAGAATTATCGTAGCAGAAGTTGTTCTGTAGTTTCTGCCGCCATACATTCAGGCGTATTTCTGCACTGTGATTCTTTGTAGACGCTCTTTGTGGCTTCGCAGTACAAGACATTCAAATATCTTCATTGGTTATTGTACAGTTGCAAAAAACACAGAGATGGTTTTATGTCACGGAGCTATCCATAAATCATGTCTAAAATAATAAAGGCTGATACTGTTACCCAATCTCTGAGCTATAGTATCAGGCATCTTTGCTTACAAATTCATAAACCATAGTATACCGTGCCGAGCATCGTCAAAGGTCTTACACAAGTATTTTTCGATGATCTTTCTGTAACAAAATCTTGAAATACACTTCGGGTCGATTCTGAAATTCTGAAATACTTTGAGGACTTGAGACTAACAGCTATAACATGATTGCTGATATTTTAGTATGACGGGAAGTTATATTCACAAATCAAAAACCTTTTGATGTTTTTATGATATTGCATGTACTGCAAAATAATTGAAAGTTCCTCTATGTACAAAAATTTAAAAAAACATAAAACTAGGAAATTTTAACACACGCAACTAAAGTTCACGTAAGATCTATGAAATTAAGAGGTCGGTAAAAGAGAGAGGTTATGCTTCAGTGTCGTACAAGCTATGTAGAACACAGATGTCTTATTATCCAGTTTATATTGAACCATTACTTTGAACCAGTCCTTACCGTTGGTTGACTTTTCACATTCGAGTACTTTGATGAAAGAAATTGTAACAGTAGCACAATATATGGTAGTATGTTTAACAGTATTTTTTGGCTCCGAATACTTCGATACTGTTGTGGTTTTGATTGTGATTGAAGTATTCAAGGGTCCAAATGGTATGGCGCTGATTCGTTTTTCTCTTGTTGATATTTCATAACGTGTTCCTCTAATTGCTGTATCTTTAAACACACTGTTATTGAGAGTAAGAGAGCTACAGCACTGGACTGACATGTTGTCATATAAAATCCTTTTGTTTCATTTGCGATATCATTGTTTCCAGTCACTTACGATAGTTATATATTGCATTATATCTGTTTCCTTCTTGTCTTCTTACATTTTTAGGAGATATATTAAACGTATTCAGGGGATATACAACAGGATCAAAAGGATCGGGAGCTCTTGTAATGGTTCCAGAATGATGAGGATTAGGACGAAATGGAGCAGGTTGCGTACGATGTGGATGATAAAAAGCCTCACGTCCTGGAGAAAGCAAAATAGGATGATAAGAAGAAAGTAACTTTGTAGTAACACTAAGGTAGGGATTAAAAGCAGGAGGTGAAAACGTTGGAAGAGTAGCAGTAAGCGTATAAGTACTATAATAAAGAGGAGTATCACCAGGATAAGGGTCAGATCCGAAAGGACGAGATTCGGTGTGATATTGATAAGAAGCACGGATACGAGTAGGATTTGTTGTAGGAATGGTAGTAGTAGTAGGAGTATTTCTAGTAATGAGAGTAGTAGTTGTCGTAATAGGAGTAGTAGTTGTTGTTATAGTAGGAGTAGTAGTAGGACGACGTGAAGTAGTCCTATCGTGCAATGTAGTAATTACCGCATCGTCGTAACCAAGGTTTCTGACAGTTTCACTTATCCAGTAAAGAGCAGGACTAAGTGCAGTGAAACTCCGTTGAGGAAGTCTGCAACTGTCCTTATCAGTGATGCCCATTATACCAAATATCCTGTCTTCTATTAGTAATGGCACACCTTGTTCTTGTCTCTCTCGACAAACTTGTATAGTCCGTTTTGTGACTATGTTAGAGGCGCAAACGTAATATCCAAATGGTTGTTCAATATAACAACGTTCAACAGAAGTTACTGCTAGTCTCGGCCTATCTGCGTCCATTATGGGAATCAACGCTTTCAGACCAATGGTAGACAGATTATCTAAGGCACTCAATTTCATAAGTTTTCTTTTTCTCTCATCTTTTCGAATAATAACTAATGCAATGTCATTTCGTGCAATAAAATTGTTTCCGTGCACATAGTTCTTGTAATGTGGGTGAATAAAAGATCGCACAATAGTCAAATTTCCTACAGACTTACACTTTTCAGCGCAATATGAGGTTGTTAGCACAACGTTTGGTAAAATAAACGTGCCTATACAACCCTGGATCGGTTTATATGTGTAGGTTTCGCATATGAGACGTTCTATACTAGTAACAGAAATACTTCGAATGCACACTACACAAAATGCAAATACTGTATAAAGTTGTAGAGGTTCGTGCAACCGGTGCAACATTATATTCAATTATTTAAACTATAAAATTTCTGTTATCACGTCTAGCGGAAACATGATTATTGTTGTACTTTTATGACTAAAGTTTTACCTAGCTGTGATGTGTTTTATTTTTACGTTGGTACAGATCCTGATTGCATTTAATTATTTGAAATAAATAAAAGAATGTGAGATGCATTAGATATTACACTCGTTTCATTGTAATCAATACAATATTTATAATAAAACGACAGACATATGTTTTTTTTAACTACTGTCTGTAATTTCACTGAAACACCAATATTTCGGGGAAAATATGGAAGGAACTGAGTATATAAAATATGAAAAACATTTTTTTTAAACCTGCGTGCTGCCACAATAGTTTCTTCTTGTTGGCCGATCTCTAACTACTTATGTAACCATAATTTTGTAGACGATACCATATTCTTTGGTTCGAAGAAGACTCTTTACTGTAGCGTTAGGATATCTCTATACATTTTGGATGCATTCATGCATGCAATCAGTTTGGATTCAGTTAATTAGTTTGAGTGACGTTCAGTGTACTTCTCGATTTGACGAAAGCCTTTAATATTTTTTGGTGTTATGGATAGACTACAGAATCTAAAAGCGTTAAGTAAATTCTTGAGATTTCCCGTGACTAGCTAACATAAAGCTAAATCTGTCTGTTATGATTGAGACCCTTCACAATTATGGGCAGTCAATCACTTTTTTGGCGTGCTCCAAGACAGCGTACTGCGTCTAAGATTGTTTTAGTGTTTAACTTTACTGAATATGAGTTACAAAATATTAGCTGTTATATACGTCATACAAGACGGATTTAACAGCTGGGTGCTGAACTTAAGTAAGATGTTTCCTTACGAATGCCAATTCCTAAGTTGCACGTGTCTCTTAAAAATTGAACTAATTTATTTAAGTTTTATGAAGCTGAAGCTATTACACGGGTTCTGGACGTCCTAATGAAAAAACGAAAACCTTATAGGATCGCTTGTGTGGTTGTCATAGCATATTTGCTCCGAATGACTTAACTGTTTAGGGTGAAATTAAATATACATACTAATTTATATTACTCAACCAAGGAAGTATAATTTAAATAATAAATGAATTTTGAAAATGTGGGTTAGTTTAGGGGGTAAGCTTATAAATAAAATAAAAAAAGTTTTTCAAACTGTACCGTGGGACGTCATATGAAAGGGCTGATTAAAGATATCTAAAAAAATTGGTTATTCTTCCATCCTTATATCCAAATCTACTGAGCCGAATATTTTAAAAAACGTACGGGAATTCGTTCTGTATTTACAGACTAGCTTCTGCCTGTTCTTGCTCTTCCGACCCTCCGTGTCGTATCGAATCCCCTGCCCGTGCGAGGACTCATATTCGGGACTTATTTTTGCTCTGCTCCTAAAGGTCCTAGCGTGATATTATATAATCTATAGCCTTCTTCGATAAATGGGCGATGCAACACTAAACGTAGTTCCTGAGATCAGTACGTTCAACCAAACAAACTCTTCAGCTTTGTAATATTTATTTATATGAACCTTGAAATATAGATATGTGTATGCTATCGCAGACTTTATATTTTATTTAGGTACATTAATCAACCACTTCATAGTTGCATTTATTGTTAGTAAATAGTAGTCTTAATATTAATATTTATGTTGTGCTTGTCTTACAACTACTGATATGTGTTCATATTTTAGGCGAGGACGCTGGCACCCTGAACACAAGTTAAATCTTACATTGGGTGCCAGAGTTCATCGAAAACACATCTCTTAGTTGTAATGCTGCAGTATTTAGATAAGTGTTTTTGAACAACCAAAGGTAATAAAAAATCTTTTTTTTTATTTAATATTTTTTCCCCGTTTTGCAACATTTTTTATTATTCTGCTCCTATTGCTTGTAGCGTAATGTTATATAGCCTGAAGCCTTCCTCGATAAATGGGCTACCCAAATTAATATTTTTTCCATTCGAACCAGAAGATTCTGGGATTAGCGCTTACAACCAAACAAATAAACTCTTCAGCTTTATAATATTAAGTAGGTATAAATATTATAGATAACAGAAAAACCTGATAACAATGATCTTTTTTTCCATATTGTGCGTACACACAATTGCAGTTGGAATGTATGGGAGAATAATGTTTTTCAATTACAATGTCAAGTTTTGTCATGGGATTTGGGGATACGGTATTAACCCAATTAGACTAATTAAAGTTAATCTGTTCTGCACTTCGGTAGATAGTCTAAGTTTCACAGTAGCTATTAGTTCAAATCAGAGGGGTGCCAGGGTCGCGAGATTCGTTCGAAAGAGATACCGTGGCCCTGGTATATGGGCAATGAAGGAACACGGGTGGGTTTTAGTCAGTAAAAGTCTGTCACGCCCTTCCGCTCCACCCAGAGCGGGAGACGTCATTTGATGATTTACACCCACAAAAAAGGGGTAATTGTAATCGTACACATTTGTAGGAATTGCTCTCATTTTGATACTTCCACAGCATTCATGGCGTTGTTTACATTGCTAAACAAAATATTGTTTCGAACATATCGAGAGAATGGATAAGTAATAAGCTTCAAAATTATTCAGATAGTGGTCAATAGTGTGTTCAGTGTTACGCAATTAGGCTGCAGTTACCGAATTATAAATGTTATGTACTAAAAGGTATAATATCCTATCAATCAGGAGATAGCTATAGTTATCTTAGGTGGGATATGATCAATCGATGACGTGGATTATGACGATGAATTTTACATGTTCCTAATGTTGTTTAATGTAAACATGTTGTTACATGGTTATTTTCGAATGGCGTGGTCTATTGCCGACGCATAAATATAATATATTTTTTTTACAAAATATAAGTACGTAGAATTATTCATTTCACAAGACGGTAATCTGAGACGCAACTATTACATTTTATTTGGAAACGTTAATAGATACAATGAGACGTGGTTAGTCCGGCGCCTGAAGTGTAGTGTGTGGAGCGTTCCGTATGGACGATCGCGGGAATTAATGTGGCGCCGGCGCCGGGGGCTGCGCGCTTGGCATTCCACGCGAGCTCCAGGAAAGTGCATCCGTGAATAACCACTCAATCAACCAAGTCTCGTAATGCTCGATATTAAGCTATCACGCGCCGCTGCCCCGAAATAGAACCATTCCATTCATAAACAATGCACATCATGAATGAAATACTATCGGCACATAACGCATTTACTAACTAAATTAACCACTCTATGTACGCCATGTTCTGGACTCTGGTCCGCACAAATGAAAGTACGTATTGCTATAAATCAAGATAACGTGATGGAGTTATGCGGATGAGCCCGCTATTAAAATGCCAATAATGTGCCAACTTCAATTGCAATGGGCTAGTTCCGATACTAAATATTATAAATAATAATCAGCTGGCGTTTCTTGTGCGTAGGAATTCCTACAATATCGCTCGGTAAATTAGCTGCGATAAATTTGAATGCTCTGAACAAATAATACGCTGTGGACGTTTGAGGGATTTTATCAGTTTCGCGTAGGTACATGTACGACTTAGGAATCCAATAATACAATTGACGTATGTAGTTTGCTTATTGTTATTCTGGTTTGGTATACCTACTGTTAGTATGTCTTATTTTCTATGTTTTATTTATTTTGAAAAGGACTATTGTTTAGTCCTTTTCCTGCCTTGTCCTTATTATTTGGCGATAGTGAGCTGTTTGTGAAGTATTTCTTCCGGAAAGTACTATAACAATACCTGTTTGATATTGCCGCCGAGCAGCGTTGACCTTATTGGTGATGTTCTTCAGAAAGGCCTGGTGCGTACTACTCGCAACTGGCTTGCATGTATGACCAGAGGCCCTAGTGTGAGTTGCTTTTAATCATCTCGACTTTACGCATAGACCGCGTTCGGCGCTCCGATTGGTCCTGGTTTGGTGAAGGGCCAACCGGAGCTCCCCAAAAACAAGTATTTTAGGATCGTAGCAAGTGGCGTTCTGTAGTTTCTGCCTACTCCCATGGGAAGAGGGCGTTAGTTTATGGATGCATGTTTGAAAAAGAAAAGTATATCGACGTAAGTCAACACATTTATTAATCCATTGCATACATTACATATTCTAATACACGTAGGTTAATTTAAGTCGTAGCTCATAATTAGTTGTTTACCCTGAATTTAGGAGGTCCGTATGTTTCGTGGGGGACACCCTGACTAGTAGAGATAGCGCTACCATCGTAACCCGCGCTGGAGGCCGTGCTGCTGATCGTGACTGGGGAAGCAATGTTGGACGAATCCAGGCCGGACGCCGTGCTTAAACCGAAAGACTGGCTGTATGAGCCTCCCTGGTGGACTGGTGCCTGATACTGTACGCTGCCGAGACCCGACGAGAAAGAAGAGGAACCCTGGGCTCCTCCTGAATTTACGGATACAGAATTGCCCCCCTTGTTGTAATCCTGAACGATGTTGTTGATCACAGCCTGGGAGTCATCCTTGTTCTTGTATTTGATGAAGTATACTTCGGGTTTGGATGGAGGTTTCTGTTCAATCTTAGGTAGTACAACGTCGGCTTGTTCTTCGGGCTTCTTAACAAGAACGTAGACAATTGTCTTCTCCTCGTTTTGGGGTTGGATAGGAGCAATTATTTGAGGTGCTCTAGATTCGGTGGGTGCCTTAACGAAGATGATCTTGTAATGTTTCTGGGGAGCAGGCAGTACAATAGGTGCGCGGGGCCTGAATTCTTCTTGTTCTTCGGGGGCAGCGTGCACATAGAAGTGTTTGAACACTTGAGTGGGCTGGTGCTGCACTTGATAGTTATTCTGGTATCTGTTTTGAGCAGCTTGGTACTGGCTTGAGGCCGCGTATTGAGTTTGGAATCCGGTTTGGTGGAGATTGTTGGAGCCGGCAGTTTGATAATATCCGGTGCCGCTAGTCGAAGTTTGGTAGCCGGTGTTTTGTTGACCATGGTTGCCAGCATAGGCGGTGTTTTGTTGACCATGGTTGCCAGCATAGGCGGTGTTTTGTTGACCATGGTTGCCAGCATACGCGTTGTTGTACTGGCTTGAGCTTCCTCCAGTTTGATAGGAAGGAATTCCGTACGATGTCTGTGGCACTTTGTAGTGGTAGCCGAGGTGACTTACGTCGGCTGCGACTACTCCGAGAGCCAGCAATAATACCTGGAACAAGCAAAACGCTTATGAGCTTTATACTGTGATAACAAATGGGTTGCCATAAATCTAATTTAAAATCTAAGTACACATTTTTTTCAATCAATCCAATGAAATTTCGTTAGAAGAAGGCCCAAATAAAATAACATTTTACTTTATGGATAGACGCAATTAAAAATGTGCTCTATCAAAGCAACAGGCTTGTTGAGGTGTGGGCAATTTGTCGGGAGGCTGTAGCGGCGACGCGAGGGCGGACGTGGGACCGTCGACCGACCGGTCGCATCGTGAGCCGTGACCACTCAATACCACTCGATGTTGCAATACAGAACGCGTTCCAGCGGAATTAGATCTAGTTATATTATTGATGGAATCACTGTGGAATGCGATAAACAAACGGAGCTCAAGCGATTGATTGATTCTGTTATGTCTATATGAAATAACGTCAAGCATAGGGCCACCTGAAACTTTTTGTATGGTAATAATGATTTGTTGGAGCTATTTTTTTTTTTTTTTTTTTTGTAGGACAGTATTTATTATAGGACAGCTTTATCAAATAAAAATATTTTAATAGAAAACCGGAGTATGAATACGTTGAACTTCCTCCATGCTCATGCTTTATCCTTTCTTAGTTCTCAATGTATACGCGACAATGTCAAAGTTTTTAACTTTTTGGGGTTAACGACAAACGAACTATACCTATTAATTGAATCCCTATAAAATTACACCGGTACTCTGATATTAAACAAGAAATATGGTAGAGTAGAAAGTATGGGCAAGGTCACGACTCGTATGTTGGATGGCTACAGATGGTACAATGGTTGGTGTGGTCGCGACGGTTGCGCAACCACCGCGCCCAATCTGAGGTCAGCGATGCGGGTGCGATGAACTTGACCATGGATGCCGCTTCCACATGCTAGGTGCAACAAGTAAGTGTTACAACATCCAATGGATAAAAGTCGTTCAATTAACTGAGCACAGGTTACTGTAATTTTCGCCTTAGGCGAGTACAGCTATGATTACCTTTTTTGTAATTGTAGGCTTCGTAAGTTATCATTAGTTTAATCAATGCAAAGATATTTAAAGTTATGGGAAGTAAAAGGAAAAAGCGCATTCTATGCAAAAAGGTGTATTCCAAGACGATGTGTCTTTTGTAGAGGTGCTACTACTCCATAAGTACGCGGAATTGTTTCTCCAAGTTATCAAAGATCACAGCGTCATGCAATTTAGTGCGAATTAACATAAAATATAATATAACAAAAGGCGTGGGCCTTTAACTGTCGAAGGGTTAAGCAAAGGTGAACTTAGAGTACAGCCACACTTCGTTCAAGTTTCACGTCATGGGGGGCGAGCCAATTGCCATCGATCGGGCATACATCCAGAATTTTGCCCGACCTGGTGCCCTGAACCCAAACCCTCATGCTTCACAGGTTATTTATCCTATATATTAAATCCTTCTGATTAAGATTTACATCGTTTTTTTGTGTGCATTTTTGAACAACGATAATTTGCCAGAATCTTATGAATAGTTACGAGGTCTTCGTAGCGTGCTACGGAAGGTACGGTTTTCTATTAAAATGTATTAAATGATATGAAATGACATGCAAACTATGATCAAAATAGTTACCAAGCCGTTGAATATAACATATTACCTATTACTAATGTTCACATAAAATAGTATGACATCACAATTACGAAAAGATTTCGACTAAAGGAATTGAAAAGTTTATAAAATGAATTCAATTGAGTTTTAAGTACCTAAGTATTACGTTTAATCTATACTTGCATAGATATGTTTATCAATTCTAATATTCGGATGCGTGATTAATTTTTTGTACGAAAAATAACGGTGCGTGCCAACTATTATATTATTTAGGATATATATAAAAATGAATCCCTATTTCCCTTGGTCACGCCATCACGCGTGAACGGCTGGACCGATTTCACTTTTTTTGTTGTTGTTGTTGTGTTTGTAATTGTCAGGAGAAGTTTCTTATGAAAAAAAAAATTAAAAATTGCGCGGAATTATGAACACTTATTTAAGAATACTTAACAACCATATAATAGGACAATGTAAACTTTTTTAATGTAACATTATGACATAGAATTGACAGAATGCGTGCTCAAATATCATCATAGAGACAGGACAACGTCTGTCGGGTCAGCTAGTTTAGGATAGAAAACAATTTTTTTTAAATAAAATTTTATATCTGTTTAAGAGGACGTTTTTCAACGAACCCCGCGGTTATTGATATATAATATTTCTAATTAAAATGAACTTTACGTTTTCAGCTTCCGAGTAAATCCGCTTAAGAGCAAATCGTTGCCAACCAATTAGCGTTCCCCTTGTTATATAAAGGGAATTTTATTAGCTACATTTTTTTACCTTCTACGAACTTATAAAGAAATCGTATTCAAAGGAAAAATAAAAAGAAAAATTGAATCAAGTTAATTAATAAGTATAGGATTTTATTAAATACCTACTTACATTATCATTTTAAATAAAATCTATTAAGTATCTGTTGCTTTCCAAAATATAGTTTGGTATGGCGAGAAATGGGTAAGGAGCGCGATAAGAGTATTCTTTTCGCAGATTCAGGCATTTATTTTTATGGCGGTTACTGAAGTAATTAGTTAGTATTAGCGGAAAAAGATATAGTGAAATCAACATTGTATTATAATATATTGCGCAAGTTGAAAAATATAGCTATTCTGAAAATATAAGTGCGCCTTCAAAAGCTAGCAAAGAGCGGCTCTCTGTGGTATATACGTATCTAAAACAAATACAATACAGACGAAATATTCACATCCGCTTTACCACAACTTGTGCATACCTACCTAATGACAAACATCTTAAATTTCAAATAGTCACTCTTTGACCTACACTATTATTAGCCAAACCTGTGTCTAGGTTTTCCGCTTATTTTAATACAAAATGCATATATTAAAACCTATGATTTATCGCGATATTTCCTTCAATAATAATGTATCCATATTTTATATTGAACTTAAGATACATAATGTCATTACAAAAATAAATAACGTATTTAATCATTTATAATATTACCTTTTGGTCCGGTAAACTTTTTATAATATGCTTACACTACCTATGCCAATTCGATTAATATAATTAAATAATGGCGTAAATTCTACAAGTTTTAAACCGACACAATGTCTGAAGAAAATATTATACGAAAACTTTGCCAGACATTATTTTTGTCGTCGGAAAATTATTGCAGAAGGGTTATGTGACAAAATTACTAATAAGAAAATATTGTGGGGTCAATACAGCTTGTCTTAAAAACTATTAAGCTGCCAGGCACAACCGATTTGTACTCGTAAGGAAATTATCTAAAACTGTTAGCAAAATGTACCAATTAACCAGAATTTTGTCATTAACTACACAATGATATATGATTATGCTTACTTAGGCATTGACTTGGAAAAAGCAGATCATTCCAACAGTACTTGTCTTAATTATCTATTTGTCCGACGCACCAATTAGCTACGTCGAATGACGACCGACTGTGATAGCTAATATCAAGATATTCACTCATCTATAATATCCTCGCCATATCCTACTGATTATATTTTGTGACATAGTTACCAATTTATATTAATTGTTTCTACATTGACCCTACATCGACTGTTGAAGCGTGAGCGAGCCAATCGATAACTAATAATTGTGCATTTAAGATAACATGGTTGATATGAGTGGACCAGTTCGACCAGCAAGAAATATTCGAGTATACTTTGTTGCTATGATTCCAAGATCGGCCCACTAAGTATACGTATAAGAATAATATCCATATTAAAACGCAATCATGATGTAACATATTATAACACCTCAAAATGTGGTCATTCACGAATTCAGGGTCTATTCTAACGTGGAGATTTATAAAATTATAATAGTGTGAAGGTTAGTGAAGCTTATGATTGATGGTCAACATAAGATAAACAATGTTTGAGCCGGTTGCATCGGTGTGTAGCTTCACATTCTTTCATTATATAGAAAAAAAAAGATGAGGATAAAAACCGTCAATTAAATAGCTTTGAGTAAAGTACCAAATAATTGAGAAAAAATGCTCTTGATTTAAATATTTAATATTTAATTTTTTTTAATATTTTAGGACCTTTTTTTAAGTACCCCCGACAAAAAGAGGGGTGTTATAAGTTTAACACGTGTGTCTGTGTATTTGTCTGTTGATCTGTGGCATCGTAGCTCCCAAACGGCTGAACAGATTTTAATGGAAAAAAACCAAATTGATAAAGTCTTATCAAATTCTAATGAAGCCAGGAAAGAGTTTTATTCTGAGATGGCAGCGTATAGAGCCTGAAGGACAAGTCTTGCAGGCGACGGATTAGGATAAATCATTTTTCTCGACTTCCGATAAATTGCACTTTTAACAAGGGTAAATGATGTTTATTTATACAATGTACTTGAAAGAATTAGCCGGACGACGAAAGTTAGAAATGCAAATATCTATTTGGTGTTAACAATGGCACATATTGAGTAATTTTCGAGGTATAACGCTAGATTCTTGGCTAGTTTTGATTGGACGTTTAGTCACATATGGCAATGGACCTTGAAATATGCTTGCTGACATAGTTTAAATATTAAGATGGGGATTTTAAGGGATTATAGTCATTATTTAAACAAATAATTACGACTTTATGGGCTATGTCAGAACATTTATCGTGTCTTAAAAAAATGTTGAGTGTGATGTGTGAGTGGATAGTACTATTAATCTGATAATGTAAATGTGTGATAATATGCCTAGAAAAGGCGTGAAAACTAAGATGACGGCGGATCAAGATTTTTTTTTCAAAGAACACAGTTATTGTGCGGAACATAATTAAGTAAGGATAAAAAAGACCCTGAGGATTATGATGAGAGGATTAGAATTACACACACATGATAAGCACTATTGTTGATGAATATATAAATTCACGCCTAAAATCCCCGAAAGGTAAGGCAGGGTTTAGTTCCGCTACGTACTACACCCATAAAACACAGACATTTTCTACAGTTAAAAATATTATTGACACCCAAAATTAATTTAAAAAAGAAAACGGTGTTTGAACAGACTGTCAAAATTCTAAAAGGTGCCAAATCAAAAAGAAATCTTGTTCAGATCGAAAAAAAAATTAAACGAAGTAAAGCTTAAAATATTTTTTAAAAGGATTTAATGAAATTGTAACACGAGATAATTTCTCCCAATTTTTTATATTAACATTTTCATTCAAGTTATCTTATTACTGAAACTCAACCAATCAAATTGGTACTGGTTCAATATTTTGTAAGTAATGAAAAAGTAAGAATACTAATCAGCACTAATTAGAGAAAAATATAACACGGAAGCACACTTCGCAAAGCTCATAAAGTTTCAGTCGCGGTTTAAAACCAATATTTCACAGCGAAATCATTTAAAAAAAGAACTGTCATCTTCCCAAGGGTCAATTTTTAAACATTTACACTTTTATCTAGAACTAACACTTCAAACACTTTTTATTTTATCTATTGGAGATAATTTTTGCTACAAATATTAAAATAAAAACTATTTTATGGTACATACCCAGGTAACCTTCATGTCGGCGGTGCGATCGTTTATCTTACCGACTCTTGAACAGGTGATGCGGTAAGTGTCGCCTCTCTCAGCGACCCGTGTCTTAAATACCTGTGCGAGAAGACCCGCCTCCGCTGGACGAACCTACAAGGTTATGTCAGCGGGTTCACGCAAAACAATGAACTATATCATATCAAATTTCACGTAAAAGCTTCTTTTGTAAGATGACCGCTATTTGTGCTTTCTTGTCATTATTGTGATGTTAAGGTTTAGATTCTGAAGTTTTCTTTTTAGTGTGGGTAGACGAATTACGTAATAATGTTCTTGATTATTATTAGGTACGCATGGCGACAAATCAAGCTATACAATTCCAGTATAAGCTGACATGTCATTGTACGAAAATCCTATCTAGTGCGAGGTCAACTTAAACTGGAAAAGTAGGTATAGCTTGATGTGTAGCCGTGTGTGATAAAGAGTTCTTATGGTTGGCCATATGCAGATTAAAATCAGACGCTAGATTTAAAAAAAAAAACAATGTTTCATGTTATGTGCCCGGTGGTTTATCCTATCGTAGAACATCCTATTTACACCCTAATTTCCCCTTACAGGACCGATTTCATTTTTGCATTAAACCACGAACAGTAGACTTTTTACTATGTGGATTAGGTCACGGATACTAGGTGATATAAATATCAATCTAGCTAGTTAAAATGATTTATGATATAACTAAGTTGGATCCAGTCATCACAATAACATTACTGTGTCACTTGATTCAGCTTAGTTGAACTGGGATCAACATGAGGTTCGGAAACCCTTCGGAAGACCTTCGGATGTATTGCTAACTTTGTAAGACAGATAACAATACAAACCTAACTTAGAGCCATCTTTGGGCCAAGCAAGTTAATTGTAGGTGTCACTCATATCTTTCTTGACGAAGAGTTTTGGCACAGCTCTATGCAGATACCATCAACAACGAAAATAAGTTAACAGAACTAACATAAATATTTTTGCTACGGTTAGTAACTTATAATATATAATTATATATATAACTTATATAATCACGTGATACGAAGAAATGAGTTGAGTATAAATGTCGATGGCTATAAGAGTAGAGGGAGACCAAAGAACGATGGATAGACTGTGTGAATTATGATATGGATAGAAAGGGGGTGATTGAGATGACGACTAATAGAGAAGTATGGAATAAAAAGATATGTTGCGCCGACCCCAAATAAATTGGGGTAAGGACAGGAGAATAATGATGACGGTTAGTAATTTACAATTTAATATTTATAGAACACTAAGATTTCCGTTCGATACAACCGCTTGTCAACACCTCTTGTGATAACTCTGCCAATAGTTTGTTTTATAGAATTTTTATACTTTATTTGTTTCAAGTGGGTGCTTGATTTAAATAGGTATTAGTTATTTTGTCTAGTAATGATTTATGAAACTAAAATTTTTACCGACTTTCGTTCGTAATCGTACTTGCCTTCGGTACCTATGACTATGGCTGATGACTTAATGCAAAGTGTGAATGAGTAGGTACCAACATCTTTTGTTTTAATTTTAAAAGTTCTAAACAATAATTATATAAACAAACCAAGCAATAAAGGTCAAGTGCGTCTCATGTGCGTTTGTACAACACAGAGCTTTGAATATTTACTTTGGCTGACCGTTAAAGAATTGTAGGATGGAACCTTCGCCTTTGCAATGAGCACCCAGAAATGTTTTTTGCTGACACTAACACTATACTGGTATATGAATTATTACCTATTATTATATTATGTTCCGGTAGAGAAGCCGAAATCTACAAAGTAGTCAATAGTAATTAATTTCAAACCACAACAATAGCTCTAACTGAGAGCTAAAAAAAAACAATAGCATCTTTAATAATAATGGAAATCGCATTTGACCACTTGAACAAAATACGTTTGTGATTTGGACCTTACAAGTATGTTCAGCAAGAAAAACCCACATACTGTCACTTTTACATTTTCTTTAAAATCGACACAAAGTTATTCGGTAAAATTTAAACTTTTAGACTTTCATATAATATTTTCCTATTCCGATTTGGATTAATAATTAAGATTTAGGCTATAAATTGTGGTGGGCCTCCCTTCTTCACATTCTTACATTCTCTATGAAAATTCGTTTCGCTGCGGCCAGTTGCGGCTACAATGTGCGCTTAGATTTAATAGACTTTTGTCGCTGCCTGTACCTAAGTCTCATAGTACTGTCAAAGTCATAATGTGCAAAAGCATGCAACTGTTTCCTGTAACTTCAATTACTTAAACTCAATCTCTCGTTGTCCACTGCTGGACATAGGACTCTCCAACAACACCCTGTTCATTTTCTATCTTCTGTTTCTATTCCCGACTATTTTTTTAAGTCTATGGTGCTATGTGTGTATGGCTAATGATGACATTTACTCTATGCTTCGAGTTATTAAATAGCTATATTATCAGCTCCTGCATCGCAGACCATAGACGTGTTTCTATTTATTGTAGCTTAAAGAGTCGTTTGGTAGCAGCCAATCGCATTCTGGCATGGAATCTCTTCTAGGATTATCACATATAATTATATTGGTTAGAGATCCAGTACTTACTCTGTATGTGAACTAATCTACTAAATAACCACAGCTTTTCTATGAAATACTTTTTATATTCCTGTTCTTTCATAATGCTGTTATATTTACTTTAATTCATCATCATCATCATTTCAGCTGAAAGACGTCCACTGCTGGACATAGGCTTCCTCCAATTTGCGGGGATTTTCCATAATCGCCACGCTTGGCAGGCGGGTTGACGATCGCCGTATGGTGGTAAAGTGCATACAAAACGATGCTACCCATTCTCTAGTAGATAAGTCCCTTAGTCGTCTCTTATGCCACCCGCGTGAAGAAATGGTGTGGTACTATTCTTTACGTCCGACACCACAGGGAACTAGTAGTAATTTACTTTAGTTATCATTTGGATATCCAGCACCCTAATTGCGAAACGCACAATTTATCAGAATCTGAATGGGATTGAAGATTTTTTCTAAACCATTGCGTCATTTGTTCGAATAAATTTCCGGCTCAGCAACGTAAATAACGCAATGAATGTTGTTTAACTATGTATATTAAACCAATTCCTACCGATAAAGAGTTCAGCAATTACCCCTCTGATCACTCAAGATTTACCAAACTATGGTAAACAAGAAAACAGCTGTCGCAGTTGGAATTTGTTTAATTATATGTTTATCAAATTGCATCTAATAAATTATTCTTATTTGAGCTTGCGCCGTTTCTTCCGTAGTTTTAAACGTCTTTAAATTATAGTCATTGATTCATTAATGCCTGTATAGTTTACAAAATTAATATGTTACTCGCGACTTCGTTAGCGTGAAGATCATCGTTTTAAAATAAAACTTATATACTTACTTTGTGGTTAGTGACCCTGACTGCTAAGACTGAGGTCGTGGGTTCGATTCCCACCCAGGACAAATCTTTGTGTGATGAGCACAATCATTTGTTCTTTGCCTGGGTGTAATTTATCTATAATATGTATGTATTTAGAAATATATAAGTATGTTTATCAGTTGTCTGGTTACCATAGTACAGGCTCTGCCTAGTTTGGGATCAGATAACGTTGTGTTGGTTGTCCTAAGATATTATTACTATTTATTATTATTATATGGTATTGGGAAATAGTGTATCTTAGGTACACAATTAGATAATTTTTGTTATCGGAGCAGTAGTTCCGACGATTACCCCGATACTCGTAAAACGTACCATGTGGTGCCGACGGAAAAAATAGTACCAACCCATTTTTTCCCGTGATGGGTGTCATAAGAGACGACTAAGGGACTTATCTACTAGAGAATAACACGAACATCTCTCTCGGTTTAGTCTATTATAGTAAATATGTACGTGTGTACCTATTATAAGTTTATAATCTATTTATATTTCCCATCTTATTTATAATTTGATATAGGATGTATTTTAATAATTAATAGTATTTTTCAATAACTGTTCCTCTCAATCAAAACACCTGGCATCTAATCTCTTCACCACCCTTGGTGGACTGGTAGAGAATGTCTAAGGCATTAAGTCCGCCTTTGTACCTTTTTTTGTGTCCGAGAAGTTTAAATAAATAAATGGGCTCCTCTATGCATTTTACGGATCACAAATGAAAGGCATGGAGAGGTATTGATCGATTGACCCGTGCGGCTGTCTGACTTAGCCAAACGCCCCTCAGCCCAACCCTGTTCGACAGTAAACGCATTAAGTATTTTGAACTAGACGAGCCTAAGTGACTTTGTTTTATCCTAAGCTATATGGGTGGCAAGCTAACAGAGAACCGTAAGCCAGGGTTTTATATGTCTATACATTACCTCGAGTAGAAAGGTGGAAGATTTCTAGCAGCATTCATGGCGTGGGTGTTGAATGAAGCCTAATAAGTATTCATATTGATTTACTTTTACGGGGCAGAAAAAACGAACTACCTCCAACCATATTTTCTTAATTAAGGACGCGTACTTATTTGATAGAAAAAGCTTTAAGCTCTGTCTCCGAGAAAATATCATTTCGTCTCTTTTAAATTATTTAACAGATTGTATTTCCAAGAAAATCTATTTTCACGTATCTTTGTGTGAGGCACCAAACCACGAGTCCCATCTCACCTTAATAAGGGTGAAAAGAGTTCGAAGTTCGGTAGTACCTCAGCAGACACGGTTCTAGAAAATCAAGGTTCAGCCACGCCTCTTTGCCTGCCCCTCTCATGAAACACGACGCAAAAAAGTACCCATAGTCTAGGTTTTTAATGGACTCTTCTTTTAAAAACCTTGACAATAGGTGACATGGCAAGGAGGCGTGGGTGAACCTTGATATTTTTCTGGTTTAGGGTTCCCATAACACGCGTTCTCATTCTTTCATCATCATCATAATCAGCCTATATTGTTCCCACTGCTGGGACACAGGCCTCCTCTCGGTGAGAGGGAGTGGGCTGTGATCTACCACGCGGGCCTAGTACGGGTTGGTAGATGTCACAATGACTTCGAGTTTTTGGTTCTAGGACATTTCCTCACGATGGTTTTCTTCACCGTTTTGAGAGCAGTGGTGATTAAATTATTTAGACAAAGTCAAACGCAAGAACCCAAGCAAGGGTTCTTCGAACCCACGACCTACGACTCGCAAGTCGGGGCCGATTGCACTGAGCCACCACTGATCACTTCTCATTTCCTAATTCCAGTGTTTTGCACCTATTTTCGACCAATATTAGTCAAATCGGTACCTATAAGTTAAATAATGATTTCTTAAAACCTATCCTGTCCTGACCTGTCGCTTGACAAGGCCAAATTTTAGGAAATTTAAATGACCTATTAAGTATCTAGGTAATCAACGGTCCAAACCCTCACATCCAAACATACCAGACTTCTAACTTTTTAACAAGTTATGGGCGATTCACCAGCAGCCTATAATGTTCCCACTGCTGGGACACAGGCCTCCTCTCGGCGAGAGGGAGCGGGCCATAATCCACCACCCAGTGCGGGTTGGTAGATGTTACATGTCTTCGAATTTTTGATTCTAAGACATGGTGGTTTCCTCACGATATTTTCCTTCACCATTTTGAGACATTTACATGACATAGACATGAAATGGGCGATTGTCCAACAATATTCAAATATAGGCTAGCTAGTTTAATTTTATGATATTTTACTTAAGTATAATAAGATCACTACTAAGTGTCTGTTTTGCACCCATCTATAAAAGAAATTCTGTACAAACCAGTCTTATTGAACCAGAATTTCTTCTATGGTAAGGTTAAGGTCTAGATATAAGGTCGTCAATACATGCCAATGATATGCGTCAGTCAGAGTCTGTTCCGGTTTGAGCAATGATTTATGATATTAATAAGTATAGTTTAACTTAATACATATAAATAAAAAATCCAGAATAATATTATGAATGGTCGTCTTGCTGACCATGGTTTTTGTTATTGTTATTTGTATTAACTGTTATTTTATTTTACTCCGGAGGTCCTAGTTTAATAATTGTAACTTCAACTTAGCTATATGCATCAATGTATGTATATGTTAGATTTTGCATCGTTGTATATGTAAGCGGTCACGCCCTTTATAACTGGAGGGTTTATTTAGGTTTTAAAAGTTGTGTTTATGATTTTGTTTTATTATTTATTTCAGCTTGAGTTTAGTTTTCAATGTTTTGTTGGTATATTGGCGTGTGCTAGCTGACATATGGCGAATAATTTATGTTTTGTTTTATAATATTAATTACTTACACAATATTGTATAGAATCAAGTTCTTCTAACTTAACAGACAGCTGTGCTGCTGTGGAGTTTGTTGCGCCACTACTTCTTCCCAGCTAAAGCATTAGGAAGTGGTCAAGGGCGAGCGTTTTAGGGGACTGTCTTATGTAACTTTGACGTTTGAAAAGTGCTGACTCTCAGCCTAGTTTGAATAAATGACTTTTGATTTTGATTTTGAATGCGAAAGTAGCAATGTCGTTTTCCTTTTCACGCCTTAGCGGCGGAATGGGTTTTGATGAAATTTGTCACACAGGTTTTTATCCTGGTAGCATCTTCCCGTGACAGCACCGTATGGGCGAAACCCCGGGCATACAAGTAAGCATCATGCATTTTCAAAGCAATTCTAGTCTTACCAAAGGGTTTACCGGGTAGATGGGTTGCCAGGCTATATAGGCAGTCGCTCTATGTAGAGTACTGGTATTCAGGTCAGCTTCCAGACTAACAGAAGGCGGTTAGATTGGAAACCGACCCAACGTGTGGAGAACTCGTGTAGGAAAAGGCTAGACATCGTCTACATCTGATGATGCAATTTTCTAAGGAATAAGGAAATGCTTCGAAAATATACATATTTCACAATATTAGAGTTTTGTGTATAATATTAAAGTTTTTATTTTAATCAATGTGCAAGATGAGTAGTTTACCTCGATATTGGAATATATATGTCTACGATGCAGCCTTGAGTATTTCATATCATAAATAAATAATACGTATTTATTTCAACTGCCCCTGGATTTAAGTTGACCTTGTTTTTATCCTCAGCATGCTCGGCACCTTAATACATGCTAAAGGGTAAAAAATACTGGTAATGAAAACAAAGTTTCAGTGGAGGCTGACGGAGGTTTTTTTTAGGTTTTAGCCAAAATGATCCATTTTTAGAAAAAGTCGACAAAGCTACAAAAGAGAGCATGTAAGAGAAAAAATACTGGTAATGAAAACAAAGTTTCAGTGGAGGCTGACGGAGGTTTTTTTTAGGTTTTAGCCAAAATGATCCATTTTTAGAAAAAGTCGACAAAGCTACAAAAGAGAGCATTTAAGAGGACGAAACAAAAGGAGTATGTAAATATCGTTGCAAGTGGCGTTCTGTAGTTACTGCTAACCCCCATGGGGAGGGCATTCTTTTTTATGTGTAGGAAAGCTACGTTTTTCTGTCGTTGTTATGCGGACGAATGCAAAAACTAACTTAAGTATAGGTGTAAAATCTTGCGTAGTATTATATTGCTCATGCTAGCTTTTGCCCGCGGCTTCGCCCGAGTAGATGTCAGAAAATATCCCACAGAAACGTGCTGTTGGGGTTAAAAGTAAAAAATGTATAAATCCGTAAAAAAATTTATCAAATATCTCGCCAGTGGTGGCGTGTGTGGATCATTAAGTTCCTTCAAAGTGGTTGAACTAAGTGGTGCTGCACCCTAATTGCGAAACGCACAATTTATCAGAATCTGAATGGGATTGAAGATTATTTCTAAACCATTGCGTTATTTGTTCGAATAAATTGTGGGTCAGCAACGTAAATAACGCAATTAATGTTGTTTAACTATAAATATTAAACCAATTCCTACCGATATAAAGTTCCGCAATCACCCCTCTGATCCATATGTCATGTTCGTGAACGGGCGCCATCAGTACGGACGGTTTTATCTCTTACCTGCCACGGCTTTCTTTGATTTCTGAATTGTTATTTGATTTTTGTTTTACTTGCGGACAGTTTTTACTTTAATGTGCACGTATTTTTACATCGTTCTCTCAATTTCAACATAAATGATGTAACCAACTAAATATTTGTAACCAAATGTTTGATTGAAAAGGTTGTCCATGGAGTTTCTTGCCCGTTCTTCTCCATCGGTACCTACACTTTGGAATGGGCAACTAGCTTCATTTTTCTGACTCACCACCACTTGACAATTCAAAAGTGCCAGTAATTAATAAATAATAATAATAATATTCCACAACTATCACACAACGCCATCTAGTCTCAAGCTAAGCAGAGCTTGTGTTATGGGTACTAGACAACTGATAAACATACTTATATATTTCTAAATACATACATATTATAGATAAATTACACCCAGACACAGAAGAAATGATCGTGCTCATCACACAAACATTTGTCCTGGGTGGGAATCGAACCCACGACCTCCGGCATAGCAGTCAGGGTCGCTAACCACTAGACCAACAGGCCTGTCAATTGGTTTATTTGAAATAAATGCTTTGAGTTTGATTTTGAGTTCATAATACAGTTTTCTATTGGTTAAAACGGCGCAAGACCGTAAAGCTCCCAATCGGCGTATTTTTTTACTACATCTTCAGCAATCATTGTCATATTTCAGCTAATTTACACAAAAGTCTTATGAACAATACACTTAAACATTCCTCACGTATAACTCCGTCCATTGATGAAAACCGTATGAAAATCTGTTTGGGATAGTTCTTGAATTTATCTTGTTCAGACGGACAGACAGCCACGGGGGACATTGTTTTATAATAATAATAATAATTATATATTGATCATGTAAGTTTAATGGTTTTTTAACATTTTCTTGGGACGTCATGCATTCTGAGTTAGGTATCTATTCCATGATTTTTAATAGTTCGTTGTTATCATGCATTCCAATTTCAGTGCTCGAAGTTTGGTTTAATTTGCATCACTGAGTCTTTATACAATCGACAAAAGAGATAAGTAACCAGGGTCGTCAGATATACATCGTTTTATAATACAAAACAAGCAGTTCATTAGAAGCACAGAACCGGTCGAAGTGGCGGAGTTTGAGGGAGGCCTATGTACAACACGGCAGAGCTCGACTTTCGTCTGAAACGATGAAGATGATCAAAATCTAAATCAAACGTCATTTATTCAAACTAGTCTGAAAGTCAGCACTTTTTGAACGTCAAAGTTACATAAGACAGTCCCCCCAAAACGCCCGCCCTTCGACACTTCCTAGTGCTTTAGCTGGGAAGAAGAAGTGGCGGAACAAACTCCCCAGCAGCACAGCTGTCTGTTAAGTTAGAAGAACTTGATTCTATACAGTATTGTGTAAGTTATTAATATTATAAAACAAAACATACGTTATTCGCCATATGTCAGCTAGCACACGCCAATATACCAACAACACATTGAAAACTAAACTCAAGCTGAAATAAATAATAAAACAATATCGTAAACAGAACTTAAAATCTTAATAAAGCCTCCAGGCATAAAGGGCGTTCCCGCTTACATACACAACGATGCAAATGATACATATACACAATAAATGAAAATAAAAGAAAATAAATTAAATTAACAAAAGCAGTTAAATAATTTAAAAAAAAAAAAACAATTATATGAACTACCCATATAAACTGTCAGCAGGAAGACTAATTCTGGATTGAAAGAACATAAACATTGTCTTGAGTTGATCACAGCGACCAACTATTCTTATCGTTTAAGTAGTCGTTGATAGAATAGTATGCCTTTGAACAAAGGTTGGATTTTACTTTAGCTTTAAACTCATTAAACTGCAAATCTAGCAAAGCAGAGGGAAGCTTGTTATAAAAGGTAATACCAAGACCAACAAAAGAATTATGAACCTTATGCAGCAGGTGAAAGGGAGCACGTAGTTTATCCCTACTTCTAGTATTAATATTATGAATATCACTGTTTTTAGTGTACAAGTGTATATTTTGCCTAATATGTAAGATGTTGGCGAAGATGATTTGTGATGCCACCGTAAGAATACCAATATCTTTAAACAAATCTCTCAGAGAAACTCTAGCACCTAATTGGTAAATCGCTCGAACAACTCGTTTTTTGAAGAACAAAAATATTTTGAATGTCCGCGGCTTTGCCCCACAGCAGAATGCCGAAGGACATTATGCTATGAAAATAATGATGATACAGTTCATTACAAAAAAGGGTTTCTTACCAAACTGCTGTTTCCGACGACCTTGGTGACATATCTCTTTTAGGGACCCTACTCTCTACTACTCTGTACCTTTATATCTACTAAAGCAATGGATTCCTAGAAGGGCGACGGTGGCCAACATAACATATTGGCAGTGGGGTTTGCGGGATAATTCGGGTGTTGTAAACAGCTCTCTACTGAAACACACCAGCTTCCTTTCATAAATAACGTTTCAGTGACTTCATTCGAGGCAAAATTGTGGACAATGAGTTGCGCTTAGTGGCCACCGTGCAGTCTTGAGGAACCTTAGCTTTACTCCCAATGATATAAGATGTCCTAGCACATTAGGGTCGGCGAGGGCGGCCAAATCGAATATGTATTTTTAATCCTGAAGCAGGTAGCACGCCAAAGCTTAGTCGGTTTCTGAAAGCCATTCACGTTCAATTGGGAAGTTAATAAGTACACATTTTGACATATTTCCAGGAAAAGCTGACTTCTCATTGTACGAAAAGTCTATTCAATGCGAGGCCAACTAAAACTGGAAATATATAGTTTGATATCTCGTCCTGTGTGCTTATCGTTGTACGAGTAGTATTAGAACTCTTTTTATAAGTATATCTAGAGCAGGGAAGTATCTGCTATCGTCATTTCTATGTCCGCAGCCTAGCATTGTTGTTATGCTCTCGTTTACAGAGGAATGAGAATGCTGTAGGTATTACTTGCACATAAGATATTTTTCACACATATAATTTGACATTAGCGAGCAAGTGGCGTAATTCTTTACCACCAGGTAGGTACCACCTGCTTGTTTCTCACCAAACGGCATAAAAAAGAATTTATTTTGCGATTATTTATTTAGAAAGATATTCGTGGGTGAATAATAATGTAAGTATTAAATAAATTCTAACCAATGAAATCATCGCAACGCTAATAAAACGTCGAATTGTATATAAATCTAACCGGTTTCTTTTGTAAAATATTTCTTTTAATAATATCTACTTCAAAATATGTTGGTTATCACCTGGTGAGTTTGATAGAAAAGTTTGAAATGTTGGCTCAACTAGAATTGATTCGTGGTTTTGATCACTTGATCAAGGTTCATTGGAATTACCCGAGAGTTTATTATTGGATTAATTAATTACTGTTTGAGACGTCAACGCGAAGAATTTGACAAATACTCATCTGCCTAATAGATACCTATTCTATGACAAGAATAGACGGAAGAGTAATGCATACGATTGCCGTTTCTTTTAAAACAATGTTAGGTATATACCTTAAAAGGTATATACCTAACAAAAAAAGGAGTGGCAACGATAAAAGTGTAGGTTAACCATATTATCCATATGGATAATATGGTTAAACTACACTTTTATTATCCATATGGATAATATGGTTAAACTACACTTTTATCGTTGCAACTCCTTTTTTTTGTGGGTGGGAAATCATCAAATGACGTTTCCCGCTCTAGAGCGGGTTTACACCTAGGTGAAGCGGAAGGACGTGTCAGACTTCTCCTAACTAAAACCCACCCGTGTTCCTTCAGTTGCCCATATGCCAGGGCCACGGTTTCTCTTCGTTCCAACCCTGAAATTGCAAAAAATAAAATAAAGGTTGGTCCTTATGCAAAGTGATTCATAATGGTGACTTAATGGTACAACGACCCTTTCAGGTATAAATAGTTTCAGTAAAATTTTATGTACCAAAAACAAAACAAAAATTAGCGAGCACCTTTTAGGTTTAAATTATTTCAGTTAGTACATCTCGTTTACAGAACTTCGCTAAAACTGATAAGCTTGTGAAATCAATAACTGTTATTAAGTTTATAAGAGATGCGCAGCAAACGGGCAGTATTCAGATGTCCTGGCTAGATTAGGTAACAAACATCCAAAATCTCAACGTCCATACTTTCGTATTCATTAAACTAGTTTGATAACTTGTATGACAGCATCTATTTTTATTTCGCAGCAAAATCGAAATATCGATCTGTGGACTAATTTTATTAACGGCTACATCCGATTCGAACGACTTTTCGCTTGGCCAGTCTTTTCATTTCTCCTTTTTATTTCTATATTCATTTGATGAACTGTTGAGTTCTTTAACACTGTATACCGGATGTTCAATTATGTGGCGAAATTAGGGAAAACTTACGTGAGAACTTGGCGCTTCCTTGGATAACTGAATATGTCAAAATTACCGCATCACAAAATGTTTGGTGAATTCTTGATAAGGGGCCATCCATAAATTACGTCACACGTTAAGGCGCCCCCCCCTTAACGTGTGGAGGGGGTCGATGAAATGTGACAAGGGGGTGGGAGGGGCCCTAAATTTTGTGACGTCACGTTTCAAAATTGAATATACATATTTAAAGTACTTATTAAAACACGAAATATGAACTATGAAAAAAGATTTTAAAAATTCTGTGTCTACATGTAAAATTGCATAATATGTGACATCACACTAGGGAGGGGGGGGAGGGGGAACTCACAAATGTCACCGTTGTGACAAGAACGGGGGGGGGGGTCAAAATATCATGAAATTTGTGTGACGTAATTTATGGATGGCCCCTAAGGGTCAGGCCTTAACAGTTAGTACTTATTAGAAACTGCACTGAAACTGTTTGTAAGTTCGCATTTTAAATCGTATTTCATCCAACTACCTATCCTTTTCCAAACTTTGGGGTCGGGGTCGGCGTCAAGGTTAACCGGTTGCACCTGAATACCAGTATTTTACATGGAGTAACTACCTATCTAACTTCCTTTAGCCAGTTATTTGGTAATAGTAGTTATACCCCTTGGACTGGTTGTCAGACTTACGGGCTTCTTTCTTTTTCTGGCTCGTAACCACTGTCAAAGATCCATAATTGTAGGCTGGGACTACCGGTTTAATAGCTCTCCTAGATGCGGAGGAGTCTCGGTATATGAAGACCTATCTACGGAACAACCCCAAGAAGCGTAGCTTAACCAACCTGATGGATAAAGTCGTGTGGCTGATGTTACTTAGCTCGCTTAGCTCGGAATAATAATACCACACTATGGTTGTCAGGGCAAAGGTAATGAAATATGGTTCAGAATGTCAACCAATTTATAAGTCTAGTGTCAGAAATGCTTTAGTATTTTTGAAGACTGCCATGACTATAAAAAATATATGATTTGGAACTTAAGAGGTCATTGACTTGTTACCAAATTAATAAGGTTCACTCGATGGGTAGGTAGATGACGAAAATAATTATTTACATAATTGGTGATGTTTTCAACTCATTTACAACACGTTAATACATTAATATAAAGTTTTTTTGCGTCGATTTTGTTTTTTTTTTGTACTTTATTAAAAAGGTCTATTCATCAGTCTATTATTTAAAAGGTTTTTTTTTTACAAAGACGTAGTCTGTAAAAACACAACATTGATATTATTTTTGGACCGGAATTGATTTTAAAACAGAATGACGGAATTATTACATCATCTCAAAAAAAAACACAATTTTCCCTATGTTCACTGAGATGCAAACGAAATGTTTATATTTTTGTTTCCTTTTTCGCAGGTAAAAAAAAAACAAATATGCATAAGCATTCGTTTTTTTCTTTGAATGTCAATCACTTCTGCTTTATAATAAGGAGCCAGTGTGGCTAAAAGTTGTGGTTGGCATTTTCGTTGATGTTCCTAGACTGAATAAGGATCTCTAAAAATATCCGCATTCATACGATATAATTATAAACTAGTTTGCTCATCATAGTTTAGAATCCGTTTCAATAAGCCACTCAAATCCGCGAATTCACGGTCGTAATAATGCTTTGCATAATAACATTGTACGAAACTTGTTGTATGTTTTTTATTTGTGATAAATATTTTTTAAGAGAGAATTTTTGTAAAACGTTCATTGACTTTTAAGCCTACTCTTCGCCCGCGACTTCGGTTGCGTGGATTCGTTCCTGCTTTCTCCTTGGGACTTCAACATTTTCGCTTCCGTGTCGTAACTACAACGGTTTATCGTATCAGAGGCCCTTGTTAATTCATTATCATCTGCCTAGCCTTTTCTCAACAATTTTGATGTTTGCTTCCAGTCTAACCGGATGCCGCTGAATGCTGGTGGTAATTTTACATGGAGCTTGACAATGACTATGACCTCTACAATCTAGTTACTGGCTGCAGCGATACCCGTTGGTAAGACTGGCTGTCAGCCTTTCTAACTTCTGGCGACCTGTGACGACTAACAGCGTTCCAGAAATGTCAATGAGGACGATCGGCATTTCTTGGCATGTAAAGATGGTCCGTGCGGACCGAAACCTGTTCGATCGATCCGTGCAGCTTTTTAAAACACAGCCCTTGTAAATTCTTATTTTGAGACAAATATATTCGTCCCAAAAAAGTACTAATAAGTACCGTATTGCTACTGCTTCATGGACCACTTCACATAAAAAAATTAACAGTCTTCTTTGTCTCTGAGAGAGTTTCTGGGACTAAATTTATAAATTGAGAGAACTGCCCTTCAAAAAAACTCAAGATATCTACATATTTGCGACATTATCTTCTCCAAAAAAGAATCCCGTACGCATCACACTCAGAAAATAACGGGCTGTTTTTATCAGTTAGATCACGAATGTTTGACGGCATTCGCTGCACAGTTTATCTTTATTGACTATTTTTCTATATGTGGACCCCACTGGAGCTTGGCATCCAAAGTTATGGCTTAGATCTTTGGAGCGATGATATATGTACCAGGGAAATGATGAGGTGGTCGATCAAGGATGCCAGATTTCCACAACCATTGATTTAAACAAAAGTTTCTGGTACTAACTTGACTAACTTAACTTCAACTTTGTACGTCAAGCACGATAATCCTCTATTGCAAACGCTTCAATAAACCTTGATTTAATTAGACTTAATAAAAATATTTATAGTACTGTTCCAAGTATTTTGGTGGAGAAAATTTACAAGTGTCTGAACTTTGAACGTCAATATTACATGAGCCTGTCTCAAAACGTCTCTCTTCAACCACTCCCTAGAGTTTTAAAAGGGATGACGCATTGGTGAAAATGTTAATTTTAATTAAATAAAGAAAAACCTTCAATTAGCTCTAGCTGATTATCGACACATTTTAAATTTAAAGCCGCCGTTCTTGTTCTCGATACCTATGTTTTTTTAATTTTCGAATAACGCACATTTAAATCGCTATATTTAATTAAAAAAAATATCGTCCCATAATTAATTTTGATGGCCATATGTGACCTGAAGGTGAGATATTTTAAATGAAGAGCGGTCAGATTGGAGCCAATCATGACTCTTGTACTCAAGGAGATTGACTCACTTCCGGATAACGGAAATAAAAACTCTGCCCTTTGGCATTCTGAGCATTGTTTTTGTCTGGGAATGTTTGAGCATACATCGTGAGCGTCGTATGCAGTTACTATACCAATAAAAGAGGTTTAACCACCGATAACTTACCTAAATAAAGTATGTACCGGTACTTATTACAATTACTGGTAAAGGGCATGAGATTTTTATGATAGGTGATTTTGCGACTTTTTCTGTGCGTTAATTCTGCACTATGGAGTGCAGGATAAAAAAAAAAACAGAAAACAAGACATAAAAATTCATCACTGTCTTGGGATAGTGATGAATTTTTATGTTTGGTTTTCTAATACCTGTGGACTTAAAAAGCGAAGTTGGTCAAATTACAATCTTTTATGATTGGTTGAATAAGTGCGGCGTTTGGCAATGTTGTATTTTTTTAATTTCCTGGCGAGTTTTTTATTCTTTTTAATATAGGTACTGACTTATTTAACTGTGCTGGCTAGCTCCTTAAAATTACTGTGTGTTTAACAAAAAAGCTTTGCAAACCTAAACAATGCATAAAATATATAAAAATATTATTTGTAGCTACAACCGAACGAAACATGGAACGAACGAAAAATGGACTGTGAAAACACTTTCATTTCTCGATCAGCTCAAAGTTTTATATTTAGAAGAGATCACTAAAGTAATACGTTAGTCCTCGTACTATTTTAGTGACCGTTGCAGGCAAAATAAGGTTGGGCATTACATTATCAATTAAAACGTTAGGTATACCGAATGGGAAAATCCTATTATTGTAAATAGGCGTACTTATCAAATAATGTGGGTGTACTATAAGTACACCTCTGCCCAAACCTTCGAGAAAACAAAGCGTGATGATATGTATGCGTGCGTCAAATAGCAATGCCGGTTTTGTGCCAGCGCTGGGTAAAGGCCTCTTCGTCTACCTCTTTCTGTCCGGAGCTGCCATAGACCACTCTTTTTAAACTACTTCAAAAAAAGGAGGAGTTTATCAATTCGACTGTATATTTATTTTAATGTTTGTTACCTCATAACTTTTGACTGGGTGAACCGATTTTGATGATTCGTTTTTTATTTGAAAGCTGGTGCTTCCTAAATGATACCATTTTTATTTGGTTCCATTCGGACAATGGGGTCCATGTGTAAACCATATAAGTCTTAAATTTACATTAAGTATTTCCGCGACAAATGAACGAATAACGCGATTAGATTAGTGCGGGGTATCTACCATAACTAACAAGTTAAAAATAAAAACTTTTTACGAAAAAAAAAACAACCGACTTCCTTAAAAAAAACACTACAAAGTCAAAAATAACTTTAATTTCGGAAGCCGGTGGCAAAAACCTTAAATACTGATCCTAAGACACCGAATTCCGAAATTAAAGTTATTTTTGACTTTGTAGTGTTTTTTTTAAGGAAGTTGGTTGTTTTTTGTTAAATGAGTCCGTTTCATCCCGCCATCTCCGCCTGGGCCTGCCGTGATATCGCTAGGGACCCATTGGGTCGTGAGTTTGGTCTATTGGTCGTCTGACATGCTGCCGATTGGTCCTTTCTAGTTCCATGCTTTCCGGGTGACACCAGGGAACTAAAATGTGATTTATTATATGTTACTAAACCGTACTGTGTTATGTGTTCTATGGTTCTATTTTTATAATACTGGTTATTCACATTTATACACTTCAGTGTGGCTGCATGTGTTTTACAAGATATTTGCTGTTTTCTTTTTTTTATTCTAATGTTGTGTATAATGTGAAAGGTCAATCATTGGCCTTTATTAATGCAGTAGATTTAAATTAGTATAGTGTTTATTAGTACGTAAGTGGTCTCATCTCTATAATAACAGATTTTCCGGTAATGCGTAGTTCGATTAAAAGAAAATTGAAAATATAAACGTCTTTACCTATGTATGTATACCGTCCCATCGGACTATGAGCGTGAGTGCCCCTTGTCTACGCACTATAATATCTACCGCGCTGATGGCTAGTCTCCGTTGAGATTGGACGCCATGGCGGATATACGGTTTGAAGGACTATACAGAGTCACACCGTTCACATATACAGGGTGTCCCAAAAATCAACGTCATGCCGAAAACGGTTGATAGGCCAGTGGTGATAGTTATCAGAAAAATAATTAAAAAAAATCTTTTTCTAACAAGTAGTTGCAGATTTAACATTTTAAAAGATTATTTAAAATCAAAATCAAAAGTCATTTATTCAAACTAGGCTGAAAGTCAGCACTTTAAAAAAAATTAAAATTAAAATTGTTTATTCATCATAAAAGCATTGTAGTACAGTTTAAAGGGTTGACAAATTGAGTGTACTAAAACTACAACTGAAGTGGTGGTGAGGTGCTGCATTCCCAGCTAGGTTATAGAATAACCTGTATAAGGGAGTACAGTGCCAGTCCCCATTGGATATTATAACTGTATTGTACACAATATTGACGATACTTCCACTACAATTTTATGATTAAAGTTAATAGATAACAAAAATTATATAAAAGTATTGTAAAGCTAAAAAGTGTGGTTGTGTGAACTTTTTGAAAGTCAAAGTTACATAAGACAGTCCCCCCAAAACGCCCGCCCTTCGACACTTCCTAGTGCTTTAGCTGGGAAGAAGAAGTGGCGCAACAAACTCTCCAGCAGCACAGCCGTCCTTGATTCTATACAGTATTATGTAAGTAATTAATATTATAAAACAAAACATACATCAAATTATTCGCCATATGTCAGCTAACACACGCCGATATACCAAAAACATTGAAAACTAAACTCAAGCTGAAATAATAAAATCGTAAATAGAACTTAAAACCTAAATAAGAGCCTCCAGGCATAAAGGGCGTGCCCGCTTATATACACAATGATGCAAAATGTTACATATACATATGTATACATTGATGCATATAGCTAAGTTGAAGAAACAATTGTTTAAACTAGGACCTGCAGGGTAAAATAAAATAAAAGTTAATACTAATAACAATAACAAAAACCATGGTCAGCAAGACGACCAGTCACCACAAGCACGCTATACCCATATGGAGCTAAGCAGTCAATCATGTCAGCTTCTAACAAAGCAAATAGCTTAACGGGCAGCTTTGCAAACCTAACTTCGATTTATCAGTATCACTAATTATATTTTTGTGCTTCTTTATCCATTATAATAAAGATACTATATTGAGATAGTTAGCAGAACGTACCTACACAGGAAAACATGGAAGTTAGGCATCTTTTACCATCTTTGGTTACAAAAACAAATCTATGGTAAGGCGACTATTACCGAGAAAATCTGTGTGTGTACAATTTACTGTAGTACAATAATACACTTTTAGGTAGTATAGGCACGTAGGTGTTCATTTATTCAGTACAAGCGAAAAACTTCGCAAGCAATGGGGAATTGCTTCTGAAGGCTGCGGGTGTCGGCCTCGGGACCAGCTGCTTGTCACATGCACCCGGTATACAGAAAAATATCGTAGTAGAAAATACTCTGACTGAGATTAAAACTACAAACGAAGTATACAGGAAAGTTTTATAAAAATATGGCTGCTACATTAGAATATTGTGGTGTCCTACGATTTACACGCAAACGAAGTCGCGAATTAGAGCTAGTGGGTAATAAAATAATATTGTTTATAGCTTTTTTTGCGGTCAAGCTTATAAATAAATATTACATAATATAAAAAAAAGCCTTAACCTATATGGTACTTTGACCCTAAGATTCGTTATTTTTCTACCTAATCGTTGAACTGGTTTTAGCATAGGTACATTTAATTAAATCCGAAAGTATCAATAGCCTACCTATTGGACTGAACTATTAATAGTTGATATTTCCATATTCTTTCCCGCATTCATATCTGCTAATCTTAAACTTAATGGCTATGGTAAACGCGGGGAAACAGCTTTTGAAGAAGATCCTGTCTTCAGCAGTGTCTTATCTTTAGTGGAAATGCTCCTTAGAACAAACCTCTTATTTCCTTTAAATAGGAAGTGGAGACCAGCCTGCATATAGCAAGGCTTTCGATTCGAGAAGCCATTACACGACCGACACCACTGTAGCTCCAGTAGGTACAGTGGTATCTTGGGAGTTTAGACTTAACCTAACATGGTCAATCACATCCAACTTACAACAATTCCATCCTAACATTGATAGCGCCTGTTCTAGAAGCCTTTAGAGGTTAGGACTAACCAAAATATTTTGGTAGATCTTCAATAGTTGTGATCTGCAAATATGTAGTGGGGCTCATTATACCTGTTATTCATCCTTGAATGGCGATTAGTTCTGTTACGCTAAAGTATTGATTATAATTTAATTTAAATTGGTCTGGCTTTAAAAAATACTCCGCTGCTTAATTTAATTATAATTGCTTGCCTTTTCTTCATATTTAATTTTTTTGACAAACCATGAAAGAAAAAGCTACATTTGGTCGCAAAATCCACGGAATGCTTAAGATTTCAGACAAATAGCAGGCAGCAGCGTTCTGCAGTTTTTTCTTATGAAGGAACGGCTACCCACTGTTACTTAGACATTAAAGCTAGCCATTTTCGAAGGCAGGCCTTCGTAATAGCAAATCGATTTTTTTTTCAGCAGTGGTACAGTAACCTGCTTAACAGTGGTAAGTGCTGGTAATACTAGCACTACGAAAATCGCTTTTGTTCCAACGAGATCAAGCGAGGGCACGGTTCTAAACAGACGCGTAATACCCAAATTTGCTATGATAAATTGGGAGAATGACTAACATAATCTATCGGTAAAATAGGTTTCCAATTTGAAAACAAGGGTCTAATTTATATGTATTAACCAGCCAAGTGCACGTCGGATGACAAGACATGAAGGGTTCCGTAGTTGGGATGAATTTACCTAAAAATAAACTTAATATAATAGTTAGATAGATATTTAATCTTTCATACATTAACCAACTCATTGCCACTTAAATTTTAAAAACATCACCTGGGTGCCACTTAATATTTTTCCTTCACCAAGACCTTCATAGCACCAACCGTTTTGTCCTTACCAAAACAAGAATGACAGTTCGAAGCAAAAACCAACAGTATTTACACATTTAACAATTGTTTCGAGCCGTGTATGTTGGCAAATATTTAAATAAATGTCTATCATTTTTATGTTTTTATGTAATTCCAAAAAAACGTCCTAAAGTACACCCAACGCATATGGTACGTTGGTGGCATGACGTAGTTATCTCGATCAACGCAAATGGTGCGTTGGTAGCAACGAATGGGTTAATCTAACGTGTGTGAAGTTAGCATCTCAATTGTTAGCATCTCACAAAAAAACACCACATATAGTGGCATCCCACATAGTTCCACAGTTCTTGATAAGTTTTAACAATAGTTCCGTCGATTTGACTATCCAAAACGCATTTTGAAAAAATGAGATGCTAACTTCGCTAAACATATCACAGCATCTCATCGAATTTCTCAAAATTAACCATTTTTGAGTTGAAAGCAAAAGAGTTCTGCATCCGAAACGTATTCGGCTGAGAGTTCTATGGGGTGAATCCAATTTAAATCACCAAAAAATAATGATTATGTATTATTTCTCAATGTTATTAACGAACTATCCTTACAGGAGTGAGATGCTGAGGTATAACTGGGAGTTCTGGTTCAAATGAAGAATTATATCGAGTAGTTGAGGTCTTTCACTCAATTACCAAAAGAGTTCTGTAGTTTTGAACATTCACAATAGGTATATAACATTGTTATAACAAAAGCAACCATTTTGGAGTGAGATGCTGAGGTAAAACTGGGAGTTCTGGATCGAATGAAGATTTCTATAGAGTAGTTTAGGTTTTTCACTCAAGTACTGAAAGAGTTCTGTCGTTTTGAACATTCACAATTAGTATATAACATTGTTATAACCAAAACATCCATATAGGAGTGAGATGCTGGGGTATAACTGGGAGTTTTGGATCGAATGAAAATTTCTATCAAGTAGTCGAGGTCTTTCACTCAATTACCGAAAGAGTTCTGTTGTTTTGAACGTACACAATTTGTAAAAAACATTATTATAACCAAAACAACCATTTAGGAGTGAGATGCTGGAGTATAAGTGGGAGTTCTGGATCGAATGAAGATTTCTATCGAGTAGTCCAGGTCTTTCACTCAATAACCGAAAGAGTTCTGTTGTTTTGAACATATACAATTGGTAAAAAACATTATTATAACCAAAACAACCATTTAGGTGTGAGATGCTGAGGTAAAACTGGGAGTTCTGGTTCAAATGAAGATTTCTATAGAGTAGTCTAGGTATTTCACTTAATTATCAAAAGAGTTCTGTTGTTTTGAATATTCACAATAGGTATATAACATTTTTATAACCAAAACATCCATATAGGAGTGAGATGCTGGGGTATAACTGGGAGTTCTGGATTGAATGAAGATTTCTATTGAGTAGTTAGGTCTTTCACTCAATTATCAAAAGAGTTCTGTTGTTTTGAACATTCACAATAGGTATATAACATTGTTATAACCAAAACACCCATATAGGAGTGAGATGCTGGGGTATAACTGGGAGTTCTGGTTTAAATGAAGATTTCTATCGAATAGCGAAGGTCTTTCACTCAACTACTGAAAGAGTTCTGTTGTTTTGAACATTCACAATTGGCTTATAACATTGTTTTAACCAAAACACCCATATAGCAGTGAGATGCTGGGGTATAACTGGGAGTTCTGGATTGAATTAAGATTTCTATTGAGTAGTTTAGGTCTTTCACTCAAGTACCGAAAGAGTTCTGTTGTTTTGAACATTCACAATAGGTATATAACATTGTTATAACCAAAACATCCATATAAGAGTGAGATGCTGGGGTATAACTGGGAGTTCTGGTTTAAATGAAGATTTCTATCAAGTAGTGAAGGTCTTTCACTCAACTACTGAAAGAGTTCTGTTGTTTTGAACATTCACAATAGGTATATAATATTTTTATAACCAAAACATTCATATAGGAGTGAGATGCTGGGGTATAACTGGGAGTTCTGGATTGAATGAAGATTTCTATCGAGTAGTGAAGGTCTTTCACTCAACTACTGAAAGAGTTCTGTTGTTTTGAACATTCACAATAGGTATATAACATTGTTATAACCAAAACATCCATATAGGAGTGAGATGCTGGGGTATAACTGGGAGTTCTGGATTGAATGAAGATTTCTATTGAGTAGTTTAGGTCTTTCACTCAATTATCAAAAGAGTTCCGTAGTTTTGAACATTCACAATTGGCATATAACATTGTTTTAACCAAAACACCCATAAAGCAGTGAGATGCTGGGGTATAACTGGGAGTTCTGGATTGAATTAAGATTTCTATTCAGTAGTTTAGGTCTTTCACTCAAGTACCGAAAGAGTTCTGTTGTTTTGAACATTCACAATAGGTATATAACATTTTTATAACCAAAACATTCATATAGGAGTGAGATGCTGGGGTATAACTGGGAGTTGTTGATCGAATGAAAATGTCTATCTAGTAGTCGAGGACTTTCACTCAATTACCGAAACAGTTCTGTTGTTTTGAACATTCACAATAGGTATATAACATTGTTATAACAAAAGCAACCATTTTGGAGTGAGATGCTGAGGTAAAACTGGGAGTTCTGGATCGAATGAAGATTTCTATCGAGTAGTTTAGGTTTTTCACTCAAGTACCGAAAGAGTTCTGTTGTTTTGAACATTCACAATAGGTACATAACATTGTTATAACCAAAACATCCATATAAGAGTGAGATACTGGGGTATAACTGGGAGTTCTGGTTTAAATGAAGATTTCTATCGAGTAGTGAAGGTCTTTCACTCAACTACTGAAAGAGTTCTGTTGTTTTGAACATTCACAATAGGTATATAACATTTTAATAACCAAAACATCCATATAGGAGTGAGATGCTGGGGTATAACTGGGAGTTCTGGATTGAATGAAGATTTCTATTGAGTAGTTTAGGTCTTTCTCTCAATTATCAAAAGAGTTCTGTTGTTTTGAACATTCACAATTGGTATATAACATTGTTATAACCAAAACATCCATGTAGGAGTGAGATGCTGGGGTATAACTGGGAGTTCTGGATCGAATGAAGAATTCTGTCGAGCGAAAGAGTTCTGTTCTTTTGAACATTCACAATAGGTATATAACATTGTTATAACAAAAGCAACCATTTTGGAGTGAGATGCTGAGGTAAAACTGGGAGTTTTGGATTGAATGAAGATTTCTATCGAGTAGTTTAGGTCTTTCACTCAATTATCGAAAGAGTTCTGTTATTTTGAACATTCAAAATAGGTATATAACATTGTTATAACAAAAACAACCATTTTGGAGTGAGATGCTGAGGTAAAACTGGGAGTTCTGGATCAAATGAAGATTTCTATCGAGTAGTTTAGGTCTTTCACTTAATTACCGAAAGAGTTCTGTTATTTTGAACATTCAAAATAGGTATATAACATTGTCATAACAAAAACAACCATTTTGGAGTGAGATGCTGAGTTAAAACTGGGAGTTCTGGATCAAATGAAGATTTCTATCGAGTAGTTTAGGTTTTTCACTCAAGTACCGAAAGAGTTCTGTTGTTTTGAACATTCACAATAGGTACATAACATTGTTATAACCAAAACATCCATATAAGAGTGAGATGCTGGGGTATAACTGGGAGTTCTAGTTTAAATGAAGATTTCTATCGAGTAGTGAAGGTCTTTCACTCAACTACTGAAAGAGTTCTGTTGTTTTGAACATTCACAATAGGTATATAACATTTTTATAACCAAAACATCCATATAGGAGTGAGATGCTGGGGTATAACTGGGAGTTCTGGATTGAATGAAGATTTCTATTGAGTAGTTTAGGTCTTTCTCTCAATTATCAAAAGAGTTCTGTTGTTTTGAACATTCACAATTGGTATATAACATTGTTATAACCAAAACATCCATGTAGGAGTGAGATGCTGGGGTATAACTGGGAGTTCTGGATCGAATGAAGAATTCTGTCGAGCGAAAGAGTTCTGTTCTTTTGAACATTCACAATAGGTATATAACATTGTTATAACAAAAGCAACCATTTTGGAGTGAGATGCTGAGGTAAAACTGGGAGTTTTAGATTGAATGAAGATTTCTATCGAGTAGTTTAGGTCTTTCACTCAATTACCGAAAGAGTTCTGTTATTTTGAACATTCAAAATAGGTATATAACATTGTCATAACAAAAGCAACCATTTTGGAGTGAGATGCTGAGGTAAAACTGGGAGTTCTGGATCGAATGAAGATTTCTATCGAGTAGTTTAGGTTTTTCACTCAAGTACCGAAAGAGTTCTTTTGTTTTGAACATTCACAATAGGTACATAACATTGTTATAACCAAAACATCCATATAAGAGTGAGATACTGGGGCATAACTGGGAGTTCTGGTTTAAATGAAGATTTCTATCGAGTAGTGAAGGTCTTTCACTCAACTACTGAAAGAGTTCTGTTGTTTTGAACATTCACAATAGGTATATAACATTTTTATAACCAAAACATCCATATAGGAGTGAGATGCTGGGGTATAACTGGGAGTTCTGGATTGAATGAAGATTTCTATTGAGTAGTTTAGGTCTTTCTCTCAATTATCAAAAGAGTTCTGTTGTTTTGAACATTCACAATTGGTATATAACATTGTTATAACCAAAACATCCATGTAGGAGTGAGATGCTGGGGTATAACTGGGAGTTCTGGATCGAATGAAGAATTCTGTCGAGCGAAAGAGTTCTGTTCTTTTGAACATTCACAATAGGTATATAACATTGTTATAACAAAAGCAACCATTTTGGAGTGAGATGCTGAGGTAAAACTGGGAGTTTTAGATTGAATGAAGATTTCTATCGAGTAGTTTAGGTCTTTCACTCAATTACCAAAAGAGTTCTGTTATTTTGAACATTCACAATAGGTATATAACATTGTTATAACAAAAACAACCATTTTGGAGTGAGATGCTGAGGTAAAACTGGGAGTTCTGGATCAAATGAAGATTTCTATCGAGTAGTTTAGGTCTTTCACTCAATTACCGAAAGAGTTCTGTTATTTTGAACATTCAAAATAGGTATATAACATTGTCATAACAAAAGCAACCATTTTGGAGTGAGATGCTGAGGTAAAACTGGGAGTTCTGGATCGAATGAAGATTTCTATCGAGTAGTTTAGGTTTTTCACTCAAGTACCGAAAGAGTTCTGTTGTTTTGAACATTCACAATAGGTACATAACATTGTTATAACCAAAACATCCATATAAGAGTGAGATACTGGGGTATAACTGGGAGTTCTGGTTTAAATGAAGATTTCTATCGAGTAGTGAAGGTCTTTCACTCAATTACCGAAAGAGTTCTGTTGTTTTGAACATTCACAATTGGTATATAACCTTGTTATAAACAAAACATCCATTTAGGAGTGAAATGCTGGGGTATAACTGGGATTTCTGGATCGAATGAAGAATTCTGTCGAGCGAAAGAGTTCTGTTCTTTTGAACATTCACAATAGGTATATAACATTGTTATAACAAAAGCAACCATTTTGGAGTGAGATGCTGAGGTAAAACTGGGAGTTCTGGTTCAAATGAAGATTTCTATAGAGTAGTCTAGGTCTTTCACTCAATTACCGATAGAGTTCTGCTGTTTTGAACATTCACAATAGGTATATAACATTGTTATAACCAAAACATCCATATAGGAGTGAGATGCTGGGGTATAACTGGAAGTTCTGAATCGAATGAAGATTTCTTTCGAGTAGTTGGGTCTTTCACTCAATAACCGAATGATTTCTGTCGTTTTGAACATTCGCAATAGGTATTTAACATTGTTATAACCAAAACAACCATATAGGAGTGAGATGCTGAAGTATAACTCGGAGTTTTGGATCGAATGAAAACGAGGCAAAAGGAATGTGTAGAGATCGTAGCAGGTGGCGTTCCGTGGTTTCTGTTCGCTCCCATGGGAAAAAGGCCTGTAAATTATTTACCAAGCATATAACACAATTTTGTTATTTATTTTTCATTCATGCTCTTGTCGGTTTTGGTCATTCTTGGGTTGGTCCTTTAATGTAATCGATTATTATTTATTGTTATCTCTATTTAAGATTTTAATTTTAATTCAGTAGTTGAGTTCTAAATTAATATTAATTTCTTCCTTAAATATATTTCATTATTAAAGTATCCTTAATACTCGGCATTTCAGGCAGTGTGATAACTTTTAGTAAGTCCGTTGAAAATTACTTGATTTGATAATTCAGTATTCAGTTCACATCTAATCTATACATACGTATTTATGTATAGCTCAGCCTTTAATTTTTGACATTCTTATTTTTGGTCAATTCTACGGGTAGGTTAATCCTTTTTCCTCTTTTCCTCGTAGGTCAGGCTTTCTGGATACTTATTACTACTTATTACTTATTTTTGTATATTGAAAAATAATTTTAAATCTTTGTTGTTGCCTGTACACTTCTTTACCATATTTAAAACCAGGATGCTTTCTTTTGATAACTTGATGCATTGCTTTTAAAGTCAAATGTCTTGGTAAGTATTTTGTGTGTGGGGAAGTACATAATATTATTATGTCTATAGTGGTTAGTTATAGGATATCAAATTATCATCATTGTTTGGAAAAGAGAAATAATGGCTTCTATTTTTTATGTAAGCATTGTCACTTGAATGAGCACATTTAATTTTTCAGAAAAACGTATGCATTTATTAAGAAAGGTACGCCCTGTATACGATCAGTGGTATAATCTCGATCGCAATATTGTTCCCATATGTTTTTCCTGCAGTTTACAGAAAAGGAATTGCATTGTCACTTTTACTTTCCTTCACAAGATTGAGCTTTTATCGGGTGTTTAAGTTTATTTCTCAATTTATGCTTTATAATCTAAGTTAAAAAACAGAAATTGGTAAAAAATGTTCCTTACTGGGTTTTAAAATGGAGCAGTCTATCTCTAACTGAAATGTTGGAAAAGATGTAACTTAAAACCAGAACTCTGACTGAGGTATTAGCAGAGCATGTGTAAAAATATGTGTTAGTAAAAATCAAAATTTAAATTATCTAGTGACATGGATTAAAAAAAAAGTAGTGGTGAGGAGTGAGAACTCCTCGTTTTTTGATGCACCTATATCTAAACTATTGGAAATCATGCAAAATAAAACCAGAACGCCGACTAAGGTACAAGCAGAGCATGGGTAAAGATTTGAGTTAGTTAAAATCAAGATTTAAATTAGTGTTCTGGTGTGATGACTCAAAAATGAAAAAAAATATAGCACTCAGGAGCGGGAACGCCACGTTTCTGTACGCAGAGTTCTGGTTTATTTTGCAAGTGTTCCAATAGTTTAGTCATAGATGTATCAGAAATCGAGGAGTTCTTCCTGCGCACTGCTATGTGATTTTTATTTTATCCATCTTACCAGATTATTAATTTATATCTGTATTTTTAGTAACATATATTTAACTCATGCTCTGCTGATACTTGTCTCAGAGTTCTGAATATCTTATAGATGCTGTCGAATAGTGCAGTTACAACTGCATCTGAAAACGAGGAGTTTCTGCTCCTAAGTAACATTTTTTTTTGTTCCTCTTTACACTAATTTAAATTGTACATTTGCTGCGCTCTCCACGTCCAGCTTGCTTATTTTAAATTTGGGTATTATTCACTATGAAAAAGACACAGATATGAATTCTAAGGACTAGTGCACAGTAGGTGCACTAGCCTACCCTTTAAAAAAATATTATTATAGTAAAGTAATTTTGAGGTACCATAAGGTATGAGCGGATCAAAAATAATGATAGGCGAAAAAATAATGGGTAATTTTCTTCTAAGTAACACAAAAATTAAAAGGTAATTAAGGAGGTTAAATATATCGTTTGCGTTAAAAATTGATGTAAAAAAAACTGAAAAGGAGTCAGAACAACTTTTTACATAAGAGCAACCCTGAATTTATACCAGAAAAGCCGTGAAAATTAAATCAGCTCGTCCATAAATTTTGTCTCCTTATGCGAACACAAATGTATGGATCAGCTGATTTTGTCGCCATTTCAGGGTTGGTCCAGCTAATCTTAATGATGAGTACACTGATAACTTTCAGGTTGTCTGTTTTTTTGTTAGTTCTGGTTTAATTTCACATGTTATCCTTTTTTTTTCTCAGCACCTCAGTCTTATCTTGGATACAAAAGTGATTTATAATAATTGTATATGATTGAAACACTAGAACCTTCTCAGTACTAATATAAAATACATCGATTAATCGACAAATAGCTTTATTCATTCCAGAACTCACAGTTACGCTATACCATCTCATTCCTGTATGGATGTTTTGGTTATAACAATGTTATATACCTATTGTGAATGTTCAAAACAACAGAACTCTTTCAGTAATTGAGTGAAAGAGCTCGACTACTCGATAAAAATCTTCATTAAATCCAGAACTCCTAGTTAAACCCCAGCATCTCACTCCTATATGGATGTTTTGGTTATAAAAATGTTATATACCTATTTTGAATGTTCAAAACAACAGAACTCTTTCAGTAGTTGAGTGAAAGACCTTGACTACTCGATAGAAATCTTCATTTGAACCAGAACTCCGAGTTATACCCCAGCATCTCACTCCTTTATGGATGTTTTGGTTATAACAATGTTATATACCTATTGTGAATATTCAAAACAACAGAACTCTTTCGGTAATTGAGTGAAAGACCTTGACTATTCGATAGAAATTTTGATTCGATCCAGAACTCCCAGTTGTACCACAGCATCTCACTCCTATATGGATGTTTTGGTTAAAACAATGTTATATACGAATTGTGAATGTTCAAAACAACAGAACTCTTTCGGTAATTGAGTGAAAGACCTCGACTACTAGAGAGAAATTTTCATTCGATACAGAACTCCCCGTTTTACCTCAGCATCTCACTCCTGAATGGTGGTTTTTGTTATAACAATGTTATATACCTATTGTGAATGTTTAATACAACAGAACTCATTCGGTTATTGAGTGAAAGACCCAACTACTCGATAGAAATCTTCATTTGAACCAGAACTTCTAGTTTTACCTCAGCATCTCACTCCTAAATGGTTGTTTTGGTTATAACAATGTTATATACCTATTGTGAATGTTTAAAACAACAGAACTCTTTCGGTAATTGAGTGAAAGACCATGACTACTCGATTGAATTCTTCATTCGATCCAGAACTCCCAGTTATACCCCAGCATCTCACTCCTAATTGGTTGTTTTGGTTATAATAATGTTTTTTTCCAATTGTATACGTTCAAAACAACAGAACTCTTTCGGTAATTGAGTGAAAGACCTCGACTACTCGATAGAAATTTTCATTCGATCCAGAACTCCCAGTTATACCCCAGCATCTCACTCCTATATGGGTGTTTTGGTTATAACAATGTTATAATACCTATTGTGAATGTTCAAAACAACAAAACTCTTTCCGTAATTGAGTGAAAGACCTTGACTACTCGATAGAAATCTTCATTTGAACCAGAACTCCGAGTTATACCCCAGCATCTCACTCCTTTATGGATGTTTTGGTTATAACAATGTTATATACCTATTGTGAATATTCAAAACAACAGAACTCTTTCGGTAATTGAGTGAAAGACCTTGACTACTCGATAGAAATTTTGATTCGATCCAGAACTCCCAGTTGTACCACAGCATCTCACTCCTATATGGATGTTTTGGTTAAAACAATGTTATATACGAATTGTGAATGTTCCAAACAACAGAACTCTTTCGGTAATTGAGTGAAAGACCTCGACTACTAGAGAGAAATTTTCATTCGATACAGAACTCCCCGTTTTACCTCAGCATCTCACTCCTGAATGGTGGTTTTTGTTATAACAATCTTATATACCTATTGTGAATGTTCAAAACAACAAAACTCTTTCCGTAATTGAGTGAAAGACCTTGACTACTCGATAGAAATCTTCATTTGAACCAGAACTCCGAGTTATACCCCAGCATCTCACTCCTTTATGGATGTTTTGGTTATAACAATGTTATATACCTATTTTGAATATTCAAAACAACAGAACTCTTTCGGTAATTGAGTGAAAGACCTTGACTACTCGATAGAAATTTTGATTCGATCCAGAACTCCCAGTTGTACCACAGCATCTCACTCCTATATGGATGTTTTGGTTAAAACAATGTTATATACCTATTGTGAATGTTCAAAACAACAGAACTCTTTCGGTAATTGAGTGAAAGACCTCGACTACTTGATAGAAACCTTCATTCGATCTAGAACTTCCAGTTTTACCTCAGCATCTCACTCCTAAATGGTTATTTTGGCTATTACAATGTTATATACGAATTGTGAATGTTCAAAACAACAGAATTCTTTCGGTAATTGAGTGAAAGACCTCGACTACTCGATAGAAATCTTCATTCGATCCAGAACTCCCAGTTACACTTCAGCATCTCACTCCTATATGGATGTTTTGGTTATAACAATGTTATATACCTATTGTGAATGTTCAAAACAACAGAACTCTTTCAGTAATTGAGTGAAAGACCTCAACTACTCGATAGAAATCTTCATTTGAACCAGAACTCCCAGTTCTACCTCAGCATCTCACTTCTGTAAGGATATTTCGTTAATAACATTGAGAAATAATACATAATAATTATTTTTTAGTGATTTAAATTGGATTCACCCCATAGAACTCTCAGCCAAATACGTTTCGGATGCAGAACTCTTTTGCTTTCAACTCAAAAATGGTTAATTTTGAGAAATTCGATGAGATGCTGTGATATGTTTAGCGAAGTTAGCATCTCATTTTTTCAAAATGCGTTTTGGATAGTCAAATCGACGGAACTATTGTTAAAACTTATCAAGAACTGTGGAACTATGTGGGATGCCACTATATGTGGTGTTTTTTTGTGAGATGCTAACAATTGAGATGCTAACTTCACACACGTGTTAATCTATATATATAAAGTCTATATACTTATATAAAAATTAATCCCTATTTCCCTTGGTCACGACATCACGCGTGAACGGCTGGACCGATTTCACTTTTTTTTTTATTGTTCTGTTTGTAATTGTCAGGAGAAGGTTCTTATGAAAAAAAAAAAAAAAAAATTGCGCGGAAAATTAGAAAATTTAAGAACACTTATTTAAGAATACTTAACAACCATATAATAGGACAATGTAAACTTTTTTAATGTAACATTATGACATTTGACATAGAATTGACAGAATTCGTGCTCAAATATCATCAAAGAGAAAGGACTACGTCTGTCGGGTCAGCTAGTATTGTGATAAAACAACAAATTAACAATTATCGCTGTTTGCTTTAGTTGTGCTGTGCGCCTTTGCCGTAAGTAGTCGTAGTAGTCGTAAATAAATCATCAACTTAGGCAATAAGCCTAAATTGATGATTTATTTACGACTATCAAGATTTGTCATAAATAGCCGTGTTTTTATTACGTTGATGTCAGGTGATTTTTTTAAACTCCAAGGGACCGTACCTATTTGATAATATTAGGGTCCTGTACAAAAATGGTATAAGGAAAGGATGTAAAAATATCGCGGCGGTATTTTATCGCGGTCTGGGTTTTCAATCCTCGGTGTAGCACCAAGCATCGAGGGGCCCTGTTGGATCCTCAGAGATTGCAATTCAGCGCGTCGAAAAGAACATTGTCTCAAGACAAAAATCTTTGACCAGTGCGTGTTGCCAGTGATGACCTATGGCACAGAGTCTCACAGAGTTGTGGTCACTCACAACGGGCCTCATAAGCCTCACAGTCACGCAAAGGGAAATTTCGAGGATTATGATTGGATTTTCCCTACACGAACGAATCAGAAGAGCTCCGTAGGAGAATCAAGGTAACCGACATGGCCCCAATAATTGCCAAACATAAGTGGCAGTGGGCAGGGCACATTGCTCGCCGAGCAGCTAGCCGACGGGGACAGAAGGTTCTGGAGTGGCAATCGCGTACTGGAAGACGTAGTGTTGGAAAGCGTCCCACAAGATTGACCGATGACCTGGTGAAGTTTGCAGGAATCCGCTGGATGCAAGAAGCACAGAACCGGTAGAAGTGGCCTATGTCCAGCAGTGGATGTCTTTCAGCTGAAAGAATGATGATGATGATGAAACTTCGGAGATAAGTGGGGGGGGGGGGGGGGGGAGATTATTCGTCAGTAATTTGTAAGAACCCACAGTTGCAAAAAAAAAAAACTTATTTGCAATATACTTGGGCAACCGTCATTTAAAACTACCTATTCGTTTCAGATAGCATTAGTCGGTCTTGAGATATCCAGCTGTGACAGACAGAGTCTCCCCGTAAATTAATAATCCAGCGGATTCCTGCAAACTTCACCAGATCATCGGTCCATCTTGTGGGACGCTTTCCAACACTACGTCTTCCAGTACGCGATTGCCACTCCAGAACCTTCTGTCCCCGTCGGCTAGCTGCTCGGCGAGCGATGTGCCCTGCCCACTGCCACTTATGTTTGGCAATTCTTTGGGCCATGTCGGTTACCTTGATTCTCCTACGGAGCTCTTCTGATTCGTTCGTGTAGGGAAAATTCAATCATAACCCTCGAAATTTCCCTTTGCGTGACTTTGAGCCTTATGAGGCCCGTTGTGAGTGACCACAACTCTGTGAGACTCTGTGCCATTGGTCATCACTGGCAACACGCACTGGTCAAAGATTTTTGTCTTGAGACAATGTTGTTTTCGACGCGCTGAATTGCAATCTCTGAGGATCCAACAGGGCCCCTCGATGCTTGGTGCTACACCGAGAATTGAAAAACCAGACCGCGATAAAATACCGCCGCGATATTTTTACATCCTTGCGACCATGGTCTAACTGGCAGTAAGTATCAACAAGATTCTCTGTTATCAGAAACCATTAGATAAGCCCATCTTATCATCCTAATTCATTCTCTGTATACAAACGAGTATCGACAACACTTGACAAAACACTTTATCATTATTTATTATCAGTTTCATAATTATCACATACGTTGTTCCTTTTAATTTATGCAAAACTTGGACATTCTTGGTAATTCCGAAAAACGAGTTTAGTATCCGTGATGAGCAGTGAACTATGTTCGATCGTTAGTTTAGGAACGTGGATAAGACCAGTTATACAAAGACACCTATATACATTAGACGTTCGGAAGAATTAGTTTGGGTCAATCAAGAGTCAGCAATGGAGAGGCCTATACTTGGAAATTCCCTACTAGCTCGAATCAGGAATGAAGATTAAGAGATCCGACCCACAAGAGAACCAAGGTTACCGAAATAGCCCGAAGAATAGCCAAACATAAGTGACAGTGGGCGGGACGCATGCATGCTCGCAGAACAAATGGCCGATGGAGTTGAAAGGTTCTGGAGTTACCACCATGTACCGGAAGACGAAAGGCCTCCCACAAGGTAGACCGATGACCTTGTGAAGACCGCAGGAATCTACTGGAAGCGGGAAGCACAGAACCGGTCAAAAGAGCTTGGGTTGGCCTATGTCCAGCAGTGGACGTTTCTCGGATGAAATGATGATGATGAAGAGTCAGCAGGAATAGCTAGAAAACAGCTCAAAGTAAGTGGAATATTTTAGTAAACAAGACGGCATCGACAGCCTATACGGGGTGGCAGGAACATCGACGCGCAAACTGTAATCACGAATTCAAAAAAAAAGCACATTATTATAGATGGGGGTCAATCATGTGCTACCGATGAAAAATTTTTAGTTCAAATTTCTAGTACGAATAATTATTTGAATATTTCCTAAGACAAAAGAAAACCATTTTCTTTACATCAAGGATGCAAACAGCTCCCATAACCTTAGGCTTGGCTAACATGCCCTGAGATTTTCCCGTAACTTATTTGTTAATCACTCCACTAAACTAGCCAAACGTCTTGCCCACAGGTTTTTCTACTCTTCCCTATGTATGTGTTGACTTCTCCAGCGAATCTCCCACAAGCGCCTCTAAGTCAGAACTTGTGGAAACCTATTGAGGAGAACCTTGTCCAGCAATGGGAAAATACAGCTTGAAAAAAAAAACTCCTTTTATAGCTCAAATAAAGTTTCAAATAATATGATTCGATTTTTTGGTAGTCTAAATATGCAAGGCCATGTTTGGAAGGGCTTTTTGAACATAGAGCCAAAGTTATTGTACTTAACAGAAGAATATGTAAATAGCTTTCTGTCGTTGCTAAGCTTGCTTCTAATTAATTATTTATTTTATGCGAATTGCTATTTAATCCTACACAATTTAATTAGCTCAGAAAAACGGTGGGCTCAAAGAAGTTACTATGGATTTTCCACAATGGCTATACCACGAAATCAGCTATACCGCTTATCGAAAGCTTCATACTACAGATGGATGAAATCATCAGATAATAATAGTTTTTTTAATAAGCATTAGAAAGTACCCTACACATGTCATTCTAATTAATAAAACTCGCTGTTTCAATTACCTGAAATAATTTTACGGATACACGGTTCATGCATTCAATCAAATACAAACTCGACAAACATAAATTGCCTTGTGGGATGTATCGAAGTTAGGGGCAGAGGGTGGTCTCCCCCGGGCCTATGCGGCATCATGCGCATTACCTGTGTCCTTGTGTAAGTGCAATTATAGATACTACATTTTATGTTATGTTATACTACCGCAGGAGCGAAAGGAAAGCGATTGTTGATGATTGAGTGAAGCCTGCCTTCCCTTTTGAACATTCAGCTGCCGTATAACTCTCACCCTGTCATCCCAACCATGATGTTGTATCCCGTTTCCGCACCCAGTTCTGTCATAGAGCTGTCTCCGGAGAGCAGACGTAAACTATTTTTCTCTTTTTAGTCTTTGGTGTATAGATAAATCTAGCTCACTCTGTGAGCCGAGCTGTGTTCGAATGGCGATCGGCAAAGTATTGATCACAGAATTCACAAATTCTAGCCTCTGAGCCTGGAACCTTACACGTGGCGGCTATATGGATACATAAATTCATGCAACCGCACCAAGGGCAATTGGGTGGGGGTTGCTAGGACACGAACTCGATCGATAAACAGACACGTGTATATAGCATTTGCATAGCAATCTGCAGTCTTCGAACGTTTTACTTATTTCCTCTTTTTGTATTTTCCATTGGCAAGTTGCACACTGCGATCGCGACGGCGAAAGCTTGTAGCTTTCACTGATCATGTACCGTCGAGTCTCAACTTAGCCTTCAAGATAGGAAAGTTTCAGAAACAGAAAATATGACTAACTGGACTACATACGCTCAGTAAGATAGCTTAGCTATCTAAGAAAACCATCCCTTACATCACATATTTTCCACAGGCATCGACATTTATTGGATTAAAAACTTGTTGCATAATACATTTCAAATATAGTTTTAAAAAATCAATGAAAGTCTCTTTCTCGCACAGTATTTTGAAGTTGCTCTATAATTGAGTGTTTTTTTATATGACTGCCTGGTCGCAAGTGCGACTGCTGAGCATGATATCCTGGGTTCGATTCCCGGGTCGGGCATAGTTTAATGGGTTCTTCCATTTGTAGTTGTCTATAACTTACTTAAACATAACTGTAGGACCGTGGATGCACTTCTGCCTAACTCCTCGTGCAATACAGGCGCGATGTCATTGTTGGTAGTGTTCTTTGAGCAGGTCAAAATAGCACGTCACCTACGTTTCGTATCTCAATGACTACCGTTTTAACCTCCCACACCTATTCACACAGTAATTAGAAATATTTTGTATTAGGTATCTTTGAAAAAAAAGAAGATATTTTTGAAAGTGTGATGGTAGAGTTTCTTGCTGGCTCTTCTCCATAGAAAAGGACCAATTGGAATCTTGCTTCAGACAGGTCTATATTGTGAAATAAAATATTTGGATTTTTGATACATGGTATTTTATCCTAACATCTCCAGCAGGCGTAGCATGACCAATTCTATGTCTATTCTACCAAGAATAGACAAAGTTCTTTCTATTCAATTCGACATCTCTTCGGCCCGAGCAAGGGGCAACCCGTAGACTCGGGTTTCTATGAAGACAAAGACAGTTATTCTTTCCATAGCAAGAGAGTGGTAACTAGTGTAATTAAGGTGGATTCGCTAAGGACTTTTTCATTAAATAGTCAACGATCTTAGAGAATTGTATTGATGATTATAATTAATATAATCCTGTAAAAAAAAAATTATCCCCAACTGAAACTCCAACTCAGAAGTGGAGAAAAATTAGTCGACATGCTCGACATCGTAGAATTTTGTCGACTGAAGAATAGAAATATTTCCTCTCTTCAGTTTTAACATCGCCGTGCCATTTTGTCTATTCTTCCTTCGATAAAACTCGTTTCTATGGTGGGCATGGTACGCGTGCTGTCATATCAGTATTAGTCAACTTAACGCAAAAAGTATTTGTTTTCGTGTGCAGGTTGACCAGCCCAAAACTTTGTTAACCTTGTTATTCTCTATGGTAACGTGACTAACGTAAACACTGGCTTTGACGCGACTCTTATAGAACAATTTCCATGAAGTTCTCATAGAAATTGTTCAACTAGAGTCTTTATATATACGAGAGAGCTTTAATACTGTGTTTTCATGATCGACGAGTACTAAGCAAAGTTTATAACTCAAAAAGTAGTCCCACTGCACAACAAAATGTATAGAATTTTACTTATCTTCTAGTGTTAGTAGGTTACAGACACATATTAAATAACAGAATTCTAATACAGCGTACCTGCACCCACTCCGCAAAAAGGGGAATTCCGCATTTGTTTTTGATAGATCAAAAACATGTCACCACAACTTGGCGGTGAGCGACCATAAAGCTGAGCTTTGCAGAAATGTGCAGTATATATACAGAGATGCATAATAAACTTTTAATAGAGTTCAGAACTTGTATCTACGGCCGACGAGTTTTTGGGGGTTAATCTACCCCCTTCCAATAATCCCCTTCAAATAATCAGTTCTTCAGAAGATACTGTATAAATTGCCACTTGTCAAGCCGTTAAGGAAATATTTATGAATTAAATGAGCCTGAAAAGCGTTTCATTATAATATAAGTTAACACGACATGGATGGATCGGTCAAGGTAAACTACGCTGGTCAAGGTCGGTACAATGGATCCACCATTTCGTACCGAGATCTCTCTCTGTCCCAGAGATCATTATAAAAGAAGCATATTCAGTTGCTCATTAATAAGTTTTGATCTATTTTATTAGCTTTATATACTTATATCTTTTAAGTCCATCAGTAAATTTGAACTACATAAAATGCGGAGACATATATATGTAGTGAGTCATAGTAATCTATATATTAGTACGTGAAGGGGAAATTTTGTATGAAATTAGGCAAAGCTTAGTTTTTTAAGGAGAAGGAGTGCAGAAAGCTAATATATTATATAATAATGCATTAGAGGTACGTAAAGTATTCAATGGTCGAATTTCAACTATAGGGCGACACTAGTAAAAATAGATTTACCTTAATAAGAGACCTTTACTTTTTTCTTTTATTATTTCCCTAATGTTCTTTCAAATTTAATTAAAGATGTTAAGCTAGTTTTCACCTAAAATTTCGCTAAGTAGAGGCACCCCTATTTATTATTTATTAACGTAACGTACATGCTATTTAAAACTATAGGCCTTATTTTATATTTGGCTTTATCGAGCAAAACTAAACAAATGGAACAAACTTTGTCATAGACGCTTTTAACGCATGAGATATCCAAAGTTGTTTAGTGGAATATGCCCTGACCGCAAGCCATGTGCAGTAAATATTTTGACAGCGACTTATGTACTTTCGACCCAGAGAACCAAGGTAGATGGAACTTTGCATACTTTTATAACAGTGAAGTGAAGTGTTGCTTCCCAGATAATTTGTATATTTTTTTAAGGAGACTGGAAGAACTTGACTTGAATCCCGAAGGTGAGGGTTTCGGCTGGTTTAACATTATGTCCAACCGACACTTCAAAATATTATTCCTAAAACGGCATACGAGAACAGGGCGCCATGTTTTAAAGTGGATAGGCTTAAAAGATGATATGCAAGGCGCAGAAAAAATATAAAAATAATAAAGATAATTAATTAACGTAATACCTGAATTTCAATAAATAAATAATCTTCTTTAATCGAATATTATTAAAGCCAAAAGTAGAAGTTTTAAGATGGCAGAATTTTAAAATTCCACGTAATTTCATTTAGCATAATGTTTATTTAGAGCAACAATATTTGGAACAATTTCACTGGGCATACTATGAAGATGGCAGAATTTAATTTGGAATAATTTTATTAGGTACAATGCCATTGCAAATGCCCATGCCAAAGTGGTGTCAAAATCACCAAGCGGTCATTAAAATGGATATCTTAGCGTCACATCACGCAAATTCCGATTTTCGTAGCTTCTGGAAATGCACCAATAAGATGAGCGCGGCCCAGGGCCTTCCCGTGTGTGTTAATGGCGTAACTGAACTGCAACGAATAGCCGAGGTGTTCAAAGACCACTTTATGGTTCGATCACCGTTGGGACCATCGCAGCAGGTGATCGATGCAGAGACCCAAAAAGGCCCCATTCCCACTCTTTTCACATGTTAAGAGGGATATGTGGTGTTACTCGAATGGATAGAATAAGAAATGAGTACATAAGAGGAAATCTGAAAGTGGCTCCGATAACTAAAAAGTTGTGTGGGTATCGGTTGTCATGGTATGGTCACGTGATACGGAGGAATGAGGAAAATGTCGAGAGAAAAGTAATGAGTATGAATGTCGATGGCTATACGAGTAGAGGGAGACGAAAGAAACGATAGACAGACTGTGTGAATTATGATATGGATAGAAAGGGGCTGACTACTGAGATGACGACTATACACAAAATCTTCCGGAATAAATTCTCTAAATGGTGGTGCAAATTGTATTAAAATACATTTCGTAGTTAGTAAAATAGGGTGGTCATACAGACAGACACGAGAAGCGAAATTGTTTTATACTGTATTAAGAGATAACGTACACCGAAATGGCATTAGTTATGCGACAAAATGTGCTGACACGGGGGCCCCCAAACTCAAAACATGTCGTGACGTGTTGTTACTTACACTCAATTATTTAACTCTTAATCTGGTTTGTATGACAATTGTCAGTCAGCGGCAGTGTAGACGGAATGCATCATGCAGTAGTCACAGAAACTTTGAACGTTACCTATCCATAACAACTTTTTGGGGTTAAAAAATGGGGCCTAGACAAATCAACGTCGCTTTTCGCGTCTGTTCTTCTATTTGCAAAGGATCTTAATACAGTTTCTACTATCAGCTAAAGAAATTATTATTGAAGGTTTGTATGTTTAAAACACTAGCTTCTGCCCGCAATGTCCTTCGCGTCAAATTTTTGCACCCCTGACCCTCTCCGTCGCGTCAAATTGCCTGCCAGTCTTCGTCCATTTTTCGTTGCTGCTCCGCTCCTTTTGATTGCAGCGTGATGTTATATAGCCTATAGCATACCTCAATAAATAGGCTACCCAACACAAAAAAATATTTTTTCAATTCAGGCTAGTAGTTCCTGAGATTACCGCATTCAACCAAACAAACAAACTCTTCAGTTTTATAATATTAGTATAGATGAGTTTTGATTGTATGATAAATGAGTGTGTGCCAAACGATTTTCTGTGAAATGAAGTTTATGCTATCCGCTGTTATGCAAAATAATATTATAGCATAAAGGTTCCGCTATAAAGGCTAGACCCCTTACGTATGTTATGTTAGATTATTTTCACACAGCTGTTAGGACTCGAGATACAAATCGAGGGCATAAATTATCATTTAAGAACATCGAAGTAAAATCACCAAGACGACCAATCACCAAAAGCAGCACCTGTTCAAAAGCATAACGCAAAGACCATTATCCCCACGTCATATTGGAGGGAAGGAGGCAAACCGGCACCCGACGCTATCACAAGCAGCAACATCTAAGGGAGCATGATGAATTTACTGCCGGTTGCTCAAGCAACAATACTATGATCAATTATCGTGGTCGCTTGCTAACCACAAATTGAAAAACTAACTTGATTTTGAAAAAAAAAAACCCTTGTGAAAATTTGGCACCTAGCTAGTTGCTCGAATTACTGGAACGGCTTCTTTTCACGCCGCGAAAATAACTAAAGTAGACAATGATATAAAATAAATTTTTTTTTTTTTCGAAAGAGTTACCGTTGTACTGGCACAGGTAAGTCAGGTAACTCAAGAAACACTGGTAGGTTTTAGTGAATAAAAATTTGGTACTCCCGCCTGCCGCTCCACGCAGAGCAAAAGTCGTAATTTGATGTTTTCCCACCCATTGGAAAAGCACCGTCTTGCAAAAAAAAAGGTTTGAGCTTGAGCTCCTACAGCCCTAGTAGTGGCTGCACGAGTAAGCATCACACCTTTAGGCAGTTAACTTCGTTACCGTCTTCCATACTGGCCATGGCACACCACGACATGGAGCATGGCAACTGGTATGGCTAAATAAAAACATCCACACAGGTTGATCTTCAAAGTTTAGCAACGCTTGCCAATATTGGCCTGTAGATGGGTGACCATCGATTACAAAACGAGGCCCCTCCGTACCTCGCAAAGCACCTTATATCTATGGTCCCGGCAGTCATTTTAAGATCTTAGACAGTCTTTACGGGTAGTCAGGAGCCCGCAAGTGTGGACCAGATCGGGTTATGCAGGCCAGATAAGCAGCCGGTCCATGTAGAGTGAACCGACTGGAAGCCGAGTCAATATATGTGGGATACGGTTTGGCAGATGATGATGACATGGAGCTATTCTCATATGAAGTTTTTTGCTACTAGTCCACGTAAGCAGACGAACAAGAGAAGAGTGGGATTGACTCAATGGTCTCCTAACGTGTCAACTATGAAAAGGTGCTCTGTTATACACAGGCGCGGTTGCAGCCCAAGATTTTGGGGGGGGGGGGGGGGTCACCATGAGTGTCTAGTAATACTTTTAGGAAGGTACACCATGGTCTAGTGGTCGCAAGTGCTACTGCTGAGTTTGAGGTTACCGGTTCGATTCCCAGGTCGGTTAGTGTTTTTGGGTTTTCCATCAGTAATTTCTCAGAAGCAACCCGGAGTTTGAATCTGTACCCGGTGGCTGGTAGTAGGCTCGCCCAATATGACATGGGACTTATAGAGAACTGGTGAAATTTAGAATTACCATTTAAAGGTACTCCTCCGCCTAACCCTTCCGGAATCAAATACATTATTTTATGTACATCTTCAGCTCATAATTACCAATAGTATTCAGGGACACCATTTGCATGGGGGAGGAGGTCGCAGCACTTTTTGATAAATAAATAATTGGCATTAAAACAGCACTAGCTACTTAGGGCGAGAAGAGCGAGCGTAGAAAATTTTTATAACCCTCTTCATTCTGGTTAGTTTTTGTTATATATTTTCAAAGAGAAATAGGAGTTACATTATCGACTTTTTGTTAGGATGTCTCTGCCAACCATGAGAATGATTAATGGTAGAGCGAGCGAAGTGAGGTCGAAAATTTTAACAACCCGCCTCGTTCAGGTTAGGTTCTTTTATGAAGTTTTCAAATAGAAATTGGAGTTCATTGTCGACTTATATAGGATATCCCTGCTAACCATTAGAATGATAAATGTTGTTGCGAGCTGAGCGAGGAGTTCCATTGTCAACTTATACAGGAGATCCCTGCCAACCACGAGAATGATAAATACTAGAGCGAGCGAAGCGAGCTCGAAAATTTTAACAATCTGCCTCGTTCAAGTTAGGTTTTTTTTGTTGATGTTTTCAAACAGTAATAGGAGTTTCATTGTCAACTTATACAGGATATCCCTGCCAACCATGAGAATGATGAATAATAGAGCGAGCTCGAAAAATTTTAGCAACCAGCCTCTTTCAGGTAACATTTTTTTTTATGTTTTCAAACCGAAATAGGGGTTACATTGTCAACTTATGCCAGAATAGCCTAGCAACTATGAGATTATTGAATGCGAAGGCGAGCGAAGTGAACTCGAAAATTTTAATTATTCTCCTCGTTTAGGTTCAGTTTTGCTATCGGCGATCGACTTATGCCAGGAAAGTTCAGGAACCTAGGAGAATTATGGATGTAAGAGCGAGCGTAGCGAGCTCGAACATTTTTGCCCCCGCTCGGATAGGTTAGATTTTCTTTTGATCATTCCAAAAGAACCGGGAATTATTTGCTTGGTCGGTCTATAAAGAAAAGGTCAAGTATCAAGAGAATGTAGAATGCAAGACCACAAACTTACTTAAAACTGGAGTGTATCATTCAGGCTCTCGACTCTTTGGGGGGGGGGGGTCATGACCCCTAGGTCCCCCCCCCTCGGACCGCGCCTGGTCGTACATACATAAAGTGCGATGTCTGTCCGTAATGTTTCAAATTGCATTCCCTGTACTGGCATTACTTTACCTACAAAACAATAAATTATAATGAAAAAAAAAAAAAATTGCTGCGACATAAAAAAAAATCGTTTGTTTACTTAAAAGTTAAATAACAATAGGATAATAAACAAATAATTTAATAATATCCTGAATATTCCATTAATTTATCTTTAACGGTTGATTTGTAATTAATTTTTAAATTAAACGTAGACAAAATTTTCACTGTCAAATAAAATCTTGTTAAAATGGAAATCACTGTAAGAAAAAATATATAGACTTAATTTTCATGATCAAGTGGAAAATTGACGTGATCTTGCTCAGTTATCTATATTTTACGAAATCTTTATAAGAATTTTATCAGTTTACTGTACGATTTACGTAGCCATAGGGGTCACATAGCAATGTACAATATGTTATAGGACATTTTTTAAAGTAGGTAAATGTAGTATTTGCTTGGAATATACCCAGTTTTGAATCCGGTCAGATGCACGCACATGGCGCGGTGGCCGGGTGGATTCACGCGTACGCGGACGCGACGTCGCGTTTGATTCGCTCAGTTCTTGTTGCGTATCACGGTGTCACCTACACTACTGCTGATCTATTCTGTTATAATCTCACCGTGAGAATTTAGGTGAAGTGAGATTAAAGTCAGCTACCACTCCACCCGAAGGTTGGGATTGATACTTAAGATAACTAACTTTAAGCTCACTTCACCCAAGTTATCGAAGTGACATTTTTACAGAATAGGTAGTCGCCATAATAGCGTGCCTTCTTGTAAATAATTTAATGGTACTACCATTGTTTTTTTAGGGTTCCGCACCTCAAAAGGAAAAAGCGGAACCCTTATAGGATCACTTTGTTGTCCGTCCGTCCGTCCGTCCGTCTGTCAAGACCCTTTTTCTCAGGAACGCGTGGAGGTATCAAGCTGAAATTTATATCAAATACTCAAATCTATTGTCCCTTGAAGCTGTGAAAAAATCAAATTTCTAAGGTAACGCATTCAAAAGATATAGCCGTTTATGCCGCAAATTTCCGCAAATTATTGAAACTCGCAAGGGAATCAAAACCTAAAGGGTACTTCCAGTCGATCTAGAATTTTGAAATTTGGTACGAAGCACCGACTTATAGCACAGATAAAGGAAAAATTGCAAAAACCGTAAATATTTAGTTACATCATATAATAAAAATATTTTTTTAAATTTTAAACTTTATATCTACAGGTTTGTACGGAACCCTCGGTGCGCGAGTCCGACTCGCACTTGGCCGGTTTTTTTCTAAATAACCTAGAGCAATGCACTGCTGTTCCCGTTAAATATTCTCATGAATGCGGAGATAATAACTTGTTACTCACTTCTGAGGTCTTCATAGCTATATAGCATTATATACGCTACTATGTAAATAGCACATACCGTCTATGTATTACTTAAAGAAAATAAGTAGTAAGTATCCTATCCATTTAGGGCCTTTTTTGGGATTCGGACTCCTAAAAATTGAATGGTATATTCGTTTCTATTATTTTAAATACACAAGTTTATAACGTTCAGGTTTTTCTTATTAAAAAGTAAATGAAAGATGAAAGTATTGTACCTAATTGGTTATTTAAAATATCAGAGATAAGTACGAGTAAGTTCATCTTTATCTCTGTAAACTTGGCCTATTGATAAGGTACAAGCAGTTCTTGTACACAATTGGGATCTTAGATCCTGTCTGAGGAACATATTGATCGAATTATGAGTGTCATAATTAAAATATGTTATCAAAAAATTACGAGTAACTCGCCGGCGGGCGTTAATGGTGGTTATCACTAAATAAATAAAAAGTTGAAGCTGACACTCGAATCGTCTTAAAATATAACTACCTAACGTGGTCAAACAGATACAATTTTAAAAAGTAGGAACAGATGAAACTGTAACCTAGTACCAAGCTAGTACCTCAGTTAAATATTCACTACAAATAAACATGTTAAAGAACTCAATTGAAATCTCTATGGCCCGTGTCGGCTATAATCAGATCCAATACTTAATAAAATTAAATGATATGATGCGCAAGACTATAAAACGATGAACTGAGTGGGAAATGGTAATACACCGAAGGTGCAGAGTGCAGACGTTTTGATGATGCGCTTGCGCGGGGTGGGCCGCCGCGCCGGGCGCGCGCGTCGCACAGATTCCGGGCGGCCGTGGGTAGTCGGGCCAGTAGCGCGAACAGCCCCGACCGGCACACACGATGATCGCGCACAAGCACGCGCTCGCCGCGGCGCTGCTGTGCGCCCTGGCCGGCCAGCTCGGCGCGGGAGCCAGCCTGCATTGTGCCATGAGGAGAGAGATCTCGCCTTGCACATGCCGCCGCGAAGACGCTGGAACTGGTGCCATCCTAGTCGTCTGTCAGCGTATCAGTGCTTATGAAGAAATCGCACGGGCTCTAACAAACAAGTTCAGCCCCGAAACTAAAATCGGCTTGGATATCTCCTACTCCCAGCTTCCGGATTTTTCCGACCACACCATCAAAGAACTCGGACTTTCTATCACAAGACTCAAACTTAACTTCGACAATCTAAGGCAAGTCGATTACGAAGTATTCTAACTTCATCATTGGATCTTAGTTCGGTTCTCTGTGCGGTTTTTGTATTGTGTGCGGATGTGAATCTACGCAACGTTAATGTTCTATGTGTAAGCCCTTTGTTGTGTAAAATATCATTAAAATTGTGTGTATCACGATACAAACAATGTGTAAGTTGAATGAGAGAACAACAGGTCTATGATAAGAAGAGCGCACACCGATGAGGATCGGCTGTTATCGAGAGAGTGGGCGGCACCCTTGCCAGGGCTGGCAGCATTCGGCTGCCATATCATGCGACGCGTACGCATCGATTGTGGATAGAATCAAAACTAGCATTCGTTCGATATCTCGTTTCTTTATGCCCTGGAGAAATTAGAATCTAACCGTCACTCGGTAAATTTCCCTTCGAAGTGGGTTTATTATTGTAATGTTTCTTATCAGCTTCATATTACTAGCTACAACTAATGTAAACTCTAACATGACAAATGTGGACATGAGTTAGGTAACAGGCATTCTGCGAGATACAAGAGTATCGAAGAGCACGAAGTTGACCAGTTCAAGTTCCTCCTCCCACATAATACTGAACTTACACGCATCGTGAAATATTTCGAGCCCGTTTCGACCCCCTTGACCACGGCAAGGCAATTGAGGCAAGTTACTTTATTAAACTAATCAGTCTTCCTGATTTATATCAAATCAGTATCAAAAAGAAGCAGTATTCCAATTTTAAAAACATAGGTGGAATATTTTCGAACAGACGAATGTCAAGAACGCAATTGTGGAAGCACTGTGACTGATAATCCATCAAATCCAGGGTAACTAATTTTATGCAAGCTACCGTTGAGATTTATAATAGGATAAGGTTAAGATAAAGGTGGATCGATGCACGAAGAAAACCTACATAAATCTGAAATCTTAGAAAACTAAGTTTTTGTTCGGGGACTTTCCTCAAAAAAGTTTTACCAGTCAAAGGTCAAGTCAACTTGCAAACTACAATATTTTTCTAACCGAAGTGGGGTTATAAATCGTATAATTATGTTTTAATGTCGGTAAGTAATGGAATAGTATTCCGTTATTATGATTATGAATAGTTAATAAGAATCGCTTCAGATGATGGTGATGATGATCATGCTATCATTATGAATGATGAAGTATTTATGGCAAAACATGTGCTGGCTGATAAATTCGCTGATCTTCCAATGTGGTGATCGTTCCAAATATGAAAGCCAAAAAAATAGGTATCCCAAATTATACTTGATTAGAATTCCGTCTTGTTATGAATATATCAATAGGTACTGCATATTGTTTATATTACATACATAAACCGACTTATTTACACACCTACATATACTAACATTTTCTGACCAAAACATGGATACACTTGGATTTAAGATAACGTTATGAACCACATCGCAAAAACATAAGCACATGTTAAATAGAAATCTGTCTTGACAAGATCACGAAAAGTAGGTCTGCTTTTCAAATGTATGTTTTGGTGGGATATGATATTTAGTGCGGTTTATTCCTTACAAAACAACAATTAAGTCGCCCGTGACCCATGAGCTCGGCTCTTATTGACCACTCAATTGATCTTCACAGATTTTTCGGGTCATCCCAATTATTTATTTTTTCATGTCTTTTGTTGAAACTCTTTTTGCCAGTTGGAACCTTCAAGGCGTATATAGTTGTATCCAGGATAGGTATAAACTTTGTTTTTATACATTGAAAAGAAGTTTTTCTAATGGTTTAATTATTCATTCCATTAGTAACCTTTCGTGAGTGAACTCCATATATGTGGGGATGGCATCTAGGAGACGTTGCCCGGGGTTATCTTAGGTCGCTTCTAAAGCAGTAAAATTGAATGATATCACATTGGTCGTGTCGTATTCACTGTATTTACTCATTAATGGTGAACTAACAAATTACTGTAGTCGATGTTTATGTATTTCTACATAGACTACTTTAATTAACGCATGTTTGAATGTTATATTGGTCTCTAAAATTTGTTATTAGCTATACCGACATGGACGTCGGTATAGCTAATAACAAATTTGACTGGAGTCTATCTTAATATTTCTAATTAAAAATAATTATTCATGGTTATAGGCATGAAATAAAGTGAGAATAAAGTTGTAATCAAACAGTTCTTCCACTCGTGTTTGGTTTCTATCGTCGACTGAATCATTCACAACAACAGTGATACAAATAATATAGGCTATGCTTATTGAAGTGACGATTCCGTATCAGTCTGAAAGTCTTTTGGAAGTAATTTTTGTACTTTGCTCAATATAAATCATAAGCTGATTTTTTATTATCTTCCTCACATACTAACGGCTACATAACTGTAATCACCTCAAGCATGGAGTTTAAAATCCCCATTCCCAAAGCGCTCCCTTCCAAAACAAAAATCCTATAAAACTATCCGTACAGCCTACGTCTATTATTATTATCATCACCAAAACATCTTCCACCTGCATACAATACAGGGTGTATTCTTGAATGGTTCAGCCAACAACCAGACCGACTAGATGTTGTATTATTTTATATATTACTAGCTTCACCTGAGTTGACGTGGGAAATTATTCCATGAGAACTTACTATATAAAGTAAAATGTGTTAATCCAGGTTTTAAAACCATCTGAGTGCCACATTTCCTTCAGATCTGTTCACCCGTTGTTGCGTGATTGAGTAAGCGTTTTTTGAAAGTATTACTGGCTAGCTTGCTCTTTTCCTGTCCGAATTTGTTGTGCCTCCAATATCTCTTGTTAGGTTTGTATGTTATCATTCACTCTCTGTTCATTAATATTTGTCAAGATTCATACAGTGAAACCATTTTTCTTTGTTCTACCTTTTTTCCTAGAGCCGTCCACATTATTTAATATATTCACTTCCATTTAATTCTCCCTCATTATATTTGTCCATACTATACCTAGACAAATGATTGTCTTCTGTCAATAACAGTACTAACAACACTTTCCAACCTTTCTTTTCTTTTCATATACCATGTTTGAGATACCTAAAAAGCTTCATTTTTAAAAGGATCACATCACTTTCAAACTTCTAAATTTCTAACTTCTACTCTACATAGGGCTACAAAAAATTAAGTTGTTATTGCCTTCTTTTCTTCTTCTGATAGGGAAGGTTTGATAAGGAACTCTATATTAAAAATAATTTTCACACTAGCTGCTCGTTAATGTCAATTTATATGTAAAACCTAAACTAAAGCAAGTCATGCTCTAGCCGGGCATCATTGATAACTGGTCGAAATACAACCATTATTCATTTACATTTTAAGTTTGAATGAATGCATTATTACATAAAAATATTAGTTTTCTGCACTCCTTGTCCATATAAACTTTAACTACTTATGTCAAATTTCATACTCCTCCGTCCGCGTAATTTCCTAAAAAGTGCTACATCGTTTTTGCTTCACGTCTTCATTTAACGATGACACTGAATTTCAGTGTGGTTAATAATCTGATTTGAATTTGGAACCTTAACTGAGAATATCGTGCACGTTTAGCATTTTTTTTTGTCTGTCATTAATGTATACCTCGGCCAAAAAGTTACCATTTCATAGGTTTTAGTTGCCCTGCACCACCGTTGACGAACAAAATAATTTAATTTTGCAACATAATAGAGATATTACAGTGGCCACTATGTATGTCAATTAAATAGATAATATAAAAACAATTGTTTTCTGGTCCAAATCCATAATGAATAAAATAATAATGTGCATAATGGACTCGCATTCTACATTATCTGCAAGGTCATTAATCTGGTGGTAATGGCGGCAAGTAATCGCAACAGCTGATCGGTTACTGTGGCGCGTTTGAAGATGCTGGATTTGGGCTGTCTTAATTACGATACTACTTTTTATAATTGTGTTTTTCATGAAATTGCATGAGATAAGATAAAAATGTGTATGAAAATGCACGTGACTAGGTATTCCCCGATAATTTAACAGTTTCATAGCCTACTCATGGCAATCGAATTGGTCATTATTACCTAGCAGTCGGTACGAAAAGTAGAATAGTCTCTTCAAGGCTAAATGTGTCTTGGTCTTGGGCGAGCTTGAATCCCTCTCTGTATGCAGGATCACCCTCGTTTTGCATCCTTGGAGTTGGAGGCATTTGCAAAATAGCGCCCGTAACCTAAGACGCTGCTTAATCGCCCAAGTGAATAATTTATTGTTATCCTACCAGTTGTAAAGTCACTCGCTTTCGTCAGTCACTTTTTGTGTTAGTTTACGCGACCGTGTTATTTTTCTTACCTACGCAACGAATTTTGATTTCGTTTTCAACATGACAGTTTAAGCAACAGGCAACGGTTTAACCCCAGCCTCATGATTTCAAGAATTCATGACCGATGTATTATAAGGAATTTCGAAGGAAAAAATGAAAATTCCATAATAGTAAATTACCATCGTGTTCCGTACGTTGTCGGACGTAAAAAATAGCACCGTCCCATTTTTTCCCGTGCGTATCGTAAGAGGCGACTAAGGGACTTAGAGTATGGCAGCAACGTTCTCTATGCATTTTACTACCATACTGCAATCGCCAACCCGCCTGCCAAGCGTGCCGATGTCCAGCAGTAGACGTTTTTCGGGTGAAATGTTGATGATACTTACACCAATCATACATTTGCAAGTTACGTTTCTTCAGATCACATCCGATTTATTTGAATTTTAAAATCGGTTGTTACCTTTTTTTTTTTTTTTTTTTTTGGATGGGAAATCATCAAATGACTTCTCCCGCTCTGGGCGGAGTGGGAGGGCGTGTCAGACTTTTACTGACTAAAACCCACCCGTGTTCCTTCAGTTGCCCATGTGCCAGAGTCACGGTATCTCTTTCGAACAATCTCGTGACCCTGGCAGGCATCGGTCCTAGCAGACCCCTACATTGCTGCTGACATCTCTTTGAGGCGCGCGTGGAACACTACGCGCCGTCGACCCGAGCCTGATCCTTACCGGGCGGCGAGCTACCCATTGCTCGCCACCCGCAAGCTCGCGCCTACGGTGGCCGGGAGTCCGCTATCGACTCCCGACGCCCGGGGCGTCTCCTCCTGCGGCGGCTAGGGACGTGAGGGTGCAAAGACTGCCACTCCATCACGCGCCCCGCCTCCTCCTTCGCGAGCATTACTGCTTCGCAGAAGGAGGTGACGGCTTCCCATGCCCTCTCGCTCCGTACCATGGCTCGCACCAGGGCCGGACGCGAGAGGTCGCCGCCGCCGATCGCCTCCACGAGGACACGGCGGTGCTCCACCCATGCAGGGCACACCTCCACTGTATGCTCCACCGTGTCCTCCAGACGATCCTCACAATGGAAACACCCGGACGTTTCCTCCCGCTTTATCCTGAACAGGAACCCACCGAAGCACCCATGCCCGGTGAGAACCTGCGTCAGGCGGAAGGTGAGGACGCCGTGGCGCCTCTCAATCCACTCCTCAAAGAGGGGACTTACCGCCGCAATTGTGGCGTGCCCAATCGGTTGTTACCTTCAATTTTATATTTTTTTTTTTTTTTCGGCTTGAAGTTTGTATATTTTCACCATCACCTTGACTTGCCCACGGGCCTCTAGATCATCTGCCCTGCGTCCTGGGTCCCACAGCAAAGTTTTCAGGGCTATAAACTACTATTAGTGGTCTCAATGTTGGGGTTTCAACGATTTGAAAAATAACAGTTTCTAGATAGTTATTGCTTCGGAAAGCACGTTATGCCTATGGTGCCGGCTGTTATTTGCAGATCTCTAGAAATCCTTAAGTACGCGAATCGGAAAGTCAGTCAAAACCCCGGAAGTCTGACAACCAGTCTTACCAAGCGGTATCGATAGTTATAACGTAACATCACGTCGGTATTCTCCAAAAAGGGTTAGGCAGAGGTGTACCTACCTATAGTTCACCCTCATTATCTACGCGAATTATGTTTCAGTTAAGTTTTAGTCTCACCAGGGGTGGACCGTGAGTTTGTGGGGCCCAGGGCTAGTACCTAATATATGTACTTGGGTGCCTGGTAAAATTAATCTAGTTGATTAATTGCGATTTTGCCAATAATAAAAATTACTGTCGTTCGAATTCAACGTAACATTTTTCTTGGTCCTGTTAAATGCTGGACGGGGTCCAATTATATTGACTGGTAGCAATTTTTTCTTCATACTAACCAAAAGCAGGATATCGTATCCTATGTTATGTTATGTTATGTTGTTTAAGGGAAAAGTCCGATCTTTATACTTCTATGTTTATAAGTAAACTATACGCAATAGAACTTCGGTAGTATATCACTTGACGACGTCTACAGCAGTGCAAAAAAAAGTTTTGATGCATGAAACGTTCGACTGCGAATACACCGAAAACAAGCTAGATTATAATAAGTATATTTTTTAATTCTTAATTTGGTTCATTGTCTTCGATGGGGGTTGGAGCCCTTTATATAATCGGGGCTGCAGCCCAAAAATCCCTTATATAGATTCGCCCCTGAATCCTACGTATAGGTAACAGAGGGCTAGCCTAATGATATCAACCGGGCATACATCCAGACTACGGTCTGCTACTGGGAAATTCCAGATGGATAAACTTAATTGCACTTTGTTCGACCCGGGAATTGAACCATCTTAGTCATCTTTCGTGCAATCCATCCATTCCATCTCATTTTTGGTTTGCCCTCTTTCGACGGTCTATTTTACGATCCCATGGATTGTTTGTACCTTATTTAATAGAAGACCATGTTAAAAAAAGCAATGCCTAGCAGTATCCTTAAAACATGCAAAAGCACACGCCTTCTTCCCATGGACAGTAGTAGTAGGCAGAAACTATAGAATGCCACCTTCTGTTTCTTTTGTTTAGTTTACGTTTATAAGTATCTAGTTACATACGTGACAAGAACAAATAAATAAATAAATAATAAATAAATATCTTTTTGGACAACCAACACATAGTTATCTGATCCCAAACTAGGCAAAGCCTGTACTATGGTAACCAGACAACTGATAAACATACTTATATATTTCTAAATACATACATATTATAGATAAATTACACCCAGACACAGAACAAATGATTGTGCTCATCACACAAACATTTGTCCTGGGTGGGAATCGAACCCACGACCTCAGTCTTTGCAGTCAGGGTCACTAACCACTAGACTAACAGGCCGGTCTGAACAGGTGCGTAGTACTCGCATTTTTGTTTAGTTTTCGTTCATAAGTATCTAGTCACATAGGTACGTGACAAGAACAGGTGCGTAGTATTCGCAACTGACGTGAGTTGCGAGTACTACGCACCTGATCTTTCGGAAGAGAGACACCAAAGAGGTCATAACATTTCCTCTCCTGGTGTTTCCACTCACATCGGTCTTGCAAATACCTTTAATTAGTCGGCTTTATTCATCCCCTAAACATGACCAACCCGAGCAAGCATACACTTAAAAATGTTTGCCTTTTTGTTTCCTTAAATGAGCTAATAACAAAATACGTACTACTCGATCCATTCACTCAATTCTCTACTCGCCAAGTGACGTAAATTTAGCATGATGATTAGTCACTGAGTCCGTCAATGGGAGGCGCATGATTAGAAGTACCATGGATATTTACGAACTAACATGTCAATTACCTGGAGACCTTTCAAATATTCGAAATCACTATACTCTTTCAGGTTCCAGTTAGATAAGGTCTATCTAAGGTACAGTTAAGGAAATTAATTGGAAACTCACGTTAATTTTCCGTGATAAAACCTTTTCAGGCGACTGTCAAAAAATGATAGGTAGTCGTGATTTGAATAAACGGACAATTAACGTTCGTAGTTATGTGACTGGCACTTGTATGGCCATCAGCAGGAATTTTAAATTTGATAACACAAAAATTGTAGCTAATTAGTCGAAATTATTCGCAAATATTAGAAGTTATTCGGTCACTGGTCAAAAATTATAAGCGTTTCTCGGTGGCCGATCTGGAGAGAATTTCCCCAGCTAGGCCACATTCACATCTCAAAAACTAGGGCAGCTACCGGAGATCTGTTTTTTCCCAAATTTTGTAGCTAATTAGATGCCAAGCCACGAATTTAGTCAAACCTTAGTTTAGAAGATCTACTCTATCAAGAAAGTACCGGGAAAAGATCAATAGTACACAAAATGTTAGTCACCTACTCATCCAAATTTATTTTATCACCTTCAAAGTATACTCCTTCAGAAACGATACACTTACGCTAATGAATAATCCAATCACCAAAACATATTTTAAACGCTTTATCCGGAATCGAGTTCAGTTTTCGCCGCGAGTTATCCTTTGTCTTCTACGGGATGAAAACGGGTGCCACGAAGTGGTAATTTGGGAAAAATAAAGAAGTCAGTTGGAGCCAAATCTGGTGAATAGGGTGGTTGCTCGATGGTATTTGTTGAGTCTTTGGCCAAAAGTTCGTTCACAATGATGGCCGTGTCGCATTATCGTGGTGCAAAATCCAAGAATTTTCTTTCCACAAATCTGGCCTTTTCCGTCTAATTTGAAACGCCGCATAACGCTCAAATAATATTCTTTATTTACGGTTTGACCTTCCGGCAAGAACTCCGAGTGCACAACACCGCAATAGTCAAAGAAAACAGTCAACATGACTACTTTTGATCGACTTTTGCGTGGTTTTTTCGGTTTTGGTTCAGTTGGAAGGCGCCACTCCGAAGCTTGTGAACTAATTTGCATATCAAAATCGTAAACCCACGTCTCACCACGTCTCCCACGTCTCAGCACCGGTAACAATGCGTTTCATTAATGTTGTGTCGGAATTGACTCGTTCTAGCACGTCCACAGCGCACGATTGAGTTTTCGGAGAAAATTCAGGTCTTTTGGGACAAGCCGAGCGGTAACATATTTCATACCCAAGTAATTATTTAAAATGGTGCGGATCGACTCGTGAGACACAAAAAGTTCGCCGGTTATCTCTCTCAAACTTGAATGAGGTTTTTCAGTCACTATTTCCTTCACTTTTAAATTTCAGTTGCAGACGTTGATGGCCTACCAGTGCGAGGCAAATCTTCCATCATATCACGCCCGCTTTTGGACGCTTTGTACCACTCATAAGCACGTGTTTTTGATAAAGTCGATTCACCTTAAGCCTTCTGTATCATTCTCAGTGGCTCCCAACACGAAAATCCATGGGCGATGCATAATTTAAGACAAACTCTTTGTTCGATGTTTTGTCCATTTTGATATTCGCAATATGCACTAATGATATAACTAAAATCAGCACTGTACTTAATCTAACTAGATGCAACTTGAACTCCGCGCCAAAATGGAAAACAATTGTGCCAACACTACAAAAAAAGAAAAAAATTCGGCAACATTTTTGACTGAATGTATAATAATGAGTTCAATTTTTAAGGTATAGATCGTAGAGTTTACCAAATATTGGCAAGAAAAAATATTTCTATTAATATGTGTAATACTAATACTACTCCTAGTTTTATCGGTCTAAACTCCTTAGAAATGTTAGAGAAAGATAGATTCTCAATTATATACCTACATATTTTTATGTTCTTAATTACTAGGTTAGAGTGGCTTAAACTTCTTTGCATACATTAAACCCTGGTCTTGGTCGGTGAGTGATGGTTAAAAAGATATTAAAAAATTTGCTAAGAAAACTTCATTGACTTGCTATATACTAATCAGCCTATAATGTTCCCACTGCTGGGCCTCCTGTCAATTAGAGGGAGTGGACAGAAGTGGACTCACGATGTTTTCCTTCACCGTTTTGAGATCAGCCTTAAAGAAATTATTAATACAAAGTAAGCAAATTTTTTTTAAACTTAAAGTCTGAATTCTAATCTACTCGTGTATCGTGACCGTTACCACTGGGCCACCACGGCTCTAAATGGTAACAATTTGTATTGTGCACTTGCTATAGTGACCATTGAAATGGTCCATAAGTGGAGATAAAATGTAGAGTAGATAGATCTGCAGTTCGTCAGACTTAGTCAGTTTCGCGGTTAGATAGGCGGATGACATTGTTGCCACCGCGGGTAAAATCTGGATGGAAAAGAGACGCCTACGAAAAGGGTTTTGTCGACGGAAGAATAGACAAAATTACAGATTGTAGAAAGATTAAAGACAGAATTAAAGATTGTAGAAAGATTTGTACCGTTTTATGCTGGCGTAGCATGACAGTTCTATCTCTATTCTACCAAGATTAGACAATGTTCTTTCTATGGTGGTCATGCTACGCGTGCAGCTGTGGATAAAGTTGGGCGGTTGATGATGAGTCAGTATCTTACTCAATACTTTTATTGCATTCCACAATGTATTCTTAGGTGGTAAACTTATAATTAGATCATATGAACCCTTAGTGTCCGGCTAATATTTTTACTAAGACAACATGCTTACACCCTAATTGCGAAACGCACTATCTATTAGAATCAGAATCGTATGGAAGATTATTTCGAAACTATTGCGTCATTTGTTCGAATAAATTGTCGGCTCAGCAACGTAAATAACGCAATGAATGTTGTTTAACTATCAATATGAAACCAATTCCTACTGATAGCAAGTTACGCAATTACCCCTTTGGTATACAAGAGAAGTCCAAAATTTTGATTTTACACTAAAAGTGTTTGAAACTTATGATTTGCCTTCTGTTAAAACATTTAAACCTTTTTCTGGCGTATTTTTCGCAAGCGTCAGAAAAAGTTTTTAATCAATGAGAAAAGTTAGGACTTCTGAACAACAAATGATTTGGTTTCGTCAACGTAGTTTTTACAGCCATTGCAAAATGTACAGAAAAATTTGTTTGGTTCATTTTTTAAACCAATTTAAAAAAAGGAGGAGGTTCGCAATTCGACTGTATTTTTTTTATGTTTGTTACCTCAGTACTTTCGACTGGGTGAACCGATTTTGGATGATTCTTTTTAGGGTACCGTTGCCAAATAGCAAAAAACGGAACCCTTATTTCGATTCGGATTCGTTATGTCTGTCTGTCAGTCTGTCCGTATGTCACAGCCATTTTTTTCCGAAACTATAACAGCGATGCTGTTGATACTTGGTAAGTAGATCTATTCTGTGAACCGCAATAGATTTTCACACAAAAATAGAAAAAAAAACAATACATTTTGGGGTTCCCCATACTTAAAACCGAAAATCAAAAAAAATTTTTTCTTCTAACCCATACGTGTGGGGTATCTATGGAGTTTGCGCAAGAGACACTTCCAAAGTGGTCAAATGTGTGTCCCCCCCCCCTGTTACTTCTAAAATAAGAGAATGATAAAACTAAAAAAAATGTATGATGTATATTACCATATACGCTTCCACCGAGAATTGGTTTGAACGAGATCTAGTAAGTAGTTTTTTTTTAATACCATAACTGAAAAGTTAAAAATAAAAAGTTTTTTACAAAAAAAGAAAAAACCGAATTCCTTAACGAAACACTACAAAGTGAAAAATATTTTTAACTTTAATTTCGGAAGTCGGTGGCAAAAAACTTAAATAGAGAGTCAAAGGCACCGACTTCCGAAATTAAAGTTATTTTTTACTTTGTAGTGTTTTTATAAGGGCTTGTGGCAACAACAACAGCCGTACGGGTCGATCGTTCAGATTAAGCTACTCTTGCCGCGGTTGGTCCATGGATGGGTGACCATATTTACATACCAAGACCCTTCCGTGCTTCGGAAAGCACGTTAAGCCGTTGGTCCCGGCTGTTTTTCGTAGATCTTAGACAGTCGTTACGGGTCGTCAGAAACCGGAAAGTCTGACAATCAGTCTTACCAAGGGGTATCGTATTACCCAGTAACTGGGTTGTGGAGGTCAGATAGGCAGTCACTCCATGTAAACTACTGGTACTCAGCTGCATCGGGTAAGACTGGAAGCCGACCCCAACATAGTTGGGAAAAGGCTAGGTAGATGATAGTGTTTTTAAGGAAGTCGGTTATTGCAAGGAGGCGATGCAGGAGATATTAGGTCGTCGTCTTTTTTGGAGTTTGCAACAGTAAAAGAGGAAGCAAAGTATGATCCCATTATTCAATAGGATCATATTTTTGCTTTCCCTTTTACTGTTGCATGCATCCAATAAGAGCAAATTGTTTGTATGCCTTAGATTGAACGCTACAGTAAACAGCAGCTTGACACACCAAAAGTGTGTAAGTCACATCCGATCAAATATTACTGATGACCGCAATGAGTAGAATGCGTAGTTGACGGCTGTATGATGGGTATTTTTAGCCCTATCTAAATATCTAATAATTACAGAACTTACAACTACAGGTAGGTTCGAAGAATTATTTGCAAAAGTTTATATAACTTTTGCAAAAAAATTAATAACAAAGGTCGAGACGAGTTTCCTGGGTTTATTTGTAAGTGAATCGACAGTTCCAGAAATTTGTGTTAGGCAACGGTCACGTTTTGAGTGAAACGTTAAGGAAACCATGAAAAGTTAAGGAAAAGTAAACTAACTTTATTATTTTTTTAAAGGTGGGAATCGCTCGTTTCGGGAGTGTTAATTCGAGTGATTAGATTAATAAACGTCTCCTAAGGTAACTTAGTGGACACACCTAGATTGAACAGTATTAGAAAATGGTCATTGCCAGCCATTACATGTATGTGTCGTGGCCAAATCGCTGAATTGATTATTTCATGAAATGGTTGACCATTTCGTGAAGTGTTCACGTTTCATGAAGTGGCCAACTAATGGTAACCAAATCATTAAACGATAAACGTTTAGCGATTTGGTCACCCACGTTTGACCATATCGTGAAAATAGGGTAACCATAAAATATTTAATGAAAACCCAGAACAATTTTGTTACGTACTTGTTTATTTTTAGTTGTTTAAATTTACTATGAAATATTAAAATAATTTTAAAATAAGTATAACAAACTTACTTAATCTAAAAAGGTACATGGACGAACGCGCTCGCACGCGCTCACCCACACGTGACATCTTTGGCGCGCACTAGAGTTTTATAGGTATCTCAAATTTTTGGTAGGAATGTTTCTTTACCTGAGTCTTAATCGTATACTTACTAATAGGTAACTATTATATTATTTATAAAAAATATAGGTTCCAAACTCCACGGTTTTTTTCACATTTTGCTCGGAACTTGCATGACTTGCATAGTACTCGAATACTTTTTCATCAAACACTCTTTTATTATCACTTTCTTCCACGTTTAATAACGAATTATTCGCGTTTTTGCTGTGAGAAAATACGTCTTCGCTTACAAGGGCCGCCATCTTGACACAAACAAAGCGCTTAGGCGCTTACAGCGCATCTATCGGTAGTCAATGAAACAATTCCACGATATGATCGATTAAGATTGATTATTTCATGAAATAGCAGTGCGTCCAGCTGGCCCTATCGTCAAACGATTTCTTGTCATTGATCTGGCCTGGGCACATCATGATATAATAATAATAATATAATAATATTCCACAACTTCACACAACGCCATCTAGTCCCAAGCTAAGCAGAGCTTGTGTTATGGATACTAGACAACTGATAAACATACTTATATATTTCTAAATACATACATATTATAGATAAATTACACCCAGACACAGAACAAATGATCGTGCTCATCACACAAACATTTGTCCTGGGTAGGAATCGAACCCACGACCTCCGGCATAGCAGTCAGGGTCGCTAACCACTAGACCAACAAGCCTGTCAATATATGGCCAATGGACAGTGTAATATTTCATGAAATGCTGCCATTTCATTAAATGGCCGATCATTTCATGAAATGGGCAATTCTACGATGCGGCCACGACATATGTATGTAGGCAGGTACCTTAAGACTCAATAAGTCAGTTAGACACTACTTTACAGGTCAGACTGTATATTGACATATATAAATATATATAATTTAATATGATAATAAATACTATAATAATGATTAATTGATAATAATAATCAATGATAAACACGCAATTTATAGGTATATGTAAAATAAATTAATGATACTATTGTATGTAAGATATATTAAAAAAAAAATATAGGTAATAATAATTTATCAAATAATATAACAAAACAAAAATTAAATCAAATAGCAATAATTATAAATAAAATTAATTACTTAATAAATTAACTAAACTAAACTAATTAGCTAATAATTATTTTTGAAAGAACAACAATCCATATAAATGAATAAACAGAATTATTATATTACATAGGTACTTATATAAAAATTAGAGATGCGCCGAATGTTCGGCCGAATATTCGTATTCGGTACAATCGGCATATTTTTTCATATTAATATAAATAATTACCGAATATTAAAATTATTGTTAATATAATAAAAAATAACATTTTATTAAACAGTAAGGTTAACTAATTAACCCTAGATTACTAAACTATCGTAAAATTTACGACGGCAAAATCATGATTCCTGGAAAAAACATAGTTCGCGTCGTTCCCGCGTCCCGTTTAAACTGTGTAGAACAAAAAAAAATTAAACTATTTTCATTATTATGTGATCTCTTAAACCCAAAGAATAAGTAAGTAATTGTAATTTCTAAAATAATTAAAATTTATAATTCGTAGATTTATTGTTTCATTTTCCTGTCGTATTTTTTACGAATGTTTAGTAACAACGTCACTTGTAGGATAGTTTAGTAATCTAGGGTTAAGTAATTACTAAATAAGTGTGGTTTATTCCGATAGTTGTACACCGTTTTTCGTAAATGAAAGAGTCACTACTTTTTGTACCAATTATTTATTGACAAAATAAAAAAGATAAACTATAACAATCAATTTAAATAAAATTGTAATAAAAAAAGCTTCAGCTATTTTTTTACAAATGATAAATTAAACTAAATTAAATTTCTATGAAATCAACAATGAACAAATATACATATCTTCCGTAACAAATACTATGACAATGTTACCAAAATAAAATCTGATTCTCAGGATTACTATTATGTCTTTTAATAATCATAATCGTAAAATTATCGCAGACGTAAACCGAATGATTCGACCGAATATTCGGTTCGGTACATTTTGGACCGAATATTCGGCCGAACATTCGTATTCGGTTGAACCTACATTCGGCGCATCTCTAATAAAAATCATATAAATTATGTTATTACATTGTATATGTCGTAGGATAATTTGATACTTCGAATCTTCGCGAAAATCCTAGGGGTTTTGCGAAAACGCGGATAGTTAGACATAGGCGAAAAATTATCAAATCTTACTGGACAAAGTCAGGATTTTTGCGAAAATACTCGTTATTATAGCAATATTGCGAAACGAAACGCTGGCTGTTATAAAATAAGAACGCTGATTGGTCGGTCAGCGCGTTCAATAAGAGATCGTCTCTGATTGGTTGACGTCTTAAATGTCAATCATTTGTTGCCGCACGTTATTTGTTTACGTTTGTGTCTGAGTTAAATTGCAGAAGTGTTTTGTTTTTTATCGTAAATAGTGTACCTACTTGGACTTAAATAAAGTGGTAAAATCAATTTAGTGATTTTTCTTTCTCACCTATTCTAAACCTTCATAACTCTATGATACAATACTTGAAGTTAATCATCGGCAAACTAGGAACCAATTAGAAGTCAGCCAGCAAAATTGTAGCCAATCAGTGTTGAGCACATCAAATCTTACTATAGTAACGAGTATTTTCGCAAAAATCCTGACTTTGTCCAGTAAGATTTGATAATTTTTCGCCTATGTCTAATTATCCGCGTTTTCGCAAAACCCCTAGGATTTTCGCGAAGATTCGAAGTATCAAATTATCCTACGACATATAGATAAACAAGCGATATGTTGATTTATGTTACATAATCTCCTGACCAAAAGATTTTTTAAAACAGAGCTTCCTCTCTCCTATCCTTTTACTGTGGTCCATAATGATCTAAATTATATAATTACCACCTAATTTCACATTATGGTAAAGCGATAAAGATATTGAGTATTGATTAAAATATGGTTTAAGACTGCAAAAAATATGGCTTTACTGAACTTTTCAAACCGACAAAGCAACCCTCTAAGTTCATTAACTCCCATTAAATTACTTTTTTATGAAATAAATTGAATAAAACTTTTTTACAAAAAAAAAAAAAAAACAACCGACTTCCTTAAAAACACTACAAAGTGAAAAATAACTTTAATTTCGGAAGTCGGTGTCTTAGGATCTGTATTTATGGTTTTTTTGCCACCGACTTCCGAAATTAAAGTTATTTTTCACTTTATAGTGTTTTTTTAACCCTTATTTCGACAACGCTAATTTTACTTTATGATAAAAATTGGGTTTCTGTGACATGTTAGACTATCGTACAGCAACAGATTTATCAAAAGTACTTGTCCATCCTACCGGACAAATTCGAAATAAGGGTCAAGGAAGTCGGTTGTTTTTTTTTTTGTAAAAAGTTTTTATTTTTAAATTTTTAGTTGTGGTATCCACCCCGCACTAATTCCAAACAAACAATGCATATTTATGCGATAGCAGAAATCGCGGTTGATTTGCTGTCATTTTTTAAAGAGTTCCGGTGTCTATCTCTGGAACTCATCATCAGATCTATATGAAATTTATATGGGACCATTTCGGAATAAACCCCTTTCAAACGAAAAAAATAATTTGCAAATCCGTCTATATATGACGGAGTTATGGCCGAACATACATAAAAAAAAATATAAACATCCGAATTGAGAACCTCCTCCTTTTTGAAGTCGGTTAAAAATATGATTCAATCATATTTTGTTCAATATATCTGATAGTGAAATGAAAATTTCAAAAACGTGAGAAAATTTAAATTTCGTGGGCTTTAGCGCATCCACCTTAGGTATAAATAATGTCTGCCAGAGTCACGGTTCGAAAGAGTTACCGTGGCCCTGGCACTAGCAATTTAAGGAACACGCGAGGGTTTTAGTCAGTAAAAGTCTGTTACGCCGCAGGAGATGTCATTTGATGATTTCCCACCCAGAAAATAAATGGAAAACTCGTTCATGTAGCAATGCTTTTGGGTGACTGAATGAAATTAAGTAAGCTGCAAATTTTGCAGGGCCTCTAGCTCCCACTCTATAGCACACGTACTCAAGTTTAAGTATTAAAATAGTAATTGTAGATAGGTATTTTTGGAACGAAGTTCCTTATCGCGCGTTGTGAAAGGGGGCTAAACGGAAAAAATTGAGGGGAGAGGGGGGGAGAGGGGGGGGAGAGGGGGAGAGGGGGGGAGAGGGGGAGAGAGATGGGGAGAGGGGAGAGGGGGAGAGATTGAGGGAGAGAGGGAGAGAAGAGAGATAGGGAGAGAGAGAGAGAGTGAGAGGGAGAGAGAGAGCGAGGTAGAGAGAGGGAGAGAGAGGTAGAGAGAGAGAGAGAAGGAGATAGGGAGAGAGAGAGAATATTTTTGTTGAGTGTATACAGGTTTTTTGTACATAATAAATAATTAAAAAAATATAACTATTATGATACCTGGAAAGGAACTTCGTTCCATCAGGGTGTCCTTTGAGACCTCTAAAGTTTTTTTTTTATATTTTGGGACCTAACCGAAGACAACAGGAATCGCTCCTTATTTTAACTTACAGAACTGAACTATCACACAGACGTTGCTCTGTAGCTAAGCTCGTAGACCTTTTAGGCGTAATCTCCTAGAACACAATTTAAGAAATGTATGTAACCACGATTTCTATATGCGCATTTCAACAGCTTACATTTCGGTGACCAGCTTGCTTATTATTATGTTTTTTATATATGCCTTAATATTACCTCATAAGCGGGCCCTAGACACTCAAATTTCACAATATCGTAAATTGCGATGCACTTTTGTACTATTGTATATCGTATCTAATAGTTTCTGACGTTCTCGGGTTAATATTGAAGATTGCGAACACCACACCAGTCTTGCTCATGCGGAAACATTGAGCCGTTTATGAGCTGGCAATGTATTATTGCGTCACTATAATTAATCGTTTGAGTGCAAGGGGTGACTCATTATTGTGCACAATAAAAATATTGAAAAGTAATCAATGAGACTTTTCCGACCTATACAGAGCCTGTGCGCATGAGTCCATTTTCTCGCAATTTTGCGTCCCCCTCCTATTCATTTCGCCTGGGTAATTTCAAAAATCGAAGACTTTCACTGCGTGGTGGGTTACGGCCCTAGTCTCTATCGTAGAGAGGAAGCATGCGCCCCAGCAATATAACAGGCTGATTAATCGATTGAATGACGTAATTACAGACAATTACAGACACAATTAAAAACCATTGTGTCTCATGTAGATCCATGTTCACGGCATACGAAGAGTTAAAATATAAAGCTCCTGCCGAAACTCATCATCTGCATCCTCTGCCTAGCCTTTTGCCAACTATGTTGGAGTCGGTTTTCAGTCTATCCAGATGCAGCTAAAACCTACAGATGTAAAAACGGAGAGTTTGAAGAGGAGCTTCATGACCTGGTCCCACTATAGCCCTTTTGCTATTGGACTAGTCAGATTGAGACTAGGACTGGTTGACATCCCGACCAGTCGTCCTCAGCGCTTCCCCTCCACATTTATTATGGGTATAATATAAGTCTGGAACTCTTTTCGAGAGTATGTGTGGGTTTCACTTTCAACCCGTCTATCTTCAAAGCTAGAATGAATAAATTCTGGACACGCTCGTTTCATCATAGATCACATTCCATCAGGTGTGATCGAAGTCCAGAGTATCGGCCTTGGCAAACGAAACTGAACCAATTTTTGCCTTGTAGTCAGTGTGCTTCAGTCAAATATCTGCAAGTCAAAGAAGCGTAATACATTGATATTTTCGTTCGATGATATGTGCAATCGCGCTTTGTTCGCCAGCCGAGCCTAGCGGTTCGTTTAATTGTATATATGCTGGTCTCGTTTTGTAATTTAATTACCCTTTGGCCTAAGCGAGACGTCAATTATGCATCGTTCGACTCAACAAGTAGCGGACTCGTGGTCACGTCCGTAAGAACGGTACTTAATCCTCTATCTTCAAAATTATATTGTTTCTAATAATGAGAAGGTTTTCTACGTTTGCTGTTAGATTTTGGATTAGATTTTGGATACGCTTATTTAACAAAAGATTAAATTGAATTACCTAGTTTTAGCATGTTTGTGCTATTGGGATCTATGTTGCTATTATACGTAGCGGTAATAATGGCTTTCTAGTTTATTTTCTACTGCCTATTAAATAAATCCATTACTCAATCAATTTTGTCTCGGCAGGTCCACTGCAGGTGGAAGTCCTCTGTCAAATTGTAAACAATTTATAAAAGTTCAAATAAATAATTATCAAAAAGCATAAACATACACCACAAGTCTTTAGATGCATTTGAACACACATACCTACATAGGTAAATATTATAGAACTAGGTTTTGCCAGCGACTTTGCCCGCGTGGAGGTAGAAAATTATCCCACGGGAACTAGTATTACCGGGATAAAATCCTATGTTTTAATGCAGGTTATAAACTATCTGTGTGCCAAATTTAATTCAAATCCGTTTAGCTCTTTTTGCGTGATTGAGTAACAAGCATCCAATCATATCAATTTTCACATTTATAATATTAGTAGGATAATAAATAATAATATATATGTTTGATTAACCTCAACAGACCATTATTATGTACCTATTATTGATGTCAATATATGTAACTGTTTTAAATGACATAATTAATATTAATTATCATAATTGTATCCAAATTATTTTTTATTGAAAAGAAATGTTTATTTTTGCTGTGCCCTACAGTAAGGTCTTGTTAAGACTAAGGAACGCAAAAGTAGATGGAATTTGACATCGATACAAAAAAATTGCGATCCTCAATAAGTAGGTACTGTCTTCATATCAGTACGTAGGTACCTACTTATTTGTGTTGAGTAAATTGTAACGTTTTATTCTTCTTCTCACTTCACTTTCCGCTTCTTGTTGTATATTTTAACTGTTTGACGTTTTGTAGCACCTGGTTACGCCGAAAGCTATGCTGCTGATGTATCTATTTAGAACCAAATAAAATAACATTGATGTCCGTTGAATTTGAGAAAGTTTAAAAAAAATCATAATTTAAAATTTTATAGAATTAAATGTTAAATATAATTCTATAAAATTTTAAATAATGAATTTTGGGCAATTTTCTGAAACAAAATATTGGTTATTCTCGATTCCCATGGATTGCATGGATTTTTTTAAAACATGTTGCTTAATTTTTGGGGCACACTAATCAATTTTTAGAAGGAGTATGTTGAATTAAAACTATTACAAGTCAACCTTTATTTTTTTCCTGATTTGATGCAATTTATACCTGTATCATAAGCATTTGGGACTTTTCTTCTGTGGCCTCTGTTCTGAATCTTCTGGTTTCGGGTTTGGGCATGAGATAAAATAGAAAAACTGAACTGGTGTATTTAAAATCAAAGTCCGATTTATCGATTTCCTGCGAAAAAATCAGATAAAACTAAGTTAGTTTCATTTATTTACTACTAGCGACCTACCCCATCTTTCCACGCGTGCCATGGCGTCATGTCAATACACCGAGCAATTTTGTTTTGTGCTTCATTTTAGTTAATTGGGTTTAAATACTTTATTCTCAAAAAGACAAAGAGCCACTTATATGAGAATATAAGATAACATAATGTAATAAACTTATTCTAGGTAACGGACATGAATATAAATTCTAATTTCACTTACATTTTTGTTCTGCTTAATTTTGATGGGTTCAATAGTTTTTTTTTACAACTCAATAATAAAATTTGCAAGTTTTGATTTAAAAGTGCTGAAAAAGCTTACATTTTTTATATGGGATGGTAAATTGTTGTAAAATTGTGCTCCTTCATAGGTGATATTTTTTTTGCATAATTTGTACGTGTCTTTGGTAGGACAAGTAAGCTAGGTCGACGAAGACGAAGTACATATTTGAGACTTTTTGGTGAATTTTACGGTTGTGTGAATCTTTCCTTCCATTATTTTTCTAATCAAAATACAAGTGTTATACATATATAATTGTTTAATATTCATTAGCTTTGTTTCTTTAAAAATTTTGTAAGTTGGTGTTAATTATTAATGTATTATACAGGGTGTTTGGCAGAACGTTGAACATACGAAAATGGTGGATAGGTGAGATCATCTGCTACTTACTTAGTCCTAATATATTTAGCCCTAGCCCCCTGGATTTTTTTAAAATTTATTTTGCTTTCTTCTAGTTTCACCACTTTCTTAACTTTAAAATGTAATTTTTATTAAAAATGGGTACAACAGGCAATATTTTTGTTTTTTTTTTATCTTTAATGTTGGCAGTTTCTTATAAAATGATTGCTTTATTCAGATGTTAGCTAGAAAAATAGTTATGAGTCCTCAAACTTCTAAGAATTATAAGAATCTGCCAACATTAAAGATTAAAAAAAAATATTGCCTGTTTTACCCATTTTTAATAAAAATTACACTTTAAAGTTAAGGAAGTGGTGAATCTAGAAGAAAGCAAACATTTTTTTTTAATATCCCGGGGCCAGGGCCACATAAATTAGGGCTGAGTAAGTAGCAGATGACCCAACCTATCCACTATTTTTGTATGTTCAACGTTCTGCTAAACACCCTGTATAGATACGTTAACTTTACGGAATAAATCTTCTTAATGTTAGTGAAAATCCCGTCATTTATTGTGAAATTTAGTAGATATAAGCGGCCATATCCAAGGTGACTGTTTTTTATAATATCTAAGTAGGTATAGATATTGATAGTAGATCTGGATACTGTGGGTCGCAGTTTTATTTGGCTTCATACGAACCTTGCTCTCACAAGGCAAGGCAATCAAACAACAGCGGAGGCCCAGGAAATGGGCTGAGATTGCCACGGAAATGAGTCAGACTAATTGTCGAACGGATTTGCCCCAGACGATAGAAACAGGAACAAGATAGAACTACAACTACCACGAAAATCTACAGTAATGAAAACAATATACTACCTTCGAGGAAGTTTAAGTTTATTGTGTTAAGGAAACGACAGGTCAAGCGGTAGTCGGACCTTAAGTTGTAATCTAAGAACGTTACGTCACCCTTAGTGGGATTGAAGGGGTCCGCTAGGACCAAAGCCTGCCAGGGTCGCGAGATTTGTTCAAAAGAAGTACCGTGACCCTGTCATATGGGCAACTGAAGGAACACGGATGGGCTTTAGTCAGTAAAAGTCTGACACGCCCTTTCGCTCCATCCAAGAGCAAGAGATGTCATTTCGCACCTTTAAAGTAAAACTGTTACTAAACGAAATTTTCATGAATTGAGTTATCAATGCCATCTATCTAAAATACACGATTGAAAATGTTCGTTTAGTAACGGTTTTACTTTAAAGGTACGATTTGATGATTTCCCAGCCACAAAAAAAAACCCTTAGTGGGAAAACACAGAGGGTTTGCAGATACGTACGTAGAGACGTAATACGACAAATGTGTGTACATAATCTTATTTTATGTTAATTGAAGCAGCCGCTGAGATAAGTAATGTGATTGACTGGCTGCCATTCATTTGTGTCGAAAAGTGTGATGATGCGTTGGTGCATCGTGCGTGGTAGGCGCAGGGAGTGCGCGGCGCTGGCGCCGGCGGCTCGTCGGGCGCCTATGCGACCGTTTGGCGCCGCCCCTGATAACCCTGGAACGTTGACCTCACATTAGTGTTTACTAAACTCGCGTTGTTCGCATCCACTAAAGCTATAGTTTCCTACAAGAGCGCTGGCCGCCACATAACAGCCGCAGTGACGCCTGTCTTGAACATGATAGCCGCAAGGCTTGACTTTACAGTGTCAAAAAACTCTGTCAAGGTAATTACACCAACTTACATGAATAATATTTCACTGACGTCATTCGCCGCTTGATTGTGAACGCTATGTGGCGGCGACCGCTTAGCGTCAGCCCACTATACAACCTCAGCGCCGCCACGTCTTTCACACATAATACATACACTAGATATAACAAATCTTCTTAAATTATTCACATTATTTCATAATAGATAACAGTCACATATGTAGTGTTATTTATTTTATAAAGTATATGAGAATAACAATCTACGTGTATAAATTGAGTATAACTGTAGTTTATTTATTGTCTACTACGGTTTATGTTTCCATTACAGATAATTTTACTCAGCTTGCCCTGTAGACAATATTTTCGAAGCTTGAATATGATTCGGCGTTTTTTTTATCTTACCGTTAATTACTGAAAAGTTGTGTGGAATTCTGTTGTATGGACAAGTGATGCGGAGGAATGGGGGAAATATCGTCGAGAAAGTTTTGAGTTTGTGTGTGGACTATAAGAGTAAGGAAAAACCAAAGAAACGCCATCGTTTATCTTTCACACATGTGAATGATTAGATAAGGAGTGACTACAGAAATAATCGCTAAATAATAGAGCAGAATTGAAGAAAAGACAATTTGCGCTGACCTCAAATAAATTAATATATCTAAGTGCATGAGAATGATGATTAATTAATGTGTTAACGATGAAATAAATTAATACATAGGTACACTTTGATACAATTATGAAGAAACAATAAAAAAGAAGATGAGTCCAAAAGTCGATAACATTTCGGATCAAACGTTTCCCTAGACCCGTTAAGATAAGAGAAAAAATTCAATACAAGCTGATCTCAACACTGACGCACTTTTAGATTCAAATATACCTACTCCTAGTATGATTAAAAACAATTGACCCACATTATCATAACCATAATTATGACGACATTTAAAGCCTCGTTGGTGTAGTGCAGAGCATGAGGTTCGATTCCCGGGTACGGTAAACTTTGTTCCATCTGGAATTTCTCAGTAGCAGCCTAGAATAGTCTAGATTTGTGCCCGGTACATGGCAATAAGCTGGTCACTATTGCATGCACCATGACCCTTAACTTTAAACCCAAATTTTGCCAGAAACCGGCAAAATTTGGGTGTTCTACAGGTCCTCTGCCTAACCGGGGTTACAAGCGTGATATTATGTTAAGAATGAATCCCGGTTCCTGTAATAAACCTACCGGAAAAAATGTCGGCGTTCCAAGCTTGACTAATTCATCCCCTACTTACTACAACTGACGTGATTGCGTGAGTTTACATATGTATGTATTAGCAGCAGTGCTACGGTCCTTCAGACGGACACTGACTTGCAACGTTTGTTTGTAATGTATCATTCGAAGCGAGCTTGGTTACAAAACGGCGATACACAAGACTCGGCGAATGCTCGGTTCGAAAACATGACTCAAGCACGTACCATTTTTTTTTGTTACAAAACGGCTATACACTAATCGTGGTGAACGCTTTGAGCACTCAAGCGTGCTCCATTTTCATTCAGAATGGCGGAAGTTTGCTTTAATTTTAGAAAAGTATATTATATAAGTAAAAAACAAAATGGTTGTTTAAGTACATAATTTTGAGAGTAAACCGAGTCACATTGTGCTTGCGATGACGCGTCAACCTACGATGATTTGTTTGTAAACATGCACTCGTAATGCTCGCATCGTGCGGTTCGGCTCGGCGCACTGACTACCATAACGCATATCAAGGAATTCACGAAAAAGCCTACAGTCGTGTGGAAGACCCGGCGCTCGCAACGGGCGGCTCGACACCCGGCACTGGCTACTGTAACGCGTTACAAAAACTCGATACACTACAAAGAAACGTTGCAACTGCAAGTCAGTATCTGCCTTTACATACTCCTTATACTTTGTTTACGTTCATACATCTGATCATACACGCACACCGGTTGCTAGTACGATGCACCTGACTCTCTCAAGATTAACATTAATAAGTTCACTAGGTATCTGTCCTTCAAACGCGTCTTCTCCCAGCGTTACCACTCACATCTGCTATGTAAATACCTTTTGTTAGTCGCCTTTCATTCATAAATAAACTATCTAAGCATATGTCAGCACAGTCTTGCCTGCGCTGGACGTGTTTGCATATTCTGTGTTTTGACTAGCGCGGCGCAAGCTGTCGCACGTAATTTTCTCGCCATGAGTAGTGAATTAGTGGCAAATAAGCCGCTGGCGTTCCTGCAGCAGACGCTGGCTGTGATGGATGAGGTGTCCGCTGTCCAAATCTGCGCAACGAACTTCAGCGAGGAGGACATAGCTGCTGCCAAGCTATTGTTGTTCAATGTGCTGAACAAGTGCGACCAGATGGTATCCCGCCGGCGTGACGGGACTAAGAGAAGCCTGCAGGACATTATCACGCTGTTCAAGGAGACCGACCCGGATGACGTGCCGACGTTTGTGGCTAAGGAGCTGCACAAGCTTCCTCCTGTCACTTTCGACCACGTCGATGTTACTAGCCTTGTGAAGGACATCGTCTTTCTGAAGGCCCGCCTCGCGGATGTTATAGCGAAGTTAGATGCATCCCGAAACACCGTCACCGATTTGCGCAAAGAATTTACCGAGTTGCGCAATAGTGTGGCGGTATCTAGGTCATCAGTCGATGTGTCTAACGTAAACATGTGTCGCGGAGCTGGCCTCGATGTATCGCCGTCAAATTCCGCGTCAGCAGTTTCGTCGCCAGCGCATCCGTCGTTTGCTGAGCTTGCAAAACGCCCTGCTCGCGTGCCTCGCAGGCCCGCGCCCGTCAGCACGGGTCCTCTACGCAAGTCTGCCCGAACTCCTCGCCCCGTCTCGCTGCCATTGTCTGCAGCTCTGACGAAACCCTCGCAAAAGGATTTCGCTAGCGTCACTGCGAGTGCCCCACGCGCTCTAACTATGAAACCTAAGCCAGATGATGAGGGTTTCGTGTCGGTGCAAAGGAGGAAGCACCATTCGCGAACCTACAAGAACCGCTGCGGGAAAGCTACTGCGAAGTCCGAAGTGAGTTTGTGCGCTGCTAAGCCGAACACTGCCGTGTACATTTCCCGCATACACTAAGGCAGACGACATTGTGGAGTACGTACGCCAGAAGACGAAGTACATGCCGAGGGTACAGTTACTGGAGTAACACCGCAACGTCAACTTCAAGGCGTTTGTGGTGCGTGTACCGAATTTCTATCTGCCCGTCGTCATGAACGAAGACTTTTGGCCACAGGACGAGGTGTTCCATTGCTTCCGCGGACAAATGCCACAGGACAGCTCACGGACAAGCTAACTTAAAAGTGAAGTGCTACTAACATAGTTTACGGTACTATTATTAACACACGATTTGTATAATACTTATGTATGTTACTTTGTAAGGTGTATGTCTATGGGTCAGTGTTACCTGAAAATAAATGTTTTATTATTATTATCATATATGTTAACATATCTCGGGACCCTAGGATCCCGGTCTTTTGGAAGGCGTACGAGGGGCTGAAGCCAACTCGCAGAGGCCCCTTAGAAAATTTGGATGAGGTGAGGCACTAACCCACGATTTTCCCCGTATGCACTGTGCAATTGCATCCAAGGACAACCTCCGGTTGGTGTTGAACTATTGCAGGATATGGAAACCAAGATGTTGGACTATGTATTTGGATGGCTAAGATGGACTGGTTACCAAGAACTATGGTAGGCCTATGGCCCCTGCCGTATCAATGTTTTGTATAAGCACGGATTAAATGGCAGGGGGGTGACTTGCACACTCAATAATGGGCCCCCGGAAACCATAGCTGGCACATAGTGACGCAGCCACTACTCTTTTGTATTTTAATCACTATCTCTTCTTTTAAAGCGCAACGTCGCCTTATCACAAAATTCCGTCAGTCTATCACACCACCTCATACTCAGCTGTAGTGCTTGCAACTACTAGGCCAACGAGTCTGGAAGTTAGAACCTTAGCACTTGGGCGTCCAGTAGTTTCTGATAACCTGGGAGGGAAAAAGGAGAAAGATTTTGGAAAGAGGGCAACTTGTAGAGTCTTTTTGATTTGCGAGCTCAGAATAAAAGAGGAACTCTAATTATAATTTATTTCGGCTCTGAAAACGGTCTAGTGGTGTTATAGGAACCAATGTCCCCGATAAAGGATTATGCTCATTAATTGATAGAACTATTATATTTGTAAACAATATTATTTGATACAATAGACTCTGTGCTCATCAAGTGAGATAAAAAGTTATATTTGTCTCGGAGAATTATTTTTACCCTTCGGTTGACTGTGCTCGTGTGAGCCGATATGTCTCATAACAGGGGTTAGCTTTATCATTGTAATTATTAAGTAATAGCTTTAATAAACATAATGTAATAAGTAATTAATACATTATAATTAACAAAGAATTAGCTTCGCCACACAATGTGACAATGTAGCTAGTCTTTTGGGCACTTTCCTGTTGACAGCGATGCGGAAGAATGTTTTGATGCATCATGATTCTTTGCCCTCCTTTTTCATATAAGTATATGGACTTATCATTATTTTATTTTAAGTCTTCCAGCTTATATATTATGTAAATATTGTATTGATTGAACATAAAGTAAGTAGTAATTTGAAACTAGAAAAAAGTAATACCATTACCTGCACATTACGAAAAACATTATAAATACAGAAAAATAGCAAACGACATAGGCTAATGTTGTCTGTGTATATTCATTTATAAATATCTATTGCGTTAGAACTTACAAGAAAGAAGAAATATGCCATAATGTGTGACGTCCGTAATGTTTTCTTGCTAAATACTGAGTATATCATTCTTAAAACCTGGCACTTTAAAATAAGGCGGTAAGTTATCAAATGAACTTGTCTACAATAAAATATATTGTGGTCAGATGTAGGTATCATGTGCAGTTACCGTGCCAGGTTATCCACACCAATGCAGATGTTTACAGGCACTGCGTATGCTCGCGATGTATGGTGACTTCTATAAATATTAACATAATTGTATACTTTTCAGCAATGACTTGATTTTTAATATGATCTGCCTGTTTGTATACAAATAATGATTATTTCATTTTCTTTATTTCAGTGAGTTAAAGGAGAGTGTTTTCACCAAATTGGATTTGGTGGACTTCTTTAGTCTGGCTGACAACTCGTTGACTGAGATGCCGAGACACGTTCTTCAGCACCTCCCGCACGTTAAGACTCTCGATCTTTGCCGAAATAAAATCACGAAGCTCACCGAAGAAGACTTCAGGGTAAGGAAATAAAACTATGTAGAAAAGTACTCTCACCAGCAGAATAATAATAATAGCAGTCATTCATATTTTTTATCTGTGTTCTATAAATAGAAACATAATGTGTTGACGATAGCCCCAAATGCAACATCGTGTATTTGAAATTAATATGATAAGTGTGTTTTTTGTTTACTGCTACTACTGTTTAGTGTGGAACTTTCTTGATTCTTTGAAAGGACCTGTCGAATTTGTAGTATTACATCGGCAAATAAATATTTTCCTTTTATCAAACCTTGTATACTTTGAACCATGTTCATGGTAATGCTAACTTGAAACAGTCTTTTTTATCATCTCCTCTCTTTTGATTTTCATTATTCTTCTTCTTATAAAGGCCTCACTAGTCATTGGTAACCACGTATTTGTATTCTAGTAGGTATTATTAAATAAAAGTTGTTTTAATTTCTTTTCAAAGGACATACAGGAAGTCGAACACTTACTGGTAGCAGATAACCAAATATCTAAAATCGAGAGGGATGCGGTACCCAAAGCATTGAAGCACGTTCATCTTGGAATTAACCAGCTTAGCTCACTAAATGGAGCTCTAAGAGATTTGGATGACTTGGAATGGATATTCATCAATGCCAATAATTTAAAATCTATAGAAAACGAATTACCAATAGTAAGTATCTAACTTATTTAACAATTCAATATAAAACCTCATCATCATTCATTATTTCAGCCGAAACACGTCTACTGCTGGACCTGGGCCTCCCCCAATTTGGGGGGGGGGGGGGGTGTCTTCCATAATCGCCACGCTTGGCAGGCGTGTTGGCGGTAACATGCATTGAGAATGCTGCTTCCCATTTTCTAGTAGTACATTAATGCAACAGTGGATAAAAGGGGAACTACCTTATCATTAATGTTTCTGTTTCAGAAAGCGAAAAGGATCGTCCTCATCCATGCTGCCCACAATGAATTACAAACCTTACCAAAAGATTTAAAACAAATGCCTTCACTAGAGTCACTCTACTTCTACGGAAATAATATCAAGTTGCTGGATGGAGCACTGCAGAAATCCAGAAGATTAATGAGGATAGGATTATCATTTAACAAAATAGAAAGCGTTAGTATTTTTTATTTGTTATTATTTTGTGATTGTAGTGTGGTTGACAATTGTGCGTACCCTAGGCGAACTGTCCAGTTACAGAGTTAGGTTCAACTTCGACAAGCAGGTCAACCGTGGAATCTCCATCTGGTGGGCACACTTTATACAGCTACGGAATATGTTCTTGTAAAGATTGAAGTCTAAAATCAGTCCGTACTGCTAATGTTTGCTTAAGTCATTGTATCGTGACTTATGATGGAGAGAGAGTGAGCAGATTTGTAGGAGAACCCAGTTTGTATCAGAAATTAAATGTCAGTCAACATCACCCGAAAAATTATCAAAATGGAGTGGCAGTGGGCCAGGAACAAGACCGAAAAGCTCTGCAGTTAAGACAGCATATCGAAAGGCTCAGAGTGGGGGAAAGGGGATCGTAGACGATCTGATGGAGGGCGCTGAAACTCGCTGGATGCAGGGGGCATATACCTGGTCGTTGCGGCTATGTTTGGGAAAGGCCTGTATCCAGCAGTAGACGTGACAATTGTTCGAGTGAATAATATTGATAAGCTCAAGCATAATCAGCCTATAAAATTCGAGAGAGTGTAGGCCATAATCTACCACAAGGGCCCAGTACGGGATGGTTTTGTAAACGGTGGTGTAAACTTCTACTTTCTCATGTTACTGTTTAATTCCTAAGTAAACGTCTTTTATTATTTCAGCTAGCGGAGGATGAATTCACTGAAGCCGAGAAATTGGCAGAACTGGATATTGCCTATAATCAACTCAAGTCATTAAATGGTTCTTTAAGGAGTTTGAAATCATTACGATATTTAAATTTAACTCACAACTACATGACAGAATTTTCTCTGCAAGAAATCAAAGGCTTGAAAAGATTATCTGTAATCGATCTTTCCCACAATAGGATAAGTCTTATCACAGGAAACATGGAGGTAAATTTCTAAAATTTTCCTTTTGTCATAATAATATAGATACAATATGATTGCCACGGCTTTGTATTACCCAGTAACTGGGTTGTGGAGGTCAGATAGGCAATCGATCCATGTAAAATACTGGTACTCAGCTGCATACGGTTAGATTGGAATCCGACCTCAACATAGTTGAGAAAAGGCTAGGCAAATGATGAATATGATTGCCGCGTTGGTCTAGTGGTTGCAAGCGCAACTGTAGATCATGAGAGCTCTGGGTTCGATTCCTAGATCGGAAAACGTTATAAGGGGTTTTTCAGAGGCAGATCGGTTTCTGAATTTGTGCCCATCATCAGCAGCCTATAATGTTCCCACTGCTGGGACACAGGCCTCCTCTCGGTGAGAGGGAGTGGGCCATAATCCACCACGCGGGCCTAGTGCGGGTTGGTAGATGTCACATGTCGAATTTATGTTTCTAAGACATGCCGGTTTCCTCACGATGTTTTCCTTCACCGTTTTGAGAACAGTGGTGTTGAAATAATTACCACAAAGTAGTGCGCCTGCTTGGGTTCGAACTCACGACCTACACTCATAAGTCGCGGCCATTACCACTAGGCCACCACTGCTCAATTTGTGTCCGGTTGATGGCAATGGGTTATCGCGAAATGACTAACACTTTTTTTTCTTTGAATGGGAAGTCATCAAATGACTTCTACCGCTCTGGGCGGAGCGGGAGGACATGTCAGACTTTTACTGACTAAAACCCACCCGTGTTCCTTCAGTTGCCCATATGCCAAGGCCACGGTAACTCTTTCAAACGAATCTCGCGACCCTGGCAGGCATCGGTCCTAGCAGACCCCCTCAGTATTGCTGACATCTCTTTGATGCGCGCGTGGAACACTACGCGCCGTCGACCTGAGCCTGGTCCTTATCGGGCGGCAAGCTACCCACTGCTCGCCGCCCGCAAGCTCGCGCCTACGGTGGCGGTGCTCCGCCCAGGCAGGGCACACCTCCACCGTATGCTCCACCGTGTCCTCCAGACGATCCTCACAATGGAAACACCCGGGCGTTTCCTCCCGCTTAATCCTGAATAGGAACCCTCCAAAGCACCCATGCCTGGTGAGAACCTGCGTCAGGGTGAAGGTGAGGACGCCGTGGCGCCTCTCTATCCACTTCTCAAAGAGGGGACTTACCGCCGCAATTGTGGCGTGCCCAAAATGGCTAGCCCTTACTTACATAATTTATTATAATTAACCGCAGTATAATTTAATTTTCAGAATTTAGTGGACGTAGAAACCCGTGTACTGGAGCTAAGGTTGGATCATAATCGCATTTTTAGCTTGGGTGGTGCACTGATGGGGTTGCACGGTCTCTTGAGACTCAACCTAAGCAATAACCTACTGCAACAAATCTCACCAGACGACCTCATAGGCCTTGAAGATCTAAGATTGCTGGACGTGTCTCATAACCATATTACAACACTGGAAGAAACATCAAAGGTTTGTTTAAATACTGGAGCATTAACAGTGTTCTTGTAACGCTTAGCGAGCTTTTGCGAGTTAAATCATTGTTTTGTTTTTATGTCATTGGTTGGTGTAACAGCTGTTGCGATGTACTTCACTTACATTGAATAATTAATGTATTCCGTCTTTGTTTCCAGACATTTTTGCCATCACTTGAGGAATTGATAGCCCACCATAACAATATCACTCTGCTTGATAAAGATTTCCATGGGTTGCCATCGCTCTGTATAGCTGATTTGTCGTTTAATGGAATTAAGACCGTTAATTACGACGTTGTATCAAAATCTCGATGTACTATTAATGGAGTTCCTAGCGTTTTAAAGATTTATCTTCAAGGTATGTATGTTTTTTTGTAGAATAAGAACTTTATCATTATAAAAAATACCAAAAGAATTAAAGACTTTATTACCTATGAAAATAAAAATTAGGATAACTACATTATGTTTTAGCTTTCATTCACTGCCATTTTAATGGGGGTAAAAATAGAAACGCAAAGCGAATTTAACTTGATTGTTATTAAAATTAGCTATCTGTAGTTGTAAAACTGCTCTAACGAATTATTAAGCTTTGCGAATTCTTTTCCACTATTAGTTAGACCCCCTAAGGAAATAAGAAACAATAAAACACATGTGCTCGTGGCTCGATGCGTCATTCATATTTTAGAAGCTAGCGAAAGATATTCTGTGCCCTGTTGCCACTACAAGTATAGGTATTACTTTACAGATAACCCTGTCCTATGCGATGATCGCCTGTACGAGCTGATCACGGTGCTAGAGGGCTTAAACGCGCGCATCAACGGAGCGTCGACGTGTGTAGCGCCACCGCCGCCGCCGACCAGTGCGCCTATCCCCATGAGGGCGCTGAATGACGTGGTGCCGCCGCAGGAGACTGTGCCGGTGATCGTGGTGGCGCAGTTGCACGCGGTGCCCGACGGCGCAGACCACGACGCCTCGCTGCTGGTGCCCCAGCTCATGTACCGGCGCGTGGGGGCGCTGCTCGGCCACATACTACCCGAGCGTGAGGGTGGCTTGCCCGTCGTCGTGGAGCCGCCCGTCACGCTGCCGCCTGCCAACACCAACGTGGTGGTGAAGTGGCCCGATGAGCGGAGAGTGGAAGAAACGCACCCCCTGGTCGACCACCTGCGACTCCGCGACCTGAACGCTTCGCCGCAGTGAGGGCTCGACCCGGGCGCCGCGCACGCCGATGACTACGAATTGATTGCTTCGCCTTAAAAATATACTGCCAATAAACTAGGCTAGGGCAGAGTGTCTTCTGATTCGGTCGGGCGCATGTAAATTTTGAATTAGATAGATACCATCTCATTCTGTTAGGTCTGCGATGTAAATAAGACGATTCGTTAGGTACACCGACACTGTCTCCTAAAAAATTATCCTATTCTGGAAACATCGAGTAAATGTGTAACTTTAGTTTAGTATGTAGCAAGTATTATCCGGATGGTAAAATTACTACGTAGAAAAATATGAGGGGCGTGTATTTAAATTGGTTGAAAAGTGTAATTGTTTATGATATTTTTTCTAATTATATTGTAGAACAATGCTTGTGACCAAATTCGTAGTGAGCATCACCCCTATTCACAGTTGCCAAAAATAGTCCTATATGAATATGATGTGTATGTGTACAAAATAACACTGGTTTTGCAAAAGGTTTTAGATATTTTAATATTTATGTTACTAACATAAAATTACTGTAAATTTTTCGAAATTTCTACCTAAGTGTCTACCAAAGATAAAATAGTAGAAGTAAGTAACTTCATAAAGATACATAGTAAATAAGTTATTGTACCTATTTAATTGTAGGGATTTGTCACTCAAGTATGATCAATAAGATCGGTGATCATGAACCGCTGACTGGTGACGTCGTACCATTGTTAGCGTATAGTTAGGTTGTGTTCACTGGTACGGCACAGTCCACAAACTTACTTATCCTCGCGCAAATGCTCCTAGCGTAAGATACAAAGACGATATTTGGTGTAAACCTTCGATATGTCTAAATCACACCAAATGTACTGATGAAGACCGATTGAAACGTAAGGTAGGTAACGCTAATGTTCGTCTATGTATCTGACCCTTAGTATATTATGGCAAGACGAAAACTTGAACAGACTGTGATGTTTTGCTAGTAGAATATTTGTAGGAACTTTCCAAAAACTTAATTTGCCCATAAAATAAAAATCATATAGGATTCTTAGTCAAGTGACACTGTGGGAATTTAGGAATTTTAGGAATTTATGAAAAATCGACATAATATATTATGACATGAAACGTTTCCTTAATCCAAAGAACTTTCAAAATGTTTATTTTTTTCTATTATTAAATAGAGGTATATAGGAAAAGTAATATGTTTTTAGAAAAATGTATATAGGAACCTAATATTGTTTTAATGTGCCATAGGTATAATAATATATATTTTATATTTATTTATTACGAGGAAGATCATAGAATTTGTGTTTTGTATTTTATAACGTTTAAAAACAATCTAGGACCTAAGTAAATAAAATAATTACCTGTATCAATGCGGTACTTGTCATTAGCCATAGAGGATTCCTTGTTATTCGATAGTTTCAACAAAAACCTGATAAACCAGTGTAATTATTGTAGCTGTCGGTATGTCTGGTTGCGTGATAATCTGTGTGTGTCGATGTCTGATCCAATCTTTGTTGTAAATGTGGCAAAAACAAAAGAACACTTTATACTATCTCCATATAGCTTCATCACATTCACAAATAAGATTGGTTCAAACTCATTAAGTTAAATTAGTTGACAATTTAAAAATAACAAACAATACTAAAAGCCTGTTAGCCAAAGTACATCGATTACAGTTCCTTCGACCTTTTCGATCGAAACCGTACCTAAGATAACTTATGTAATTAACTACTATAATTTCTTAAGAATTAGATATTTTGTTAGTGTAATTTAAAATATCGATTAACAATTACTAATAAAAGATATAAGGTGCTAACCATTTTCATTTATTTATTTATTGCCCCTTTGCATATAAAGTCCCCAAAGAATTTCACTATCTTACCCAACCAAATTCCTGAATCCTGTACTAAATTTGGGGTACAGGCCGGTTATCTATCTTTTATCTGTTCTGTGTCTATTCCTATAGTAGATTATCACCTTTTCGCCTTAGTTCGGCTTTAGTAGCTGATTTCAACGAAGACTACCCAACTAGGTACTTTTGTAGTACCTAAAAATATATTACAACCAGTGGGCCCTAGATTGAGTTTCTTTTAACCATCTCGATCTAACGCATCAAGTTCGCGTTCGGCGCTCCGATTGGACCTTCACCAAATCAGAGCCGATTAGAGCGCCGAACGCGGTCTATGCGTTTGATCGAGTTGATTAAAAGAAACACACTAGGGCCACAGATAGTAGCACCTGGCCAGGTAAAGTGTGCTCGCAAACACTGTGCACTCCTTTTCTTCAAATTTATAGTATAATGAGATGGCAATTCCAAACGACTGAACACTTTAGGCGCAGGACCTCATGATCAGCATTCTGTTGGTATATACACCTGCCTTAGTTAGCCACACTGGCGCAGGCTACAAAGGGCTTCGGTGTGCCTTAGTTCAATCGTGTTATCAGCAGACCCAGTGAGCCCATCGAATATTATTAATGGGATAACTGTTTCATAAAACTGTTTTTTTTTTTGTGGGCTTTTTATATAATGTCAGCCGCTCCATGCCCCAGAGAGCACATTAGGCCGTTGATCCCAACTGTCATTTGTAGATTTTTGAAAGTCATTACAGGTATTCAGTAGTAGTGACGGATGCAGGATTCTCATTTGGGAGAGATGTGGCCCCACCGAGGGTAGTTTTTGGGCAAAATAAACACTAAAAAAGCACAAATCGTTTTATTTTGCTTAACGCATAACAAACCTCCTCGGATTACTTTTTACACGTCTACCCCAACGGTCATCGGTTCTACGGCTAATGTGGCCGGCCCATTGTCACTTCAGCTTGCTATTCTATGAGCTATGTCAACAACTTTGGTTTATTCCGGATTCCGTCCCTAGGTTCTAGAAGCATAGCTCGTTACATAGCTTAGTCTAGGCTTTGCGGAATACGTGACGAGAAGACTAAACGTATTCTCGAACAACCTTGAGGGCACCACCATTGACAACAATCGGTCCCGGAGTTACGTGTTCATTGAACATAAGTTGGGTTTAGTCCAAGTTCATCCGGATACCAATGCGGACAGAAGAATCAACTAGGCCGTCCAGTTTCTGCTGCAAGTCCCGCAGCAAATCAGCCATTGCAGTATGATGAAGTCGTCTGCAAATCTCAAGTGTGATATGTACTCCACACAGTGCACAGTGATACTTGTTATGTAGCGAGAATTTGTAAGATATTTTATATATTTGGATAAAAAACATTTTTCACTTCAGCTACTGATTGGGGAAGATGTTATCTATTACACATAGCTCCTTCCAATGAGGTAGTTCCCCCGATAACGATCTTTTAGGGTTTCGTACCCAAAGGGTAAATCGCCATCGTCCGACCGTCTGTCACCAGGCTGTATCTCATGAACCTTGATAGTTAGAGAGTTGAAATTTTCACTGATGATGTATTTCTGTAGCCGCTATAACAAAAAATACTAAAAAACAGAATAAAATAAATTGGATGAGTGGGTTTTGTGCTTACGTTGCTCATGCCAGCCTGGTGGGCAAGACGACCTGAGCCTATCATGTGCTATGTTTTTTATTTTTTTTGTGAACCCCTCTTTGTTATACTTAGATAATATTAAAAGCTGTATCCACGAGAACACTGCCGACAAACTGTACTGCAGTTTGGCAGAAGAATTGTGTTACATTGTATGTTTAATATCCACGAATAAACGAAAAAAATAAAAAAAATAATGGGGCTCCCATGTAGACGTTTGAAATGTTCACAGTATATTTAGTTATATATTCACTTTAAAAATAAATAATTAAATTAAAATATAACAAATATTTAAGGAGGGCTCCGATACGACAAGCATGATTTTTTGGCGATAATGGCACGGAACCTTCCGTGCGCACGTCCGACTCGCGCTTGGCCGAGTTTTTTTTACGCGTGCTACCACTATTGAGATCAGATTTTCTGTTTTTACGATGGCAGTTTGTTGGTAGAAGATTGAACTGCAGATCGCGAATGTAATAGTGCCCTTTTTTTCTGACTGGGAAATCATCAAGTGACGTCTCCCGCTCTGAGTGGAGTGGAAGGGCGTGTCAGACTTTTACTGACTAAAACCGACCCGTGTTCTTTCAGTTGCCCATATGCCAGGGCCACAGTAACTCTTTCGAACAAATCTCGTGACCCTGGCAGGCGGACGAGTGCCCTACTGCTCTACCCAAAATCAAAGTAACTAAGTATTATATAGGTACAATATACATCTTATAGAAATGTCAACCGTTAAAGAATGCATATTATATACTACTAGCTGACCGTACAGACGTTGTCCTGTTTCCTAGAACTCCTAGATTTGTGAATCTAAACCATCCATGGTGCCACCCAAAAGCAAAGCAAAAATTCATTGAAATCGGTCCAGCCGTTTAGGAGGAGTTCAGTGACATACACACGTACAGTAGAATTATATATATAAAGATTAATACAAGAAGCAACAACTTCGTACCCCTTTATACGAAAATTACGCAGACTGAGGAGTATGAAATTTGCCAAAGTTAAGGTTTACATGGAAAAGGAGTGCAGAAAGCTACTTACTATTTTTGATTTAAATGAATTATGGGCAAATCATTATTTCAGCCGAAAGACGTCCACTGTTGGACTGTTGGATATGGGCTCCCCCAATTTGGGGGGTTTGCCATAATCGCCACGCTTGGCTGGCGGGTCACCAACCCGCCAGCCAAACGTGGCGCACTGTGGTGGTAGATAACGTTGCTGCCTATTATCTAGTAAACCCCTTAGTCTTCTTTTACGACACCCACGAGAAGGAACGGGATGGTGCTATTCTTTACGTGTGGCACCACACTTGACTGCGGGGACGCTTTCTAATGATGTCATAAAAGCTACCAATCCGAACCTCCATAAACGTGCCAGACGCACTACAGCATCTCGGCAGCCAGCATGTACCCACAGAAAGCCTTCGTTTCTTCTCAATGCGTCCATGTCATGAGAGAAGGTCCTCTGTGACCCAGTGATACAAGTTCTTAACCTGGGTTAATCTATTATGTGGTACACTACCTATTTAGTGTAACAGATGGGACGGTGTCGCCTGTAGAATTCCGCCGAAGGAATACCAACAACTCACTTTTGTCGCGTTGTCGCTGAGCCCATGGGCTACGGCGAAGGTACTCCTCACATCACGTAACAAGTTTCCGTAAGCCGCTAATTAAAGGATCAGCAACACCATATAATCTGCACAACTTAAGTTGTTAATAGTGGTCGTATCAATACAGGTTACACATACAGATTGAAGAGTCGAGGGGAGTTTATGCCAACCTGTTTTACACCACACTCCAACCTGTACTTATCGGACACTACGTTCACCAACTTCATAACATTGATTTGAGTTATAACAGTAATCAAAAACATTACTGATCTCCTCGAGTAGTGGAGACACCAAATCCAAAGCTTTCGAGTACCGAATCAGTTGATTTATCGAAACCTTTCGCTTTTCGAAAGCCTTCGTAAACAGAAGCCAAAACAAAAAAAAAACCAGTTCGAGACTTATTTCATAGCACCAGTTTACTGATTTCATCACATGTCGACTGGTCGTCACGCAGTCTTCACTTATTGGCCGCAAGGGCGCTTTTTCACCTCAAGTAGCAGGTTCACTGCACTCCATAAATTCCACAATAGCTAGAGCATACCACGGCGTATAGCTTCATACTGAGGTGGAATTAGAACAGCTCCACATCAACACTGTCTCACTGAGTAGACATGTTAGCTTTCGTGAAAATGTCTGGTCACAACTGTATCTAATCAGACTGAACCTACTGAGAGGAGCCCCGCTATCAACCCTTAGTGGAAGCACTTTGTCAGTCACTATCACGCCAAGCGTATTCTATCCCAACTTTTGAAAGGTCACATTCATGTCAAGGTAATCTGACTTAACGATGGGATTCTCAAACTCAGCTCAGTGTAGCGAGCTCAGTTTTGTGACGAGCGAGCGAAGCAAGCCCACAGACGATACGACTGAACAGAGCTCGCCTGTTCAAGCAATGAGCGAGTGCAGCGAACCCTTGCAGTAGAGAAGCGAGTGCAATACGCAAGTACCTATATTCTGAAATCGAGCGAGTGAATCGTGCCCACATACGCCAATACTCCAGTTAATATTCCAGGAATTAAGATCTCAATCACCTGTGTTGTGTCCACGGGCAAGCCTCATCCTTATCTTACAGCTTCCTTTCAAAGATAAGCTAGTGAAAAGGTCCACAATCTTAGCCAACCCGGCGCACGACTTAGCACCCGTTTAGTGACCGAACGCTATGTCCCCAAGAAGCTACAATGAATATCATAAATCTAGACAGCTCGTGGTTAAGTGGTTCACACCGAAAGTTTATACATAGAATAGTCCAGTAAGAAAAGCAGCACACCAACACTTACCAGGATGGGATACAAATATATTCCCAAGGAAATAAGGAAAACTTCTGGAAGAAATGAGGTTAAATGCTAAAATGTTAAAAGTTTACCATACTCTTCTGAACTCTTCTAAACTTTTTTGGATCTCTTTTATCAGTTCTCATGCCTCTAAGAGACGAGGTTTTAATAGAGCGGCTGCAGATGTGAATTTGATTGTGCACTATCTGAAGGTCATAGAAAGTGACACTTTAAAAAGCGACTGGAAAATCTGAATATCACAAATTAAAACGAATACTCGTAAAAATGGACAAACTGCTTAGCATCCTTTAAAGCTAGGAAGTAATGAGAACGGAATGAAAAAACATGGACAAAAATAGACGACGAACATATAGACGCCTTTGGAACTTCTTTAGCCGCTGTATTCACTCTTAATTCTAGCGACACATCAGTGGGTAAAGAGATCCACCATTACATCCATAGATCTCGCCGTATCGTCTCCTACCTGATAAGTCAAAGCTGCTTGAAAAAGTTGCTGGACGAAACAATCGAAGACGACAACATCGTCCCCCAACATAATTTCGGATTTGAAATATAGAGCAGAGGGGTAATTGCGTAACTAGCTTAGCGTTATTTACGTTGTTGAGCCAACAATTTATTCCAACAAATGACGCAATGGATTAGAAATAATCTTCAATACGATTTAGATTCTGATTGATAGTGCGGTACGTAATGAGAGTGCAGGTACTGCAAAGATTTGTGAAGAAAATTCGAGAGAGGCTTGAAAGAAATACTGGGGGACAACTGTTCGAGTGTTCAAATGTTCGACAAGGTCTCACTGGTATTCATACTTAATCTGTCATCCGTATTTATGTACATACTTAGAATATTAACTATTACTAGTCACCCAGTGGTCGAAATTCGGCCGAATACATAATTTATTTTTATAAAATACTAGCTTTTGCCCGCGACTTCGTCCGCGTAAATGTCGGATATCGCGCAAAAAATAGGCCTATATCATTTCTTGGGGTGCAAACTTACCCCGTACCTCATCATCATCATCATCATCAAATACAAAAAATATGTTTCCTTTGAAAAAATAATGTTGAATTTTACATATAATTTAGTTTTAAGGTAAAATAAGAACACTATTTCAATATAGTCGAAGACTGCAGAATTGTGGTAGTCCCAGCAGCACCCTAAACACGTTGTTGTATTGAACGCGTAGGGTATGTGTGACCAAAATATGTATAACAACAGGCTATAACTATACGTGTAAAGTGTTTGGCAGTAAGACTTAGTAAGAGTCACTTTCACTTGATTACTGCTACGCATGAACCTACGGGCCAACATATTACACCGGACAGCCAAAGCCCTACTTGCTCTCTCTACATCCACGTTATCCCTTAAGTCCTCGGAAACCCAGTGGCCTAGATACTGTCTGTTTAAGGGGGTAGGTACCCACTACGGTGACTGAGGTCGTACAGTCACGTAATTTTTGCCTCACCCCATAAATACTAGGAGTTCACTTTTCATCACGTTGTATCTGAGCCCATGGGCCTCCGCGTAGGACTCATAAATCCGTAAAAGCTTAATTGGTTTAACGATTATTTTTTATTATTATTTCTTCCAGGTCTTAAAAGCCCAGGTTTCAGAAGTGGATTTATCCGTCAAAATCACGTCGACTACAACTATCGATCCAAAACTGTTACTATCGGTCTCTCACTTTTTCATTATGCAAATGACAAGGAGAAATAGTTCTTAACCATAAACTAAAGTTAAATATTCAGGGTTTTCAATAATGTAACAACATTTATTAACTTTCAATTATTGTTTTCATTTAATTTTTAATAACTTGGAGGTTTTATTTACTGCTCTAAGAATTTTTATAGAAATACCCAGTTTAATTTAAGATATTCTGGGCGATCTGTACTAGCTGGTGCGAGTGAAAAAAAAAAAAAAACGACAGTTGACTTTCTTGTTGCGTTGTGCGAAAACTGCGATTTACTGCAAGCCCGTCTGTTGCCCCGTGAACAAGTGTGTCGGTCCCGGTTCGTCGGGAGACCTAACAGCAACTCTGAACAGTCATCATCACCGAATGAGGTAATTTTAATCGCCTAGAATCAGTGTGTGTTACATCTGCGACATGGTGCCACCGCGGGCCTACCTTTATTACCCAATGCAGTGAAAGAGCCAGTTTGGTTTACCAAAATGACGGACGAAATTACTTTGTACGAGACGGGTAGTGATGCCTATCCCGACAGTCTTTTTGATCTGTGTATGAACTATATAGTGGTGAATCTGAGTACTATTACCGACTTCGACCCTGACACCCGATGGCGCCGCCTGAAGGATGATGTTATATTACCAGCCGAGATATGCGAGAAATTTATCCGCTCATATCAGAAGAAATACCGCATTAACGATAATATTGCGAATATGTTTCGTGATAAATTTCGCACCAGGATCAATACTTTAAAATTACGGAACTCCCGGATTACTGACGAAGGACTACGTTGCATGATGGAGCATCAACCTTTTGAAGTCGAATTAAACCAATGCGAGTATCTGTCGCACTTATCCCTGGAAACTATAAGTACCAACAGTCAGAACCTGCTCTCTTTAAAATTTGGTCCGCTGACTTATTGTTTCCCTCAGGATGAGGATATCTATAGGCAGCGAGGCTATATCATCTATGCCCCAAACTTAAGGAGACTGACAATTCAACGTCGAGGTCTGGCAATATTTCCATTGCTCTTATTAAAGCCACTACAGCACCTGACACATCTGGACCTTTCTGAGTGCACATCGGCCGGCGCCATCTGGGCGCTGACTGATATGATACATCTGCGATTCCTTGTGCTGCACGCTGTACCTTGGACTCAAGATTTAATTGAATGGATATCAAACATGCGCTACTTGAAGCATTTGGACATATCACAGTCCAATGAGAGGCATGGAAAGTATTTTAACCCTAATGCAGTTTTGAGCCAACTAGTTGAGACTCTACTGCTATTGGAGTCGTTGGATATATCAGGAACGAATTTGGCAGGGAATGGAGCTGCAGCAATTCAAATGAACCAAGGATCTTCTTCAGACAATATTGAGGACATCCGCTGTGATATACCTGGACTGGTGAGCCGTGTGCACCGCCCGCTGGAGTTCCTCGGTTTATATGGCACTCATCATGGAGCCTGCAAGCGGCATGATATACCTGCTAAAGTGGTAAGTGTGGTCTTTGTTTGTACGTTTTTTCAGTCACATTTATGCAAACAGATGGCCCACAACATGGTGAGTTGTCTGCATCATTTCAGCCGAAAAATGTTCATTGCTCGAAGCCTCGCTTGGCAAGAAGCTTGACGATGGCAGTATGGTAGTAAAAGGTAGAGAGAACACTTGTCTAGTAAGTTCCATAGTCACCTTTTACAACACTAGTAAGTTCCGTAGTCACCTTTTACAACAACCTCAGGAATGGTTCTCTGCATAACCAGATACATAGGTAATAGGTAGAACTGGCTGGTGTCCGCAGCTCCACGTCTGAGCGCGTGTTTTGCGTTAGTGTGGGAAATCAGTTATTCGATCCACCTCAGCTACTCACGGAAGGCCATCATTACCTTTAAATGAAAACCAAACCGGTCACATTACCGATACCTCTCCATTCTAGAGTCCGCTAGAAAACCACACGCATAAACATCCAAAATATTTTAAGGTTGTAACCTTTTTGTGGAGTAAGTCGGGGTTGATCGATTAAAACAATTTTTCATACATAAGAAATACTACATGAGTTTGCAGATATCTGCCTGATTATAGCAAATGTTCATGTGCTTGTAATTACTTTGGCACCTATACACTTAATACTGGAATACTGCAACACTGCTGGGCAAAGTGGTAAAATTAAGCATTATGATAGTATTTTTTAGAAGCTCTGTCACAAGGAGCGTGTCTGTTACTAAAGCAGTGTAAATTTTGAAATATAAAGGTAAATAATCATATTATAGAAAGGCAAAAAATTATAATAGTTATGTTTCATAAGCAACAACAACCATATAAGCATTGGTTAGTCTTATTTGTAATTTTCTGAAGTACATCACCAATTAAGGGATGCCTTAGAAAGGCATAATTATACTGATACAATATGTCCTGTTGGTGTGGCACTGACAGTAATACAACATTTAGACTCAAAAAGTACTCTTTAGTCCCTAAAACACAATAATATACACACATTTCAATGAGCTCTTTATATATAACAGTGGTTTTCATATAATTAAATAGTACTTGCTTGGTAGTGAGTACTAAATGAAATACACTGTACAAATTCAAAATATACTGTACTAGCTTTTGCCAGCGGCTTCGCCCGCGTATTATACGTATAAACCTTCCTCTTGAATCACTCTATGTATTAAAAACAATCACATCAAAATCCGTTGCGTAGTTTTTAAAATCTAAGCATACATAGGGACAGACAGGGAAGCGACTTTGTTTTATACAATACTACTATGTAGTGATTAATAGAACTGATATGAGTTTACTCCACAAAGTAATATCTAATTCAATTATTTATTTATAAGGAATACATTATGTCAGATCCAGTTGAATAAAAAACAGTCTACTGTAGGAGTAAACCATCTTCTACCATCTTAATGGTTTCAAGTTCTACCATCTTGTTTTTCAAGGAGATGAGATAAAACATGTAATTGACATAATACAACATTATTATCTGTCTCAATTGAAAATTCTTTGTTTAAAACGATTCGTGTTTTATAGTGTGGTCCTAAAACATGTCAGCAGTTTATTTTTTTATGATAAAAGTAGCAAACTATTGATAGTTGTAGTAGATGACTTTCACCTCCCAAATATGTGGGCAGTTTGTGTTTGTGTAAAGTTTTTGGCTGCATTTAGTATTATTTAACAAATGGAATGAGTACCTACTATACGAATTGTACAGTTATGTCTGACACAACAAAATATAACCAAAAAAAAATCTGTCAATAAAAATGAAATGCTGCAGGGCGAGCACAGCCTACTGTGATAGGATTTATATATAAATATAAAAAATACTGGCCCATCGGCACCAGTAGCAGGGTCCAAGTTGCTGGTCAGGGCTCTAGAGAGATAAATGGAGTGTCTAAAAGTACTGCTTTTTGAATCAAATACTTGAACCAGCCGCACAATGAGGACCTCCTAAGGTGTTGGTTGAGGCTCTTCACTATTAGGCCATTTTGTGTGTTTAGTATTATTATTTATTTAAATCCAATCAAATTGATATATATTGTTGTAACACTTGTAAAACTATGTTAGAAACGTTTCAAATTAAAAAAAAAACATCAAAAATAAAATCAAAATAAAATGATTTTAAGAACCTATAACTATGTCCACTTTCCGCTGAATGATTTAGGCACTAGAATTAATGTGCAATACACAAAGGGTATATCAAATCGATTGATCTCTCTACTTTCGTTATTTCCATAATAAATTCCATAATATGATTATAAAAAAACAGCTTGAAATATTACTGTTTGTTTAAGAGGTAATTGACGAAGTGCTGCTGCATCATAATATAAATTTATACTACCAAGTAGTGTTGCTTTGCTACTGCTTCAAGGATACGAGTGGTGTAATTATAGGCAATTAGGTAATTTCAACGGCATCTCTGGGAAGAGAACAATGCAGATGTCCATAGTAGGCGAAGACCACTTATCATCAGGTGTGCCGGGGATTTGTTGGCCTTCCATAACATTAAAAAAGACTTTTTTTTCTCTTTCCTTTCGATAGACTGTTAGTTATGATGGGTTAATTTAAATTTTGTTTCCTTTGCGTTAGATTTCTGGCGATGCCAATGAAGAGCAGATCCTTACTGCAGCTCGCGCTTACATGGAGAGACCAGCTATGTTGACTCGGGTCCTCAATGATCTGTATTATCTGTTCCGCTATGAGAACAACGAATATGTAAGCCGCGCCCTTGGCGTCGTCCTTGATGCTATGGACCAGCACGTTATGGAGAAGCACATTCAGATATCGGGAAGGTACGTGCCCATTGTTTATGATTTTCAATTGCCATATAATTTGAGAATATTTTGAAATAGACAATAAGATTAGCATTCTTGTAATCAACACAGACGGCTTATTTCAATCTGTGGCGTAATACTTGCTTTGTTTAAATATGATGTGATTGAAAAGAAAATACATTTTTTTCTGTATTAAGATATTACATTTGTTGTCAAGTTAGTCAGTCAGTTGTTGTCAGACAAACCTTGGGTGTGACTGAAAAGTGATAATGAAAAAAAAAAATGGGCTGACACTTATAGACCACATGGGCAATCATTCGGTATAAAATGTTTGGAAAAAAATTCAGCTAACTGTAGACTGTGCAACGACGCAGTTGGTTCGATCAATACGTTCACCTTGAAATAGCTGGGGCATGGAAGGGGCGGAAAGGAAGCATTTTCCAATAAGAACTTGATAACCTAGATTTATCTCGAACAGTTTTAAAATCACTAAAAATGATTTAGTAGTATTTAATTTGGTCGTATTAGTAAGGAGGATAAGGGCAAGAGATTGGTGATGAGTGTTACGTGCGGTAATATGCGAAGAGGACTGCTGGCCCAGTGGTATCGGCCGCGACTTACGACTGTGCTTTAAGTAAAAGTTTTTTTTTAAAAAAGCTAATGCCTTGAGTAAATTATCTCATGACCACAGCTCTCAAATCAGTGAAGGGAAAAAACGTGAGGAAACCGACATATCCTAGAACAATACATACATTCGATGACATGTGACATTTACCGAACCAAACTGGGTCCGCGTGGTGGATTTCGGTCTACTACTGAGGAGGAAGGAGGAATAGGATTAAAGATCGAAGCATACGTTAGCGCTTACATCCTCTTTTTTGACATAGTGAACTTTTATTTCACAAGCCAAGTCACAAAAGGCGAAATAATAAAAGCTTAGGTGGTTATTCAGTTTTGGCATCATATCCAAACATACGAGATGATCTTTCAGTGCATTAAGATTTTATCACACCCACTTCCCATATAATAAATATGTCGAAGGTTCAAAAGTTTTTGTGCACTTTTAGTGCCACCCTATTCTACATAGTAAAGGGAAGAGAAAAAGATCGTATTGGCATCAAGATGAAGAAGCGCATCATCACCGCGCTGCTTGATGGCATGGAAGCACATCTTGGAGATGACACCATGATGAGGAACGGCTGCCTCACTCTGTGCCAGTTCAAGATTCCGTCTGACGTGGTAAGTTTTGTAAAGTTAGTTTTTGTATGTAAGCGCCATCTCCACGGACGACAGGATCGTTGCAATCGTCATGCCATCAAATTATCACCGCGATATTACTGTTGCGACTGTTTTATGTAGTTTCTATTGCGTTTGATGGATTTAAATGTTGATGGATCGTAAGGGAGAAGAATACCAAAGGAAAGACAAACTTGAATGAGTTTTTCTTTTCTTTGCGTTATATGAAAGAAGTGAATGATAGAGTGACTACTGACGTGGAGAACAGAAGAATAAAGATGACCACGATTATCACTGCGATTCTCTCGCCGGTAGAGATAGCGCGTATTATGCTGCCATGGCTATATGGCACATCAAGTTGTAGAAGCATTTTGGCTCTGTAGTGTGTCATCAGTAGCATTCATACTAAGGATTTGTAAGTATTAAACTCGATGCGCCATATTATCGCATAGGTATTGTATCTATTCTTTAGGTATTATTTATTCATAATGCTGGGAAATAAAACATGTGTGGATGGCTATTCCACCTTGGTTCCAAGTTAATTCAATGAAGTGAAAATGTGCAATGTAAGCCACCACTTTTCTTACTAATAATATAGTCGAATGGAATATCTTAGGTATTTCTATTGTTTTGTATAAACGTAAACTATATGAGAATGTTTATACGATTTTTCTGGACACGATAAGTATTGTTCAGAATTGGTTTGAAGTTCCATTAGATCGAATCTGCATCAAGTTAACGAGATTATTATTTGATCAGACCTTTTTATCCCTATAAACCACCGTTTTTGCAATGGCTTCAATATTCAGGTATACGTTTTGACATTCGGAAAGTTTCCAATTTACTATCGATATCCTGTATGCAGCCGTTGCTCAGGTTGAGATGAAATTTCAGGCTGGTGTTATCATCGGTACAGAATCTCGTACATAGGTACACTACATACAATTTTCACGTTATATTTTCCCCGAGATGAATGAATTCTCCAGGGATACGCTCGTGCTTTCCAAGGTCAGTCTCCCCGCAGTCCCCGCACCTGCCCTGTTGCACCGGTGGGAGTATCCAACCACCCACTAAGTACAGCGCTCCGAGAGCATTGATTTAATGCTATCTCTGACATTTTCATCACAGTTCAAGGTCAAATGAAATGTCGAACGAATAACTGTATTTCAAACTATGTTTTTAAGCTCAGCCTGACCGAGGGCCATTTTGCTTATGCAATTCATAACACACTTTTTCCCAAACTAGACTAACATTAACTGATATAGTCGAGTTTTTTTTTTGTCCCTGTTTTTTCAATGAAAACCCTTAAATGTATTTATTGAATGGTCTTTGAAGTAAACTGCATCTTCTGTTAGTTATCATATCTGCTTAGCCTTTTCTCTAATATGTTGGGGTCGGCTTCCAGTCTAACCAGATGCAGCTGGGTACCAGTACATGGAGCGACTGCCTATCTGACCTCCATAACCCAGTTACTGGGTAATACGATACCCCTTGGTAAGACTGGTTGTCAGACTCCGGATTCTGACGACCCGTAACAACTGTCTAAAATCTACGAAAGACAGCCGGGACCAACGGCTTAACGTGCTTTCCGAGGCACGGAAGGGTCTTGGTATGTAAAGATGGTTACCCATCCATGGACCAACCGCGGCAAGCGTAGCTTAACCTGAATGAACAACCCGTGCGGCTGTAAGTATGCTCTGTAAATGAATTGAAGGATTTCTATAATTCTAATTAACTTAATTTTGGATGAGTCTACTGAAAAGGTAAAACAAAAACGACCATCCTAATTTCAGTCGTGTAACAGTACTTATGATTGAAATTCTTGAAAGTGCATTTAGACGTGTCCTTGGACACAGCAACGCAAAATCCTGAAAACTATTTCATAATTTTTAGATTTTATTTATTCCTACTTTCCTAAGTAACATTTTCTTTACAGTTGTACGAGTACGAACGTGTGGTACAGATCCTGTTACACGGAGTGGCCGATGTAAACCAGGAGGGTTTCGTTCAGCGTATTGCCATCTACTTACTGAACTCGCTGGCTTGTCAAGTTGATGGCAAGCAAAAAACATTCCTCGGCAACCACGGAGCCATTGGCGTAAGTACCTTTATTTTTTTATTTTCTCGTTTACAGCTATTAAGTTATTAAAAAAAAAAACCACCGTCCTTATAAAATTTTTCGCTGCGAAACTGAATAATGTGACATAAAAAACATAGGTTGTTTGTGTCCCTTACAGGTTTAGAATGTAATCTACAAGATATAATTGAAATAACTCGAAATCGACTTCTGAATTTTGTGTTTTAAAAAAAAATATAATTTAATCGGGAAATAATTTAAAAAACTAAATTTTCAGTCACAGCGTTCGTAGCAAGTTAACGCATTATATTTTCGTAAAAGGAAAACTGACTACCTAATTTGCAAGATTTAGTTGCTAATTGCAGTTATCTATAGGCAAATACAAAAAAAAAAAAAAAGTTTGACAGAAATAAATTCTAAATTTTGTATTGTGTTGAACGTTCTAACGGTGGTGACAAAGGTTTCGAGTTATTCGAATCACAGCTATTATACCTTGTTAAACTTTGTGACGATATCAATTTGCGAAGATTGGAAGCTACATTGCCTGCGGTCTTGAGATCATTGTGACCTATTTGCATTCATGTATGATAATAAAGGATCTGCAGTGTGAGTGATGCATTCCGCTCCACAGTAGTTACTCTCAATTACAGGAAACGACGACACCGTGTTACAGGCGGGGAGTAACTAGGTACCACGTTATAACATGTTAAATGTCTTGCAGTGTAACACTCATGGGTTACGGATACATAAAATGTATGCTAGCCACACAAAAATGATTTAGATTGTTGATGTGTAGAACACCAATGGGTATTAGTGCTATCAATTAACTGAGTTGTGGAGGCCAGATACGCAGTAGCTCCACGTAAAATACTGATATTTAGCTGCATCCGGTTAGACTGTAAGCAGACCCCAAAAATAATTGGTATAAGGCTCGAAAGCTGCTAACCACTGGTCTCAAAACGGTGAAGGAAAACATCGCGAGGAAACCGGCATATCTTAGAACCAAAAATTCGAAGACACGTAACATTTACCAACCCGGACTGGGCCCGCGTGGTGCATTATGGCCCACTCCCTCTCACAGAGAGGAGGCCTGTGTCCCAGCAGTGGGAACATTATAAGGCTGCCGATGAACCGATGAAGGGAAGGAAGATCAGAGACCAATTCTAATAATTAAAAACGTTCAAAATCTAAAGTCGACAACAATCCAATGTCAAAACCTTGTAAAAAAATTATGGAAACTCGAGGTATTTCTCACAGATTGAGACTGAGATCAGACTGTGAACGTTCTTAAAATTACGAGAATTGCCCCTCTGATTAGATTGTTGACTTTATAAATGAATATGAAACATTCTCAGGAGCATCCGGAGTCTAGATTGGTGCCCGGTTTATCAAAATGAAAAGTCTTTTATTCAAACTAGTCTGAGTTAGCACTTTTTGAACGTCAAAATGACTTAAAACAGTCCCCCAAACGCCCGCCCTTCCCAAATGTTGACGTACATCAGTGCTTTTTATGAGCCTATTGAAAATAAATGCTTTGACCAGATTCGCCCCCATAATACATGTGACTTAAACATAACTTACAAAATGTGGGTGTACTATAGGTACACCTCTGCCCAATCATACGGCGATAGAAGGCGTAAGGTTTTGTTATAAATAAACTAAAAAAACCGGCCAAGTGCGAGTCGGACTCGTGCACCGAGGGTTCCGTAAAAACCTGCAGGTATTCACGGTTTATGCATAAGGTTTATGTTTATGAAATTAAATGTTTTTTTTTTTTAATATTTGAGTTGACTGAATTAAAGGTAAATTGTGGTTTACGATTTATGACGTATTAAAAAAAAACTACTTACTAGATCTCGTTCAAACCAATTTTCGGTGGAAGTTTACATGGTAATGTACATCATATATTTTTTTAGTTTTATCATTCCCTTATTTTAGAAGTTACGGGGGGGGGGGGGGACACATTTTACCACTTTGGAAGTGTCTCTTGCGCAAACTATTCGGTTTAGAAAAAAATGATATTAGAAACCTCCATGTCATTTTTGAATACCTATCCGTAGATACCGCACACGTATGGGTTTGATGAAAAAAAAAAAAAATTGAGTTTCAGTTCTATGTATGGGGAACCCCAAATATTATTGTTTTTTTTCTATTTTTGTGTGAAAATCTTAATGCGGTTCACAGAATACATCTACTTACCAAGTTTCAACAGCGTAGCTCTTATAGTTTCGGAAAAAAGTGGCTGTGACATACTCGGACAGACAGACAGACAGACATGACGAATCTATAAGGGTTCCGTTTTTTGCCATTTGGCAACGGAACCCTAAAAATGAACACTCATCTGTCTACCTTTTCTGAACTATGTTAGGGTCGGCTTCCAGTCTAACCTGAAGCAGCTGAATAACAGTATTTTACATGGAGCGACTGGCTATCTGACCTTCACAACCTAGTCACTGGGTAATACGATACTGCTTAGTAAGATAGCACGTCGACGACACTATTTCCAATATTTGGAGTCGAATATTGGAAATAGTTTTGAATCTGGTTTATTGGTCGATAGGTATTGAAATGACAGACTCGAAGGTGTGCATGACTCAAAAATTAAGAATTTTGAGTTAGTTCCCTTTGGATCTAGGGGTGCGATATGTCAGCTAGCCATGCTAATATACCAACTAATAAAATGAAAACTATAGTCGAGCAAAAAAATTAATGAAAATGTAATCAAAACATAATACCTAAATAAAAGCTTCCTGTCATAAAGGGCGTGATAGCTTACATATGTATGTAATGCTGGATTATGTTCACAATTCACATGGCTGTTACGACCCGAGTTACAACTCGAGCCCACAAATGATAAACTAGAATCATCTAAGTAAAATAAATAGATCTAGTCACCAATGATCAGCCACTGAGGGAAGGAGGCAACACGACAGCCGACGCTACCGCAAGCAGTGACATCTAAAGCAGCATGACGAACTTGCTGTTGGTTGGACAGGCAAGAATAGAATGGTCAATTGTCGAAGTCAATGTCTTTAAACCAAAGTAAAGTTCGTTTTACCGAATCTTAGAGATCTAGGTCCCAACATGGTCTTAGTACAAGAGGTGCTCGAAACTGTAAACTCGGCAGTTTTTCTGGGCAAAACAGTAGATCCCAAACTTCAGTGGGGCCCACATATAATATATCAAGCCAACAACAACATGATTGTATTAAACATACCGATATTTTCAGCGACAAGCTACCCGGATTCAGTAAGAAAACGGCTAATAATAATAATAACATGATAAGTAACCAGCTTGAGTAACTAATTTTTGGTCGATCTTAATCTCAAATTAGTCTTAGACAATTTTCAGTTGTCATAGTTTGGGATAGAAACTTTCTTCTGAAATAGTCTACTTAAAAAAAGTCTACATAAAAAAGGACCTAGACAAAGATCGTTGGAAACGCAATATAAAATGACAGATTGTAGAAGGATTACTTCGGTGCGATTTCAAACCTGGAGAAACGAAATGTCACTTCGTATAGAAAGAGCTATTTCTATTCTTCGTAGAAATAGAAAGCGTCGTACTAAGCCTTCTGGTTATCAATCTTTTGAGCTTCTGACGACCGTCAATGTAACGACTGTCAAAAATGCGTGAGTGACAGCCGGACCAAGAGCTTAACGTTCTTTCCGAGGCACCGAGCCTTGGTATGTAACGATGAACTTTGAAAAAGATGACTAAAAAACCACAGCAGTACGCAAATCTTCGCAAGCTCTTGCTATTTCTTAATGTATGTATATGTATGTGTGCATTCCAATGGCTTTGAACATATGTTGCCAGTGTGCAAGTAAATCCACTTATCCTAATATTGAAGAAATCAAAAGTCTACCAGGTTTATCCGTGGAAACGTAATATCCGATCACAAAATGGCGTTCAGATACATCTGTAGCGCTAATAATATATAGTTTGTCGTTTATCTGCGTGGCAGGATACGTAGGGAGTTGCGCCACTATTATTAATATATACATCATCAGTACGCACCCTTTTCCGCCCCGTCCGGCTTGCAAACCACGTGTAATCTTGACCGCCCCACGCCTGCGCACGGCAAAGTTCAATGTCACATGCATTTATATAGTTCTGTAAGCCACCGGATCGATGCAGTTCGCCTGGACTCACAAAATCACTGTGATATTACGTGTGTTAGCATCTCAATCATTAGCATCTCAATCATTAGCATCTCACAAATAAACACCACATACAGTGGAATCCCGCTCTTAATTATATCTCAGCTCTCACTCCTATACGAGTATTGTGTTTATAACGATAATTTATAATTATTATTGATGTTCGAAATACAGAACTGTGCTTGCGTGAAGGACCTCGACTAATCGTTCGAATGCTACGAGTATATACGACCTGAAGCTCCCAGTTATACCTCAGCGTTTTACTCGTGTATATGAAAAATGGTGAATAAATCCCGATTCAGGACTCCAAGATTCCCAGGAAAAAAATGTCTCTGACAACGCACAGCCGAAACTTAGCGGTTTCTCGATTTTTTTAATACCCTACCCTTAAAGGAATAGGGGAAGAAAGTTCGTTATTTTACACGCTTTATATAAGCTTCACTTGTATGTTTGTATATTTGTATGTTTGTTTGTAACCGACTCCTTATAGCGCGATTTTGACCCGCTTTAAACGACCAGATTTCATTCAAACTTTGCACACCTGTCAAGGACCGATGACAATGCAATAATTTCATAAATTTGTGCCATTATCCTTGCCAGGGTTACCAGGACAGCAAAAAAACTGTCTTCGAAAACTACGCTGACATACGTCACAAACTAATTTGTGCCATTATCCTTGCCAGAGTTACCAGGACAGCCACACGTCACAAACTATACTGACATACGTCTCAAAATTCGAAACACCCTAAAAAATAGAAAATAAATAATAGTTAAAAAAAACTAAAAAACACGCTTCCATTGAATACCAAACTAAAAACTACAAAATAATGGAAAAAAAGCGTGGGGTGCCTGATATCAATAAAAAAATACCTTAAAAGGCACCCACAGTTTGGTATTCAATGGAAGCGTGTTTTTTAGTTTTTTTTAACTATTATTTTTTACAAGTAGTAGCTTATTTTATAAGAACAATATATGTATTTCCTAATAGATATCACGATATTAAAAATCGCCAATGGCTTTCACAATGCCCGTGCCATCGCCGCGCCGTTAATCTCCTTAGAGATCATCGATGAAAGAGAATATTATTACGCAGTTATCTTAACTAGCATTTGGCCTCAAGTATACATAATGTTAATCAGAGTCGCGTCCTTGGCCAAGAAATAGGTCATCCCAATTAAATTATTGATTATTATATGAATAATTGAATCCCTCGAATGTTGCATCGGATATCAACTGCCACGGTCAGCCTATTACTTACTCTGGTTTTTTGTACGTGGGTAATAGTGAAAGTTTTTAGAAAATAGAGGTGTCAAGGGACACCCGGATGGAACGAAGTTTCTTTCCAGGATTCATAATAGTTGTAATTTTTTAATTATTTATTATGTACAAAAAACCTGTATACACTCAACAAAAATATTCTCTCTCTCCCTATCTCCTTCTCTCTCCCTCTCTCTCTCTCCCCCTCTCTCTCTCCCTCTCTCCCTCTCCCTCTCTCTTTACCTCTCTCTCCCTCTCTCTCTCTCTCCCACTCTCTCTTTCTCCCCCTCTCCCCCTCTCTCTCGCACTTTCCCCCCTCTCCCCCACTCCCCCCACTAAACATTAGGGGAACGCAATAAAAAACTCTGTTTTTCTACAATTGATTGCGTTTTATTATTATTTTTTGCCCCATTTTGGTTTGGTTATTCAATATAAGTAAAATAAAACAATATCTAGGGTTAAACGTCATTTATTTACAAAGTGAAAGTAAAAAATGTAAAATTTGGAATTTAATTACTTTTTGAATAATGTTCAAAAACTTGAATTATGTTTTGAAAATAAATTGAAAACAAAGAAATTAATACTGTGTATTGCCTCCACGGGCTCTAATAAGGGCTTGGATACGTCTACCCATGCTTCTTATCACATTTTCAATCATTTACTGGGGTAAATTGTCTCACTCTTCAACCAGCGCCAATTTTAATTCTTTAACATTCCTAGGAGCAGGAATCCTGTCTCTTACCCTGCGGCCAATCATATCCTAAACATGCTCTATTGGATTTATGTCTGGTGATCGTGCTGGCCAGTCCATTTGGGTTATATCGATATCATTAAGATAATCGCGCACCACACGAGCAGTGTGGGGCCGTGCATTATCTTGCATAAATACAAAATTTGGGCCTATGAATGGGACAAATGGTATTACATGGGGTTCTAAGATCTCAGTTTTGTACCTGTGGGCAGTCAGAGAACCGATATCAATGATGACCAATGCGGTGCGACCTGTTAAAGTTATGCTACCCCATACCATAACGGACCCCCCGCCATATGACACCGTTTCGGTAAAATTTGCTTGATGATAACGTTCTCCTGGATATCTCCACAACTTTTCCCTCCCGTCGATGAAATTTACGTGGAAACGAATTTCGTCCGAGAATAAAACTTGACTCCATTCATCGGTCCAATCTTGGTGTTCCCGAGCGAATGTTAATCTTGCAACTCAATGACTTACTGCAAGTTTTGGTGATTTCGCTGGCATGTATGATTTCAAACCAGCTTCATTCAACCTTCTCCTCACTGTTCGTTCACTAACGCGTACGTTACGTACCTCTTCCAATAGATTTCTGGTCTGAACAGCCGTTTGACGACGATTTCTCAAAGTTTGCACCTTTATAAAACGGTCGTCTACAGCACTGGTTGCACGATTTCTGCCTTGTCCGCGCCTACGCACGTAAGATCCTGTCTGTCTGTATCGTTGCACAGTACGGTGGATAACAGATACTGAAACACCCAACGATCGACTCACTGAACGGTAGGTATGACCTTGGTCAATCAATGTTACAGCTCTGGCGACTTCAGTTGCTGTCAAATCACTCATTTCGTATGCAATACAATGTTAATTCTCCAAACAACGACAACGAAATGAGCAAGGGTCACCACTGACTGCACGACCAAACATTCTTATCAAAAACACTTAAAATCGCGGATTGGCAAAAACACGTAAGAGCGTATAATCTCTGTTTGATTTACTGTGACCGTCAAAAAGTCTCAAAATGTTATGTCTGAAGAGTGTAATAATTCAAATAAAGATCCACTTGTCGAATTACCCTCAAGTTAGAAAGAAAAAGACACCTTTTTTGTGTTCTGCTAATTAGTGCGTAGTACTAGCGATACAAATTGTATCTGAACGCCATTTTGTGATCAGATATTACGTTCCCGCGTATAAACCTTGTAGACTGATTGGATTTCTTCAATATTAGGTTAAGGAAATTCACTTGCACACAGGCAATAGTTCAAAGGTATTGGAGTGCACACATATACGTACGTTAAGAAATAGCAAGAGCTTGCGAAGTTTTACGTACAATGGTGTTAGATTTTTAGGCATCTTTTTCATAGTTCATCTTTACATACCAAGGCTCGGTGCCTCGGTTGGTCGTTGTTAGCCGTTGGTCCGACTGTCATTCATGCATTTTTAACAGTCGTAACGTATGTATACCTAACTCGAATATTTATACAGTTGAGATATTCACTGTAATTTTACCGTGCACCAAAAGCGTCGATACAATTACATTTGTAAGCCATAAACAAATTATGTCGTTTTCAGTGTTTTCAGTAGGTATTTATTTATTCCCGGCCTTTTATCTATAGGAATTTAGATTATGGATGGATTTACAAAGTTTCATTCGGGCGCCCCGTGTTATTGGTACCGGTAGCTTCTCCCCTTTATAACGTGGATCATTGAAACCAGGCATCAGTCAGTAGCTGTTGAGAGTTTATCTGGAGTCCTGAGAAACGAAGCACGTGGCACGTTCTGAATCAGGAGGAAGTTCCACGATACCAATTGTCCTAATAGCATACGATCATCGCTTGTTTGTGCGGGCTTTAAAGTACTTGAAGACCATCGTACCCGTTTCAGGACACTTATTCAATATATGTGTATGCACATGCGGCGCATCCGTTGCTCGCAGCGCAAATCACGTGTTCGCATTTTGTTAACACTTTAATCTAATATGCGTATAGGGTCAATTAAGGAGTTAGTCTTTAAATTTTATTTATTTACTATTCAAGTATCCTGTGCAACAACGTTGTCACAAATTATGATGGCTCGTAATGGGTGCTGCTCTCTCTTCGGCGGCGTTCGGATGGATTGGGTTGTGTGCATGCGTTGCTCATGCACACAACCAGCCATCCAGTGGGCTATCCCTGCCGTAAACTGTACAGCAGTTGGGCAAAACATATGTATATTTTCTTTATACTTAACTTTTACAGAATAAATGACTAAAATAAATAAAAAGTAGGTATTTCATTTTCTGAAATGAGATTCTTTTTATGGATTGAAAAATGGCCATCCATTTCGAAAGTGGTTGAAATGGAGTGGGAGGATGTCCTAGAGACCATCAGGAGCTGTCCGACCTCGCTTGTAAGGTACCTAGGTACCTGAAAGATTCCAATGCTAATTACAGTTTTTTTATGAAAACTAATGACTGTCCTTAGTGCGCTTTCTTTTACAAATGAACTTCCATCAAAATTCAGTCTCGCGGTTCTATATTATATTCCAAGGCTGAAACTTGACGATATAAAGTGCATAATAAAAGCAACACCAATGACTATACACTTACTGATTTTTACTGAGACGTGGATTACTTCGGAAGCGGATGCTAAATTATACCAGATACCCAACTATAAACATATTTATAACTATAGACATGATCGCAAAGGCGGTGGCGTTTCAATATATGTACACGAAAGTATAAAACACGAAATAACAGAAGAGTTATACGAACTGGGTAACCACTACCTATGGATACATATAGACAAACTATCATTGAACATCGGAGCGATATATAAACCAGGAGAATCCAACGTAAACAACTTCTTAGACACTTATACCTCCCAATTAGAACGACGAAAAAGGACGGTTGTTTTCGGAGACTTTAACATCGATCTACTTAGTAAAGACAGTCACGTCACAAGATATCAAAATGAAATAAAGGAAACCGGCTACGAAATATTAAATAAAATAAATAAACTGTATAGTACCCATGAAACCAGTACAACAAACACTATACTGGATCACATATGTACGAACATAAATAATCACGCATTCAGCATGTCTATAGTTGACTCGTGCCTATCAGACCATAAACAGATATTCCTGCAGATAGGCAGCTTGGCACCAAAAATAAACAAAAGGATCCAATACAAAGCACTTAACTACGAAAAATTATACAACAGTGCCTTAACAGCAGGCTATACCAATAACCAAAAGGACTACTACTACTTAGAAAGATTTATCTCAGATCAAATAAACAAAAATAAAGAAGACAAAACCAAAATCCTGAACCTACCACAATAAAACTGGATTAACCGAAAGATCACAGACTCAATCAACCTACGAAACCTTTTATGGCAACAAAGGAAATCTTTTCCAAAAGACGACGACCTCAGAAGAAATATTATGAAGAACAGGATAGAGTTAAAAAACTAATAAAGACACAGAAGAAAAATTACTACTACCACTTATTCCATAACAGCTACAAACAACCTAAGCAAATGTGGAAACTCATTAATAACTTAGCAGTGAATAAAATTAAGGACAGCAGTGCTCCACCCAAACTAATGTCAAACTCGGGATTTGTCACAGACGGTAACGAAATTTGTAACGTATTTAACTGCTTTTTAGGGTTCCGTTGCCAAATGGCAAAAAACGGAACCCTTATAGATTCGTCATGTCTGTCTGTCTGTCTGTCCGAGTATGTCACAGCCACTTTTTTCCGAAACTATAAGAGCTATGCAGTTGAAACTTGGTAAGTAGATGTATTCTGTGAACCGCATTAAGATTTTCAGACAAAAATAGAAAAAAAACAATAATATTTGGGGTTCCCCATACATAGAACTGACACTCAAAAATTTTTTTTTCTTCAAACCCATACGTGTGGGGTATCTATGGATAGGTCTTCAAAAGTGATATTGAGGTTTCTAATATCATTTTTTTCTAAACTGAGCAGTTTGCGCGAGAGACACTTCCAAAGTGGTAAAATGTGTCGTCGTCCCCCCCCCCCCCCCCCCGTAACTTCTAAAATAAGGGAATGATAAAACTAAAAAATGATGTACATTACCATGTAAACTTCCACCGAAAATTGGTTTGAACGAGATGTAGTAAGTAGTTTTTTTTTATACGTCATAAATCGTAAACCACAATTTACCTTTCATTCAGTCGACTCAAATATAAAAATTAAAAAAAAAAACATTTAATTTCATAAACATAAACCTTATGCATAAACCGTGAATACCTGCAGGTTTGTACGGAAACCTCGGTGCGCGAGTCCGACTCGCACTTGGCCAGTTTTTTGCTTCAATAGGCGCGGACTTAGCGAACGAAATACCTAACATGTACCACATAAACACAGATAATATTCTCATGTACGACACTAATTACACACACGACGTATCTTTGAATGAATTTGTCCCCTGCACCACTGACGAAATATCTAAAATTATTGACCATCTTGACAGCAATACTAGTACAGAGGGGTAATTGCGGAACTTTTTATCGGTAGGAATTGGTTTAAAATTCATAGTTAAACAACAGTCATTGCGTTATTTACGTTGCTGAGCCGACAATTTATTCGAACAAATGACACAATGGTTTAGAAATAATCTTCAATCCCATTCAGATTCTGATAAATTGTGAGTTTCGCAATTAGGGTGCAGGTCTGGACGGAATCAGTACAAAAGCCATTAAATGTCTTAAAAAAAATATTATCGAAAGATTAACTAACTGTATAAATATGTGTTTAACACGCGGTATTTTCCCCGACTCAAAGTGGCGCGAGTCACTCCGATTCACAAATCTGGAAGTAAAACCGACCCAAGCAATTATCGACCAGTTTCGGTCTTACCCGTTGTTTCTGAAATATTTGAACGAGTGATATATAACCGTCTATACGCCTATCTAACTGAGAACATTTTTTCATTGACCAACAATATGGTTTCCGTCCTAAATCAAGTACCCTCACAGCCTCAGTAGATTTAATAACTAAAATAAAAAGTAATATTGATAAAAAAAACGCTGTGGTAGGTATCTTCATTGACCTAAAAAAAGCCTATGATACTGTAAGCCATCAAAAGCTGTTACAGAAATTAAGTAATATAGGTATTACAAGTATCACCTTCAGCATGCTCAGTTCATATTTCCAAAAAAACACGCTTCCATTGAAACCAAACTAAAAAGTACAAAAAAATGGAAAAAAAGCGTGGGGTGCTTTTTAAGGTATTTTTTATTGATATCAGGCACCCCACGCTTTTTTTCCATTATTTTGTACTTTTTAGTTTGATTTCAATGGAAGCGTGTTTTTTAGTTTTTTTAAACTATTATTTATTTTCTATTTTTTAGGGTGTTTCGAATTTTGAGACGTATGTCAGCGTAGTTTGTGACGTATGTCAGCGTAGTTTTCGAAGACAGTTTTTTTTGCTGTCCTGGTAAACCTGGCAAGGATAATGGCACAAATTAGTTTGTGACGTATGTCAGCGTAGTTTTCGAAGACAGTTTTTTTGCTGTCCTGGTAACCCTGGCAAGCATAATGGCACAAATTTATGAAATTATTGCATTGTCATCGGTCCTTGACAGGTGTGCAAAGTTTGAATGAAATCTGGTAGTTTAAAGTGGGTCAAAATCGCGCTATAAGGAGTCGGTTACTAACAAACATACAAACATACAAGTGAAGCTAATATAAAGCGTGTAAAATAGAAAACAAGTTGTTAAGGTGGATGGATGATTATCTCAGATGCCATTTTGTCGCTAGATGGCGCTAGATCCACAATTTGGAACATTTTCAATTTTTACGCCTAACTTAGAAATCTTTAATAGATAACTTTATTATATGCGAAACCTAGGGCATTAACTTGATTTTTTTAGATAGTCACTGTGCTTGTTAACTGGTCTCATACAAAGATTTGTACATTCTAAAGATTTAGCCGCTTGACTTTACTCTTTACACACACATACAAAGTAAATAGTAGTAACTTTCGACACCACTAGATGTCGTTTTATTCAAACAGTTTAAAATGAAATTAATATAGGTACACTGTCCCTATAAGTTATAGTAATGTGACTGAACCTAAATTGTAATGTGTAAATAGTCATCATCTCAGCCGCAAGACGATCACTGCTGGATATAGGCCTCCCCCTATTTGGGGGGCTTTGCCATAATCACCACGCTTGGCAAGCGGGTTGGCGATCGCAGTGTGATGGTAAAATGCATAGAGAACGCTGCTGCCCATTCTCTAGTAAATCCCTTAGTCGCCTTTTACGACACCCACGGGAAGAAATGTAAGGAAGAAGAAGGAATGGAAGTGTAAATAGTGACGTGTACTAAATAAATAAATAAAAGACTATTTATTACATTGTAAAGCTTTTTATTGTACCTTACTATAAATTAATAATATTTATTTAGTAAAAAGGGGTTAATATTTTCATAAAAATAATCGTTTTATTTACTCTCACTACATTTACTTAGATAGTTTCCGTTTGGATTCAAACCATCGAGTCATACCACCATACAAAGATAACATACTTTTTTAAATATTTTGATATTTACAATTATGATTTTGAATTTAGTATTAGAAAGAATTATGTATGTAGATTACAATATAAATAACATCATACGTAAGTATATATAACGGCACATGTATCTTACACAACAACACAAAGGGGTTGCTAGCTAACCATAACATTTATTTATGTTTCAAGAATACCTACTTATGATACAATTTTGAACTGCAATAAATATTCTTTTACAATTGAATTGTTAGGCTGGTACCTAAATACATGAGTGAAACTTATCTACACAGAAAAATCTTATGAACTAACAAAATAACACAAACTATACATCGCTACGTGCAAAAAGCTTATTAATTATTCTATAATGTTCCCACTGCTGAGACTCAGGCCTCCTCTGAACTGTGGTGATGAAATAATTTACACTCAGCAAAGTGCCGGCTTGGATTCGAACCATCGACTCGTACCACCATACAAAGATACTTATAAATATTATAATAAAATATCTTCTTTTCTACGCGCTACTTTTTGCAGTCGCCGCCGCCGCCGCGCCGTATCAGTCTTCTGCTTGTCACTTTTTACTTCCATTTATATAATTTCCGTGTGATCTGAATCAAATGCTGGAAGACGCAGTTTTCGCTGCAACAAATGAATTTACACAGTTTTGTTAGACTATTCTTACTGAACCGACACCTCAGAGACCTGCGGAATAAGTTAGGAAATGAGTAAGACTTATATTTTTATACCTTTTAATTCCTTGATGTCTAGACATTTAGCATTTTTCTCAACTCTTCTCAAAATAATTTCCGGCAGTACACATGTTTTAAAAAATGTTACCAACTTCGGCATCATAGCGTTGATAACTTCCTCATCCCGGTTAACTTTTATGACAGTCAATGGTTGGGTGACAGATATCAAGCAAATGAAGTAACATTTATTCATTTTGGTAATTCGCAATTGACCCTGGACCTAGAATCAAAATAATAATAGCTGTTAAAAAGAAACAATCCAAGAAATACATTATTTTTATACATACATACCAAGAAATAATGATATTTGTTACACTGAACATTGTGTAAAATATGTTGTACTTTGGTATTGTCAAACAAAAACTTCATCACTACAAACAAGCAAAAGCGTACTAATGTAATGAACACAAAAATATGGTATCAAGTTGGGACTTACCATTCCAGATGAAGAATCAAAGTTGTGACCATATGACCTTCTTCAAGTCAACAATACGGTACCCTACCAAACCTGATAAGTTGTCACTTGATGTTCTTTCCACAGTTAGTTGATAAGCTTCAGTCTCTGAATCGGGTTGTGGCCAATCAAAATCAACAGTCTCTACTTGCTCTGTAACAGATTCAACTGTATTGAAGCTAGAGCTGCAGGCTATGGCTTCGTATCGAATTTCTGGTATACCACGCGAATAGGTTTAGGGCGTATCTTCAGCTGTCGAATGGTTGGACAGCTGATGATGATCTTGAGTTGAATGTGGACTGAAATAAAAGATAAATAAATGAAATAGGTACAGTTAAAAGTACACAGTTAAGACACAACACGAACCAACGAGTATCAAATAACCTCCACTCACGTAAATCTGATTCGAAATCTTATGGGAATCTAATTTACTCACTATAGATCACTAAAAGAACTTCCATGATGTCTTTTGAATACTGCTTGCACTTTTTTCCGTGATTTTCGCGGTCCTGAATACACATGTCGTATACATTTATGCAAGTTTATTAGTCGGGTTTATCTTAGGCAGTTCAGTTGCAATTCAATCTGTAATCAAAAAGAATAATTACAAACAACAGCAAATGTATCTTATTTATGAAATGTTTCAAGAAACAGAAATAACACCACCACCAAGCTGTTGTTTTCAGAGAGAATATTTGAAATTTGTAGTACCTATGTCATGTGACGACAATCAACGAGTGTTGCTAACGTTTGATTTTGTATTTCATCTTCTAAATCTTACACTTTTGTACCATTATAATAATACTCTATATCACCTTGAAAATCATTCATTGCACATAAAAATAACACTTACCGTCAATAAAACACAAAAACACTTCACTTTTCAATAAAAACCAGGGCTTTGAATAACGTTAAAAATTTGGTATCGTTACTTTCATCGGACGAAGATAACGTTATTAGTAGAGGTCACGTAATGCTTGGTAACGATACTTGGCATACGTTTTACCGGTAACTGAGTACCGTTAATTTTTTATTTATTTTCTTTCATCTCTTTCTTTCGTCTACATTATTGAAGTTGCATTTGCACCGTTTGATTGGCGATGTTGCCGTAGAGCGCCGCCGCCCATGGCGTTCCGCTTAGGTTGCGCAGGTTGACAACAACGCATTAAGTAACGATGTGATAAGAGAACGGTGTGGTGTAAAAGAAGATGTAGTGACAAAAATTGAAAAAAGTATGCTTAGATGGTTTGGTCATGTTGAGAGGATGAATGAAGGTCGGCTCACAAAAGGTATTTACAAGGCAGATGTGAGTGGAAACACCGGGAGGGGACGCCCTAGGAGGACATATAGGGACCTTATTGGTGATGTTCTTCAGAAAGGTCAGGTGCGTAGTACTCGCAACCGGCGTGTGTGTATGACCAATTTTATGAACCTAAACGAGGCAAAAGAAGTGTGTAGAGATCGTAGCAGGTGGCGTTCCGTGGTTTCTGCCTACCCCCATGGGAAAAAGGCGTGATTCTATGTATGTATGTATGTAAAAGTATCGATACTAGTAACGTTAATTGGTAACGTTATTTTATAGATTAGATACCAAAGTATCGTTACCCGTTTTACCGTTAAAATATTAACTTTATGAAAATAACGTTACTTAACGATACTTATAGTGTGAATTTGGTAACGTTAACAAGCCCTGATAAAAACTGTTTCACGGATGGCACTCATTTGAATGGTTCTCCGTAGTAGGTAGCACAGTTTTTTTAAGTAATAATAAACATGGTAAATATCCCGTTTTAAGTTCTAATGATACTGGTGTTTATTGTTTCGTGTGGATTTCATGACAAAGTCTCTTCCGAGCCCCTTTTCTTTAATAAAAAAAAACCTCGTCGTAAAGTTTAGTTGCTAAATTGGTGTCCAGATTCTTAAATATTATACCAAAATGTTAAATTTTGCGTTGAAGTTTTAGTAACACCCACCACATTTGTTTACCATTTATTTTATTGAAATTTCAATGCGTACTATTTTTATTTTTGAATTCTTAGCAAAGTACGATCTTTTAAAATGTATGGTACGATCTTCTAAAAAATAAAGTTGGCAACCCTGCTTGACGCATTTTGTGTGTGCTAATAATACTAGTAAAATAAGCAATTATGAAAAATCAAAGTGGTTTGTCTGTGTATTCACTAATCTTGCTGGTTTCACATGAATGAAATATGATTCAATCAATAGATGTACGTAGTACCTACGTTTCACCATTGTGTAGGTAGCTTCGCTGATCGCCTGATTTAGTCATAACTTACTTATACATCAAATTCTATTCTCTGATTTTATTCAACCCAAACCAATGGATTAGTACCTAAGCGTATCAGAATGTTATCAGTACCTACTTACATACATTAAAAAGATTTTTAAATCTGGAAAGTCGTGTACTAGTAACTACTTACTACGTATTTAAACTAGATAATACAATAATTACATTAGTATTGTATCTGTGTGAACCAAGGGCAGATCGCAGAGATATTTTTTTCACTTTATGTAAAGCATTCTTTCTCATTCCATAATAAAAAACATTTTATCAATCAAAAAATGTTAACTGCGCGGGCAAACCCGCGCGCCCGGCGCTAACTTGCTAGAAACACAATATTCTGGAAACGATTCGCAAGTTTTCAAGACTCAAGCAATCACGCTTTGACGGTATGGCAACAACGCGGGGTGCGAGCGCTGCTACTAGAATGGCAACGTCGCATTATCGAATTTAAAAGATAAATTCTTGTCTAAATGTTCGAATATCGAACAGCGCCATCTATTATGAATGTTTACTAATCGTAAACTCGTAACACAACAGCAACCAACTTTCTCGGTGGTTCTATAAATTTCCGTCAGATGGCGCGATTCAGGTCACTCACACATGTAAAGATTTTTCGTTTTTTATTCGGTCTAATTCTCCTAGAAATACTGTTTTTTTTATAAAATTTGGGCCATATGCGAACATAATACATTATTAAGTCTCATTAAAGTTGCTTTTATTCTGCAGAAACTGTTTATTTACCGAGATTTCCACACCTGAAAAATGTATGGCGAGGGCTATCTAGGCATTCACCTTAAGATAGATAACTTCACTAGCTCGGCACAAAACATAACATACGGATGTCCGCAAGGATCAATAATTAGCTCATTATTATTCCTAATTTACATTAATAACATTGTTAACATAGGGCTGACAGGACACCTAACGTTGTACGCAGACGACACTTGTTTTTTTTATTGTGACAAATCTTTACAAAACATTATAAAAGATGCTCAAAAAGACCTCGGCCTACTTAATGAATGGTTTAAATATAACTTGTTGACTGTTAATACTGCAAAAACATCATTTATGATTTTCTCCGCAAAAAATAAACCACTAATGGAGTTCTCACCGCTTACGATCAACGCAGAAATAGTCAAATGATCTACACACGAAAAATATCTCGGACTGTGGGTAGGTGACAAACTTACTTGGAAAATGCACATCAATCACGTCAAAACAAAATTAATGTCACTATTAGGGGCGTTACGAAAAGTCACTAACTGTATTCCGAAAAAAGTACGACTAATTATATATTATTATATTATATTATAACTAGCCTGCACTGTCCCACTCCTGGGCAAAGGCCTTATTATATATAACTCTTTAGTAAAATCAAACCTTGAATATCTAATTGAGATATGGGGATCCGCTGCTAAATCTAACCTAAACTCACTACAAAGACTACAAAACAAAATTATTAAAGTACTATTTCATTATAACTACCTATATCCTACAAAGAACTTATATACAAAAACTACTAAATCTCACACAACTTTACACATATTAGGGATCGTTCAACAATTACGTGATCATTTTTGGCCGTTTTCTTAACCCCCCCCCCCCCCCCCCCCTATGTGATCACAGCGTAATCTTTTGTTTTAACCCCCCCCCCCCCCTCGCCTTGATTACGTAATCTTCGTCCGTGCTTAATGTTTGCTGTTTTATTAGCACTGACACGTATGTCATGTTTCTATGGGTCTTAAATGACCTAAATTTGGGAAGAGGGTGTGTCATTTGTCAAAATGCAAAAGGTAAAGAACTTTAAAGTAAAATCAATAAAATAGATAGTTTCATTAGTCTTTATTGAAACGACGAAATGAAATAAACTCTCTCTCTCTATTTAAATATTTAGAGGCCTTCTACACGGTCGGGACCAACCGCCGACCATCGTAACCTTGGTCGGGTCAACCATTTTTTGTATTCGTTCTACACGGTCGGTGGTTGACTCAACTTATCTCATTTTCTCATTCACTCACAGTCGGTGGTTCACTTGTAGCAAGCGCACATTGAAGCGCTCGCGTCGGGCGACAGCGTTCCAGACGGTTGGCGCCGACCACGGACGCAGCCTGTCGCGAGGGATGCGCTCGCGACCAAGGCCGTTGATATCAACCAAATATCGGTCGGGTCAACCAACTTCTACACTGTCCATTTTTATATCAACCCGACCAAGGATACGATGGTCGGCGGTTAGTCCCGACCGTGTAGAAGGCCTCTTAGTTATATAAATGATGACGTAATCATGGATTCTCTCCCCCCCCCCCCCCCAAATAATCCAGATGTATATATAAGCACCCGACCCCCCCCCCCCCCCTTCGGTGATCACGTAATTGTTGAATGATCCCTTACAGTTGCATTCTTATTAAAAAAATCACTACGAATTCCGTACAATCAAATATACAAATACATAAAAAAACAACAACATACAACACAAGAAGTAAACACAAGTTTCAACTAAAGACTGCACGAGCACGGACTAATTAGGGTAGAAAGACAATATTGTTTGAGGGAGCACAAATGTTCAATAATTTACCGGAAGTGTTAAAAAAGTGTGACAACATAAACATTTTTTTAAAAAATCTTAAGAAACATGTATGTAGGTACACTGTAATGTCACCGGAGGCAAATATGTATCATTAATTAGATGTAAGCACTTTGTATCTCATTTTAAGCGAACTGTTATTTAAGTTCTTATGAGAAAATAAATTCTTTAAACCTAAACTTTGTGTAAGATCTGATTTCCAATTCAGTTTCTTCGTCACTCACATCTTAATAATTTGCATAAGTACTTTGCAAATCAAATTAAGAAAAACCACACCTTTTCCTTGTGGTTTGTTTTCGTCTTTCTTCGAGCTTTTGTTTTAAATGATACAAATAAATAATTTATCGATTCATCGATATTTCTCTGCATTTTTTCAATGTTTTGAACCCAATGATATTCACCGTTCGTCTTTGCGCGACACGTAAGGGTCGAAGCTTCATACAATATGCAGTGCAGTAGCAATCGATACAGTTCATGGAAATAATCGATTCATGTTACATTTTAATGAACTTCGCCGTTTCAATGCAACAGGGCAATGCAGACTTAACCTGAAGCAGTAGATATGTTGACTGACACCAGACGTTTAGGTCGACGACATTACAGGTCTTAAAACATAACGTTACGACTGTCCACTAAGAAAGGGTAGGCATAGATGAATTTCACCCTTTGGGCATTGAGAATAGGTTGGGACATGTGACATGACCGTAATTACGGCATCCTAAAAGTCACACTGAATCAGTTCTGGTTCCGCCAGGATAAATTTTGATCAACAGAACCGCAGGTGTGGTGGTGGTGACCAGAACGGATTTGCTGGTCTCGATCTCTAAGAATTCTGTACGGCTGGTAGCCAGCGACCCAAGAGTTCAAAAGCTTGGTTAATAGTGCAGTACCCGGGCAAAAAGAGCCGGAAGCAGTTTCTAACTGGGTCTACGCCTATGACAATTAAAATAGGGTATGCCACCATCCCATTTCTTCCCGTGGTTGTGTAAAAGGCGATTAAGGGACTTACTGGAGAATGGGCAGCAGCGTTCTCTGCATTTTATCACCATACTGCGATTGCCAACCCGCCTGCCAAGCGTGGCGATTAAGGTAAACCCCCCAAAAAATTAACCGTGAATGTGGCGGTTCTTCAGGCCTATGTCCAGCAGTGGACGTTTTTCGGCTGAAATGATGATGGTGCAATCACATAGAAAAGGCTAAGACTTCAAGAAAAGTATGAATCAAATTCGGAGAGTATCGTAAATCGTCATTGCATATAAACAAGCATTAATAAAATTATTAAAGCCCTGTTTCAATATCCCTACTTAACATCCACAAATAAAATCTATAACGACACTAAACTATTTAACATCACCAAAACACATCAATATAATACCTGTATATTAATAAGGAAAAACCTAACAAAAGAAATACACACAGAAATTACATATAAAAGAAATAACGAAGTGCTAACACGATCATCACGTCGGGCAAATGACCTAGTACTCTTACACAAACCTAGAACAAAGCATGGAAAGAGAAATATTAAATACGAAGGAGTGCAGCTATACAATTCACTACCAAAAAATATTAAAGAAGCTAAAACTAACTTATATTTAAAAAAATGTTAAAGAAACACATCTTCAACGGCTCCAACGTAAATAAATAAAATATTAAATTATTATTGTCTAGTATTGCATAGTGTGCACGGTTCTTTATAACAGTAACTGATAAGGATAGCGGGCTCGATGGGTAGAACGATGCGCGCCTAATGAGAATTTTCGATGTACCCACAAGACGAGCACTCTGCACTTTCTTAATGTTTACCTATATGTAGTTATTAAAACTTTGTTTCTCATTAACTGATTATGTAAATCTTTGAGAAATAAATGATATTTAGCCGTAAGTGTGGGGAACTGGGGATGTATATTCGTTTCGATTAACATGGCATAATTTATAAGGTGTATCACAATCGAATTTCGATTGTTTCAGAAAATGCTGAACTTGATCTCTGACCGCCTGGAGCGCCGCTTATGCGATGACGTGCTGGAAGTGGCCTGGTCCACCATGTGGAACGTCACTGATGAGACTCCACTGAATTGCCAGCGCTTCCTGGAGAACCGCGGCATGGAGTTCTTCCTGGCCTGCCTCAAGGTAGTCTTTTGTTCATAATTCATTTGTTTTAAGTTGTCATAGACTGGCTAACAAATAATATTACATAATGATACAAGTGTGTAAATGATCAATGCACACGCGTTTCATACGACGGTTTTCAACACACTTGCAAGGAAAAATTTCTCATCTTTTCTATAGAGTCGACATTTTTGATAATAATTAACCATATAACGATAACGTTAACAAATATTTATAGAAAATGGCGCGCGGGTATTGCTTTTTCCACGTGCCGCGGTAGCGACGTTCGCGCTGATGCATATAAAAGCACTGGCAAAACCGCTAAACAGCCGATATGAAAACTCTTTACGGAAATTGAAAAAAGAATGCAACAAACCACTAGTGTATAATAAGCTGAATTATGAACCTAAATACGTTGACATGAGAGTCACTTTACAAGCGTGTTGAAAAAATATTACTTTCAAATAACTACGTAAATTTATCGAATAAAAAATATTTTTCAGACATTCCCTGACAAGGAGGAGCTTCTGCGCAACATGATGGGCCTCCTGGGCAACGTGGCTGAGGTAGCAGTGCTGCGCCCACAACTGATGAACTCGCTGTTCCTGACCGTTTTCTTCGAGCTGCTGGACTCGTCCAGCGACGGCATCGAGGTCAGTATCATTACTTTATATATTTTGGTTTTTATTAATTTACTCTTCTCTTCACAGTATATTAGCATTACAGCTCGCAGAGGGAGACATGAGCTTTGAGTTTGTTTAATTAATCCTTGTGTACGGGATTGCGACACACGGCTTGCTGCCTTTTTTGGCTCTCTTTCGTTGTTTTTCATCTCAAGTCTTTCTCAGAGCACTGTAACTCTGTTCAGAGCAGCGTTCAAGAAAATGAACTACACTACAGTTACCGCTCTGAAAAAAAAAAACGTGTTGTTTTGTCGACGCAAATCTACAAAATAACGTGCGTATCGCATGATGCGAAATCAGGCAGGAGAAATTGCCGTGGAATTGGCTTCTGAACACCAATTCTTCGCAGCAACGCCATACTGAAAAACATATATCATAATCTACTATTTTTTATACGTATAAAAATCTTTAATTTTATACGCATATATATTTTGAACACAGAATCGTTTGATCTTTAGTAAATTAATTAAAAATATTTGGTTAATTCTTTTATCCAAGATTAGCCGATTTTTAATAATATTAAGGATGTAAAATTTAATTATAAATTTTGCCTATCCTAATTAAAGCGTATGAAAAACAAACACGCTCAGGTCGAGTGGAGTTAATTCGAGAATTTAGAAAACCTCGATCAGGCGAGGTTGAATTCTAAGTATTTGGTCCTTTCCGTTATGAGATGTCCGTTTTATTAGTTTTCTTTTAATAATAAATGTAAAAATTACGTCACAATTTATGAATGGCCCGTAATTTCAAATGCAATAAACACGTTATGTAATGTTCTTATTTAACATTCTACTTAACGTGAACGTAATCTATACAAATAAATAAAATGGAAGTGTCTGTTTGTAATTTGAAATTAACCTTTTCACTAAATGCATATGAAACTATTTACGGTAAGTACTTATGTACAGAAGCCAGCACATAAAGCTTCTACAATCTGTCAAATTTCTTTAATAGGTTTTCAACTTTATCCCTAAAGTATTAGGTTCAAGATTAATTGGGAAAATTTGACAGTTTCGGGTAGCTTGATCTGCTGGCATCTGTACATCAAGAGATCATTTTTTTTAAAATGTTTGTCTGTTTGTTCCGGCTTATCTCTGAAACGGCTAGACCTGGCTGGCTGACGTTACACGGGATTTCCACTGGCAGATAGCTGAAGTTATCAAGGAGTAACATAGGCTTTTGTCTGAGTATCACGTCCCTGTGTGATAATTTCCGAACAACAAAATGTTTAAGAATGGGAATAACAAGTTCTTGACCCAACAGGTCAGCTATAACGCTGCTGGAGTATTGGCCCACATGGCTTCTGATGGCCCACTAGCCTGGACCGCGTGTGATCCTCCCCGCGACCTGGTTCTGGACCGTGTGGCAGCTGCCGTAGAACGGTGGGACTTGCGTGCCGAGCGCAACATTAACTATCGCTCCTTTGAACCGATACTGAGCCTGCTGAATGCTCACCATACTCCGCAGTGCCAGCACTGGGCAGTGTGGGCTCTGGCCAACTTGACTTCAGTGTACCGTGAGTATTTTATTGCTTCTTATATTTTTGTTTTTCTCTTCTTATCTAGGCGCAAAAAACTGATAGGTGCCAGCTGGCACTTTTAAAATAAAATAGTCATGTTTGTTTTTTAGATTTTTCACCTTATTTATTCGAAAAGTACAAGACGTTGGACCTGGTGCTGGCTGTCATTTGTAGATCTTTGATAGTCGTTACGGGCAGTAAGAAGACCGAAAGTCTGACAACTGGTTTTATCAAGAGGTGTCGTGTTATATAGTTACTATGGTATAGAGCTGGGCAGTCGATTCATCCACGCTAATATTATACAGAATAAGTTTTTATCTAGTGCGCAAATTGTAACCATGAATTCAGCATATCATTCTAGACCCCCCAGTGTTAGAAAATTTTCGTCAGATATTAAAAAAAAAAAAATCAGCTGTTCCATACATTTTGATCCTGTAGGTATTGCATTTTTCTATGAAACAGCTGATTTTATTTTGTAAAACCGACGAAAAATTTCTGCGCAAGAGGTCTAGAATGATATGCTGAATTAATGGTTACAGTTTGCGCACTGGATACAAACTTATCCTGTATAGAAGAAAGATTTGATTGTTGGAAAAATTATTTGTACTGGAAAAAAACTAGTGCTAGTGTGAAATACTGATATTAAACTTACTCTTCAACATATCTTTGGTACAAATAAAAATTGTAGAGAGGAAGTAATAATAGGAAATCAGAGTAATTTCTTCTTGTATAAAACCGAATGGTTGTTATTTCCAGCGGACAAGTATTGCACACTGGTGGAGGAGGAGGGGGGGCTGCGTATGCTGAACGAGTTGCTGCTCCACCCGCGCCCCTATTACGAAATCAAGAGGCTGGCGCAGATCGTGATCGACAACTGCGCTAAGTACGCCGCCCGCGACTCCAGCAGCCCGACGGCATCCGCCTCTGGGGTCAATTAACTAGCGGCTTTATTTGGGGATTCCAATCCCCATATGGTTGAGGAGTAGCGTTTGTGCTGCGACATCTTGATGTCCTGCACGCTCGCCCTCATCATCTTCGGAGGCGTCTGGTTCTGGGTTAGTTTCTTATAAACTCAAAGTAATCGGTAGTGTTGCAAACAACAGTTCTGAAACCGTTACAAGAATGGACTTTCACAAGCCAAAAAAACTATGAAATTTATCTTTGTTAATGTTACTATAGAAACACTGTGTTAGTACAATAAGCAAATTATGGTATCCCTTAACTATAAGTGACTTTTCCGAATTTTATTCCATGTAAGCGAGCTTAAAACGCCTCGTTGTACAATTCGGATACATTGTTAAAAACTCGAACTGTGGCTATACCATTGTTCGTGACCCTTGGTCATTATTAGAATTAATAGCAATTATTAGAATAGATATTAGTTATTATATAAGTAAAGATATTGGTTTCTGGAAGAAATTTTCTTTTTGTGCTTTGTTAAAACATGATCTGTAATGTAAATAATATAATTCTAACTTGTAAAATCATAAATTACTACTATTCATTTGCTTGTTACTAGAGTTATCACCTAATGTATTATAAACATCAGATTTAGTTATTCTTGTATAATATGTTATTGAAAATATGATAATGCATGTTAAGCGTTTAAGAACATCATCTATTCTATAGGTTTCAATTAGATGTAGCTTATTTCTGAACATCACGTTCTAAAACTTCTTTTTGTATTTATAATTAAGAAAAAAAAAAATAGTTTTTGATACAAACATTAGGAATGTCACACATTTGACGCGTATCTTCGAATGAGATTTTTTTTTTCTTTTGTGACGTAGGGAGGGATATGTTTATTGAAATACTAACTATAAAAAAATATCCTATCTCTCTTGTAAATAAATAAGCCAGAAGGCTAATTCTCATAATTATGAAAAAATTGTCGGAATCAATGGCATTTTTGAGTTCTGACACGAAATTACTCGCCATGAGGCATAGCAGCCATGGAGCATTCAGAAAATGACATACGGACGTAGGTCATCCAAAAAATAGTTGATATATCAGTATGATCACCACGACCATATATCGTACAGTGCTTATCGGCTGCTTTTCGACTGTACTATCAATTTGTTGGGTAAAAAACATCCAGAAGTCACTTTCAAGCTTAATTCTATTTAGCTATTAATAGTACATATATTATTCATGATTTCGCAAAAGATAGCTCTTCAAATTTAAAACTCTCGTTACAAGGCTGACTGCTGGGTGTCTCAAAATCGTGATACTATTTAACAAATGTGTATTTGCTAGTTCGTTAATGTAGCTATTATTTTTGTCTTTCATACTATAACACTGAGTTGAACGGAATATAAAATATATCCGCGGTAAAAATACACAAAAGCTTTATATTGTTATAAATTGTCTTTTATATACCAACTGTTGTTATTCTCGTTTTAATACTTTTGAATATTCAGTGGTTATAATTAATTCGTATAAAATTCTAAAATCACAGCAACCATTCAATTGGCAGTTCAGTGATTATTTGGCACACTTTCCACAGAGGGTTTGTTCACGTCATACATACTTACATGATTAGTTATGTTTTGGTAATAGCTCACATTAAATTAAAAAACTACAATCGTGCTAACTATCAACTTTCATACTAGTCATATCTTCTTAGTTGTGTGAATATACGCAATATACTACTAATCATAAATGAAAATGATCCTCATCTGAACCGACAGGTCTTAACACCACTAAACATTACGCGATGTTGTATGTCCCGCAAAATGTACACGGAAAATATATTTGGATATAGTTGTATTTATTTTGGCTATGTATATAGTTGTTATATTTAGCTTTAGGTAGTGATGCCGCCATAACTTGGCTCAGTTTTAGCTTTATTGTTGTTGCCTAACGCAGATAACACTATTAAATCATTTTACTCGGCTAGGAAAATGTTCGTGATTGGAATGAAAAACGTTTGGACATAAAACGGAGATTCAATTAAGGAACTTCGTTAATACCTTGTACATTCATATTAAAAAGTTTTTCCCGATGTATATATATACTGAATTAATTCATTAATATAGTGAAAGTAGATAATAGATTCCAGTTCGTTATATTTCATAATTGTACAGTTAGTATAATAATTGTCTATATTAATATGATATCGGGTTAGTGTCATGTGAATCAGGCTTCACAGCACAACCTTAATAGATATAAGACATTAGATTTAAGAAAAATAATCCCAGAACCAGTGCACGCCCATGAACAATACGGAATACCTACTGAGACTAATAACGATTAAAGTGACGGAATAATGAAAATACAAATAACGAAAATACAAATGACGAAATAACAACGTTAATGATAATGGAATCATAACGTGAAAACCGATAAAATAATAGAACTCGAATCGCTGTGTACAAGTATGGAAATCATTGATTGAAAGGTGTAAATAAGTTCGAATATTAGGAGAGATTGTCTGAGGAAGATTAACAGTGATTTGATTAGGCAGAAAGAAACCAAAAGACCAAATCACCAGAACGATAAACGATTCGCAATTACAGCTGTTTGAAATTGTCTTACATGATAATACAGCTGGGTTATTCCGTTTATCCATCGTAAAGGTTGATTCGCGGAATCGTATGTCCAAGAATTTACCCATGGCTTATTTGGATAAACGGAACAACCGTAACCCCCTGATCATATAGAAGTTTTTTATTTTGTTATTTTTTGTGTGCTGTGTGTTTAGAATATACTGACAATGTGTTAACTCTCTGTTTGTAGCTTTAGAATTAACGCTTTTCAATAGTACATTACTCATTAAATTTTTTAGGTGTCTATGTTATAATAATATGGATTGACAGCATGAGGAACACACATGCTTGGTTTTGCAGTAAACACAGTTCTGTAAGATATGGCATCGAGTGCGGGCTTGTAATAGATCCGCCTCGTTGCGCTGGCTAGTTCCAGAGGTTTGCTGAGTTAGCTGTGAATGTCAATGTCTTTTGCGGTATTGAATTTGGATTGGACGAATCCCGACATTGTGTGTTTAGTTTTCATAAGGCCAATTTATAATAGATTTAAATATTAAATCTGATTACTTAGAATCTTTAAGATATTATTGTCACGAGACACCTTAGGGTCTCATTACACTCTTGCTGTTTAGAGGTATGGAACATATACAGGATCAGTTTACGTGACATGAAAATATTTGGTATTGTTTTGGCAATCTAGTTGGCCTGTATATGCAAAGAGCACATGATAAATCTAAACTTTTGATTAAGCAGTAGTTTTTAACTTAAACATTTTTGAAAATCAATAGTTTATCATGTTAATATATGTTGTGTACATATCGGTATTGTATCTGAACCGATCAATAGGTGTTAATGTGTAAAGGTCGTTGCACACTCGGCTCGGCAGCGGATCAGCACAGTCTCAACCCATTGAATCTCTTCACCCAGCACGTATACTGAACGCCATCGAGTAACCGGGGCGGCTCCACCTCCGCGGCGATGGCTGGGTGACAGCTAGTTGAGAGCGTCACTCGCACATATCAACCGGTACTTAAATGACGGCGATGCTATAGCGCGGTGATTTCCCCGCATGCGTTTCACAACCTTGTCGCGATGCCATAATGTAAACTTTCATGAATGAATGCTGGACGGGTAGAAGCCATGCCGATCCGTCGTCGAGCTGATGCGGCGAGCTTTTATTTTTATATAAATTATCTGTGTGGTGTTCACACATGATTGTCTCCTAGTATTTACATGATTTGGGTTCCTAGTGATCTAAGTTGATTAATTGCAAATACTGCTTTATTGTTCACTAAGACTATCAACACATCTGCCGAAATTATTGGAAAATTTAAAAACTTTTCTTTACCTGCTATGTCTTCGACCGCGATTTCGTTCTCGTAGATTCCGTACTTTCTGCTAGAAACTTTAAAGCTTTCTCCACCCTGTTTAAAGGGTAGTTTTGGGAAATTAATGATAATGATACGAAATGGTCTTTTCACCCCCCCCCCCCCCCCTAAATTACCAACTTTCGTTGCTTAATTACGGCAGATGTGTAGTTACGCTCTAGGTTTTGTTCCGTCAACTGTACACTGTACAGCCAAAAAACTAAAAATTGATTTCCGAAATAATGATTTCTGAAGTATTGATTGTAATCCTTTTCGAAGCCTGAATACGTATTTAGACTGTTTTGAAATAAAACAGCTTTGGCATATTGGATTGACGGAAATAACTAAATTATTAAATAAGATTGTTTGTTTGATCATTTTGGCAGAACTATATAGATTATGTTGATAATGCATGTATGCATACATCTATTAATTTTATTCTAGAAGTATAACTTTTGTTTTGGATTTGTCGTTTTAGAGACTTTTTGATGTTATCAAATAAATAAATCTGAGTGTCATTGCGCGTTGTTATTCGTGTTGGTACCTTACTCAGGCCGCCAATACATGACAACATGTATTGGCGGCTTTTGGAATTCTAAAATGATAAAGTGGTAAATAAATTGAGAAATTGACGGAAAAACAAAGATCTTGTATTAGACGAGGGGTTATTATATCAAAATAATATTTCAGGAAAAAATTGAATGTCAGCAATAGGAACCAGGCACTATCATCATAATAATATTGTTGTTGCTAAGATGACGTATGGGGCAGGAGTCACCTGAAGGTTTATTGTACTAGAATACAGTAGGTTAGGTAGTTGACGTTTTCACCACTTATGTAGCGTCATGTCAAACTTGATTTTCGTGTTACTATTTGTAATAAAAGGCCTTAAATGTTGAATGTAATATAATTTGAACTTTGTCTGGTATGACATAGGTGCTAGTTTTGTTCTGAATAATTACCAATCTCAGATTCTGAATTGAAGTATATTATTCAGTATTCGTTGAGTATACACGTACGCATCAGAGCGTCTATTGCCTGGTACGGGTCACAATTGGAGGCTGGCCGACGGTCCTCTAAAAATCCTTTCTTGTTTTCGGCAACTATTCGTGGTATCCTCACGCTGCAGAAACGTTCCGCTATACCTATTAACAAGTTTTTCTTTGAATACACACGTAAACTCAAGCCTTCCCATGGCTCATACATCATCAGCAGCTTATAACGTTCCCACTGCTGGGACACAGGCCTCCTCTAAGTGAGAGGGAGCGGACCATAATCCACCACGCGGGCCCAGTACGGGTTGGTAGATGTCACATGTCTTCGAATTTTTGGTTCTAAGACATGCCGGTTTTTTCCTCACGGTGTTTTCCTTCACCGTTTTGAGAGCAGTGGTGATGAAATAATTTACACAGAATTCGAACTCACATACCCAATACATACCCAAGAGAAACTTTTGAACGCCACCTGCCACGATCTTTACCTATATCCTCCTTGTGCTTAGTTGACGGTCCTAGAGCCCGTAAACGATGCTAAAAGAGGATGAAGTGCCTAGTACTCGCAACCGGTGTGCGTCTGTCTATACGCACGCCGGTTGCGAGTACTACGTACTTGACGTTTCTGAAGAACATCAGAGAATATCATCACAGGACATTTAATGACCATTATGGGATCATACGCACTATGCGTCCGGCTGCCCGCAAGCACATTATATACCTACGTAATATTCATTTCTATGCGCACTGAGATGCGGCTACCCGCAGACCGCTCCGGTTGCTCAAAGAGCTGCGGCCCGAGTGACGGCTAGCCGGACGGTTGCTATACGCACTGTGCGGTTCAGTCTGCGGCTGCCCGCCATTGAGTGAATGTGTGTGTTCTTCGAAACATATTACAAAATGCTTGCTTTCATCTCGTGTTTGCAAATAAGGATGCACCCAGTACTTCTTACTTAGTTTTTTCTTCTTTACGTAACGTGTGGAAATGTAGTAAATAGCAGCAACTTCTTCCGCGTCCATCTTTGAAATGGCTCGATATAACCGCAAATCGCTACCGTTCTTCAATCGCACGTTGCGGTTGCGAATGCGGCTGCCCGCGTTCCGGCTGGCCGCATTCGCAACCGCATCCCGCGGTCAGCCGCACGGCTAGCCGCATTGCGGCTACCCGCATAGTGCGTATGAACCCTAAGGTCACTAGATATCCTTATAGGCGTAGGGTCCTGGAAATCCCACTCACATCTGCCTCGTAAATACCTTATTATGATAGCCGCTAAGCCGCCAGTAATCCTCTAAATATGAAGAATTATTCTGTTTTTAATTGGCCTACATTAGTTCTTCTGGACAAAAGCTCCCCTTAATTCTTCCACGTATTATTTTCTTGAGCCAACTTGTACCAACCCTTGCGAAAGGCACGTCACACATCTACGTAGGTATACGTCCAAGCCGCCCAGTCATATTTTGCTAGGCCAGTTGGCGACGCTGTGCATCTTGTATATGTTATTTCATTATTGTTAGCAAGCATGCTACCAGCTTTGCCAGCCTGTTTGCCAACAATAGGATCCATAGTTATAGTCATTGATGACGCAATGGTTTAGAAATAATCTTCAAGCCCATTCAGATTCTGGTAAATTGTGCGTTTCGCAATTAGGGTGCAGGTCTTTATACCTACATTCCAAAATTGCCTTCCCACTTGCTTTTTGCTTAGATTTACCTAAATCAGGGAGGCCATGAATATTAGGAAGTCACTTACCAGCACTAAAATTGGTTAACAATTCTGTTTCATGATGACCAGTCAAACGTCTCGCATTGTCTCTTCCTCCATGTGGATCGTAAGCCTTGATGTGTTTTAAAGGAACTTTTTTCAGTTTGTGAATTGCCTTCTCGATTTCCCTGGAATTATTTAGGTACCTACTTACTAAGAATGATTTGGTCAAACCAAATCTTATTGATAGAATCAGAACTTAGATAAATACATTCGGGCTTCATAAATATGATCATACTAGCTTCTGCCCGCGACTTCGTCCGCGTTAAATTTCTGCACGAGGGGGTTAGAATGATATGCTGATTTCATGGTTAAAATTTACGCACTGGATAAAAACTTATCCTGTATAATATATAAATATAAGTATAGATTCCTGAATTTCCTTCAAACCTTCTTTTTTTCTTTTTTTTTTTTGGATGGGAAATCATCAAATGACTTCTCCCGCTCTGGGCGGAGCGGGAGGGCATGTCAGACTTTTACTGACTAAAACCCACCCGTGTTCCTTCAGTTGCCCATGTGCCAGGGTCACGGTATCTCTTTCGAACAATCTCGCGACCCCGGCAGGCATCGGTCCTAGCAGACCCCTTCAATTTGCTGACATCTCTTTGAGGCGCGCGTGGAACACTACGCGCCGTCGACCCAAGCTTGGTCCTTACCGGGCGGCGAGCTACCCACTGCTCACCGCCCGCAAGCTCGTGCCTACGGTGACCGGGAGTCAGCTATCGACTCCCGACGCCCGGGGCGTCTCCTCCTGCGGCGGCTAGGGACGCGAGGGCGCAGAGACTGCCACTCCCTCACGCGCCCCGCCTCCTCCTTCGCGAGCATTACTGCTTCGCAGAAGGAGGTGACGGCTTCCCATGCCCTCTCGCTCCGTACCATGGCTCGCACCAGGGCCGGACGCGAGAGGTCGCCGCCGCCGATCGCCTCCACGAGGACACGGCGGTGCTCCGCCCATGCAGGGCACACCTCCACCGTATGCTCCACCGTGTCCTCTAGACGATCCTCGCAATGGAAACACCCGGGCGTTTCCTCCCGCTTTATCCTGAACAGGAATCCCCCGAAGCACCCATGCCCGGTGAGAACCTGCGTCAGGCGGAAGGTGAGGACGCCGTGGCGCCTCTCAATTCACTCCTCAAAGAGGGGACTTACCGCCGCAATTGTGGCGTGCCCAGCGCTGGGTTGCGACAATCGGACCTGCCATGTCGCCATGAGATCCTGCCGGAGCTCTGTCCGCCGTGCCGCGATTTGTCGCGGCAGCGGAGTTTCGCCCCGACGTTTCGCCTCCTCGCGCCACTCCCACATGTGGGCGAGGACCTTTGCCTCCAGATCCCATGGCGGCTCCTTCAAACCTCAAGTGGCCCATACGTCTTCACCGGCATTCTCATATCTTGTATCAGCTCTACAGTAGGTGTTTAGTATAATCCTATAATCCTTTCTTATCTTAAAGATCGTTTCAAGTTCATTAATGAAACAAAGATAGCTATCTGAGAGCATTGGGAAACCTGAGACGAATGATGCTGTTGCATTCCATCAGGTTCTATGAAAAATCTTTTACTGGTCAACCAGTTGGTACTTTTTCGGAATATCTTGTCCGTGCCGATATGACGCGCAATGAGCACGCCATACTTTTGCCTACTTTTAAAATTGCGACACAAAAACACTTCCTTTCTCTCCATATATATCATGAATATATATAATATCTTTGTTCCTGTTCCTTGATTATTATTAAAAATATATTTATAATAAAAACATACATAAAGGAAAACTAAATTAACTAATTTGCTTTATGTACCTATGTAGGCAGATATTGTATAATTATGTGAATGGTACACCACAGACTACTTAAGTACAGGATTTTCTGTCCTTCCCTATTTTAAACGTTACATAGGTTGTCTTTAAAAGATCGCTCTTAGCGATATGACCGCACGTTGCACCCTACGTAAATGTTCTAATTTTATTTCTGTCATTCATATGGTTTAAGAGTATTCTATTCATAATCGGTATAGCCCTCTTCACTCGTTTGCACGATTCTCGGCAACTCAAATCCAGCTGCTACCAGCTGCTCTGTGAAGATTGTCTCTCAAGGTATCCTTAGAGCGTCCTATCCTGCACTTGTCGTTCAATTTCGGCCTTATAGTGTTAATTGGAGGGAGCAAATCTATATCAATAATCCGGTGGTTATTTTTCGCTCATTAAGTGTAACAGTTCTATTCTAAAACTTTGAAATAAATTGAAGAAAAGGTATTCGTTTGAGGGTAGGTTAGAAATTGGTATCAGTCGAACAAACTACAACACTTACTCTATACCGTTGTCCTCACGCATTTTTTTTGTAGAAAAATTAATGTGTGCACCGGAACCTTCCCAGTCCGTGAATGGTTTAGGATCCAACTGGACCTCGACTCCGTTCTCTGCGGCAAGCACTTCCAAGATAAAACGCGAGATCCAGAGGTCATCACCAGCATTCACCCCAACAGATGGACCAATTTGGTACTCCCACTGGCTCGGCCCAATTTCGGCATTGGTGCCATAGACAGGAATTCCAGCAAAGAGACAACATCTGTAGATAGTTACATTAATAGATACGTGCATGAGCTCAGAACTGTTCAGACAGTACTCGGCCTATTAACGGAAAGTTTTAAAGATCTGTTGTTGTATTTTTTGCTCTTGCCTTTTTATGTTACTTTTTTTAAGGTCATTCAGTGACTATCAAATGAGAGTACTTGCCTTCCTACCTGTCATAAATAGTATTTGAATAACTATAAGTCTAAGACACATAGGATCAGAGCGGAAGAAGACATTCGGAAGTATACGTGCCTGTAGTGTGTGTTAACAATATCCCTGGCGCACATCTTATCGGCACCAATACCGCAATAGTAATGTTCTGCTCTTCGGGGATAGCCGCCCTTGGGCCACCCCAAGGGCCTCGAATCTAAGCTGTTCAGATAAAAGTATTCTTGCTCAATACCGAACCACGGCTCGTCTTCCTTGCACTTCTTGTAAGCGTCTGCGCACTTTACACGATGGTTGGTTCCTGTGTAGGTAACAAGTAATGTTACTTGATTTTACTGCGCCACTATGGAGAGATCTAATCCGTAAACAGCTACAATGAAGCTGTCTGAGGAACAGACGTCTTTTTCCATGAAAAGAACAAAGCTAAACAATGAACTATTTATGGTTTTCGGTTATTGGATCATGTTGAACATTACGATAGATATTGATTCGGTAATTTATTACAGGTTGTTTTGATAAAAATACTAGTAAATGTGTGTCATGTTGCAACATCTATCCAAGTTTCTATTGCTAGGCATATCAGTTAGGCAATTCTTTGAACTCACGTGTGGGTTCCATGTTCTTATCGAATGTGTCACACATGACGAGGAGATGATTACCGTGTCTGAAAGGGTTCCTGTATATCGCACGAGGCTTTAAAAACTGATCGGCATCAGGTCTTTTTGCCTGTTGAGTACCGAAGCCATCGTAAGACAAAATCGGAAGATCTGTAATAAAATTTTGATTGTGATGAATGGACAAAGGGTTTATTTATACTTACCTACTTGATATAACACCAATTAACTAATAAATAAATGGCTATTTAATCTAAGTAAGGTATTTAATTTAGAATTCAAAAAATGAGAAGGTATGTAAAAACTTGGTAGATTTGATAGGTAGTGGCTGTGGCTACAAAACGACAGGATGGAAAATAAATAAAAATGATGTAGGTAGGCTACCTAATACAGTCAGCAGAGAATGACACAAAATTATTCTAAACACTGTTTTTCAGGTTATCATATTTAGGTATACATACAGGATAATTTTTTATCCAGTGTTTAATTTTTGCATAATCGACGAAAATTTTCTACGCTGGGGGTCTAGAATGATATGCTGAATTCATGGTTACAGTTTGCGCACAGGATAAAAAAATATCCTGTGTATTATGGCTTTTTTGTGGGTGGAAAATCATCCAATCACTTTGCCCGCTGTGGGAGGAACGGGAGGGCGTGTCAGACTTTTACTGACAAATACCTACCCGTGTTCCTTCAGTTGCCTATATGCCAGGGCCACGGTAAAAGTCGTGTCCTAACCAATCGTTCATTAGTTCGGCGAACCTGAACGCACGGTCTTGTTGATAAAGCCTTCACCTTCTGGTTTCTGAACAAATGTGACATAGGTAAGCACCTATATGAACCCGGCGATCTCGTATTCACGCAAACGATATTTTTGGTTGGGACGCGGAGACATAGCACAGAGTAATATTACATCTATTCTGTTTTAAGGCTCCCACAAAATGGCGCATCACGACTCTCGTAGAACAATTTTAATGTAAACTTCATGGAAAATGTTCTACAAAAATCGCGTCGCGCTATCGTGTCGAGCCTTTATTCATAATACTGCGCTCGTTGGTGTAGGTAAGTATTAAAAACCAGAAACCTTTCATATTTTCATCAAAACAGTTCAAATTCCTCTTAGTTCGCAATCTGCATTCCAATTTGTGCATACTTTCTAGATTTCTAGGAAAATAGTCATAAGGCGGCAAATATTTGGCAGACCGAGAATGTGTCATATTCTCAAGCGTCTCATCCATTAATTTCTTATTCCAAGCCTCCACGTTCCGCGTAAATTTATCTGAAAGCGACCATTTGAACTGTAAGTAGAAGAACTTAGATATCATCATCATCATCATCATCATCAGCCTATATTGTTCCCACTGCTGGGACACCGGCCTCCTCTCGGTGACAGGGAGTGGGCCGTAATCTACCACGCGGGCCCAGTGCGGGTTGGTAGATGTCACATGTGCGTCTGTGTGTGAGATTGTGTAGGTGTTTGATATGGGTATGAGTTAGTGTATGTTATACTATATGTGATGTGAGTGAATGTAAAGTTATGTTCATTTGTGTAAGTCTGTAAGGTTGTGCTTGTGTATGCTTATGTATAGGATCTTTTGTGTGCGGGTGAGTTAATTTCAATCAAGGGAATCAGGAGAGCTTCAGTCGTGGCATTGTCCTGAGCTGATAGCCACTTCGTATATTTAGCTTTACAATTGTGTTTGGAGCAAGCCACTAAGTTCAGAAGTTTATTCAGTTTTTGATAGATGTAAGGACCGACATATCTAGGGGATCTTTGGGCGAACTTTGTACGAGTAGTGGGTATATCCCATTTAATCTGTCTACAAGATCTGGAAGATCATTAATAATTTAAAAGACGATGGGCGCCAGCGTCCCCAACATTAAAAGATAGTCAACAGACTGTCATAAGCCGTGTGTTGCCGGACGTAAAGAATAGCAACATCCCATTTCTTCTCGTGAGAGTCGTAAGAGGCGACTAAAGAACTTACTAGAGAATGGGCAGCAGCGTTCTCTACGCATTTTACCACCATACTGTGATCGCCAACCCGCCTGCCAAGCGTGGCGTTTATGGCAAACCGCACCCTAAATTGGTGGAGACGTATATCCAATAGTGAACTTCTCTTGGCTGAAATGATGAACAGACTTGAGACGTATCTCATTTTAAAGGTCTTGGCTTATTGATGATTCTCTACTATGGAGACAGCCGTCAAGAGTACCTATAGGCCCTATAGTATAGGGTTTTCAGGAATAAAAAAGAAATGTAGAAAATGTTGCTACCACAGTCTAAATCACGTTTGATATTAAGTGAAAACCGTATCAAGTTTTACATAATGTTCTTCCTATTGTTTTATTGTCCATGATTTAACATACTCACGCTTGTACCCCGTAGGTGTAGGTATAAATTGTGTGTCTACAAACCGATATCTAAATTCAGTCAACATATTAGAAACATATCTCATTTAAAATGTCTTGCTGATTACTTTTACTATGGCGACGACCGTCAAATGTATGGGGTTTTAGCAGAAAGAAGGAAATATAATGTACCTATCTACTGTATACTACCCGTAGGTGTAAGTAGAAATTGTGCACCCAAAGCCGGATTTCAAAACTTATTAAACAGCCTTGATACTATTCCTTATTTAGAATGTTTTACGTTTAGCTTACTGAACATTTTTTACTATGGCGATGACCGTCTTATGTATGGGATATTAGACGGAAACAATAACTTGGATTAGGAATTTAAAATAAAAAAATGAAAATCGAAAAGGTACGGTAATATACTTTATTTAACATGACATAACTACAATTGCGGTCTGTTGAAATCAACATTGTGAATGTTTGTGGTGTCTTCTGAAAAGTTTAAAATAGCTACAAGAATAGATACAGCTCTTAGAATCTATTATTATAAACCTGTAAATCTTACCTGACCCACCTAGCTTGTCATTGGTCCGGTGTATTCTTTGCTTTTTCGATGTGTTTCTCGACCATTTCCCTTTATCTGGACCTGATAGACGATAAATAGCTTTTCGACTGACCCTGTCTGTTTCTATCGACTCTAGATATTTGTAAAAAAAAAACCTTTATTTAAACTAGGCTGTGATTCAGCAGTTTTAACTTTAAACGTACCTTTATAAAACCCCTTCACCACTTCCTAGTGCTTTAGCAGTGAAGAAGAATTGGCGCAAAACACGCCCCAGCAGCACAAGAAGAATTTGATTCTATACAATAGTACATAAGTAATTAACTTATTAACATTACGAAACACAAAAAATTAAATTAATTATTTGCAATATTTCAGGTAACACAATATACACTGAAAACTATACTGAAGCAGGAATAAATAATAAAAAACAAAAACGTAAACTGAATTTAGAACATAAATTAAAGCCACCAGGCATACAGGGCATGAAGGGGTCCGCTGGGACCGATGCCTGCCAGGGTCGCGGAATTGTTCGGAAGAGCTACCGTGGGCCTGGCATATGTAACTGAAGGAATAAGGGTGGGTTTTAGGCAGTAAAAGTTTGACACGCCCATCTGATCCACCCTGAGCGGGAGACGACATTTGATGATTTCCCACCCACAAAAAAAGGTATAAAGGGCATGCCCGCTTCCATATGCAATGCTGTATTATGTTCTTTCTTATAGCTATAACATGAAGAAACTAGGACCTGCGGAATACAATAAATTAACAGTTAAGACTACGAACAATAACATAGTCAGAAAGATGACCAGTCATCACAAGCAGCATCTATTCACGAGTATAACGCAAAGGCCATTACCATGGCCATGGCCATGGCTCGCCATGTTGACGAGCATATCATCCGTGTTCTATTATGGAGACTGGAAATAGGTGTGTTTTATTTTACTGGACACTAAGTTGCTAATTAAACCTGCGTTATCAAACTACATTTTACAAAATGATCTACTATAAGTTTGTACTTACCCACATAGATAACAGCTAAGTATATGCTATACATGCTGCATGTATTTATTTCCATTACTCCTTACGATATCTTCAAATTGCAGAGGGATACAAAACAAGCGAAATGTGCGTGTACTATTTATAGGTTCACCTCTGTCTATCTTTTCGTAGTCGTAGATAACAGGCGTGATGTTATGCAATATATGCGTTGTAACTTGTAACTTAGTATGATACCACTGGTGAAATGTGCTAGTTCATTTTGAGTAGGTATCAGAATAAGTTTGTTATTTGTTGTTCTATAAAATAGAGCTTACCTCTGTGTACCTACACCTTAGTGGAACATAAGCGTAATATTACGATTAAAAGTTAATATCACTAATACATATGAAGAAAGTACAAGCCTAAGTACTTACCTATATTTATAGTTCAGCAGTACTGTTTTTCTTTGCCTACCCCTCAGGTTAATATTGAAGGGATTTTATGTGATCTAAATAACATCCCTTCAGTATTAACCTCTACTATTAAAGTAATTAACGTCTATGGGGAATATTAAAAACCTAACTTACAAAACGTCTGGGTGTCTAATACATCTCGGCCCATTTTTAAAGAGAATTACAGGTGTAATCATATGTTATGTTTTAAGTTCAATGTAATATTAGATAATTAGCAATCAATTTGTTAGATTTCCTTTATTTTAATTAATGTATTTACTTGAAAGACATTTTGGTATTAATACTAAAAACAAAGACTAATTTTTGCCTTCTTTTTAAAGTTATTTGTAGCAGTTTCTCTTTTAATGGACCAACAGACCCCAAACAATGGACCTAACATGTTTTCATCCCAAATTCCTTGATGTAGTTTTTCCAAAACCTTTAAATCTTGGTGAAAACGATCCCCTTGTTCGCCACTCAAACTTCCTAAGTTTTCAGGGAAAAACTCAGATGAAAGTGCAGAAAATGAATCTCTAATGACAAGCTCCCATCTGTTGAAAATTGTCGTTTGAAACGAACGAATAAACAATAAACTGTGGTCACCACGTTAGATAGTTAAAAAAAAACATTTGACTGCAGCACGCGTAGCATGACCACCGTAGAAATGTGTTTTGTCGACGGAAGAATAGACAAAATTACAGATTGTAGAAAGATTAAAGACAGAATTAAAGATTGCAGAAAGATTTGTACCGTTTTATGCTGGCGTAGCATGACAATTCTATCTCTATTCTACCAAGAATAGACAAAGTTCTTTCTATGGTGGTCATGCTACGCGTGCTGAAAGATATTGTGGCGTGATAAAATATTTCTGCTTACACTTTTAGGTTTAAGGAAGGTAGATTAACATATTTATAAAAAAAAATTGAGGTATAAAAAAGAAGTTAAATTTTGTAAACTAGTGTTATTATTATTTACTAATTTCCTAAGAATAAAGAAAACTAGAATACCTTCTCTGTATTTCCGAAACATTACAGTACATATAAATAGTTTAATGAGTCATTTCTATTGACTTGCTTTCAAGAATCGATATGTAATAGTTCACCCACTTTTTTCCTTTTACCCACAACACTAAAACTTGTGTCTCTAATTATTAACTTACTTATTTATGTGTACCTACCTTCCTCATAAGTAATTCTTATATTTAGTTTTAAGTTTACCTTGTATTTCTGTATTCTTTTTTGAGAAATAAATGTCTTTAAACGTAATTCACTCTGTCCACGACTTCGGAGAACACTGGTAATATGTGTTCCACGTCTATGTCAGGAATATTAAAATGCCTAATTTGCGAAAAGTCTGGATGACATTATACAGGATGACTTGTTATGAGACGTATTACTTCCAGGACGTGATAATGTGGCCCATTTGCAACTATAAGGCATCCCATGCAGCCTAGAACAAAATTTATGGAATTCCAGAAAAGATAATGTTTTTTTTTTTAATTTTGCTGAATTCGTAACTAAATATAACTTTAAAGTCTCAAACTGAATGGCTATCGTTGCTTAAGCACCTACCTAATACTTTAATACACCTATCGATGTCTCAAATTTTTCTTAGACATTAAGCAGTTAAAATTTAAATAATGAAGTTTATTAACTATTTTTGAAAATCCTCTCATCATCTGCCTAGCCTTTTTCCCAACTATATTGGGGTCAGCTTCCCGTCTAACCGGATGCAGCTGAGTACCACTATTTTACATGGAGCGACTGCCTATCTGACCTCCACAACCCAGTTACTGGGTAATATTACTTGAACAAACGACTGTTTGTCAGAATTTCGGGGTTCTGACGACCCACTGTCTAAGATCTACGAAAAATAACCGGGAGCAACGGTTTAACGTGCTTTCTGAGGCACGGAAGGGTCTTGGTATGTAAAGATGGTCACCCATTTACGGTCCAACTGCGGCAAGCGTAGCTTAACCGGAATGACCAACCCGTCCGGCTGTTATTACTTATCCACAAGCCCTTCCATCTACATACGAATATTATAGGCGTATTAAAATATTACGCTTTAGTTTTACGTTAGTTGGCTAAACTTGCGTTTGATCTCGTTCACCTTGAAGACAAATACAACGTAGTGCGTATGACAGAGCCTATGTTGCAATCTAGACGTATCTTTGCCCACCCCTCCCTACACACACCCCTATTACCCCACAGGGGGGCAGACTAGGTGAGGATTAGTGGTGTGATCTCATGTGCTCAGGTAAAATGAAAAGAATAGATCACGTCGCGTGACATTAATTGTGAAACACCTTTTTGGAATCTACGCATGAAATGTTGTTGTTTATGACTCATATTAGGGTTATTAGTAGGAAAATTGATACGTATTATCTCTTCTATTGAGACGAAAATAACAAACAAACATGTTTGTTTTCGTTAGATAAATGAAACTGAAAATTTCTTCAGCAAACGTCATACTAGTTCAGACTTTGAATAAAAAGGTTTATTAGCTCGTAACCGTAACGACGAATATGACACAAAAATGAAATCTACGGGATTTAAAAAAGTGAAACTGAGGACGGAGTCTATTGCCCTTTATGTTTTGTAGCGATAATAGATTGTAGCCACCTCATAAAAATAAAAATATCAACTCCAGGGCGCAAAGAAACATCTGAGAACAATTTATATCGATCCCTCAAGAAAACGCACTTCACTGAAGACGAATAGGGTGTAAGGATACCTTGCAGAAAAAGTAATCAACGGCTAGTTGGACTTGGTCAAAGATGGAGGCACACTTCTAAAAATCTAGCACCGGTTCTAACAGTGAAGCAAATCTTGACGTGACTGAGAACTTGAAGTCTTGGGCGATTCTAATAATTCTTTGGGCACATTTGTTATTGCTCTTCAATCTGAAACTCCTAGTACCAGCAGCAGCATGAGCGTAAAAGTTTAACTGTAAAAATGTAGATACTATAACCTACTTCTACTCACAAAAATCAAAAGAAAATTGATTTACAGTTATCTCGTTATATGCTACGAATATGCCTTTTGACGACGTTGAACAGGGTTCATTTCCTGAAATAAATGGCAATTTTATGCTCCGGAAACAAAACCTCCAGACCGCAAACATATTGCATATAATCTAATCAATGATGTCTACAACTCAACACAAGAAAACGTAAAAGATGAACGGAAGAACAAAGTTGGTAACATGTCAATTGAAGGTTGCTGCAATGTCAGGCAGGACTCGGTAATTTGTGTCAACTTTTTCATTAATTACGAGCTATTTTGAGTCCTAAACTTGTATTAGTTTTTATTTATATACATCATTTCAGCCGAAAGACGTCCACTGCTGGACATAGGCCTCCCCCAAGCTCCGCCACTTCGACCGGTTTTGTGCTTCCCGCATCCAGCGGGTTCCTGCGGCCTTCACAAGGTCATCGGTCCACCTTGTTGGAGGCCTTCCAACTCTACGTCTTCCGGTACGCGGTCACCACTCCAGAACCTTTCGGCCCCATCGGCCATCTGTTCTGCGAGCAATGTGCCCTGCCCACTGCCACTTCAGTTTAGCAATTCTTCGGGCTATGTCGGTTACCTTGGTTCTCCTACCGATCTCTTCATTTCTGATTCGATCGCGTAGGGAAACTCCAAGCATAGCCCTCTCCATCGCCCTTTGGGTGACTTTCAGCCTTCTAATAAGGCCCATTATGAGCGACCACATTTTGGTTCCATATGTCATCACTGGCAACACACACTGGTCAAAGACTTTCGTCTTGAGACACTGCGGTATGTGGGACGAGAAGATATTGCGTAGCTCCCAAAACGATGCCCAGCCGAGTCGGACTCGACGATTGACCTCATTCTCGAAGTTGGACCTACCTAACTGGACAGTCTGTCCTAGGTACACATATTCGTCCACAACTTCGAGTGTAGCGCCTCCGATCTTCACGGGAGTGGGTATCACACGAGCATTGGACATGACCTTTGTTTTGTCCATGTTCATCCTGAGACCCACTCTTTCGGAAGCTCTACTGAGGTTATCGAGCATTGTACTGAGGCCCTCCATAGTCTCAGCCATGACAACTATATCATCGGCAAACCGAAGGTGAGTGATGTACTCGCCATTGATGTTGATGCCAGCCCCTTTCCAGTCCAGATCCTTGAAGACATCCTCCAGTGCAGCGGTGAACAGTTTCGGAGAAATAACGTCTCCCTGTCTCACCCCTCGCTGCAGAAGGAAAGGTTTCGAGGTCTGGCCCTGAAGTCGGACTGACATAGTGGCGTTTTCGTACAGACACTTCAGCACCTCGATGTACCGATAGTCGATCTGGCACCGTTGAAGACACTGCAGTACAGCCCAGGTTTCGACCGAATCGAAGGCTTTTTCGTAGTCCACAAAAGCTAAACAAAGAGGCAGGTTCTCTTCGGTCTTCTGTGTAACCTGCCGCAGCGTATGTATGTGGTCCACGGTGCTAAAGCCTTTACGGAATCCGGCTTGTTCGGGAGGCTGGAAGTCGTCAAACCTGCGCGCTAGACGGTTCGTGATGACTCTTGAAAACAGCTTGTAGACATGGCTCAGAAGTGAGATGGGCCTATAATTCTTAAGTAGGGCATTGTCACCCTTCTTAAAGAAAAGTACCATCACACCTCTGTTCCATGCCTGTGGCGTTTTGCCCTCGAGTATGACGGAATCAAACAGCTTCTGAAGGGCCTTGAGAACGTGTTTCCCGCCAGCCTTCAGGATTTCAGCCGTAATTCCGTCATCGCCCGGCGCCTTGTTGTTTTTAAGCTGTTTCAGAGCCATCCGAATCTCGTACAAGCTGACGTCCGGGATGTCATCGGTGTAATGTCGGGTCAACCTAGCTCTTGGGTCATTTGCCAGATTTTTAACGGGGTTACTTGTTGACATGTATAACTGTCCATAGAATCTCTCAATCTCCTTAAACAGCTCAGGTTTGGCGGATACGACTCTGCCATCATCGGTCTTCAGTTTCGTAAGCTGGCTCTGCCCAATAGACAGATCCTTAGTAAATACCTTGGAGCCTTTATTCCGCTCTATCGCGTCCTTGATCCGCTCTGTGTTATAGCGGCGAAGGTCGCTTTTCAAGGACTTCGAGATCTGTCTATTGAGCTGCCGGTACTCGAGCGCAGCTTCTAAAGACTGCAGGATCATTCCGCGCCTCTGTTCCATGAGCTGTAATGTAGGATCTGAGAGTTTCTTTTTTCTATTAGTACGGCGGGTCTTGAAGAACATAGACCCGACCGTATGGACAGTTTCCACGAACCCATTGTTAAAATCGTCCACGGAGCTCCCTAGGCACTCAAAACGATTCTGGAGTTCGAGCTGAAAGCTCTCGGGGTTTTGAAGTTGGATCGGTGCTGGACGGAGCGTTGACTTCATCAGCCGACATCTTTCCAGCTTGATATTGATATTCAATGTGCCTCTTACCATGCGGTGATCGCTCCCGGTTTTCACCGCGTTGATCACAGAGACATCATTGAATATTTGCTTCTTCGTCGACATAATAAGACATATAACGATGAATTTAACGTAATCGACATTCTTTTCCTTAGTAAAAATGCATTTAAGAAGGAAATCCGAGCAACCCTAAAGGATCAGCAAAGTAATTTAAAATAGCGCAATATAATTTAATCACGTATCAATATAATTTAATCATGTATGCACACAAACTTAACTGCACTGCACTTACTTTTTTTTTTTTTTTAATTTCCAAATCCAATTCCAGAGTTCTAGGACAATTACTGTTGTATAGGTATTGTATCTGTGTTACCAGCTAGTTTTAAATACTTTGCATTGTAATCTGTGGAGAACGTTGTGGGTAGCACAATTGTTCAAAATTTAATATCTAAGATAATATGTCTATCTCTTATTGTGTTACTGTTTGTTTTTCCTTAAATAAATAAATAAATAAATAAATAAATAAATAATGAAGTCAATCTCTCTTCATTAATTACGAGCTATTTTGAGTCCTAAACTTGTATTAGTTTTTATTTATATACATTAATTCGTAATTAAAAGTTGTTTTAAACCCTGTTTTTTCTTACCGTTTTGAACATTGTTTTAAACACTTAATACTGAACAATGACAAACATCTTGGAACAATTTTAAAACAATCTGCACCCTAATTGCGAAATTCACTATTTTTCAGAATCTGCATGGGATTGAAGATTATTTCTAAACCATTGCGTCATTTGTTCGAATAAATTGTCGGCTCAACAACGTAAATAGCGCAATGAATGTTGTTTAACTATGAAAATGAAACCGATTACTATTGATAGCAAGTTACGCAATTACCCCTCTGTTTAAGTGATGGCAATCCTGATTACAACCGATATTATTTTTAGATTTATGAGTTTTCGGTGAATGAATCAAACAGTCTGTAAGATGTCTGCATACCAAATTCGCCAGGTGCCGGCCATCTAAACGCATTGGGGGCGCATTATGCCCATAGCAACGATTAATCTGGGGTCTCGTCCAGCGTACGTTAAGCAAGTTGGACCACTTTTAAAATGAGACACCCTAAGCTTCGCGCGCTTCTAGTTTCCTTCGGTTTTTTGTATGGACTATTGATACCTATTTGGACAGTAACTACAACATTTGTTGGATCAGCTAGTAAGAGTTATTATTTAAAATAAATTTTCTGAATTTACTTGGTATAGAATAAATATACTAACAATCGGAAACCACATGGCCAAAGTTTGACAAACTGTGAAATGTTTGCATGATCTTTGAGGCACTTTAGAAAGGTTATATAAGCTGAAGATTTTCGTCTCAATTGCATGAGGAAAAAAAATATCTTAGGACAACCAACACAACGTTATCTGATCCCAAACTAGGCAGAGCCTGTACTGTGGCAACTAGACAACTGATAAACATACTTATATACTTCTAAATATATACACATTATAGATAAATTACACCCAGACACAGAACAAATGATTATGCTCGTCACACAAAGATTTGTCCTGGGTGGGAATCGAATCCACGACGTCAGTCTTAGCAGTCAGGGTCGCTAACCACTAGACTAACAGGCCAGTCAAATGCCAGAAAAGACAGTCCGCGAGGTGTGAAAAGTCTAAATTTAAACGTAACAAATATGTATTTAGATCAAATAATCGATTGTAGCTAATAGATCATCATCATCGTCATAATCAGGCTTACAGCCTATATTGTTCCCACTGCTGGAACACAGGCCTTGTCTCGGTCGAGGGAGTGGGCGATGATCTACCACGCAGGCCCAGTGCGTGCCAGATGTCACATGTCTTCGAATATATGGTTCTAGGTTATGCCGGTTTCCTCACGATGTTTTTCTTCATCGTTATGAGAGCAGTGGTGATAATATTATTTACACTAAGTAAATTGCCTGCCAGGGTTCGAACCTACGACCTAAGTCGGGGCCGATACCACTGAGCCACCACTGCTTTCGTTACAGCCGTGAGGATGGCAAATAAGTTATGCTAATGACTGCTAAGACTGAGGTCGTGAGTTCGATTCCCACCCAGGACAAATCTTTGTGTGATGAGCACAATCATTTTGTTCTGTGTCTAGGTGTAATTTATCTATATTATGTATGTATTTAGCAATATACCATATAAGTATGTTAATCAGTTGTCTGGTTGCCATAATACAGGCTCTGCCTAGTTTGGGATCAGATAACGTTATGTTGGTTGTCCTAAGATATTATTATTTATTATTTATACCTTTAGGTTATTTGCCATCCTCACAGCTATAATAATGAGCGTCAGATAAAAGTAAATATGAGACAAGACTAAAGTCAACTGTCAAATTGAATATGATGTCACATCCTCAGAATTGCTTGCAGTTTCGTTACTTTATTCATGGTCGTTAGCAATTTAAAAAAAAAAAACTTACTTTAAAGTTGCATAACCGCCGCATTACGTCAGTAATTTTCGTTCAGTGAATAGAGAACATGAAATAGTGAACACGTAATAAATCAATATGGATTTTACTCCCTTCTCGCAAAGGGGCCCGGTGCAATGAGTGCAACCCCCTGTCTGGCCCTCGAAAACGACGAACCCACCCCATGTGTCGGCTGATGTTGTTTCAGTATTCAATTATAATAACTGGACATGATGTGCGCCGGACCACGCATAGTGAAGGAAGGGTTCTGTAGTGTGAATGATTATTGGGGCATGCAAATAAGTTTGTATTTTATAGTATTTATTATTGAAAACGTTTCTTGTATAGGAACCCATTTAATTTTTAACTTTACTCTTTTATTATTTGTTGTTATAGTGGCTATATTATTCAAACTCTGAAAAATGAAATCTACGTTTTACAGTTCGACTGGTACGTATAACCCTCTGCCTGATGGACAGACGGTCGGAGAGCGGCACATTAGTGATAGGGTCCCATTAGCACCATTTCGGGTCGGAACCCTAAAAATAGATATCTGCCATTGAGCAGCACTTTAATGAAGTTAGCTCTGAATTTTCCGCTGCCTGGAAAGTCACTTAGTACAAAGCAATTAACAAATTAAAAGAGCTGCTCTGCCTTCTACTCTTCTGCCTGATACTTTGCCTTCTCTTAATATCTTAGAAAATATTTAGTAGTTAAGTTCGCAAAAACTTATGAAAAAGTTTGCGTGAAATTGAAAATGTATATATGTATATACTAGCTGACCGTACAGACGTTGTCCTGTTTCCTAGAACTCGATAGCAGACACCATACAGAGTGCCACTGCCAACCAAACGCATACAAAAAAAAAAATCATTCAAATCGGTCCAGCCCTTTAGGAGGAGTTCAGTGACATACACACGTACAGTAGAATGTTATATGTATATAAAGATAACACTGACAAGTCATTTCTTTGAGGCAGTATCCGCCTTTTATAACAAGTTGCCAAAATCGGTTACAGAACTTAGCGACAAGAAATTCAAGACCCACATCAAACGTGTTGTTATAAAAAAAAAAACATATAAAATTCAAGACATGTGGAAGGCAGGGAATTTTTGGCAATAATGCTTCCGTGCTACCTCATTAACGGCATAACTACCTAGGTAAATGTCTATTAACTGCTCCCAAATTACGATCTATTTTTTACATAAGTACTCGGTTGACGTCACTGGAATTTCAACTCTCGTAATTGAACCGAGCATCGAGAATCTAACATAAATACATAATGCACCTTAACGCGTCGAAAATCGAAAAGTGTGTGTTACTTTTCGATTTTCAACTATCGGTGCTAAGCAGAGCGTTGAAATTGCAGTGCGCGGAAAAATCCTGTCGCGATTTTATTATGTCTAGGGGAACGTGAGCTTACTTCTTTGACATATTTTTCTCATTATTTGGCCTTTTACCTAGAATTCTAATTTCGACTCCTAATTACTGGTTGTTATGGCAATCATGTTATTTTATACTTTGTGTATCTTTTGTAAGGTCTTTATTTATATTTTGTGATTGTCAGAACGTTGTAGGCATTGTTGCTTGTCGATATGTAGATCAGTTTCTATTTTAATAAGTACCTGATAATTGTTGCTATGACTACACTCCTCCCATGTCGTTCTCCCCTCCTCCCATACCTACGGTATTTTGTAAAGCCAATTATTATTAAAACAGTAACCATGGAGTTGCTTGCCGGCTCTTCATGGGAAATGACCAATTGGAACCGTGCACCTAGATTCTGACATTTCTTATGTGCCCATGTAGGTTTAAATGAAATAAAACATTTTGATGTTTCTAAGCATATTAGCCGACTGCTACAAAAATCTAACAGGTGATTTATGCAGTATTTCGACTGACCTGTTACTCTAGTGGTTAGTGACCCTGACTGCTAAGACTGAGGTCGTGGGTTCGATTCCCACCCAGGACAAATCTTTGTGTGATGAGCACAATCATTTGTTCTGTGTCTGGGTGTAGTTTATCAATAATATGTATGTATTTAAAAATATATAAGGATGTTTATCAGTTGTCTGGTTGCCATAGTACAGGCTCTGCCTAGTTTAGGATCAGATAACGTTGTGTTGGTTGTCCTAAGATATTATTATTATTATAATATTAATTCTCAACTTGGTAAAGAATAACGCTGAGTGCGACTACTGAGGATTTGGGTTTGATTCCTAGGTCAGAAAAAGTGTAATTAGGCTTATCCAACCGGTTCGAAGTTTGGGGTCAGCGGTATGACACCCACGTGCCTTGGAAAGCACATTAAGTTGTTGGTCCTACACCCGATCTCTTCCCAATCGTGTCGGATTTCCGTTCCAGTAAGAGTGCACCTGAGTATGTTCACATACCTGAGCACTATAACATCTCCTGCGTACCTGACTATCTGATGAGTTTGGCCACCGTCGCCGCGTCGTCGAAATCGATCAATAGCGTTTTTAATATAGTCTAAACTCACATATATTTTCCGTAAATAACAGTAATTGAGTATCAACAATGTTTAAGATCTTCATTATTACTGGTCTAAGTTAATTTGGACACAAGGCGGACCGATGACCTTGTGAACGCCGCAGGAATCCGCTGGATGCGGGAAGGACAAAACTGGCGGAGCCTGGGGAGGCCTATGTCCAGCAGTGGACGTCTTTCGGTTGAAATGATCATGATGATGATGAAGTTAATTTGGCGTAAGTATCTAGATAACAAATTAACTAACTGCGTATTACTCTATTTCTTATTGTTAAGCAATCGGCACCCTAATTGCGTAACACACTATTAATCAGAGTCTGAATCGTTTTAAAACGTATTACTAATCCATTACTTCATGTGTTGTAAAAGTTTGCTCCTCAACGACGTAAATATAAGGCAATGAATGTTGTTGAACTGAAATTGAACGCCATTCCTTTTGTTAGTGCGCAACGCAGTGACCCCTCTGTTGTCGTAGTAGCACTTGTAAAAACTTATGCCGCATGTGATACAGGTATATCCTAGTCTACTGGTCTATATCTAACTCCCCCATTCCCTCTTATAAGCCTCCCCACCCCGTCTGCCTTCCGAACGCTCTACCTAAACTCAAATACCACCGAACAGATTTTCATTAGATTTTCCCCAAGGGATGGAGTGATTCATGAAGGTTAAGGTGTGTCCACCAATTATTTAGTAAGGTTTTGTGTAAATTGGCTGAAATAAGAGGATGATTATTCAAGATAGCGGAAAAAATCTTGCCGATTTAGAGATTACTGGCGTGCGCCGCGTAAAACATTGTGTGAAAATATAGCACACATATACTTTACCCCATAACCTAGATTAACCCGTAGGATACCTAATTTAACACGTTCAGACCGGGGCCAAATGAACTGTAATACGCTGTTCTATGGGGCTAATCTTCATAGACCACCGGTGGTACCTCACCGGCCCCATAAACCAAAAGTCCCGCCTTGTGCGTCACCGGTGGACGGCACGGCTAAGGCTATACACGGATCATGCTTCTCTCTCTTTCTTGATAGATAATAGGTTAATCGCTTTGTCTCACCGATCGAAATTTCGAGAAAGAAAAAGAAACAATGGTTATCAAGCTTAGCACTGATAAATATCATCCCAATAACGTTGCAGAGGGAGGGGGTGAGCCCAATGTATAGTCCTCCAGACCGTATTTCGGCCATGGCGGCTAATCTCGGCGGAGATTAGCCATCGGAGGCGGCGCGGGAGATATTATAGTGCACAATTGTGTGCGCAGACACAGGGGCACTCACTCTTATAGTCCGATGGAAAAGCAATCCGACACGACCGGAGAGATCAGCCGCAGGACCAACGGCTTAACGTGCCTTCTGAGGCACGAGGGTATCACAACGCCAACTTCCCAACTTCGGGCTGTTACTAAGAAATTCCTATTGGAAAAAACCCAGAAGCCATTTCCCCGACGTACCCAATATTTATTTATTTTTTATTCGCTTGTTGCGTAGGGTCCTAGACCCCACGCAACTCACTCAAAGCGAAAACTCTCAAAGCATGTGAATACATTTTGCATTGCATGTGACAATAAACCATTATATTTGAATTGTTTCAATGCGATAAATCAGAAAAAAACTATTTGTACCATTTCCTCCATTACATTTTTTTTCCGATAAATAATTTTCTTTCTAATAAGTATTTTTCCAATAAGTAAGTTATCTTGTTATCCATAAATTCGTCTGAATTTATTTGCATTTTAAACCATTCATGTCATTATAATTATTCTCTTTTTTTTCTCTAATAAATAAGGTTCTTCTGAGCTACACTATGAATATGTGTCAACTTCACAGGGCAAGCGTATAGTGTGTCGTCTTATATTAATAAAACGAGCGACAACTAGTGCGTAGTATTAACGACGCACTAGTTCTCGCTAATATGGTGGGGTGGTCCTTATCCCCCTCTACATATTAGGGAGTAGTACATTCCCGTAGGAAATTTTCCGACAGATTCTACACGCGGGCGTAACCTCAGGCAAAAGCTCGAATTGTATACAATTCTGTTGGTCCGTACCAAGTTTGGTCTTTCAAATTAGTATTTAAAATCTAAATAGGTACAGATCGTCACAAACACACTCACATAATATCAATACAGAAAAGGATACAGCGTGCTAAATAAATATACAAGTAGCGAGTAGGGAGAGCGGCGCGGCGCGACAGAGCGTCGCAAATCCGTTGGCTCAATTTCCATGAACTTTTCTAAGAAAATGTTCTAGTAGACTCGCTTCACGCCGGTCTGCAGGAGCCCTGAAGTAACAGCAATTCAGCAATAATTGCTGTTTCTGGTGAAATTATGGTTAACAGTGCCTACTGCCGGGATGAAAAGTAATGTCTTAACCTAACTGAGGTCACGCGGCTCCAATAAAAGTTCATCGAAATCCGCTCAGCGTGAAAAGGCAACGGATAGACTTAGCTACTTTCGCATGAATAATATTGAAAGTATGTAGGTATAGAACCAGTATACAGGGTGGCAGGGACTTCGACGTGAAATCAGTTACCATGGATTCAGTAGGTACATGATTATGAACCCCCTTTTCAAATCAAATGACGTCTGCCGCTCTGGGCGGAGCTAAAGGGCATTCAGACTTTTACCGTCTAAAACCCACGCGTCTTCCTTCAGTTGTCTGTGCCAGGGCCACGGTAACTTTATCGAATGAATCCGCGACATTCTGAACCCCCAGCGTTGAAACTTCTCGTCGATTATCAAAAAAATAATTAGCTGTACATAAACATACATTTCGACTGCGTAGCGTGCGTATTGCACTTTTCTGTGGAATAGCAGGTCTTTAATTTATTTATCTGACGAACAATTTCTTCGGTAGGACGTTTAGAATTATGTGCTGAATTTAACATAAAGAAAGAAAGAAATCGATTGTGTACAGTTTCAGACAAAAAAAAACTGGTACATATTAGTTACCTAAGACCCGACTATAAACGTAGCTCTATAGAAATTACCTAGCTCCCGATTTAACCTTACGCCATAACCATAAAAACCATACCAAACGTGAGTTACGTTGGCTTACCTGCGGGAGATCTGTTACAAGGAGACTTACGGTAACAGACGGAATTTGCAAAAGAATAAGCTTTGCGTACATCGTTCAATATACATAGGAAATGGTTTCCTCTCTGCCCCTCCCACAGTCTCATAGGACCGATGATGGCTAAAGGTGCCATGGCCACAGGGAGAGGAGTTTGTAAGAGATGAATCTAACTCGACTCCAGCTTGATGACTATTTTATTACAATTATTAACTTTCTTCATTTAGGTATTACTTTTACGGCCGGGATTTACGAATAGGTAGGTCATGAGTTCGAACTCAAGCAGGCGCTATAGTTTGTGTATATTATTTCATCACCACTGCTCTCAAAACGGTGAAGAAAACATCATGAGGAAACCGACATGTCTTAGAACCAAAAATTCGAAGACATGTGACAACCCGCACTGGACCCGCGTGGTGGATTATGGCTCCCTCCTCACCGAGAGGAGGCCTGTGTCCCAGCAGTGGAAACATTATAGGCTGCTGATGATGATAAACTTGCTGTTCTGTCTTTGTTTTTCAGTTTGCGTATCGATGTTCCTGACAGCCAAATCAAAAATCCTATAATCCCGTATGGATTAAGCCAGATTTCAAGTCTTTCGAGCTTCTTTTGGTGCTATCTATCTAACCGTAGGTGACAAAAGGTGCTGGGGTTGATTTTATTGACAAACGTTTTTATTGTACTCAAAATCAAAATCAAAAGTCATTTATTCAAACTAGGCTGAGAGTCAGCACTTTTTGAACGTCAAAGTTACATAAGACAGCACTGTGTTTCAAGTCGAAAACAATACACATCACCATCATTAAGGGCTTGTTAGTCAATTATGTTGCTGACTTGCTGCGCTTCGAATGGTGAGTGCGAGAACGGGCAGCCTAAGGTTTGGGGTGTGAAAAGGTTGGCATCAGCAATAACCCTGGATATGTGGATGTATAAACACGGTATGATGTTAAGCAACCACTGCCGCCTATTTAGGCAGCGGTAATTACTTAACATCAGGTTATCCGCATGTTCGTTTGACCCTCTTGACCGTATAAAAAAAACTTTTCATTTATTTATGTATTTAAACTTCTCGCACACAAAAAGGTACAGAGGCGGACTTCATTATTTATATGGTGTGTAGAATAGTAGAAAAACATTTTTAAACTCGATTACCACAATGCCTACCGCCATCTCATATCGGAAAACAGAATTATTTAGTGAAAACTTATCTTTATTTTTCTCAGTTTTTTTACCTTTTAGACTCGTGAAACTTTTTGTCTATAAAGTATACAATACAAAAATTGCAAAAACAATAATATTGGCTGCACATTGATTTATATAGGTACCTAAGCAGGCGCCCATAGCCCCCACTGATAATATCCTTTAGTTAAAGTATTTGTAAAAGAATTTTGATAATTGAGAGATATTGCTGACATATTCTCATTTTACCCATGGGTAAAGTGGCTCATGAAAAATAAATATGCCATAGGTGACGATTTAGGTATTTTCTATTTTGCTTTCGAAAAACCTTATCGATACCCTTCGTTTGGGAAGAACAGAGTGGTATATCGGGTACCTATGGATTAAAATCTGACAGTCCTATGATTCGGCCCGGAAGGTACTCGCAAGTTCGTGGGCATTCCCGACTGGTACAGAGGCCAGCCAGGCCGATCTCACGACCGCACCTCCTCGGCGGCCATCTCTGCGGGCCTGTCTGGTCGAGCGACGAGTCAGAAAAAAATAAGTATTTATAAAGCACCTACATAAATTTGAAATATACCTTTAGTCGTTTTAGGAATGTAGTCCAAAGTGCGGTCTTTGTATCGCAAATGTTCTCCAGAGCCATCGACCCAGATATACGTCGCCAGAATCTTGTCTGTAGGCAGTGGAAGGTCGAAGTACTTTTCAACCGCATTATTAAATCGATCCCCTTGCATAGTATTTCCATCCTTTATAAAGTCATCTGTTAACATGTCAATGTATTCAGCATTAATATTTATGATTACTAATAGGCATGGCATCGGTATCACTAACCCTCCATTAACCCTGCCGCCGGGCAGGCAAGAAGTAGTCTTCTCCTTCTGCCACCGCTAGTCTCGTAGCCGTACCCTCGACACCCGTCAAAAATCAGCGACATGACTGTAACAATCTTCCGGTGTCACGGTCATGTCTCTGACTTGACGGGAGTCGAGGGTCTAGGCTTAATTGCCCGGGCCACGAGGTAAAAAACCTCTATAAAAAATCACCCCAAACCTGCAAGCGGCGGGTTGAAGAGGTTGACAGCTAGACTAATGGGTATCTTAATTTGTCCCTAGTGCGAACCACTGATTTTTGAGACAAATAGTTTTTTATTCGTAGTAATTAAAATAGTCAAATAAAAAAAGCACAAAAACCAGGAAGTGGAAGGGAGCGGAGCCAAGGTCGTGGTTGCGGCAATCAAGGCAATCAAGCCTTGAATAGAATTCAGTCCTCTAAAGGCAAGGCCATACCCGTAGTCATGCAACCATTTTGGCGGCAGCGGAGGCCAATTCGTCGCGGAGTCGGACGACATAGCAGAAATGCGGGCAAAGCTCGCCCGCCTGACAATCGCCATAGAGCATATCCGAAAGGAGCATGGAAACTCCGAGCGGACCTGGCTGGGCTTCGATGAGCCGGCCTCCAAGACGTGACGCAGGGGGGGGCGGGCGTGGCATGGGCAGAGCGAGACCGTGCCTGCTGAGGACCAGGTGTTGACCCTCGTGCTGCAGAATCTAGCTGCCTTGTAGAGTCGGTTTAACGATCTCGAGGTCATTGTCCTGCGCCTCTTACTAGCGACGAGCCGGCCAGCCTCGGGTCGTTTGCCAGACCGGTGGTGAGTGGGCCGCCGCTGCCAGCTAGCTACCCGCTAAATCCGCTCCTGTCGACGCTGAGTGGCAAACGGCATGGGAGAAGAGAAAGGCGGGCAAGGCCGCAAGAGCGGCCAAAAACATGGAGAGGTGGCATCGGCGCAAGTGGTGAAGCGTTGCGCCAAGGCTCCGCGCCCAGAATTCTGCAGCAGTAGTGATTAGTGATTACACTATAGCTGCGTGACCTACCGCGACGTGCTCGCCAAAGTAAACATGGCGGTGAACCTCCGGCCTCCAGGTAAGGGTCACTGCGGGCCAGGGGACTGGAGACTCTGAAGACTCTGTCGCTGAAGACTCTGAACAGGGACCCGTGGTGACGCCCTTACAAAACGGTGCGACAGAAACTCTGCCCATAGGCTTCTCCGCAGACGCAGTCTCGGGCTCTAGCTCATGGAGGACGTGGTGAGCAATCCTCACGATGATCATCATCACCCACCACCCGATTTCACCCATTACTGGGCATAGGCCTCTTTTCTTATGCCAAGGAGTTATTTTTAAACATTCCTCCTAAGGGGATGAAAGTTTGTATGGAAGTTCGTCAATATTGCCGATGGAATTTCCCAGCCGACACACAACTTATAGATATTGATGAGCCTAGGGTCTAGGTAGGTAGGTACTAACCGCGTCGGTGGTCCACAACAACACATGTTGACAGCATTTTTAATGATGACTGTAGCAATAACAAAAAAGTAGTTCGAAGGCCTTTCCGAATAAAATAACTACGGTAGGCTGCTAGTTATGCCGTAAGTAGATAATGTTTGATTATCACGCACATTGATTTTTTAAAACAGAAAACAAAATAATTATTTAGGTGAATTTAACAAGATTCAAGGGTTATCACAGCAAATATCCACATTCAATTTCATTTCTCCATTCGTGGATTTTGTGGAAGAGACACCATAATTTTTACAATACAAAAAATGATGATAAACTAGAAATTATATACATGACAAAATTGAGTGACAACAATCATATCAGATGACATTTGTATCCAGTCCGTTCACACTTATTTTACCTTTGATTTTGTGTCACTGTCAATATCAAACTGATCTTTGTTTTATGTTTAAATGGTTATTTTATTTGTATGTATGATAGCTGAGAGTCTGTGAGGTATTTATGATATGGGCAAGGAACTTAAATTATGGGTCTTTGTTGCCCCAAAATTGATTTATAAGGTCACTGCCACTATCAAGTCTGTTTATATCACAGTGATCTGTATTTTCATTGACATAGGGTTGCTATTGGGTTGCTGCTGTCAGAGGTATAGGTAATAACCAAGTTTACGAAGTTTAGGTAATACCAACTCATTATTTTTATTTATTGTAGACCACACACACGAGTTCATATGATTCATAAATAAGAAAGCGGTTAAATTACAGTTAGGCAAATTATCGCATAGGCACCTGTCCCAGAAGCTAGTAGAGCTACCAACTAAAACTAGTTGGCAATCAGCGAGCTGCGAGTGTGCGACGGCGACTAGTAGTTATTTGCTGGTCTACGAGTGATCTGGCCGCTAAGCTAGCGTCGCTGAGCGGATAGCTACTCTCTTCTGCAGCTCTTGTCGCTGTGAATAAGGTATAGGAACTCGACGGTGGTGCACCTTTCAATATTATTATGTATCTCTTTTACTTACACTGATTTACACAGGACCAAGGGCGAAGCCAGCTTTCATGTCCAGTCAGGACAGGCAAAAATCATAAATAATAATGATTTTATTTCTGCAAGTAGGTTTGTACAAACACTTTTACACGTCAATCATATTTTTTTTTTTAAACTAGATGAGGTCGGCATTTCCTATCTGACTACTCTGAGAAGAAAGGCTGAAACAAACTCAAAAGGTCTTGGTCTCTTTTAAAGTCCAGACATAATCTTGGTCAGATCTGTGACGGGATAAACTGGCTGGGGGCCCAGGCGGCAAATAAAATGATGCCCCTTCCGTCTTCTCAGTTCATGTAGAGATGATGAAATTAAAGGTTGCCAATCTTCCTATGCCATGGGCTTCGCAACTGGCAAGATTATGTTTTTCAGAGAGGTTTTTCATATTTTCAATTGGCTATTTACGAAAAGCAAGAATTTAGGATGCTAGCGAGGCCAGTTTGGTTTTTGTTGTAACTCCTCTCGGAATTCTCGGTTAGTTAAATGAAATTTCTTACGGAAGTAGGAGTTACTTTGTCGACTTATTCAGAAAACTTTGAGTGTCAGAAGACTATAGACTGCAAGAGCGAGCGGAGCGCGCTCGAAAATTATCGTACACCGCTTTGCATAAAAAAAGTTTTAGTATGAAAAGTCATACTAAAAGTAGAAGAAGAAGTAGAAGTTACTCCGTTGATTTAAGGCTCGTGCAGAATAGCGCGACGCGCGCGACAGTCGCGCGCGATTCGGCCATTTATATCCGTAGAAAAATTTCTATGACCTGTCGACCTTGTCGGCGCGGCAGGTCGCCCCTGTGTGAACGGTCGCGCGTGTTTTCATAGAAATTGTTCTACGGATATAAATCGCCGATTCGCGCGGGACCGTCGCGTCACGCTTGTCCAAACGAGCCTTTATGCAGAAACTTTCTCAAACTTTAGAATGTTGTGCAAGCGAAGCGAGCTCAAACATGTATATTTTGCAATGTTACGGGGTTCCAACCCTAAACTGCTTCTTTCTGATTATAATATTTTGAACGTGTTTAGGATTTAATCAAAAAGTACTTCTTAAGATTTGGCGCGTCCCGCAGTACCCCCAGGCGGGGTGTAAGTCTTAACACTCTTAAAGCGTTTTATTTCCACGTCATTTACAGCATCCCTTTTAAAATTAATTGAGCTCGACTGGTGACTTCGAGCGGAATAAACGGCCTGCGGCGTTAGACTAGACAGAGCAGCAGTGGGTGAGGTGTCACTGACACAGCGATGGTAGGAAGAACGGCCGCGAATGGGGGGTACGCCGCGATCGGCGCGGCGGGGCATAATCAAACTTTGACTCGAGTGAACAATAATTCACTATGAATGAACTGGTGCAACAATATCAAAATATTTTATTTCATATAAACCTACATGGGCATTATTATTATTATACAAAATGAGCTAGATGTACGGTTCTAATTGGTCGTATCCTATGGAAAAGAGCAGGCAAGAAACAGCTGCACGGTCCATCATCACATAATTACAGTACGAATTCGTATTAGATATGCCAAATCGTACAAAGTATTTATTTGATTAAATTTAACAATAAGACCGCCTGCTTCCGCCCGCGACTTTGTCCATGTTAAATTTCTTCCTCCCTTGACCCATCCCGTCGCATCAAATCGCCTGCCCAAGCCAGGGTAAGCACCCTGGCTCTATCAGGATCTATCGGAATTATATTCCAGAGTAAGCACTCTGGAATATAATTCCGATAGATCGACATTGGTCAAACGGCAGTTGGTTGAGTTAGGTTAGGCAGGTTTTCGTATTCGTGACGTTTTTTCTTTTTGCTCAGGTCGTAAGGGTCCTAGCTTGATGTTATATAGTCAATTATAGCCTTCCTCGATAAATGGGCTATCTAACACTAAACGTAGTTCTTGAGATTAATACGTTTAAATAACCAAACTCTTCAGCTTTATAATATTTAGATTTGATTACAATTAAAAACGTTACAGTGAGCCAACCTTAAAAGATAGACATATATTATGCTATCGAGAACTTTTTTTTTGAACTTTTTAAGAGAAACAATTTTGTCATATATGATTATTGCGTTACTTTACTATAAATACGCGAATACTACTACTACTACTACTTTACTATAGGTAAACGAATTATTATGTTCGATGGCCAGTTTCTACCAGCAACCCAAATTTTCGGAATAATAAAATAAGAACCGACAAGTATAGAACAGGTTTAGAACTTGCGAAGGTTATAATATAGTTCGTTTATGAAAACTAGCCAAGTCAGACTTTAGGCTACAATATATTATACTAAGTTATAAGAATAAATTATATTTTATGTAGTTATAAATAAATTTCAGGACTGACCATTGAACTTAGCACCCATTTAGATCTCACTTCTTTTGTCGTTGAAGTCAACAACCAAGGCATATACAGGCAGGGTACTGTTGGGGCTGCCATGGCGGTGCAGTGCGTCAGGAATATTTGCTGAGGCGCGGGTTGATGGCTTCGCCGCTATCATAAGGAAAAGATGCGCCTCCCTACTCACTCGCGTTCGTGGCAGTACCAACACTATACTGGGTGTTTTTACTGATCGGTGGGAGTCCCCCATGCTGCAAAGCTGGGTGCGACATCATGACATGTCGTCATTTAATTTTGTTACACAATACTAACATTAGGTTTTTAAGAATATTGTTACTAACACAATATGGACTTTGAAATGTTTATAATAATATATCATAATATTGAACTTGGCTCTCATTTCACATTTATGTTTTTGATGGGATATCATTACTTTTTGTATATAAATTTTTAGTAGGTATTTATTTATAATGATCTTACACTATTGATGTGCGCTAAATATTGAAACAGTAGTTAATACTAAATCCCAGTTAATAACGGTAATAAATAGGAAAGTCGACTATACTCTTAGTTATGTTAAAAGTACTAAAACGGATATATTTGGATTAAAAAAAAATTAGGGTGGTATTCAACTCTTTATATATTCACGGGAAGAACTTAAAATCCACACAAAGACCGGCTATCATAAGTTTTGATTGCTGATTCTTAATTTTTTTTTTACATACAGTTATTACAGGCACTAAGTATATAAGTGTTCCTAATAGAATCAATTAAGTGAAAAATTATAATTAAATGATAAAAATTTACCAGTTTCTGATTTGTTCCTTTGTATTCACCTAATTACCTATCTGCATGCCAAATTTGAACTTTCTAGGTCATCTGGAACTGGGTTAAAGTTTTGATCTATAGGTCAGTCAGTGATAAAAATGTCGATTTTTGGACGTTAATATCTAATTAACCGTTTGAGAAGTGTTTATGAAATTTGGAGCACATATGTATCTCACAAGTTTCAATATATGAGCTAAATTTGACACGTTTATCTGAAATAGTTTTTGAGTTATGAGGGGGTCAAAAGTGGCTCCAAATGGTTCGTGCAATATTAGCCAGTTCTATTACTTGAACTTGGCTTGACACGCTAACGCGTGTCTAGATAGCTACTCGTTTCCTCGTTTGCGATTGGCAGCGTGGGAGGTTCCTTATCGTAGCTTATAGCAGAATGGCAGACTACGTCAACTTAACAAACGTTTTTACGAGTGTCGAATACGAAATATTCCTATAAATACATCACATAAGTCGACGCACATACGGAATAATACCGGAGCGCGTTTTTTCGCATAATGGATCTTCAACACACTAAGCAGTGTGTTATAGTTCAGTTTGTGGACCTCGGCCCTCCATACTTACTGTTACTACACTATAGTGAAGCTGTCGACTCCCTCGGACACCAGTCACCATGTCTTGACAGAACAGCCTGTTGTAGACTGCAGACCGCATCCTCAGTACACCAACAGCATCAGCGGCATCATTGCTTGTATAATGCACGCAATAAATATTCGATATGGCAGCCGCCTTGCTGAATGTAAGTACCAAGTAGACTCATCTATAAAAGCCTACCAGAATAACTTGGGTGAAGAAATCTGTCATTTCTGATGCTACGGTTTGACATTATTGACGGGTCACTTTACTTAGGTAAAGTGACCCGTCCGACATTCTTGGTAAGATTTTTACAGAATACATCGGCTGGTTGGTACGTAGCAAAATAACTGGCTCTAAATGGACGAGGGGCAAATTAAAAATATTAATTAAAAGAAAAACAAGGTACCCCACTTACTGAATTTGTTTTTCAATTTAATTAATATTTTCAATTCTACGAGTATGTAATTTTCGAACATTTTGCCTTGTTGTAAGTAGGTATGTGAATGTTGTATACTTGTATGCAGTTGGTATAAAATAGGCTCCTAACAAGTTGAACCTGTTAACTTTTATTTAGTAATGTACAAAGTACTTAATACTGTTGGCGTATTCTTAAAAAAAAAAATAGCCATCCCAAGTAACTTTGAAACTGTATAAAAAAACATTACTTGACCAACTTCTATTGTCCAGATTTTATTTATCCTGTACCTACAATGAAACGATTCTTACTGTTTGTTAGGTAGTCAAAATGAGTAAAAAAATGGTTAGGTACTCTTTTTATAGATAAGTTGACCAAAAAACAAACTGTACACAGTCCCAAGAACATTACATGCGTAACTTGATTCAGTATAAGGTTCATCCCCCAACAGAATAACAAACAAATCAGGTTGGCTGGCAGTGGAATCAGGGTCAAGTTGTTGCGGAGGGGAGCTTCGGAAGTTAACGTCTGAGAACTAAGAAGCTAGTAAAAAAAGAAAACATGTGGTTTCGATATGAAATCTTTATTCAGTTAAGAAGATAATACATCACATTACATTTGATATATTATTACGGTACAAAACACTACACTTATTAAGTACTTACCATAGATACGTTCGATCATCACAATTTTATCATTAGTTCGCAACAGCGCAATTCGTACAAAAATGTGTACCTAGGGCACAAAATACAAAATGGTTTATAAAGACTTGAGTATTAGAAATCGGAACTAATGACTATACCTTACTAATCTATAGGGCCTCCGGAAGAATCAATGATGATACATATTGATAGGAAAAAAGTTTGTCTGCGAAATGCAATTACTATTTTATTTATTTATTAATTACTAGAATAGCAATTAAAAGAACCAGTCACAAAAATGTTATGATTTAGGATGCCCTTATCACTTCTTCTAAGTTCACATATAAAAAGCAGTTAAACAGAAACAACACACTACAATGACACGACAGCACAAAAATGTTATGTTTAAAATGTTAGTCTTAAAAAACTAAGAGGAGTACATTAATATAAGTAATCGTAATACAAATAGTAGTTTCGGAGGTAACTCCGACAGACACGTTAAAATGTTCAGAGGAACTCAAGTCCGAATGTATAATAAATGGCACATTATCACTGATTATAAAGGTTGGGGTACCTAGCATAACAGATAAACCCACAAAAAACAATGGACAGGTAGGTACGCACAGCACACACTTCACATCTGTTTCACAAATCTTCTTAAAGTGCCGACCAAACATAATAATGAGTGGTCGATATCACAATCACGGCCAAAAAGTTCCATTCTAAATTTTTGAACCCACATTTTCGTCCAAAATTCTTGGCCCAATTTCGATAGGTTTTTCGAATTTTTCTTCATAAATTCTCAGTCTTTTCCTTTCTCAAGAGCTATGCCCTTTTCTATGCAGCACCTACCTCTCCCGATTGAGAGGCTGTTCCATAACAAAACACAACTTAAAGTTCTAAGTTGTTATTGCATGACACCATTTTAATGATTTTTGTTCCTGGCATGGCCGTCTCGCTTGTTACGTCTACCATGGTACGCACCATTTCCGGCATGGCCTGACGGGAACTCACGACGTGGGGGGTGTGCAGGCAATGTGGATGGATCAAAGTGCGCTTGTGTATTTACAGAGATTGGATCATAAATATTGCATGGTGCAATTCCACAGTTGACCTTCGTAGGTGTGCATATAATATTGTACAATGGAGGTGCGTGTAACTGATTGTAGTTACCCATTGTAGATGGGTATACTGCCGGATTATAGATGATATTTGGAGGTGCGTGTGTCAATTCGTAATTGTAGTTCGCAAGTGCCAAAACAGGTTCATATTGGCATGTCGCCGGTGCAATAATAGGCCCATACTGACACAGCACCGGTGCGTGGATAGGCTCAAACTCGTACGTAGCAGGTTCACTGTTATTTGGGTACACTGTCGATTTGTTACTTTTTGCTGTTTCATACGTCGCTGGAATGTTAATATTCACTGGTTCGTATATCTCCGGAATGTCAAGATTCGCTGGTGAGAATGTAGCTGGAATGATATTATTCGCTGGTGAGTAAATCACTGGAACGTTAATGTTCGCTGGTGAGTACACCGCTGGAAAGTTAGTATTCACTGGTGGGTACGTCGGTGGAATGTCAGCATTCGCTGGTGGGTACATCGGTGGAATCTCAGTATTCGCTGGTAAGTACATCGGTGGAATCTCAGTATTCGCTGCTGGGCACCCCGGTGGAATGTCAGTATTTGCTGGTGTGTACATCAGTGGAATCTCAGTATTTGCTGGTGGGTACATCGGTGGGATCTCACTATTCGCTGGTGGGTACATCGGTGGAATATCAGTATTCGCTGGTGAGTACATCGGTGGAACGTCAGTATTCGCTGGTGGGTACCTCGGTGGACCGTCAGTATTCGCTGGTGGGTACTTCTGTGAAATGTCTGTATTCGCTGGTGGGTACCTCGGTGTACTGTCAGTATTCGCTGGTGGGTACTTCTGTGGAATGTCTGTATTCGCTGGTGGGTACCTCGGTACAACGACAGTATTCGCTGGTGGGCGCTTCTGTGGAATGTCAGTATTCGCTGGTGGGTACCTCGGTACAACGACAGTATTCGCTGGCGGGCGCTTCTGTGGAATGTCAGTATTCGCTGGTGGGTACCTCTGTGGAATGTCAGTATTCGCTGGTGGGTACCTCGGTAGAATGTTAGTACTCGCTCGCAGGTACTTTGGCAGAATCTTGTTTTGCAATGGAGCGTGCATGCCTCTAGCAACAGAACGTAGATGCTCTTTTTTTGCGGCTGACGGTGGCATGGGTATGGTGCTTGAATTTATTCTGGCTATGAAAGCTCTGAGTTCAGGAGTTACGTATCCTTCGCAGAGTTCACTCACTTCTTCTATAATTAGTTCCAGAATATCCATGGTGGCCGCATCAGCAACTACTGGTCTACCTTCAATAGCATTAGCTATTTGTTGAAAGACTTCTCTGAAATCGATATTCAATACGCTCTCAGTTGGTGGTACATAGTTAAAATTAGGAAGCATTCTGATTATTTGGGTTCTTAAACGATGTTGATTAGGATCTCTGGATGTAATGCTCGCAAGGTATTGCAATTGCGATAAAGTCACTCTTTTCCTCCGTGGCCCATCAGCCAAACCATTAACCACATATAAAACTGCATTTTTTATTTCTTGACGAGTTCTTTGCGGTATTTTTGTTTCCATTTTATCAAAATCGAGACTATTCAAACCTTGTAATATATATAACTTTTCTTTTCTAGTCCAGCCTTCCATCGCAGAAGCCATATTTGATATTTGTAAAGCTCTCACAAAATTAACGAAGAGCCACGCACAAACACACGATTAATACGATATTCAAAATATTATTTATTGAAATGACGCGGTATACCGGCTGCCCGCGTAAACGTGACTGCCAACTAAAGTGATCAATACACCCTGTGTTGCTAGATCAAACACGTTAAAATTGCCTGCTTTTGGTATTCGAGTCGGACACAAATATGCGCAGGTCTCTCAGGTAATAATTTCCACTCCTTGTTATAGAATAGAAAATAAATAATTAAACACTATGTATATTTAAAACTTTATTTTGTTGCAGTTTTGCCCTCATTATAAAGTAGACCTATAGTTATGGTGAAAATCGCTTCATTTCGCACCACCACCCGTTCCAGTGTTGCCAAACCTTTTTTTTAAAAGGACCGTAAAAAATATTGGACAAAACATTATTGCAGCCCCGCAAGCAGGCGGCGCGGCGCACGGTGGATCGAAAATCGGCTGTAGAAGACATAGGATCTCGATTTCTTAAATGTTATTTTTTTTGCTGGAAATGACTTCTGCTGATCATTACTGTTCTATAAAATGTCATATGAAGTAAATATGTGCACAAATGGAAGAGTTATAATTTTTATAAAAAAAAAATGTATGGAGCTAGTATGAAAAATCGAATTATCTCCTAAACGGCATGTTCAACCGTAATATCCTTGGAGGTGGTCATAGTGCTAATTATTTATGATTTTTTAGTTGCGGATTTGACGAAAAATTTCATGCCGTTTTTTTTTTAAAAATCGTCAAAATATTTTCATTTGTTTTTTCATATGAAACGATTCCTTTTAGTGTTTATGTTGAAGAACACGGACTTTTAACTACACGTAACATAAAATAGCATCACTCCTATATTTCCGAAGGAGTTGGCAGAGGTTTATAGTACACCCACACGTAGACAACTATGCTTGAGCTAGATATTTATCAACACATCATGAGTTTTAAAACTTTTCATACAACCAAATTACCAATTGTTTACTCTTCTAATGAGTCCGAAAAGAAGTGATTAAGTAACTACACTGATTAGGTCTTCTAATGAGTCTTTATAGGTGATTTAATGATTTTCAATATCTCACGACAATGCCAACTATGGATTACATTCAACTTTTCCTGATAAGTAAGCTAATTTGTTAATTAGAAGTGCTAAGAGTTCTAAGAATAGTTAGTGACAATTATAAATTTTCATTAGCTAATGAGAAGATAACTAATGAGGGTAGTTACCTAATTATTGGCGTTTTGCAATAAAAGGGCTACAGTTTTGTTTTATAATTTAGTTTGTTCACAACTGTGTAACTGCTAACACTAAATCTGCGACTATAAAATCTTAGAATGGAAAGTTTAATCACGAATTTAGACTTGTTTGTTCTTCTAAGAAGTGAGAATACTTCATTTGATCATGAAATATTGTTCAGTGCAGTTGTATCCCGCATAGGCGATTGCCTGTCTGACGAAGATCGTGTTGTTCTCAAAGAATTTTGTCGGAGATTTACGCGAGCCGCTTTACAAAGGTGGCAGAAATCCCACCGATTCCTTGATAATTTCAGGAGAAAGTACGAGAATTGGTTGGGAGCAAATATTGATTGGCCGAGTTTTGTGCAAACTTTAGTTAATCAAGAACCAAGTGTTGATGAGATACCAAGAGCGCCCTCAGTCTCTCCAGAACCGTCGACATCAACGTCCATTGGAACAATGACGAAAAGATCCCGTAAACCATTCGAAGATCTGGGAAGTAAACAAAAAAAGAGAAGATCTGATGAACACACAGGCGAAGATTCCAGTGAATTGGCATATGCAGCTGCAGCACGTTTAAAAGAAGAAGGGCATGGAGATATCGCCTCTGTCATCGAATACATGATGAAAAATCCTGAAGCAGCCGCTAAATTAAATGAAACGCTTAAGAAACCAGCGAAAACAATCATATTTACGTCAGAAAAGGCGCTTGGATTGCTTCTTTCGCTAAAACTCTCAAAGTGGCAGTATATTACGTTGCGAGAGGCTGCCATTCGGGAAGGTGCTAAGGATATTTATCCATCTTACTATAAAGTGCAACAAACTAAGCTTGATTGCTACCCTCCGAAGCAATCAGTGACAGTTACTGATTCATCGGCTAGGATTACACTTCAAGCTTAAACTTATATAACTTTATATGTTACTTAAATAAGAGTTTGATAATCTTTTTTTATTTAAATTAATAAAAATGTGTAAAAAAACAGCAATTTTTTAATTTAATTTTTCTTGTTTTGTGTGTTCTTAATATTTGGGTTAATAACATATCGAACTTTTTAACTTGGACACTAAAAGGGATCGTTTTACATGTAAAAATAAATAAAAATATTTTGACGATTTTTTTAAAAAAAACGGCATTAAATTTTTCGTCAAATCGGCAACCAAAAAATCATAAATAATTAGCACTATGACCACCTCCAAGGATATTACGGTTAAACATGCCGTTTAGGAGATAATTCGATTTTTCATACTAGCTTCATAGAAATTTTTCGTAAAAAAAATATATTTCCTTCGTTTTTGGGCAGTATTAACTCGGGTGTCATTTTTGTACATAGTAATGATCAGCAGAAGTCATTTCCAGCAAAAAAAATAACATTTAAGAAATCGAGATCCTATGTCTTCTACAGCCGATTTTCGATCCACCGCGGCGTCACTCTCAGCGAACAAAAAATGATTGATCTTGTCACCCGTTAAGTTAGGAAGGCCAAATATCGGCTAAGCATATGGAAGTAGGTTTTGGTATGGTAAGGTTAACTCTCAATCCCCCATGGCATAATCATCATAAGTCGCACTGATTGAAACAATTATGTTTTTCGTTACGAGTCTATATATAATAGATCTGGCACTATTTAAGCGTACATATTAAATGTCTGGGACGAGCTTAAGGATCGCTGAAAAAGAACTCCACAAAATAAAAAATTTACAAAAATAAAAAACAAACTCGTATGTTTACTAGCAGCGCCCTCTTGTCAAAGTCATTCAAGCGCTAAAAGATCGTTGTAGCACTGTATTTGACTTGACGTTTGATGTTTGACGTGGACGTAACTGACAAAAATAAGATGGTAGTGGTTGGATTTAAGTTCCTTGGTAGTTTGTATGTACGCAATTACCTGGTTATTGGCGCCATCTATGTTGCTATATGAAGACTACGTTGTCCCACAGCGAACTCCAGTGGACTGTTGCGCTACATTGCTGCTGCTGCAACTTGCCACTTCCGGGTTCTATAGATAGATGGCGTAGCAAAATTAACGTGATGGCCCCGCAAATAACATCTGCATGTAAAATACTGCACGGCAAATATGCTGAAAAGTTTTAGAACATTAGGCATTATTACCTCGTAAATCTTGCTAGCTAAATCATCACTATTGTTAAGTAACCAAGTACATTATTATTATTTAGATTAGTGCGTTGGTTGCAAAAGCTACTGCTGAGCAACAAGTCTGGGTTCGATTCAACGTGGTACTGGATTTTTCTATTTGGAACCTCTCAGTAGCAGCCCAGAGTCGGGATTTGTACCCGGTTAATACCAATAAGCTAGCAATCGGCACCCTATATTACATAGGACAAAATTAAAGGAATATATACTAGCTAGGTTAAACAAGTGATTACTTAATAACTTAACTTGGCTATAATATTCCCTTATTATTTGACCTGTGTTTCTTCTTATATATAAGGAATGGAGGAAGTAGGGCTGGAAAATAATCAAAATAAAGTAGAATTAGTACAACAAAGTATCTTTATTTTTCATAATATCTCGTATTTTATAACAACTTTCTTATACACTTACATTTTGTTAATTCATACCAATTTCCGAAGCATGCAAAACAATTTTAAACATCTTATACATATAATAGCTTATATAATTTTATTCAGACGATAGGAATATAATATTTTGTGCTCTACACGAGTGTACACGGTGTTCACGTTTAGACATATCTCATAAGTGCTCGAACTTCGAAAGGCTCCTGCGGTTCCCATTAGATTATACTCTAAAATATTTCTGCAAATGTAACTTTGCACGATACACTACCTTTAACATTAATATACTGGTAGATTCTTTAACACGATAACATTATTATCCCGGACATCATTTAAATTCTCTTGTTAGTATATATGTCAAGCAATTCATGTGTTCTCATTCAGGTTATTCGTTTACTAAAACTAATTTGCAACTATGCATTAAATGAATTTGTTAAAAATAATGATATGTGGTTATTTGTATACAATTAAACTATTTAACATCAAAATAACAATTTTTAAATATCACATAATATTCGTAGAAATATTTACCTACTTATACAATATATTAATATCTTATATGGTCCTTTTAAACGCACTACCTCTATCACGTGTCGGTTTTATTATTATCATTTTGTTTAGTTATCTGTATAGCTATTGTAAATTGAATAAACTATTCTATTGCATACCTAAAGGCCATAATAATATATATTATTCGATTTGTCGTCGCTAGTGAATATAATTATTACTCGATTAGGTAAACATCTATTCAAAAAGTTTACTTGGTGTTGTGGTATATGTCTATCACTAAAATGGAAGAGGGCTTAATAATGCACATTTGGTGCAGGTACATACAGCTTGCGTTGGCAACCAGGCACGAACATAACAGACGGATTGATGATGCGGTCGCTAGCTGACACGTGTCGCAGGAGTGGCCTGGCGGGGGGGTCGCCACTGTTATTCATTGAGTATGCACGTGCGCATCAGAGCGTCAATCACGGCGTACGGGTCGCAGTTGGAGGCTGGTCGACGATCTTCCAAGTATCCTTTCTTTTCCTCGGCAACTGTCCGCGGTATTCTGATGCTGCTGCCACGGTTAGCGACTCCTGTAATGAAATAAAAATTATTTTTCTGTCCAATCCTCTAGAAGCTAGTGTTGGAAAGGACTCGAGTCCTTGACTCGTAATTTTAAAGACTTGGAGTCTAGAATCAGGCCGAGCCATTTAACGGCCATTCGAGTCTTAAAAAGGACTCGAGTGTTAAAAAGGAACCGAGTCTTAAAAAGTACTCGAGTCTTAAAATGAACTCGAGTCTTAAAGAAATACAAGGAACATGAAGATGAGACTTGTAGCTCATCATTCGAAAAAGCTCGTCTAGCAGCTTTCAGTTAATGCACTTACCGGCGCTGAAGTCATTAATACTGGCTGTTTCGTGGAGACCAGTCAAACGTCTCTCGTTGTCCTTTCCTCCGCGAGGATCGTAGACCTTGATGTGTTTCATGTGAACTTTAGACAGCTTGTCAATCGCCTTCTCGATTTCTCTGCAAGTTAGAAAACAAAACGTCGTTAATACAAATGCTGCTGATTCATAAAGATACTTTAGCAGTAATTGAAGTATACTAGTAACCATTTAGATGCGTTACAAAATTAAACTGAAAACGCACTAATGAGCAACTAGTGCCAGAAAAAAAATGAATGACTCACTAAAGGATTACTTGCGAAAACCAGGTGCTATTAATTTAATGAAAAATAAAAAGCTGCTTTTACAAAACAATGCCGGAATAACTTAAACGGAAAGACGACCGACTTCTCGAATGCTGCAATCGATTTCTCATACAAGTTTACCATCTAAGGATACTGGTCTCGCAGAACCGGAATGGCAATTTAAAATCATAACTATAATATCCGTTACAAGGTGACACTTACATAATACCGTTGTCTTCACGCATCTTTTTGGTAGAGAAGTTGGTGTGCGCACCGGAGCCGTTCCAGTCCTGAACTGGCTTGGGATCGAATGTGACGATGACTCCGTACTCTTCAGCGAGTCTGTTCAGGATATAGCGAGCGATCCAGAGGTCGTCACCAGCGGTTACGCCAACAGATGGACCCACTTGGAACTCCCACTGCGAGGGCATGACCTCGGCATTGGTACCAGAAATAGGAACGCCAGCAAATAGGCAACATCTGTAATTAAAACGAACATGAGCTGTTTATTGCTTTTCTGAGAAAACGAGTCCATTAAAATTAAGAAGCGAAGTTTACGACGCAAATGCCATATTTTGGAGTAGCATAAATTTTCTATTTGTTACCTGTAGTGTGCCTCGACTAGATCCCTGGCGAACACCTTGTTGGCTCCAACACCGCAGTAGTAGGGGCCTTGTGGTGGGGGGAAACCGCCCGGGGGCCATCCGAAGGGCCTCAAATCGGAGTCCAGCAGGATGTACTCCTGCTCAATGCCGAACCACGGTTCCTCATCCTTGACTTTCTCGCTGGCTTCAGCACACTTAATGCGGTGGTTAGTCTCTGTGAAATGAAATGAAACCAAAACCATAAACCAGCTAAATTTAAACTTTCAGACGGCTGGTCTGATAAAAGAATATGAGCTTCGCTTTCATACCATCTAAACTTAATCTGTTTTTCCATCACGGTAACATTTTCCAAATGAATGTCAAACATACCGGAGACCTTTAACGTTCGTGATGACATATTTCCATAGGAACATTTGTGTCTACGTTAATTTAATCTAACGTTAACAAAACGATGCACAGGTCGTAGTGTCACAATTACAATAAATGCGTAATTGTGATTGTGAACCCTCGATGACTAATGTAACACGACTTGGTCTACGGCGCGTAAAGCCGAATATTGGAAATGTTTGGGGACAGAAGGCGAACGCAATCCTAATTTCCCAATAATGACCGACTTTCACGTAAAAGAAAGATCAGTTCTGTAAACAACTTTACTCGCACAAAAATATGAAAATGAATCACTAGACATTTGTTGGTAAATATTGTTTTAACGCACCTGTGGGCTCCATGTTGTATTTATACGTGTCGCACATAACAAGGATGTGGTTTCCACGTCTGAATGGATCCCTGTAAATTTCCCGGGGGCACAGGAACGTGTCAGAGTTGTGCCCATCCGACTGTCCGGTAGAGCTGCCATCGAAGTTCCAAATTGGCAGATCTGTAATGAATTTTATGATTAAGACGGTGATTTCGTGGTCTGGCAGGTAGAATAGCCAGGGCTTAGTGTTGAATGCAATTCAACTATCAAAATAAGTGTACACAGAACTGTGTATACTTAATTTACTGTGGGCTGAAATGAACTAGGAATACTGAATGAAATCTATCGTAACATTTCTACGACTGCTTGTGAACATTATTGCTTCGAAACCTTTTAAGTTTTCATCAAAAAGTCCTTTCGCCTAGAAGAGCGTTGATCTTACACTGTGGATATTATCGTGATAAACTGAATGTGATATGGGTTGTTACGTTTTATGACTGAATAAACAATGTTATCAAATATCAACGAAATGTAAACTGTTTTGGTAAAGTTAATGATCTAAGAAGGAGAATAAGAATTTCCCCCTTAGTCTGGTAACAAAATTAAATTTCAACGTGCGAACACTTTTTTTTGTAAAATGCCATCTTGTTTACAGATGAGCACCGCTCGTCTCAATGAAGGCTGAACAATTTACCTAAACTCTGCTAATTACTTCATTAATGAGGATGTAATAAAACACACTGGCTTTAATTAATGTGCCATGTTTCAACCAGTCATGGTTTGCAGTCTTTATGAATTAAAACCGTGAGGACTTTTCAATTTTAGGATTTGACTGCAGCGAGAGGAGTAGATGATAACTAATCATAAAATATTCTTCATGAAACATTAATTTACATAGTTCAAATACATTTAAGAAAAATCACATCATCCTGTTGTGCATATGGTACACTAAAATAAATGAAACAAATCACGCCTGGTTCCCCAAAGGGTCAGGCAGAGGAGTATGTGCTCTCTAGTTGCTATGTGCCCGATTGAAATCAATAACTTCGAATGACTATTGATTCAACTTCGAATTGACTTAGTAATAAGACTTCTTACCTTTGGGTTGCTTAGGAATGAAGTTCAAGGTGCGATCTTTGCACCTCAAATGCTCGCCAGTACCATCGATCCAAATGTATGTCGCCAAAATCTTGTCTGCGGGGATTGGGAGGTCATTGTACCTTCCCAGCAGGGATTTCGACAGCACCGCATTGGGTGAGTTGACGAGCACTGGGCCCGACAATATCTTCGGGTTGTCTGTTAAATAAAAATGAGTTTGATTAATACACACAGTTTCAATCTTTGAAGCCCTAGCGACAAAGCAAGGTATTTTGTTTTCTATGAAAAAAAAAACAAAACAGTTTTCTTATGTGTATCTAAGTGCCTTAATTATTGCATGATAATACATCTCATTTACATTTGGCACAATAAAAGAAACTGTCGTACTACCAGTCTTTAAGAATCATTGAATGCACCATAGCTATGACCGTTACTTACATATTTTTGTAACGAACGAAGGTGAACAAATAAATAGAAAGCTAAGTCCTTTGAGGACTAGAAACTGACACAACCTGCAGGGATTGTAATGAAATCCCTTTGTAACAATCACTTAAATGTAATCGGCCTATAATGTTCCCACTGCTGGGACACAGGCGTCCTCTCTTCGAGAGGGAGTAATCTACCAGACGAGCCCAGAGCGAGATGATAGTATGTATGTATGTCAAATGTCTTCGGATTTTGGGCTCTAGGACCATGCCAGTTTCTTCACGAAGTTTTCTTCCCCGTTTATGAGAGCATTGGTGTTAAAATTATTTATTTATTCAATACTTTGAAATAATTTCGGCAAACCTTGCCCTTGGCTTAATCTACAGTTTATCTAATGGAAGGACGAACATGACCGAATAATCTATTTTATCAACCAAACCAAAACGTTGATTTTCTTGATAATCCGGTTAAACAAATTGAAGCGAACAAAACTACAGTAATCTAGAGAGTTTTAAAACAAACTGCGTGTTTTTCAATAATGAGTGTAGTTTTCATTAGCCCATATTCTATACAAAAAAGGCTCCTCTCGTTCAGTTAAATCTACTAAAAGCTTTGGAGGCTTTGGAGCTAGAAAAACACTATATTTTGGTCGTACCAGTTGGAATTCGAGTTTTGAAGTAACACATAAATCCCAAATGGAAATCCAGTGTAGAAGGTAGTTTGCCTTTGTGAAGGCTTATAAAAGCTTCAGGCTGCCTGGAACCAACGTATCTACTTAGTAGTTAGTACAAGCGTCACTTAAAAATTCACAGCGGCTTTGTCAGCGAACGTCACAATTAAGTACCTACTAACTTATGTAATGTGTTAATGTAGCTAGCTATAAATTTGCGTCCGACCAAATGTATAAAAAACTGTATAAATAATTATATTCTGAAGTTAGTTTGTATTCTTAATGGATTTAGTTTATGAATAAAAAATATAAGTAAGTGGGCACTAAGTACGAAGTGCTCACCTTCTATTTTTGCGTGAGCATCAGCCATCTTCGCGCCTTGTTAAAACGTATAAATCTGTAACAAAAAAAAAACCATTTTAGCTCATGCTGTGAACACAGTGATAATAAAGCTCAGCAAATAAAAAAAATATTCATAATTATGACATATAGTGTAAATAATATCTGTTGTTGTAGGAGGAAAAAATATGTTTGTCTATGTCAATAGATATAGATAGTTTCACAGGAAATATAAATTGCTGTCAGTGAAAATAGTTGATGGTAATAAAATTCTTTAATACAGCAGTTTATATTTACAACGATACGGCCAACTAGTTGTTTGTGTTTGATTACTTAATATTTACATACATTTTCCTTGACATTTCGAGAGAATAGGAATGTAAATAAATGCCCGACACTTCACAAAAGAAACATGTATTCAAACCAATATGTCTATGATTTAAATGCACGTGAATAATAACTAATATTGTGATTTTTCCGGAAGTATCTTCCGTTTCGTATTTCTTATTTATGAAGATGACAAAGAAAAACTAAATCTTTATTCTTTACGTAACATGAATAAAATAAAATATTCGGAATAATAATTAGTATTGTACCATAATAAAGGTAAACACTACCGGAACGTATTAGTTTATTTCTAACAAAGCATGTCAATAATGTTAAGAACGTAACCGTTTCGTAGGCAACAGTTACCTGTGCGTCAATAAAATAAACAAACCCTTGACACAAGCAACGCTGGTAATTTCACGAAATCGATTGGAGTGTTGCCCAAACTGCGGTGACGCGTATGTTTGCCGACCACTCTTCACGACGCACGCTATACTGAGTGTCCGACACAGGCGATTATTATAACAAATTGACTTCCACATAAAAGACAAGGCATTTTGGGGAATGTGGCTAACGAACAAAAGTTCCAATATTGACTAGAACATAATAGCGTTCATTTAGGACAATTAGAAACCGAAATGATGTCAACAAAAGGCAAAGTTATTATTTTACCAATACCTTTAACGGAAATTCAATATGACTAATATTATTACATCATTAGGAAAATGTAATTCAACCGCGTTTTCCTAAACGATTCAGTAGTATTTTGGCTCAAACACTATAATTTTAAATAATAAAACATATCGCGTCATTTGTACGTATGTAAGCAAATAAACTAGGAATCTTGTACCGCAACTGATGATTATTGGCAAATGTAGCGGATCTAGGAAAATTCCCGCTAGCTCGGAAAATTTCTTGTTACCTGCTGGCTTCTTCCACGAATCACGATCTACGTTATTGCCATGCGCCGTACGATTATTTTGTTGTTGAGGAACAAAAGTAAACATGTAAGTTTAATGAAACGGACTCACTGATCTATTGCAATTAGAAATCAAACTTACTGAAACAAAAAACTATGGGTCTACGGAAGATATATGAAAAACAATAGCAAAAAAACATAACATTATCTAATGGTAAACAAATTGTCGGCCCTGTTTGTAACCCATAGATAGAGCTCGAGGTTAAGCAATCCGATCGATAAACATAATAGCCATTAGCGTGAATTTGTTTGATGTTCCCCGCAGCCCAAAAGTTTACCGCCATTTGTCTCTGATTAGACGCTACCTACATTAGTGGAGTGCTCGATTACTAAGGTTATTACTTTATACGTTTACACACTGTCTGACCGTGAAAAATTTTACGAGCACTTCTGTTAATTTTCCTTTTTCCCACCTCTATGATAATAAATACACTTATTTCAGGTGAAAACTGACTATGTAAATGATGTTACTAGTGTGAATCTTTTAAACAAACGTATTGCACGATTGATAAACATTTCCAAGATCAGAACCATTTTGTTCCAGTTAATACCAGTAGGTAACAAACGAAGGTGTCATTGACTAAGTGCTACTTTCATTCAGCAATATAGCTACATACTCGAACCCGACAGTTTGTGAGTACTTGGTTATATTTATGAATACATTTAACGTTATATTATAGGCCCTTAATGTAATAATTTACTTAGATTTAACATTAATGCGGCAATTGTAGGTATAACAGGAACAATCATATTTAATGATACAATTATTAAATATGTAAGTATATATAGGTGTCATGACAGTGACAACTATAGCACGATAGTCATTCAATAGCATATTAACATGCCAACTAGAGATAATAAATACACATACAATATTATTAAATGGAAACGGCATTATGTGTAACGTGTTTTTTATCCCGTCGATTGTGAATGAACAGGACAAATAACACACTGACAATCACACATCAACATAACGATGTAACGAATTTATAAATGTAAACTGTGTTTTTATTTCAATTTAAAAATTCGTGTGAAAATAATAATTTTAAATAATTGTACATAACATGCAGTACAATTATTTTAAAATGGAAGAGAAAGAAACAGGGCATTTTAAAATTCGCGCGCATCGTTGTCAACAGGAAAAGTTCCCAAAAGGGTGACAGCATCGCCACGATATATGGCAACTCGCAAATTATAAAATGAGTAAAGTCATACGATCTAATATATACGTCATTAAGGAAATGCACAAGAAACCCAATTCATGCTACGGGCCATGACACCATTTATAAAACATTGATCATCGCCATTCCTGTTTTCAGTTGTAATTACAATGCATCGATGTTTTCGTATCAGGCGTTATACTGTATATAGTCCCGTTATCAAGTGTTGACATGTTACATGTTTCTTAGTATATCTATGTGGGTTAATGTAAAGGCTTATTATTATTATGCCGATGTTGATAACTGAAGTGACGCAATTTTTAATTGTGAGAACGAATGCCTTGCTGTCAGAGAAAAGTTATTAGATGTATGTGATTGACCGTAGCTACCTGGCAATGGATCACGAGCCAGAGCGTGACGTTTGACTGATTAGTGGCACTTCATTAGTATTGTTCTCCTCTTCAAGCGTACGCGCCAGTCACGTTGGTATCTATGTGATGCTCATGCGTAAGTACCCGGTAATGATGGGATAACAAAGGCTTTATGCGTCGGCTTGACACCTACACATTACTCAGAGTGTTTTGTTGCACAGCTGTGTGTTTTGTTTAGTATTTATTCCACAGTTCTCAAGTCCTTGGCCTTGTCAGTAAAGGAGGGCGATGACTGTTTCACGCCGCGCACGAGTGTTTGGCCGCTGGCTACGGTGTGCTCAGCTGATGCCCACATTGCTCACAGCCCGACGGGACGGGTGGATGCGTCTTTACTATTTAGAACGTGTTTATATTTGTTTCACGTGCGGCAAAAAATATAGTGCGTGAATGAACCGGCCGGCGCGCCGATCTAATACAGAAATATCTAGGCCTGCTTCCGTAGCAACGTACACGTAAATATTATCGTCTAAGCTACACAATAATATTGAAATTTACTTCCGAATATATTTCTATACTGCCCTTTGTTTGTCACTTTTATGTTTGGTTAACATTGAAAATACTGTGTAACTTTCAAAATCTTCAAACAATGACTCAAAGTACCTTCCTAAAGTCATTGCTAACAAAGGAAACATGGTAGCCGTGCCTACGCACTTATTTAAAGATCGGAGATAAACGCGGCTTATGAAGATCAAGAATAATTCGGTCATTGATATCTATGCAGTTCAAATGCCTTTGTGTTCGGTTCTCAAGAACATGATATTGCACTTTGCTATAACTCACGTATGATTCCGGAGTTTATTAATAAGTCTCAAGGCAGGTACACTGGAAAATTATATGTAGTAATTGACAATTGTCACGGCACTCTTATAAGGAGGACGATCTTTATTATGTCACTTTGTAGTTATCCTCGGTGGATCTATATAAGTACATAAATGCATAAGAAAATACGCTAAAAACGACAACTATCAGCGGTATGATAATTATAATAGTCCTTGTACAAATTGAAATAGCCTTCTTTCAGAAATTCTTGTGGAAATCTAGCGCAGAGCTGATAAGTAATACGCGAATGAACGTACTTTTTCTCAATTAATCGTCACTAAGTTTATCATTATCGTGTGTTATATAGGTCGAGCAATAATACAAACTTGCTTTTCTCGTACAACTCGTTTCGTCATTAACAAACTGGGACTATCAACTTTTTGCGAGACACCCAAACGGTCTTGACCTGCCGATATTACGCCGAAGCCGAACTCAACCTCACCGATGTGCGGTTTGACGCTTTTATGTTTAGCATTGCATAATAATTGGTATATGGTAATAATTAATATAGTATTAATAATATTTATTTCTTTGTGAACGTTTACGAGTCTAAGGTGCAGTATTTTATGTTGCTTCTTTAAACGGATATTAAATATGTATCTATGCGTGTGCACCCAAAGAAATCTAGCCGAGTAGATCAGTTAAGTAGTCTGCGTATGCAATATTATGGTATTACGGGTTTTAGGTATACTTAATACATATTCTTTGAATTTAACCTACTGTAATCTTACCCAGACATATAATTAGAACTGAGAATAATTTCTACAATAATTACGATAACATTGCCACAATAAAATACTATGATTAGAATTTAGTAGTGTTTGAAGCGTTCTTAAAAGTTAAAACTCAGTTACGAAATAACAGTTATTTTAAATTTTAAACTCAAATGTTTACGCGGGCCCTTGAACTAGTTTAGTTTAGTTAATAAAAATAGCACACGGTTGTAAAAGTCTGTTATCCTAACAAACCGTATATCATTGAGATTCATATTATTATTCCGGGCTGTGCTACATTTTCCTTCCATATATACTCTGATAGGTGGGCAAGTATACACAATCATACGTATGTATTAGGTGAAAAGTGTGTGGGTTGCCAAGATTCAATGCTTGGATTCCACTTGATTGAATATCAGATGAGATCGATAATCTTAAGTACTGCGGACTTGTCACAAATGAGCTCATGTGTCGTATCATATCGTATCGTATATAACGACACGTTTATCGAAGTAACTAGATCATTAAGTAGATTAGTAACAATTTACGCAATAATGATCACATTCATTTTTAGGTCAAGGATCAACAGCGCGGCTGGGTTCTGATAACAGCCAAAACAAGTGTGAGTTGGAACGATAAGTCAGACCACACCGAAGTCTTAGATTGTAAGACTAGTTTTGTAGTAGATTTTTTTTTGTCACAAGATCCTCATTGAAGGACATTCAGCTGCATTTTAATTAGAATGATTAATTCTAAAGTCGAGGTTACCGTAACAAGAACGACGCAAATGTTTCCGGAACTGTAGTGGATAATAAGCAGCTGTGGTAACTACCTTGCGATTTAAATGGGTACTTTTTGTACCAACTCGGCACCGGCAGCACTACGAGGAACACTGTACGCGGAATTGTAATTGGGTCAGACAGTTAACTGCTTTTTTTAAGATGACTTACTTTTAAGTACCGTTGTTTATAAAAAGGAGCCTGTTTTTGAAAAAAATACTGCACACAGGTATTAAGTTTTCATAAAATTTCAGTGTGTTTATCAGCTGTAAGAAGGCACATTACACTGCTTAAAAACCAGAGAGATTTCTCATTAAAAGAAAATTTAATAAATCGATTTTCAAAATTACTAGTCTATGTAATAATTAAGTTATTTAAAAAATGTCACACGTAATGGGGGAAGCCGACCGTGGGACTAAACGAGTTCTTCAAATAAATAATTAAATACGGAACATTCTTCCGTTCTAGACATCAGCAAACATACTTGGACAAATAGTAATTAAGTGTCATAATTATGTAAATTAGTTGAGAACTTAAACTAATTAGTTATCAATAGGAACTACTTAAATAGTTAAAAGAGTCTTTAGGTATTTTCCGATTAATTAGAGGAACTATTTAATTATGTATGTGGTTTGTTAGTAGGTAATAATAGTTTAGTCCATTATAGTCTTAAGGCGAGGTTGCAGTACTTTTTAACTTTTTTAAACCTCTGTAAATCAAAAGGCCTAGTTTCCGTAAAAAAAAAAAAATTTTAGGAAAATTGAACATACTGTTAAGCGCTGTGTGAAGATAGAAACGTGAATTAAAACAATTGGCTCGATAAAAAATAATCTTAAAGATGACACTAAATCGCCATTTAAAACGTGTACCTTGAAGAGATTCCATCATTAAACCATATAAAACTTATACCAAAAGATAGGTTTTATTATTTTTTAGGGCATGCTGAAAAAATATTTTATAATTTCCTTATCATTTTGTCTCCACGAAACAATTATACACAAAATCTAGCAGCTCAAACGCTCTCAACGACCGACCAGTGTTCGCCGAAACGTCTTCAACTACAAGAGGGCCTTAAATAAAGAGCAGAATTATTGCCTTCTTTATGTATACTTACACGTGTTATTACAGACCCGGTGTAAGTAGAAAAGGCGACAAGCCAGTTAAATTATTTTCAAAACACTTAAGTAAGAACAATCGTGTTTTTAGGTAGTTTTAAAACAACGGTTTGTCGGGCAGCTCTCTCAATGAATCGGAAAAGTTTAAAAACATCGATGGGAATGAATAGATTCTAATCTTCCCATTGATATCTAATAATTAAATATTCAAAGAAGTTACACAGTGCTATGGAATCAATTAGGTAAGTATGTTCTTTATCTACGTGTTTAGTTACGATTTCGACTGAATCAATTCTTTTTTGAATTTATTTAAAATTACTTTGTGAATGAAACTGAATGTCTGTTAATGTTTTGTTAGGCATTTTCTTTTCAGGTTCTAATATATTATACACATATGTAGAACTTGAACATCTTTTATTGGCCTAACGTCCGTACGCTTTGAATTGGGAGCTCAGAGTTGGAATGAATAGTATGGGAATATTATACTCGCGACGCGATATCGTGCATGGCTATTGTGTAAAGAGCCCTTGGCACAGTTTTCCCCGATGAAGGGACAAAATTTCATACATGAATAAAAATACGTTTCAGTAAAATACTTCATAACGAAACAATTTCGGAGTAAGATGAAAAGCCGAATGATCTGCTTTGCTAGCTGGTAGGTCTGCGCTCCAAGAATAGAAATCAATGGAAGGTTTTGGGCCCAAAAATAAATTGGTTTATTTACCCGTCGACCGTACGACAGAGGAAGGGGAATGATTCGTTTATTTCCTTTGTTTTTATTGCACGGGAGTTCCCTGAGGCGGGCATTCGGAGCTCGGTCTTACCATAGAGCGTTACACGAGAATGTGAGTGACCTCTTGCCCGCACTGAACAAACTGAAACACGCAGTGAGCCGCATCCGGCACATGTACACTTCTTTTTATCGTTTTATTACTCTCGAAAATACTAAATTCAGAACTACGCCGAAACTGTTGGGCTTAGTGAAAAGTTTGTGTAGCATTGAGAAATAGCTCTCGCGTCCTAACGCTTCTGATACTCAATCATGAATTAAACTTTTTAATACTTACAGATCTTTTAATTGATATTTACTTTACCGGAATCGGCTTTAGAAGACGAAAAGCTTGGGATTGAGCCGCTCGCTCTGCTAAGCTACCGTAAAACTTGAAATTTTAATTATTATATGGAATAATTATTTTATACCATTTTAAATACACATTAACATTTTTGAAAATTATCCTGAACGTGACTACTTCGCGGGTCATGTGTTTTGGTATTTTTTCATTTTTTCCTTTCTCAATTATTTCAATTATGGTCTCTCGCATTTTGAGTACTTTATGTAGCCAACCCTAATTTCCTTTCTTTGGCATGGTCCGTCGAGTCGTTGCACTCCTCAAGTCTTCAATTGAGCTACACAATTACTGCCAAATGCTTGCACTGACTGGACCGGTTCTTCTAAATTGGTGAGGTTCTTTCCTCAAAAGACCTTGTCAAACACGGTTTACATTGTCTTCACATGATCTGACCAAAATTATGTCTGGACTTTAATCTGTGACTTTGTTTATAAATTTTTCTCAGAAGTCAGATAGGAAATGTCGACTCCATCTAGTTAATTGTTTTTTTTTATTTTATTATGTGTTAAAGTGATTCCGATATAATGTACTAATTAATTTCGGAGTTTGTCATTTGTGGTGGAAAGAGTTCTTACGTCAGGGGCCCATTTATCTAAAATGGGCCCTGACGTAAGAACTTTTTTGAACTTCTACAATAAAATCTTGGATGAAGAGTTTGTGAGATTTTAATTCTTTTCATAAAACGTTTACATGCTAACTTTACTTTAAATTAAATGATTGTTTTGTACATTATGGTTTATAAATAACAAAACAAATACATGTTTGGAATTTAACGAGGTCAGTACCTACATCGATTCATACAATAATTGGCTAAGATTTATCTACCAAGCTATTGCATTTAACGTGTAAGTACGTATTTATTGCACCAATGCATGATTACCAGTTTGAATACTTCTCGATTTTTACTCCACGAACCAAACGAATGACTAGTAATGTTTCAACACTTGCCAATAACGATAAGCATCTATTTTTACGCACACATAACATTGCGCCTATGACTGCTGATAGAGTAAGCAGGTTTGTGGTGCCAACACATTACTTGAATTTACTTTTGGCATGACAAGATGGCACCCAAGTTCCTGTAGTGACGCTCTATGGTGAGTTGTTGGTAGGCAAGCACTTTATCTACTAATAATACAGTGACCCTGCCCTTTCATCGATTATTACTATTTCTTCTTATCAACAACTGACACACGACTTGTTTTTAATTCACACTGTTCGACAAATATTAGGTTCCTTTGTTAGAAATGCAAAGTTGAATTTCGTTTATAAACGTCCACAACTGCGTTAAAGTTAAAATGCAAACGTAGAACTAAAGGGCCTTCAGAACATAACTAAGTGCATAGAAACTTATAATTAAACATGCTAATGTGTTAACCGTTGTTGTTCTCAGTACTTAACTAGCCGAGAGTTGAGCTCCGCTCCGAGACGTTGCCTACTCATTGTTTACCTCGTTATTCAGAGAATTAACATATGTATAGACGAAACAACTTTTAATACGCTTTTTAGAATTAATTCGACGTAGAAGTAACAGGTAGTCAAAAAAAATTTTTACGGCCTCATAATACTCTGCACTTAATAACATTAAAATGCTGTAGTTCAAACTGGTCGTGTACAAGAACTTCTTTAAGTTAAAACTTTCGAGTCTTTAAATAATTCCTGCCCTTTATAATTTGGACAGGTTTCAGTTGTCCTACCAGTTACAGAGATCCAGTTTTCTCTTGTGAACCCGACCGAGTTTCTTACAAAACTTTTTCTGACATAAAACTGATGTGCACTTCCACTTAGTTGTTGTACACGATTGTGAACGTTAAAATAATAGTCGAAATCGTAACATGTTACATAAATTTTGAGACAGTTCGACTAAGCTTGATTTGTTTTAGTTATTTCGCCACATAAAAGTTCGCAAAGCAGGTAGACCGCGAGCGCATTTGGTGTCAACTACAAATATTTTGGTCGGAGCTGATGCAATTCGCATTGCAGCCGGAGGAGGTGGTCGAGCGCGCGTGCACTGCGCGGGCACGTGCTGACGTGCCGGGGAGTTTCCACACCCGGCACGAGCACGACACACCACCCAGCAACACAGAACATGCACCACACCGAACGCACTCCGATATACGTATTTAAAAAAAAATCCTATCAACATAAAATATTTTATTTACAATACCTTAATCCGAATGCCTTGACGCGAATGCCGTGTAACGCGCGCAAACGAGCGTAGTGTAGTTCGAGTGCGATGTATCGGTTCGCTCAACTGATTCGATCGCTTCGCTTAGCGATCTAAGGATTGACTGGTGTTCCGGCGAAGCGTTGGTGAATATATGCGCGCGCATCTCGCCGCGCCTGCGCCGTGGTGGGAGCACGCCGCTGCGTACAAATGTGCACGCGAGGCAGAGTATCCTAGTACTTAGCACGCGAGGCATAGGTGCGAGAATGGAACGGCACGCGTTTGCCCATATATTGTTAGTACTGCATGTCAAACTGTCACCAACTCATTCACTGCCTATGGTGCGAGGGAGCGTCGCCCAATACGTGGTCCCACCCATAGTTAGTTAGGTCTTCCCGCTCAAGGTAAATTTATTTGAATCAGGTCGGACAGGTAATGGAGTTGAGTTTGAAACTATATGAAACTTTGTTACGATAACTTTTGCTGAACTAGAATACGTTTACTTTTTGGTAGGTTCACTTTGAGCGTAATATAGGTATTGTGATGCATCTATGAATATTTCAATTAGTATTATAATATTCAGACTCATTTGCATGCCTATAGAAGTACGGGAATCAGAGCAATTTATATTAATGAATGTATTCGTTAGTTAGGTAACTGCTCGTCAGGTACTTAACTGGCTTTCGATACTACTTAAGTATTTAAACGTAAGTGATTTACTTAAGACTTATTCAATTTATAATCCAAACTGAAGATTGACGCGTAAAACAATCTTTAAAAAACACTCTTTTAGCAAGTCAAAAAATCCATAAAAAAGAAATAAAAGTTTCGGAATTAACATTGCTAATCTGGTAATAAAAAGACTACAATATCGCTCAGCAAATGAGATTGTATGCTGAGTTTTGTGTTGCTATGCTTAACTGTAATGAAAAAAAAAATACATTCGTTGTGGTAGACACATAAGTACTCATGTAGTTAAGTGCAAATGACATGTATGCACATACATAAAGGATACTTCTTTCTGTCTACCGACCGTACATACTCGTACTTAAATACGTGAAGAAGTGAAGTACCGTCTACTTTACAAAGTAACATGTAATGACATATTTTAATGACGCCGTTTCAGCAAATGACGACATCGTTTCTTCCAGGAGCATTTCTAGAAAAGTCTATTAGATTTCCGGGAAATTGCAAAGCCAGACGGAAAATTATTAAGGAACTGCACAGAACTTTATAAACTACTTGTACCAACAAGCAATTGTACTTCAAACAGTACCTAAATACTGAGAAAAATGCGGAAAAATACTTTCAATGACCACTCTCTTCATTCATACAAACTTGTTTTCTTCTTTGCAATTTCTCGAATGAAATTTTGTTCCCGAGACTATTTGAGATCCCAAAATTTACTTTAGTGCATTTATTGTGCCACCACGCTAACCGGTGTATAATATGAATTGTGATGAAAAACAACTGAAAACCTCTAAGACAGTCAAGAAAAGTCAGTTTCTCTATACATTTATAACTATAGTTAGTGCAACTCGACAAGTAGGTACAAAGCATTGGTTTTTTACATATGTCACATAACATTTAGTTTTTAGGAGGTTTTCAGTCATTTGAAACACACCATTTCAGAATGAATTGCCTGTAATAGTACGCTTTACCACCTGCAGCACTGATATTCACTGTACTTACTGAATTGTATAGAAAAGTGGAATATATTCAAAACATGAACGGGGTGACACACGTAGAGAAGTTTCCACGTACCCGAACAAGATCGAAAAATACAACTAGGATCACTATGGTAACGGAACAAACATCGCATTTCATGACATGGCTTTTTATCGTCTCTTAGCACTGTCTCTGAAATTGGAGTTAGCTCCGAAAGCCCCTATGAAACGCCGACCCCAAATACACGTGACTTTTTAGTCCTCTTACAAAGGTTCAATGTATCCGACATAATATACATCTAGGCGTGATTAAAAAATTGTTACCATTAATAAAATTAAGATCTAAGAAAATTAAATAATGCATTAGAATTATGAAACATCCTGTTAATAATGTTTATGTATCAGATGGATAAAGAATATAACTACCCAGCGCACGAGTCGACAAGACCATTCCATTTTCCATAAGACAAAATATCCGTTACAAACTACGTCATGCGTCGTCACTGATCATAATAAATAAAAAAAATATTTTTTAGTAATTAAAATGTTCATTTTTTTTCTTATGGATGTGTAGTTACGTTGGATACGTATACGATTAAAATGTCACGGTGTATAATTGGGATAAAGCCAAGAGAATTACGATGAAGTATGCATCGATTATTTCCGAAATCTCAACAGATTAGGTTACTTTTCCATTGACGTACATCTACGGCAACATTGTGGTCAAATTCCAGCTTGTCCAAGCGAGGGAATAAAATAAAAACATACAATTAAATAAATCTAGTTTGCCTTGGCGGTTTAGTGGTCTTGGTGGTTCGATTGTCAGGTCGGGAAAAGTGGTTTTGGGTTTTTCTGTTACGAAGTTCTTATTAATAGTCCAGAGTCGAGTGGATGTGGGTCCGTTTGATGGCAATACGATCGCCTTATACAGGATATTTTTTTATCCAGTGCGCAAACTGTAACCATGAATTTAGCATATCATTCTAGATACCCCAGCGTACAAAATTTTCGTCGGTTATACGAAAAAAAATCAGCTGTTCCATACATTTTGACCCTGTAAGTAAGTATTGCATTTTTCTATGAAACTGCTAATTTTGTTTTGCAAAACCGACGAAAAATTTCTGCGCAAGGGGGTCTAGAATGATATGCTGAATTCATGGTTACAGTTTACGCACTAGATAAAAACTTATCCTGTATAATAAGGAACTTAAACATAACTGGCGAAATGTGGGTGAACTATATTCAGGGTGTGGCGTAAGTAATGGTCCACCGTTCAGGATTCGATGAACCAGATCTATAACAATTAAAATTTTAACCATTTTTACCCAATTTTTTTTTTACAAAAATTGCTCTTGAACTTGATGGTGTGTTAAAAATTGGGGTAAAAATTAGAGAAGAACCAACTTTTTCTTCAAAAGAGCTGAATTTACATAAAAAAATCATAATTTATCATGATAGCTCTAGTATTCAGCAGTAATTAACAGAAATCAAAATGAAAAAAATAATGGTTTTTGTTGAAACTACAAACAAGTATGTAATAAAAGGTAGAAATTTCGTAAATAAAAGACAAAAATGAAATATTTTCGGAACCCTTGGGTAGAAATGTTTAAAAAATTTAATTTTTATAGTTGATTATCTGGTTCATCGAATCCTGAACGGTTGACCATTACTTACGCCACACCCTGTATAGAGGCTTGTCTAACCCTTCAGGCATACGAGCGTGATGATATCTTTTGTTTTAAAGGTATAGTTCGTTACAAATAGAATGTCAAATAGTCTGTCTAAAGTTTCTGTATCGTCAGAGTGCTCTTCCGAACTCACAGGAAAGTAAGAAGAAACCTGAGTATTTGCTTACTATAATAAATATCATATAATATATCTTAGGACAACCAACACACTGTTATCTGATCCCAAACTAGGCAGAGCCTGTACTATGGTAACCAGACAACTGATAAACATACTTATATATTTCTAAATACATACATGTTATAGATAAATTACACCCAGACACAGAACAAATGATTGTGCTCATCACACAAAGATTTGTCCTGGGTGGGAATCGAACCCACGACCTCAGTCTTAGCAGTCAGGGTCACTAACCACTAGACTAACAGGCCAGTTACTATGCTTACTACCGCTACCATTTACTAGCCAAGTAAGTTGTTAGATATAGACAGTCGTCCTCAATAGTCAAGTGTGGCGGAAAACTACACAATAACACAGTTTGCTTCGAAAACTGTAGTTACAATTTGAAATGTTTTGTTCACGTGTGAAACCATGACGTCTACGAGTACCTAATGTTTAGTTCCATTCAATCGAACAGCTCATACTTAGTTGATTGATAGACTTTAAACAGTAACTACTTATTTTTGCCTTTCTTTGTACTTTGAAGACCAGTATTTTGTCATCATTCTTTTGTATGTTGGATAAACGATTGGTCTATGAGGAAATGTTTTCTAAACATTACCATTTTTTTTTCTCTCATGCCATTTAATGGACGGTTGATTTCCATTTTCTATAGGTAGGCCTATAGAAAATGGAAATCAATCGTGAACGTGTACTATGAAAAAGAAATCACTTGTATGTTTAGAGTTTTAAATTAGGTGTTTTGAGTCTCATCCTAGCTTTTTGCTAATAATGACTTGACATATGAAATCTGAATGCAACTAAAAACAACAGGCTGGCTTGGCAACGTGAAAATCTGAAGTCTAATTCTGATTATACAATAATAATATCGCTATGGCTAAGGTCCTGGGTATGATTCCCAGGTCTGGCACAAGTGTTATTGAGTTTTTCTATCTGGATTGTCTCAGTAGCAGACCAGAGTCTGGATTTCTGCCTGGTTGGTGGCAATAGGTTTGCACCCTGTTACATGGGATTTAAACATGACGTGTGAAATGTGGGTAAACCAATTTGCCATCTCTGCTCAACCAACGTAATAATAATAATACCAGCCTACTTTAGACCCACTGCTGGGCAAAGGCCACTTCTTGTAATGGATAGCATAAGTATTGATCACCACCCTTGCGTAAGGTAGATTGACAATTTCATACGTTTAGTAATCAGAAGTCCAAGTTTTCCTTCACCGATGTCAGTATGAGTCCAATATAAACGTAATTGTGTACAAGCCACATTTGTACTTGCCCGCATTTGAACCCACAACTCTTCGGAACTGTTCAAAGATTTAGAACCAAATGTCGTTTTCCACATTTCAAATGTCTATTTCTGCGAAGATAATGACCCATGAGTGTTCCACTTCAGGACACGGCGGCACTGCGACGATACTTTCCAATTACTGATGCAGTACTTACTACTTACCTATATTAATAAGTACTGCAAGTACTGTACTGCCTATCAGTTCCATTTTTAATATGCACTCTCGTGTTCGTGAGTGGATGTCGACCATTACGATAAATGACCACTAAATATACCGGCTCACTATGTTGGGGTTAAAATGGCGCTGGGTTTTATGCTATTACTGTCGGTGACGTTGGCTTACCTCAGGTTCTAGGGATACGATTTTAACGAGGTGGGCTACGCATAGGTAAGTATAAAGTACCGACTAAAAACCTAATGTTACTTCGACTACTATAACTCAGGTACCGTATGTCAGCGTAGTTTTCGAAGACAGTTTTTTTGCTGTCCTGGTAACCCTGGCAAGGATAATGGCATAAATTAGTTTGTGACGTATGTCAGCGTAGTTTTCGAAGACAGTTTTTTTGCTGTCCTGGTAACCCTGGCAAGGATAATGGCATAAATTTATGAAATTATTGCATTGTCATCGGTCTTTGACAGGTGTGCAAAGTTTGAATGAAATCTGGTCGTTTAAAGTGGGTCAAAATCGCGCTATAAGGAGTCGGTTACAAACAAACATACAAACATACAAGTGAAGCTAATATAAAGCGTGTAAAAAGAAAATTAAAAACTAACAGCAAAATGATAGCAAAAAGGCCTGTGCAACGCCAAAAAGGCCCATCTCATACACATACACATACTGCTTCGATATTTAAAAAATAAATACCGCTAAGCTATTCTGATAACGTAATTTATTGTTCGTGTTCGAATAATATAATATTCGTATTGATGCCGTCGTCTCATAATGAGTCATAATCATAATTCACTGTTTTCCAATCGAAGTTTACGAATACCTATAGCGAACGGTCACAAGTCACAACTCATTCAAAATATTTGTTATGGTTTCCGTCTGTTTTCAAAAGATAGTTTTATAGGTTGCGTTTTTTTGCATAGAACTATAATTACATTTTTAGATCAAGGGTCTAGCTGAGTTTAGTGTTACCTATATTACGTCAGTGCCTGTAGATACAGGCATAATCATCATCTGGGATTTAAGATTAAATCCCATGTTACAGTTGGCTTATTTCCAACCATCACTCCATCAGCCAGGTACAAGTTAAATAAACTTTACGTATAAAAATCAAGTCAATTCAAATGTAGATATTATTGCCCACTTTCCCCCTTGTTTTAAGGCTGGGGTCACAATGAGATAATAGCAGGTCCCCCTCGCAGAATCCAATCGCGAATCAACCTTGACCCTCGTCCGGCTTCGCATTTACTACGAGCCCCTCCAATCATGCTATCAGCTCTCCCGGTTCCTCTTTACACAAACGATATTCTGCACTTCGAATAGCACCGTCATTTGTTTTTAAATTTTGCACATCGAAAGTAACACTGTCTTTTATTTCTATTACTAGATTACTAACGTGTTTAGGCATTTTGTGGTGACCCAGTCTAGGCAGTGACGGACTCTTACCAGCTAAAACCCACTCCTGTCATTGTTCAGTGTTCCTTAGACATGATCAGAGACCTTGGTTGTCAATGTTTACTAATAGTAATCGTTATTTTTATTCTAATTGCCAGGTCTGTTTTAGGAAGTGGAGAGTTCTTCAAAGCAGTCGCCTAATTTTGACTTATAATTAATTTTAGTAGTGGTTTCAATCGCTAAAATCTAAATAAGTAACTTAGTGTGTTATTTTCTTTTTATATTATTTTTCACTGTATTATTTTTGTATTTTCTTTTTATATTGTGTGTTTATCAGCCTATGTATGTTTGTTCCTTTGGGGCGCTCTGGATTCCAAACGCGTGGTGTGATATTGATTATTCTTACGTCAATCGATTCTTATTAATATTGTGAGTGTCAACAAAAACATGACAGTATTAAAAATTCACTATAGTAATAACTAGACGCCACAATGTAAAAATAGTCGACGGACTGTGTCAAGTGGGATATCATTATTGAATAGGTTTTTGAAAATCATCCCTAGGTTTCTTTGAACACTTTTCATTTCGAGTGACCATTTAGAATCTATTATATAATGATTTAAAGTCGGATAGCAATCATTCTCACTTTCGTTTTTGTAAAATAAAACTATGGTATAGTTCTTATATACGTGGAAAATATTATTATAAACAGTAAGAGAAAAATAACCTATAATAAATCAATAATAAGATATGTATAATAAAAAAATATATGATAACCTATTTCTGTCCCCCACCTCACACAGTACAATACGTAGGGTACACATGCAGTCGTAGGCAATAGGTATTCCTAATGCATCCTTATCAATTTTTACTAACTAATTTTATATTCGATTTCCTGTGTTGACTATATGTCAATTCTGGCCGAGTCACAGTTACTATTTTACTGAGGCACTTCCAGATCTCGAACTGTAGTGGCAGACTGCCTCGTGATCATAACATCTGCAGGATGACTGTGCTGTGGCACATGCAAGGTTTTACTTTCGGCGGAACTTCATCCTCAACTTCAAATCCACCGATAGGTATGACCCCGATTAGGTCTGTGTTTTGCCTTTGCAGGGCCGGATATCTTCCACATCTGTGTGGAAGGAGAGAACTTCCATGACGATGATGTGTGGGTCCTTGTTTTCAGCTCTACTACCACTAGATTATTGACTTTCCTAATCCTTTCTGTTTACACCATAGCCAGCTTTTCCCTGGTCTAATAACCGAGCAGTTTTGTTTCTCTCTTAGTCATGTCAGTTTTTGCATAGTTGATAACAAACAATTAAGTCTCGGGTCTAGATTTTTTTCCAGACGGAGAAAAAACTGACTTTGCCACCCCCCGATTGGCGGGACCAATCCTGTAACCTTTTCAGTAAAGTCAATAAAAATAAAAAATACAATATCGTGTTTAACATTTATTTTACTGAGGATAGTTTGATTTAAATCGTGAAATTATAGCATATTATCTTCTACCCGGGACTTTCACACCGCGTGATCTTTCACAGGCAGGATTCCATGTAATCTGGGTGTCGCACTTAGACTTCGCGTGCATTCGTAAAAATATTCACAAAAGATAGATCTCGGTCAAATTTCATCGTCATCATTTCTTCCGAAAAACGTCCACTGCTGGACATAGGCCTCCCTCAAGCTCCACCACTGCGAACTATTCTTGTTTTCCGCATCCTGCGGATTCCTGCGACCTCCATAAGATTCCTCTATTGAACCGACCTCATCGGTTCAACTTGAGGCGGCCTTCCAACTTTACGTTTTCCAGTACGCGGCCGCAACTGCAAAACCTATCCGCCGTATTGGCCATCTATTCTACGAGCGATGTTTCCTGCCCACGCAATTCTTCGGGCTATGTCGGTTACCTTGGTTCTCCAGCGGATCTCTTTATTAATTCGATCCCGTAGGGAAACTCCAAGCAAAGTCCTCGTCATGACATGACCCTTTAGGTGACTTTTAGCCTTCTTAGAAGGCCCTTTATGAGCGACGACGATTAATAAGACATCACTGGCAAAACGCGCTAGTCGAAGACTTTCGTCTTGAGACACTGCAGTATGGGACGAGAAGATATTGCGTAGCTTCCCGAACGCTACCCAGCCGAGTCGGTTTCGACGATTGACCTCTTTCTTGAAGTTGGACCTACCTAACTAGACAGTTTGCTGTAGGTAAACATACTCGTCCACAACTTTGAGTGCAGCATCTCCGACACTTGTTACATGGGCATTTGACATATTTACTGTCAAATGATAATAGTAATCATAGCATAGTTTCTCATAACACTGGGTTTTGATATTAAAATAATAGTTTTTTCTTGGTATAGCTTAATAATGTAATTGTTTCATAAAATACTTCTGAAATGAAGTGGACCAGAACTACCATTCTTCTTTCGGCCCCAGCGACGCAGTGTCGCTGCGCACCGCTCGGCCACGTCGACTTTATTATCAATTGTATTCTTTCTCACTTTTTTTTCAGCTTTTACGGAATTTTTCAAACGCGACTACTCGTTCCAAAGATTGGCGCGTTCAAAAAAAAGCGTGATCGACATATTTAGAAAATCACAAATTATGGCACTCTACCTCGGTTATGTTAGATTGTAAAGTTTTAGAAATTAAGCGTTGCTGGTCTTCAAGAGCGAGCAAAGCAAACTTGAATATTTTGCCAGCAACTTATTAGTCAAATTTTATCGATCAATAATGCTCCAATCAAAGAGGGGCGCCAGCGCTGTGATTAAAAATACATGGAAATTATGTCGCCTTTGCACGTGCATGCGTTGGAAAGGGCGCGAGGCCCGGCGCGTCCGACAGGCGACGTAAAATTTCTAAAATAAAGTAAGAGCGATATTTTCTTTAAAATTTTCACCACAGAGGCGCGTATCAACTAGCTTAGCTGAAGCCTTTTTATATCGCCAAATAAAAGGGAAGCAGGTGCTATAAAAGCTGCTGCGGATCCCATTAAATCGCCAAGTTGCGGTACGCTGGTTACCATAGATATCCTGCTGGTTACGCTACGTTTGTCTGCCACGTTTGAATTTGCCCCGGCTTACCCCCCCTCCTAGATTCGGGGCTGACATACAACTTCACGGCTTTTTTCATGGAGGACGACTAACACAAACTAAAAATGTGCTACGATCCTTCCAAACTTCTTTGGCTACGCAGAAATTTGTTAAATTTATGGTTTAGTTAAACGTACGTAAAGTCTACTTTTTGTTTTCTAACTTCCACTCTATATTCGGATGGTCTACAACAGGACATACACAAAAGTTATTTTCAAAACACATAGTGGACGGTAGTATCTCTATGTAGTCTTTCATATGTATGCGGACGATCGCCACGGGCTTGGAGCGACCGGGCTGCGTTTGTCAAATTGTTTACGTTACTTTTCCATTTTCTGTTTTCAGATGACATCGACAAGTTGCTATCGAGTATAAATTGGTTGTTGTATTTTTGTTTTTGTTGCGCGGGAAAAAGTAATTGTATTTATTTTGCAACCAGCCTTTTTTTTTTTTTTTTTTTTCTGGATGGGAAATCATCAAATGACTTCTCCCGCTCTGGGCGGAGCGGGAGGGCGTGTCAGACTTTTACTGACTAAAACCCACCCGTGTTCCTTCAGTTGCCCATGTGCCAGGGTCACGGTATCTCTTTCGAACAATCTCGCGACCCTGGCAGTTTGCAACCAGCCTTGTCCGATAGGATGTCGTTCGTCGAAAATAATGAACTTCTGTACCATCTTTCATACCTTATTTAGGGAATGAATTTGAACTTTTGGACACAATTCTTAGCTTATTTATAGCGTCTTGGGCCATCGATAGTGAATTTAAGTTATTTTTTACCCGATTACGGCGAAGCAAAAGGGATGGTTATGATTTTGACTGGTATTTTCCCTCATTACTTCTTAACTACTTATCATAATTTGACAAATGAGGTATCATTGGAAGCCTTTTATCTTGATCGTTAACAAAGGCTGTCAGAAGAAAATATTTTCTTATTTAGTACAGTTTCAGTAGATGGGTTTTAGTTTTATTGAATGCATTCCATAGATTGTCACATAAAATTATGTTATTTTATCAATTTTTGTATTGCATTTATTATTCTTGGTTAAATTTTATGTTGAGCGCACTGATATTTAAGTAATCGCTGTGTAATTGCATACTTATAAAGCAGTTGGAAATATTTCCATTGAAAATATCTACTTGAAAAGAAAGTACGCGCCTTTCTTGATACATTTAATAATAACGTAGTTTTCTATTATTACTAGACTTTTAAGTATTCTTTTTATTCCACCCTCGGAAACAATTGACTAGATATTTTTTATTGAATAACTATGCGCCCCCAGAGCGTGCTGTTGCCGCCGCTGCCGGGTTATTTTTATCTGTAGGGTTATCGAACTCTATCGTCTGAATTTGATACTTGGCTCAGGACCTGATGATCATCAATTGATCAAAATGATTCCATAATTACCACAACTTGGATTCCCTTCTCAGAATATCGGGCAAGCACCTAAGCCAATATTAAGTAAAACACTTTGTACCCCTTTTTACGAAAATCACGCGGTACGTCCGCGTAGTAGGTATGTAATTTCAAAGGCACAGTCAAAATTTATATGGAGACCGAGTGCAGAAACCATATAAACCATATACTTACATTATAATATAATTTAAAAAAAAAAACATGATCGAATTTTGACCACTAGGCGACCACTAATTAAAGCCAGAACATCCTGAAATGTGCTGAAACAGCAATATCGCGGGTGCTCAAAAGCCTGTTATATTATTATAAATATATAAATGACAGTCTTATAATTTCTTATATCTCTAATAATATCTTATAATACGATTATCAACTGAAACATAAAATGTATTTCACTAGTGAATTGTATTTTTAATATTGTGTTGGGCTTGGCTTTTTTAAACCCAGTTTTGAAGATACTGATCAAAGTTAATCTTACGGCAGTTGAAATTATCATTAGTATCAAAAAGAAGTGTAAACACATACTTTCCTCACCCATGTATGACTCAGTCCAAATAATTTATTGTTGTGTTGTAATTAAAGATAATATTATGATGATAAGAAAATAATAAATTAGTACAACTTACAACCAACGTGAGTTAAGATACTGAGGTTGGTTGTAAGAAATAAACACAATAATAATACATTAACTTAACCTAGTTCAAAACAACAAAAAAAATATTTTATTGTACCAACAACAATTTTGTCTAATCAAATCTTACAATTCCTGGGGGTAAGTTTACAAAGTTTATTTATTTACACGTACACATAAGTGCACAATATCACGCCTGTAACGCCCATGAGGTAAGGCAGACGAGTACCTTAGTACACCCACATTTCCTCATTTATTTCACAAAATAACTGCCGTTTGGTGCTTTCGATTGCGGTGCATCCGTTTATATGGGTTGACTTATAATCCGTACCATTGTGGTTGTTTCAATAATTAATAAAGAGCATCGAAACCAAGCTATGCGGCTTTCAGCACAAGCCCCGTATCATGATTTATCTCCTCATTAATACAAGGAAGTATGGTAGGTACAGTCGCATGTCGGTGATATTACTTTGACCTTGAGATAGACCTTGAGCTAGCCAGCTTATGTTGATTATACCATTTTCATCAATCCTGTCAGTGATGATGAATTCCGATCAATTGTTTTGATAGTGTAAGTAAAGAAAGAGGGACCTGATAAACAGAATGTGACCGTATTATCCGGCGCGTTTTAAATTTTACTAAGAAGTTCAGCAGGAATTAAAGGTCAAAATATTATGAATATAAATTGCCAAATTGTTCTTTGAAGTAAAAAATACGAAAATGGCTCACTAAGTGGCGAATTTCACAATATATTTTTTTTTTAAGTCCTTCGGCACAATTATTAAGTTCGAAAAAAACTTTTGTGACTTCATTATTTAAAACTAGCTTTTGCCACCGGTTTCGCCCGAATGGAGATTAGAAATTATCTCACAGGACAGTAACCTATAGGTTTAATCCAGGTTATGAATCCGAAACCGATGGACCACAATTTTTTAAATATTTTAACGTTTTTTGTGTGTTTCTTTTGTAAAAATATTTGAAAATGTAATTAGTAAGTATAAAAATAAATATAATAATAGCTATAATTGATAAAGGAAATATAAATAGGATCTTGGTGGCTTAGGTATTTCGGTTATTAAATCGTCCATAACCTGCACCTATGAGAATTATGCAGCTACATGGAACATTTCTTCTATTTCTACTACCTACTTTTTTTACACAATTTAGGTCATGAGTCAGACGAGGTCATAATCACGAGTAGGGTAAATGTCCACGCTGCAAATACGCCTCCTGCATAAAGCGACTACTTTTTGTGCCATTTTCTCACGATTTTAGTTTTTTCATTTGGTTTAGTTACATAAATATATATAGAAAAAACATCGTTTGGTGTTTTTAGGGTTCCGCACCTCAAAAGGAAAAAGCGGAACCCTTATAGGATCACTTTGTTGTCCGTCCGTCCGTCCGTCCGTCTGTCAAGACCCTTTTTCTCAGGAACGCGTGGAGGTATCAAGTTGAAATTTATACCAAATACTCAAGTCTACTGTCCCTTGGAGCTGTGAAAAAATTAAACTTCTAAGCCAAGGCAATCAAAAGATATAGCCGTTTATACCGCATATTTCCACAAATTTTCGAAACTCGCAAGGGAATCAAAACCTAAAGGGTACTTCCAGTCGATCTAGAATTTTGAAATTTGGTACGAAGCAACGTCTTATAGCACAGATAAAGGAAAAATTGCGAAAACCGTAAATTTTTAGTTACATCATATAAATTTATTTATTTTAATTTTTAACTTTATACCTACAGGTTTGTACGGAACCCTCGGTGCGCGAGTCCGACTCGCACTTGACCGGTTTTTTTTCTATGCATATTAATTATATAAGTAAGGTTCACTTGTATTCAACGTATTTCTCCCAGGACATAATAGAGTGACCTCTCTGCCACATTTAAGAGTTTTTCTGAAAACTTCCCAACCACCCCATTTTTCGAATCGCATGGATTTACACCCGTATTAAGAATACACAGTATTAGAAGACAAGTCATGTAAGTAGGATATCCGGAAGCTGTAAAGCGTGCCGCTTCAACACACGTTTATGGGTTCGAGTTCTTGTGTTATGAACATACATATTTAAATTTAATTTATTTTTCATTATACGTTATTATTTATTGATTTATTTTCAATTTTCTAAAATATCAATCTGTACTTAAGGTAAAAGCTTCAGGGGAAAACCGCGAAATTTAAAATTTCTTCCGTTTTCTGTAATTTGTAGGTGCAAGGATGTACCTATGTTAATTTAAATATGATTCGCGACCGTAGCAAATATAGCTTTATTTATTTATTTATATGTACTTTATTATACACTTTAAAAATAGAAAACAATGAACAAAAAAAAATTTTATGGCCTTATCATTTTCTGCAATCTCTTCTAGGCAACCTTGGAATGGACAGTGAACGCGGATGTGGATGTACGGAAATAATAATTATATAATATACTAAAATAGCCACACAGACATATTATAATACTTATCCTCAATAAGACTGCGCTCGTTTAATTACAACTGGCATGGCATTCCACAAATGAACGGCCTGGATAGTAAAGAAATGGTCTAGAAAAGTTGTGTAATGCATGGGCATTTGAAGCTTCAAGTTTTTATTTCACAATCATTTCAGCCGTAAGACGTCCATTGCTGGACTTAGGCCTCCCCCAATTTGGGGGGCTTTGCCATAATCGCCACGCTTGGCAGGCGGGTTGGCGATCGCAGTTTGGTGGTAAAATGCATAGAGAACGCTGCTGCCCATTCTCTAGTAAGTCCCTTAGTCGCCTTTTACGACACCCACGGGAAGAAATGGGGTGGTGTTATTCTTTGCGTCCGGCACCACACGGTTAACCAAGTTTTTATTTACATAATTATAATCATTTTAGTCATCAATACAACCCGTTAACTTCACTTAAATCTTCATATTGGAATGATTTTTTTTTCATGAATTAGTCATGCAATCGAATGGACTACCTGGTGCTTCTATCTTAAAGATCTGTACCGTAGTGGTTATTTTTCGGGGTCATGGATCATTCATAACATTGCATTAATGAAATTAAAACGAATAACGTGTAAGCAAATTGAAAGAAAGACAAAAACCCTACGTCTCCTAGCCTGACAAATTGTTTTATCTTATTACATTCTTAATGACTCTTGGTCATTAGTCAACATCTGTGTTAAATTATCTGAGCACCAGTCTTAACAAAGGGGTATCGTATTACCCAGTAACTGGTTTGTGGAGGTCAGATAGGCAGTCGCTCCATGTAAAATACTGGTATTCAGCTACATCCGGTAAGACTGGAAGCCGAAGCTGGAATGAAAAGACTAGACAGATGATGATAAGTGTAACGGCACGATGTATACCGTATATATCATGTACATGACCAAAGATTAACTTTATTGCTATGTTTATGTTAAATACGAGCTAAAACCAGTGGTAATATCGTAGCGCGTGTACATTGATAAAGACTAATTAATAAAAATCAGTCTTCAGATTACTACGAGACAAGATAAACCGGCACGTAGCCATAATTATAGCGGTGTCAAAGGCTTAGTATTGATTAGGTTACAACCACTTTTAACCAGAGTAGTATCTTTTTTTTTTTCTTAATGAATTAGTTAATTGTGGTATCGACATTTTTGATGTTGTAACCACCAGAGTTAGGTCACACTAAAGCTAAGCGCACAATACATCTGCATCCGGCACTGGTGCTTCGCATTCGCAGCGCGGTTTTTTTGTGCACTAGACCTTCAACGCCGCAGGTATGAAAGTGCGATAAAATTCCCTCGCGATATTTTCACGTTCGTGCGGACGGTCATTAAAAGCGCGATACGGCCCGCCTGTAGTGTGGGCTGGTTCATTCAAATCTTCTTCTTCTTTCGTGTCGATGGTACTCGTACACTTTTTACTATATCGATGGAGCCCAGTAGATGGCCACGTTTATTGCGGCATCAATGGCATTTTTGGGATCATCTGAGGTGCAGGTGAATGGGCACTTGGGACACTCCAGCAGGTGGGTCATTCAAATGAAAATGTATGAAAGTGATGTTCCGTGTGGGCCGTACCTAAAGAATAGGTCTATCCCATGTCTTCTCGTGGATGTCGTAAAATGCGACTAAAGCACTTATTAGTAGCAGCGTTCTCTATGCATGTAACCACCATACTGCGATAGCCAACCCGGCTGCCAAGCGTGGCGAAAGTGGCAAACCCCCCCTTTGGGGGAGGCTTAGGGCCAGCAGTGGACGTCTTTCGGCTGAAATGATGCTGTAGGAGTACCTATGTTTGCAAGTCGTTGCTGGTGGAAAAAAAGTATATCGGAACGTAATTCAATTTTTTATTATTTTTTTCCAATTGTGGATTCCATAAACTAAATCCATAAACGCTCAAGTTTTAATTTGTTACGATGTCGGCTCTTATCTGGGCTACAAACCTGGTGCGTTCATTTAATTGAAATTGCAATTGCATTGGAGTTCTAGTATATATCGCGGCCGCGGTCTATTGTAGCCCACTGCTGGACATAAGGCGCTCACTACATCACTACAACACCCGCGAGTTTATAGTTTGATCACAGGAAAGAACAACGAATATCCAGTCATTGGTTTCGTACGTAACTGCTGCTGAATTTATCATCTTAACACTTCACTACACTTCACTACCTTCTTCACCTTGTAGTCAATGATGTGTTTACCTGTAATTGGCATATATTAGAATATTACCTTATGATTTAATGTTTGTATGTATGTGTTGGTATGTGCTGTGAGGGAACCTTTAAGTAAATAAATAAATCTGTACGATAAATGGAAGTAGGGATATCGACGCGCCATCTGTAACTATGAATTCAGCACGTGATCAAAGTACCTATATATTATTCTGAAGGTTTATTTATTTATTTATTTTCGAAGGTGCTTAAGACTCCATTTCTCAAGTAGCTGTAGGCTATATTATAAGTTTTTTTTTCCCTGATTTTTCAGTCATATGACTGCTGCTGAACAAAAGTGTAAAGGCGATGTGTTGTTTTTTGTGCTTACATCATAAATTATTATTATAACTCTATACGTGCGGATTTGTAATTGGCTTTCTCTAATGACTATGGTTTCCTTTTTTTGTCTGGTTTAGTAAGCTCTGAGTCATCTATGAAATAAATAAATAGAAAAAATGCTATATTAGTGCAATACCCGCGCGGTCAGAATGTGAGGAAGTGCTAATATTTTCTTTTTTTATATTTACGAAAACGTTCAAAGTCAAAGCATTTATTTCTAACAGGCACATAAAAGGCACTTTTTAACGTCAACATTTACATTAAAAAAATATAATTGATTCTAATCGCCCTTCCAAAAGGTTGTTTCGTATGGAGAAGAATGATAGCAAGTAGGCTGGATAGTGAGTTAGTGAACCACTCTGCTGCAAGGTTTCAGCTGGGCCTGTCACCTTGCAGCAGTGATATCATAATCTGTTTCTGTTTTTGTCTTTGTGTGTTACTACCATACGAGTAGTTTGTAAGCACATTGTTACTAACACCATGAGTCTTGTTGCTCGAATTAAATGATTAAATAAATAAATAAAGTAAATATTTGTGAAAACGATGCACTTAAAATAAAATTACTATAAAAAATTAAGCAATGGCAGGTAAATTAATTATATATTAAATACATGTTGCTCATATATTTACAAACATTGTATAAAAGTAAGTCTACGATGTTTCAAACATGTCTAAATCCATGTTCGTTTCGTGTTTCGTTCGTGTTTGTTCCATGCACGTAGGTCAAAATATAGAACAGAAATAGCAAAACTATTTTAAGCACGAATCCATGCGTGATAGCCTATGCCACACTATTGATAGCCTGCCTCGGCTTTACAAATTGAAAATCAATATTTCCATATTCAGAGTATATAAAAGCTATACTATACCTTATAAGTAAGTAGGTGACGTAAAGAGGATCCCCCCGAGACCCCGGAGACGATCAAAAGTACTTTATTATGAATGGACGGTAAACCAAATTGCCAATTTGCGGTCAATAATTGGATGGGGATCAAACCAGAGCTATAAAGTTGCCTTCAGCTGTGCTTCCAAAACTTGATGCATTGTAGTTTTTGTTACTGGTTAAGTCTACGCAATTTACAACATAATTTAAATTACCCCAAATAATTTATTTTATTCTAAAACCAGTTTAATTTGGAAAGTAAGCAAGGAAGTAATTCCTGAGTCATTGTCATAAGCACGTCCCAACGTCCCCTACTAATTTGTTTCACGATCGCTTACCAACCTAGCCCTTGTTCAAGTGAATCAGTTAATCACACAAATAATTGGTAAGCTAAGGTGCCTCAGTATTAATAATACTCATTAAAATTCTTGACAAAACATCTCTTAGGGCTCTTAATATCTATCTACACCAGACACACGTAAACATATTTAGGCCGCCGTAAAGGGATTGTATAGATCATCACAAAAACTTGATCGAAAAGTCAAAGGTCAAATCATTGTTTGTAAACAATTGGCAATAACAACTAGTTTCAATCTTTAGTTTCAAATTGTTTATTAATTATGAACATTTAGGTCAAAGCTAAGACGATAATCATAGAGAGCTAGCTAATCTAGGAGCACGCAACCCGGCGAACCCACTCAACCCGGCGGTCCAGTGCTTATGCGTGTATATTTACTACAAGATTGTCAACATGTAAATATTAAATACAGAACAAATTAACATATAGCTAAGACATTTTGAACATAGTCACGACAAAAATTTAACTTAATTGGAAATACAAAGAACACTTCGTGACTTTGGAATCGGAGAGTTTTCTCACATTTCGTGTGGAAAATCACTTTACTCACGGATTTAATAGAAACACCTTCACGTGAAGCGAGCGTGTTCTACATCGAGATATCTTTCATAATTTCATGTTATCGGTCGAGACAACAAAGTTGAGCGGGAAGCAGATAAAACTGGATTATGCATAGATATGAAGCGCTAACGAAAGTCATCTAGATTAATTTGTCATAGAGGTGCATTTCGCTTGCCCCATTCTAATTGGACCGGTTTTGAATAATGAATGAGACGTTTCCCTACCTGATAGTAGTACATTGGATCATTCGAATGAAATGAATGGCGCATTTGCTTCGTTCAGTATAGTGCCGCTTGCGCATATAAACGATAACAAACAAATACTACGCACAATAAACGCACTTCTTACTAATCTAATACGTACTATATTATATTCCCAGTAAATTCGCTATTAAAATGAGCTGAGGTCGGCCAACGAATATGACCTTTGGATTAGTTGTTGTTTTGAGGAAACTACCGTTGAAAGAATGACTAATCGGCCATGCTCACGAACAGATCAGGTTCACATTCAATGACGTCCATCTGTCTAGACTGGCGGTTGTTCTACTTACGAGTATTCATCATCATCAAGTCATCACCGAGCCCCAGATGCACAAACACAGACTTGTTTGGGGCTCACTGGCATCTAACACTAACGTTATCTAGCTGTGGGTAATATTTTAAGCCCTTTATGCTCTTTTAAATCTTTGTTTAACTTATGAATTATCTGTCAAATTAATCAGTCTAGCCTTTTACCAACTATGTAGGCCTGGGCTGTCTATAATTTGATAAAATGACTGGCCTGTTAATCTAGTGGTTAGTGACCCTGACTGCTAAGACTGAGGTCGTGGGTTCGATTCCCACCCAGGACAAATCTTTGTGTGATGAGCACGATCATTTGTTCTGTGTCTGGGTGTAATTTATCCATAATATGTATGTATTTAGATATATATAAGTATGTTTATCAGTTGTCTGGTTGCCATAGAACAGGCTCTGCCTAGTTTGGAATCAGATAATGGTGTGTTGGTTGTCCTAAGATATTTAATATTTATTTATTTAAAAGAACTTATTGTTTTCTATTAATTTCATTTCATTCAAAAACAAACATCAGTTTCTTACTAAAATTCAATTATATCCGACACCTCTGGTTACATACTTATCTCTTTAGGTGTAGGTTTAGGTACTAATACTAAATATCTCTGTCTGACCCCTCATTGAAACACAATTTAATTTTCTCGAACATTTCATTTCATTTCCCGGGCGAGTGAGAAAATGAATATTGAACGAGGCAGTGTTCGTTGGTGCAGAAAATTAAATTGAATTATTCAATACGTCCTGCTGTTTACCCACACAGTAATCTGCCATGAAAGCCAAGAATTACGGTCAGTCACCACCGCACAGTATTTAAAACGTTAAGTGAACCTATTAAGGATGAGTGAGCAACTATTCATTAATTTACTGAAGATTAGACAGGTAACGATTTTCGATAGTAATTCCATTAATTCATTAACTTTATGTGCCTACTTCGATAAAGGCATGGGTTCGGCCATAGCAGTGGTGGCCCAATGATAATAATGGCCGTGAATTACGAGTTGCAGGTCATTGGTTCGAACTTAGACAGACATGTACATTATTTCAACACCACTGCTCTCAAAATGGTGAACAATCTAAAAAATTTAAGACATGTGATATCTACCAACCAGCACTTATCCCGTGGTGGATTACGACTAGGGTTCATGATTTCTCGAGCTTTTTAATTTCTCGGGTCTCGAGAATTCTCGAGGCTAATTTCTCGAGGCTTCTCGAGTTGTCGAGAAATTTACATTTACGTACGTTTTCTCATATTATTTGGTTCCAATAACGTCAACAAATTCAGTAGTTTTCCTCTCAAATAAAAGTATCAAAACTTTTATTGATTCCTTATTTTTTTTTTAAATATTCTATTCTTTTGATACTTCTATCTTTACTGTAATGACGATTTAATGTAAGTGACGTTTCGGTGAAATCTATCACAAACGCAATTCAAATTAATAATAAGCCCTTGGATTAATATGATGTGATACACACACAACACAACTGGCAATATTCGTCTTACAAATTTAAAATGACACATTAATTAATTTAAAATTACTTACATAAGAAAAACATATTAGAATAATTAAAAACTAAGCTTGTGTGTTGTTGTTTTACAAAAATAGGAAATATAATTAGACTAAGTAGTAGTTATTTTATGTATTAAAGTTTGACAAAAAAATAATAGAAAAGAACGGATAGGCACTCATACCTAGTAAAATTTAAGATCATATTTAGATTATATTATTGATAAAAATAATATGAATAATAAAGCCATGATGTGTCAATAAAAGTGAAAAGATTTTCCTGTTTGATTTCAATTTATCACGTAATCTGTGAAACACTCACTACGTAAACTATACTTGGCTAGAGTCGAAACACGAATGAGTCATATGAACGTGTAAAAACGATGCCGCAGAGCGCTTGCAGCGAGATCAAAGGGTGCCGCTGCGCTTTGGCCCGCGCCGACACGCAACATTACAAACGGCGATTTAATTTCTATATAGGTACATGATTTCTCGAGTTCTCGACTTTTCTCGAGCTTGATTTCCCGGGAACAAAGCCCAACGATTTCCCGGGAATTCTCGGCTCGAGAATTCCCGGGAATGAACCCTAATTACGACCGAGTGTACTACGTGAGCTCGACAAATGGATGTGCGAATAACACTTGTGTGAAAAAACTGTACTGCGACTCACAATAGTTTGAATGCACGCTTGTGCGACACACTCGAGCTCACATAGTACATTAGGTTAGGTTAGGTTAAAACTGTGACCTCCTACGCACGAGCCGACCGAGCGAAGCGAGCGGTGCTGCGGCAGCGGCCGGCGAGTGCTAGAAACGACTAGATTCAGTGTGTTCATTTGTTGAGCTCGCGTAGTACACCCATTACCGCTTACTTTCTCTGACTCTCGGTCAGAGCCCTGTGTCCCAGCAATCGGAATATTTTAGGCTGATTATGTCGGTGTGAGGGTTTGGTAACTAGTTAAGTGTTCAGTCTAACAATACAGACTAGTAAAAGATAGACGGATATAGATAGATAAACGGTGTCGGCTTTATAGTAAGGTCCAGCACGCGTAGCATGACCACCGTAAAAAGAACTTTGTCTATTCTTGGTAGAATAGAGATAGAACTGTCATGCTACGCCAGCATAAAACGGTACAAATCTTTCTACAATCTTTAATTCTGTCTTTAATCTTTCTACAATCTGTAATTTTGTTTATTCTTCCGTCGCCAAAACCCCTTTCTGCGGTGGTCATGCTACGCATTCTGGCTGGGTTCCGTAACAATGTACGGCTTGTCCCGGACGGTTGCATAGGAAAATTTTATTTTGGGTATTAGTAACATATTCATGTTTATTTAGAAGATTCCAACTTTATATCTCAATACTTTCTGCAACAACTATTGTTATCCTAGTGTTTAATTAAATTTAAAACTACTAAGTTGGACATAATAATATGGTATGCTAAATATATAAGCTTAAAGACTTAAAATAATGTTTAGTACATATTTAAAAAAAGTCAAAATCATAGGTCACCAAAAAATTCATCCGCACCGTTGTCAACAGGCAAAATGCCAAATAGTACATTATTGTTTGAATAAAATTTATTATCAAATTATAAAATTTAATCCACGAAAATGGAGGCTCTAAAATTAATTTCAATTTTCAAATTTCCGAAATTATTATTTCGGCTTTATGTATTCAAATAATCAAATCAAAGCACTCAATGTAATAGTGGCACTACACTTTGGCATTCACAAACTGGTACATTTTCTGATGAAATGTGAACCAATGTTCACATTTCATCAGATAGTGTTGGAAGAAACCCGGTTCCAAGTCCCTACGCTATGTGTTGTTTGTAATGTTAAAAAGATACTCTCAGTCCCCTCTGGATTTAGCTTTTAACTAAACTTAGCTATCTATAGTGTTGCAGTCATACATTATTCATTTCTAGATAAAAATATTCATATTTTTTTATCGCAGTTGTTGTGTTTACATGGGTACATTGTAGACAGCAAGTTTAGTTTAAAGTTACATCTATGGCAATATTCTATCTAGGGCAAAAATCCAAAATAAAAACGTGTAGATTTTGTTAAATAAATGATTACTTACTTAGCTTACTTACTAGATTTTTTTAACACATAAGTTTTTGGATAGGTAATTTATAAAACAAGCTTCTGTCTAAAAATACATACTTAGATCATTTTCTTAAATCAAGCATTGTAGAAATTGGCAATACCCGTCCAGTTAACATATTTTTTTTTAAATACTCTCTAAATATCTTTTTTTGTACACAAGGTGGATTTCGTATCTTATACAAAGGTAAAATAAAAAGATAAACGCATTTAAAAAGCAATGCAACTGTAACAAAAATTGCGTCACCATTGTAGGTATTATGAACTTTCTTTCTTAGTTGTTTATTAGTGAATATATACAACATGTCGCGTAATATATACCATAATGATGAGTAATATGACCCCTTAAGAGGGTGTGCGTTAATTACGTTACATGTTGTATATACTCCCTATAATCACTTCATTACATAAAGACATAAGTATCGATAAATATCGATTTTGAGCTCATAGCAACTCATCAAAGGATGATGATCATACCGGCTGAGTTTTCTGCCTCTATACGTATTCATCAAAATTGGCACAACACATATATGTATACTCAAGTCTTGTTTCAATGAGGGTAGGCGAAAACAATACTGCGATCGCCAACCCGCCTGCCAAGCGTGGCGATTATGGCAAAGCCTCCCAAATTGGGGGAGGCCTATGTCCAGTAGTGGACGTCTTACGGCTGTAATGATGATGATGATAATGATGAGGCGAAAACCACAGAAAACCACCAGCAGCGATCCTTTTTTTTGTGGGTGGGAAATCATCAAATTGCGTCTCCCGCTCTGGGTGGAGCGAAAGGGCGTGTCCGACGTTTTATTGACTAAAACCCACCCGTGTTCCTTCATTTACCCATATGCCAGGACCACGGTATCTCTTTCGAACGGTATCTCGCGACCCTGGCAGACCTGCTGCGATCCTTGTATGCTTATTTTGCTTCGTTTACGTTCATATATCCAAATATATGGTCATACACGCACGCTGGTTGGCGTGCTGGGTGCGTGTTCCATGCACCTGACCTTTCGTAAGAACATCACCAATAAGGTCACTATATTCTCCTAGAGAATCCCATCCCGGCGTTTCTAATCATATCTGCCTTGTCAGTCGCCTTTCATTTATCCTCTCAACATTACCAACCCATCTAAGCAAGCTCTTTCTATTTTGTATTTATATACCTTTTTAACAGACTTCAAAAAAAGGAGGAGGTTATCAATTGGACTGTTTGTTGTTACCTCATAACTTTTGACTGGGTGAACCGATTTTGAAGTTTCTTTTTTTATTTGAAAGCTGGTGCTTCCATTCGGACAATGGGATCTATGTGAAAACCATATAAGTCTTAAATTTGCATTAAGTATTTGTGCGACAAATGAACGAATAACGCGATTAGATTAGTGCGGGGTATCTACCATAACTAAAAAGTTAAAAATAAAAACTTTTTACAAAAAAATAACAACCGACTTCCTTAAAAAAAAACACTACAAAGTCAAAAATAACTTTAATTTCGGAAGTCGGTGTCAAAAAAACCTTAAATACAGATCCTAAGACACCGAATTCCGAAATTAAAGTTATTTTTGACTTGGTAGTGTTTTTTTTAAGGAAGTCGGTTGTTATTTTTTTGTAAAAAGTTTTTAATCGCACCGTTACCTTATCGTATAATTCTTCAGCCACAAGATCCAGGTAGGCACAAGTTAGTAATAAAAATGAAAACAGTTTATTAAAACATGGTGAAAGTTTTTTAAAGCTGGGTAGGAGAAAGAACCCTCATTATTTATTTAAACTTTTCGCACACAAAAAAAAGGTACAAAGGCGGACTTAATGCCTTAGGCATTCTCTACGCCCAGAGCGGGAGAAGTCATTTGATGATTTCCCATCCAAAAAAAAAAAAAAAAAAGGCATTCTCTACCAGTCAACCAAGGGTGGTGAAGAGATTACATTACTTAACGTACTGTCAATAAGAATCTAAATTATTGTGAAGGATAATTCTAATTCACTGCTTCGTATGTTCGTAAAAAGAGTCTGGTTAGCAACATTAAAAACGCAATGAATGTTGTCGACCTGCCAAAATTAAAGCCATTCCAACTGTTAGTGTGTCACGCAATTAACCCGCTGTATAGTGTACTTAATACCGTTTATTTTTTTTGGATGGGAAATCATCAAATGACTTCTCCCGCTCTGGGCGGATCGGGAGGGCGTGTCAGACTTTTACTGACTAAAAAAACCCACCTGTGTTCCTTCAGTTGCCCATATGCCAGATATTGTTTTGTTTTTATTATAGACTATGCAATGATATGTTCAGCAATGATATAAAAAACACAGTTTCTGATTTGTTATATTGAAATAGTCATGCAATGCAACTTGCTTGACTGCATTGCACATGCACTGCGTTAATTCGTCTCATATGAGCACGAACCCTTTAAACGAGAATGGCATGCTATAGTATAAATATATTTAGCTATAAGTTCTGGCTAAAAAGAGTGACGTTGACGTAAAGTTTTCTTTTAGCTAAGAAAATTATTAAGCGCTTCGCTTAACAGTTTTCTTTCTGAACGGCTGCAACGAATATGCATTGTTTTTTAAACATTTGTTGTAATTTGATTGTTTTTTAAATTAAGTGAAAAGCTTCCTGTAAAATTTTCAAATTCTGGAGAACTGTACTTCCTTGTTCTATGGGATTTCAAAATTGAGACTGGACAATGCCTATCAGGCCGCAAGTAAACTTTAGCTTTTTCTTAGCTAAATAAACTGCAGCTTTTCCCAATTGGACAGAGAAATGTTGTTGCACTGCAGCCTAACTTATGTCCCGTGTAAGGCAACATTTATGTTTGACAATAAACAAAGTCATAGCATGGAGTAACTTGTCAAACATGTGGACAAACACTGCGTCTGTGCCGTCTAGGAAGCGCTTCATAATTTATCAAATAACCTCACAGACGGAGACAAGAATATATGATGCATTACATCGTCAATTACTTAGGTCATAGACGTGGCCTCTAAAACTCACTCGTCTAAAATGGAAATGTTTTCCTTTTACACAATTATTAGTCCTCGTAGGGAAACCTTATAAATAAATTAATTCATGTTAAATGGAAATATTATTATATTATGAATAAACAAACTCACATGCCGTCGAAACTTTTCTAAATCACACTAAAGAGGTAAGGTTTGTGAGTTTATTTGTAGGAAGTAACCTCTGAAAGCCCCATTTCCCATTTCACCCCATTTCTCCCCGTGGGTGTCGTAAGAGGCGACTACGGGACTTACTAGAGAATGGGCAGCAGCGTTCTCTATGCATTTTACCACCATACTGCGATCGCCAATCCGCCTGCCAAGCGTGGCGATTATGGCAAAGCCCCCCAAATTGGGGGAGGCCTGTGTCCAGCAGTGGACGTATTACGGCTGAAATGATGATGATGATGAACCTCTGAAAGTACCAGTCGGAATTGAAAAATCTTTTAGTATATGAGAACCTTAATTCTTCAGCAGTAGATGTAGTGACAAAAAATGAAAAGAGTATGCTTAGATGGTTTGGTCATGTTGAGATGATGAATGAAGGGCGGCTAACAAAAGTTATTTACAAGGCTGATGTAACTGGTCACGCCGAAGGGGTCGCCCTAGGAGAACATATATAGTGACATATAGTTATTGGTGATGTTCTTCAGAAGGGTCAGGTGCGTAGCACTAGTAACCGGCGTGCGTGTATGACCAGATGTATGAATTTAAACGACGCAAAAGGAGTATGTAAGGATCGTAGCAGGTGGCATTCTGTAGTTTCTGCCTACCCCCATGGGAAAAAGGCGTGATTTGATGTATGTATGTAACTCAATTCTTGAGGAACGCCATTTAAAATCACGCTACAACACTTAGGAGCTAAGCAAAATGAAACAAGTGCGAGTCGGACTCGCGCACCGAGGGTTCCGTACAAACCTGCAGGTCATCATCATCATCATTCGTCATCATCGTTTATGAAATTAAATGTTTTTTTTTTAATTTTTATATTTGAGTTGACTGAATGAAAGGTAAATTGTGGTTTACGATTTATGACGTATTAAAAAAAAACTACTTACTAGATCTCGTTCAAACCAATTTTCGTTGGTAGTTTTCATGGTAATGTACATCATATATTTTTTTTAGTTTTATCATTCCCTTATTTTAGAAGTTACGGGGGGGGGGGACACACATTTTACCACTTTGGAAGTGTCTCTCGCGCAAACTATTCAGTTTAGAAAAAAATTATATTAGAAACCTCAATTTCATTTTTAAAGACCTATCCATAGATACCCCACACGTAAGGGTTTGATTAAAAATTTTTTTTTGTGTTTCATTTCTATGTATGGGGAACCCCAAATATTATTGTTTAAAAAAAAATGATATTAGAAACCTCAATATCATTTTTGAAGACCTATCCATAGATACCCCACACGTAGGGGTTTGATGAAAAAAAAATTTTTGAGTTTCAATTCTATGTATGGGGAACCCCAAATATTATTGCTTTTTTTCTATTTTTGTGTGAAGATCTTAATGCGGTTCACTGAATACATCCACTTACCAAGTTTCAATAGCACAGCTCTTATAGTTTCGGAGAAAAGTGGCTGTGACATACTCGGACAGACAGACAGACAGACAGACAGACATGGCGAATCTATAAGGGTTCCGTTTTTTGCCATTTGGCAACGGAACCCTAAAAAGTAGAAAAGAAGGCAAAATAATAATGCAGGCGGACGAAGGGTTACGATGTGACGGGTCGGGACCAAAATTTCACGCAAATGAAGTCGCGGACAGCAACTAGATAGTTAAATAAATAAACTGGTCACTTATGGATTGGTGAGGGTAACTGTTAATACATTAGTCATATTATGCAGGGTGGATTTTTAATATGGGGTGGTAAGGGCCTTTGCCGCTGTAGCTACAGAAAAACGGCCTTAAAACGCTGTTCTCAGCTTATTGACATATATTTTTATCCGATTGGCAACTAAGTTCTGACACACTTTGTAAAAAGAATAGCTTTTTCTCTCAAAGAGAGTTCTAGAAATTTCTTATGTGGCATAACATGTAGAACCTTCTGGAAGCTTTCTAATACAGCATATAAATAGCGGAGAGCGCAAGGCGCGCGTAGGTAGCCCCTAAATAATTTAACCCAGAACCAGCCTGTCCCTTGCTGCCCTCCCTCAGTGATCGCCTAAGCCGAGGTGCGAACCCCCCTCGGGTTTACCCTTAGGACTTTCGCTTTAGTTTTAATTTTACTTATGGCCCGGCTGGAGGTCTAAAAAGTTGACTTTTTAGAAATCGCCGGGCAAGAATCCGTTTAAGTAGTCAGAATCTTTATCAGATTAACAACGAGATGTCCTTCAAAAAAAAAAAATTGCTTCTGGAAATGTGAGCTTGGATGACTTGCAGCGCTCAGGTTGACCGACTCAGCTGTAAGACAGTGTTTTGCTGCATGAACTTAGTGAACATCCGGACTCCACGAGTCGTGAATTGGGAGCAGCACTCGGGTTCAGCCATACTGCTATTGAGAAGCGACTCCACAAACGCGGATATCGGAGAGTATTGGCGAGATGGATCCCCATCCACTCACCTTGGCATCCGAGCGGCTCGTGTCTCAATCTGTCATCTGTCAAAATTGACAATTTTCTGGATGTCGAAAACGCACTGCATTACTTCTTCGAGCATCAGAACCCAGGCTTCTGGAGACGTGGAATTGAAAATTTGCCAAGTAGATGTCAACAATGTCACAAGGGCACAAGTCATAGATTCATCTGGTGAATATATTGTTGATTAATCTATTGTAATAACGAAATAATAAAATTAAAATATACAAAAATCTGAAGTGTGTCAATACTTAGTTGCCAACCGAATATTTGCTTGAAGAGATTTTTCAACCAAGTTTCGTAAAAAAAGTGTTGTCAAAATATTTTTTTAGGCCAGTCATTACAAAAATCTTAAGTCCCAAAAAACACTACACTGATTATTTGAGATGTTGCCAGGACAGATACGACTGAGACCGATAGTTTGCAGACTTTTTCGAAAGTCATGTGTTACTCGAAAATCCTCGAAAGTCCCAGAATTCTTGCAATTATGACAAATAACGTCTAAAAACTGCATCCTCTCCTTTCCTCTCGCATCTACTTCGTACATTCGTAGAATATACAATGTTAATACAGTTCTGCCACAACCGTTGCTATCTAGACCAAGAGAACTCGAGATACAGCACTTCAAAATCGGCCATTTTTCACAAAAAGTTCAACTGTAACGATTTTTAGGAATGTTTTATTCCAAAAAATTGTTACACTGCAATTATGGCGACCGAACATATTTTTTGAGACGGGCATGACAGAACCAACTTAGGTATGAAAAGCAAAAAGTGCAAAAATCTTTTTCCACACATTTCGTAGGACATAAGACTTGCCGCTACTAAAGAAAGACGACGCCTGTACATTAAAAATGGGTCATAGAAAAGCAAATATAGAATTTTGACTATTACTTGAACTTTTATTGTTTAATCCTACTTCTAAGCATCATCGATAATTCTATAGAATTTAAGCGGCGCCTACGCAACTGCTACACTACTGCTACGCCACTCAGCAAGGCTATGCTGTTGCTACGCCCCTGCTACGTTGGTGCTACGCCACTGCTACGCCGCTGCTGCTGCTTAACTTCTACGCTACTGCTAGGTCCGGTTTCCATAAATCGACCCTGAGTAAAACGCAAACATGGGTTTCTTACGCGCCAGTCGACCTCAACTTGAAAATGGGTGTCCAGCGGAAATTTTTCGACTTCGAAATTAAATAAAAAATAAAGTAATAAATTTTAAATATCTATTATATTTTAAAAACGTAACCAGGGTCTGCGGATTTCACTTATTAAAAAAAAATGTCCTCCAAGTGACGTCCATTTCTTGCAATACAGCCTTGTAAGCGAACCCTCACATTGGCAAGTACGCGCGAACAAAGCGCTGGGGGGATAGCAGCGATTTCACGCCTGATATTTTCTTGTAGAGTAGTTATTGTACAGGGATTATTGCAGTACACTTTAGATTTAAGGTAATGCCACAAGAAAAAATCACACGGCGTCAAATCCGGTGATCGAGGGGGCCAGGGTATGTCTCCGTACTTGCTTATTAATTTTCCAGGGAAAATTTCCCTTAACCTCGACTCTGAGACGCTGGCAGTGTGTGGAGTTGCCCCATCTTGCTGAAAATGAGTTCTATTGTTGCGTCCGTAAAACACTTGCAATTGCGGTACCAAAAACTCATCAATCATCCGGCAGTACACCGAGGAAGTGACGGTTTCTCTCTCATTGAAAAAATATGGACCGATTATTCCATGAGTAGAAATGGCGCACCATACTGTCGTTTTAGGGCAGTGCAAACTCTTTTAATGCCGTTCCCTTGGATTGTCGGGGTTCCAGTAACGCATATTTTGTTTATTTACGTAACCCCCGATGTGGAAATGTGCTTCATCGCTAAACAATATGTTTCCAAGCGGTCTGGGGGTCCGAAAACGTTCCAATATCGTTCGGGCGAACGTTTCTTTTAAAACATAATCGCTTTCGTTTAGTTTTTGTCAATTTGCACTTTATAGGGATGAAGTTTCATTTTTTTTTTCAAAATCATATGCACAGTTGACTTCTTAATGCCTGTAGAGGCGGCAATCATTCTCACTGATTTTCTTGGATTTCTAATGATTTCTTGACACAGCTGTGCCACACGTTCTGGCGTTGCGGCTGACGAGGACGGTCCTGGGTGCGGCATATTAACCATTGTCCCGTCTTGTCGGAAACTTTGTACCCACTACCATATAAGCTGCGTGCTTGGACCATCGTTTAATTGCCGAATATCAAAGTGGGAACAGAAAGCACGACGCGCTCGAATCAACGATTCACCACACTTTAGATATTGCTCCACCGCAAACGCGCGGTGCGCTCCCGACCAGTGACTCATGGTTACTAACAAATCCGCAAAGATGACGCAACCGACGCTACCCCTCCTGCGCCCCTAGCCCCGCTTACAAAAGAGTGACGATAATTTAAACTTGAAAAACTCCCGCTGGACACCCTTTTTCTCTTTTTTGATTTTACATAATTAACTTATCTTGGACGTGAGAGGCAAAGAATCCACGCAATTAAGAAAAACGAAATAATAGCGTTATAATCCTTTATGCGCACTTTATTATTGTATAGACATTAAAATTAATTAGTTAGAGAGATATAAAGGACGTGCCCGTGTATTAATATTGCTATCGCTTGATAATTTGACATTCTCGCGATGTTTTCAGTCACTGAATAATAATGTGGCTGAACCAACTACAAACACCTACCTTTGAAAAGAGATCATACCTTGGTTTTGAACCTAAAGCCATAGGATTTTTATAACCCAGATGACGACTATACGACGAAAAAGAAAAAAAAAATGCCTAGATGTACCTATTTCATAGGTTCAGTAAACTGTTCAGTCTTTAGCATTTTAAAGAAAACGTCTCAGCTGTTCTTGAATCTTGTTTGTCACTATGCAGTGTCAATGATCTTGCAATGTCGTCCACGCGGTGATAACGTTTGCGCATATTTTCTAACCGCGTGCCGATGTGGACTCTCCTTGAGATCGCCATTCACGCTAAATCGTTGTTAAATACGCGTGATAATAGTAACTAGATCCAACCGGTTCGTACAGACGACAGGTAACAGACTATTAACGAACGAGTCACGAAATTGATCAATCATGCACGGAGCGCATGTGCGCCAGAAAGGTGTACAGAAGTTGATCTTATTTTTATCAGTGACGGTTTTCGGATACACGAGAATTTTCCACAATAAATTGTGGTTTAGCTGTGATAATTCACACCCTGAATTATGCCTGACAATTCATTGTTTATTTGCTGTAAGAAGTTCATTTTCAGAACTCCCATAGAATCGTAAGTTTTGAGATGATATTCGGTAAAATTTAGAGAAACGAGGTATGTATGTCCAACTGTAAATGTACAACTGTAAGTACCTAAATTTCAAGTTATAGAAAGTTCTAAGTGCAGTTTGAAATGGAACTTGTTCAACGAAAATTGTAGTGAAGAGGTGCAAAAAGTATCATCATGTAGCATTTATTTTATTATTGCACTGAGCGAGACTGTTATGGAACATATTTGAATAATCGATGGAAATACCCTGCTTTAAAATATAAATATATACCTACAGATGACCGTGACCTATTCCACTGCTTACATATTTATGTTATACAAAAACTGACCTAACAGCCTGTCCAAATTTCAATAATTCATACAATTATCCCATAAAATTTTCTCATTTTTCTTTTCTGACGATTACAAACAATTTAAAAAAAATGGCCAAATCAGTTCAGCCTTTTTGAAGTGATGCGCTACCAAGGAACAGCATTTCGTTTTTATTTAAACAGAAGATAGATACTCAGGCTCCACTTACTCACTAATTAAATTCTATTAGATACTGCTGCAGTTACCTAATGAGTTGTTTAATCTACGTACTTGTTACCGGTTCCCGTGGGAGGGCGCCGTTCTACGGTAAACATCAGCTCGTTAACACGGTCCTGAGATAATTAGTTCAATTAAATAATTGCCGATGTAAGTTTCTATCTTTTAGAGCAAATTGTGAGTTCATTATGATATTGATTGTAGGAAACACGTAGGTAACTAATGTGATTGAGTCACCATTGATATTTATTAACGAATTCTCACGATCATTTAATTATCAATAAAGTTATCAGAACAATGCAGACATTAAAATTCTTTTGTAATTTATATAAAATTGTAATAGATAATTAGACGTTTTGGGCAAGCATTGCGTATTATGCTTTCACCAAATGTATTTACTTCTAAACGGTTTTTATTTCTCCAATGATCGGGTAATATTCATTCATATTCTTAAACTTTTACGGTCCAGCGTGATGCCGGACGTAAAGAACAGCCATCAATCTTTCCGTGGATGTCGTAAGGGGTGACTAAGGGACTTTCAAGACAATGGGCAGCAGCATTCTCTATGCATGTTACTACTATAGTGCAATCGCCAACGCGCTTGCCAAGCGTGGTGATTATGGCAAACCCCTCCACTTTGGGGGAGGCCTATGTCCTGCAGAGGACGTCTTTCGGCTGAAATGATGATGATGAAACTTTTAAAGGCTTGATATTATTATAAGTACTCTGAATTGATACCTCAATGAAGATGGAGAGGTGATTCAAGTTCAAAGTCAATAGGACCAAAAAAGTCGCAAACTTTTTCCTGTCGAAAGTGACGCTGTTTTTTTTTATGTCTTACTAGCTTTTGCCAGCGGCTTCGCCCGCGTGGAGGTCGGAAAATATCCTGCGGGAACATACTTAATCCAGGTTATAAACTAACTGTGTTCCAAATTTCATCCAAAACCGTTTAGTAGTTTTTTGTGAAAGAGCAACAAACATCCATACACACAAACTTTCACATTTATAATATTAGTAGGAAGTAAGATTTTGTTCTTCCCCCTATTAGCTTAAATATATTACGTAAATATAACCTTCAAAGGATAAAAGAAACAACTTGAAACAAGTTATAAAATGTCAAAGAAACTTCTGATTCATTGAGCAAACAACTGAGCATAAGTATTTCAGAGACATGACACGCGAACGGCTTGTGTTCCGTCGTGTCACATGACCAAGAGGTCTCGTAAACCCAAATAATAATGTATTATTAATAACAACAGTGATAATACTCATCCATTGACGTTAATACAACAGCTGATTTAGTTATTTTGGCTGTACACATATCACAGTTTGTTTATGCAATAAGATAGCTAATATACCTAACGTTGTGGTATCTTCTTTTATTAGTTTTTTTTGGAAAGCTTTCCATGATATTCCACAGAAATACTTTTCAGAGCCATGATGTTTTTGTCTTTTTTTGGGATCAGTCATTGCGGTCGTAACATCTAAGTAAATCAAATACGTGTTGCCAAACAACGTGCCTAAATTATAAGGTTTTAATATACAACGTTTTAGACCGTGATTATGCTGTTATTAAGACAATTGCGGATATCAATTCGCAGTTATCCTTTCTCGATGATTATTGTAAATGTTACTGGTCTCTAAATCCTATTGCACTTAAACATTTTTTTTTTCGCCTTCGCTTAGTCAATAAACAAAACCAATAATGGTATCTGTGAATGGTTTCTTGTATTTTTTCTTTCATGTTGCACCTACTATGTTTCGGGTCTGCATCACTCTTAGGGTCAACTAGTAAATAATGCCTAACGTAATAAATCCGCCTATGTAATTACTGTAGTTTTTATTTGAGTTTCAACAAATTATTAAAACAGTTGTTATCTCAACACATACATATCATACCAATACAACGCCAAACTAAAACAAAAAAACCAAAAGTCTTGTGTGTGACACCTTTTTTCACACATTATATACCTATACATTTCCCGTATAACCTGACATCTCATTGCACGAAAAGCCTAAACAACGCGAGGTCAGCTAAAACTGGAAATGACCTGAATGACCTGGATGATGATGATGATGATGACTGGACCTGTCGCCATGTGTACCTCTAGGCATTAACTGGTAAGATTACAGTATCATAGGTTAATCAGTTTTAGATAGACTATAGCCGTCTTGATAACAATTTTCAAGTGTTTAGCATCACAGTGTTATCGGTTATTCTGCTGTCGCTGTGAGCATTCGTTTGAAATGCGATAATATAATGCAGCAACGCCGCTCAAAGCCTGAAGATATTTATGTATCGTATCTGTCTGTTGCAGGAGTCCGTGAAGTTGCATAACAAGTTGCTACTTTTTAGTCAATTTCTTGATATATGTAGGTACATTTGATTTCAGATTTTCGATATTCTGAATGGTCATGAGCTGAAATTATGTCTGGTCTTTAAGGGGTTATACGCAGTTAGAAATAAAAAAAAACGATTTTTCTTATTACAGTTTCGAAATGTACAAATATGTAAGTATGTTCCCTGAAAATTTCAAATCGATCCTGCGTATATTCTCGGAAATACACACATATTTATAAGGACGCGGAGTGCTACTTATAAAAATATGCGTGAACGACTGTTGAAACTTCAAACGCGTTTCTCAAAACGATGTTTTCAAAGTCGGTGACCACGATTGATCAAAAACGGCTCGACCGATCTGCCTGCAATTTTGACACAACCTTGTCAGATATATTTTTCAGTTATTGATTGAAGGAATAAGATTTCTGATAATTATTTCTATTTTTTTTCAACGATTTAACGAAAAAATATTGGTTGAAAATCGAAATTATTTCTTTCCGGAGCCACCATTTTGTCAGAAATTAAAATTTTGACTATTCCTTCGATCAATACTTGTATTTATCTATCCCCTAAAATAATCTTTTTGTTTTTTTCTGAATAGATAATCGAAAACGGAGATACTTAGGTCACCGCCGGACATATTTTTTTTCGACGACCTCTCATACACTTCCTACAGGAATAATGTTTGTGGATATTTTTGAAAATAAAAAAATGCCATCTAAAGCTAACAGATATCTCTACACTGCCTAATACTTTTAGTATTGTTCAAATGAAATGCCAGAAAATAATCGTGAAAAAACGACCTTGCAACTGCGTATAACCCCTTAAAAGAGACTGTGACCTCTGAGTTTGTTTCGGTCTTTCCGGTCGGTCAGACTTTCGGGCTTCTGACGACCCGTAACGACTGTAAAAGATCCACAAATGTTAGCTGGGACAACTTATCGTGCTTTCCAAGGCACGGAGGGGTATTGGTATGTAAAGATGGTCAACCAAAGCACAAATCAACCGCAGCAAGCGTAATTTAACTTGATCGACCGAACTGTGTGGCTGTTATTACTTAATATTTTTAAATACGATTTGCCTAAATACTTGCTATTTCGCACTAATATTTTCACCTTTCAACATCTTTACTCGCTTAGATATTAAAATGGAAAATTCGTGTTTCGTGTGATTCAGTACACATGCACACCCCAACTTAAATTGCGTTTATTATGTTCCTAGTTTTCCAATAGCAATAACGGTGGATTACGTCACACTCTTACCAGTTCGGTCGAACCACCCCTAAGCTGCGCTACGTTTAAGTTTGCGTTGTCTATCAGCTACACTCTGTTTTGTTCCACTTCTGAGATTGCTTTCCAATATTCTTTGTGCTTATATTTTCTTTTATGTTATCCTGCATGCACGTTGTAATTCTGTATGTGTACACATGTTTGGGCAAATAAATTTACTTTGACTTTGACTTCTCTGACTACCGTAAACGCATCTAAGTCGTCACATCAGCGTTTGTTAGGCCTCGCTCAGCAACAACGCTCGTTATCTGGCACCCACTGTGTGATGACTCGGGCTCACCAGTCCCGATGCATGGCCCGCCAAATCCCAACTCAGACTAAGAGACAAATTTATAAATTCAGTTTAAAGACCTGTCTGTCAATTCGCCGATAAAACTAGATTATATTAGAAAAAAGTGAACAGAAACAGGATTTGAACCGACGACCTAACTAATCGCGATGACGCATTTCTTATCAGCCTCCGAACAATTACCTACGACAAATGTCAGTCTCGTCTCGCATGCTCAGATTAGATTGTTGTGCGGGGTAGGTACTAAAGTATTTTTGTGCGTGTTATTATACTTATTATAGACATTATTCATTAAAGTATATTTTCTCACGGTTTGTTTTTTCCCTAGTACCGAAATGTACACCCACATTTCATTACACACCTCTACCAAACCCATCGGGGCATACCAGCGCTATGTTGTGCAGTTTTCTGATAAGTAGTTTGTTTGTGCTTAAATATAAAAGGTGTTCGTTTTGATATACCATAACTCTAGAGTAGCATAAACGAAACGAAACGAATAAAAATGAAAAAAAAAAATGTATTTTGTTTAATTTTTATTAAGTATGCTTTATTGTTCACCAGAAAATACAAAAGAACAAAAAAAAAATACAATAAAAATATACAATGGGCGGCCTTAATTTTTCGTATTTTTTTTTTCATACGAAATAATTCGGCGTCACGGTTTTTTTTATGTAAAACACCCGTACGTATAATATGATAACGTCGCATCTTCTTAGGTTTAAATTTGAATTGTTGGTTTGAATATAAATTATTTACTTGTACTTATAAATGAAACTAACACAAGAAAAAAAAAGCCATTACTTAACATTTTTTTTAAATCATATTCCAGTTGATTATTTGGCATGGTCTCATTAATAGTTATGGGATACCAATAGGAACACGTAAATACACGATTTTTTCTCATGAGAAAACGAAATGACACGGTGCTACGGCTCGTAGCAGGCTCGCTACGCTTCTTTCATACAGATTCCTTTTTCTTATGGTTACTATCCCACTGTTGCTCACAAGCCTTTTATTGTTTCTAGTTCTCTTGGCAGTCCGTTAAACTATAATAATCTCGAGACTTTATAAAAAATTGCCGTCAAAAAAAAAACGTTCTTCGATAAAAATCCAAACTCGAGAGGACCTATCTCGTGACATACAACATTATCAATTAATATCAGTAAACTCGCGGGAGGCTATTATAAATAGCGAGTCACGAGCATTTATTTTATGCCGAAGATAATGCATGGAATAATAACGTTGAAATGCTAAACAAAGATTACTTACAAACGTTTCCGACGACGTCGGCGAGTTAAAATAAAACAATGTATTTTTTCTGACGTCTTTTTAGCGATACTTACAGTTTATGAACTGTTGTTTTCCCTCCGAGAGTGATGACTTATTGGCCTTATAGAATTTGACCTCCCGCATCTTATCTCGAGTCACTATACCAATAGAGAACAAAGAGGGATTGTCTTCGAAAACTGTGCCATTGACTACTGACGAAGTGTAAATAAAACAATTGAAGTATATAACTTGACTGTTGAAGATAACTATTTATCATGCCGTTGTTCACAACAGCTGCAGACTGTTTTATCAAACTAGTCCAATGGCCCATTGTCAGTTATTTTCTGTAGAATATTAGTTATACAGGGTGTCCCAAAAGGTTACGTAGCTGGGAAGGGGGGTGATAGGGGTGGTCACAAGGGTCACCAGAAAAATAAAAAAATAAATTCCCTCTGGGTATTTAAAAAAAATAAATGGCAGTTTTTTTTAAACTAGAAATTTTACACCTTGTGGGGCTATTTTGCTAACTGTACCTACAAATATTGCTGTATTAAAAAAAAATGCTGATACATATCTAACCACGTTTTTAAAGAAAATTAAGCTGTTGTCCAGTCAAAGACTTAGTAATTACGATTTCACTCAACTTCCTCCAAGTGTACTGAAAAAAAAAAGATTTATTTTTTTATTTTTCTGGTGACCCTTGTGACCACCCCTATCACCCCCTTGGAGCCAAAATAGGAGGAAAGTATTATATTATCGGCTTATACCCGTCAGCTATTCGGTACATTACCTACATATTATACGGTTTGTATGGGAATTAGTCTATATGCAAATAGACTGGTACAAGATGGATGGACTGGTTACAGGGGTCATCCATCCGTCCAATATAAGTGTTATAAAAGGTACTTTTAATTTAGTAATACGTAACAACTAGCGATCTATCAAGTATTATGACAGGTAAAGGTCAACACTACACTATTCGCTCAAATGTTTACTAACACCGATTAATTGTGCGAAAGCATCCATCATAATTTTGACACTGGACAAAATAGAGTTGTCACAGCACGTCACAGGAGTTTGTTAACTTTGGTAATAAAAAATATGAAATTTGTTACTTCATCATGCAAAAACGGCCCAAAGAATTTGGATTAAATTTGGCACACGGTAAGGTATTTTATAACCTAGATTAACAAACAGGATATTTTTTATCTTGGTAGTACGTTCCCGTGGGACCATTTGCAACCTGCACGCGGGCGAAGCCGCTGGGAAAAGCTAGTAACTACAAAAAAAAAAAAACTATAACAATCGACTTTCGACAAAAGCATTCATCATCATCATCAGCCTATAGCAGTCCACTGCTGGACATAGATCTCTCCAATTGCCCGCCATTCAGCCCGATTCTCGGCAACTCTCATCCAGCTGCTACCAGCCACCCTGCGAAGATCGTCGCTCCACCTAGCCAGAGGGCGTCCTACCTTACGTTTGCCGATTCGCGGTCTCCACTCAAGAACACGTCTACCCCAACGGTCATCGGTTCTACGGTTCTCGGTTTCACTTCAGCTTGCTAATTCTGTGAGCTATGTCAATAACTTTGGTTCTCTGCCGGAAAAAAGCATTACGAAGTGAAAAATAAATTTAATTTCGGAAATCGGTATCTTCGGATATAGTATAATTTTAGTATTATGTCTCCGACCTTTCACCAATTCGTATATTTATGCAACAATGACATGAAACAGTAGAATGTCATCTAGATATATAAAGTGGGTCAAAAACGTATACGAGATATCGTAGTACATACACACAAAAAAAAAAAATGTACTGACGAATTGTGAAGCTCTTCCTATTTGAAGTCGATTAATAAATCCCATTTTTATAGCAGTCGAAACAATATCTTTCTTAAGGCGCCGACTGACTACGATTTTAAATGCTACAACTACATGCTACAGCTCCAACAAATAAGGTTGAAAATTGAATAAATATTTGGATTGACGATGTGACTAAGCTGCGAATTGGCATTTATTTTACGGGTTTTATTTAGATTATTCGGACTACACACATTAAATTAAATAATTGTCTGGTTAAAGTTTTAAAGTAATGTTTATTCTATTGAACTCTTTAAAAAAAAAATGTTGTTATCACTGAAAATACAGAGATGTTCGACGTCAAAGTTTTTTTTGTGAAATAATTTTTATTGGGAATATCAAACAACTTTTCACTATTCTATTCGGTTAGAATTTTTCTTTAAACCCTTCTCTGTCCACTGTATTTTTTGTGTCGTATATTTTCATTGCGTTACGTCATACTCGATTGTCAAAGACACCAGTGTTTTGTGAATATTGAGGTAACAGCGCGCCTTAATCTTCAACATGTCCAAATAACAAAAAACCAAACACAGTTCATTGATTGGATTCCTTAGATATTTGGAAAAGGGCAATGACCGCTATGGCCATGATAAAACGCGGCAACTATAGTAACTGTCTTGTTCTGGCTTAGTGCCAACTGACCTGGACTATTATGTAGGCTTTCTAAAAAGAAGGTCCCAAGGTCCGGAGAACCATATCTACCCAATCAAAGTACCGCTTCGTCTACAATTTATTTTTCACATAGCACGTTATTTTTTAACGACCTACACCAATTAACTAAGACGAACAACTTTACGAGTTCGATCATTAATATTATTTGCAGGTACTATACACCCTACCGTCATATGCCGTGTTATAGCTATGAAGAAATAAAATAACACTTTGCGATTTGAATATACAAAGAATTTATGTTGATAGTCAATTTGCTTCACTACCAAATTAACCATTGGGTTTAATCTTAGTTCATCAAAAATCGAGAAAATGTAGCGACCAGGCTGGTCGCTACATTTTCTCGATGGACCTGCAGGTCTGTCTATTCTGTAAAAATCTCGCTGTGAAAACGTATGTGAAATGATCTGTTATTCTACCAGATGCCAGGGATTTACACGATTGACAGCTCACTTCAAACTCACTGCACCCCTAGTTGTTGATGGCGATATTTTTACAGAATAGATCGGCTGAAATTGTCGTTACTTATGTACAGGTAAGAAATATTAAAACAAACACATACTCATTTGTATCAATAGCATCATTCAGTTCAAACAAGTGTTGGCTAATATTCATACCGAGTATTTGATAAAGGTAAAGGACACCTTATCACCACGACCTTCATTGTGTTTGTAAATGAAATCGGTCACGAGTGATATTTGAGTCAGAGGTACATTTTTTTATATTCTTGACGGGACAGAAAGTGGCGCCCCCTTGTTTTGACACAAAGTTTCTGGAATCACCGAAGAGGTCGGATGAGAGAGACACTGGCTCTTGACAGTCACTTTAGCAGAGCGATGCATTGATAGTTGCGTGGTGGCTGTCTTCTGATGACAGAGAGGAAGTCAGGGGATCCGCTGATGCACGGCCATGTTCAGTATAAGCTGGCTTCTCATTGTACGAAAAGCCTATACAATGCGAAGTCAGCTAAAAGTGGAAATGCTAGCTATAGCTTAATATGTAGCCGTGTGTACCATGTCCACGAAGAACTGCTATATTCCGGGACAAACCTGATGATATTGAAGCTGCCGAACTACTAATATGAGGACTACTCAGCTGGTAATGGCAGGCTATCCATCGCTGTTATACTTCTTATTTTATTAAAGAGGTTCCATTAGAAGATAAAAATACATAAAGAAAACGTCTACCAGGAGGTAGCAAGGAGGGTTCCTTGCTACAGTAAGCTGCTTTTGTAGACCTTCATGAGTTATGGCAATAATCATGACAGGAAAGCATAATAATTATCACTTGTGGACATAGCCTTCTCCAAAGTTGAATCATAGCCTACCTGGTTATTTGCATTCCGCAAAATATAGCGTATTCTTACTGCTTATACCTATATTACTTGTTATGCCAATTTTATCCACAGAAATCCCCGCACAGGGAAAAACCTCGGATAAATGCTGGTATATAAATCCTTCTATCTCCATCAACCTCAAGTGGTTGACACGAAAAGAGGTCATGCAAGCGAGTTCTAGGAAAACCTTTAATGAAAATACGTTTTTAATTAAATGAAATTGCTGCAATGCTAGCGACCTTAAACATATTATATAAGAGCAAATTTCACCAATGAAAGTGAACGCTATTATCATATAAAATCCGTTTAAGAGCTGTGATTGTCATTATTTTCTTTGGAATATTGACGCTGACAGCTCTTGAACGCGGTTTAGATTTACTGATGGCGTTCTGTTTCATTGCAGCAACCCGCACTAAGACACAATCACAAATTACCAGCGCTGCGACACTTATTTAAATGTCGCTGCATTATGCTGAGATAGGAGGTGTTTTGGCCTCGTACACTTGCTATTTATTTTTACTGTCTAGAAATTTATTTTTTTATGATTGTGTGTATTTAGTTTAGTATGTGATCTTCCTGTGTGAGCCACAATAATTACTTTTTCTTTGTTCTTTCTATCTAAGTAAAGTTCTACAGTTATATGTTTTATATATTAGCGCCTGGCCATGGCATTAATAAGGGGGCGTTGTTGGTAAACATTTATGGAATTAACGCAGAAATCGTATCTACTGACAAAACAATATGGCGGCTTTAGATCCAATTTTGACCAAGTGCCTGGTACTCGCGACATTGTTTAGTGATACTTATCTCGCTAACTAAGATCATATTTATTCAATTCAGACTGCATGTCGGCGCAATTTAGATTAGCACTGGTTACAATAAGAAATTAATCTTATCTAATCTCTAACTGACTAAGAACGATCTTAGTTGATTTAGATACTTTAAGTTTTTCATTAGTTTCCAATTTTAATAGTTATAGGTTTTTTTTTAAATGCACATTACCACATGAATAACACAACAGCCTTAGATTACACTTAATTGTATGAAGAATTATCCATTATTTTTAATCTATTACGGACTGCAACGCTACTTCGAGGCCCAGGAAGCCATCTTTCTTTTGTCAAGTGCATAAAATTGTATTAGTAGCAAGTAAGAGCATTTACCATAAGACCTTATAAAATCTATTATTTTAAACAAAAGTTAGAGTTACAAAGACGTTTTATACCATTGAAATATGGATGAAACATGAATAAAAGGCTTAATGGAACATAAAATGAAAGCATCGAAATTCACTTAACCTAATTGGACATAAAACATTCAACAATGTAGCCCGTGGAGTGCTTTACCCATGATGGCTGCCAACGCGTTATTTTAATGCTTGAATCAGATCAATCAGATTAAAATTAAGATCTTTTTTATGTTTATCACACACGTTATTTAACTGAGGATATCTCAGAATATTCATTAATTAATACTCTTTTACATTTTTAGGATCGTTATCTTCTGATTCAATCAATTGGGCTAGCCTTTAGTCAAAAATGTTGGGGTAGGCTTCGAGTATAAATGTATTCAGTTCGATACCAGTATTTTACATGGAGTAACTGCTTGACATCTACAACCCAGTAAAAATGTAACAAGATACCTCCTCAGTAAGACTACTAAGTTAAGATTGTTAAATCTATGAATGACAGACGGTTCTAACGGCTTAGCATGTTATCCGAAACACGTAGGGGTCTCTATTTGGAATCGATGTTTACACATGCACGAATCTACGGTGACAAGCGTAGCTTACTTGACTTTCGAACGACTTGTGCGGTTGTATTATTTAGCCACCAGGCCCTCTCAGCCTCAATCGCTATATTTGATCTGCATTTTTTTCGTCATCATCGTCATCATTTCAGCCAAAAGACGTCTACTGCGGGACTTAGGCCAATTTGGGGGGCTTTGTCATAACAGCCACGGTTTGCAGGCGGGTTGGTGAACGCAGTAAATTGGTAAAATGCACAGAGAACGCTGCTGCCCATTCTCTGCTAAGTTCCTTAGTCACCTTTTACGACACACCCGGAAAGAAATAGAATGGTGAAATGCTTTAACTCTGACACCACAAGGAACACTGTTGTATATATTACTATTCACAAAACGGGTTTCTATTTTTCTGATACCGGGTATCATGTGATCAGATACCTACTGGTACGTTAGTGGTTTATATGACCTACACCAACATTACAGGTTGTATCTAACCCAGATATTTAATACTTAATACCCAAGGTGTTCTTTTCACTTGTAGAAATGATTCGTATGAACAGAATTAGTTTTTCTGTTCATGATACTGAAAATCATTATCTACTTTTCTTTGTCTTCTTTTTTTCCCCGAATTTCTTTACGGATACGTACTTTAGCATTTCAGCATTCCTCTTCATATTGTAAAGGTGATATTTCGGGTGGTCGTCCCTTGAAACTCCTCTGGATTCCATGAGTTACATACAGTCACAGTGGTTGGACAGAGAAAATCGACCTGGAACCAACAAAAGAACTTTAATCTAAGTACCATAAACTACATGTATCCATCAATCAACTCAGCCTATCGCAGATCACTGCTGGACAAAAGCCTTTCCCATTTTGCGCCACAACCGTCCTCCACTTTCCGCATCCAGTCTGTCCCAGCCACTTTCTTTAGGTTATCGGTCCATATTACACCACTAATCGTTACGAAGTTTGACAGAAAGGTACCCTGTTCCCTGAAGAAGGCAGAAGCTACTTCTTATCCTGGATAACCTGTATGAAAAAATGATTAAGCACAAAATAAACACACGCGAAGTCGCGAGCAACAGCTAGTCTGGAATAAAGATAAACAATATTCGACTACTGATTTATTCATGAATTTAATCTTAATTTCGCTTTTAAAAATCAAGACATCAGAAACGTAGTGGAACGGAGTGGACGTCAGATATAGTAACGTAGTGGTTTATGTACTTCCCTACTTCATCGCCATCTGCCTAGTCTTTAACCAACTGCGTTAGGGTCGCCTTCCAGTCTAACCAGATGCAGCTGAGCAGTATCTTACATAGAGCGACTGCCTATCTGACTTCTACAACCAAGTAACTGGGTGATACGATACCCTTGATAAGACTGGTTGTCAGACTTTCAGGCTTCGGACGACCCGTAACGCGTATCAAAGATTCAAATGTCAAACTTCCCTATAAAAAAGAAAAACATCTAAAAATAACATTTCACTTACTTAACTGTTCTCGCGTACACGATCAACGTTGTATCGACTTTCATGATTAAAACCAGTCAAGAATGTATATTAAAACGGATTAAATTACCACAATCAGCTAGAGAATATTATTAGCATTGAAATCTATTAATAACTGCATACTAATAACTAGATGTACTATTTTGCTAGAGGTGGTAAACATTACTGTAGGTACGTCATGTAATGAAGATAAAACAATGACCTGTAAAGGGCACATTTGACCTTCGGATAAGACATTTCGATATCCAACGGAATTGGGTCACGTTGGTTATTTATTTATGACTATGCTTTCGTGTAGGTATTGTCGACATATTATGCAACAATCGAAATATTTCAAATATACAATTAACAGTGATTTATCTGTCGCTACACCTCATAATTAACCTTTATAATAGGATAAGGAAAATTGGTCGCGGTCGGGGGACCCCCGTCAAGAACGAAGTTCGTACGCACACATACTTGTTTATATAATAAAAAGAGACAGAGAGGGAGTGAGAGAGTTGCGTGGAGGGGGTATACTCGTATAACGCTCTTTCCTTACATGGCAATATTGATGTTTACCTGTCAACTCCTACCGCAGTTACAAAACACAAAAGGAAAATTTAAGTTTTGATGATGCTACCGAGTGCCGATTACCTTGTCGCCTAGCGGTCTGCTCGTCACGCAACCAATGAATGCTCTGTTTAATTGTGTTTAATTCAACAGGATACTGTTGTTGTTTATACTCATTAGAAAATTTATGTTTTGCTCGTACCGTTTTATTTGTTAGGCATTTTATTCGACTTTGCCCTGGCGGTTTTTATTTCACACCTAATAAAGTTTTTCACAAGTAGCTTGGTATTGATATTCATAATATTCAAAATCAGTATAAAAAGACTGTTTCAGTAATTAATGTGTGGAGAGTCTTTATTTATAGGTTCTAAAGAAGCCATTTTATAGTTAGAAAATACGAGATAGTCAAACAGAATATGTTAGCAAATCTGATGAAGGCCTGAGAGGCGTTTGAAAGTGTGAAGCATAGTCTTTTTACACGCTTTATATTAGCTTCACTTGTATGTTTGTTTGTAACCGACTCCTTATAGCGCGATTTTGACCCACTTTAAACGACCAGATTTCATTCAAACTTTGCACACTTTTTAAGGACCGATGACAATGCAATAATTTCATAAATTTGTGCCATTATCCTTGCCAGGGTTACCAGGACAGCAAAAAAACTGTCTTCGAAAACTACGCTGACATACGTCACAAACTAATTTGTGTCATTATCCTTGCCAGGGTTACCAGGACAGCAAAAAAAACTGTCTTCGAAAACTACGCTGACATACGTCACAAACTACGCTGACATACGTCTCAAAATTCGAAGCACCCTAAAAAATAGAAAATAAACAATAGTTTAAAAAAAACTAAAAAAACACGCTTCCATTGAAACCCAAACTAAAAAGTACAAAATAATGGAAAAAAAGCGTGAGGTGCCTGATATCAATAAAAAAAATACCTTAAAAAGCACCCCACGCTTTTTTTCAATTATTTTGTACTTTTTAGTTTGGTTTTCAATGGAAGCGTGTTTTTTAGTTTTTTATTAATTCCATTTACATCAGACATGCAGTGAATACAGCTAAGATGAGAATGCTAATACCGATATACATATTATATGTGTGCACGAATAGATTAAATAAGAAATTAAAAGGTAATACAATGGGGATTCGACAATACCACAATAAATGAAAACACTCGCTTTACTAATGTATAGAACTATAAACTCTCGAAATTAACAGTGTTTTTTTTTTCCAACTATGGGTTTTGCCAATCATTAAATAAATTATTGGTATTTTTGATAGATTTTTATTTTTTTGTAGACTGGGAACATTATTTGATATACGAAGTTTAATTTGCTGTTTGACAGTGGCACTGGTGTCTGAAAAGTTGTTTGGACACCGGTCTTTATGGTAAGGGCATGCAACGTGGAGGATTGAGAGAATTGGCGTAAGTAATGTCTAGAATGTGGTGGCTGTAAAAGTAGGAGAAGACGTGAGAAACGATCGATAGACTGTGTGAAAGATGATATGGCGTGACTACCAAGATAACAACTAATAGAAAAGTCTGGAATAAAGTGATATCAGATAAGGGGCAATCCATACATTATGTCACACGTTAAGGGGGGGAGGGGGTCGACGAATTGTGACATTGTGTGACAAGGGGGTGGGAGGGGACCTAAATATTGTGACGTCACATTTCAAAATTTATTATACATATTTAAAGTACTATTAAAACACGAAATATGAACTATGAAAAAAAAAATTAAAAAAGAAATTCAATGTCTAGATGTAAAATTGCAAAATTTGTGACGTCACACTAGGGAGGGGTGTCTCACAAATGTGACCAGCTGTGACAAGGATGAGAGGAGGGGGTCAAAAAATCTTGAAACTTGTGTGACGTAATTTGTGGATGGCCCCTAAGGACTGGACAATGGTGATGAAAAAATAAGGTGCAGGTAATCTTCCCTGCACAGATGGCAGAGTCTGTATACGTCACAGTCTGTAATCGTGAATTTAATTCAAGGCGTGTCCTTCCACTTAATGACTACAATACGTAGCAGCGTACCCCAGGGGCCAATCTTATCACCAAGTTTGCACCACGTGATCCTGGGAGCACACATATCTAAGACAATTAAAGGCGTAATTATTGGAAGTTTATTGATAAACTATAACATCCGTTGCGTGGGTAAAACTGTAGATAGCTTATACAGTATACATACATAAATAGAGTTGAAAGAATTCTATAGGATATTAGAGAGCAGAAGGCGAATTGACCTCATAAACGCAGTGATTATGTGTTGTCTTTGATTCCTGGCCCTAACTTCATAAAGCTATGGATAAAATTGTATGCAATGCAATTGTATGTATTGTATTGTATTGTTGTATGTTATATTGTGTTGTTGTATTTGTTCGATTGTGTTTTGGCTACTTTGTATGAGTGCATGTCATTTTTTGTTATATGCGTTTTGTTTGTGCAGAATAAATATTTTTGAAGTGAAAACTTCTTTAGCGGCGTTGAGCACTTTTTCTGTAATGGGTATAAAATCTTAAACTCGCGTCAGGACACGTGACCTGATCGAAAAAGCGTAGGACGGATGGAGAGTAGACAGCTATCCCCTCTCTACGGCGCGGCGAAAATGTATGCCTGGGCCTACTGTTTCGTTTAGGCGGCGCAGGGCGCTTGCGCGAATGTTCGTCTATGTTACAGCGTGCCACGCGCATCCATGGATGGTGACAGCTGATGGCTCGACCGTCTGTGTAGTGATCACATTGTTGTGTATTCGTAAAATTCGTGAATATAAAGTGCTTAAAATATGGAAATTGAACAACAAATTATTCCCTAACCATTCCAAAATATCAAACATGCTCAACGTTAATAATCAAGTTTTCACTTCTGCCGGCACTCCCGGAGTGCAATTTTTTATTACTTTCCCTTTTTACACGCTTTATATTAGCTTCACTTATATGTTTGTATGTTTTTTTGTAACCGACTCCTTATAGCGCGATTTTGACCCACTTTAAACGACCAGATTTCATTTAAACTCTGTAGACTTATCGAGGACCGATGACAATACTATAATTTCATAAATTTGTGCCATTACCCTTACCAGGGTTACCAGGACAGCAAAAAAACTGTCTTCGAAAACTACGCTGACATACGTCACAAACTACGCTAACATACGTCTCAAAATTCGAAGCACCCTAAAAATAGAAAATAAATAATAGTTTTAACAAAACTAAAAAACACGCTTCCATAGAAAACCTAACTAAAAAGTAGAAAATAATGGAAAAAAGCGTGGGGTGCCTGATATCAATAAAAATATAGGTAACCCCACGCTTTTTTTCCATTATTTTCTACTTTTTAGTTAGGTTTTCTATGGAAGCGTGTTTTTAGTTTTTTTTTAACTATTTTCTTTTTGGTTGGATTCTTGGTTACTGTGTGTTATTTATTGTATTCTAAACTTGATACTAGCATCATTACGTATTGAAGAAATAATAGCAAATCACGTTTTTTAATTACTCTTTGCACGAAACTGGTAGGTATAGTTTACATATTGTTATGAAACTGGTTTTCTAAGAAACATCTGGCCAGACAGAATTATAGGACACAATACAGGTAAACTAAATGGCTATCAATTAATTCATCACTAACTAAGTCAAGGTTGTTTGTTAGCGAGAAATGTATATAAATAAAAATCAACTGCAACATGAAAGTATGAAAGACCATCACTTGAGAACGGTTCAATCAGTTCAGGCAAGAATTTGGCACATTAGCTTTTTGTTATGTTCGTAATTGTCAGGATATAGTTTGTTTCAACAATATTTTTATTGGAAAATCCATCGGAAAACCCACTGGAGATATATACATGCTATTAACCCGGGTGACAACGGGAAAAAAGAGCAACTTTTTTTATTAAAAGTCGCAGAAACTGTCGGCACACGGGCAAAGCTATCATGTTTTACTGTATGAAAAAAAAAACCTTAGTTACGACTTTATTGTAGGTACCTATGAATTATGTAGATGATGTTTCATCATCAATGTTTATATTTTATACATAAGCTGATACATTTTAATTGCTGTCTGTAGAAACTAGAGAACGGCCGTAACATTAGAATCATACCTAGATTACTCAAAATTTAAATAATTCCTTATTGTTGTTATTAATTTGTGATCGCCACCGTGTGGTGCCGGACGTAAAGAATAACACCACCCCATTTCTTCCCGTGGGTTTCGTAAAAGGCGACTAAAGGACTTACTAGAGAATGGGCAGCAGCGTTCTCTATTCATTTTACCACGCCTGCCAAGCGTGGCGATTATAGCAAAGCCCCCCAAATTGGGGGAGGCCTAAGTCCAGCAGTGGACGTCTTACGGCTGAGATGATGATGATGATGATGATGATCGCCACATTCGCCACATGGTAATTATTTTATATTCAGGGGAAAATATAAAAATTATGTATATAATATAACCTGACGCCTGTATTCACCGATGAATTAGGCAGAAGTGTATAAATAGCAAAACTGCATTAGCCTACACTGTTCCACTGCTGGGCAAAGGCCCCCAAATCCTTCCAGACATCCTTTGCCTCGATCCTACAACTTGCAATATGCTTCTAGTTTGTCTCGCCACCTGTCCTTGGTCTCCACATAGTGGGTGCCTGAGGATGGACGGTGCCACCGAGGCCAGCCCAAGAACAGGAGGCGAGACGACCTAGATAATGAAAAATTCCAGATAGAAAATACAATAGCAGTTGAGCTACCCAAATCAAACCCAGGACCACATACTCAGAAGTTTTGCTTGCGACCACTGGACTGGAACGAGGTACTCCCAGTAAATATAGGTACCGTACGTATATATGTATACCACAATATGCAATATCCTCAAATAAAAGTCATAAATTCAAACACTAACCGACAACGCCTTCACGGCTGGGTGTAGAAGCATCAATCAAACTTTGCATAAAAATTTGTTTTACTGTAACAACGATGAGCACTAGGGTTGTCGAAAAAAAAGACCAAGTAGATTTATGCTTCTGTCGGCCTGTCTGAAGATAGCAAAGATTTAATAGTATCTAGTGCTGGAGAGAGCACATACTACATCATCACCTGCTCATCAGCTTAGCCTTTTCTCAACTATGTCGGGGTCGGCTTCAGACTACCGGATGCAGCTGAATACCGGTGTTTAACATGGAGCGACTGCCTATCAGAAATCCAAAACCCAGTTACTGGGTAACCAGATTCCTCTATGGTAAGACTGGTTGTCGGACTATCAAACATCCACAAATAACAGCCCGTACCAACAACTGTGGGCTTTCTGATCTACATAAATTGATTTAAAAAAATGTCTTTTTGAAATTCGAACATCGACCAATGTCCACAATATACTAAATATAGTAAAAGCTGTTTAGCCACGTGTGTTCGAATTTATAATAAAATTCCAAGTGATTATAAATCTTTATATCTGAGATTGTTTAAAAAAAAACTACTCTAATGGTTAAAATCTAAAAAAAAATTAAGTATCAAAGAATTTACAGACGGGAAACAGTTTTAAATGTAACCAATCTTTAACACCTTTATATACCATGTTTTATGCAAATAAATATTATTTCTATTTCTAATAAACAAAGCTACAAAAAACAATGAGGGTTTCATGCAGTTAACTTTCAGCTTGACACACAGCAATTACTGGCTATCTTTGAACTCGGGGCTGACACTAATAATTGGAACACCACCGAGTACCCACATGAGTACATACTTCAGCGTTTGACAGCGGTAATTAAAACGAGGATCGTGCAAACGTCACATGAGTTTAAACACGTTCACAGGACAATGTACGAGTAAATAGAATAGTTAAAGCGACATGTTGTTTTTACTGCCACCTCTTTCAGAGTATTTATTAAAAAATATGACAAGGCAGATTACATAACCGGAATCTATATATTAATATGTGAAGCAAAAACGTTGTACCCTTTTTTACGAAGATCACGCGGATAAAAGCAGTGGTGACGCAGTGGTAAAAGTCGCGACTTGTAAGTCATAAAATCGAACCCAGACAAGCGCTTTACGTATTTCAAATTATGTCTTCACCACTGCTCTCAAAACGGTGAAGGAAAACATCGTGAGGAAACCGGCATGTCCTAGAACCAAAAATTCGAAGACATGTGACATCTATCAATCCGCACTGGGCCCGCGTAGTGGATTACGGCCCACTCCCTCTCGCCGAAAAGAGGCCTGTGTCCCAACAGTGGGAACATAAGCTAATTGTGTGAAGTTTATATTGGAAGAAGGAAAAACATTGAATTCAGAAGGAATTATTGTATAGTAAATTGTTAAATTATTTTAATAACTTCATTACTGAACAGTGGGACCCGTCATCCATGATGCTACTCCAAAGAAACCAGTTACATACTCAAAGGCTACTGAAGTACTATTCATTACTTTAACTCACACGCTGACCTATAATAATTTGTTAAAATGTTAGGAAATTTCTATACTTGCCTTTTCAATGTAGGTAAATATATGGATCTATCATATAATTAATTTATCTCTCATTGCTTAATTTTTAATTCATTTACCTGTTGTGGTACGGTAATTTTTATCTAGGTGCTTCGTCTTCACATATAAATATTGTATACTAATATTGATACACATTCTAAAAAGAGTAACGGTGGAGTTTCGTGCCCATTGTTCTCCATACGAATGAAAATGAATGAAAATGAAAATTAATGAATTAATGAATGTAAATTTTTATGTTCAAAAGTACCTTGAAATACCAAGGAAAAAATGCTTTTAATTTTTTTGGGGGCTCCGAGTTTTTTTTTTAATGATTGACGTTGATAACAAACGACGCTGTTGATAAAAACAATGTTTTTGTATACTTATTGAATAATATTGACGTTTGCTAATCATCCAATTGCTTAATTTATAACAAACTACCAAACTACATAAAAGAAGACGAGAATACGAATTCATTCTACAATAACAAACTAAAATTATTTTTAATAGGGAAATGTTATTTATTACACAGTAGACGAATTCATGACGGATAAGACTTAATAGATATAGGTACGTAATTACTAACTTCTTCTTTTGTCACAAATATTGTTTAGGTATTATTACTACTGACACTAAATCAAACCTATCTTCTATTGTATTGTAGAATGACATACCATAACTCAATTTAATTATTAACTTGACATGACATGATTGTAATTAATTTCCTTATTTTATCCTAATTTTATTTCACTTTATATTAATTTAAATATCTAGATTTTTATATTTTATCTTTATAGTTTTGTTGTGCCTTTACTGGGTCCATATTTTGTAGTTAGCTTCAAGCCTTATGTAACATCTGTTCACAATATGGAATGCAATAAATAAATAAATAGTTTGGTTTCCTAGAAAATCGGTTCCGTCACTATGCACACTAAATTGGACCATTTAAGTTTGGTTTCTAAAACAGGCGTATTCGCATAAACCAGCACCCTAATTGCGAAACGCACAATTTATCGGAATCTGAATGGGATTGAAGATTATTTCTAAGCCGTTGCGTCATTTGTTCGAATAAATTGTCGGCTCAGCAACGTAAATAACGCAATGAATGTTGTTTAACTATGAATATTAAACCAATTCCTACCGATAAAAAGTTCCGCAATCACCCCTCTGGTATATATTCATTTGATGCGACATCTCGTTGATCTAGTAGTAGCAAACGCTGAGGAGCTCAGCAACAGTCTGGAGTCTGGATTTGTACCCGCTTAATGTCAGTTGACTCACCCTCTATTACATGGGACTTAAAGATAACTGGCGAAATGTAGGTGCACTAAAGGCGAACCCCTGTCCAACTGCTTGGGTATAACAGGCATGATGTTATGTCATTTTTGGAATGAAGTTCCTTATGGCGCGTTGCGAAAGGGGGCTAGATGGAAATTAAGAGAAAAAGTTGTAACGACACTTTTTAACCGACTTCAAAAAAAGGAGGAGGTTTCTCAATTCGACCGTATATATTTTGTTGTTTGTATTAGTTTGTATGTTGTTGTTTTTTTTGTTGTGAGTAGAGAGAGAGAGAGGGAGAGAGAGGGGGAGAGAGAGGGAAAGAGGGCCACAGAGAGGGTGAGAGGGAGAGAGAGAGGTAGAGAGGGAGAGAAAGAGGGAGAGAGAGAGGGAGAGATGGAGAGAGAGAGGGAGAGATGGAGAGAGAGAGGGAGAGAGAGAACGAGAATATATTTGTTTAGTGTATACAGGTTCTTTGTACATAATAAATAATAAAAAATAATAACAATCATGAATCCTGGAAAGAAACTTCGTTCCATCCGAGTGTCCCTTGACCCCTCTCAAGTTTTTTTTTTAAATTTTCACCTGTGTTTAGGAAACCAAAGCCTTTAGATTTAAATATAGATCTACATAATGGATGCCATGTTAACAAACGTCAAAAAAGGAGGAGGCTATGCATTCGGTAGGAGATAGATTATTTTTATTTATGTTTAAGATTTTTTCTTTCTTTCTGTAGAGTATGCTCGCGATGTGTGGGACTACATTGCGAGCATACTCTACAGAAAGAAAATTTAAATTATATTAACTTTGGTATGTTGAAGATGTTATAAAACTTCGATGGCTCCCACGCAGATGGTCGGAACATTGTTTTTGACTAAAACCGTTTTTTTGTGCCATTACAACAATCTTGTATAGTATTATCTATTACTAAAATCCAAATATCTTATATAAATAATGAGTTTTTAATGGATAATGGTCTTAACATTTAAACGCTCCCGCGCATAAACGTATACGAAAAATGCTCTCCTGAGAAAAAGATTTTTTAGCCTTACGACCTTATGCGTGGGAGGCGTCGACTTTTTGTCACTCTTGTTTACCTAGCAATTAGTGTATATGAATTTGTGTGAGGTGGATAACACAAGTAATTTAATTACTAAAAGTTATTTTTTAGCTTTTTCGTGGTTCTTTGAGGAGTCGGTTGTTTCCTTTTTATTTTTTAATTGTGCTAACTAATATGTTTAATTTTGAAAGTTCTTAGTGTCTTAGGTACTGTATATTCTTTTCTTGCCGCCGAATTCCGAAATCAAAGTTATTTTTCATAATGTAAGTAGTGTTTTTTTTAAAGGAAATTCTAGTTATTTTTAGCACGCTTTTATTGGCTTCTCCTGTAACCATCTATCTCATGTGTATAACGGAATCATCGAACGTAATTTTCACTCACTTTAAAACGTCAGATTAACTTGAAATTTAACTCAATACTTAAACTCACTTTAAGTTTATCCCACTGTCCTAACGTCCCGAACGTCATTGTCCTAAAGGATCTTCAGAATTACAGACTCTATTACAGCTAAAGCAGTAGGAAGTGGTGACGGGTGGGCGTTTTGGGGGACTGTCTTTTGTAATGATGACGTTCGAAAAGTACTGATCCTCAGCCTAATTTGAATAAATGACTTTTGATTTTTGATTTTATTTAATTTTTGGAGAGCAAGCCTGAAATAGGACGGTAACAAGCGCACAGATTACCCACTTCAGGCTATTCTGACAATAACGAAGTAGGTTTTTAATTAAACCATAAAGTAAAAACAATAATTAAAAACAATAATTAAACAACACGCTTAAATAAAAAACCAAACTAAAAAGTAGAAAATAATGTGCAATAATTTTAAAACACGAAAGAGTAACAAACAAAAAACAAAAAGCATTTTAAAGTCGTTATAAATATTTTTTGGCAGATTTTGGTAAAATAATCATTATTAAAACACCACCTCCCGCTTGTTGACGATAAAATATTTGTATTTGTTCACAATTCTATTCTTATTTTAAACTTATTGTAGATTTTTTTTTTGTTTTTCTATTAATGCGTGTTTCTAAACCATTATTTTATGGAACTACTGTCCACTGCTAGGTAACTCGGTTAATTGTCAAAATCCCGAATTAATGCCTTACGAGTAGGTATTTTTTTGGATTACAAACGTACCGTTTTTCAAATACTCCACAATATTTTCTGTCTAAGCATGCACTGTATCTAACTTAAGTGAATCACAGTGATAATCGTGCGGAATGAACTAACCTATCTCTATAAAATGCTTATCTTTATCACCCGCTCAGTGGAAATTTTACAATACATTACTAAATCAACACAATAATTTACAACATCAAAATGATAAATGTATTTTTGTTCTTGATATCAAAAAGTAAAATAAATATGAGTCAACTACTTAATTCAAGAACGATAGTTGACTGTTGATATACATCATAAATGTTGTGTTCTATCTGTGGTCTTCTGTACTGTACTAAATGTAACACTTCTTCACGTCCTTTAAAAATGTATTAACTTTTGCAAGATTCACTTAAACTGTTTCAATTTCTCTTTTAATATTTGAACTATCCTACTGAGGTGATATTTGGTATGTTTGTTACTAAATCACGCAAAAAAGGCCGCACGGATTTAAATGAAAGAAACGCACACAAATAGTTTATATCCTGGATTAGGTATATTAATAACACACAGGAAACATTTTATTCCGGTTTTTAGTTCATATTCTTAGTAAGGAGGCAACTCTTGTTAAACATTTATCATCATCTGCCTAGCCTTTTTCCAACTATGTTGGGGTCCGTTTTCCGATCAACCGGAGGCGGCTGAGTACCAGAATTTTACCTCAACATTAAATTCCCCATTTAGAAACACGAGGCATTTCGTTTAAATTATAAGTACGAGGGTGCAGTCTTTCATTCTGTAGACTTAGTTCACTTATTCTGCTAAATTGTGTACTAAATTAATCAACCTTTGTAATTACTTTGACCACATTCGTATGGACGTGTATAAATCGCGGCAAGATCTTCAACGCACTTCTTGGAGGCGAGGGTTGAAAATGGAACGGTATATTTTTTAACGTGCCGGGATAGATAGACTCTTCTGTAGATTCTAATAATCGGTCCTAAACCAAGACTCGAAAATACAGTGCACATTAAAATCACACCGCGATATTTTTACGTCTATACGAACGTAGTCTAAGTAAGTACAAAGGGTGTTTAATATTCAGTGAAACCTGGTTAATTGGGATATCAAGGGACCAAGAATTATGTACCAATTATTGAGGGTTTCCATTAATCCAGTTTTCCAATTAAGTAGGTTAAAATTATAGTTGTCTTATTTACGGAGGCCCACGCTTATAGAGGTCGAAATGTATCGTTATTCCATTTTTCTGATAGAAATTGTAATTTTTCAGATGCTGATAAGGTTTTATATTTATGTTTAGACATTTTGTACGCTTCCTTGTTTTTAGGTCAAAACCTGAAAAAGTACTGACAAACAAAGCATGTGCAAAAGACATTCAAATGTTTGTGAACAAACGTGTCAAAACCTGTCCCAATCTGATTAATTAGTCTCACTTATACAGGAAATTAAGCTAAGTCCCAATTATAGAGGTAAACATCGAAAAAATCTTAGAATTCAAATCTCATTTAACCAGAGGGGTGATTGCGGAACTTTTTATTGGTGGGAATTGGTTTAACATTCATAGTTAAACAACATTCATTGCGTTATTTACGTTGCTGAGCCGACAATTTATTCGAACAAATGACGCAATGGTTTAGAAATAATCTTCAATCCCATTCAGATTCTGATAAATTGTGCGTTTCGCAATTAGGGTGCAGGTTCGAAAGTCCCATTAACAGAGGTAATTCAAAATAAAGTATCGGGACCTCATTGCAACTCTCAATAATCGAGGTTTCTCACTTATCCAGGTCCCACTTAACCAGGTTTCACTGTAGTACCTACCTAAAAGATAACTCGTATCGTATCCACACGTCGTGCGTCAAACATTTATTATCGCTGCGGTATTATATCATTGTCGTTCACTCGAAACTAAGGCAGGGTCATTAACATTTAATACTTTTTTATCGAGTGGTCGATAAGCATCTGAGAACGAAGATTCTGTTAGTACAAGCCTGCCGAATGCGGAACTATCACGCAGATCAGTCGTGCACCCCGCCGGTATACACACGGGGCTGATACAAGATTTGATTAATCATTGTCACTTGCACATGGCGTGAACACAATGAGTAGGTACGCACGACATTTGAAGCTATACTGGAAATCCAGTATAAGCTGACATCTCATTGCAAGAAAAGCCTATACAATGCAAGCTCAGGTCAAACTGGAAATGTTTAGCTTGATTGTCGTCGTGTGTACAATCTAGATATAATTTACAATCACAATATTTATACACTTTTACCGAAAGATAATTTAGTACCGCTAGCAAAAATAGGACCTGAAATCTATTATTTTGTATAACGAGCTACTGCCCAAGCCCAATTGCGCAGCACGCTAGCAGTTAATTGTAATGCCTTTCATTTTGAAGGGGTCTGCTAGGACCGATGCCTGCCGGGGTCGCGTGATTGTTCGAAAGAGATACCGTGACCCTGGCACATGGGCAACTGAAGGAACACGGGTGGGTTTTGGTCAGTAAAAGTCTGACACGCCCTCCCGCTCCGCCCAGAGCGGGAGAAGTCATTTGATGATTCGTTTTGAGAATTCTACAACATTCAATGCTTTTTTTATTTTGCTGAGCAGAAGAATTTTTCAAGCTATGAACTAGGAATTTATTTCAGTCCTCCGAAATGCTGGTATCCGACTTACAAGAAAGCAGAAGCTTACGAGTTCAGCGATTGTTTTTGATTTCATATAGTGTACACAGAGCTACATATCAAGCTATATATTTCCAGTTTTAAGAGACCTCGCATTGTATAGGCTTTCCGTATAATGAGAAGTCAGCTTATACTGGAAATGTAAGGCTTGATTTGTATAGATGAAGCTTGCACGATTGTCAAGTATTACGGAAGTAATTGCTAAGCCTAAGCGTTATCCTGCATCACTCATATTATTATATGGTCAGGGTGCCATGTTTTATGACTACTAGCTCTGAGCGATCTTCTGAAAACACGTCAGTTCATATGCGCGTCTCCACTATATTGGACTCTTTCTATGAAGCAGGCTTGAATGTGTCGCTCACCAGGTCGCCTGTACACTCTTTACTTTACATCGGTAGTGAATAGTGAGAATCTACACTTGACAATGAACAAATCTTTTGCATATTTTCCTTCACTCCACTATGTGTTCACGGACTTCTTGTAGCACGGTCTTGCTACTTGCTGCTCTCTCTTGAGTTTGGGACCACTTGCTGGCTTTTGGGGCTTCAGGTTTGCTTCAGCAAGTCTTCGTCTCACTGTGCTGTCACTCATGTAGTCTCTTCGGGTCTGAAAAAGCTATTGCTGATTTTATGTGCATTGAGGTAGATTCCTCAGCACTGTGGAGAAAATACAGCGGTCTTCTCGGGTACTAGGGCACCTGAGTCTGCCATTACAAGGTCTCCTGAGATTATTTCTAGTTTCTTCGTACCATTGCTTAACCTTCGCTCATTCTTCAGGTGAAAGAGGTATGAAAAGCAAAGTTTACGTGCTGAAGACACCTTGGCTTTTGAAACAAAATTCAGCGATCAAGAAATAAATGTGAAAACAAAAAAGCCTAAAGTAAGACAGCCATTTTATACTGAGAGTTTTTGTTTTTATAGGTCTTTCCAGCCATTCAGTAAAAGAAGGTTATCAACTATAAAGTTTTTATTAAAATCTTGTGAACTTTACAATTGTAACACTAAGTTTTGAAGGCTAGTTTATTAGGTATGTTTTCTGTGCTTATACCTAAACAAAGTTATAATAACCTTGGTAGTTGGTACTCGTTTATTTAGATATTTTGCAGTACCTATGTTTTTCACACTGTTTTTTAGTGTCTAGGCATTAAAAACTTACCTGTTTAATTAATTTTGTTAGGTATAATAGTGGCCTTAGCAAAGTAATTATCTTATGTAAAACCAACCTTTTTCATAGTTTTAAAGATTTATTTCTGAGATAGTTTTTGCTGCTTTATTTTTCATTCTTTGCAAAATTGAATTTTCACTTTTTAGCTCACAGTACGTAATGAGACTGGCTACGTAAATATCAGATAAACCATGTAAAGTGGTAGATATGAATGCGGAGATTCTATTTATAGTATTGTAAATTAATTCATCGTTATTATCACCAGTGTTGGATCATACCCACGTGTGGGAATACCCTGTTCCCCGGTCAGGGTAATAGGAGAAACGATTGAGGAAGGTCAACATAACTCTCTGTTCTCCTGCTTCTGGCTAAGTAATTATACCCGAACAGGTCGACTGACCTTTTGTCCCAGTCGGTCCGTGGCTAGGTGATCCACCATTACATATCGAGAACCCTCTGTTACACGGAAAGCAGGTTAAGTAAGCCGTTGGTACTGACAGTCATTCGTAGATCTTAGGCAACCGTCACAGAAGCCCAAAAGTCTGATAACAAGCCTTACCAAATGGTATCGTGTTACCCAATTACTGGGTTCATCATCATCATCATCATCATTTCAGTGAAAAAACGTCCACTGCTGGATATAACCCTCCCCCAATTTGGGGAGGTTGCCATAATTGCCACGCTTGTCAGACGTGTTGGCGATCACAGTATAGTGGTTAAATGCATAGAGAAAGCTGCTCTCCATTCTCTAGTAAGTCCCTAAGTTGCTTCTTATGACAACCACGAGAAGAAATGGAGTGCTATTCTTTCACACAGAACAGAATTACTGGGTTATGAAGGTCATATAGGCAGTTATTCCGTGTAAAATACTAGAACTAATACGATTACACTGGGCAAAATAGTTGCCAAAAGGCTACTAGATACTCTAAGGATTTTCCCATAGAAAAGAAAGAAGAAAAATGGGAGCACAGAAGTTTGCTCAATATTGTGCAATAACGTATTTCTAGAGAGTATCACTATCAGTGCATATAACGTATCCACTGATTGCTAGTCTGTTCGAAGTCTTAACGAGAAACTACAATTTATCAAACCCTTTGTTCAATAATTGAATGAGATAGTATAAGTTGAAGATATCTTCTTATACAATTACATAAGCATATGCCAGCTGGCGCCTGTAATAGTATTATTATGTTCATTATAATGTAACTAGCTTTTCCCAACGTCTTCGCCCGCGTTACACATATAAACCTTCCTCTTGAATCATTCTGTCTATTGATGAAAACAATCCGTTGCGTACTTTAAAAGATCTAAGCGTACAGACTCGAGGAGCGACTTTATTTTATACTATGTAGAGCTATGACAGGTACCGTGTGGTGCCGGACGTAAAGAATAATAACACCACCACATTTCTTCCCGTGGGTGTCGTAAAAGGCGACTAAGGGACTTACTAGAGAATGGGCAGCAGCGTTCTCTATGCATTTTACCACCATACTGCGATCGCCAACCCGCCTGCCAAGCGTGGCGATTATGGCAAAGCCCCCCAAATTGGGGGAGGCCTAAGTCCAGCAGTGGACGTCTTACGGCTGAAATGATGATGATGAGATATGACATATATTATTGTAAATATTATTATAAATAAGGAATAGGTATAAATACCAAATTATTTCTACAACAATATCCACAATAGGTAGCAACCACTCGAATACTTAAGAAGCCAAAGTGAGATAATGATCAATAAAGACAATTATCGCTAATGCAATAACATGTGTATCTCGTTTATAAAAATAATATTTATAGTGCTCTATCTTATCAGGATCCGGAATTAAGCTTATGGATTACCTTAGCAACAGTAGACTCGAGTCAGAACGAGTCAGCTGATTTCGAGGACGAAAACAAAACAAGTATCAAACAGGTACCACTCACAAGTTTGTAATAAAAACAGAATAACATTAGATTTTGTAAAAAAAGAAAATGCCACGCTGAGATCACACGTTCAAGTTATGTTTAAGTAAAGTAATAAACAGTTATATAGATTTATAATTTATTTTTTGTTTTTGGTGGTTAACCTTCATACCTAAGAATACGGTCCACATGATAATAAAAATGAAGTTATCACGTTGTGCTAACACAATCAACAAAATAATAATGTAATAATCAAAATCACTAAGGAGCCACCTTTGTGATTTTGATTTTTATATTATTTAACTCAATTTTGAATTAAGAATTTGCCCCAGACAACGTATTTTAGTTGTGCTACGGTGCAACTGACTCAGTGAAGTGAAAAAAGATATTGATTCAAAACCATACGTATTTCGTTCTGACCCACAGACAACCTATCAAATAATTTAGCGGAGCTGGATGATGTCTATCTATAGACCAGCGGCAGACATATCGATTGTGAATGTATTATACAGAAACGAGCTCATCGTGCGGGACTTCGGAAGCAACAATAATATGCAAGCCTTTAGTTATAAGTAGATCATTAATGTTCTATATCGAGGTTTGCCTGCATAATTCAATGACTAGTGGTCACCCAGTGATAGGAAGTCGCCCATAATTTATTTAAAACTAAATGCATTATTTAGCTTTCCCTTCTTATCCCTTCTCCGTTTAAACTTTAAGCTTTAACTGTACTAACCAAATTTCATATTTCTCTATCAGCGTAATTTTCTTAAAAAGAGGTACAAAATTTTTGCTTCACGTATTATTAAAATAAAGATACTTGTCATAAATAGTCGAGCCTTCTTCTTCAGCGGGCTTATATAAGCATATCCAGGCTATAATATTTCCAATGCTAAGACATAAGCCTCCTCTTTGTGTGAGTGAGTACCCCATAAATGTCTTCGAATTTTGGTTCTAAGAGCTGCCAGCCTGATCCTGTTTTCGTCACAATATTTTCTTTTACTCTTTTGAGAGTAGTGGTGATCAAATAAATTAGAATGCTTGGGTTGGAACCACGGCCTACAACTCGTTAGTCGGGGTCCGCTACCACTGCACCGGGCCGGCAACAATGTGATAATAGTATCACATTGACAATGAGAAAATAGACTAACAATCCATCCAATCTTTTTTGTCTATAGCATCGGTTAGACCGGAGGCTGATCCCAACATATTTGTAAAAAGATCAGGCAGATGCAAAGTGATGATCTATGCGCAAGGAGGCTACCTTGCGCATAGATCATCTCTTTGCGTGTAATTCGAATAATCTTACGTTGATTTAAAAAATATGACTCACCACGGTAACAAATATAATCAAAATTATAATCATTAAAATTATAAATACAACCCTATAAGTTCATTTAATTTAATCGAATGAGTTTTTCATGAAATAGTGTTTCAATGCGATTGCAAAAGACGAAAATCAGATTTTGTGGGGTACCCTGGTGCTTTCCCCATAAGCACGCAATACCGGTACGTCATGCCCCGTGGTAACAACTAGGTAGGTCATATTATTATAATTCTAACCTCAGACAGTAATTTATTCAATTATGGTGATATCGGAAGCATTCAGCCATATGACATCCTATGACGTAAAATGTTTTACTCACTTAACCACAATTAAAAGCCCAGTATAAAAAACCAAGAAAAAAATGTTGTTTGGAGATATTGAACCTATATACTTACGCAAACAGAAAGCGTACATTCGATAATATAGATTCAATGGACATGGCAAACGAAAACTTATTTCCTCTTTTTCTCATTTAAATTAGACACGAAAACATTCAGGTTTCACACAACTTCGTATATTATTTTATTTACGACTAGCTTTTGCCCGCGGCTTCGCCCGCGTGGATGTCGGAAATTAACGCAGGAGGACGTAGGTACTACTGCGGTAAGAATGTATTAATCCTGGTTATATAGGTAATATATACTCTGTGTGCCATTTTCGATCCAGATCCATTCAGCCATTTTTGCGTGATAGAGAAACAATCACCCAATCATAAATATTTTCACATAATTTATAGTATTAATAGTAGTAAGTAGGATTATAATTCATATTACTTCGGATTCATAGTTTATGAGAATACATGTGTGTAAATAAAACTAATAGTATTCAGAGTAAGAAGACTGCGGCATAGGGATTGGTTTAGTTGAATATAAGTTTTCCTGGTTTTTCTTGACGCTCGTATTCTACCTATACAGACACTCAATCATTTACCAGACACCAAATCGATCATAGGAATAATAGGAACAGTACTTTTGCCAGTGGCTTCGCCCGTATAGCTGTCGGAAAATATCACCTGGGAACCTACTACCGGGATAAAGTATCCTATATGGTAAGTATCCAGGATAACCGAAAATCCAAATCCATCCAAAAATCTACACATCTAAGCCATACTTCGCGGTCTCTTACTTGGAATAATATATACTATTAGGTGTATTTTGAGTATAACGAACACACATAATATTCGCATTTACTTTGAAGCCTATGTAATATGAATTACAATCCTACTTATCCTGCACTATCCGACCGCTACCAACCGGGACGGACGTACCTACGGCCTGCAAGCCGCTCCGCCCCCGCTTTTTAAATCTCTGATATCTTCTAAGATATTCATTTAAATTACATGCTGTCAAGGGCCATATTGATTTATATAAAATGCACAATATATTTAAGGTACTTAATTGGATATGGATTAATGCTACATTGCTTAAAATCGCTTCGTAAATATGCCATTAAAGTAAAGGATAAAAAATGGTTATTGTGGGTTATCCCTAAGAGATGGACGTATACTATCGCGGACTTTTTTGTAGACCTGTTTAAGGTGTATAATACTGTAGTACATTATTTTGATCTATTTTGTGGGGTTCAGCCAGCGTTCGCAACTTAAGCGCAAAAAAATGAGTTTATTAGTGACATCACATTAGAAACCTCTAAAATTATCAGCGTTTATTTACTACATTATGCATGTTATACGCATATAAAGCTTCCTCAGGAATCACTTTATCTATTAAAAAAACCCGCGTCAAAATCTGTTGAGTAGTTTTAAAGATATAAGCATACATAGGGACAGACAGACTGCAAAGTGACTTTATTATTTTATATGTAACAAACTTTCATCCCCTATTCCCTATTGTTATTTTATCCCCTTAAGGGTAAAAATTTAACAAACTTTAAATATAATTCATAAATATAAATAAAAGCCAAATAAAAAAGTTTCATCATTCTAGCTTTAAAAATGACAATACTTCCTAACATCATTTCATCCTCCCTTTCAACCCCTTAAAACCCCTTTTCCTCAATAAAAAGTAGCCTATGTCCTTTTTCAGGCTCTAAACTATCTGTGTACCAAATTTCATTTAAATCGGTTCAGTAGTTTTAGCAGGAAAGCGAGACATACAGACAGAGTTAGTTTTGCATTTATAATATTATATGTGTGGATATTAGTGTGGATGTGCTATTATTGATCGAAGGTGTGGATGTAATAAAAGCCAAATAAAAAAGTTTCATCATTCTAGCTTTAAAAATGACAATACTTCCTAACATCATTTCATCCTCCCTTTCAACCCCTTAAAACCCCTTTTCCGCAATAAAAAGTAGCCTATGTCCTTTCTCAGGCTCTAAACTATCTGTGAACCAAATTTCATTTAAATCGGTTCAGTAGTTTTAGCAGGAAAGCGAGACAGACAGACAGACAGAGTTACTTTTGCATTTATAATATTAGTGTGGATTAGTGTGGATAGTGTGGATAATTCTAAATACATGTTATAAATAAATTACGCACAGATACAGAACAAATAATTTATTGTGCTCATCACACAAAGATTTGTCCTGGGTGGGAATCGAACCCAGGACCTCAGTCTTAGCAGTCAAGGTCATAGTCGATTTGGTGTAGCGGTATCAACACTGAGTTGAAAGTCGCGCCAAGTGTCCCGAGTTCGATCCCAAGCAACTGAAATTCTTTCACAATGCACGGTTGGCCTAGCGCGCCAGGCGTCCGGCACCAGTCGGGGATCGCGGAAGACATATTGGTTCCCGTGGTCCCCGACGTAGGTGTGGGACGGAACACCGGGGTGGTTTTAGTCAGGCCCTGGCATATGGGCAACTGAAGGAACACGGGTGGGTTTTAGTCAGTAAAAGTCTGACTCGCCCTTCGGCTCCACCCTAGAGTGGGAGAAGTCATTTGATGATTTCCCACCCACAAAAAAAAGCAGTCAGGGTCACTAACCACTACACTAACGGGCCAATCATAATTATTAATTATAGCTTCTGCCCGCGACTTCGTCCGCGTTAAATTTCTTGTTCCCTCGACCCTTCCCGTCGCGTCGAATCGCCTACCCGTGCGATTTTCCCCGTTTTTGCAACATTTTTTATTACTTCTCCGCTCCTCTTAGTTATAGCGTGATGTTATATAGCTTATAGCCTTTCTAGATAAATAGGCTACCCAACACAAAAAGATTTTTTTAATTCGGACCAGTAGTTCCTGAGATTACCCCGTTCAATCAAACAAACAAACTCTTCAGCTTTATAATATTAGTATAGATAGCTGTGCCCGCGACTTCGTATACAATCTTTACTTCGTACTTCAAACCAATGACCAAAGTTGACCAAACGAAACCAATAAGATAAGCCAATACTTTTTTTTTCGACCAATTTAGAAAATCGATAAACCAAGCAACCAAAGAACTTTTACGACACACGCAAGAACTTCTAAGACACCTAACAAAACCCAATTTGCCTAGTAAACACGGTGGACGTCATTCTCGCGCGGAAAATACACCGCGATTCAGAAAATGACGTCATTTGCTCAACGCCATCTATCGGATTTGGATTTCAACTATCAACATTAGTACTATACTGAATTGCGTAACGTAATATTTTACTTCTTGAACTCACTAAATTAATCATATCTTTTGATAGAGTGAACCGATTTCGATGAAACAAAAACTAAGTTAAACCTCAAGTTGCGTATAATGTTTGTATATAAACATTATCAGCATTGAATTCGTAGATTTTACGTGATGTGCGCACAAACAAACAGACAAACCGACAAACAGACAAACCGACAAACAGACAAACAGACAAAAATTTCAAAAATGATGGAAATGGGTTCTGTTACTTATCTTTTCACATGCTGGCTATTTTTTGTTTCAATTTCTTCAATGTACAAAAATGATTTTTCTACAGATTTATTATATGTATAGATATAAAATAATATACGAAGTTGTGTGAAACCTACCAATCGCGATGTTCTGTTCAAAGAACAAGTCAAACTAATTATAAACCTGAAAATTAACATTTTGCGAGCCTCGTGATGAGGATAAATTGAAAACCATCGTATAATTTAATAACTATGATTATGTTTCTATAAGTTTCTAAGTTATTACCTACTCTATGATAACTTAAATAAAACTACAAGAAACCAGCTAAAAACGGGAGGCACGTGGTGGGTCGTTGTGACGATGTTAACGGGCCTATTTCCAAGTATGACGTCTTTCAGATACACAATTATGTTTTTTAATACTCGGGTTTCCTTTAAGTTTCCGTAAGCACGTCAGTGGTAACAAAATCATTAGATGCTTGTTGCTGGTACTCTGTGAAACTTCACACCACGCTAAGCCAGCTCAAGGTCATGGTGTTGCCACTAACGAGCGGTCTTGTATCAACGATTGTGCTTATTCGTTACTAGCAGCACCCCATATATGTTTACCCACTTAGGGTTCGATCCCGTGAGAATATCGGGCTAATAACTCTCCCATGTATTAATCCAGGTTATAAAATATCTGCTGCTGGAGAGTTAGTTGCTCCACTTTCTCTTCCCAGCTAAAGCACTAGGAAGTGGTAAAGGACGGGCGTTTTGGGGGACTGCCTTCTGTAATTTTGACGTTCAACAAAAAATTAAACCGCCGAAAAAACTGAAAAGCAATAAATAATAAACCTTAAAATTATGAGTCGGTGCTTTGAGTGATCGTTATTTATTGATTTTTCAGCGCCGACTCAAAGTTTTAAGGTTTATTATTTTTTTGCTTTTCAGTTTTTCGGCGGTTAAATTTTTTGTTAAAAAGTTTTTATTTTATAATTTTTCGTGGCTTTAATGTACTATAATAATACTTGGCTCTATCCAATGAAAAAGAATTATCAAAATCGGACTACTCTGTGTAAAGTAATGCGTGGTTACAATCAGTGAGTGAACAATCAATCATCCCCTGTTTCCCGACCCTTAGGGTTCGATTTTGTTTTCCAAATTTATATGGGACCATCTTCGGAGTATACCCTTTCCAATAAAACAATATTTATCACAATCGGGCTACTATGTAAAAAGTTATACGTGATCTTACATAAAAAAAAATCAACCAAATCCATCTAGACGTTTTAGCATGACAGCGAAAAAACAAAAAAACAAACCGTATATACTAGCTGTTGGTAGCTGGTAGCAACTGGATGAGAGTTGCCGAGAATCGAGCTGAATGGCGTGCAATTGGAGAGGCCTATGTCCAGCAGTGGACTGCTATAGGCTGATGATGATGGATGATGAACTAGCTGTTGTCTGCGATCTAGGATCAAAAGTAGCCTATGCCCTTATCCAGGTTATGCTTCATCTATGTGCCTAATATCATCGAAATCCGTTCTGCCGTTTTAGCGTGAAAGCGTAACAAAAACGCTTTATAATTTTAGCATAATAATTGTAGTAGGATGACTGAATATTTCCACAGTAGCTGTTCAACTTAATAGGTTGGGGAAAAAGTTTCTTCGCATTTTTTAAGAAAATTCAAAACATTTTTTAATAAAGTTTATTTACATTTAACTAAAGTATGTAGGTACCATTTTGTTCGATAACTTTTTGCCATCTTGTAGGTAGGGACATGATCCCATTGCTATAGAAATTTTGGGACTTCTGGTCAAAATACCGCGACAAGTGGTTTTGGCAGTCCTCTCGTGATGTTAACCTGACACTGCCTAAAGAATTCTGAAGAGACCGAAACAGGTGGAAATCTGAAGGTGTAAGGTCAGGACTATACGGCGGATGCATTAACACCTCCCAGCCAAACTCTCTTAATTTTTGTTGGGTGGCTAAAGATGTGTGAGGTCTAGCGTTATCATGATGAAAAACCACACCCCTTCTGTTGATTAATTCCGGCCGCTTTCTCTCAACTTCTTGCTTTAATCTCATCAGTTGTTCGCAGTAGAGTTCAGAATCGATGGTCCTGCCTGGTGGTAACAGCTCATAATGAATAATGCCCTTCCAATCCCACCACACACACAGCATCACCTTGTTGCGAGTTAACCCGGGTTTCGCCACAGTCTGTGAAGCCTGACCGGCCTTTGACCACGACCTTTTTCGCACGTTCTTGTCATACGTGATCCACTTTTCATCACCAGTTATCAGCTTCTTCAAAAATGGTTCGGTTTCATTACGTCGTAATAAAGAATCACAAATGAGCTCGTGAGGTACCCAAATGTCGAGCTTTTTTGTGTACCCAGTTTTTTTCAAATGCGCCAAAACTGTTTTGTGGGCAAATTCCAGTTCTTCAGCTACGTCGTAACTACTGGTATGCCGATCTTGCTCCACTTTTTCAAAAATGGCATCGATTTTATCCGTAATAGGGCGACCAGAGCGACGTGCATCTTTGACATCAAAATTTCCGGATTGAAAACGCTTAAACCATGGACCTAAAAAAAAGAACGGACGGAACTTCACTAAGAAACAATTGAAGCACCACAATGGCGGCTGCGTAACTATGTGTGCGTGTATAAAGGGATGCCAGATGAAAATTACCCCTTTTAAAATAATATTTCAATAAGATCTCCCTTGCACTTTTTATTACACACGGTTTTATTACAAGTTTTTGTGACGGATATTGTTAAAATAAAGGTAAAATAAATAAAACACATTGGATTTAAAAAATATTTACAACTCATTTAATGTTAGATTAGATTACAGTAGGTTACGGTAGGTAAGGCTATTCACTTGTGTCAAAGGCGTCATTACATTTTGTGAAAAAGGCTGTTCTATTTTTTTTTTGCTGCCTGGAATCTGAAGCTACTGCTGCAATCACTAGTGAACTCTAAAATAAATAATAATATCAGGTTAGTAGACCTGCACATAGAACAACGTTAATGTTAAATTAATGTAAAAATCAGAAAAACACACCTCGTCAGAAACGCTGGAAGTAGTTACTTCAGTCGGTTGATCTTGAATTGTTGACGTATCGAATAAAAACTAAAAAAAAATTCAATTGTTAAACTGTTAAAAATTAAAATTGACAGGTTAGGTTGTAAGGAGAGGACCTTAAATTAATTGAATTACCTTTGTTGGTATGGCATAAGCAACAACGCGAAGAAGTCCGCCTTTAGTTGTATACAAACAATTCTTCTCAAAATGTATATTGCAGATTACGCTACATTTTGATGGAATCCAATTATTTTCATTTCTACACTCCCTTACTATTTTTATCCAATCATTTTTCCATGCAACATTTGCTGAGGAAAATCTAAAATATAGAGAATACAATAACGATAAATAGTAACATAAAAAAAAATATCTCCCACTTTTAAAGGAATTTGAAATTTGAAATAGTTGCAACACTGATTGATTTCAAGATTTATTAAATATATTGACGTAAAATCGAGAAATAAGCTTTAAAATGACAAGCTTACCTATGAAAAGTGATACTCTGACTTTTTTTAATTGAACCACTTTGGTTTCGATAACTTTTCACAACACACGATGGGATACTTTAATTTTTTAAATGTATCGAATTTCTTCATTAGATTCACTCATCTTGACGGTACGAAAAACAAATGAAAATCACACATTTTCCTAATTTGAATTTGGAATTATGTTCTTTAAAATTTAAACTTTCAATGATACCAAAACTAGCCAGATACAAATAGTATAGCCAAAGAGATTTTATTACAAGTTCATACATACTATAATGCGAAAAGACTTTTTCCCCAACCTAATATTATACCTACATAGGTCCCAGTTATCCCACACAATAGTCGCCGACCATTGTTCTAGTTCGGATTGCGGTCAGTGGTCAACCGAATCGATTGCGTTGCATCACGAAGATTAGGATCAGTTGCACTAATTCTGTTGCATGTAGGTCGAATATAGGAAACTTAGATTATCTAGTTAACTTGGGATTAGGAATATTGCTCTCACATTTGAGCTAAGCATGGTATTTATGAGATTTTAGAGATCTCACTTTACCTACCTTCTTGAGTTTGTTTCGGTGTTTGTTCGTCAGAGACATACCTACTCAGTTTGGAGACAATTTAACGATCTCTTCTAGTCTAAAAAAAAATAGTTTAAAAAACTAAACTGCTGGGGAGTTTGTTACGTCACTTCTTCCCAGCTAAAGCACTAGGAAGTGGTGAAAGGCGGACGTTTTGGGGGACTGTCTTATGTAACTTTGACGTTCAAAAAGTGTTGTCTCTCAGCCTAGTATGAATAAATGACTTTTGATTTTGTTTTTTTTTTAACACGTTTCCATAGAATCAACGCTGTTATTGTATTGTCATCGGTCCTCGATAAGTCTACAAAGTTTAAAAGAAATCTAACCGTTTGAAGTGGGTCAAATCAAAATCAAGTCCAAAGGAGTCGGTTAAAAACATAGTTACATACAAATATACAGATGAAGATAAGCGGGCGCTAAAGCGTATATTATTGATCATTTACATTAGATTAATTAGCTGTTCCCACGTTCTTATGCATGCTCCGATGTTTTGAGACGAGCTCTACAATTAGTAGAAAACCCGAACAATTTGGATTTTCCTTAAATAAAATAAGGCATGCCTTGTTCATCTACCCGACTCAGTACGAAACTATAGCAAATAAAAGTATCAGGTAAAAGAAAAAGTAATTGAATACTTGAGTAGGTTGAGCAACAACAGTCTTTATTGGGTAAAACCAATAATTTATTGGGTAATTACTCTTGATCCTACGAAAAGCTACTTACTTTTCGGAGACCTCCGTGAACGAAGAGCATTAATAAAAGAAACTTACTGAAGTACTGTATCAGTTGACTCATGTACAATATATTATTAATTGATTTCCAAAAGGTAAACATTTTTCCATGAATATCGTATGAAACCTTGTACAAAATTCAACAGACAGTGTTGAATATAAGATAAAATCATGACCACCTATAAATAATAATGTAAGTTAGGTTCCTACAAACACATTAAACAAAAAATATTTAAAACGTTAACTGCCATGTCGGACTATGTGTCCGACACTTTTTGTTCCATTCGGGCCTTGTCGAACTATATGACCGACAACACATACAAAATCTGAACATGTCGATGCTGCCTGGCGGCCATGTTTTTGGGATAAATAATGTATTTAAGGGATAAATAATCTATTTTAAGTGAAATAACACTAAGTACATTTTTTGACGTTTTCTGATTTTAGCCATGGCAGTTAACGTGTTAAATGTTGTAACAATTCATCATCATTTTCCAATCTCGTTCTCTTATCCCAATTTGTTTGGGGTTGGTATAATATTTATTTTGTTCAATAGCTCTTAATTAGTCGTCATCTCGGTAGTCACCTCCTTCCCTGCCATAGTATCGTTCACGCAGTCCATACATTGATTTTTCGGTCTTTTCCTACTTATAGCTATCCACATTCATAATCAAAATGCTCACTCCTCCATTACATGCCCATACAATGAAGTTAAACTAAGTGACTGTTCCACCCCCCCCCCCCCAGTGGGTTCCCGCATGGACGAGGCGAGGGGGCTCAGTAGCCGTGGTTTAGAACCCTACGGTGAAGCTAAGAGGAACCCGAGGAGGGGCCGCTCGTCAGGGCTTTTCCGCTCGAAGCCACGATGTAGCGGCCAACGCGGTGTCGTTTGGCGACATCGCGAGGGTTGGAGGCCGCGGTGGGAGAGTATTGAAGTGCACCGCTCTCCCTACCTTCCGCGGCCTGAACGGGGTCACCACCGTCCGATGGCGGACGCGGTGGGGCCGCAGGGGAGGAGGAGTGTTGGTATAGCGTTGGCCACTCTCCCTATCCCCTGCGGCCGAAAAGTGGTAGGCGGCGGGGCCACAGTCCTGACCCGTCGCAGGGGGACCAAAGGTGCTATACACGGGATCGTCTGGCGCCCATGTGCTTATCGGTCCCTGGGGTGGTCACGGCGTGCTATGTGTGTTCTGGCGCGCCGTAAATGAAGGTACCTTGTCCCCCAGAGGAGGGTCCGCTGACGGACAGCCGCGGTGGGTTCGCGGAAGAATTACGTGTGGCCATGTTCCCGCCAAAAGCGGCACAGGAGGACACCGTGGAGTTTTAGTGGATTGGAGTCCCACATAACTGCAACATCTCCCCGTGGTAGTGCAGTATGCATAAGCATTTCTCCACGTTAAAAAAAAAAGTGACTGTTCCAACTCCAAGCGGCAGGATGATGTCGATTATCGGGTTAAAAGTATTAAATGTTACCCAGGGCATGGCCTACCCATATGCCCAATTTCATACAAATCCATTCAGCTGTTTTAGCGTGTAAACGTAACAAACAAAAAATCGGATATTTTCTTTGGATTCCTCACCGATATGAGTAATGTTCAAGTTAAACTCATACATATGAATTAAAAAAGGTCACGTTGGTACAAGCCAGAATTGCAAATTTCACGAGATTGTCAGTTCACCATAACCGTATGAATCTGGGCCATCATAAAATTTATGAAACATAGGATATTATGTGTACTACTTTAAAATAGAGAAACCATATGGATTGTTTTTGCCATAAGTCCCCAAAACATAATTCGTTTCGTGTCTAAACAACGGGCGTAAACAAAAATATAATTATAATGTTTAAATTATAATTATAATGCGGTTACGTCAACCATTATTATAGATACCGTATTGACTTGGTATACCTGATGCTATGACCTAACGTAGTGTCTCCATAAGATGTAACATTATTCTGAGAAACGTGTTTCTTGCTAACCACTTACATAAACCTTCGTCCTTCAAGAAGGTCAGGTATACTCACTTCGCACTACAAGTAGGTCCCACGGTAGGTAGTCAGGTGGGTGTGGGTGAAGTGCCCACACCAGCCTGTATGTACGCAAGGACATAAGAGGACAAACATAAATTACGTTACACGTCAATTGGGAAGAAGGGGTCAACAAAGTGTAAGATCGTGTGACAAAGGGGCGACGAGTGAAGTTTCGTGACATCACTTGTTAAAAGCTAAAGTAATAAAACTCACAACTTCAACTGGAACGGAAAACTTTTAATTATTGCTAACAGTACCATATTTTCTTTTTACTTTTACAACAACTAAAAACTGTCTCACCGAATCACAAAAAATCCGCTTTGGACTTTGCCAAAGAGCGACGGAACGCAGTATTCAGGGTGTAAAAAAACAAGATAAAATTCTGAACACCACGCTGCGTTCCAGAACGGGTATAGCAGACGAAGACAAAAGGATGCCAGGCTCAAATGGAATTGGGCGGGCATCAGCCGCATGCAGGATAACCGCTAGGCAAAGGTCTCTACACAATGGGTGCCTGTAGATGGACGACGCCGCCGCGCCGCTGCGGTCGGGCCAAAAAGCGGAGGCGAGACGACTTGGAAGCGTACCGTCACGGTTCGAGATGGGAAAACAGTTCCTGGAAGGACTTGGGGGAGGCCTTGGCCCAGCAGTGGGACAGTATGCTGCACTGCTTGGCAAAGGCCTTCTTCAAGTCCTTTCAGTAACTCTTGTCCCACACGTGAGGGCTGATTTCATGTAAGAGTCTTGTCTGTCAAGCAGCTCCAAAAATCATGAAATTCGTGTGATGTTATGAATCAGACGACCCCTTAGAGAGAACGTAGACAAAGTAAAAGGAATATAATAAGTAAGGACCGTAGTAAGTGAAATTCAGTAGGTAATTGGTGATTTCCTCCGTCGGAAAAAGGCATGTGCAAGTTGTGCAAGTTTACGCTATTATTAACGAACACAGTAATGGGAAACCATCCTATTTCGCTAAATGATAGACCACAACACGCATACTTAGTTAAAATAATGACTTTGTCCTTAAAGTGTCAATGGAACAATGCACCAGTACAATTCTCACATAACATGGTGAGCCTGTGAAGTGCAGTATGCATTACGTGCAGGAACACAATTGTTTGTAAGTACTCGTATGTCTATTAACGGATCAAGTGCCTTTGAAAGGCCGTGCGACGTGCGTGCAGCGAGGGATTGTATGATAAGAGCATATTACATTATGTCAATCATGCTGTTATTCTGGAAAATGAGTAGGTGCGTCCAACTGCAGTTGCAAGTGACTTTTCCGGTCGTTCTGTATATGTCACAGTTTAAATATACTTATGGTTAGGTATTGTTAGTAATTGGTAGTGGAATATTGTGCTAGAAACACGCGACAACATAGTATATACTATACGGGTACAGTCTTCGGTAACAATCAATGTCACTGGTAGTGAAGAGTGTTCACACAGTCCGTCTCTTGATTCCAATAGTGTAAGACAATGTTGTTGCTATCCGATTTCTATGCCCTGTTAACTATAGTAAACTTGTTAATATGTGAATCTATATATGTATCTATACTACATATTAGAGTTGTCGATGCAGTGGAATGTTTTTCGCTTACTTTTTAGTATATAGCTGCGTTACTATTACTGGGAACCCACGCCGCTCTATCTTGTCTGCGTTGCAATCTGGACCCCTACACTGTAAGAGATAGTAAAGATTTTCAGGAAATGTACAAATGTACTGACCATCTACCTCGTAACTATAACGTGTACCGCTCCCTCGTGGTATGAATTAATGCAAAAGGACAAAACAATGAATGGAAGGTTGATCCAGATCTGCAGAGCTCAAAATAAGGTCGAAAAACAAAATAATCTGAATTCCAAATGCATCTGATGCGTAAGTTCAATGTTCCCTATTGCATGAGTATAAAAAATTACCAATTTAAAAACAAAATCTCATGTTCTCAGCCTTTTTCAAACTATTTGAACCATTTACCCTCCGAAACCCAGTATCTCTGAAATATTAAATGAGTCAGTCTCAGGGTTTTGTGCCTATATTATGTACGGGGATCGACCTTCATAAGTTCCGCTTTATCAACCGGGAATGAGATAAATTCCCTAATAGAAGGACGTCGAGAAATCAGCAAGAATGTTAGTTAGCCACAAGACGATGGGAAGCAAAAAAAAAAAAAAAAACTTAAGTAGTTGCCAAAAAGTACAAAGATAACAAACTACTTTAGCTCACAAGGAAAATCCCAAAAGTATGTCAAAGACGAATGCAATGAACTTGGATCATGGATTTAAAAACAAGATTAGGATTAAATTATCGTATAGTTTTATTGCGCTTACATTCTAGGTATATGTTACATCTGATGTATTGGCTACATTGTGAGGAAGACAAACGGTAAACACTACACGGAATACCAAGTAGGTACTGCCACGTTATATACAGCTAAACTGTACGTAGTTATCTATGTACGATAATACACTCACTAGTTAGTTAGATTGTTATGTTTACGTTCCCCAGTCGACCTTGCCAGTACGTAATTTAGCTCGCCGGTAAAGCTAGAACTAACAATATAGTTATCTATACTAATCTATACTATATATATTTAATATTATAAATGGGAAAGTAACTCTGTCTGTCTTTTACTTTTGCACGACTAAATCACTGAACCGATTTTGATGAACGGTACAGGGTCAGTTTGAACCCCAAGAAAAGAAGATAATTTACTTTTATTCCGTGACTTTGTCTGCCTCCGCGATAACCGACATTTACACAGACGAAGTCGCGAACAAAGGCTAGTAGTTTCACAAATACATACTTGTTTTCGTAAAGAGATTCATCGTGCAAAATTGGGCAAGCCAACCTTTTTTTTTGGTATGCAAGAATCTTAACCGCTGCTGCTTTTAATTAAAACTTAGAAGATTTATTTATGTAGTATGTCCAATAAAATACACACAAAACTTGACACATAAATAATGGACAAACTCAGGTATTCAGTTGGTGTACTTCTTCATTTATTGGAGACTACATCATGCACAATAATGTTAACAACTATGTTATCAAAGTTAAAATATAACATAACATCACTTGTTTGTATTTTGCTTATATCGGTCCAAATTATAGTGCAGGAGCCCGTCATCAGCTTTCTAAAAAGGTTAACGATAAGCTTAATTATGAACTAAGATAATATTTGATTAGGGCCATCAAAAGGCGGGATGAGGGTACCATTACTTATCTTTACGTACGTTAATGATGATGACGACATCAAGCCGTGCCGACACCGCTTTCCAATTACTCTCGAAATTGGGTTGGGAGTTGTTCTAGGCTGTTCCCATCTGATGTGATTGACATCTTACTAATAACTTCAGCTCCCACCAAGCTACCACCAGCGGGGTAATTGCGTAACATACCATCTGAAGGAGTGACTTTCATATTTCAACAACATTCATTGCGTTATTTATGTTGCTGAGTAAACGAATTTTTTGAACATATGAAGCAGTGGATTAATATTTATCAAAATGATTCAGTTTCTGATTGATAGTGTGTTACGTAATTAGGATGGTGTGCTTATGATGACCTAACAAACGTCACTGATGACGCGATTAGCGTGGCCACTCTCCTTACTCCTTATAACATCAGCTTACTGACAGTGAAAGTCACTCCAAAATCGGTCCAGCCATTTCGGAGATTAGTCGGAACCAACAGACTACCAGACAGACAAAAAGTTTAAATTAGTTTTTGACTACATACATACTTTCATAAGTTTGTAGTAAAATAGTATTTTAACATTACAGACACTCCATTTTTATTATTTATTTGTGTGTACATGCATGTTCGAATGTATCTTTAGATGTCGGTATTGATTTAATAGGTCAGTACTACTACCTACATCATAAAGAATTCTCGATACCAACCCAATGTATAATTTGTAAACCAACTGAATTGTATTTAATTTATGTTGACAGGAACCAACCTATCTGGTTTCTTTTTATTGTTGATGATGTAGGTTCTTTATAAGAAATTCTTATCAGATTAGCCCCCTACTTATAATTAGCTTTTAAAATCTTCTTGAGAACAGCTGAGTATTAAGTACTATTAAATCTGCTGCTGCTGCTGCTGTACTACTGATTACTAACGCTGGCGGCGCCTGCGTCAGATTGCAGTCGGGACGGAACGTTGCCACTTTTGTTTTATTTTTATATTTATATATTCATTACATCTAACAATAGTGTTTTTAGTACTTATGTTACTGATTGTTGGCTGCACCGGTCGACGTTATTACGTCAGCGCCGGCTGTCACTGAAAACCAGCGGTTGGGCTCTGTCTCGCATAGGGTCACAGTATTATGCTGAGTGATGGCCGTTTTGCGTGGATGTGACGCATATTTTCCCACCCCTTATTTTTTATTGCTGTATGTTTGTGGTCTTTCTGTGCGTCATGTTTGCCGCAAATAAACGTATTTTCTCTCTTTTTCTTTCTTCTTTCTAAGTCACCTGATTAAACCACAGATTTTAAAAGAATTAGGGAAACGATCTGACATTGTATTGATGTCAGAATCAAATCGTTTCCTTACTTTTTGCGTCACACGGAAACGGTCACTAAATCCAATATCCTTATTTTTTCAGGTAATTCAGGAACTTATTGTAATAAAAGACGCACGGGGCATTCCATTCAGTATCAAAGGAGCGCGAGTAAACAACGGCAGAAGTGCTGAAAGTCGATCAGAAATTCAGATTTTAGCCTTATTTGAGCCCCTTATTTATTACTAGCTTTTGCCCGCTGCTTCGCCCGCGTGGATGTCGGAAATTAACGCAGGGGACGTACCTACTACCGCGGCAAGATGTGTTAATTCAGGTTATATTATAGGTAATAGCTGTTACCCGCGACTTCGTTCGCGTGGTAGGTATTTTTCATAAAAACTGTCTTTGAAAACTACGCTGACATACGTCACAAACTACGCTGACAAACGTCTCAAAATTCAGCGTATTTTTAGTTTTTTTAAACTATCATTTATTTTTTCTAAAATAAAAGTAGCCTTAGTTACTCCTTGTTATATCAGCTATCTGCCAGTGAAAGTTCCGTCAAAATCGGTCCAGCCATTTCAGAGATTAGCCGGAACAAACAGATAGACAAAAATTGTAAAAAATGTTGTTTTGGTATATATATACCGTGTATACATCCATATACACTTAGTAAAAAGTGGTTATCGTAATATTAAAAACAGACACTCCAATTTTATTTATTTGTATGTATGTATAGATGTGTAGATATAGATTGGTTGCATAAACATTGCACAGACTGACGCAGTGTGCAGCTGTGCACGAATCAGGAGGTCATCGACCTATGACTGTCACTTTATTCACGACTGATCATATCACCACGAAGTTGACTGACACATCGTAGTTACCTCCGTACGTTGGTACAAAAACATCAAATATTTTATCATAACATCACGCCTGCAAGCTTTGAAGAGTTAAGCAGAGATGAACCAATTGTACACCCCGAGATCATGAGTTATGTTGAAGTTCGCCGGGTACAAATCCAGACACCGGGCTGCTACTGAGAAATTCCTATAGGAAAAACCCAATAACACTGCCCGACCATACTCCCACCTGACCTGCACCCTAATTGAAGAATCTGAACCATTTTTTGAAGATTATTTCTAACCCACTGCGTTATTTGTTCGAATAAATTGTTGGCTCGACAACGTAAACGATGAATGTTGTTAACTGTCAAAATTAAACCGATTGCCACTGATAGCAAGTTACACAATTACCCCTCTGATGGTCAGCGCTGCGAAACTTTTTTAAATATCGCAGCATCATACTTAGATAGGAGCCTTTTGACCGCGGAAAGGACTTTCTGTTAGATATTACTCTCTAGAAATATTTTTATTCCTAGTTTTTTATGATTGTGTTTTTGTGTGTTTGTTACACACAAAAATAAATACACATATTCATAGACTTACAAGCACATACGTCAATTTTATTCGGCCTTAACATGTCCTTGAGATAGGTAATTATTTCAGCACTAAACGTCTTCAATTCGATCTCATTGTAGTTTCACGACGGACACAACTTAGTCGAAATAGAACTCATAATCACAATGTTACGAATACATACTCGGGTATTCGCTTGTCAGTCAAAGCAAAACGATTATAGTTTTCAATTACTAGCGTAAATAAATGGTTCCTCTTGAGTATCTTAGTTTCTTTGTTTATTAGCTGTTTGCCTAATTAACACTATTAGCAGTAAACGATTGGAGCTAATGGTTAGAATGGCAAGTCAAATGACAACGTAGAAATATAATGTATGTTTCATAGCAACAGGTCTAGATATACATAGATAGCTATTGTACCTAGGTATGTAACATTGAAACTATGCCATCAAAATAATAATCAATTTCGGAAATATTTAATTTGCGAAATGGGCCAGCTCCTAATCTCCATATCGCCTAGTTGGTAGTGATGGATGAGGTCTATGGTGGAACGAGCAAGCCCAAAGAAGACGCACATTCACATCTTTATATAATTTGTCCTGGGTGGGAATCGAACCCACGAACTCAGTCTTAGCAGTCAGGGTCACTAACCACTAGACTAACAGGGCAGGCAAGTAAGATGTTCAGTAGCCATCCGTGTGGTGTTGGACGTAAAGAATAGCACCATCCCATTTCTTCCCGTGGGTGTCGTAAAAGGCGACTAGAGGGATTTACTAGAGAATGGGCAGCAGCGTTCTCTATGCATTGTACCTACCACTATACTGCGACCGCCAATCCGCCTGCCTCGCGTGGCAAAAATGGCATAAACGCTCCCAAATTGAGGGAGGCCTATGTCCAGCAGTGGAGGTCTTTCGGCTGAAATGATGATGATGAGATGTTTAGTGCTAGAGATTGACCTCGCCGAAGCATCGCCATTTCGACTAGATTTGTGCTTCTCACATCCAGCGGATTCCTACGACCAAATTACAAACTTTAATTTCCTACATAAAAAGTATCAACGTCATCCACAGCGACAATGCATTTGCCCCTGTCTGCTTGTGACAACCTCCAAGTCTGTGCCATTTTCATCCCGCATTCCACCTATGATGCGCAATCTCGTTGGGCATGACTGTGACGGCTAACCAATGTAAGTCATGTACCTTCACACAGATGTAAAAATATCGTGGCTGGGTTTTATCGCGCTGGGTTTTCTACTCTCGGTGTTGCACCGAGCAGAATCCAAGAGAGTGCGTCAGAACGTCGAAAGACTGTTCAATTTTCGACTCAGTGCGTTGGAAATCCTGTACGCAAAAAAATGCCGCCACGATACTATCACTTCCGCGCGACGACTAAACAATCCTCAAATAATCCTCAATTTAACTTTCCTTACCATCATTTGTCTACCAAAGTATGTGCATACATGCATACGTTTCCTTTTATGGTTTCTGCCTAATGCTTAATCCCAAGCAAGTGATATCAACCATCGGATTACTTATAAACCAGCCTGTTCATGATATCAAACGATAATGCGTCTAACTTGTGATCTACTGGGTCAATATTTAAAATTCTGTAGACCTGCACCCTAATTGCGAAACGCACAATTTGTCAGAATCTGAATGGGATTGAAGATTATTTCTAAACCATTGCGTCATTTGTTCGAATAAATTGTGGCTCAGCAACGTAAATAACGCAATGAATGTTGTTTAACTAACCGATAAAAAATCACCCCTCAATTACCCCTCTGGGATAAGTAAAAGTTACCTACATTTATACAAGTAACGACTTTTAATGTTACATAAACCTCGTTGGTTACATACGGTACTGCTGAGTATGAGGTCCCTGGTTCGATACCCGGGTCGGGCAGTGTTACTGGACTTTTCTATCTAGAATTTCTCAGTAGCAGCACGGAGTGTAGATTTGTGACTGGTTGCTCACATTATGCTCGCCCTCTATTATGTAGGACTAAGATAGGGTTGCTACCTTTTTTTCTTGCAATTAAAGTACATTGGTTATTATAGGTAAGAAAAAAAAGTACATAGTATAAAAATAAAGTATGATTTATTTGTCTTTATTGTTTTTTATTGCTTTTTGCAGTTTTTATCACATAAATTACGTTTAGCGAAAAAGTACTTAATACTTAATTTTCAAAATCCCAAAGAAATGAAATCTTGCAAGATAAAGTATTTTCGTCTCTCTATGTGTTTTCGACTCGCCGTCCGATTACCGGCCCATCGTGCTGCTCGACGAGGTGGGCAAGCTCTTTGAAAGAGTGATTGCAGACCGCCTCGTCGGGTGGTTGGTGCGGGAGGGGCCAGACTTGTCGGACGGCCAGTACGGCTTCCGCAAGGGGCGCTCTACGGTGGACGCCATCATGCGCGTGCGAGCCCTCACGACGGGGGATGCAGTGGCCCGGGGTGGGGTCGTCTTGGCGGTGTCTCTAGACATCGCCAATGCCTTCAATACCCTGCCCTGGAGTTGCATCAGGGAGGCACTCCGGTATCACCGGGTGCCATCCTACCTCTGTCGTGTGGTCGAGGCTTACCTGACGGATAGGGCCGTCATCTACCCCGGTCACCAGGGAGAGTGGAACCGGCGAGAGATGTCGTGCGGTGTCCCACAGGGCTCGGGCCTGGGGCCGCATCTGTGGGACATCGGATACGACTGGGTGCTGCGCGCTGACCTCCCTAACGGCGTCAGCGTGGTTTGCTACGCTGACGACACGCTGGTCCTGGCGCAGAGGAGGTCGTACGAGGCGGCGGCCAACTTAATGACACGCGGGGTTGCGACAATCGTCGAAAGAATCCGGCAATTGGGACTCGAGGTGGCCCTGCACAAGTCCGAGGCCATGGGTTTTCATGGTCCTCGAAACGCGCCACCTTCGGGTTCCCAACTCACGGTGGGAGAGGTTCACATCGGCGTCGAGTCGACGATGAAGTACCTGGGACTTGTCCTCGACAGCCGGTGGAACTTCGTTGAGCATTTCCAACGTTTGGCTCCCAGACTGGAGCGGGCTGGGGCTGCCTTAAAGCGGCTCCTGCTCAATCTGGGGGGTCCAAACGCCTCCTGCCGGAGGCTCTACACGGGGGTCGTGCGGTCCATGGCCCTTTACGGGGCACCGGTGTGGGCGCCCTCATTGAGGCTGCGCCCAGCGCGCCGGTTGAGTGCGGCCCAGAGGGTCATGGCCATCCGGTTAATCCGGGGATACCGCACGGTCTCCTGCGAGGCAGCAAGCCTCCTTGCCGGAGTGCCGTCGTGGGATCTGGAGGCAAAGGTCCTCGCCCACATGTGGGAGTGGCGCGAGGAGGCCAAACGCCGGGGCGAAACTCCGCTGCCGCGACAAATCGCAGCACGGCGGACAGAGCTCCGGCAGGATCTCATGGCGACATGGCGGGTACGATTGTCGTAACCCAGCGCAGGGCACGCCACAATTGCGGCGGTAAGGCCCCTCTTTGAGGAGTGGATAGAGAGGCGCCACGGCGTCCTCACCTTCCGCCTGACGCAGGTTCTCACCGGGCATGGGTGCTTCGGTGGGTTCCTGTTCAGGATAAAGCGGGAGGAAACGCCCGGGTGTTTCCATTGTGAGGATCGTCTAGAGGACACGGTGGAGCATACGGTAGAAGTGTGCCCTGCTTGGGCGGGGCACCACCGTGTCCTCGTGGAGGCGATCGGCGGCGGCGACCTCTCGCGTCCGGCCCTGGTGCGAGCCATGGTACGGAGCGAGAGGGCATGGGAACCCGTCACCTCCTTCTGCGAAGCAGTAATGCTCGCGAAGGAGGAGGCGGGGCGCGTGAGGGAGTGGCAGTCTCTGCGCCCTCACGTCCCTAGGCGCCGCAGGAGGAGACGCCCCGGGCGTCGGGAGTCGATTGCGGACTCCCGGCCACCGTAGGCGCGAGCTTGCGGGCGGCGAGCAATGAGTAGCTCGCCGCCCGGTAAGGACCAGGCTCGGGTCGACGGCGCGTAGTGTTCCACGCGCGCCTCAAAGAGATGTCAGCAGCACTGAAGGGGTCTGCTAGGACCGATGCCTGCCGGGGTCGCGTGATTGTTCGAAAGAGATACCGTGACCCTGGCACTTAGGCAACTGAAGGAACATGGGTGGGTTTTAGTCAGTAAAAGTCTGACACGCCCTCCCGCTCCGCCCAGAGCGGGAGAAGTAATTTGATGATTTCCCATCCAGAAAAAAAAAAGACCACGTTCGTACGAACGTATAAATATCGTAACGGGATTTTATCGTGCACTGGATTTTCAACTCTCGGTGTCGAACCGAGCACTGAGAATCCAACAAAAGGCGTTCCAGAGCATCGAAGAAACACACTGTTCACAAAAATTCCGCTGCCATTTCACATAACTGACGAAATGTGGGTGTACGCACAGCGACAAATCAAACTATACATTTCCAGTATAAGCTGACTTCCCACTGTACGAAAAGCCGTATACAATGCGAGGTCAGCTTAAACTGGAAATGTATAACTTGATATGTATAACTTTATACTTTAACCGTGTGTACCTACCCTCAAACGTTAAAAAAAAAGACGTGAATGTTACGTTATGTAAATCTGTACCTTACTCAGGTAAATAAATGCATTAAAGTGTAAGTAGTAGGTAGTACCTTATCATTATATAAACGGGCACCATGTAACTGATACGTTCGCTGCATGATAACTACCGGCGTGGAAGTTTCTTTAATCTTATTGTTTATCAACTGCGGTTAACGCATATACAATCATTTGTGTTGCAAGTGTGTGTATTGTTAGGGTGCCTTCCCATAGTGCTCCGTCGTCCAAATTGTTTGAAATCTCGGTTAATATCAAAGTCAAATTCTTCTTGATTTATTTATTTCAAATGTCTTCCAAAATGTACATTCGTTTGGAGAAGAATTGACAAGATAGTCCACCGTTACTAGGGAATGCAATCCGGACTATCCGTAATCCGAAAAATCCGGGTATCCGCACATTTTTACTAGACTTCCAAATCCGGATTTGAAAATCAAATCCGGATTTTTTGAATCAAAAATCGAAAAAAAATCGAAACGAGCGAGTTCGCTGTTCGCGCGTCTCGCGAGTGTCGAGTATATCGGCTCTGGGGGGAGCGAGCGGGGCGCGGGACGCGTGTCGAGCGTGTGTGAGGCTTCCTTGAGCGTTCCGTTCATTCGGCGACAACGACGAGCGAGAGAAACATCTTCGTGCCGTGTTCCGTGTCGCGACCCTCGCGCGAGTGATTTAAACCGACAGGGCGCGTCGGCGATTTCGTACGTAAGTAGATAGAAGAACTATAAATTAATTATTATTATTCTGTAATTTTATCACAGAAAACCTTTATTCATTGCACAAGCACAGTTCATTCAAAATTATCAATAAGATGTACCTACGTACTTACTTAATGCAATTATTATTTACTTTTCCGTTTTGATGTTATTCGCGAGAAAGTGAGTCGATTAGCTTTGCTGTTGTTTGAGTAACAAATAGTTACGATGTGTTTTAGTGTCCAAATTCGTAAATTACGGTTGGTTATTAACATTTGGTTTTGAAAGTTTACATTTTGCTTCTGAGCCATTTGAGGATCTTAAGAAATGAGCCCATACACTAGATGAATCGCCAGATTTTTTGGAGTATTCTTTGAAATCCATGGTCAGTTTATACTGAAACAAATGAATAAATTTGTTTCAGTATAAACTGACCATGGATTTCAAAGAATACTCCAAAAAATCTGGCGATTCATCTAGTGTATGGGCTCATTTCTTAAGATCCTCAAATGGCTCAGAAGCAAAATGTAAACTTTGTCAACGGATTTTTAAGATAAGAGGCAGTACATCAACCTTGCATAATCACCTTAAAAATTGTCATGCCATATATCGGACTTCTATTGCTGCTACGACAAGTAGCAGCAATGATGATGAAATACCTATTATCAAAAGACAAAAAATGACTGATTATTACAAAAGTGAAGACTCGCTAGACTATGTTATTGCGAGAATGGTATCTTTAGATGGAATTGCTTTTAAGCTGTTTTGCACATCTGAGGACCTAAAAAAACTACTCCGTAAAGGAGGTTATACGAAATTGCCAAGTTCCCCAAATACAATCAAAAATATTGTAATGGGAGTTTATGAAGATGAAAAAAAGAGACTAAAGCAAGAAATATATCAATTAAAATTAAAAAACCAAAAATTTGGTTTGACATTCGATGAGTGGACCTCTGTTAACAACCACCGCTACATAAATATGAATATACATAGCAGATCCTTTAAAAATGGGAGATTCTGTCACAACATGGGTTTGATTCGAATATATGGATCTATGCCAGCTGAACTGTGCATTTCTTTGATTCGGACTAGATTAGCTTTATTCGATCTCACCTTGGATGACTGTGATGTTCTTGGGATGACCACAGATGGAGCGAGTGTGATGTGCAAAGTAGGCCGTCTTTTACCTTTATTTCATCAAATATGTCTTGCTCACGGGATACATTTAGCTATCTGTGATGTGTTATATAACAAAAACTACCGTCATTTGCCGTCGCAGTCGGTTAACGATCTGCTTCCGTCATTAGCTGAAACACCAATATCTGTATATACAGATATTGGTGTTTCATCTGAAGACGAAGAAGAGTCAGTTACAGAAGGAGAGTTTATTATTGAAAGAGCTGGATCTGCTTCTCCCTTGAACTTAGACTTTCGAAGCACTTTAAAAAAAGTTAGGACAATAGTTAAACTTTTCAGAAATTCTCCGACTAAAAACGACTCTGTCTTACAAAAGTATGTCCAAAATGAATTTGGGAAAGAACTTGTACTGTTACTCGACTGTAAGACACGATGGAGTAGTATGGCGACGATGCTAGAAAGATTCATTAAATTAAAAACCTGTATTCAAAAGTCGTTATTGGATTTAAAAAGCGATATCAATTTCACTGATGAAGAGTTTAACTTAATCCAAGATCTGCAAATGTCTTTAGATATTGTTAAAGCGACAGTAGAAGCTTTGTGCAGAAGAGACGCTACTTTGATCACCGCTGATACTGCACTGAAACTGATGATCGAAAGTTTAGACAACAAAGATGAAACTCTGACAAAAAGTGTTTCTGACGCCTTGAAAAAGAGGATTAAAGAAAGACGCTTACATTGTGTCGCAGGAGCCATGTTTTATCTCCATAATCCTAATGAGTTTTCTAACTCACCCCCCGCCGATGAAGTATTTTATAAACCATCTAAGACAGAAATAGAAGAAGTAATTTGCAAAACTGTAGAAAGCCGTATTAATCCTATAGAAGTGTCTGTTGAATCACATGCAACTACGTCCAGAGAACAAGAGTCCTCCGATCAAGAAATGAGTTTTCGAGAGAGATTAGCATTTGAGCTAAATAAAATCGATAAGGCTGGAGAAGAAAATGTGCTCATAAGCAGAAAGCCTGAAACTGATATTCCCAGTTTAGTGCGAGTGGAGATGGCATTGTTTGAGGATAGCGGTTCACGAGGACGATACTTGGAGGCTGCTTACAAGCATCTGCAGTGCATTCCGCCTACAAGCGTAGAATCAGAGCGTGTTTTTTCCGCAGCAGGAATGATGTGCAACCGAATTCGCAGCAGGTTAAGCGACAGCACTTTAGATGCCTTATTATTTTTGAGGTCACATTTTATGTCTCAAAAAATTGCATAATGTTTTTGTTAAACTTTTTCTGCCTTATTTCAAAACAAAGTTTATCTTTAGAACCAGATTTAAACCAGTGAGCCATTTTTGAATTTCGAAATTTATTTCGACATCGTCGTTTCGTCTAAGTTCTAAATACAAAAACTGATTTAAATCCGAGTCTATGTTGTCACTTTTTTATTAAGAACTTCAATCCAGTCGGAATAAAATTCGTAATTCAAAAATGGCTCACTGGTTTAAAGCTGGTTCTAAAGATGAACTTTGCTAAGGCAGATGGTGATTTAAGTGAAGTTAAATTGTTTTGTTACTTTTGTTTATGTTTAATAGTTTGACAAGGAGTCTATTTATCTTTATTTTTGTTCTTCAGAGTTTCTTTTAATTTGTTCCTATTAATTATTTTAGTAACGTTACTCAGCACGCGAGTCATAGACTGATTATTTTTATTAAGAATACATAGCAATAACAATAACACCTTAATTAAGATATTCAATGATGATATTTTGAATAATTCCAATTATCAAACAATATTAAAAATCATTTGATTTGATTTTCATGTGCTTTTATTTTAATCCATTTACACAAATATAAGAAACATCATAGTAACAAACTAACTATGCAAAGATTTGTTCATTTTCATGAAAAATCCGTAAAATCCGGATAATCCGGATTGGACCAAAAATCCGTTCTTAAAAATCCGGATTTTAAAACAGAACGGATTTGCATTCCCTAACCGTTACTCCTTGAAAATGTTTAACAGTATTATAAAATGTGAAGACACGCCTAGAATAAAATGAACATACCACATGTAAAATTAAGCAAATATTTAAAATAATCTGTGCCATAAGACTGATAAAGGCTCCCAAAAAAAGGCGCGACGCGACTCTCCTAGAACAATTTCTATGTAACATGGAAATTGTTCTACAAGAATCGGGTCGCGTTGCGTCAGTCAGTAGAAACCTTAATGTGGTAGTTCATCTGCGTTGATCCGGCTGCCTCTTTGGTCTAGTGGTTGCAAGCGCTATTGATGAGCATGAGATCCTAAGTTCAATTCCCAGGTCAGGCAAAGGTTTTTTGGGTTTTGTCTGTTGGAAATTTCACAGAAGCTCCGCAGAGTCTAGGTTTGTGCTCGGTTGATGGCAATCGCCCCGCCCCCTATTTATCATTCATCATCATCATTTCAGCCGTATGACGTCTACTGCTGGACTTAGGCCTCCCCAAATTCGGGGGGCTTTGCCATCATCGCCACGCTTGGCAGGCGGGTTGGCGATCGCAGTATGGTGGTAAAATACATAGAGAACGCTCAAGGTCAACGCCCATTCTCTAGTAAGTCCCTTAGTCGCCTTTTACGACACCCAGGGAAGAAATGGGGTGGTGTTATTCTTTACGTCCGGCACCACACGGTACACACGCCCACGCCCCCTATTACATGGGACTTAAACATAAATGGTGAAATGTTCGTGTACTATGGGTATTGAGTACCTACAGCTCTGCCCAACCCATCAGGGGTTAGAGGCGTTATCCTCATGCCCTTAACCCAACTTATACGTGGGTCTGTCTTCTTCTATTTTCTTGGCATAATTTTATCTGTTACTCATTCAATATAGTTTTATTGACCACTCTTCTTAAAGGTGGAAGAGGATGTAAAATGGTAATGTTCTGAGTGTGTAAAGTCATCTAAAGAGGCTACAGAAATAATGATGTGCTCGACATAGTTGTTTATGTTGTCCGCCGACCCCAAAATCCTTATAACGATAAGAACATGACATGGGCACAGTTACAACTAAAGTGAAATATTGATCCTGCAACCACCAACTAAACGTCAACTAAAGTGAAATATTGACCTTTAACGTGCGTTTTTTTTTATAATTTAGGAACCATTCAAATTATTTGTGCTTCTATTGATGCTTGCTTTTTGTTAGATGAATTCTACTCTTGACGACGTTTCTCACAGTTGGTCGCAATAACTTATATACGCCAATCGAACGGTTTAAGTAAGAACCGTCACTAACCACGCGCGAACTGATCGCAGTAACTAAGCTAATGGACCAAATAACCAGGACACGCAACTCAGCGTATTTGGTAAGGTTAGGACTAAAACTGAATTGAATAAGTTTGATCCACGAGATGACTGACGTAACAATACCACCCATTTGTTCCCGTAGGTATCGTAAAAGGCGACTAAGGGAATTACTATAGAATAGGCAGCAGCGTTCTTCATGCATTCTCCCAACATACTGCGATCGCCTTCCCGCCTGCCAAGCGTGGTGATCATGGCAAACCCGGAAGGGGTTTGGACGTTTTTCGGCCTAAATGATGATGACGAGGTTAGGACTGTGTCCAAACGCGTTGTCACTAACTACATCCAAGTTAGTCACAGTTACTTGGCTCTATAGAATTTCTAGAACACAAAAATATGTAATATTCACAAAACGAGGAATTAGAGTACATATGCATTATATTTCATTTATTAAAAGTTTGATTAAATACATGCCATAACTTAATCCCAACATCGCCGATAGCGTCGCCGTACATTTCATTATCCCGGTATTCGGAGATCAATGTTCACATTTGAATAGAGCTCGTTTCCTTTATACCTATTCATGTAAATCCATCGAAGCGATGAAGAGTGCAGGCTTCTGAATGAAATAACTTCTGTAGTTCGGAAAGGATTATAAGGTAGTGCTGTACCCTGTACGAACTTCATAAATAGAGAGTATATACCCTATATCAGTGGATTTTATTGTGATGAAATTTTTTAATCTCTCAGGTATGTCTTTCGTACTGTGAAGAGCGCGTTCTGTCACTTCCGGCTCCCACACAGAAAAAATCTATGAAAACTGTTGACTCTAAAGTCGCAACGCACCTGTCTGCGATAGCCTTTACCCCATACACCGTGGTTCTTGTACTTTGGCGTGACTCGGAGACCAAACATTTTAATTATGAATTAGTTGATTATCTATTCAGAGGTAAGATGCACGACTGTGGTAATAAAACTAATATAAGCTGACCTTCTGTTGAATAAGAGATATCATGCCAGGCCAGTTCAAGGTAGAAATGTTCCTACTATACCTCATCATCATCATCATTACAGCCGTAAGACATCTACTGCTGGACATGAGCCTCTTTGCCATAATCGCCGCGCTTGGCAGGCGGGTTGGCTTTCGCAGTATGGTGGTAAGATGCATAGAGAACGCTGCTGCCCATTCTCCATAAGTCCCTTAGTCGCCTTCTACGACAACCGTGGAATGAAATGGAATGCTGCTATTCTTTACGTCCGACACCACACGGTTTTTTTTTTTTTTGGATGGGAAATCATCAAATGACTTCTCCCGCTCTGGGCGGAGCGGGAGGGCGTGTCAGACTTTTACTGACTAAAACCCACCCGTGTTCCTTCAGTTGCCCATGTGCCAGGGTCACGGTATCTCTTTCGAACAATCACGCGACCCCGGCAGGCATCGGTCCTAGCAGACCCCTTCAGTACTGCTGACATCTCTTTGAGGCGCGCGTGGAACACTACGCGCCGTCGACCCGAGCTTGGTCCTTACCGGGCGGCGAGCTACCCATTGCTCGCCACCCGCAAGCTCGCGCCTACGGTGGCCGGGAGTCCGACACCACACGGTACATCTACTATCGCCGCAGAACTGTGTGAACAAGGCCTAATGTAATGCTAATAAATAATCGTGAAGTATGAGCGACATGTGAATACTAATATAACCAATATAGGTACTCAATTTATCGTCAATTTTATTGACGTGACAACGTCTTATAATTCGATGGAGCGGGCTGCACGTACGAAAAAACATGACTCATGCGGCGTTTCCTCGCTCTGAGGCGTTCCATTTAAGGCTTGAAGTGCAAGCGAGAGCGCGCATCAGTATTTTCTTATGACGTTGTCACGTTCAACTATCATCAGTAGGTAACTGACTTTACAGACAACCGATTTTTTTTTAACCCCTGTCGGAAACTTGTGTTTCTGTATGTGTTTGCAGCATCGTAGTTCCCAAACGACTGCACCGATCTTGATTATCCAAACCAAACCAACCAATGACGAATAAGAGGGGACATAGGGAGCTTCGCGTCGCTTGATACGGTATTAATTTTTTGTGGAATTTTAGTTTTTTCCGAATTTTTCTTTCATTACCTATCAATTACTTAGGAATAAAAATTACGGGAAAATTTGTGAGTAATAACGTGTTCAGGCACTACCGTCACCCAACATAGGAACTATGTTGAGTGACACCACCTTTCGGCTTGCTACTAGCCTGCGTCTGGGTGCACCTTGCGTGGCTCTGCATTGCTGCCAATGCGGTGAAGGTGTCGACTGCCTCGGTCACCATGGCCTATCCTGGAAGCGCAGGGCGGATAGCACGGCACGCTAGCATCAATGACATTATCGTGATCCGTCGTGCTCTTGTTGTCGCCGGGGCACAGAAGGGCCAAATCGAAAAAATCCGGACAAAAGTCTAAAAAATGAAGTTTTTAATAGGGATTTTTCTATGCAGGGTTGGATAAAGTAGTCCCTAGTAAAGTAGAATTCACTCATAATATACAAGCACAGATGGCAGTTGGAACGTAGCTCTCGGGCGAGCTGTTAGTGTTGTGTTTGCAAGTGAGAGAAAGTAGTTAATCTTTTAATAAGCCCCATTTTCCGAAAAATCATTATTTTAATTCGAAATAAAATGGAATCGATTCCTGCAGGTATGTATAATAATATAACTTTTTGATAAATCCTATTTTATTACCTAAAAATGTATGAGAATGAAATAAGCATGTTTGATTTATAATCTTAAAAATAAAAATAAATATTCGCTTGAAATGAAAATAGTAAAATGTTCCGCATTGTTCCGACCTACGATTGATTCGAGGTTGTAGATAATCATATCACGAATAAAATATCTGAATTTCAGTTGCTCATATGTGCTCGTCTAATAATAATCGATTTTTTCGTGTGAACATGTGCGTGTCGCGTGAATAACAGACGTTGCTGTAGTATACGAGTGTATAGAAATTCTTGGTTCCCCTTATCCAATACATGAGCACGTAGTAGTGAGCACTGAAAGACCTTTGATACAAATGTCTGTTCCCCTCTTTAGCTTGTCTCTTTCTCGCTCTCTCTCTCTCTCTTTCTATCTCTTGCTCTCTGTAGGTAGTACCTCTATATCCTCCTTACACTATTTACTTTTGGAAGAACGACTACCTGGTTTCTTAGCCTTTTTTTTCTTTTTGGAACGAAGTTCCTTATCGCGCGTTGTGAAAGGGGGCTAGACGGAAAAAATCTTACGAAAAGTTGTCACGACACTTTTTAACCGACTTCAAAAAAAGGACGAGGTTTCTCAATTCGACTGTATATATTTTGTTGTTTGTATTTGTTAGTATATTGTTGTTTTTTTTGTTGTGAGTAGAGAGAGAGAGAGACAGGGAGAGAGGGAGAGAGAGAGACAGAGAGAGATAGAGAGAGAGAGGGAGAGAGACAGAGAGAGAGGGAGAGAGAGGACGAGAGAGAATATTTTTGTTGAGTGTATACAGGTTTTTTGTACATACTAAATAATAAATAAAAATATAAAAATTATGAATCCTGGAAAGGAACTTCGTTCCATCCGGGTGTCTCTTGACACCTCTAAAGTTTTTTTTTCTAAACTTTGTACCAGGACGTATTAATGTTTCTCTGTAGGTATATTCGTTTTTCTCGTGCTAAATTTAAAATGTTTCTTAGCATACTAGTAAATATCAACTGATGATATTTATTAATTTATCTTACAATATTATTATTTTTTTATTTTAACTTAACTAATTCAGTTTTACGCATGAATCTTTTCCTATTTATATAAAATTTAATAATTATTTATGAAATAATCTAAGTAATTATTTTGATTAAATATTTTTTTATGATTAAAATTAACACTATTTACATTAAAATTTTTGTTCAGATTCCAGCGCACCACATGTACAAGGATTACCTAGAAAACAAATATTTGAAATTTTAAAAGATGATTTGAACTTATTTGCGACAGAAATGTACTTATGATAAAACTGAACAAAATTTGTCTGCGAAACTTCACCCCTTGCTTTTCACTTTAACCGATGCAAACAAAAATACCTTAAGAACCCTGGCTAGTAAATTAAGAAATAAATGTACTGAATTTTGCCGCATAGAAAAAAGATTTTATGTAATTGTCTAACTTATTGACTGATTTTTATTTAATGTCTGAATAAAATATCGCTAATTGAAAAAAAAATTGAAAATTTATTGTTTTCAGACGGTTTTCAGAAGATGTGTCCGCCATATAGGATTCGCCATCTTGAATTTTCCGATTCTGAGTTCATATTCGTGATCAGCGACCCCAAAAACCCCCGAGTACCCAGTTTAATAACGATCGCTTGCCTTTTTCGACTTTTGTCCGGATTTTTTCGATTTGGCCCCACTGTGCGGGGTGCCAGCTGTTCTAGAACCCAATAGCTTGGCACGTGACGATGGGAAGAGACCAGATGGAATGACCATAATGCCCTGGAAGTTAGGTCGGCTTTTGGTGTGGGATGCAACATGTGTCGACACCCTTGCGCCATCCCATCTTCTTAGCACGGCGGGCTGTGCTGGAGCGGCTGCTGCAGGTGCGGAAAACCTCAAACGGCGCAAATATTCCAACCTAATTGGAAATTACATGTTCGAGCCGTTTGGGGTTGAAACTCTAGGGCCATGGGGTCCAAGTGCCCGCATAATATACCGAGACATTGCCAAGCGGCTGGTCGACTCTTCACGTGACCAGAGGGCTGGCCTATTTTTTGGGCGAAGAATCAGCATTGCCATACAACGTGGCAATGCTGCCAGCCTTTTGGGCACGTTTCCTGTTGACAACGATGCAGAAGAATTTTTTGATGCTTTGTAATGATTAATTTTTATATATACATGTACATTTTTTTTTCTTGGGATTTAAACTTAGATTTTAAATTATGTAAATATTGTAAGATATTGTATATATACAAAGAATAACCCCTGTAAAAACTAATAAATACTTTATACTCCGTAATAACGTGACTATGGTATAAATAAAACGAAAAAATTAAAAAAAAATGTGCTTGTTCTGTATTCTGAATACTTTATCAAACAATATAATTTATAGGTAATAAAATAGAATAAAGACCTAATAAATCTAAATACCTAATACTTAAATATTAGGAGTGAAAACGCCAATTTGACCAGGCCCTGCAAATAATGAATGTCTGCTATTTTAGAAAGGATAACTGCTGCTAATAACTTCCTATTTTAACCGATGAAAAAAAACGGAGGAGGTTCTCAATTCGACGCGTATATTTTTTTTGTTTTTTTTATGTATTACGCATAACATTTTACAGAGTGGACCGATTTTGATCATTCTTTTCTTCTTGGAAAGGATATATCCCGAAGGTAGTTCCGTGTAAACTTGGAAAGAAAATTCCAACCTTAAGGGTAGGAAAACAAGGGATGATTGATTGTTCACTTATTAATTGTAATGCATAAATTCTTACAGAATAGTCCAATTTTGCAAGCATGTAGTAATTAGTAGGTTATAGCCACAAAAAATTATTAAATAAAAACTTTTTAACAAAAACTAAAACCGCCGAAAAACTGAAAAGCAAAAAATAATAAATCTTTCAGTCATTCTGAGTCGGCGCCAAACAATCAATGAACAAAGATCACTCAAAGCGCCGACTCAAAATGACTGAAAGGTTTATTATTTTTTGCTTTTCAATTTTTTCGGCGGTTTTATTTTTTGTTAAAAAGTTTTTTCATTATTAGCCATCCACCGACATGACGTTGCTTTGAACAAAGTTTTACTTACAACTTAAATTCGACTAAAAGGTCCGATACACATTTTTTTTTAGGTTTTTATTGTCAGTTTAAAAAAAAATATTCCTATTTTTGATTTGTTTGATAGTTGACTAAAAACAGTCAGCTGTTTGAAGATTGACGATTTTTTTTCTAGTTGTTGGAAGATCTGATTAAGTTAAAATTTACTACCTATTCTGTTATTTCAATTATATTAAAACTTAGTAACCTTGAACTCTGTCTTAGTAACTTTATCTATATCTCGGTCCGACTGTCTGTTACTTTGCACACTTGTATTGATTTGGATGAATTAATCAGACACAGGCACTACTGAGCACATTTGGAACAGCCGTGAGCCACACAATACCTACTATTGAAAATTTTCCCTGTTTTGGGTTTATGAGTGAATATTGTGTGCCTTCATCATTTCAGCCGAAAGACGTCCACTGCTGGACATAGGCCTCCCCCAAGCACCGCCACTTCGACCTATTCTGTGCTTCTCGCATCCAACGTATTCCTGCGGCCTGTACCAGGTCATCGGTCCATCTTGTGGGAGGCCTTCCAACGCTCCGTCTTCCAGTTCGCGGTTGCCACTCCAGAACCTTCCGACCCCATCGGCCATCCGTTCTGCGAGCAATGTGCCCTGCCCACTGCCACTTAAGTTTGGCAATTCTTCGGGCTATGTCGGTTACCTTGGTTTTCCTACGGATCTCTTCATTTCTGATTCGATCGCGTAGGGAAACTCCAAGCATAGCCCTCTCCATTGCTCTTTGGGTGACTTTGAGCCTTCTTATGAGGCCCATTGTGAGCGACCACGACTCAGTGCCATATGTCATTGTGTGCCTTAACCTGAGTCAAATAAGTCTTACTTCCTTTCGACATAGGATGCTTTTCATTTCGGGAGTATGTTCCCGAACTACCCGTGGGAAAATTTCCGAACTCCACGAGGGCGGAACCGCAGCCAAAAGCTAGTATTAAATGTAAGCAAATGTGCAATATAATATGTGGGTACTAATCCGATGTTTTCACTGCACAATGAGTACCTTGTGAGTGGCAGATCATCATGCACAGTTGCACAAACATCTGGTTTATTGAAATCATTCATTAAAAGTGCAGCAATGAGAAACCGGTGAACTGTTATTTAGGAAATCAGTATTTTCCACAGTAATAGGAAGCAAAGTTTTTCTCATAAACATGGAAGCCAGTAACGCTTTTGTAACAATTATGTTGAAATGTAAAATTATTATTATATTTGTTTTTATAATTACTTGGACTAGCACTTCACCCGCGACGTCGCCCGTGTGAATTTCGTACTTTCCGCTCCGAACTTCAACACACCCCCTCTTTATGGAGGGATGTTTTTTTAATAATAATTACAATCTTTATAATTTACCTATAGGAGTATCTGTGCCAAGTTTTGTTTCTAAACCGAAGGTATGCTTTCATAAAACCTATTTAGCTAAAAATCGACTTTCGTTTTTGAAGACTATTTCCCTAAACCAATTTTCAAATTAGGTAATCGAAACCATCAGTAAAATAATCCACTAAAAACTTGATTAAGTACCCCTTTGCCGGTGCCTTAATTTAAGGCCTTATTTTTGGTAAATATGGACCTAAACTAAGGCAGTAATTAATATTGTTAACAAGATTATAATGCTGCGTTTAAAATAAATCGGGCGTCGCATTATTAGACTGCATCCACGCGGACGTAAAAAAAACCGGTACTTATACTCATACAAACACTTTTTTTAATTTTCGGTGTCAAACCGAGTATTGAGAATTCAACAGAGTGCAGCGTGAAAGAATTTCAACGCGTCGAAAAATCACAGTGTTCTAATTTCAAACCTATACTCCATTTATTATAGCATTAGACAGAAGTTAAAAAAGGCTCTTTTAGGTGCACACTTTGCAATAAAATTACAACAAACATTATTACAGTCAAGATTGATGTGGAGTTAAATATAATCAATTTATATAACAGCTGTCACACTTCATTGTACTTATTTAACATATCTACCTTCTGAAATTGCAAGGCTTTCATTTAATATTGTTTAGATTTTACATTCTATATTGTCGTGTCGATGTTTAAAATCTAAAAGAAGCAGGGGTGAACAGTATCGGGAACGTTTTTTACGTCACTATAATTCTACCAAATCTAAAATGTTACGTATTCCCTTCATAAGTTATGGGAGCATGTGTTTTTTTTATTTTGTCGATTTATGCTATCAACCATCCATCAAATTGCGTAAATTTTCTGCAGTTGTCAATTGTCTTGTCATTCACTTGGTACTTGTGAATGCTACGGCTTTTCTCGTTGTTATTGCTGAATTTTCGTGATTTTGTTTTTCCTTTTGTTATTTTTTTGTTATCGTTATAATTGTTAGTTTTGTGTTGTTCGTACAAACTGGTACGTTTTGTGGAACTATGGATCCCGATGCAGGCCCGAGTGGCATGCAAGCGCAACATGCACACTCTGAAACTGCTGGTAGCGCTGATCAGTGTCAACAGCGAAAATAACGTGGCCCCAACGTTAATCATGAGGATAAAATACTGGTACCGATTCCCTTGTTCACAAACTAAACTAAATTTAAGTTCAGTGCATCTTTTTCTTTGTATTTCATTAAGAAGAGGACAAAAGAAAAATTTTAGTTTAGTCCTGTCAAATTAATCAGCGCCTGTCACTACTCCATACAAGTTTAGACGTGATTAAAAACTTGCCTACTAAAATTACGTCAATTTACGTCAAGCACTGAGTAATTTGACAGGACTAAACTAAAATTTATCTTCTGTCCTTTCCTTAATGAAATAGAAAGAAAAAGATGGACTGAACTTAAATTTAGTTTAGTTTGTGAATAAGGGAATCGGCACCATTGTCTCCTAAGAAAAGTAGAATTAAACAAACACCGCTTCGTTCTACAGAAAAAAAGAACAGTGTTTTTTTAATAAACTGATTGTTACTAAAAATTGTTTCATTTCATGTACCTATCCAAGCCTTGTGACGAGTACATCGACAGTAAATGCTTTATTATATGCATGCCATACATTGTTACAAAAAAGCTCACATTATTTATTTATATTGTTTGAACTTAACTTGAAAAGGTTTCGTACTCCTGCTTCTGCGAGCCTCTTTTTTCTAATGTTATAATAAACAGAGTATAGGCGGCGCGAAGCAGTGCGTTGAAGAACCAGTGTAAAAACCTGGTGGACTTAGGGATCGTTCAACAATTACGTGATCACCGAAGGGGGGGGGGGGGGGTCGGGTGCTTGTATATACATCTGGATTATTTGGGGGGGGGGGAGAGAATCCATGATTACGTCATCATTTATATAACTAAATATTTAAATATTTACGTCCAATTTTGAAGTCTATACTGGTAACACTAACTATTAGATAGATGGAACGGGATTTCCCCTGCTATAGACAAACTGTGGAACAGTGTGACCAGATTCAGTATATTTATACTTTTTCGGCATATTTTATCGACTTTTCCAAGCATCAGTATTTTTATAGGTATATTGGATTAAGTAAGTATTTTGGATATATTTTAGGTAAAAAGTTATCAAAACTGTAGCGATCGTGCCCGCGAATATTGATGTTCAGCAGATTTCCCTGATTTAGCCTGTAATGGCACTTTTAAATACAAAAATATAAATACTAAATATGTACATTCATCTAACAAGTTTTAGTTAGATGAATGACGTGATGATTAATACGTACGGACGAAGATTACGTAATCAAGGCGAGGGGGGGGGGGTGTTAAAACAAAAGATTACGCTGTGATCACATAGGGGGGGGGGGGGTTAAAAAAACGGCCAAAAATGATCACGTAATTGTTGAACGATCCCTTACGGACATATAATGTTATTTTATGTACATGATAGGTATAGATGATACAGGACAATACTTGTTAGTTTAAAATATGAAGTCATTAAACCTTTTTTGTTCTCGTCATCTATTTGCGAGGAAAAAATATTGCCCACGGCGGGAAATCATATTTTACCCTGCTTTTTTTTTAATTAGACATATAAATTACTCATAAATATCTACACCACAAAATGGTGATACATTAAAATTCTTGATGCTTACCTAATAATTGTTTCAACTTTTCCATGTACATCATTTCATTACTATAACAAAATTAACCTTTTATGTTCCCACTGCTGGGCACAGGCCTCCCCCAATTTGGGAGGGTTTGTCATAAACGCCGTGCTTGGCAGGCGGTTTGGTGATCGCAGTATGGTGGCAAAATGCATAGAGAACGCTGCTGCTCATTCTCTAGTAAGTCCCTTTTTTTTTGGATTTGAAATCATCAAATGACTTCTCCCGCTCTGGGCGGAGCGGGAGGGCGTGTCAGACTTACTGCTAGTTGCCCATATGCCAGGGCCACGGTAACTCTTTCGAACGAATGTCGCGATCCTGGCAGGCATCGGTCCTAGCAGACCCCTTCAGTATTGCTGACATCTCTTTGAGGCGCGCGTGGAACACTACCCGCCGTCGATCCGAGCCTAGTCCTTACCGGGCGGCGAGCTACCCATTGCTCACCGCCCGCAAGCTTGTGCCTACGGTGGCCGGGAGTCCGCTATCGACGCCCGACGCCCGGGGCATCTCCTCCTGCTCTAGTCAGTCCTTTAGTCGCTTATTACGACACCCACGGGAAGATATGGGATGGTGCTATTATTTACCAAACGGAACAGCAAAAAAAGAAAGTAAAAAGCATTAAGATTATTATAATAGGTATAAGTTTAACATTACGATTATTATTATTATAACAGGTGTAAGTTTAAGATTACGATATAAATTCTCTCAATGATGGTGAAAACCGCTCATATGTATATTATTCGAGTATGTACCTATTGATGGTTACTCAATGGTTTTTTGCTTTACCTATTGGCATTACGTGACTACCAAACTGTTGAGGTTTCTGTTATTCTGTGGTTTAAAGTCAGTAACTACTTTTAAACGACAAAGAGTCTTGCTAACAAATAAATCATGCATTTAACAAGCCTAAGAAACTAGGCACAGTGGACATTAAAAAACGATTTAATCTTAATCTTAAACATTTTGCAAAATATAACCGGAACCGAAGTAAAATTTCAAGAATAAGAACTAATAGGTTTAACATGAAATGAAGAAAAGCAATCTATCAATTTATGGGTTATATGGTCGCTGCAATTTAGATTAACTATATTTAGTCTTATTGTGCCGTGTGGTGCCGGACGTAAAGAATAACACCACCCCATTTCTACCTGTGGGTGTCGTAAAAGGCGACTAAGGGACTTACAAGAGAATGGGCAGCAGCGTTCTCTATGCATTTTACCACCATACTGCGATCGCCAATCCGCCTGCCAAGCGTGGCGATTATGGCAAAGCCCCCCAAATTGGGGGAGGCTTAAGTTCAGCAGTGGACGTCTTACGGCTGAAATGATGATGATGATGATATTTAGCAGTGAAAAGATGCAGTTATGGACCTGGGATCAATTCCCGAGTTGGTGTACTAAAGGGATACGGCTGCCTAACCCTTCGTTCAATCTTGACCTTCCAATCTTGACAGATAACATTTCCTGGGATCTCGTGTTTGTTAATTAAAACAACAAGTATCTTATTCGTTTTAGTCCTAGTATACAGGGTGGCCATACCTGCGAAATAAGCGCCCTCATTTTTTCCAGATTCTTTTGTGCCAAGCTGTATATATATATTTTATTGTAGAAAAGCGTGGGGTAAGCACCCTACGCTTTTAAGATATTTCCACAATGACTCTACTCTTACCAATATCTGTCAATAAAATATAAAACAATTGAGATCAAGCACCCCACACTTCTTTACATATTTAATTTTTTTATTTGCTAATCACACTATTGTTAATTTAAATTTATTGAAAATTATGTTTTACATTATCTGTAGTTTGTAGATTTTACGTACTATTGAAATATATTGAATATAACTTGTTGGAAAAATACCGTAGATACACAACATTATATTGAAAGTCGGTAACTTATGTAAAAAATGGGTGATTTGCGCGCCTGTTACCTTCTTTGGATTTTGTCGCCGTTTCTCAGGCTCCCTCTCCGTAAACTATATTTTATACAAGTACATGGTGCAAAACACCACCGTGTCTATGAAAACGATCCTGATCTGGATAATAGGGGAAACTATTTAAATTATTGCATTTCCATCGGTCCTAGATAAGCGTGCGAAGGTGCAAATCAATTTGACGTTTTGAAGGGGTGAAAATCATATTCAAAGATCTCGTTACATTCATACAAAGCTAATGAAAGCGTGTTAAGGAGCAGATACATGACTTTCGTAACTTTTAAATCTGTTAGTACGCTTTCAAATACTGCACGTTTATTACGCAAAAAATATGTGTGAAACTAGACCGCATACACATCAATTCTATCAGTGAATATTTTAGTATTTTCGTTAAATACTGTCTGAAATAAATTCAGGAAGTAAGGTCAACTCAAAATATAAAAACGGAATTTCTTTCAAACTACTTAAGATATTTTCATGACTTTTTTTATACAAACAGATTATATTATTATCAATCATTACACAGTTAAAAATTTTGCTACATTAAACGTTAGAGCGCTGCATTTCGCAAGATTTAACGGAGGATTTAACTATAAATCTCTTTCTCACGAGATCGTGATAGATCTTTGTCTAAGGTCATTTAATGATTTACTTATAGTAAAATGTTTGTGTGGGCTCAGGAGTTTTTGTCAGGACAGTAAAAATTAGTAAAAGACCAAAGGACGCGCGGGAAAGGCATTGAAGTTAGTAATAATAATTATTTAGAATTCAAATTAAAATCAAAATAAAGTTCGCGCAGTTTTCTTTTGGCAAATTGTAGTTAAGTACTCAATTAACTATTAATGGACTTATGGCAAGTTAACGGAAGTAAATGAGTCCGTTAACAATGACAAAATATCTTAAAAGTTAGCCGTTAATTGAAATGCTAACTTCATAAATTAACGGATTAGCTGTCAACAGCTTTGCATGTTACATAGTAACATTGTAGTTGAAAGAATAATAACCTTAATCGATAGTATTAAGATGATCATGCATTTTAATTTTGTGTTATACATATATTTCAAAAATTTCATTACATACGAATTTATTATTCATCATTACACATTTATATTCAATTATAAAAATAAAGTTTTTAACAGTTTAGAGACTGCCTATTTTATCAATACATAAAAGAAAAATGATGAGGAATGATGTGATAAGAGAACGGTGTGGTTTAAAAGAAGATGCAGTGACAAAAATTGAAAAAAGTGTGCTTAGATGGTTTGGTCATGTTGAGAGGATGAATGAAGGTCGGCTCACAAAAGGTATTTACAAGGTAGATGTGAGTGGAAACACCGGGAGAGGACGCCCTAGGAGGACATATAGGGACCTTATTGGTGATGTTCTTCAGAAAGGTCAGGTGCGTAGTACTCGCAACCGGCGTGTGTGTATGACCAATTGTTTGAACCTAAACGAGGCAAAAGGAGTGTGTAGAGATCGTAGCAGATGGCGTTCCGTGGTTTCTGCTTACCCCTATGGGAAAAAGGCGGGATTGTATGTATGTATTAAATAAAAATAATGCAATTTTAACGATGATGTCAAAAAGAAAAAAATGTACATGTAAGTATAAAAAATAAAGCATCTTAAAATTCGTCTGCATCGTTGTCAACAGGCCTCCTATCGTAGGAGACTCTCCTCTGAGAGGAGTCCCAGCAGTGGGAACGGTATAGGCTGATTATGATACGTATGTTGTCAACAGGAAAGGTGCCCAAAAGGCTGGCAGCATTGTCACGTTGTATGGCAATTCTGATACGTTGCCCAAAAAATAGGCCAGCCTTGTGGTTACGTGAAGAGTCGAACAGCCGCTTAGCATTGTCTCGGAATACGATGTGGGCACCCGGACCTCGTGGCCCAAGAATAACCCCAAACGGCTCGAACAAATAATTACCAATTAGATTGGAATATTTGTGCCGTTTGAGGTTTTCCGCACCTGCAGCTGCCGCTCCAGCACAGCCCGCCGTGCTAAGAAGATGGGTTGGCGCAAGGGTTGCATCCCTCACCAAAGGCCGACCTAACTTTCAAGGCATTATAGTCATTTTACCTGGTCTCTTCCCATATGAGACGATGCGTTGAATGTGGGGTTTTTTATAACCTAGAGTATTTTATACACAAAAGTTGAAGATGATGTAATCATGCTTACCTATACCCAAAAGAAAATTCACAGATACTTCTCATACCTACCTATCTATTTTCTTTTGGGAGTTTCGTTCTCTATAACTGCGTGGAAGGTTCTGAAATGGGAACCCAATGGTTCCCAAATTTTTTGATCATTTACTATGTTACTTCACAAGAGTTTTCCAAGTCATTTGTTATCCAATGCCATTTCAAATTAAAGTAAAATATCAATCTATTTGTAGATACATTTACTTAGAAAGAAACATTTACCAGCGAACAGAAATAATAAGTAAGTATTACACAACAAAGAAACAACGTCAGTGAAGGTTAAAAGAGTCACGAAGAATCTTCACTATATTGGATGATAGCCTAGCTCTTGAGTTTTCCATTTTAATGTCGCCTGCAACGTGATTTAGTAACCTTCCGATGGAGTCGGATACAGGCGATCATGGTCCGTAATGGCTGGCGTTTCGAGGCCGTCGCGTCCCCTCGTGTCCCAATTATCCTGTTCATGCACTTGCTCCCCGATCCGCTTTGACGTTAGGGTAACCATCCATCTGGATTTGTCGAAACATGCTTCAGGCCCCCATGTCTGGCCGCACAGATCCGCAGGCAAACCAAGGCAACCGACATAGCCCGAAGTATTACCAAACTTAAGTGGCAGTGGGCAGGGCATATTGCTCGCAGAACAAGTGCCGCTGGGGATGAAAGGTTCTGGATTAGCGACCGCGTACCGGAAGACGTAGAGTTGGAAGGCCGCCCACAAGGAGGACCGATGACCTTGTAAAGACCGCAGGAATCTGCTGGATGCGGGAAACACAGAACCGTTAGAAGTGGCGGAACTTGGAGTAGGTTAACGTCCAGCACTATTTCGGCTCAAATAATGATGAAGATGATATCCGCCGGCCTTGTTAATTGCCCTGTTACCCCAGGTATGCATAGACGTGTTATTATCCCGGTGATTTTCTTTAACGCTCTGATTTTCCATGGTTCTTTATAGTACTGAGAGTTCAAAATCCAACAGTGTAATTCATTTATGCGCTCTGTTCGATTTTCAATATTAACTGAATACCAAGAGCTAATAAAAAAGAGCGCGAAAAAAAGAAACACCGTTAAAAAATACTCCCGTGTGTATAAATCTACTTGGGTTTCTATTCAAGTAGATTTAAATAATATATACTTAATGGTTTCTATATAATGATACTCATAAAATAAAAACCGTTAAGTATATTAAAAAAAAAAACGAAGGACTAAAAAGTAAAATGTCCAGACTAAATTTCGTTATGGTAACCGCGGCTTACTCGTCCCCATTGACGTCAAGCGAATTTATTCATTAATATTATACTGCATGTGGCTAGGTACCTCCTGGGGCTGGCGGTACTCGGCCATGTTATAAAAATATCGAGTCTAATAGGTACCGTGTCAACTAGACGAGTAGGTAAGTCACGTAAACACACATGGAAGCTTGACCTATTTCTAATAGAGGCGATTTTGGTGAAATACACTTAGAAGGTTCTTTATAGAGTAACCATGGTTTCTTGCCGGCTCTTCTCCATAGGAATCAAGCATTTGGAACCATGCACCTAGCTTCTAACGTTTCATATGCCAATGAAGGCTTATTTCGAATAAAAATATTTTGATTGATATTGATTGATTATTGATTATAAACAGTGCATATACGGTTGGAGACGTTTAAACGTGAAATCAAACGCTAATCATCACCGACTTTACTATTAGCAACGTTTATAAGGGGCTATTCGTCATGTTTGAGGAAAACAACGTACTTATTTTAAATTCTTTGAATAAAAATAAAAAAAATAGCTATGTATCAGATATTGCCAATTGTCAACAGTATTTTATCTGAAGAATTTCAACGCTATATTTTAATTTGTAAATAGTTTTAGTTAATTTAGGTTATAATTTTGTTTTTTAATTAATTTAAATTTGTAATCTATTGAAATAAATCCAATGACCGAGCCGAAAAAAATAAAGATTAGAAATAAAATATTTTCGCATACTTTATTTTTATAAATAAATAAATAACATTTATTTCAGAATTTCTTCCATAAGTGTTAGTAACAGTGAAAACTCGTGAACTGATGTTAGTAACATTTATTCTAAGCTGTGTGAGGCGATCCTGGGGAATGTCTACTTGACTGCGTGCAGTCGTATCCACCGAAACAGGTCTGCAATACTACCCTGATCATGTACATCTTCGACGCTGACGGGAAGGCTCTGCTTATGATTTAATTTGTTTGTTGATTTCCAGAATTTACAAAAATGTTTATTTGAGTGGTGTTTAGCAATTATATCCATTTTAATTTGATTTTGATTAGCTTGACACCATTTTAATTTACATTTTAATTTTTTTTTCTGGATTCGCTCATATCATTGAAAACCGGACCAGAACTGGGCTTACCAAACATTAACCAAAGATTAAAATAAAGTCGCTCTATGCAAAAGCATAAAGTATTTTATCGTAAAAATAACTATATTAAAGTAGGATACGTTATTATAAAGTAGATAGGGTTGGCAACCGTACGTAGACCTGAAAGTTAGAATCTTTTCTTTCAGTAGGTACTCATCAAGACAAGAGGCTAGATAGGTATTTATTTAGACCTGCTGCGGCGCCAATATCCTCGGCTCGGCCTTCCTCAGCAACAGTAGGCACCTTCATCATTTCTGTCTTCATCCATAATTTTCGTGCTAAACGGCACCATACATGGTAGGTAGTAACGTACCTATGTTTCTTTACATAGATCTTGAAATTTAGTGAAGTTCAATTTACTAACAGATTTTTCGTAGCTCATAATAATGGCTAGTGCACCAAGCAAGTCATTGGCAAAAATAAGATCAGCACTAGGCCAAAAAAATTGCGAAATACCTGAAACTGATAAATGCCCAGGTCTACACGGGCCGTTGTTTCGGGAGAGCTTCGGCTACTCTATTGGAGAATTCAGCAAGGGCTACATTGAAAATTCTATACAGATGGATTTAGCGTTCTTTCTGACGTTTTTCTTTTTATTCGGCGCCGAGATTAACTTCTACATACTAAATTACAAACATATAAATGTACCACATCATTATAAGTACCAACATATATTATGTTACACAGATAATTAAATTTGAATTTAAAAATGTTCATCATCATCTGCCTAGCCTTTTCCCACTATTTTTAGGATCGGCCTCCAGACTACTCGAATGCAGCTGAATTCTAGTATTTTTCGTGGAGTGGCTGGCTATCTAACCTGCACAACCCAGTTACCGGGTAACACGATACGGCGATACCCCTTGGTAAAATGAAAAGTCAATAGAGTAAGTAGGTAGGAGATAGGTACGTAACAAAATTCTAGCACACGTCTTTACTAATCGGAATACAGGTACATAGATAGCTACATAATTATAATCTCTGATGGAAATCAAAATAATTACTTCGTTAAACATATTGATCCACTTGATAGCTAAGCTGATGATGACCTTCTGTGGTTATATCTAGTCAACCAGTACAACGTGATAAAAAAGTGTTGATAATATAACAGCCATTTACTGTTATGTAACATTCTGTCGCTAGGTATACCTAAGTTGGACAGGTTTTATGGACTCAGGTGTTGTATTCACTTATTTATACGATAATAATAAACATCGGGTTTATCAAACGAATCATTGGTTTATCAAACGAATCATTGGTTTATTTTCAGGCGCAATTCATTGGTTGGTGGTTCATTTAACTGTCTATTTGTCGATACGATAAGGAAAACAGTTTTGTAAGTCCCTTGTTTGATTTGTATCCACTTTTTTACGAGTTACCCATAGGTTCACCTGCTGAAAGAGTTTTAGCCTCCAATTAAAATATCATTATCAGCAACATAGGTATGCAGGCATACTGAAATACAGGCTGGTCTGTGAAGACTTTTAATTGAACAAGAACCGGTGACACCAATAGGTTCGAGGTCAGATAGCACTTCTAGCCAGCGGTTGGATCTTTTTGTGGAGAACGTCCGTCCCGTATCCACCATATTTTTGATAAACTTACCTTATCTTAATGATAAGAACCTTTGTTTAGTTTTAAAATAAATATACCGGTTATACTATAACTACACTTAACTATCCTACGCCTTTCACAGGTGCGACGCGACGGTGCGATGCGACAGCGCGTCCGGACCAAAATAGAACAATTTTCTATGAAAACTTCATGGAAATTGTTCTACAAAAGTCGCGTTGCGCTGTCGTGCCGCGTCTGTCTGCCTTTACACGAGTGTCCGAAAAGTTTTATGCGCGTTCGTCTCTAAAGGAACCTATTACGCTTTAAAATGGGCAACTAGCTTCCGATCGACCGACCCCTCACAAAACTCACAATTCAAAAGTGCCTGTAATTGGTTTAGGTAGGTACCTATTTGAAATAAATTCTTTGAGTTTGCATTTGATGAAACATGCATTGCATGCATGAAATTCCGGTTCTGCAGGCGATACCATTATTAGGCCACGGCACTGTATTAGGTAAAGCAATATTTTTTCGTATTACGTAGTAAGTATTAGGTAACTGAACAGCTATCGAACAATTCTTTTTTTTAATATGATAGGGTTCAAGTGCAATGTGCAAAGTTCATAATCATATAATCAATAAATAAAAAGCAAGGAGTGCCTTAGATTAAACTTTAGATGCTCATAATAATTTGATGTAACGGTGAAGGAAAACATCGTGAGGAAACCGGCATGTCTTAGAACCAAAAAATCGAAGACATGTGACATCTACCAACCCGCACTGGGCCCGCGTGGTGGATTATGGCCCACTCCCTCTCACCGAGAGGAGACTTGTGTCCCAGCAGTGGGAACATTATAGGCTGATGATGAAACGTGTGTCTAACATGATGGTAGTAAGAAAATACCTGAAACTAAACAAAATTTCGGCAGAACAACATTCCCCAAAAATTCTAAGTATTTGTAGACTACCAGCGCCATCTAGTTAGTGTAATAAGAACAAAGTCAATCTAACTCGTTGCACTAAAAGTTCGGCCATAGACGTACAGATAGAGCTGTTTACGATGTATACAATTCTTTCCTTTATTAATTTGTTTATGTTGTTTTCTTTTTTAATGTTACCAGTAAAACAAAACATTTACCCAAATCAAAGAAAATATGGCACAATGTTACGGCAGTACAATTGCGTAACGTATAAGTGACAATAATTGCTAGCCATATTCGAAATTGTGTAGATTTAGCAATTAGCCATAATCTTTTTTTATCATAGGAATTATTGGTTTGAGAGCTTTGTGGCTAAATAATAACAGCCGAACGGGTTGATCCATAACCTGCTTGCCAAGCTTGGTCCGGAGATGGGTGACCATTTTTATATACCAAGACCTACGTGCCTCTGAAAACACGTTATGTTGTTGTTCTCGGCTCCCAGTATTATAAAAGATACTCTGCGGTCCCGGCTAGTCGTGGGTCTTTGACAGTTGACATGGGCTGGCAGAAGCCCGAAAATCTGACATCGTCTGAGCCCTACCAAGAGGTTACTCAGAAACTGTGTTGCGGAGGTCAGATACTTCAGACAGTTGGTCGCTTCATGTAAAGGGTGATGCATTTCGAGGTTTTTTTTTTCTGAAGTAAAAACCCATTATAATACTGGTATTCAGCTGAATCCGGTGTGACTGGAAGCCGACCCCAACTTAGTTGGGAAAACGCTACGCAGGCTGGATTCATTTGCTCCGAATTATAAATCTACAATTATAATTTTGTTTAATTACAACTGCCAATGATTGCGAAAAATAATAAACCTATTTATATAACATTTTCCACTAAAAATAATTACCGTATCTGGAATAGTTAGTAAGAATACGTCACTAATCGAGCTAAATAAAAAATAAACGTCACTTTTACAATGAATGTCATGTCATTTTAAATGAATGTCAAAGTAAAAACTTTGACATTCATTTGATTCATTTTATTTACTCTTTTCACCGTTGACAAACGTGCAAAGTTCAATAAAATAAGTAAGTTATTATTAATTTCTTACTGTAAGAAATATTAGTTAAGACCATTGCCTTAACTGTCTAGAATACATGCCCGACTCTAGTGTTTTAGTAGAATGTCCCATGCTCTTACTTTAGTTTTGTTGATATTTTTTTCAGAAATGCTTGCTACGAAAATTGATTCCGAGCAGCAGTGGGAGATGCATAAGCATGGGCCAAAGTTAATGAGGATCCGTTGGCAAAGCCCCAAAACATCCATGAAAAAATTTAATAATCTGCTTCAGAAACAAGCAGCGGCAACAGCGCGGCGCGGGGTGTAGTAAATCAGCTATTCAATGCCAAGACTTAAGTGTAATGAACTATTCATTAAATATTGTGTGTGTAAAAAATTGGACACGGCAGCACAACAACGTTATCAAGCTTACATATATGCAGTCATAAGCTGCCTATTATTCTATATTATACAATGAAAGGTTATACTGGCAATTTAGCATTGTTATTGTGTGAACATAATTATGGCAACTATGAAACTACTATAATGGTTGGGAGAGGCCTAACACCCAGCAGAAGGCATCTTTCAGCTGAAATAATGATGATGGAAACAAGTATGAGTGATGTGGTATGCCTCGCCTCAGTGCGTTCCCACATTGTGGAGGAATGGGGGCTTAAAGCCGTCGCTTAGTCAAGGTGAATCAAAGAGTAACCTGACATGGGTTTGCTCATCAGGTCTTTTGCTACCATGCCGACAATGTAATGGCCAAAAAGTAGGACGTTAAGATGTTGCCTAAGCTGCACTGGAGCTGGCCACAATGTCATTCTATGTTCTATGTAATGGGGGATTTGGTTTCCGCACTTAGTCCTTTGAGTTGACCATTGTGCGTGGGCCATGGTGGCCGTGTTTATTCCAACCAGCCCACCTCCCTCCAGAAGTTGGTTACACAATGTCATATGGGAGACATCGTGACTGAAGGTTTGAGGCCACGACGGGAGACGAGTGTCCATGTATTGAAGTGCGGGTGCACTTCAATACATGGACACTCGTCTCCCAGCAGACGGTGTGGAGACAAACAGTCATGGTTCGCGGATGAAAGCTTATGCCTATCTGTGTTCCCACCATAAGTGGCACAGGAGGGTACCATGGAAGGAGATTTGGTAGGTCAAAGTCCCACATAAATGCGCTTTCTCCCCATGATAGCACAGTATACCTGGGCATTATTGGACATCAAAAAAAAAAGTGAGGTATGCCGTGGCTCTGTGCCTAGTGCATGTGGTCTATGACTTAATCTAAGAAATTATATGAATTTGTCCTATTGAAGACATGTGCATGAGAGAATCGTCAAGTAGGGGTATAAAAATTTATGTGGGGTATCACAACTCCTTTTTGTTGTGACACCTACTCCACACCAATTTGTATACACCTGCTTGTTATTTTTGTGTGTCTTTTACAGTAAAATAGGTACTAGTAATATTTGAGCTCGAGATACCTACATGTCTGTGACGGTTATAACATGCAGAGTACTTACGAAATAAAAAACGGAAACTGAACGAATTGGTTGTAATTTAACAGGGGGATAAGGTGACTCCTTGACGTATACGCTCCACGGCGCCGCACGTGCCACGGCGCCGCTCGTGCCACGCGTGTTTTGAGGTGTATGAGTCGGAGTCGCCATTGCAGCTGCTACTGCCTGCTACTTCCTCTGGAGCTAAAGCTGGTCCTGTTGTCAGCGGCCTACCTCTGCAGCCAACTACTTGCCAGCCACCACAACGGTTCCCACTACCGCAACCGCAATCACCACCACCACCACATTCAACAGCTAGTGCAATAAGAGAGAGAAGAGACGAAAGAGGTAACATATATTTAACCTACTATTAAATCAATGCTATTAGATAACTAACTGCTGCAGTCAAATAGCAAGTTTGGACATAATGATGATCAGGCGCAGTCGCAGCCTAACATTTTGGCGGGGGGGGTCACCATGAGTACTGAAGAATATTTTTAGGAAGGTACATCCTCTTTGGTCTAGTAGTCGCAAGCGCTACTGATCAGCATGATGTCCCGGGTTATAATCTTTTTGCAAATGTCCATCGGAGTCTCCGTGGTTCAAGTGAGAACAATTTTAAGATAGTAAGACAGGAAAATCGTTCAGGGTATCGACAGCATGACTGTCTTTGGGGGGGTCATGACCCCTAGGACCGCCCCCCCCCCCCCCCTCGGACCGCGCCTGATGATGATGTAATGTTAGAGTTGTCATTATCATCGGGAAGGACAGTAACAATAACCAGTCGAATGCCATGTCCACTAGTCCACTAGTGGTCTTTCGGTTAGGGTTGTTAAGCTACAGAAATCTTAACTGTTGTTAACTAAATATGTTATTATAATATCATACATCTATATCTATACAACTTATAAATTGACATAGCTTTTGTATCTGTCTGTGAACTGCATATTTTTAAACTATGCAAGGGATTATGATGCAGATGATGAATCTATGATTGATCAGGGAACTTAATACAGAAGATTTATGTGTATAAAACAATATTATTCTTTTTTTTTATCTTAGATATAATAAATATTGCATCTATGGTCTAGCGTCGCAAGTGCTACTAATGAGACCTTGGGCTCTATTCTCAGGGCCTAGCAAACTGTTATTATATAAGTAAGAGCGGGTTGTTAGTTACATAATAATATAATCATACTTGTTATTAATGACACAGTATGACACGTTACCTTAATGATGATTTTGTTTAATTTTCATTTGGATGGCCATGTAGGTATTCCCTATTTATTTTATAGAGTTTTAATCCGTTATTACGTATGTTTGGTATTTGTAAAACCTTAAGGTCGGTACACATACATTCATTGTTGGGCTTGTGAGTAAGAAAATTTGCAAATCAAATTATTATTATTATTTCAGGTCACTATGTGACGCCTGCTGCTATGGAGTGAGTGCTACAGCTAAAGAAGAGACTAGCTACGTAGCAGCGCTGCTGTAGTCCTGCAAAAGCTGACTAGGACCCAGCGTGACATTGCAGCAACTCTGCACTGCTTGCGGGTGGCAGTGGAGTCAGTGTTGCAGGTTCTGCAGGGAATCTGCCTAGAGACCGACAAATTTTTGAGATAGGGCTGGTACCATAACCATTGTAGGTTCACAAACCATGGTATGCTGATTTAGGATTATTTTGTAGGAGTCTAATACATTAGCTCACTATTAATGATAACTAAAACAATATACATATGTATTGCACACCACAAAGAAATAATAGCATAAAAAATATTAATTAATTGATTAAAAATTCAATTTATTATTCAAGTTTTTGTATTATGAAGGTGAAGGTATTTGACGGTGCCTGAGGGAGACCTATGCACGGTAGTAATATTGACTGTTTTTGCTAACTCTAAGCGACAAACGCACTGATGGAGTTTCAACGATTTGAAATTCCAAGGATGCGATGGGTCCGTGGCTTAGGCCCCCAGTGGTCGAGGCACCTGTGGCCAACGCCCCGATTTGATTAATTTAATAAAAATAAAAATTTGTGCTTTTTCACTTAGTACAGTAAATGAGAAAAGTGTTTCACCATGATTATTTTTCCTTAAGATTTAGATTTTTAAGTCTTAATAACTTTTCCCCGATCTTTTATAGGTTTGCTGTCATACAATGAAATTATACACTTCTCAAGTACTTTTATTTGATTCATATATGGGAGTGTTATAAGGGTAGGGACATTTTGCCCCTTATTCTTACCATATAGACATTTTATTTTTCAACTTTAACCAATTCATCATTAGTAATAATAAAAAGTCCGTCTTTTTGTCCACAAAATTAAAACAATAAGGATGTATGAATGGATATTGTGTCTATCTCTTTCACACCAGAGTCAGGTTATTGAATATTGCAATATGCAATGATAAGAAAGTTTAGTGTGTCATCTCACAATGACCAGCGAAGGTCCTTCGCAAGGGGTCGTGCGAAATAATTACAATATGGTTAAAAATAGACTAGGTGGAAAAACATTGTTGCACGCTGAATTTGCGTATAATATTCATAAACTAAATCAAAACTCTAGTGTATGACTGTGTGTGAATAAAGGACATGGCCAGTGTGGTGATGCAGTTAAATTAATAAATGAAACTGACAACGATCAAATAATAAAAGGACGTAAACCTGAGTTTCAGCCGGATGTATTAAAAATTGACATCAAAATTGCCGACACAATTGGCCGACAAAAGTTTTACCCAGAAACCAGACTATACTTTTTCGAAGGATTTTGACGCGCTGAATTCAAATCTGGCCAAAATTACTCTATCACGTCAGGGTTTCGAGATATCCTAACCTAAAAGTCCAAAAAATACAGATTTTTCTCATATTTGAGGTTATGTAGCACGGCCGATCCTAGTTATTTTCAAAAATTATTGATAGCATCTTAAATCTTGAAAACTTTAATTTTAGATTTTCAGAAATATATTGTATTTACTTGCAACGAGATCAATAGACTGTATGTGTATGAATTCTCAAACGTAGAAAAGTCCACCTATATGAAAATGTCAAAATACGTAATCTCAGCGAAAAAAAAAAAGATATTTGAGTAAACTCAACGTCAATGAGGAAGACTAGTCCTTTGAGATGCTATCAATAATTTTCGGCCAGATTCGAATTCAGCGCGTCAAAATCCTTCGGAAAAGTATAGTCTGGTTTCTGGGTAAGAGTGTTCGTCAAATTTTGTCGGCCTGTGTTATTTTTATGCTTACAAAATTTGAAAATATTTAACATGTAAAAAAATTGTTACTCTACGAGTACCTTTTATTTTGTTATTTCTGTTGAAACTGACTGATATAATAAGGTAAAATTATTCTCATTGGTTTAAAGTTTCACAGTTAATTGTGTTTCATTATTATTCTTACAAAGATGAAAATAACATTTCACTATGGAAAAAGTTAGTTGCTCTGCAGTAATTTTTAAGATGGATTATTTAAAATCAATATCATATTTTATTACACTTCAGACTGATTATTATAATTAAATGTTTGTCTTTACTAGATTTCTAATTGAGATCAATAAATAAATAATGAAAAATAACTAAGACTTTCACTCTTCAAAACATACATCCAATGAAAAAGTATTTCTATGTTATAAATATTGTATAATAATGATTTAATATTAGACATATACTTACAATCAATATACATTTATTATTTTTGTAAAACATTTTTATGCCTGATAGTACATTTGATCAAAAATAGCTTTAAATTAAAATTTTCGAATCGGGGGCGTCGGCCACAGGTGCCTCGACCACTGGGGGCCTAAGCCACGGACCCGTTGCGATAAGGTAGTCGTAAAAATTATATTTTTTTTGTTTCCAATTGTAGGTCTGTGTCAGGTTGTATGTTGATTAAAATATGAATCGGACCGCAACATATATCATCATCATCCTTTAATGTTCCCACTGCTGGGACACAGGCCCCCTCTCGGTGAGAGGGAGTGGGCCACCACGCGGTCCCAGTGCGGGTTGCTAGATGTCACATGTCTTCGAATATTTGGTTCTAAGACATGACGGTTTCGTCACGATGTTTTCGTTCACCGTTTTGAGAGCAGTGGCGATGAAATAATTTACACAAAGTAGTGCGCCCGCTTGGGTTCGAACTCACGACCTACAACTCGTAAGTCGCGGCCGTTACCATTGGGCCATCACTGCTCTCTGCACCATATATGGTTTTACATAAATAAATTAATTAAAATCACCGTGAATAAGTTGAGTGAGTTTGACTTTAAACTTTCAAATGAACTTAGACCTTAGCACGTTACAAAGCAAGTAACCCAAAGTCTAATAAAACTGGTGCGATCGGCACACTGCTACATGTGTGTTAAAATCGAATGAATTTTACTGCTTGCCATTCGAGAAAACACGCAAAAAAACACAATGACCATTAAAAAAAATCTGCCTGTTTGATTTAATAACGACGTAAACTATTTTAGGACAAAAAAAAACATGGCATAGCTAACATGAAAGAAAAAAGAACGTAGACATCCCTAAAGAGAACTGAATATAAACGCCCCCGCAGACCGGAGCGACGCGAGTTTACTAGATTTTTCCATGAAGTTTTCTAGAATTTTTTCTAGTAGTCGCATTGTGCCTGTAAGTGGGAGCCTGAACCTAACAAGCTCTAAGCGTCAACGACCAGGACTTGAAAGGAAGTCAACGGATGACGTCGTGAAAAAAATAAAGAAACAAACAAATCTTTTGGGACTTATTTCACGAAGCAACACGCACTTGACTTGTAGTTACCAAGTGTACAAATACACTGTGAATATGTATGTGTGTATACGCAGGAGCTCTCGATACCGTCCGCGTCCGTGACAGTGGCAAAGTCAGGAGTTTGTGTGTGTGTGCTTTATGTTCTGACGCTACTCGACATCACGCACACATTCACTGCGTGTTTATACGGCATCGCTACGGGTAATATTTCTAGTGCCTAGGAAAGTAGATACCTTCGTGACGTCTGGTCAGAGTGAATATCAGGGTGGCTGCTCATCACTCATATTATTATTTAAAATAATTTCTGAAAATTGCTACCTAATTGCTACTATTTAGGTATTATATACCGTTAAATAATTTCAACCTATGTACTTTACTAATAAAACACGTTTTGAGGTGACTTGCAGCCAACCTGATGTAAGGATTGGTTGTCACCTGCGTTTTATACAAACTACAGGGATTTAAAGAAAGGTTCTTTAATCTATAATTATAGCTACATATCTGTCAATCTGGGTCCCGTCTCTTCAAAATAAAAATAAATATTACCAAACAAAGTTAAAACGCCTTGACGATGGCTGCGAAACGAAATAGCAAATAACGCGTATTGCCAACAGTAACTAGTGACTATAAAGCAGGCGCTACGTAATGGACTTAAATCTCTATTGAATGTACTAAAAATATTTATATTCTGCACAACGAAGGATAAAACGTTATATTTGGTGATGAGTTTTTTTAAAATCTTGTCCTTAGTCGTCGCTGACCACACGAACATAGAAAAAAAATAGTGCGTGGAGTCCCTCCGCGCGAAACAAGTGAAACTTCGTAATGTGGAAATGAAAATAGGAAGGGGTAAACATTGAGTTAAATAGGGGTAAACGTTTCTGATAACATTAAAATGTTCGATTTTTCAAAAACTCTATCCGTCAAATCATTGGCGTGTGCACGAACACTTTGACAATAATTGTGCTTTCATACCACCTCCATGGTTGCGTTGAACGTTTAACGGAACCTTGTTGGAAGTTGCATTAGAAGTTTCACTTCAATAACAATACAGATTGACTTGTAATTTAGAAAAATTTAAACTAGGAATATTGGATTCTTAATTTTTACAAATGGGCCAAGGTTTCACGTCCTTGAAGAAATAGGTACGTCAAACTATAAGTCACCTGTATATCTATAGTTATCCACCCTAGACAAGGAAGTTTGGCAATACCTCCTTCGGCAAATGTTGCTTCCCTGTTAGCTCATTACAGGATGACCATCTAAATGTCTATTAACTGCTCCCAAATAACGATGTACATTTTTTTTTTTACATTTTTCTTTGACATACTCTACTCATTATTTGACATTATATACATACAATTCCCATTTCTTTGCAAGGGTGTCGTAAGAGGCGAGACTAAGGGACATACTAGAGAATGGGCAGCAGCGTTTTGTATGCATTTTACCACCATACTGCAATCGCCAATCCGCCTGCCAAGCCTGGCGATTATGGAAAATTCCCCAAATTTGGGGAGGCCTATGTCCAGCAGTGGACGTTTTTCGGCTGAAATGATGATGATGATGTGATGACATACAATTCTAATTTAACCTCTTTATTATTTTATTTATGAAATACGAGGTGTACGAGGTTTGACTGGCCTGTTTATTGGGCCTGTTAGTCTAGTGGTTAGTGACCCTAACTGCAAAGACTGAGGTCGTGGGTTTGAGCACAATCACTTGTTCTGTGTCTGGGTGTAATTTATCTATAATATGTATGTATTTAGAAATATATAACTATGTTTATCAGTTATCTGATTACCATAGAACAGGCTCTGCCTAGTTTGGGATCAGACAACGGTGTGTTGGTTGTCCTAAGATATTTATTTATTTATTTTTATATATATATTAACTTTGTACCGTGTGGTGCCGGACGTAAAGAATAACACCACCCCATTTCTTCCCGTGAGTGTCGTAAGAGGCGACTAAAGTACTTACTAGGGAATGGGCAGCAGCGTTCTCTACGCATCAAACTGCGATCGCCAAGCCGCCTGCCAAGCGTGGCGATTATGGCAAATCCCCCTAAAAAATGTACCGGTCAAATTGGCGGTGCATGGAGGAGGCTCATGTCCAGCAGTGGACTTCTTACGGCTAAAATGGTGATGATGATGATGATATTAACTTTATTTCAGATTAAATAATCCATATTTGTGTTAGTAAGTACTTAACAACTAAGTAAAGTAGTATAAAAAAGGACAGCAATCATAAAATATAATAAAATAGAAAATAAAAAAATCAAATCAATTAGACACTTGGAGTGCAATCCAGTGCCTAATAAAAGGACCATCTAACCGATCTGCTATTACTTTTAGAATGCTGTTGGAGCTTGCTCGGATACGGTGCATTATGGAGGCCGCTCGCTTTCTCATGATGGCATGAAAACCATCAGTCGGAGCCTCCATAAACATGCCAGACGCGCTACAGTATCTCGGGAGCCCCAACAACATTCTAAAAGCATTGTTATATCGTACACGAAGGGCATTGAGTGTCAGCTGAGTACAGCTGATCCACAGGGTGCACGAATAAAATGATTGGCAGTATGCCCTGATCATTGTGCACTTCACCTTGTTTGGGCACCGTTTAAAACTGCGAGCCAGCATGTTCCCACGGACAGCCAATGCCCTTCGTTCCCTCTCAACGTCTACGTCATCAGAGAGGTCCTCCGTGACCCAGTGACCCAAGTACTTAAGCTGCGTCACTCGTTTAAGTGTTACATTATTTAGTGTAACGGGTGGGACGGTGACGACTTTAGAATTCAGCGGTAGGAATAACAACTCGCTTTTGTTCGCAACTTCACATCTCCTAACCAGTTTGCGTAAACCGCTAATTGAAGGACTCAGCGACACCATGTTGTCTGCATAACTTATGTTATTGATGGTGATGCCATCAATAGTGCAGCCGACTGCAGTGCTACTGAGACCCTCAATCAACTCATTGATGTATAGGTTGAAGAGTCGAGGGGATGTTAAGCCACCCTGTCTTACACCACATTCCAACCTGTACTCACCGGACACAACGTTCGCCCATCTCACAACGTTGACTTAACATTAATTGGAAACCATTGTTAAAGCCAATTATTTTTAAAAGAGTAACCCTAAAGAGTTTCTTGCTGGCTCTTCTCCATAGGAATCAACAATTTGGAACCGTGCACCTAGCTTCTGACGTTTCATAAGTGCCCTTGTAGGTTTATGTGAAATCAAAATATTTTGATTTAATTTGAAAGCTTAGGGGAAAATAATGGATGGTGATGAGATTCCAACAAAATAAAAAACAGTACTTACATTTTAGTATTTATTGAATTCAAATTTTATTACATGCATATCTAAGATTCATAACATCGAGACATTGTGCCTTTGTAGGGCTAAGTTATTAGTAAAGTTTTCGAGACATTCATTGTTAAGACGACGGAAAAGATTAAAATCTATTTCTACTAATCAAAAGTGCCTCTAGTGCCCAAGTGGGTCTTTTTTTTTGGGAATTCCGGAAAAAAAACTCAATATAATTTTAGTGCATATCGGTCAAAAGGCGGAGTTGTGACTTCGTTCGACTGGTTTTGACTTTTCTGACTTTGATTCTGTCCTAGACAGGCGCTTAATTAAAAGACAGAAATAAGGATGGATCCAAATGTTCATTGACGTCTTAATTATATAGGTACCTATCTAGTTGGACTTTTTCACTTACGTTCCTGTTTTTCAATTTTACACTTATTTTTTTATTTTATCTAAATACCCTTGAAGAGTAGGATCACTTAAATTAAAGTCTTTAGACTGATATAGGTATTAGTCTTTAGACATAGGTAATAGACATTAAGATGAACAGTTAAATTATGTCTAAGTTAATAGCTAATAGTATTGTAACACCGATTACATCAAAATTATTATATAAGTTTATTCTACGCTTTCGCGTTTACAGCTCCGCACGTGCTACAATACTCCCGTTTTTTCGACACAAAAAAACTAATTTGATTCATTTGAAAGCTTATTCTAAAAATGTTCGTAACTAAAGTTATTTTATCGCTAACTTGTACAACAAGCCTGTATCGCCACCTACCTACGATGACCAATTCTTTTTAAAACGTTCAAAATCTAGTCGTTGTGTCACCTCGGCGACTCAAATGTCAAAAATTAATGGAAACTCGATTATTTTTTTTGACCAATTGATACCTATCAGACTGTGAACGTTCTACACTTAAATTACAAGAATTGCCCCTAAGGTCGTCTTTTACAGTACCTACCTACCCGTAGTTTGTTTCCCGAAAGGGTCTTTGGCTTTTTGTTGCACTTACACAAATGTATGTAAATAAGTGTACCTACAATACAGTACCTAAAGTAGCTGTTTTCGCTTACTTCTAAAAAGCTTCTAAACTATACAACGGATTTTGATACGGTGTTTACTATAATTGATTAATAATACATGCATATATGTAATAGAGAAACCCCCATAATATCAAAGGTTTGTAATGATATAATAAACACATATTTTTTAATGCATAAATTGCTAACGCTATAGACAGATCAAAATATTGTAGCTACCCACTACGAAAATGTACATTATCCACGTAACGATTTTAATATTTTACATACCTACTTATTAGATGCTAAAAATTATGGGTTATTTACTAAACTGGGTCAAAATCACCAAAGTGGGAAAATTGCTTCAGCAGCAAATATTTGAATAATGTCGTAAGTTTATGGAACAAATTACCATATTTTTTTTTTTAAATTGATTGGTTTTAATTGAACTTCATACAATACACTTGAAAAGTAAACTAAATTCTTTTTTTTTAATATAAGTACTTACGGAAAATAATTTCTAGAACGTGTCCAAAAATCTAAACTTTAAAATAAAACTTAATAAAATATTTTGAAATCTAGCATATTAAACATTTTTTTTTTAATCAATAGTATTTAAAAAAATCAAATAACATGATTATTAAACTACTATAAAATAACAAGATTATTAAACTACTCAAACTGCCAGCCCATAATCAAAAGTGAAACAATGACACATATTCCTTGAATTCACAATAATAAAGTAATATAATATTTCATACAATAAATTTTCAGGTACTTGTAAAAAAAAGAGTAAAATAGCAAAATAACATATTAAATTAACATTCAGCATACATTTATTGGAGCAGCTCAATCCCAAGCCGTTTTATCGAGGTATTCCGTGAAGCACACCCAAACGAAGCACACCCAGACGAAGCACACCTAAAGTATTCCACTTAGCACACCCGTAGGTGGGCTTCAAATAAAAATTTAAAATATTAATTTCCTATTCCACGAAGCACACCTACGAATATCACTCGCATAGTGCGGGGACTAAGAAATAAAAATGTCGATAGAAGAAAATATTTATTACATTAATATTACAAAAATTACAAATATTGTGTCACATTATTATAATGAAACTGAATGATGTTAGAAATTTAAGTTAGTCTTTTAAATAATAAATATTTTCTCCTATCGACATTTTTATTTCTTAGACCCCGCACTATGCGAGTGATATTCGTAGGTGTGCTTCGTGGAATAGGAAATTAATTATTTTAAATTTTTATTTGAAGCCCACCTACGGGTGTGCTAAGTGGAATACTTTAGGTGTGCTTCGTCTGGGTGTGCTTCGTTTGGGTGTGCTTCACGGGATACCTCGTTTTATCCTCAATATAGTATTTATAGGTAGTAGTAGTAGTAGTAGTAACACTCAGGAATTTGTGTGTTATTATTAGAAAAAAGCTTTTTAGACTACAATATTAACAAAATACCTGGCAAAATTTTTACTTTCACCGTGTAAAACGGCCATCATAAAAAAATGCGCGTGTATTTGTAATTTTGTTTCAAACCTTGGTAAATTTGATCCAGCTATTCCTTAAAAATGTTTTACATTTATGTAGGTTAAAATTACCTTTACAGTACATTGAATATCTTAAAAGCTAACACAGATTTAAGGGGGTATTCTGGTCTAGAAGCCTAAATTTTAAGCATTTTTCAAACATAAAAAAACGAAAAATATTTTTAGTATCCGTTTCTTTTATATGATGTTTATTGACATTTCAAGAATATTAAAAAATAATTAAAAAAGAAAAAAATAAGAAATTTAACAAATTACAGGCCGGTGAAGTGGGGATTACAAAAAAAAAAACGGTGCACCCTGGTTGACATGATTCCAGCCCTTGTAATGATCTGAAACAAAAAAAAAAGAAAAATTCTCAATGTGCAAAGATGTCGCTATCGCGTTGACCTTAGCCAAAAATAATAATAAAAATTAATAAAATGGCATCGACATGAAAATTCAATTTTATTTTTACCCCTTTTTTACCTTTTCGAATTTTTAAAAAATACTCCAAGTTTATTTTTATTTAAATCCAAGGCAGACGCGATAGAGAGATATACAAAAAAAGATTCTCACCTTTCAAAGGAATCGGTTGGGTAGAACTTGAGATATCATATCAAGCACTTCAAAGAAAGTAGTTTTGAGAAAAACGCATTTAAAGTTTGAGAAACAATTCCAGTACAATAACTCGTATAATAATATTTAATACTCACTTATGATTAATTGGCGATCCCAAATCCATACATTGGGCCTTCTTCTACTTCAATCTCGATGTTTTGCGATGTTCTTACTGCTAATCGAGCTGTTCTGCCTTCTTTTGAAGTGTTTATTGTGTGATTCGCTCCGATCGGCAAGCTTAGATGCTGCGTCACAAAATCCACTGTTTCAGTTTATTACCAAGTACTCTGTGATCCACTGTATCTCCGAAAATAATTCGAATTTTGAAAAATCCATTTAAGAACATATTTTTAAGGGTCTAAACTTAGAAAATATGCAAGAAAAAAAAAGATTTTTTTAAAATTTCTAGACCAGAATACCTCCTTAAATGATAAACTACATTGATCCTGTGGTTTATTATTTATTAGATATATATTATCTTATCACAAATATATATTCAATTTTGCAGGTAGAGATTTAAGCGTTGACGGTTTTCAAGTGGACAATGGAACGAAAAGGATCCAATTTGTCCAACTGATAAATCCACAGTGCACTTTTTGTGCATTGGATCCGTTTCGATTATATGTAGACCTTTCGCGTCTAAAATTTAACAAAAAAATGTTTGTGTTGTCTAATGAAAATGCAGGTCTAAACATTGTTTATAAAGACATTATATAGTACTTAAATAATATGACACTGTACACCCGTGCGCAGGTCGCGAGTATTATATACTATGCTAGGATTTCAACCTGGCTAAATTCTTAACCCTATGTAAATTTACCGTAAACGGTAAGTAAAAAAAAAATAGGACACAATTGGGGTAAATAAACTAAATTCCGAGACAAGAGTCGTCTTAAAGCTCGATAGGTATAGGTTTATCAAACTAACATCTAAAAAATAACCAAGTGCCAGCTTCTTGTTTTCATTCAATTCAAAGAATTCCCGAACAAAATAATCTTTAAACTAGTAAGCTCTTTAATTAAAATTATATCCTTAAAAACTCTAACTTAAAATATCTCGTAAACTGCACCCTAATTGCGTAACGCACTATTCATCACAATCTGGATCATTTTGAAGATTATTCAAATCCATACTCCATTTGTTTAGGTAGTTAACTAAAGGTAAACAATCTTGATATGTCTTTTTATATAAAATAAATCGTATAAAAGACCAACAAATATTATTTAAATTAAGTTACTTACCTAACATCGGTTTAAGTAAATACCTAATTGTAAACATTTTTAGATTCAATTTTTAGACAGTTTTTTAGATAAAAGACATGTTAAGATTGTTTACATTTAGTTAACTACCTAAACAAATGGAGTATAGTTGGAAAAAAATGTTTGCTCGGCAACGTAAATAACGCAACGAATGTTGTTTAACTGTCAATTATGAAAGCTATCCCTACTAATAGTAAGTTACGCAACTAACCCTCTGGTATTTAACCAGTGTAACAAACAGCAGTTAGAAAAAAAAAATGGAAGGTCACCACGTCACAATACCATTTAAGTGAGACTAATTAATTAGGTACTTAGTTTGTACTATTCTGCGGTTTGGTTTTCAATAATAAAGACTTACCTAAAAAGAGCCTTAAAAAGATTAAAAATGTCATAAAAATGGTATTATTGAACAAATAATATCTAAGGGTCCGTTCAAGTATTACGTAAGCACTATAGGGGGGCGGGGGTCTTTGATTTGCTTATTTTTGATGACATGGGGGGTTGAGGGGTCTAGATGGTGATTACGTCAGCAGTAGTTATTTACTTTTTTACACACATGGCAACCCACACATTGTCTATGTTTGAAAATGAAACGCATTTTCGGGGATTCTCACAAAAAATGTAGACGTTTAGGTACTCGCTTAGAACCAAGTTGGGAAATTACAGCGTTCTATTCACTTGACTAAATTTCTCCGTCAACCTATTGTTTCGTTTTGCTACGATTGACGTTTTGACGTATTTTATTTAAATGAATGTTATGCGTTAAAGTCCCCTACCCTAAATCTTTTTTCTTATTTCTAGAATTGTAACTGCTGCTCATGAATCAATAAAAAAACGTTTACGTAAGCATGGGGGGGGGGGGTAAGAGCTTTGCTTACTTTTGCTGACGAGGGGGATGGGGGAGTAAAACATTGTAATAAATGTGCTTACGTAATACTTGAACGGCCCCTAACAGAGATTATCAAATTTATCAAACAATATAGGAGCCACAGTAGCTACCCGATACAACCTCCTCCTTTTTTAACCGACGAAAAAAAAACGGAGAAGGTTATCAATTCGACGCGTATATATATATTTTTTTTAATATATGATCTTGATCACGCATAACTTTTTACATAGTAGTCCGATTGTTATATTTCTTTTTTATTGGAAAAGGTATACTCCGAAGGTGGTCCCATATAAATTTGAAAATCAAAATCAAACCCTAAGGGTCGGAAAACAGGGGATGATTGATTGTTCACTCACTGATTGTAATGTATAACCACGCATAACTTTATACAGAGTAGTCCGATTTTGATAATTCTTTATTCATTGGATAGGGTATACCTTGCCAAGTATTATTAGTACATTAGAGCCACAAAAAATATAAAATAAAAACTTTTTAACAAAAAATTAAACCGCCGAAAAAACTGAGAAGCAAAAAATTATAAACAATAATTGATTTTGCAGCGCCGACTCAAAATTTTAAGGTTTATTATTTTTTGCTTTTCAGTTTTTTCTGCGGTTTAATTTTTTTTTCAGGCTCATTAACTTAAGAATCTAAAACAAAATAACGTTTTTAAAAATAATTTACATATGGGGTTCATTAACTTACTAACATAATTAATTAGACAAATAAAAAAATAAACAAATTTGGTAATTAGTTAGACAAACCAGAGGATAAAAAGTTTGGTATTTAAAGGATACGTTATACTTAATAATTTCTAGATATGATTTATTTCATTGATTGGAAGTCGAAATAATATTCATTTTGGTCATTGGTGCGGCTTGTCTTTGATTCAATTGGCCTGCTATCTTTGTGCTCAATTACGTATATGTTTAATTAATCTTCAAGTGAGGACCGTGAAGACCAATCGTCGGAGACCCAATCATTAGGGGTGTTGCGACCGTCACGAGCTGCAGACTGACGACCCACGATGTCACTAGGGGTGGAGCAAGAAGTGGTCGTTTCGGTTTCGCTGAGGATCGCGTTTTCATAACTGTGGTATGGTACATGTGGAGACCGCGAGCGACTGCGGTCGCGTAAGTGGTCGTGTAAACCACCTGCCGCCCCCGCTAGAAAAATACAAAAATAATTACTAGTCGCCATGAGTCGTTTTAAAGCTGGAAAAGTGGAATAAATGTAAAACATTCATCTACGTTAATTAAGTATTTCAGACGGAGATCTTCAAAATAACTAAGTGCTACCTTTTGTTTTTGAAAGGGATCCTTAACGAAATAACCATCAGACTGTAAATTTTCTTAAAAAGTTATCCTTAAAAAACCCGAAAATTGTAAAAAAAACTATAAATGTTATGTAAAAAGTGAGTAACTTAAATGATTTAAAAAAATGGTAGGTCATCACAACACTCATCAGTCACGTCATAACAATTTAAACATTTAGCATGTTCCAAAAGAGACTAAGTAGGTACAGTCCGTGTCTGAATTGAGCATTTCGCTTTGCAGTTCCTTGTTAAAAATTAACGAAGATAAGTCCCCTCGTTTCAGCAAGTGCAATTTAGCACAAAGTCACTTTGGGAATAAAATTTAAAAAAAAAATGCTTTGGTTATTTCATTTGCCCTGTGCTTTTAGCATTAGCTTTCCCGGACTTCTTACTCACCTCGCTGAATTATGTGGTACCCAGAGGTCGTTTCTATTATCCCACTCATTTCCCCGGGAGGCAAAGTTAAGGCAGAGTCTTTAAACGTATTATTCTGCATATCTCCCGTTTGGATTTGGGACCTTATGCCCCCCAGGTTGCGTGCAGATACGCAATCGGAGAACATCATCGCTGCGTTAGCGAACGTAATGAGTTCATTGGTTATCTTTTCATGAATATCTGGAAATAAGAGATTTAAATAAAATTGTGTGAAATCAAATACAACTGCAAAGCGTCCTGCTGTACAACCAAAACCTACTAATACAATTCAGCAACATCAAAGTTCGGGTCGACTTGTCAGGAACTCAGGATCGACCCGTCAAAGTATTCTTTTTAGTAAGTGTAACTTGCAGAAAAACGGTGTATTGAGTATTTTATTTCTCAAGATACCACCTAAAAGTATCTCGTATTTTTAAATCTGTTTCGAATTTTGTTTAATACTTTGATCAGTAATTATGCTTTAACATAATACTAATCTAGGCACTTTCTTTGCTCACTGTACGTGTATTCATGTAGGAAGGACAATATGTGTTAAAGTTTAAACCAGCCTTTCCCAAAGTGGACGATAACGCCCCCTTGTAGCGTCTACACAACGACCCCATTTTTTTCCTGGGTCTCTTACCACCCCCTTTTAGGCCTGCAGCGCCCACAAGGGGGCGTTATCGCCCACTTTGGGAAAGGCTGGTTTAAACTAATATGATAAAGAGGTAAGGTTGCGGGTTTGTGGGTAGGGAGATTACCCCCTACGCCCCTACGCACAAACTTGCAGATTTTTAGGAGTTTCCAAAATTGGGTCAGTATAGTTCACTAGTTCCAAAGATTACTGAATAATCTCGTGTTACTATCGTATGACAGTCGGCAAAACTGTAGCTTCCTACGAAGTTAGTAAAATACTTGCAGATACTAACCAATAATAAGGGCCAAGGCTTCAGTCTTGCTTCGGGTCACACGGTCGTCTTTATAATCAATTGGCTTGCGACTTCGTTGATGTTTGATAAGTATGTGCTTAAACATCAACTGTTTTTTTGCATCTCTCGGCGACACATCTCTGGAACACCCCGCACGAGGGCTCGTATAACCAGAGGAGTCTACATAAGGGTTTCCATCACCATAAGGTTCCTCCCAAGGTCCCCTACCATCAGAGGGCCCCGCACGAAGTCTCGTTTCACTTGAGGGCCCCGCATAACGTCTCCTATCACCAGAGGGTCCCGCACGAGAGCTCCTATCACCAGAGGGCCCCGCGCGAGGGCTCCTATCACCAGAGGGCCCCGCATGAAGGCTCCTTGCACCAGACGGCCAAGCACGAGGGCTCGTTCTATCAGAGGGCCACGCACGAAGGTGCCTCACACCAGACGGCCCCGCACAGGGGCTCGTATCACGAGAGCGCTCCGCACGAGGGCTTCTGTTACCAGCGGGTCTTACAACAAGGCTCCTAACACCAGAGGGCCCCGCACGAGGGCTCGTATCACCAGAGGTCCCCGCACGAGGGCTCTTATCATCAGGAGACCTCGCACGAAGGCGTCTGTCACCAGAGGTCCTAGCACGACGTCTCCAATCACCAGAGGGCCCCGCACGACGGTTCGTATCACGAGAGCGCCTCGCACGAGGGCTCTTGTTATCAGCGGGTCTTACAACAAGGCTCCTAACACCAGAGGGCCCCGCACGCGGGCTCGTACCACCAGAGGTTCCCGCACGAGGGCTCTTATCACCAGAGGACGTCGTATGAAAACTCCTATTACCAGAGGGCCCCGCACGAGGGCTACTGTCACCAGAACGTCTCGCACGAGGGCTCGTATTACCAGAGGATCCCGTACGAGGGCTTCTGTCACTAGAGGTCCTCGCACGACGGCTCCTATTACCAGAGGGCCCCGCACGGGGGCTCGTATCACGAGAGCGCCTCTCACGAGGGCTCCTGTTACCAGCGGGTCTTACAACAACGCTTCTAATAGCAGAGGGGCCTGCACGGGGGCTCTGATCACTAGAGCGCTCCGCTCGAAGATTCCTATCATCAAAGCGCCCCGCACGAGGGCTCGTATTACCAGAGGATCCCGTACGAGGGCTTCTGTCACCAGAGGTCCTCGCACGATAGCTCCTATCATCAGAGGACCACGAACGACGCGCCCTATCACAGGAGCGCCCTGCACGACGGCCTCTATCACCTGAGCGCCTCGCACGGCGGGTCCTATCATTAGAGGGCGACCTATCACGCGCGGCTGTATCCTGAGCTGGGGTGAAGTTCCTTGAGGTCGCAATACTGTCATCTGGGGTGGTCAATTGTCGAGCCTGCGAATTCGCCGCTGCCAGGGCCGCTAGATAAATACAAAACATGATTAGATATTTATTTATATAATGCTACACAGCGTGCACAGCCTGTATATTCTATATAAATGTTGCAGTGAAACCTTAAATGAATTGAGCTTGAAATAAACTGTGTTCCTATCTCGGCATCTATTTCATTTTACCTTAGGCTAGGGATTGGCACTCTTGATAGGTCACTTCACTTAAGTTTTCATGGTGACATTTTTACAAAATAGACCGGCGGATGATAGCGATTGTCAGCTCAGTTCTCTTAAATTTCAATGGGATGTTTTTACAGAATAATACTACTGCGCTGGAAATTGAACTGACTCCACCGACTGTAATTATGACTATATAGTAATTGATTTCAAAATCCAGGCAAAACTAGGCAAAAAGAAATCTTTCCTCCATGGTTTTTTTTTGCCTGGTTTCATACACTAAGTATGACAGTTAAGGGAGAACAGGGCTAGTCGACTAACTTTTAATTTATTAGGCTATATTTCATATTTTAATATTTATATGTACAAAAATGACGTTATTTCTTAGTGACACTATTATCAGAATAGAATAATTAACATGTTTATCAAAGTTATTGTTATTTAATTTTTTTTGCAGAACAATTACGATTTTTGACCATAACAATAGGTAGTTAATTAAGTAAGTGCGATATCATGAGAAATTATAATTATTGAGTTTCATGATTATTATCACTTACTAGGAAAGTTTACAATAAATCTGTAGACTGCACAACAAAAAGTTTAAAGGAGTGCGATGACGTGGTTTACCCGGTGGAACCCGTACCGAGAAGCATCTTCGAGCGTGATTAGGTGATCCAAAACTTGCACTGCTAATCACTTTTTGGCGATTAATTGAGCTACCCCTATAAGTAACCAGCCCTCATCTCTCCTTTATGAATAAAATGAAATGAAAATACTTGTATTAGGTACATGACTAGGTACTGCCTGTGCTACTGCCTCATTGGCTCTGATTCATACATACTTAAAAAAAAAACAATACTACGATTTTTTAACTGAACTTAACACGTTAATTATAGATAAGTACCATCTGCTTTCTTCTTTATTAAAAAAAGTTAAACTAAAGGTATAGAACACCAGCATGATAAGTTGAAATGAGACCGGCGCCGCGCGGCGTGGAACGATCCCTTCCCAATGTAAAGGTAGTGTGGCAGGCATTGATTTAAATAGTAAAGATTAGCGATGCGCGATGGCGAGAGGTTTTATTCGATTGTTTCGATTGTTCGAACATCTCGATGGTTTTCGATTATTTCGACTTGGACCCGAGTCCGACTCGGTCTGTTTGATTGCGACTGGCGCATGGCGCGTTCATTCGCGAGTTGTTCGTCGATGGTTTAGAGTTTCGCGAGTTCTTGACTTGCGTTGTGATTGCGAATCCATAGTAATTCTTTCAACAAGAGCAATCGAAAATAATCAAATACCATGAGGGAATAAAATTTGAGTAGTTAACTTTCGGCGAATACTTAGATATAAGGATTTACGAAAATAAATAAAACATATCGAGGTTTCATAATGAATCAGTTTTTTTTATTAATTAGATATGTATGTAGCATATTTTTTTAATGTTATTATCTATCTACCTATTTAAATCTAAAGGTAAAATCAGTCCGCACGGGATAATCAACAATCATAATCAAATAACAATCACAGAATCGTTTCAGAAAAGTCTTTTAATCTCTATAATGTAATATTTTCTATTCTTTGTTAATATCAAATCACAGACATATTATTAAGGTAACTACTAATCTATACGGTTTTCTTTTAGGAATAATAAACTGGTTACGAGTATAATAAAGGAACTGAATCAGTCGGGATTCTTTCATATATATTTTAGAAAACATTAACAAAATCAACAAAAATATTATGTACCTACTTGTCTACGCGCGGCTCGCTCGACTCGAGTCTGGCACGCTCTCGCCTCTAACTAACATACACTTCGGCTCGATGCATGCAATCGACTGACCCCGGTGACCGAGCGAGACTCGGTGAATGAGAGTGACTGATTCGACCAATCGAAAACGATTCCGGTCGATTACGCTGACTCGTAACAATCGAAAAACATCTCGATCGTTTTGTAGAACGGCGAGTCGATGGTTGACTCGATGGTTTATTTTAACGACTCCGATTCTTTCGATTGTTAAAACATCTCGGAATCGCCCATCGCTAGTAAAGATACGGTCGTCAGAACATTTGACGGACGCGGTCGCCCAACAAAAAACACTAACGCCATCTATTAGAACTAGTATGAACTACGATGTCAATCCGCGTGGTCTGCTCCTAGACGTAACCTTGTAAGAGGGAGTGTGGTATTTTTCGAGGTACAAAGAAATTAAAATAAAACCTTTTATTTTTGAAAATTTATATTTGTTGCAGTTTGTTGGTGTTATTCAGTTTTCATTAGCCTTCGAACAAAACAATTGTTTTAAATTATTTATAGTAATATTCTATCTTTCCATTTCATCGGCTACAACGAGCGCCGCTGCAAAGTTATGTCGTACTTTTACGCGGCTTCGCTTCGTCTTTGTCAAAGGTTGAGACAAATATAAAAGAAAATTGTTTTAAATAATGTTAGCAGTGGATTTAATGACATATTTTTAACTTACCGGTGATATGAAATGTTATCATTTTTTTATTGTGCTTTTTGTCGTAGTTCACGCAACCCTTCACGGCACAACTTGGCATTTTTGCTTGCAAAATATACGACCGTTCCGAAGACAGCCGATCGCGTTCTAGTTCACTTCGATAAAGGGAAGACCATTTTGGGACCAAGTTCGAGGCGTCATTGTTACATGCGGTCCGCCCTGTCCTTACGCAGTAATATAATATGTCAATGGTGGCAGGCATATAATATGTCAATGGTGGCAGGCAATGCTAATAGAATTTAGAAATAAAAAACCGGCCAAGTGCGAGTCGGACTCGCGCACCGAGGGTTCCGTACAAACCTGCAGGTCATCATCATCATCATTCGTCATCATCGTTTATGAAATGAAATGTTTTTTTTTTTTAATTTTTATATTTGTGTTGACTGAATGAAAGGTAAATTGTGGTTTACGATTTATGACGTAGGTATTAAAAAAAAACTACTAACTAGATCTCGTTCAAACCAATTTTCGTTGGTAGTTTTCATGGTAATGTACATCATATATTTTTTTTAGTTTTATCATTCCCTTATTTTAGAAGTTACGGGGGGGGGGGACACACATTTTACCACTTTGGAAGTGTCTCTCGCGCAAACTATTCAGTTTAGAAAAAAATGATATTAGAAACCTCAATTTCATTTTTGAAGACCTATCCATAGATACCCCACACGTAAGGGTTTGATGAAATTTTTTTTTTGTGTTTCAGTTCTATGTATGGGGAACCCCAAATATTATTGTTTTAAAAAAAAAATGATATTAGAAACCTCAATATCATTTTTGAAGACCTATCCATAGATACCCCACACGTAAGGGTTTGATGAAAAAAAAAAAATGAGTTTCAGTTCTATGTATGGGGAACCCCAAATATTATTGTTTTTTTTTCTATTTTTGTGTGAAAATCTTAATGCGGTTCACTGAATACATCTACTTACCAAGTTTCAATAGCACAGCTCTTATAGTTTCGGAGAAAAGTGGCTGCGACATACTCGGACAGACAGACAGACAGACAGCCAGACAGACAGACAGACATGGCGAATCTATAAGGGTTCCGTTTTTTGCCATTTGGCAACGGAACCCTAAAAACCGGCCAAGTGCGAGTCGGACTCGCGCACCGAGGGTTCCGTACAAACCTGCAGGTCATCATCATCATCATTCGTCATCATCGTTTATGAAATTAAATGTTTTTTTTTAATTTTTATATTTGAGTTGACTGAATGAAAGGTAAATTGTGGTTTACGATTTATGACGTATTAAAAAAAAACTACTTACTAGATCTCGTTCAAACCAATTTTCGTTGGTAGTTTTCATGGTAATGTACATCATATATTTTTTTTAGTTTTATCATTCCCTTATTTTAGAAGTTACGGGGGGGGGGACACACATTTTACCACTTTGGAAGTGTCTCTCGCGCAAACTATTCAGTTTAGAAAAAAATGATATTAGAAACCTCAATTTCATTTTTAAAGACCTATCCATAGATACCCCACACGTAAGGGTTTGATTAATTATTTTTTTTGTGTTTCAGTTCTATGTATGGAGAACCCCAAATATTATTGTTTAAAAAAAAAATGATATTAGAAACCTCAATATCATTTTTGAAGACCTATCCATAGATACCCCACACGTATGGGTTTGATGAAAAAAAAATTTTTGAGTTTCAATTCTATGTTTGGGGAACCCCAAATATTATTGCTTTTTTTATATTTTTGTGTGAAAATCTTAATGCGATTCACTGAATACATCCACTTACCAAGTTTCAATAGCACAGCTCTTATAGTTTCGGAGAAAAGTGGCTGTGACATACTCGGACAGACAGACAGACAGACAGACAGACATGGCGAATCTATAAGGGTTCCGTTTTTTGCCATTTGGCAACGGAACCCTAATAAAAAGGACTGATTACATTAATTTAAGGTGAAAGCTGCTGGAGAAAAACGTACGAAGTTTAACTTTGCGTCCTTACGCGAAATTGGAATTACCATACTTTTTTGCAATTTGCAGGTTAGTGCAAGATTGTATGTTGATTAAAATATGGATTCCCGACAGCAACACATATGGCTTTACGTAATTCTATTAATTTAACTGGGTTGAATGGCTATATCTATAAAAGTAATGCAATCGAATTAAATAAAGCTAGTTAGAGGGTTGTAATGATACAGTAGGTAACTAATTATGTAAAGCCGCGGGGTTCCCTGGAACTTTCACCTTAACTCTCAACTTATCGCGCAAGGTTAGTTATTATTTATTTATTACACAAGGAATTAGGTACAACTGTTTATACCTATATGCTACCTAATGTATAGTCAAGGTTTCTGAGTGCATTAGCCTAGTACCTAATCATATAACTAAACACACAAACACCCAGTAATGATGTCGATAACATTTATTACATAATATTAAATGATCGCACCAGACTCAGACTTTTCGAACATTTTTCCAAAGTCTGAAACTGAGCTTTTGATTCCATTCTAACTTATGATTCTAAGTACAGAGAATTGCATGCTGCAAAGATGTGAAAGATGTATTAGATGTGTGGTGTGGAAAATGAATGGAAGGTATTTGAAATGAGTAAGAAGATGAGTTGGTATGACGACATTCTATGATAGGTATCGGTTGTCATGAGAGGAACATGTAATGCGGAGGAGTAAGGAACACACGCTGAGAGGAAAGCTTTGAATATGAACGTGGTTATAAGAGTACGAGGTGGTGCTTACAGGAAGAGAAAGGAAATAATGATGGATCGTAATGATAGTGCGGAATATTTTATGGCTAGAAAAGTACAGGCAGGGACATGCCAAGATGACACGTAGGTAATATATGTATATGCAAGAACAAGCTGCGTCGACCCGAAATTAATTGGGATAAAAGCGCCCTAACCTTATCCCAATTAATAAGAGGTCAGCATGATCTAAGAGGATGATTACTTTTATATACAAATAATTACAATGCGATTGAGGCCAAACGAGTTATTTTATGTAAGTACAATTTAATTTCATTTGACTAGGTACTTATTTTACGTCGTCGAGAGGAACAAACTAGACTTTTATTGGAATTGAACAAAATTATTCGGCGGTTCAAAAAAAAACTTATCATTAAATTACAGTCGTTTAACCTCACCTTACATTAGATTCGTTCTACAGAATTGATTCACTTCCTAACCATTTTCATAAGATAGGTAGTTACTCGTATGTCATTACTTCATAAGGCTTAGGTATGTTCCCTTTTGAATCAAAGCAGTAGAACCCTACATGAGAAATCTAGACTTAATGAGTAAAATAATCTAACAGAGAAGTATTGAAAGAGGTCGGTGCTGACCTTTTTCGAATGAAGCTGCAGCGTGCAAGAACGCATTCGCCATTGTTTTCAACGTTCTGGTGGCCGGTGATATATCTTTTCGGAGCTGGCGCTTGGCCGTCAATAAAGTTTTAGCCAATCGGTGGAGAGTGAAGAACAGTCCGGGCACAGGTGAGTTGGGTAAATGCGCTATTAAGGACAGATATTTCGAAGCGTCCCGGAAACAGTTGACTGCTGCGATGATCGACAGAGCAGAAGCGCAGATCAAGTTCGGAGCCGGCCGTAGCGAATATGGTGTGTAGTACAGCGAGATCTTAGCCGTTCGGACTGAATTTACGGCACAGCCAAACAAGCGTATTGACTCTCGCAGCAAATCACGTGAATTGTGAATCACATCATCTGATGTTGTCTCTGTAGACCAGAGCGATTTAAAGAGTGTAGTGATTGTAGCATGCAGTTTATACAATTATTCAATTCAACATTCATAGCGATATAGTATCTAAAATTCTAGCCACTGGTATATGGAATTGGATATCGGACTTGAGGGATCGGTCAGTTAGTAAAGTGGTGGTGGTAGTGTTTAGGCAGTCATCATCATCAGCAGCCTATAATGTTCCCACTGCTGGGACACAGGCCTCCTCTTGCTAAGAGGGAGTGGGCCATAATCCACCACGTGGACCCAGTGTGGGTTGGTAGATGTCACATGTCTTCAAATTTTTGGTCTAAGATATGCCGGTTTCCTCACGATATTTTCCTTCACCGTTTTGAGAGCAGTGGTGATGAAATAATTTACACAAAATAAAGCGCCTGCTAGGGTTCGAACTCACGACCTACTACTCGTAAGTCGGGGCCGATACCACTGGGCCACCACTGCTCTTTCACTGGCTGGAGTTCAGTCAAGGTTAAAATCGAGGAAATGGATTGGCAGGTTGAAAATGTTTTGTTTCTGACCATTAAATGACCTGCTAAATCCAACCTATAAAGTTGTACTACACACAATTAATTAACTAGATCCTTGCTCGTGGTTCCTGAGGAAGATGATAGAATGTTTTGTAAGTACGTACTTAGGTGTAATACCTACCCCTAATATTTTATTTTCCTAGAGAATTAACCCCAACTTTTCGACGTACCACGTATAGAGATTGGATTTCGATGTTAATGATGAGGAGGAGACGGTTGAAGTGTTTTAGAATGAACACAAGGAAGAAATTATTTATTAAATCTATTAGCTATGTTTCATAACATCACAGGACAGAATGATGATCAAAATGATTCTGGATCAATCTTTTGCTTACAACCTAAACGATTAGCTTAAACCATTTATCTATCTATCTACAACCGAAATAAGAGAGAATGGTCGGATGGTCACAGGCGCGGTCGCAGCCTAACATTTGGGGGGGGGGGGGGGGGGGGTCACCATGAGTACTGAAGAATATTTTTAGGAAGGTAAATCCTCCTTGGTCTAGTAGTCGCAAGCGCTGCTGATCAGAATGATGCCCCGGGTTATAATGTTTTTGCAAATGTCCATCGGAGTCTCCGTGGCTCAAGTGAGAACAATTTTAAGATAGTAAGACAGGCAAATCGTTCAGGGTTTCGACAGCATGACTGTCTTTGGGGGGGGGGTCATGACCCCTAGAACCCCCCCTCTCGGACCGCGCCTGGATGGTCAATTATCACTGACACCAGAGGAAGCTAGTAAATTGAAGGTTGATTAAGATTAGGTGAAGGTGACAAAGAGATAGTTTTCTTCTACACTCGCTGTATTCATAAAATGTTGAGAGTATTATATGCCATCAGAAAACTGTATTATATTTCTGGCCAGTCACTTAAATTTTTGGGTACAATATGTTCGAAACCTGAATGAAAAATGAAATTGTTGATGTGGTGTGATATGTGAAGAAACGTCGAACGTTCAAAGCTGTTGGATCACTATCAACTCCATGAATTCGAGTTCTCTATCGTCATTTCAGCCGAAAGATGTCCATTGTTGGACATAGGCCTTGCCATTCTCCGCTACTCCGACCGATTCTGTATTTCCCGCATCCAGCGGATTCCTGTGGCCTTAACACGGTTATAAGTCCACCTTGTAGGAGGCATTCCAACTCATGTCTTCCGGTACGCGGTCGCCACTCCAGAATCTTTTGTCCCCATCGCCCATCTGTTCTGCGAGCAATGTGCCAATGGCACTTTAGTCTTACAATTCTTCGGGCTATGTCAGATGCCAGGTTCTCCTGCGGATCTCGGAAATGAAGAGTCATTCATGAGTCGATTACGCAGGGAACCTACTAGCATTGCCCTCTTCATTGCCTTTTGGGTGGCTTAAAACCTTCTAATAAGGCCCATTGTGAGCAACCACGTTTCAGTACCATAGGTCATTACTGGCAACACGCACCGGTCAAAGACTTTTATATTGAGTCGGTAATTGGGCCGCGAAGATATTGCGTAGCTTCCCAAACGCTGTTCAGCCGGGTCGGATTCGACGACTGACTTCTTTCTCGTATTTGGACCTACCTAACTGGACAGTATGTCCGAGTTAAACGTACTCGTCCACAACTTAGAGTTCATATTGACTAATTATATAAAAAAAAAGATAGAATAAGTTTCTTAAGGTCTCCTTGCGTCAACAGTGTGCTGTGAATAAGAAAAGCACTGTTATAGAAAAAAAAAACACAAATCAGAAACGAAAATACATAAGGCCATCTAGCAAAAATAAAAATTGCGTTCGCCAATGCCCCCGGGCATGCGCCATTGCAGTACATAAATGTCCTGCAGGGCGCAGGACTGGGGAGCGGGGGGGACCTAGTTTAGCTGCATCGATCACCGTCCCGTCGTCCTGGCATTATTAGCCCCCCCCCCCCCTCCACCCCATAACCTCTCCCTTAAGGCTCCGATATCCAAAATCATACAAGTAAAGTGCCTATCTATATTCAATATGCCCTTTCAAGTATTTTAATTATGCGATTTAGATATTTACTAATATTTTTTTAGTAATTATGTACTCATTCTAGGAATCTTATCGAGTGTATTTAAGTATTGAGCGTTGGACAAAAGTGGCAAGAGGGCAGGGAAGCTATCCCCCGTACACCATTGCCCTCGATTCCAAAAATTCTAATTGCAAGCTCTATTTATCTTAGCTTCTATCGTTTCTTCATCTAATTATTATAATTTGCAATGTTTTAATATAATATAATAAATGCATCTAATAATTACCTACTATTAAATTGTGCAATAAAGAATTAGCGTAAATAAAGCACAGTATTGTGTTTTCATACCTGCGGTCCCACTTGTCGAAGGCGTAGGGCTCGAGCCCCTCGGGAAGCTTCTGCCACATCTAGACCCGGATGATCCGGACGACCCGGACGACATAACGTTACATATAACTTTATAATTAACCCGAAAAACGAAATTAAATGAAGACTTGAATTATCAGGAAGTTTATTAAATAGCAAGACCACTCCAGTTATACGTTAATAATTATTAATTTCACGATCGCACAACGGCCACCTACCAGGTGAACATTTGAAGACCGATTGATTTTCCGCTGGGGCCGGTACTGAGGCTAATTATCGTCAGACGCAAAGTTAGTGCACATAGGATACCTAACTCTAACTTCACTTCATACTTTTTTCAGAGTGAACCTTATTTTTAAGGCCATAAGGTTGCTTGTCCTAGATAAATTGGTGGAACCTTCCAACGGAACGGTCTATTAAAGGAAGCGGCAGTGCATTCACGTTCGTCGTTCATACCAAAAACGTTCAGAAATGTGGAACAAAACGCAGCGACTGCACAGAAAAATAACATTATGTCATGAATATAAATGATCCATTCCAATGGATATCATAATAGTATCAAACACTCAAAATTGAGCAAAAATAATAAATATTACAGTACAAAAAAGATCTTTTACTGGATGCTTCAGGGTAACCCGCGAAATTCAAAATTACGTAGGTTCTTCTTTGTTCTGCAAATTACGGTCAGGATTAAGTTGTACGTTGAATTGTATTTTAAATTTTCAATAGTCACAAATATGCTTTACTGATAGAAATTTATCAGTATCATTATTACGAATATCATAGAGTTGAGAATAAACCGTAAAGAAATTTGAACTGCGCGGGTCCCTCATCATGAATGTTCCTAAAAATTTATTAGTAAAAACTCGGTTGTATATAATCTATATGAGTAAAGCATTTAAAAGAGTCGAGAAAAACGATTTCATGGTTATAACCAATGTTATAACTACGTTTTGATTCTACAAAACAATGTCGATACGAAAACTCTATGGTTCATAGCTTATAGAGTCGCGCACGTATTGATTTATGACGTTTTTTATGTTGGTAAGATCACAGCTATTCCAGTATAACTTGGTCTATTGTGATGGCGCTACTTGTCCTAGCAAATTTCACCCAAACTGTCAACTTTGATACATTTCAATCAATCAAGTTCCACCTTTCGTCGTTTATTACCGTTTCCCAAAGTATCAAGCTTTATTTGTCATACTAATGATCTACCGTTTCGTTGCTAACAGTTGAAAACTGGCAACTCTGTCTTTTGATTGCTGTCACCATCAGGCATCAAATGCATACTCCGATCCGATTAAAAAATATTTTAAATCGTCAGCAATTTACTTAAAAAATTCATTGTGATAGGCGTGAGTAATCGATATAATTATAGTGCAATATCTTGAGTGTGAAAGTGGACAATCTGAAACGTTATAAAACGTGGTTTTTGTTGTTTTAGGTACGGGTCAAATTATCTACCTTCCATGGGCGTTCATGTTTCGTGTTAAAAATGATTGAGTTTACGATAAAAACATTAGATTCCAATAACCACCAGTTCTCAGTGGAAGATGAGGTAAGTTATTTTCACCTATTTTTTTCAAGAGCGTTCCGCGATAATATGTTTTGTCCATTATATCTTCGGCCTACACCTAACTCAATTTATTGTAGTAGGTACATGGCTTAAAATTCCACTTTCTGCGCAGTACGGTATAAATCATGCAGAAACTCACTTCAATCTGTATATAAGTATGTAGTACCTGTCTCTTAGTTATGCACTCCAGGCCTGGCATCTTTAAAGTATGTAGAATGGTATAATAGCAGATAGTTGACCAATGTGTACTTACATCATTAGGGTTTCAGGTAAATCAAAAAATATTTAAAAAATAATTAGGCTTAGCTTAGTACACTCTTGATAAAACACTTGTTGGAGGTCCTAAATAATGAATAAATAATTTGGTCTGGTGAAATTTTGAAAGTAGTGAGTGCAACATAATAGGTACTATATGTCATATGGATCTTGAATTCTTACATAGAGAAAACAAGAAATATTTATGTGCATATTAGGTAGGTTAGTACTATGGGCTGGTGTCTGCAACTCCATGCCAACAAGTGGATTTTCATATGGTAGGTATATATACAGGGTTATTTGTAAAACACCGGCAACCTCTCAGGTCTATGTTACTAACATCATAATCAACAACTTTTGTTCTGTGACTTTTAAAAATTCATCATATTTTAGTTCATCAGATTTACAAACAAAAATAAAAATATTTACATTAAACGCTCTAAATGTTACGGAGTCTATGCGAAGCAAAAGAAAGCGATAGTATATTAGCAAGGGGAGCGGGGTTAGGGCGGCGGGGGCGCTTGAACTTGACCTATTTACAGGCAGCCGATTTTTGTATGAAAATCTGATGCACTAAAATATGATGAATTTTTAAAAGTCATAGAACAAAAGTTGTTGATTATGATGTTAGTAACATAGACCTGAGAGGTTGCCGGTGTTTTACAAATAACCCTGTATATATATATTTACATCCAGGTGAGAATAATTGTCTAATAATGGTTGATTCATTTAGAGGTATGTTCAATATCTTAACATTAGCACTTCATGAAGACAGGGTCTTTGTGTAAATGTTTTCATCATCAGTGATCTTAAAAGAGTGAAGAAAAATATCAAGAGAAAACCAAAATGTTCTAGAAGATATGTGACATCTACCAACCAGCACAAGGCTCATGTGGTGGATAATGGCCCACTCCCTCTCACTGAGAGAGGAGGGCTGTGTCTTAGCAGAAAAACATTATAGGCCGATTGAGCTATACTCCATTTGTTTAGGTAGTTAACTAAAGTTAAACAATCTTGATATGTCTTTTTATATAAAATAAATCGTATAAAAGACCAACAAATATTATTTAAATTAAGTTACTTACCTAACATCGGTTTAAGTAAATACCTAATTGTAAACATTTTTAGATTCAATTTTTAGACAGTTTTTTAGATAAAAGACATATTAAGATTGTTTACATTTAGTTAACTACCTAAACAAATGGAGTATAGCAGAAAAACATTATAGGCCGCTGAGCTAATAGATTAATTGTCTAAGAAGTTAGAAAAGTTAACCTTAGATACTTCAAAAAGAACAGCAACTTTTGTTAAAAGATTAATGATAATAATGAAACGATGAATATACATTACATACAACATCCTTCTTCTTAAAAGTGTAATATACAATCCAGTCCCTAATACTCAATACTTTATTGCATTCCATAATGTATACATATAACAGTTAGTATGTCAAAACATCAAATCAATTATGGACCCTGTCGAGCACAGCAAAGTTATTTTTTAATAGGAGAGAGGATGAAGGCGCTTTTTGTTAAGAAAAACAATAAATATTATAATAAAATAATATCATTAAAATAGAATTATTTGCTGTTATGATACTTATATATTTGGTTTTAAGTTATATTTATGTATTTTTTAAATTGTGTATTGCACGAATTACATTATTAACAATTACAATATCTGCTCTGCAGCTATTTTTACAATCTAAATTTGTAATGTGTCACTGCTAGACACGGGCCTCTCTCAGGACGACCCAGGCACTCTTTTCCAGTGCAACCACGAACCAGCCCTCTTTATAGGAGATGACATCCATCTGATTAAATAAAAAAACATTTTTGATGTTTAAAACTGTGAACAAACCTGCTTTTAGAAATGAATATTACTGTCCCACTGAGACAAAAGCCTCTCCCAAGCCCTTCTAGGAACTCTTTTCTGCACCACTTCGAAACAGCCCTTGCGGTGCGCATCCAGGTGAACTTGCCTCCTGTCCGCAGGAGGCGAGAGAGAGAGATTACAATGGAGGGTTCCAACGAGAACATTTTGATGTTAAAAACTGTGTACAAGCCTACTTACAGAAATAAATATCATCATCAATACCGTTTCAATATGAGATATTGTTTAAAGCCCATCATCATCATCATTATTTCAGTCGAAAGACATCCACTGCTGGACATAAATCTGCCCCAAACTCCGCCACTTCGACCGGTTTTGTGCTTCACGCATCCGGCGGATTCTTGCGGTATTCATAAGGTTAAAGGTTAAAGTCCATATGACATGATAAAATATGTAATCTGCAGCTATTTTCACAAAGTCAAAGCATTTATTTCAATTAGGCCCAAAAAAGGCACTTTTGAACGTCAATTGTTACATGAAAAAAAAAAGAACACAAAGATCCATGATTCACTCTGAAAGTGTTCCAAAACAGATTAAGAGAAGAAAGTTTATAGTTTCCTTGGTCAACAATGGACTTGCTTCGCATAAATGGGAATCTATAGGTTTATTTAAATAGGAATTCTACATGAAGATGCATTCCATCCAATTTTTTTTTAGTTTCCTTTTACTATCACCCTGCCAGACAAAGGCCTTTTAAAATTAAAAGTAATTCATTCAAATTAGGCTGAGAATCGGACAGTACAGCAGCTGTCTGTTCAGTTAGAAAGACTAGATTCTATACAATACGTTGCAAAATAATTTACATTACAAACACAAAATACTGAATTAAATTATTTGCCATATATCAGCTAACACACACCAAAAAATGCCAGTATAGTATATACGGTACGTGTTAGTCACGGTGTTAGTCCGTCTGTTCGTCCTAGTAGCAGGACAAACAGACAGATAACAAATTTAAACAATTGTTTTTTTATTTTTACTGTTCCTGTGAAATAATTTCTGACATCCACACAGGAGAAGTCGCGGGCAGCAGCTAGTAAAAACTAAAAATGTAAACAAACTTCATACCTAAATAAAACCATTCAAAGATAAAAGGCGTGTCCACATATAGCTGTAACTCGAAGTCACAGATGATAAACAAGGATACGAATAATATTTTGATCAAAATTAAATTTGCAAAAAGCGAAAAGCTTAATTAAAAATAAACCATTTTAATTATTAAATTTTTCCTTGTAATGAAACAAATTACTAAATAAATATAATCTAAAGTATAAAACTACCTGAAGGGACCTGAAAAGTATGACACTGAAAGACTTAGGTGCCAATGTTGGAAAAGGTATCGCAAATTTATAAGTAGCAAATTATGCACCTGTGTATAGTCTGTATCGCACTGTAACACAAATAATACCTACACCAAAGCAGTCAGTAATTGCAGCAATATTAAAAACATTTATCTCTCACAAAAAAATATAGAGAAGCTGGAAATCTCAAAGGATTGGGTCACGATGGTATACCTGCTTATAAGCAGAAAGCAAGAAATATATTTCTTAATGAATGTGCCAGCCTGTTAGCTGAGCAAGTTAAAAAAAAATATCATAGAAATCTCTGTCAGACCTATTTCTAGAAATCTGGAAGGAATCACTTGTTATTTGTATTCCAAAGAGGGGTGATAGGTCAGACGTCTGTAATTAATTTCGACCTATAAATATGCTGTAAGTCAGTCAATGTCTGACATTTAATACTGTGACTGAGTTAGTAGGGACTCTTGATTGAGTTCAAAAACTATTCAATTAACACGTCAGCAGTGATGTAGGAGAGCATTAATAAGTGGTTTTTGAAAATTTGGCCTCAATGGGGTAGAATGGGGGATTTAGTTTGTATGAACAATCATATCCCTTGTGTTAATTCACTTGAAACTTGTAAAAGTAAGTATTTTTAATTTTAAGTACCCTGTAAAGGTGGGTATTAAAGATTGTATGGGACAATACGAAATTTATGCGGACGAAGTTGTCAGGTAAGTGCTAGTATTATCTCATTTTGATTAATCGACCTAGAACCGGCAATGGTTTTGTCAATTTTGCTGTAAGAGGTTTAGAATATCACATATTTACGAATTCTTTAGACGTCTACACGGTATGAAAGTAGTCAATGTATTGTTATGACAGTTGTCCATACAATGTATGCATCTCTTAATACCAATTGCTTTTTTTTTTTAAACGGACAAGTGCTAGTCGGACTCGCCCACCGAGGGGTCCATACAAAGTAGGTGGTCCGTTTGTAGGTACTTATATTTTTATTCTTTGTCATAAATCGAAAACATCAAAATCTGTTTAAGCTTGTTTTATGATTTAATTACAAATGTATAGTTTTCAGACTTTTTCCTATACTTGTAGTATAAGCGGGTATTATTTGGCAAATTTCATATTTCTAGGTCACCGGAATATACCCTATAAATTTTGATTCCCTTGAGAGTGTCGAAATATAGGTGTTTTTGCGGCTTAAACAGCCTTATCTTTTTTTTACGTAAACTTAGAAGTTTGATTTTTTCATAGCTTCAAGAGACTGTAGACTTATTATTATCTAATATATCGTTTTAATTTCAACTCCATACTTCCACGCGTTCATGAGATAAAGGGCCTTGACAGACAGACAGACGGACGGACGAACAAAAATTTATTAGACACGTATTTTTTTTATCGGTGGTATATCATTTTTAGGGGGTAAAATGGACCGTCAAAGTTGACCCTCGCAGGACGAGTTTCTCAGGTTTCATATACCTACTCAAAGTCGATATTTTTTCAAACGACCAAGTGGGTCATAAACTACACGAAAAACTATGAAAAACGTATACAAACGCGATTACAAATATTAATTTTTCATTATTGAAAAAAGCCCACTGCAGGTCACATTACCCAAAGTTCTTGCTTTTGTAAACTCCCCATGGGTACAAGCATAGTCATTTTATTTGATTTATTAAGTATCTATATGATTCGATTACTGATATAATATTAGTAAAGAGTTAAAATTTGTAATACATAATCTCGTTAGTTGGAAATCAAGAATATGAGTAATTTCGCTAACTTCTCTTCAGTCGTGACGGTTAAATTGTTGTACTGTCAGTTCACCAAAAATTAATTTACAAATTTTTGCTTGACAAGCAACATATTGTCATTTCATCACCACATAACAACAAGATTGCCAAATAATTTACTTAAGAAAATAATTATCCAATGACTGTTTAAAATAACGTATTATTTGACAATTTTTTTTTCATTTTACTAATAAAACAACATTTGGAATGAAAACATTTTACATTACTCAATTTCCTACTATGAAACTCATTAAATAGGCATTAAGTCATTTATTTTAATACTTAGTGTGAATAGTATTGTAATTATTATAAAAAGTTTGTTTTTAATTAATAAATTGTATTCAATAAACAGAAATTTATATGCCAGAAACGACTTCCGCTAATAGAAAAAAGAGATTATTTGTAGTAAGTCACTCGGAACCAAACTAGATAAGGGTAAAAATTGGTTAGGTTAGGTTAAAACTGTGACCCCCTACGCCAGAAACGACTAGATTAAATAGAAACAAAATATTTTAGTGGATTTAAAGAACTTCAGTACTTGCCTGTAAATTATTGGACCCAATTGAAAATTGCAACCATGTAGGATTACGTTACTAAATTTCATCGAAATGTAATTTTTATATTTATGTTATTATTGCTTTATATTCCATGATCATTTCAAATATTGTGTTCAATGTCCGTTCATCTTTGTTCGTACTAAGTTAAAAAACCACTTCGTGAAATGATCATTTTGTGACTGGTTGGAAAATGTACTATACTTTAAAAATCTAAATATTCAATGGAAAATAAATATCATCCGAAACTTATGTATCATTTGCCAAATAAATGTTTTATAAAGTGAGTGTTTATAAAATACAATATTTGCAGAATAAGTTGGTTGTATACTAAAAAAATATCAATGGTGTTTTGGTGAAATATTAGTGAGCCGATTTAATCACCTAGACCTAAAGTCTACCATTGCTAAACCTGAAATCCATTTCGTGAAAAAAACACTATTTCAAAACTTGTTTTTTTAAAAAAAAAAAAAAAAGAATCCGTACTGAAATTTCATAGGGACAGTTGTTTAGTATGACGGGTCATTCAGTCACCCCCTTGACGGATGTAGGTGAAAAATCGCAAGACTAGACTGGAAAACGTAGCTCGAGTAGAAAAATTAATGGGTGATATTCCTTCTTCTTCTAGTTGATTCAACTCTTCATTTCACTACAGATTCACTACAGAAATCTTCAAAAACTGCCACCTATTACTTTATAAAATTTATTAGTGAAATGCTAACCTTTTCAATAACAAATCTCTGTCAGTTTGTGATGTTTTGATTTAACTAGTTGAATAAAATTACTACAGTGACCGTGCGTTGTACCGTGTGGTGCCGGACGTAAAGAATAACACCACCCCATTTCTTCCCGTGGGTGTCGTAAAAGGCGACTAAGGGACTTACTAGAGAATGGGCAGCAGCGTTCTCTATGCATTTTACCACCTTACTGCGATCGCCAACCCGCCTGCCAAGCGTGGCGATTATGGCAAAGCCCCCCAAATTGGGGGAGGCCTAAGTCCAGCAGTGGACGTCTTACGGCTGAAATGATGATGATGATGATGATGACTACAATGACCGGAAGCATGCATATTATCCTTTTAGCTATTGTGCATGCTTCCAACTGTACAGTTCCGGTCTGTTTTTCATGAGACTGGTGTAGTTTTAACAATTTGCATGGATTACTAATTGCATCGGTTGAAATAAACTGAATTCACAGTGATTAAGATCGGACTATCTGAAGGTAGAAATGACCACGTGTATCATTTTTGCTTTTACTGCCTTCTTACTGTCATGGAACGACATTCTTGTCTACTCTGCCATTGACTAAACACTGCTTGTTAAGACGGCGTCGACCAAACAAAGCACGCGGCAAATAGGTATTTACTACAGCGCGCTAGTCGTGTGCGTCCCACGCACACATTGACAAGTTTGCTCGAGGCTCGCATGCAGTTGCACGACAAAAGCATTGTAAAAGGAGTTCCTAGTAGGCCATCGCCGGCCCAATCCGCGATATAATTGCCTACCATACTTGCCTGTCCCAGGGTTGTCACTTTTAGCTAAATTTTAATTCAGTGCCTAGGAATTGGCAAGGCCGGGAAGTTCTATTTTTAACCGACTTCAAAAAGGAGGAGGTTATCAATTCGGATGTTTATATGTTTTTTTTTTTTTTTTTTTATGTATGTTCGGCCATAACTCCGTCATATATAGACGGATTTGCAAAATTCTTTTTTTGTTCGAAAGGGGTTTAATCCGAAATGGTCCCATATAATTTTCATATAGATCTGATGATGAGTTCGGGAGACAGACACCGGAACTCTTTAAAAAATGACAGGAACTCAACCGCGATTTCTGCTATCGCATAAATATGCATTGTTTGTTTGGAATTAGTGCAGGGTGAATACCACAACTAAAAATTTAAAAATAAAAACTGTTTTGCAAAAAAAAACAACCGACTTCCTTAAAAACACTACAAAGTGAAAAATAACTTTAATTTCGGAAGTCGGTGGCAAAAAAACCATAAATACAGATCCTAAGACACCGACTACCGAAATTAAAGTTATTTTTCACTTTGTAGTGTTTTTAAGGAAGTCGGTTGTTTTTTTTTGCAAAACAGTTTTTTTACTTATGTGTTGTCTTGGAAAAAGTGTTATATCTCAAAAACTGCTAACTATATCTCCTTCAAACCAATTTTCGTTAAAAGTGTTTTTTGACATCTACAGCATATATTTTTATTGGATTTTTTACTCTCTTACTTTAAAAGATGGGGGGGGGGGGCACACATTTTAGCACTTCGGAAGAGCTTATCTTTCAAACGATTGACTTTGAGAAAAAATGATCTTGAAACCTCAATGTCATTTTTAAAGACCTATCCATAGACACCATACAGGTCCTATATCACAAGTACAGGTTTGAATAAAAAAAAAAATTATCGTTAGCCCCGGCTGGCGCTCTGAGAAACGGGTCGAGATTTTGTTTGAGTGTGCGTGCGGCGACGCATAGATACTATGGCGCACACATACAAGCCGAGCGCGGTGCGTTTGTATGAAGATAACGTACTTCCACTCTTTGTACTATGACAAAAGGTGGTAACATAGGATTTTAAAAATTTGATTCGTTGTGTTGAGTGACTTGAAAATTATGTCGATGATTTAATGTAGGCACTTACATAAATCCTGAAATTAAATCTAATAATCTGTATTATCTAAAAAAATACGTTTGTAGTTTATAGAATGGATAATGTAGGTATAACCTAGTGGAGTCGCCCAGGGTTCGTTGCTCGGTCCATTACTCTTCATTACCTATATAAACGACATTAACTCTTGCTTAATTTCTTCCAAACTCCTGTGCTTTGCCGACGACATGAAGATCTATGCCACAATATCATAACAAGTAGACGTGAATGCACCTCAGGATGATTTACGTCGTCTGGAGGCTTATTGTTGTGAGAATAAGCTTGATCTCAACCCTGCTAAATGTTCGGTTCTAACGTATTCTCGAAAGCGTGTTATTATACCTTCATCGTATATCTTAGGCGATCAAGTACTACCTAGAACGAATTGCATCCGAGATCTGGGGGTAAATCATGATTCTAAGCTTACATTTGAGTTTCATGTTGATGCTATAGTCGCTAAAGCCTCTAAGGCACTGGGTGTCATAATGCGGCTGTCCAAGTGTTTCACTCAAGCCAAAACTTTAAAAATTCTATACTGTACTTTTGTTAGAAGCCACTTGGAATACGCGTCCGAAATCTGGAATCCATGTTATCACAAGTACATAGATCGTATAGAGAGCATTCAGAAAAGATTCATCAAATACTTGTGTTATCATCAGAAAGTGCCCTACCGGTCTGAAGATTACCTCAACCTCTGTAGGAGGTATCATATATTGCCTCTAATTAATCGGCGTGCAATCTCTGACTGTACTACATTATTTAAAATTTTCAATAATTCTATTAATAATACGGATATTTTATCTAAATTTTATTTTAAGGTCCCCAGTAAGTCAAAGCGATGGAACGCACCGTTGCGTGTCCCATTTACCTCTACAAATTACAGACAAAATTCATTTATAGTGCGTGCAAGTAACAACTTCAATAAAATGTGTAAACAGCATGATTTCGAGCCTTTTATAACGAGTGTGTCCTCGGCCAGAAAGTGCCTCAGCCTTGGTTTTTTTAATAAAATTTTTGTATAGCCTGGTTTTGATTCTTGCTTCGATTATAAAATGTGAATTTAGTTTAAGGCCCTCTTGTAGTTGAAGATGTTACGGAAACTAGCCGTTTTGCTAGATTAACAGGTTTAAAAAAGTTAAAAAGTACTGCAACTTCGCCTTAAGCATTAATGTTATACTGTTTTTTTTTTCTTTCTATATATTCTTTTTTGGTAACTGTGTTGTAATGCTCACACTCTTTTTTTCTCTTCTTATCTGTTCCTATAAGTGATGACTTGTAATTGGCTGTCAGTCTCACGCAATTTTTTATTCTGTTTGTTTTAGCTGTAAGTCATCCAAAGTTATTAAATAAATAAATTAAATAAATAAATAACTATAATACAATATAGGAAAATACCTACATTATCCGTCTCTTACTACTCATCTGATTGCTATGAAATTTTGGCATTATGAATTTTACTTTCACGACCGGGAATTTTACTCGTTAAGTAGATAGGCAGGATAGATGGGTAGGTATTATAATAATAAAATTAACCTGTGATAAAAAAATCCATAATTACCTGAGGTAATAGGAACCTTGCTTAGTTTACAAAAACATACGATAAGCATAGGGAAATTGTAAACAACGGGGACTGTATAATAAAACTAGTGAATAAACCGAGAGATTTGGCGAGTGTGCGGAAGCAGGATGCGTACACGTCGTTGTTGCTAAGCGGAACTAAATCGCCGCCGGCCAACCGGCGGCGCTCGCGTCTGTACGCATGACATCTCCCCGCGCGCCCCCGTCGTCGCAGAACTCTATGGCGCCATATATATATTTAAAAAAAAAATTGCATCCTCTATTTTGGATTTTTATCCAGTAGCCACGACACCCGAATGTTAGAGAAAAAAATAGATTAAAAGGAACTATGTCACAAAATATAAATACGTATTTTTATGCTAACGGCTTTATTTACGGAAATGAGCCAACTTTTTTCTTAAAATATTTGTCCTTACGTTTTTCCATGTTTACCAAAACAAATATTTAAGAAAAATGGTACAGTAAAATGTAAACAGAAAAAAAAAACAAAAAAGTAAAATTGAGGTATGCCTACTAAATATGTCATACTAAATAAAACACAAATGTGATTTACCCTATTCAACTCTTTGCGGCAACGTATCACGTACACAATAGATCGCGAATTATCGGTATCGGCGCGTCGCTCCACGATGAGACGTGACGACCACTCTCTGAGCTCTCGTGGACGACTGAATTTTCGACCCGTGTACTTTGAGTATGACTCAAAACAGCGCGTGAATAAAAACAAAAATTAATAATAAAATAACTAAGTGACATATCAAAAATGTAAAAACTATAAATTATAATATGATAATTAGAGATTAATATGAATCAAAATTAAGAAAAAAAAAAACAGTTTACTATCAAAATTCAAATAAACACGAGCATGCTATTTTATAACATTTACGAATTTTTGTTTATTAAACTATACAATATTTTTAATTTTTGCCAACTATATTTGATTAACACATTCATTGTGGTGTTTATTACATATTTTTTATGTTAATTATGGTAAAAGTATTGATTGTATCACTTTAACAGTGACGACTGTTTTGAATTATTTTGCTCTGCGCCTCCTTAAGCAATGCCTCAATAAACAAGTCGACAAACTAGAGCTCTGACATAAGTTCCTATTGAAGATTTGTAGAAAAAAACCAAGATGTGTGTTTTGTTGTAGAATGTTTACTCGTTTTATTTTTGCTGCTTTTGCCTTTTGTTTTTTTTTTTTTTGTTATGATGTTTTTGTTTGTTGCTTTAGGTTTAATTTTATTATTTATTGTTTATTTTGTAATGGTCGCCCTGCTACTTGTTGTTTACTGTTTCATCGTAATTGTGAACTTTATACTGACATCGGTATACCTGCTACATTGATATAATTCTGTTAATTGTTGGACATACGGTAATATATGGGGAAATATTTGAGCTGAGATGTCCTATTATATAAACACAAAAAAATTTATGTTTTTAATTTAAGGGGCTATGTTTTTTTTCCTTTTGTAGTATTTTTATTTATTTTGCAGTTACGCAAAAGTATGCTTATACTTATTTTGTAATGCTATATTGATGTTTTGTTTTTTGCTGAGCGAGTAAATAGATTAATGTTTGCGAATTGTCCAGTGCAATCTACCGGAGATTGCAGTGGACAATTGGCAAAGGTTCATATTAATGAATATTCCCTATTGAAATTGTTTATTTCGATCGAAATGCGTTCACCGAAGTGTTAGCCCATTTTACAGAACCGAGTTAATAAAAAAAAAACGTGCCATTCAGTTTTATTTAGTGCTATGAGCACACTGAGCTGTACAATAATGATATCAAATTCCTAAAAAAAGATTATTATTCTAGTAGTTTTCTGGAGAGATTTCTGGTGTTACTGCACCAGAAATCTCAAACTCTGATTTCTGAGATAGCGTGGTAAATGAATACGTAATATAACATAGCTTTTACTCTGTAAGCTCAAGTTTAAATAATATTTAACTTTACTAAAATATTAAATTCATTTTACATTTACTTTAATATCTTCTATTATCTACTAAGTTTTCTTTAGTGATCATCTCCGTCTTGCCCATTGTTCATTAAGTTATATGCCGCTGTGCCTGCAATTTTACTTAACTCTGTGACCTTTTTGTCAATACGACAGCCAAGCGATAGGAACAGCTGTCATTTTGGTCAAGCAAATTAAAAAATAATCTTTTAATATATTAAATAATAAACTGACTGACTATTGATATATCAACGCACAGTCCAAACGACTAGATCTTGAGACCTAACATTTTGCCAATTAATACCTTATACACTCTGTTCCGTACGATAAACATAAACTTCCACTAGATGTTCAGACCATGGAAATAAGCATTTTTCACTATGGACACATTAATGAATTCGTTTTTTTTTTGTAATTTTTAAACTAACTAGTTGACTTTCTAAATACCTTGACGTGTAATCACCCGACATGTATGCCCCTTTATGCGAATTGGGAACGTCGTATTTTCATTCACAAGATTTGGGGGGCTCAAAACGAAGTTTCTTTGGTTAAGAATACAACTGAGGTTCTAACTATATAACTAAAGTTATTTGAGAAAGAAAAATCGTCCCTTCTCGAGGAGTATTATACCTATGTAAGATTTCTTTAAATAAAAACTAAACTCGAAAAAGCAAACAATAAATTCAATGTTAAAATTTTTCGAGTTTGAATATTTTTGACAAACGAGTCCTAATTTGGCTACATTTGTCTCGTTTGTTCAGCAGTCTGAGATATTCTTTCTAAGAGCTGTTCCACGTTTCTGAATTTGTACGGAGCACACCTTCTCCTTTAGGTTTCCCCATCGATATTTGTGATACCTCGTCCAAAAAAAATGGGCAGGAAATGTTGCATTTAAATATTCACGCACTTGTGTGCCATAATGGGCATGTGTGTGGGGTTTTGGCAACCTTATACGTGTGCATATTTAATTTTTGTAACTATTTTATATTTCATTTTGTGCGTTTTATTTGTGCAGAATAAACATTTTTTAACCAAACCCAAATGATCCACCAACAATAGAGGGGATCTGCCGCTTGGCGTCCGCTGCCGCAGCGCGCTCGCTTAGCTCGCTAGCCGTCACGCGTTAATAGTCACTGCTCTAACGTAACCCAAGTGATCCACAAACAATAGAGGGGATCTGGCGCTCGGCGTCCGCTGCTGCAGCGCGCTCCCTTAGCTCGCTAGCCGTCACGCGTTAATAGTCACTGTTCTAACCTAACCCAAGTGATCCACAAACATAGAGGGGATCTGGCGCTCGGCGTCCGCTGCCGCAGCGCGCTCGCTTAGCTCGCTAGCCGTCACGCGTTAATAGTCACTGTTCTAACCTATCCCAAGTGATCCACAAACAATAGAGGGGATCTGGCGCTTGGCGTCCACTGCCGCAGCGCGCTCGCTTGGCTCGCTACCCGTTACGCGTTAATAGTCACTGCTCTAACCTAACCTAAGTGATCCACAAACATAGAGGGGATCTGGCGCTTGGCGTCCGCTGCCGCAGCGTGCTCGCTTAGCTCGCTAGCCGTCACGCGTTGATAGTCACTGCTCTAACATAACCCAAGTGATCGACAAACAATAGAGGGGATCTGGCGCTCGGCGTCCGCTGCCGCAGGGCGCTCGCTTAGCTCGCTAGACGTCACGCGTTAATAGTTACTGTTCTAACCTATCCCAAGTGATCCACAAACAAAAGAGGGGATCTGGCGCTCGGCGTCCGCTGCCGCAGCGCGCTCGCTTAGCTCGCTAGCCGTCACGCGTTAATAGTCACTGCTCTAACCTAACCCAAGTGATCTACAAACAATAGAGGGGATATGGCGCTCGGCGTCTGCTGCCGCAGCGCGCTCGCTTAGCTCGCTAGCCGTCACGCGTTAATAGTCACTGTTCTAACCTATCCCAAGTGATCCACCAAAAATAGAGAGGATCTGGCGCTCGGCGTCCGCTGCCGCAGTGCGCTCGCTTAGCTCGCTAGGGGCCATCCATAAAATACTTCACACATATATCATGATTTTTTGACCTCCCCGTTCCTGTCAAAGTTGGTCACATTTGTGAGACCCCCCCCCTCCCTAGTGTGATGTCACATATTTTGCAAGTTTACATATTATATTGAATTTTATATTGAATTATTTTTCATAGTTCATATTTCGTGTTTTAATAGTACTTTAAATATGTATATTTAATTTTGAAATGTGACGTCACAAAATTTAGGCCCCCTCCTACCCCCTTGTCATACAATGTCACAATTCGTCGACCCCCTTAACGTGTGATGTAATATATGGATGGCCCCCTAGGCGTCACGCGTTAATGGTCACTGTTCTAGTCTAACCTAACCCAAGTGATCCACCAACGATAGAGGGGATCTGGCGTTAATGACCACTGTTCTAACCTAATCCAAAGGTTTCAATAACTTAAGATGGTGCCCGACGAAGGTATATAAAAAAAAGAAAAAAAAAGTCAAAAAAATAATATTTGTACACAAATATTCAAACCAAATCAAAATATTTTTATTTCATATAAACCAACATGTCTAACAAAGTCGGCGTTATTAAATTACATTAAACCTTACATAAGGATTTAGAATTTAGCAGTTTTTAGCAGTTTATTACTAAATTGGATAGTCATTTCTCGGACCGAGAACCCATCGAGCATTGATTCTTCGAACGTATGAAAATCGGAAAACCAACAAATCTCAATTACGACTTTCGGTAAATAAATCTGCCACAACCGTATACTCGTGTCTCAACTATCTGTCCTTCATTTTCAAAGTAAATTGACTAAATTTATTATTTCGGCTTTTGGTTAGTAACTAACGTAACGTATGTCGGTGTTGCAGGAATTTCATCCCTTAATCTTAAAAGGTGGATGAAATTTTGTATTGTAAGTTATTTATTCACAAATCGAATCATTGATCGATTGATTGTTGACGTCCACTGCTGGACATAGGCTTCCCTCGAATTGGGGGGGTTTACCATAATCGCCACGCTTGGCAGGCGGGTTGGCGATCGCAGTATGGTGGAAAATGCATAGAGAACGCTGCTGCCCATTCTCTTGTAAGTCCCTTAGTCGCCTCTTACGACACCCACGGGGAGAAATGGAATTCTTTACGTCCGGCATCACACGGAACAAATCTAATACTAATGATCTACTAATATTCCGGTTAAAATAATGTAAATCTGCATTGTGTTATTATTAAGCCTCTACCGCCGCACATCTATCCACCTGTCTGTCTGTCGACCAAATATCCGAGCTGTCTGGAAGTGGTTGAGGGACTTTCAGTGGATAGGCTTGAGTTTATTACCTATACCTATAAATATAGGTAGAATAAGTCAAGCCTTTAGAAAACAAAGAAGACTTTTTTTCTGGGTAGGTAATCATCAAACGACGTCTCCCGCTCTGGGTGGAGCGGAAAGGCGTGTCAGACTTTTACTGACTAAAAACCACCCGTGTTCCTTCACTTGCCGATATGCCAGGGCCACGGTATATTTTTCGAACAAATCTCGCGACCCTGGCAGGCATCGGTCCTAGGGGTCCCCTTCTGTTTGTTGACATCTCTTTAAGGCGCGCGTGGAACACTACGCGCCGTCGACACAGGCCAGGTCCATACCGGATGGCGAACTACCCATTTCTCGCCGCCCGCAAGCCCGCGCCTTCGGTGGCCCGCAGTTCCCAACTGACTCCCGACGCCCGGGGCGTCTCCTCCTGCGGCGGCTAGGGGCGTGAGGGCGCATAGCTTGCCTCTCCCTCACGCGCCCTGCCTCCTCTTTCGCGAGCATCAGTGCTTCGTAAAAGCACGTGACGGCTTCCCATGCCCTCTCGCTCCGTACTTTGGCCTGCAACAGGGCCAGACGCGAGAGGTCGCCGCCGCTGTTCGCCTCCACGAGGACACGGCGGTGCTCCGCCTAGGAAGAACACACCTCTACCGTATCTCTGTAGACTTTATTGTATCAAGCTATATATTACGCCGCAGTAATCTAGACAAATAAATAAAATTGGAGTGTCTGTTTGTAATATTAAGATAACCACTTTTTACTAAGTGTATATGGATGTGTACACGGTACATATACCAAAACAACATTTTTTTAAATTTTTGTTGCCTGTCTCTTTTTGCTCCGGCTAATCTTTGAAATGGTTGGACCGATTTTGACGGGACTTTCACTGGCAGATAGCTGATGTAATAAGGAGTAACTTAGGCTACTTTTATTTTAGAAAAAAAAATAGGTTTTTTAACACGCTTTATATTAGCTTCTCTTGTATGTTTGTATGTATGTTTGTTACCGACGAAAAAAAATAAAACGAATGAAAAACTTTTTTGTTAAATACCACGCGGACGTAGTCGCGGGTAACAGCTAGTATGAAATAAAACCCTATATACAAGACGACATAATAATCACGAGATACGAGTAGAATAGTCATAATGAAGTCAAAGTGTTTTAAATTTAAATAGCATTATTCCAACTATGTTGGAATCGGCTTCCAGTCTTACCAGATACAGCTTAATAATAACATTAATTTACATAGAGTGACTGCCTATCTTACCTCCAAAACTCAGTAACTGGATAACACAATAACCCTTGGGGAAGATTGGTTCTCAGACATTTGGGCTTCTGACTAGCCTTAACGACTGTCATCTACAAAAGCCGGGACCAACTGTTTAACGTGGTTTCCGAAGTACGGCAGAGTTTCAATATATAACTGATGGTCACCCATCCACGAATCGAACGCGGCAAGCGGAGCTTAATCTTAAATCGACCCGTGTGGCTGTGTGGCTGATATATGTTTTAGAATCTATATATTAATACGTGAAGCGAAAACTTTGGATCCCTTTTTACGAAAATTGGGCGGATGGAAGAGTATGAAATTTCGCACACTTATTGTTTATACAGAGAAGAAGTGACGAATGCTATTTTTTTTTTAAATTTGCGTAAAAGTACATTATTTTCAATAAATAACACGTTACACACTGCTACTCATTACCGTGTGTTTAATACACACATGCGTAGATATTCTTTTGTTTATGGTCCAAATCTGTGGTCCAATCGAGAATATCTGTCTTTAATATTTTGTGTCTATAGTCTTGCTGAATGTCAAGTATAACCATAGATAATAAATTAATTTTAAAGATATATAACCTATTTCATTTTTAAAAGCTATGATCATATCGAGAATATTTGTCTTAAATATTATTTGTCTATAGTGTAACTGAATGTCAAATACAACCATATTATTTTTTTATATTTGTTATTATATTTTTTTTTTCATTTTATAATGTAAATATTTCTATTCAAATGAAGTACGGTCGAATTTCGACCAATGGGCGATCACTAGTAAAATTTAATTTGATTAATACACAACAAACACCTTATGTATCAAATTTTATTCGAAAAGATACAGCGATTTCTTACTTAATTCATTCGTGAGACATACTACTAATATTATACGTGTGAAAGTTTGTATTTCGTCTATTAATTGTGAAGTCCACGAAGACGCAGTTGCTCCTAATTTTTTAAAATTTTATAATTGTAGCATTTGCTCTGCCTGTTACATTTTTACGCTTTGACGGATGACTTGTGATACTTTTGATTTCAATTCAATTCTCTCAATTCTTTATTGCGATTTCGATAGTAAGTTCCCCTGAGATAATTTCCAAGCAGGCGCGCCGCGAGCAAAAGCTAATTTAAATATATACAAGGTGCAGTTTTGGATCTGCAAAACATTACAGGAGGTAATTATGTTAGTGATTCTCGACCCGAATTAACAATAAAATGGGTAGGTATTTTTTTTTCATTTTATTCTTATTTACGTAAACCGGTAAGTATGAACTCCCTTTTTTAAAACGCGGCCAGTCTGTTCGTGTCCTTAAACTGCGCTTTCACACACACAAACAAACGCAACCGACATTTCTTTCATAGATTCAAAGCCGCGCTCCCCATCCAGAGTTATTCTGAAAAACAATAAAATTGAAAAATCTAAAATAAAAAGTATTATTGATTATTGACTTGGTATCGTATTGTCATATGATTATTTACGAGTCTCATAACACCCTCCTGAAATGTTTTGCAGGTTCAAAACTGCATCTTGTATAGGTCTTATACAAATGCAAACGTGGAAGTGCACAGCAATCCAGCGTAATATTGAGATCAATTGGCAATAAAATAATTTCGATTGGTTGCATTTGAATTAGAACACGTGCTCAACGTTCGGACTTTCATACACAGTAATTTCGTGCTTCAAACGGTTTAGACTGCGTTGTCGTTCAGTGTATGACTTTCAGTTTTATATTTAGTAGAAGATATTAAGTTGATTCCTAATTACAGATGAAAAATACATTGGTTCCTACTCCAGAATTGAGGGATAGTCTCCTATGAGCGATGTACGACTGGCTAAAAGTAGTTGCCCTGACTACCCCGTCTAAAATGATCGCCCCCCTGTATTCATCTCTGGAAGCATGTTAATACGATTATTTTTAGATAAAGTAAAACAAAATAGCTTTTGAAAATGTCTTTATAGGCAGCGTATGTTGTGTCACAGTTTTAACTATTGAAGTTTTTATTATAGTAAGAGTGAGTTCCACCAAGTGCTCCGTTAAAGTTATCGTCAAAATCAATTTTGACAGAAATTTGGATGGTGAAAAGATGTCTGATTTCCCCAATTACGCAATTCCCGTAATAACTTCCAAACCAATGGTCCGATTTACAAGATTTCAACTGGGATTTCCGTTTTATACATGTTTCTTATTATATAGAACTAAAATTATCCAAAAATGTACATAAAAAAAATCGCATTTTCAATTTACTTACGTGATTAGGGGGCGTTCATTAATTACGTGAGGTGTTCTAGGGGGGAGGGGATCAAGCTAAATCTTTCCAAACCTCACTTATGGGGGAGGGGGGGGGGTCTTGGCAAATATGACGTAATTATTTTTCTTGCAGAAAACGGTGCAAAATTGCGTGAAAAAATATTTCTACAATGAAATATGGCCAAATTTGACACAATAGTCCACTTTTTTTCTCAATAATCCAACACGCTTACAGCCAGCTAGAAGTTTTGAAGAATCTCGCGTGAGATTAGGAGAGGGAGTTGAGGAAAATCTTACGATATCTCACCAAGGGGGGAGAAAAATTCTAAGAACATGCCTCACGTAATTAATGGACGCCCCCTTAATGATTAAACAACTATTAACAACTTATATAATATATTTAAAAAAAAATGCCTTGTAGGTAAATTACTTTCAGTCTTTTCAGATTCGAATATATCTAAGATATCTAATGACAAAACTTATTTAAACTAATTTTGAATTTACTTAATAGCATAAAATTCATAAAATCTCTCATCAAACTAATTATGACACTAACTGTAACCATAACTTTAACGGCCCGAAATCGAGCGGTCAATGTTGTCGTTATTTGTGACATCATTTTAACAATTGCTTGTTTGTACAAGGGGATGGGAGGGGTCCCTACATTTTGTGACGTCACATTTCAAAATCGAATATAGTAAAATATGAAATATTAAAGAAAAATTTAAAATATTTCCAACTTTAATAATGTAAAAACAAAGTTCAAGTTGTTTTGTTGGCGAGTCTACACTCGCTCCACAGTGACTCGCGCCAACCGCCTGAGAGCCCTTTGATAACTGCTGTTTTAATTCAATTTTTAAATGTAAAATTGCAAAATATGTGAGTCACACTAGAGAGGCTCTCACAAATGTGACCAGTTGTGACAAGGACGGAAGGGGCGTCAAAAAACATGTTTGTGTGACGTTATTTATGGATGGCCCATAGCCGGAGATTTGACAGCTGGCAAGAAATTGGTTATTGTTAAAGTTAGTTGGCGCAACTCAACCTAAAATTCCCGTTTTTGGATTTACAATTAAGTGCAATCAAATTCAGTAACCTATATAAAAATTTAGTTTTTATCTGGAGTCAGGTCTCTTGAAGGACTCAATTTTTTATCACTAACTGGGCCCGCGACCTCGCCCGCGTGGATGTTAATATCCTACGGGAACGTGACACCTGGACAAAAGTAGCCTATGTTATTTCTTATAACATCAGATAATCCAAGGTAAACATACAAAACGCGCAAAGAATAGCACCACCCCATTTCTTCCCGTGGGTGTCGTAAAAGGCGACTAAGGGACTTACTAGAGAATGGGCAGCAGCGTTCTCTATGCATTTTACCACCATACTGCGATCGCCAACCCGCCAGCCAAGCGTGGCGATTATGGCAAAGCCCCCTAATTAGGGAGGCCTAAGTCCAGCAGTGGACGTCTTACGGCTGAAATGATGATGATGATCATAAAACATACACAAAGTTTAAAAAATGATTTTTTGTCATAAGTAGATACCGTATTACTTTCACATGGATTTAGTATAAAGGCTCGTGCAGGCTTCTACGACCATGTCGCGGCGCGACAGCTACAGATATAAATCGCCGATTCGCGCGCGACCGTCGCGTCGCGCTAGTCTGAATGAGACTTAAGCTGTTAATTTGACATAACAAACAGACAATTAAGTTTTATTTATTTGTATGTATGTATGTATAGAGTGAGCATAGATTTCGCTCAAGATGGACGAAAACGGTGAGGTTTCGTTTTTATGCAACATGACTTCGGAGTTACTGGTCGACCTCCGAAACTACCTGCAAGCCAACTCCAAAATGCATTAAGCTCACAGTCACCCTAAATAGTAGTCAGTACCCTGGGTTACCCCCCCTCCCCCATTTTAATTGCTGTTGAGACAACTTTATTTAAACTTCAACATAAAAAATGCAGCCGATGTACACCTTTTATTGTCCGCGTAAAACAATTTCAGACCCGCGTCTGAAATTGTTTATTTATGCGGACAAAAGACGTCTGAAATGGTCTTTTGCGGGCATCAGCAAAGTCTTTATGTGATCTGACATCTCCGAGTTTGTTTCGGCCTTCTCAGAGTATTCAGATAGGAAACGTCGACCTCACTAGTTTTAAAAATATGATTAAGGTGTAAAAGTGTTTGCAAAAACCTACTGCAGCAATTAAAAAAAATATCATTTGCACTATTCTTCATTAACCTAGTAAGTAGACACACCGTGTCTTAATTCTATAAACTTTTAGGTAGGTACCTATCATAGTTAAAACAAAACTGCTAACGAAAGTTTTCTCGCTAATTATTTAAAAATGTACTAACTTAGTAATGCTTGCGATGTGCAACCGACGAAATTTAGTTTTTAACCGACGAAAAAATACGGAGGAGGTTCTCAAGTCGACGCTGATATTTCTTTTTTTTTATTGGAAAGGATATACCTACCCCGACGTTGGTCCCATATATATTTGGAAAAAAAAAACTTATCCTAAGGGTAGAAAAACTGAGGATGTTTGATTGTTCACTCATTGATTGTAATGTATGGCCACGCATAACTTCGAACAGAATAGTTCGATGTCGCAAGCATGTGCATGCATTAGTAGATTGTGGCAACAAAAAATTGCGGAATAAAAACTTTTAAACAAAAAAATTAAACCGCCGAAAAAACTGAAAGGCAAAAAATAAAAAGCCTAACACTTTCAGTGCCAGGTCGAAAAAAGAATTATTCAAAAGTAGACTCTATTCACACCTAGCTTATTTTTGTGATTAGCACCCGGTAGGCGCCGCACGGCATGGTCGCAAAGTACAAACTACTTATACGTAGGATTCGGATGCGAGTTGTGGGCATGCGAACGGAAATTCCGTTGGACCCGGATCCGGGTTCTTGGCACTAAAAGTGCTAAGTAATTTTGAGTCGGCGCCAAACAATCAATTAATAAAGATCACTAAACTACCTTAAATTTATAGAAATAACCAAATTAATTAATTAAGTTGCTTATTTGGCGCCCGCGCCGACTCAAAATTACTTAGGCTTTTATTTTTTGTTTTCAGTTTTTTTCAATTTTGTAGGAGGCCATAGCATGTAGGAGGCCATAGCATGTAGGAAGCCATAACATGTAGGAGGCCATAGCACCAAAAGCGCGATTACATTTTTGATAATATGTAAAAGCCTAGCTTTAATTAAATCTATCAATGCAAGCAACACGGGTTGGCCTACGCCACGCCGCGGTACCTATCCTCCATTCCAATTGATTACGCGATCTTGCTGCGCATGCATGCATCAATTTGCGGAGCTGGCTGGCTGAATTTACATACACCTACATAATAATAATGTTGCGTGTCATGTACTGAAGATTTAGGTATTGAGTCCGTATGAATAAATATTCACCGGATGAAATTCTGGTACCTTCTCTGAAGCGTTGTTTTATTTTTATTGATGATAGAGACAGATTAGTTCCATGAAAACTCAGGTAGTAAATATATTTTAAGAAGCTAAAATAATAATAATATCTTAGGACAACAACACACCGTTATATCAGATAAACCAAACTAGGCAGAGCCTGTACGTAGGGTGTTCCATAATTTTTGTCGTATGACTTTTCCAGAAAGAGTGGAGAAATTTCTATTACGTCATTCAATAGTTTGTCTCTGTCGCAGTATATAAGCCATGGTTTAGTGATGAACATTTCAGTTTGTTGCAAGATATTGGACGAAAAGTTTAATTGATGGCGACTCTTATGAGACGTGACTTCCGTGCAATTATTTATTATAACTTTTTACGTGGTTTAGACAAAAAAATGTGTGCCGAAGAAATGAGTAAAGTACCTATTCCACGAAAATTGTCCTTCCATGAGAACTATTGAACGTTGGTATTTACAGTTCCACCGCGGCGATTTTGATTTAGATGACGATACTCACACAGGACGCCCCGCTGAAGTCGTCATTCCAGAAAATGTTGATGCTGTTGAAAAAGCGTTAAAGATGAATAGAAGAATTACATACAGACAATTAGAAGAGACTCTCCATATTCCTAAAACAACATTGCATCGAATTGTTTCGAAATACTTACGAGTAAGAAAGCTCTGCACTTTATGGGTACCCCACACTCTCAGCGGTGAGCAGAAGCAGGAACGTATTGAATGGTCAAAAAAAATGCTAAAAATGTTCAAGTCTGGCGCTGCTAAGGAGGTACATTTTATTGTGACTGGAGATGAAACGTGGTTATACTATTACGATGTACCCGCGAAATCTCAGAACAAAGTGTGGGTTTTCGAAGACGAGGACCAGCCACTGCAACCTAAACAATCAAGGACTGTTGGAAAGCGAATGGTTGCGGTTTTCTTCAATAAACATGGAATCGTTACCACAGTCTTATTAGTAAAATCAAAAACAGTGTCTTCTGCATGGTACATCCAAGTCTGTTTGCCTCAGTTATTAGAAATATTGATTTGTCGCAGTCCTTTAACTTCCTGGTTTCTACACCACGATAACGCTCCCGCTCATCGTGCTGCTGCTACCCTAGATTTTTTAGAAAATTCGAACATAAGATTATTGAATCACCCTTCTTATAGTCCGGACTTAGCGCCGTGTGACTTTGGACTTTTCCCTTATGTAAAACTACGCATGAAAGGTCGACGTTTTACATCAGATGAGGAGTTGATGAGCGCTTTTGAAGAGCAATGTAATTTAATACCAAAACAAATGTGGGAAAAGTGGTTTAATGAGTGGTTTTATCGGGTGAAAAGGTGTATTGATTGTGGTGGTAATTATTTTGAGAAAATGTAAAAAATAAATTTTTACGACAAAAATTATGGAACACCCTACGTACAATGGTAAACAGACAACTGATAAATCTTTATATATATAATTCTACTGTACGTGGGTATGTCACTGAACTCCTCCTAAACAGCTGGACTGATTTGAATGAATTTTTTTGTATGTGTTTGGGTGGCACCCTGGATGGTTTAGGTTAACAAATCAGCCCGACAAATGGCGCTGCTATTGAGTTCTAGGAAACAGGACAACGTCTGTACGGTCAGCTAGTAAACTTATATATTTCTTAATACATCCATATTATAGATAAATTATACCCCTAAAAATAACCCTGAATTTCGGTTAGCGCGAATCAAAACCAAAAATAATTAGTAATGAGCAGCTTATAAAAATATTACAATGACCCTACCACCTGGTCCTTGCGTGGCACTCGATGTTTTGAAACAATAGACCTTTATAGGATTATAACTTAAAAATATACAAAAATAATGAAATAGAAATTCGATACGAACAATTGAATAGGTAGGTGTTCGAATTAGGTTTCTAGATATACTATAACTTTCATATTATGTACTTTTGAAATATTTTGTTGGTGACTAAGATATTTACAAGTGCTCTCAAAGTTTTGGCCGGCAGTGTATACGCAAAATAAACAGATGGGAATAACGGGAATGGACAATGATCATATTTAATTTAAATAATGTAATTGAAAAACTTTCGAGGCAGAGGATTGCTAATAACTGCGGCCCAATTAATATTCTCAAATAAATGACATTTATTTTGATTTCAAACATATTTGTCGTAAATATGAGCTTTATGACGTTATTATTCTAACGTACAATTAATGTGGTTTTCAATTATATATGATTTTATTTCTGTAACTATACTCCCTTAAAAATGGCATTAGACAGAAGTTATAAAGGTTTTTTTTTAATGTCCACTTTGTAACAATGTACACAATGCTCGATGACCTTAGTAGAGCTTCCGAAAGAGTGGGTCTCAGGATGAACATGTACAAGACAATGCTCATGTGATATCCACTCCTCTAAAGATCGGAAGTGCTACACTCGAAGTTGTGGACGAATATGTGTACCTAGGACAGACTGTCCAGTTAGGTAGGTCCAACTTCGAGAAAGAGGTCAATCGTCGAATCCGACTCAAGACGAAAGTCTTTGACCAGTGTGTGTTGCCAGTGATGACATATGGAACCGAAACGTGGTCGCTCACAATGGGCCTTATTAGAAGGCTGAAAGTCACCCAAAGGGCGATGGAGAGGGCTATGCTTGGAGTTTCCCTACGTGATCGAATCAGAAATGAAGAGATCCGTAGGAGAACCAAGGTAACCGACATAGCCCGAAGAATTGCTAAACTGAACTGGCAGTGGGCAGGGCACATTGTTCGCAGAACAGATGGCCGATGGGGCCGAAAGGTTCTGGAGTGGCGACCGCGTACCGGAAGACGTAGAGTTGGAAGACCTCCAACAAGGTGGACCGATGACCTTGTGAAGGCCGCAGGAACCCGCTGGATGCGGGAAGCACAAAACCGGTCGAAGTGGCGGAGCTTGGTGGAGGCCTATGTCCAGCAGTGGACGTCTTTCGGCTGAAATGATGATGATGATGTCGTCTGTGAAATTGACGTAAATTTTAGTACGTGAAGTAAATAGTATTTAGTAATGTCTTAAATCTATCTAAACGTTATAACTTTGTAATAAAATGTTTTGCAATCTTGCTTCTACGAGCCTGTTTTTCTAATGCTATAATAAATGGAGTATAGGTTTGTACTTGACAAACGCTTTTACCAGTCAATTTTATTTTTAACCGACTTCTAAAAAAGGAGGAGGTTCTCAATTCGACTGTTTTTTATGTTTGTTAGCTCATAACTTTTGACTGGGTGGACCGATTTTGATGATTCTTTTTTTTTAACTAGACGAGATTTGGCTTTCCTATCTGACTACTCTAAGAAGAAGGGCCAAACAAAGTCTGTTCACAATCCGTTTTAAAGTATAACAGACATAATCTTGGTCAGATTTCGTGAAGACCATCCCAACAAACAAACTAAGCTTATAAAATTAAGTCTATAAGGTCTAAACTCTTATACTTGTTATAAAAGAGCATTTATTATGTCAATGTTCCTTATAGTAGCACATTATTAGAAGATTTGGCTAATATTACCTTTATTCTTATAATTTGGCTGGGTAAACGTTAATAAATACAATTAATATGGCTACAATAAGGGTTCAAAATGTGTTCTTCTTATAGAGGCTAGTTACATTGCTTTTTAGCCATATAATATTCAAAGTCATATAAAGGCTTTTAATATGGTCAATTATTCTTAGAAAAGTAATGCACAAGGTAATTAAGATGCTTTTTAACTTATAGAAGCATTTGATAAGAGGTCTATCCAACAAACAAATTTTAACATTTTATGTGATATTTACAAGGGTGAAAGCAATCCGTATTCCCTTATACAGTGATTATAAAGATATTATTCTCTATATGGTCACATTAAAATGTTTTACATAACTAGATTCGCCATTTTGAAGTACAGCAGATTGTGTGAATTTATTACGGAGGGGAATTTACATTAAAAAAATGGATTCAAAAGACTGGAAGAAGTTAAAAAGGAGCGGTGGTTACAGAAGAAAAGTAAAAAAAAAGTCTACGAAAACATGGTTTTGAACATTACAACCACCACCTCTACTCCTATGATACTACAAAAAGACCAAGCAGATACTAACGAATCAGCCAGTTGTTCCGCAGAGGATTTTTTTTACAGAAAATTAGAATGAAAAGGAAACCAGTGAAGAAGAATATAATTGTAGCGATATTGATATAGACAATAATAATATAATGACAATGATAATATTTTTAAATGAAGAGTTCGTAGTGATATCAGAGAATGGGCAGTGAAATTCAACATTTTCCATATCGCTTTAAGTGACCTATTAAAAATATTACATCATGTAATGCCAAACAAAATGCCATTGGATGCGCGTACATTGCTCAAAACAAATAAAGTAGTAATATGCATTACTGAAACCAATGCAATATCTGCGGACAAACATATTATATTTATAATATTATATTTATATTCTTTATTGTGTACTTACAATTATAATTACATTTCAAACTTAAAACTAGTGCACAAAAGCAAGCTTATCCCTATAAAGAGATCTCTTCCAGCCAACCCAACCATAGTGAAACATAAATTTTATATGTATGGGAACAAGACTAGCTAGGTACAGGATTTTGTTCGTGAGAAAGGAACCCTAACGATATGTAAAATGGCGATAGCATAAACAGGAAATAATGCCATTATAAAGTCTTCACTCTCATAGACTCCTTGTAGACGATGTGCGAATCGTTTTGCTCTCATAATAGCACTGTTTATAACATGACTAAATAATTAATAACGTTTGTAGCACAAAAACAGCTAAAATTCAAGGGCGGGTTGATACTATAAGACACTGCGTACCACATTTTATCATGCATTTGAATTCCCATACACTTTTCACTATAAACGAGCACATAAATCAGGTAAATAAACTACATAAAATAATAACTTACCATTCACTTTTTAATAAAATGGTTGACGTTTCTCTTTATTCGCGAAACTTTTACGAAAATGTAAATCACTAAGAAAAAGACTTATTGCAGAATCATAAACAGACGGCTATAAGGGCCTATGGCTTTTTAAGAGCCTTTGATTTGCCGCAATGAATTTAACTCCCTTGTATCGAACCATAGTAAAACACGTATAAGGAAAAAAAGCGGACAATAAAGCATCTAAAAGGGAGTTATAAGGTTATTGTCTTTATAATTTGTGCCCAAACGCACCCTTATTAGCGATAATACGGCTCCTATAAGAATATTATTTTTGGCAATATAAGCCACTACAAGAGCAATTTTTGTTTGTTGGGATGTAGATGGTTGTCTGAATTGTTTTTGAGGAAAGAATCATGCAGGCTAGATTGAATACATGACTCTACAACATAACTGTCGCCAGGCTTTGAGTATTTTGTATATGAGTTACGCAAATATCCTGCAGATCTGGTAGCGTCTTGTGACGGGTCGTTGAGCTCCCTAAAATAGGGTTGAGCTACACGATGACTGATACATACATGCCGTCTGTTGGGACAGGTCAGTTCAAAGCTACAATGGCTCATTCTTCAAAAGGCTCTTCCAGACATTGCCCTGCATTGTTAGACTCACATAAAATTCTAATAATATAATGTTTGGACTTTAAAAGAGACTACGACCTCCGAGTTTGTTTCGGCGTTTCTTCTCAGGGAACAGTCAGCTAGGAAATGCCGGCGCCATCTAGTTTTAAAAAACATTGACCAAAAATGTTGACGTGTAAAAGTGTCTTATAAGATCTAATTACAGAAATAAACATTTCATTTCATTTCAATTACACAGATTGAGTGCACCTGACCAGCCAGTGCACGCTTTGGCAGTAATAGTGCAGCTTAACTCGGTTGTTTATTTATAAGGTCAAAAGTTCAGATACATGTTATCTGAATTTGCGGCCGTGTCAAAACATTTTAAACCATATAAATAAACAGCATGAATCGGCGATGGCTGGTGTAGGAGCCAGATGAATATACTGTTATTCATCCAGCTAGTGCGCCGACCGTCGCTGCCACCCCTGGCGGGGGTAACGTCCGGGCGTGGTCGTATATTCATTTTCCGTTGGTTTCGACTATGAATCTAGATGCATAATTTGTAGATACAGATAGGTATATTGAGACCTGCGCGCTATCGAGAGCTGCGCTGGGGTGCGCGCGATCGATCCAGGTACCTGGACCGAGCTATGTCTGTGCCGCCGGGCGGCTTCTGTATCGGCGCTCCCCTATGCTGTTCCTCCTACACGTACATTCCAATACGTATATGCATTTCCAATTTCGGAGGGTGGTCTGCGATCAATAACGGCTTAATTAAGACTGGAAGCTATTTTTTTCTATTTCATATATGGATACGTACCACGATATGGCCGTTTCCGTCAATATTATGTTATTTTAATGCTGTGTATCATGTTATACATCTTAGCTAAGCACGACGGATTATATTAAATAATGAATACCTACCAAATACCTAAGCCCTTAGAATATATACAGGGTGTGGCGTAAGTAATGGTCCACCGTTCAGGATTCGATGAACCATATAATTAACTATAACAATTAAATTTTTTAACCATTATTACCCAATTATTTTTTTTACAAAAATTGCTCTTGAACTTGATGGTGTGTTAAAAATTGGGGTTAAAATTAGAGAAGAACCAACTTTTTCTTCAAAAGAGCTGAATTTACATCAAAAAATCATAATTTATCATGATAGCTCTAGTATTCAGCAGTAATTAACAGAAATCAAAATGAAAAAATAATAGTTTTTGTTGAAACTACAAACAAATATGTAATAAAAGGTAGAAATTTCGTAAATAAAAGACAAAAATGAAATATTTTCGGAACCCTTGGGTAAAAATGTTTAAAATTTTTAATTGTTATAGTTAATTATCTGGTTCATCGAATCCTGAACGGTGGACCACTACTTACGCCACTATCTGTATAATTGCATCAAGGTTGCCTGGAAGAGATCGCAGAAAGCGATAAGGCCGCCCATTGTATGTTTTTTGTGTTAAATGTTCTTGTTGTTATGTATTTTCTGGTGTACAATAAAGCATATATAAATAAATAAATAATTACACTAGTTTACATGAGTTTTGTCCATGAAATGGAATTTATACGGTTACTTTACTTTGGGTATCCACAACTCGGAATAAAAAATAAAAAAAATGAAAATAAATAATAGTTAAAAAAAACTAAAAAACACGCTTCCATTGAAAACCAAACTAAAAAGTACAAAATAATGGAAAAAAAGCGTGGGGTGCTTTTTAAGGTATTTATTTAAAAAAAAAATGTAAACTAGTGTTATTAGAGTTCCACTACTTAAGCACATAAAAATAAACGCATTTTTATTTATTATATTATTATTACTGAAACACTGAGAAATATTAACAAAGGAATTAGGGATCATGCAAATTCGTTGTTTATTTATTTTTTTTGTTTCGAGTAGGTACTACCACAATTCACGGGTAGGGTTTTTTTAGGAGATAAGGGTGTATGATTTGATAATAAACTACATACGACAGTGACTTGTTGTTTGCGCGTGCATAGAATCAGAGTATTTGATTCAGACCACCCATCTGTCTCACTTAGATAGAACACCGGAAACCATTGATAAATCCTAGATGCAGAGCTTGTCCCGCCATCGTGGTAATGAAACCAACAAAACGAAGTCGTTATAATACAGAGAATCGACTCTCGAATCGAAATCGAGCGGAGTGGCTATATTTTTTTGTGGGTGAGAAATCATCAAATAACGTCTACCGCTCTTGGGTGGAGAAGGGCATGTCAGACTTTTACTGACTAAAACCCACCCGTGTTTCTTCAGTTGCCCATGTGCCAGGGTCCCGTTATCTGTTTCGAACAAATCTTGCGACCCCGGCTGGCATCGGAAGGGCTTATTTCATTGTTAGGTAGATCTGCTCTGAATCTTATAATAGATGATGATGGAGCAAACCCTTGCTGAATTATTTCAATATTTCATTATTGCTTCATAAAGTTACTGTCGAAGCATCCAGTTCAACTTTGTTTTGTTTCCTTTCAGATCACGGTGGAACAACTTAAAGAGAAAGTTAGGGAGCAGATGGGCATAGAGCCCAGCTTGCAGCGTCTCATATTTTGCGGCAGAGTACTACAGGACGAGAAGAAACTCTCTGAATATGGTACAGTTTAACTGTTATTTAGTTCTCTTAAGAAAAACTGACCGAACATTTGAGGTGCCAGTATCATATAGAAGGCAACTAGTACACATACGCTAAGCGACGAAACTGTTAAATTTTAACGGACTCGCCTCAAATAGGAATCACCCCTGTTTCGGAAACCTTTGAAGCCATGTTTTGGGCGAGATAAGACTTGGTCTGAAGTAATCAATTTTGATAGCATTCTGGTTCTTACTGCATGGACTGCATTCGAAAGTTTTTAAATTCCTGCATTCAAGTTTCCTGTATCTTTGAATGTATGCGTCATGATAACGTATCCTTATGTATCTGTTTCCAGATGTCGAAGGCAAGGTCGTGCACTTGGTACAGCGTGCACCTCCTAGTACCGAGACTCGACAGAGCTCTCCGACTGCTCCTACTGCGAACGCAGGAGCCGAAACCCAAAATGGCACCCCGAATATGCAGCAACAGATAAGGAGGCTCATGGTAATTATTCTTGTTTTACTTTTATAATGAAGCAGGGTCATTGAAGACTCATAGCACACCGTGTTCCTCGATACTGAATACTGTATGGGAGGCACAACCAGTCAATCTACCATAGCTGTGTAAGGGTATGTGAAGTGGAATTGTGAGCTAAAATTGCACACATAGAATTTCTGCTCACCTTTCCAATTCCTCGTTCAGGTCTGGTGTAAAATCAGCCTAAATGCAGGACTTGGAACCGGTATCAAAAATAGTAATTAGTAAGTAATATTAGGTTATGTTATGGTACTTAACAGTTCTAGCCGTTTCGAGACGGATACCGGTAGGTACTCCACTTAAAAAACCGGTACCGAATTCAGGTACCCAGCGAGTACCACAAATCTCATATTTGTACGAAGAACCTCATATGGTATGGCAACCTTTAAGTTATTTTTCTAATGAATATTAACTCCTTTTTACCTACTAAATCTGTTTTCTTAGTTAGAATATTTATTTGGTATCGGTTTTGGTAGTATAGGTACTACTCTGGTGCTGGTATCACACCAAGGCATGAGGTACCGGTTTCTCAAAAACACCGGTATTTTAAACCCTGCCTGAAACCCCAATTCTAAATAGGTATTATAATGAACACATTTGTTTTAGTAATACGTTTATTCTATTTAAGTGGATGACTTAAACTAACTTTAATGTAAAATATGTGTAGGTAGGGTAGGTTGTGTGTGTGGAGAGTTGAAGAGGTTTGAAGAAAACAAGTCCGAAGTATAGGTAAATGAAGATAGAAAGAAAAGTTTATTATACAGGTTACAAGAGTTTTGACACACAAGAGTTACCTATCAAGAAGAAGGAGTGATCTTATTTATGGATAGCACAGAGTAAACATATCGTGAGTAAAGCTAGGTCTAGATTTTAGAATGCAAAATAGTAAGGCGGTAGCTACAAGCAGAATACAATATTAAAATATAGGTAGGTCACTACATATGTAATATGTATCAATTTGTAATCCCATACTATACTGCATTTTCTACTATTCCAGTCGCTCGCTGGGCCTCCTGATTTCATCATGGAGCAACACCAAGCCATGACGATGTCACCAACCACCGGCCGGCTCGAGTTCATCCGACGGATGATAGCCGAGATCAAAACATCGCTCGCCTCCCTCAGAGCACACGTCGAAGGAGAGGTAAGACGTAGTAGTAATTATTACAAGCATCGTATTCTAACACAAATAAGGTGTGTAGTAGTGCAGTATTTTTATTATTCTAAAGTAATTTTGAGTGTTTGCAGTAATGGCTGTATCGTGTTAATGTTTCTGTCTATCCCTATCCTTTTTAACATTGATTGCAAAATGACCCTATATCAATCCATGTGATAAAATTCACCACACTTTACATGGGGGTACTTAATGAACTATAAGGAGGCAAAATTTTACCGTCTACTTCTTCTACAGTTGGACAGTGCAGTGACCGAGTGATGGAAATATTACCAAATCGTTTTTTTTTTTGCTCACGGAAAGTACTTAACGCTTTCGATCAGTCAGTTTAACCAAATAAATCATTTCAATTATCAATTATTATACGAAATTATAATAAGATATACACAGTTTTAACAAATTGTTTAATAAGTCATAATATGTTTCATTGTATTATGGAATTTTCAAATGTGAGTTCACCTTGTTTTAAAACTATACTACCCGATTAATCCCTTTGAACTTTGCATGATATTACAAACGGTCCTGAATTATATGCATGTTGATGTTTTTTGTTTTGTTACATTTCAAGTAACTTTTAATCGTTCTGAGGGTTCGATGGTCTGATTTAACGAAAAATTAATGTTCTATAACCATGTTATTCACTTAATGGGCGTTAAATTTCTTCTAATAATAAACTCATCGAATTCACAAAACGCAGCAGTGCAGTAGCTTTAAAATATTTATGTATTTCTATTATATTATGATAATTAGATAGAATTATTTTCGTTTATAGTTGTTTATGTTGTCAATGTGCCTACTGTAGGAAAATAGGAGTTCACCAGCAAGCGGTGAAAGTCCTTCAGAGCAAATGGATACGGAACCCGCTACCGGTACGCAGCACGACGAGGTAATCTGTTGTTTTGTTGTAGCGGTATGAGCATTCGAGCACTTCATATGTTTTATTGACAATATTATAGAATTTTCTGGTGTATTTAAGCGACCTATGACACGACGATAGTCCCAAAAAGTATTAATCGTGAAAATAAACTGATACCAATGGAGCAAGTTCCCTATTTTAAGAACGATTATGGGTCGTTCTACTTTTCTACCGACAACGGTCTGTCCTTCGTTTTGTTATGGCATCTCGTTGGAGTATTGATATTTACGGTTTTTTTATTTGGTTCAAATAACCGTCCGTATTTTTCTTATCTATTAATATTATGTCATTTTTCATTTTCTCTAACCAGCATATTTAATACGTCTTTTTCCCGTAGAACGTCGTGACGGAGTGGTAAGCCGAAATGTGGTCACCACATAAAAAAGCCACTTTGTTGCATTATTTTTTTCTAAGACAAACATAAAAAAAATATATATTTGCCGGAAAGAAAATTTAAATTAGTCCTAATGAAAACACAAATGCATTTTTTTAATCCCACTCAGAAACCACAATTATGGATTGTTCAAAAACCAAAAAACAGAAAAACTTCGTTTCACTGTCGATAGAAAAGAAGAACAACCCTTATATTCTTGTTGCAGTTTCAAGCTGTCCTAAATACCTCTAATTTACCTACATTTTTGACATTTATGGTCGTTGAGATGAATACAACTACATTTTGAAACAGATTCTTGATACAACAAAACAATTAGGTTTAACGATAGGGTAGGCATTTTATATTGAAGTGGTTTTCGGAAGACTCATCTTTGTAAATGTTTAATGATTACGATCGATGTAACTACTGCATATATATATATATCGATCCAGATAGTGGTCAGCACGTGTGTGATGTTGTGAATCGTGACTTTGAATAAGTTATGGTTTGTGGAACTGTTTGTTCTGCACTAAGTAATCAACTGCCATGCATTTTAAAACTTCATAAAACCACTGCGTCATTTGATAAAGAACTTTAAATTTATCCAGTGGCGTAGGTAGTTCTAGAGGGGCCTTGTTATCATGACTTTTATGGGGCCTTTTTACCTGACTGCAGCCAATCTTAAAAATATTTTTTTGATAAATTGAAGAAAATCTCCTGACTCGGGAGGATAAACTTAGCTGCCATTGTGATTATTAAGAGAATGCAAAGTGCGCTCGAAAATTTGGGCACCTTGACTTGGAGGCTAAATTGTGTTTGATTTTACTAAATTAATAGAAGAAGTTAATAAGAATTGTCCTGCTCCTGTAGCATGAAGCCTTTGTAGAAATAATTGCTAGTATAGTAGTACCTAGTGTAGTTGTATTCAAGCATTACGGGCCTCTTATCAAAAAGTATTTGAGGTGTTGAATAATATTTTAAAAAATGCTTTATAATACGTCGGGGCTCGAGGGGGGCCTGTAGCTTGGGGACCCGTATCTTTTATATGGCTGAAACGGTAGCTACGCCCCTAAATCAAACCTATATTAGATGATTTTGCAACAAAAAGTTCGTACTTGAATCTGGTATCAATGCAAAATGTCATGTAAGAGCAATTTTCTTGCTCAAAAATCTGAATTTTATTGCTCCACTGCCGTATTATAGCGTGTTTTTCTTGCGTGAATACGTTTGTTGTGTAATGTCCTTAGTGAGCTTAATAGGCTTAGTTGAAATATTGTTTGATAGATATCTTGTGGTATGTATGTACTTACTCATATTCATTAATCTCGTTATTTTGTAAATTGTTCATTTGATTAGATTATTCTAGGAAGTGGGGAAATGTAAGTGTCCGAAGTGTAATGTGTTATTGACAATGGGATCGACATAGTTATTTATTATGTACAAAGTTGTAATGAATGTCTAGAAAATAATAAAACAGTCATGAATTATACCTAATCTGATGCACCGAAAAATAAGCGAGCAAGCATTTTGCAAATCAACAGTCGAACGAGTAATTCACTATCGATAAAAACATGTAACCAAACTTACCATCATTGTGTTGGTGTGGAATTTTTTTCACGTACTTACATCATGTTATTAACATCAAAAGGAAAATATATAAAATATTTTAACTTGTTTATGTATGATTGAATGCAGCCCGAACCTCAACTTGACGAAAATGGTGATGAAACCACCGACGTAGCCGCCCGTGCTCAGAATGCACGACGAAGGTGGGTTCTGATTTCTCCTATTAGGCTTGGGGCAAATCTGAGTGGAAAAACACAGCAAGATGTCGCTCGTGGAACATCGTCCCACCATGACAAGTGCAATTGTTCTGAAAGAGCCATATCTTGGCGTAAAAACCGCAAATCTATGACGTTGTAACAAGCAACCGAATTGCGCGCAAATTCCTGCCGTGTTTTTCTGCATACATTTTCCCCATGTCATTTGAACCACATAAATTATCGAAGTAAAATATATGTCTGCTGTCAACAAAAGAGATAAGTATGCAGGTAACTTAAAATAATCGTGAACTTTAATTTTAGTCAGTCGAAGTTCTTTTTAATGACATGATGATGAATGATAAGTGTTTAATTAAAAAAAAGTTATTACCTACGATAAAACAATGAAATTAAGTTAATTCCTGGTCTGCATGCCAACTGTTTTGTTGATATTGGTTCAGTACTTACCTACTCATGGACGTCTCATTAAAATAATCAATCTTATATTAACCCTTATTAAAAAGTTGGTATAGTTATTTTTGAACGCTTTGAATAAAAATGTGATAGATAGAAGAACACTTCAATTTTGTTGCCAATATTGCTCGTCAATTCAAAATAAAAGTGATTACTTTTAAAGAAATATCCCTGATTGCGGTAAGGAACTAAAATCAAACTTGGTTTGGCTTTGGCTTCTAATTAATATCATTTTTCAAATTCCTTTGTTCATTTTTACGTACAGGTGACCTACGAAACGAAGTCCAAAGAAAAAGTAAGCTAAAGGCTGCCAAAACTTGGCATCCCCATCCCCAGTCATTATTTATAGTTAGGCATTAGGCGGCTTTTAATATTTTTTGAGAATTTGGTGCTTCAGTTTTTATCTTTCTATTTATTTCCTATATAAAAATTTAAGTTAAATGAATTTTATTTTATTTGTTGATTTATGAAAAAAGAAAATACGACATGTCAAGTTTCCCCTTAAAATATTAAAACTCGTCCAGCTCCTAAACTATAAATAATTGGTGAACATACATGGTATGGGGTATTTCAAGAAGGTTTTGGGGTTTTTTTTAAATTTGCTTTGGATTTCGTTTGTCGGACTAACCTGTATTTACCAAATGATAAAAAAATGAAAAATGAAAATGCGCTAATTAAAATTAATACTTAAGAAAAAAAAATAAGGTGCGCGCAGTTCTAAATTAGACCCATTATTCCGATAGTTTCGAGTTTGAATAAAGTCTATTTTATTCACAATTTGTGACATTTTGTTTTTAATTCATAATGTCGTTACAAAACATAAACCACAATAAAATTGCTTTGCCAATAATTGTTTAGGGGGGATATTACACTACAATCATATTGCGTCTAAAATCATATCACTTTATAAATGAAATACTGTTCTTTGGTAACCGCGTCGCTGGAGAATTCCTGAACGGATTTGTATTTTTTTTTATGTTCGTAACAGTCTAAATAAGGTTTATATCGACAGAATAACCAGAAGCGAAGTTGAAGTGAAGTTTCCCAAAAAATAAAAATCGGGGATAAAAAGAACGTCCTTTTTGACACGCTATACAATATCAATAAAAAAATACCTCAAAAAGCACCAAACGCAATTTTCCATTTTCTACTTTTAGTTTGCTTTTCTATCGCAGCGTGTTTTTAATTTTTTTTAAACTATAGTTTTTTCTGTGGTGTTTTTGAATGAATTATTGTTTGGACAGGACAACATCTGACGGGTCAGCTGGTCCTATTTAAAACACATTATACCGAAACATACAAATGATTCATACGTCTTTATTAATAGTCATATATCTATGGTCCTAGAAAGTGTAATGTCCCCCATGTTCAATGTTCATTTAAAATCTAATAAAATTTGATTTGATTCCGAACCTAGACTTTAGAAATGCGCTTGATCATCTTGCTGTCTCTCTTGCACATACAATTGTAGGTCGGAACAGATAGTTAAATTTGGAACAGCGATCTTAACCAAACATGTATGGCAACACAGTATGGTAGGCAAAAGAGGGGTACATTTTAAACGAGTGTAATAATGATAATAAGGATAATTTTTTCTAAGGGATGACCTCGGAAAAATGTTTTGTTTTTTTGTCATTTTTTGGTGTGATCCAATATTAAAAGTTGTTCGTTGTCATGAGTAGTACCCGCTTCTTAAAGTATATAACCATATTTTTCCTGCCATTCTGCATAAGATATCGTTATGAAATTGTTACTGCCTTTTCCGATCTACGCTCATCATTTCTAGTTTACTAACAATTTATTCATTATCTTATCAAAATATCAGACATCAACGTATGATGACAGATATTTTGATATATTTGAATGAGTCTCGACCTCCCCACGAAAGGAGCTACAGAGCAATTCGAGCATTGCGTGCCCGCCACTCTCGACCCCGCGACCTCGCGCAATTGCTCGAAGAACTGGAGACACTTCAAGAACAATTTGCTCCCTACCGAGCCAACTACGTCAGGATGCTTCGCGCTGCTAATGATCCTGAGGTCAGTACCCTATTTCATATTCTCGCATTACTTGTTTAATTTTTTGAACGCTACGTGAAACATACGAGAAAAAGAAATGCGGTGCACCATAACACGAAATAAACAATTCAACTGATTTCAAATACTACTTCAAAAATGTAAATAAATTAATGTAAATGTACAGCACAGTGGAAAGTAAAAATAGAGTATGATGTTTCTCCAGTGGGAAGTAGTACGGGGGTTAAAAAACAATTTAGTGTAATTAGTAGTGTTTGTTCGAAAACTAAAGACATAAAGAAATAAAATGTTTATCAATAAAGTTTGGGAATCCATATGCTTTTTCTAGGTAACTTCACTGAATTTGTAGCTTAGCATGACGGGTACACCGATGCGTTTTTACTTTGGCGTTCAAAAGGTTGTTAGAATTGACGTAACTTTGGGGCAACGGGCCTCGGGAGGAAGCTTTTGCCCTGCAGTGAAGAAAGGGTTTATAGAAATAATAAAAGGCCTTCATATCTCTTCCTTGGGAATCCTAAAGTACTCAAAAAAGAGAAATAGTATAGTATATTTGGTAATGCTGATAGCGGTGCTGAAACATTTATTTATCTATTTATTTATTAAACAAGGCACACCAACGACATATTTACAAAGATAATAACATTAGGTGAATACGGATCTTTAGTTCTGTATAAATACATCACTTAAAGGCGTGCAAAAAATTCTTGTTAAAAGGTAAAAACTGTTCGATTACATTTTTAAAATATGAAAATATTACAAATTGAAATTAAATGATAAATTAAAAATCAAATTAAAAATTACAGATTATGGATTAAAAAAATTGTAGATTTTGTCACATTACACTAAGACAATACAACCATAAAATTAAATTAAATATACAAACACACGGAAAAAAAACTGAACATAGATTAAAATATCATGCAGAAAAATGTATAAATGATAAAAAACTTTTTTACAAAAAAAAACAACCGACTTCCTTAAAAACACTACAAAGTGAAAAATAACATTAATTTCGGAAGTCGGTGTCTTAGGATCTGTATTTATGGTTTTTTTTTGCCACCGACTTCCGAAATTAAAGTTATTTTTCACTTTGTAGTGTTTTTAAGGAAGTCGGTTGTTTTTTTTTGTAAAAAAGTTTTTATTTTTAAATTTTTAGTTGTGATATTTACCCCGCACTAATTCCAAACAAACAATGCATATTTATGCGATAGCAGAAATCGCGGTTGATTTGCTGTCATTTTTTAAAGAGTTCCGGTGTCTGTCTGCCGAACTCATCATCAGATCTATATAAAATTTACATGGGACCATTTCGGAATAAACCCCTTTCGAACAAAAAAAGAATTTTGCAAATCCGTCTATAGGTATATGACGGAGTTATAGCCGAACATACATAAAAAAAAAAAACATATAAACATCCGAATTGAGAACCTCCTCCTTTTTGAAGTCGGTTAAAAATATAATAAATGGCCAGGCCAAAATGATTAAGGCTGCTTTTTTTTTATTAAGCAGACAGTAGAATGGGTAAGAGCCCACTCTAGTGTCTGCTGAGGAATCAATTCTCGATGTCAACGAGTATGTCTATCTAGGACAAGATATTCACTGTTAAACCCGCGATGGTTTGTGTGGTATGATCAATTGTAAAAGTTCATGTAAATTGTTATTTTTAGAATAAAAAAAAAATAAAAATAAATATCTTCTAACTCCTGATCGATAAGGAGTTGTACCTTCCATCATCAGCTCAACGGAATATAAGAATACAAGTAACGGTCTAAACGTGCCTATAATATTCAAAGAATTATCCCCTAACCTTCTAACCTTTCACTGTAAGTTCCTATATGTACTGTTCACCGATGAGGAGTTCCATGCGGTATCTTCGAAGACTATAATTAGTTCACCACGGATGGATAGATAGAACCAGCAATTATTTTTGATCTTTAGTACAATATCCAAATCACATTACGTGTACTGTTTGTTTTTGAGGAGTTCCTTCGTTTATCTCCCAAAGTATACATCAAATCTTCACAAAATTAATATGGGACCACCTCAGGAGTATACCCTTACGAATAAAAAAATAATTTTCAAAATCGGTTGACAATTGGCGGAGAAATCGGTGAACATACATAAAAAAATAAAATAAAAAAAAATACATACAGTCGAACATATAACCTCCTCCTTTTTTTGAAGTCGGTTAAAAAGAAAATACAATGTCGTTTCTTACTCTAATTAAGCTACATGCAATTGATATATTATTAATTTAACCGCAATGACGGTCATCTTGGGAAATTGTAACACCAAATATGTCAAATAGGGTGTGCTATAAGTACACGTCTGCCCAACTCTTTCTCAACAAGACGTGATGTTATGTATGTTTAAATTATGTCAAAAACGCTGCCTTAGAAACAATACCAGGTTATTACTATAAATTACGTTTCCGACGCCGTAAATGGTTTCAAACAACTAACTAATTAATGATATTTCAATCCTAAAGCCTCCTGTATTTACCGAGGAAGAGCGCATTAGCGCACAACGCACCGTGGACATGGTATCGGACATAATGCACAGCTTCGCGCATGCATACCACGCCGTCAGCGACATCAACTTCCAAGTCGGCCAGCGCAATCCGCGCCTCACGTCTGACGTCAGTGTGGTTCGCCACCCTATGCCGATGCAGGTACATACGGTTTTAATTTTTAAGACCTTAGCAGACATGCTACCTTAAGTTTTAGGATCGGTGATGCGCTATTTTACAAGTTCATTAATGCTGCAAAGCCACTTGAGGATTTCGTTTTTAGTAGAAATAACAACATCCATACATTTCAGCTATTGCTTGTGTTAAAATAGCATGCCATTTAAAACCGCTAATCGACTTGATTCCGATTATGTATAATAATTTAAATATGGGTTGTTTGGTAGGCACACATCAATGTAGTTCAATCTAATCGGCGCTCACCGCAACAGCAAGAACAACAAACGTCAGCAGCGCCACAAGCACCATCAGCGCCATCAGAGTCAGCAGCGCCAGCCGCCCCAACAGTGCCATCCGCACCAACAGTGCCATCCGCGCCAACAGCGCCATTAGCGCCAACAGCTCCACCTGCGTCATCAGCGCCATCTGCGCCAACAGCGCCGGCTGCGCCAACAGCGCCAACTGCGCCGTCTGCGCCAACAACGCCTGCTGTGCTAGCAACGCCTTCTGAGCCAACAACGCCATCTACGCCAACAGCGCCATCTGCGCTAACTACGCCAATAGCGCCATCAGCGCCAACTACCCCAACAGCGCCAACAGCACCATCAGCGCCGTCTGTGCCAACAACGCCATCAGCGTCGTCTGCACCAGCAGCGCCACCAGCGCAGTCGGCACCATCAGCGCCAGCAGTACCGTCGGCACCATCAGCGCCGCAAGCGCCACAGGCGCCACCAGCGCCACAGGCGCCACCCGCGCCACAGGGAGCACCGCCGGCCGTTCCGCAGTCAGCACCTAACCCCAACAATATCCAAGTGCAAGCAAGGGCTCCTGGCTCACAGTCATCTAACACGAACAGAGCTCACGCCGGTAGGACCACCCAACCGACTGTCAACATAAACATTCAGCCAGATCCCATCACGTATCAAGTAGAGATAGAAACAAGGGTCCCAATCGCGTTCCCCTTAGAGAACGCTCTGCTGAACGGGTTGACTAACGCTACTGCTGTGGTTAACGCTCCAGAGGGGCAGGGACAAGGCGCGGGCGCCGCCGGCCAGGCCAATAGGCGTCAAGTGCTGCTTGGTAAGATGTTTTCAAATAGAGGGGAACTCCTTGCCGTGCTCCTTACTGCGCGTAATCTGCCTCTAATCTAGTTAGATTAATTTGACGTGTAGCTACGAGTAAACGCCACCGGCTCAATCTTTAATAGAGTAATGAAATTACTCATGCTATAGATGTAAACATTAATTAAAATTCCGTGAATTCATTACTTTATTACGGTAATTTAGTCAATTATAATTCAGTAAATAGATTGCTTAATAAGTTCGACTGTATGTTCGACTCATTGTATTAATTTTCATGTATTTGTCGTAGATTTTGAGAGTTTGTTTAGAGGATTGAGCCAAGCTGGCAATCTTGGTGGAGTAGAGGTCGTGATGAGCATGGAGGAGATACCGCACGGAGGTTCCATCGGGTTGGGCACCATTGTGCAAGGCGCTAATAACTCTGCGTTACATGCTGCGGCCCCGCCACAGCCGCAACACGCCGAAGGTAAACACTACTTTTACACACTTCATTTAAAAATTCTCCTGCCCTTATCCCAATTTATTTAGGGTCGGCGCAACTTGTCTTTTTCTTCCACACTTCTCTATTAGTCTTCATCTCAGTAGTCACTCCTTACTATCCATATCTTACTATACAGGATGTAAGGGTAAACACCGTTGTTACTTAACCCATGGGTAGTTTGACTTAAATGTAAAATAACAAAGCGAGTAAAAAAAACCCCTCTCCCCCACTCCCCCTCTCTCCCTCTCTACTCACAACAAAAAAAAACAACAATATACAAAATATATACGGTCGAATTGAGAAACCTCGTCCTTTTTTTGAAGTCGGTTAAAGCATGTCGTGACAACTTTTCGTAAGATTTTTTTCGTCTAGCCTCCTTTCACAACGCGCGATAAGGAACTTCGTTCCAAAAAATATTTTCGTAAAAAGGTTTAGAATGAATTTACGCGCGAGAAATGAGCGACGCTACGACGCGGCGTTACGTGTGCTCGCTAGCGAGACTGACCGCTGACTGACAGGGGTCGCGACCCGTGTGTCGGCGTCGGGCAACGCGGCGTATTGAGACGCAAGTTTGTTGCCCTCGCGCATAGGGTGAAATGTTCTTATGGAAAAATGCAGATTTTCTTTAAAAAAAAAGGTTGTTTTTTTCATTGATTTTACGTTCTATTAACGAAACCAAATCACTGGTTTCAAGGATAACGGTGTTTACCCTTACATCCTGTATATATAATTCACACAGTCCATACATCGTTTCTTTGGTCTTCCTCTACTCTTAAAGCCATCGACATTCATACTCAATACTTTCCTCACGACATTTTCCTCATTCCTCCGTATCACGTGACCATACCATGACAACCGATTCCCACACAACTTTTCAGTTATCGGTGCTACTTTCAGACTTCCTCTTATATACTCATTTCTTATTCTATCCATTCGTGTAACACCACACATCTCTCTTAATATTCTCATCTCAGCTGCATACAATTGCCTTTCATTCATCCCTTTTGTGGCCCAACATTCTGACCCATACAAGACCTTAATTGCATTCATTTTTCGTCGTAATATCCAACTTAGCGTCCAACGACTCTTCTAAAGCCGTTTTTTAAATCTTTACTTAATTTTTTACTATATCATAGTCCTTATTCCCTAGTATTCCTCGCACCGATGCCATGGGGCGGACCGCCAAGCGCTGACTTGCTCCAGAACATCGTGTCATCAGTGATTCGTCAGGGGCTCGTGCCTGGGATAGAAGGTGTCACCCTGCACATTCCCACGACGCCGCCTCCGCCTAATCCATCACAACCTACTTCGGTGTCGGTCCCTCCGGTTCCGATATGGCATCCGGCTCAACTTACAGAGCAGGCCGCAAATGCCGCACATGCCGCTCAGGTCGCACATAATCTGGCCGCAGGGCTCCCGGCTCCCGTACCCCGGGAATATCTACCAGCGAATCATCCCGCCGCTGGCTGTAAGTTATTTATGTTAATCGGATTATTGATATCATCATCATGATCATCATTTCAGCCTGCACGTCCACTGCTGGACATAGGCCTCCCCCAAGCCCCACCACTTCCACTGGTTTTGTGCTTCCACATCCACCGGATTCCTGCCGCCTTCACAAGGTCATCGGTCGACCTTGCGGGAGGCCTTCCAACGCTATTTCTTCCGGTACGCGGTCGCCACTCCAGAACCTTTCCGCCCCATAGGCCATCTGTTCTGCGAGGTTGCTCGCAGAACAGATGGCCGATGGGGCCGAAAGATACATTGCGCATTGGTGCAATGTACCTTGTGTGTTCTACTTATGTTTCACGAGCTTAAATTATAGTGTTGTTTATGATCATGTAGCAGTCCAGTCTGAATTGTTAAGAAGTAAGTTGTGAGCGTTAAATAAAGTATGTTTGGCTGTGACCAGCGCCGAGCGTGCACGTGCGTCGCTCCACGACGGCCACGCGCGTGCCGGCCCTGCAGCTGGCTAACTTGATCTACGACAGATTCTTGCAGTGCGACAGCCAGTATGCGCGCCGTCATTTGCAACGCCGCAGGTACTTACTAACCACTATTATTTATTATTAACATTTGATTACAACGCTACTAAGTTCTTTTGGCACGTGGCCAAAATTCGAACTAAAGCAAAATTGTGTTGAAAAAAACGTGATGAGTTTTTTTCCAATACCATTTCATAACATTATACAATGCTTACCATCAGTGCCACCCTGCCAATGTCATTTAGGCGTTAAAACGTCTTTGTTGCAATTAGTTATCTTGATTGGCTAGTCTACTCTCTCGTGACTCCTACTGGAGGGGGGGGGGGAGAAAAGAGGGGGGGAAAGATGGTTTGTGTAAAGAATGATAAGAATTTCATTAAAAAGAAGGAACGGGTGGACGTAACAGTATCAAAGTTTGCGCTATCATGGCAGACAAACAAAAGTCTACTACCAAGGATAATAGGTCCGATTTGACAGTTTTCGAAAGATCCGCATCATGCATGCAGGTTGTAAGATTAAACTAAGACATTATTCGGAATCCGCACGCCTCTTTTTGGTTTCATTTATTTCCCTTTACCTGTTCAAAGTTTTTGTCGAACCGTAATAATCATTTTAAATCTTTTATATCGGATACATATTTCTTCTGCGAAATGTTTTTGTGAGTGTTAGAGTGAGTTGCTGGGTGGTTTAGATTCATAATTAGACCCGGTAGGTGGCGCTGCTATCGAATTCTCCGAAACAGAACCGTATCCGGTCAGCTAGTGATAATGAGTAAATTTTAAAGGGACCAACAGCAGCAGCAGATTGTTGCCCACGAGCGTGCCCAAGCCGAGCGAGTTGCTGCTCAACACATCCAGTTTCTGATGCAACGCAATCATCATATCAATGACGTGAGTACCTTGAAATAAACGGACATCGTTTATAATACCCGAGAACAATGGTGGAGTGGTGAACAGGCCTGTCTTATAGCGCAGACGCTTGTGACGGAATCGTTTTGTTCTGACAGAACAAAACAGTTCTGTCTACAACCGACAGGACTGTTCTGAAAGCCAAGTTAAGAGGCCGAAAACGAAATTTTTCGGATTTTGCTGAATAACGTGTTTTTACAGTTAAAATACTGTATTTCTGTAAATTTTAGTGTATCATATGAAAGAACATTTCAATTTTGATGAAATGAATGAGCCGCTTTTAGGTTTTATTAGACCTTATAATAAAGCAATAGATACATTTATAGAGTAAATCATGTACTGATTTATTTTCGGAATAGTTTTGCCGCTATTTTCAGTGAATTATCTACTTTATAGTCTCGAATTGTACAGGTATTTATTTTCTATTTCGTTTATTCATTTCCGTCGGTTCAGATCACGAATGAATACAAAAATTATTTTCTGATCGAGTCTGAGATTGGAATGCAAACATTATTTAAAATATGAGAATTATAATAAGAGAATAGAATACGTTTATTGATTCCAAAATTACAGTTAGAAGTAGTAGGTACACACAGACAAAACTATAGTACGTAAACTATAGTAAGCGTTTGCTTCCGGTACTATAATTTTGATTTTAGACTCAGGGATTACTATAGTTTTGATTTTAAACTCAGTGATTTCTCAAATGAAGTCGCATCCTATTTGAGGAGCAATTCTGTTGACAGAATTGGTCGTCTATTGTGCACACTGTCCCAGAAAAGTAAACTAGCCTACCCTGAATTTATTTGATAGAGTGATGGCTAATGCGTGTTTTTATTTTCAGGATCACATGACTATTATCATGCGTCTGCTCAGCAGTGCTCCATCACAGGAGACTTGGATGACCGCCTTCTTGCTGACTGTTGTAAGTATTAGTAGTCCCCAAGTGTCTCAGCACTTGATCATCATTGACACTCTCTCGATTGAAGGCATAAAATCTGGATAATAGCCGAACCGGGATGCTGACCGAACCATACGACGTCGCCATGTTATATGATTGGGTCTGTTGCCATGGTTGCCGCTTTGTTGCGACGGGTCCGTTATTTTAACACCTGGCCAGAATAACATTCAATGAAAGCGCTAAAAGGTTCTTTTGTACGTGGCCAAATTCGGACGCAATTAATGCCGCCATTTTGTTATTTTCTCTATACATTCCACTAAACTATAGCAAAAATGTTAACCAACAGCTCCCCCTGTCAATATCTCCCGATGATCAAAATATCGTTTTAGATGTGTTTTTAGAGTCAAGTAAAAATGTTGCAATATTCACAGGCTCGGCACTTGTTCATGCCGGAACCTCTGCAGTCTTCGAACGGGGAGCCCGTGCTGATCCCGCACGAATTCGTGCAACTGCGTATCCTTCTGCGTAACTACGTACAGAACTTGACAACGCGCGCCCATGCCCGTTCCACTGACCACTCCATTCTCGCAGTTACTGATTTCTTCGTCGAGGAGTTCAGCGATTTTATTAACAGAATGGTAAGTTGAAACGAAAATATTTTTTGTGCTTTGTTTAATTTCGACGCATTTTTTTTTTGCGCTGCGTAGGTTAACAATGTTTTGTTTTAGATCCGATAAAGATTCAGGAGTAGCGGCTCATGAACGATCAGATAGCCTTAAGTTACTCGGAACTGTCCGCGACCTTTTATCTAGAGAATTCTTATTTGCATATTCCCGATTATAAAAAAGTTTAATTACAAAATAGAATAGAAATAACATTAAACAGAAGTATTTTGAATGTTTGTAAAGGAAAACATAAAAACCATAGCATTAAAAATTTAAAATCAAAAAGTACTATGAGTATTTCATTGTCGGACTTATTTGGTTACATTGGACTTTACTGAAGTCGGTGAAGGCAAAATAACCTATGGAAACCAGAGGGTCAAATCTCGTAATTAAAAACGTTCATAATCTAGTCGCAGTTTGATATCGGCGACAGTCAAATGTCAAAAACTTGTCCAAAATTATGAAATTCTAGGTTTTTAGGGTTCCGTTGCCAAATGGCAAAAAACGGAACCATTATAATAGGCTGGTATTCATAAATATGGTTCAATTAAATCACTCAACCCTAACATCAAAACCATTTACAAAAAATTACAATATTGACACTACTTTTGCCATCATTAATAAGAAAAAGAAAGAAAATAAATTTATTTTGCACATACTCAAAGGCACACAATATAATACAAAAAAAAAAAAAAAATGATAATTTAAAAAGAAACACATTAAACAGTGTAAAGTGCGTGCCTGACGGCTGCGCCATAAAAGCTCAGTTCAGCAAAAATGCCAGACAACTAGTACCTGACGCTGGCTTCAACTGGAGCTGAAGTGATCATTGTAATTATTGTACAACTCTTCACAGGGCCGCATAACTCCTCTTCGCGAAGAGTTTGACGCGTATACCTCGATTCGCTCATTATTCCGCGCTCGCCTGCCTGCGCTGATCGGCGCCACTATGTCTGAATCAATGGGGGACATGTATGCAGCTCGATTTTACGCCATCTTCTCAAGGCTATACACCGATTTCTGCACGCTGATCTCGCACTTGTGCGTTGAAGGACTCGACGGCTTGCGGCTACTTTACAAGACTTTCGTGGTAAGATTCTGTTACATTAAATGAATTTATTATAACTTCCTAAGTTTATCGTTATGACTGAAAAGAAGTCTTTGTCCTGTGGTGGAAGACACACTAGTTGAGTATTGTTTTATTATAAAGTATATTTGATGCTTAATACTCAAAGGACATCAGTCATATCATCATCATTACAGCCGTAAGACGTCCACTGCTGGACTTAGGCCTCCCCCAATTTGGGGGGCTTTGCCATAATCGCCACGCTTGGCAGGCGGATTGGCGATCGCAGTATGGTGGTAAAATGCATAGAGAACGCTGCTGCCCATTCTCTAGTAAGTCCCTTAGTCGCCTTTTACGACACCCGCAGGAAGAAATGGGGTGGTGTTATTCTTTACGTCCGGCACCACACAGTCATATCATACCCAATTTTAATTATGCTAGATGAAAAATATTTGGAAATAGTACGGGTAACTTCAATTTTGGCTAGAAAATGTTGTAATCTTTTGGTCAAAAGTAATATTTGTGTCATTGTTGTTTCTGCAGGACATGAGAATCTGCTATTTTGATGAGGGTATTCGAGGAGTGGTGTTGCTTCTTGCTAATGAAAATCTGAACGCTATCATCAACACATTGGGTTCACATTGCGCTCACATTCAGCAGCATCTGCAACGTCGTCCAGGAGCTGCCGAAACGACGGTAAGATATTAGAAGATGCATAATTAATTGCGGAAAACAACTACCAAAGGTTTACAAGGTTAAGGGTAAGGTTTCAAGAACACTTAAATCCAACATATATTTACGTGGACGGATGGAAAATTCATCAATGAATAAACCTTTCAAGAAATTTGTGCCTAACGGAGTTGTAATAGCATGGAAAAAGCTCCCGGAAAATGTTGTGATAGGTTCCCAATGAACTGCTTCAAAAACTGACTGGACAGATTTTCAATCTTCAAACTATTTGAAATACACGCATTGTTGCAACTATTTGCAAAATTATTAGTTGCAAGTGGGTCTTACCAAATAATAATAATAAATGGCGAATTTGAACTAGGAACTTTCTGATTCTATGGTTTTTCCAGTCGCCCCCACCTGCGGACGACAAATCGCCGACCCCGATGGAAGTGTCGCCGCCTGCTCAAACGGCTCGCGAAGAGCCAGCGGAGATGCCACTGCCAGCCAATCCCGAGATTTTACAGACTAGTGCCGCGGCAAAGCTGGAGCAGGCCATTCCCCCCTCTTCCCCCACCCACGCCTCCGCTCCCGCCCCCGCCCCCGCTGGCACACAAGCCACCACATCAATAGCCTCCTCCCCCGCCCGCGCCCCCCACACTACAACATCCAACACGGCCCCCCAGTCGCCCGTCACTTCGCCCAGTCGTGTTATGTGAGTTCTAAGGTACCCCTCAGACTAAAGATTTTTAATCGGCCGATAGCTTAGTAGGCAAGTTTTGTTTTTTTTTTGGGCATTTCTCCTTTTTTCTTTGTTAAGTCTCCACAGGCCTAGATGCACTTTAATTTTCTAACTATGCTAAACGTCTACACATGCTTACTTTTTCAGAAGGCTTGTGCTGATCATTCATACATTAGTCATAGATCCACCTGTACTCCCAAATTAACCCAATCCAATTAACCCACAACTCCTACATAATTTCGTATTAGCTAAATTTATTTTGTGTACTGCATCTAAATGGGCCATATCTCCTCCTTTAAAACCAACTAAACTATTGGCTGATTAAAAGTTTGTTATCCACAGGGGTGACTTTAGATAATAAGGTTCACTTGTAGATAGCAGCAAACCTTAATTCGATGAACATGTTATTAATTTGTGATCACCATTTAGGACCCCGAAGGAACGGAGTGAGCCTACAACTCCGACGCGCAACACGAGTGACCAAAACATACGATTCGTAAGTGTTACTAATTCATAATAACAACACAAACCACGAAAGTGAAAACCCTACTCAAATACATACCTGTAGTTAGTTCGCCTAGAAACGTGTATGTTCAAATTACAAAATTAGAATTTTAAATTGCTACAATATTTAAATTTCTCCGAATAAACAAGTGGCACCTACTTCAAGTCGGAAGAACTTGGAGCTGTTACAGCGTGTTTACGTAATCAATTAATGATGAAACGTGCAAGTAAATAGATTAATAGTGGCGGAAATGGCACAGTTCTATTAGTTGCCGTTGCACATGCACTGCTTAATGTTCGGTTGTATCGGGCGCTATGCAGGTACCTCCGCTGATGATTTTGCAGCACTGGGGTGAAGAATGGGTGCCAGTGTTCACTCGTGACCAACAGAATCAGCGCGCGGAGCCGCAGGAGCCCTATAGCGATGCGTACATCTCGGGAATGCCGTCGCGCAAGCGCCGGTGTCTGCGCCAGACTCGACCGGCAACCACTCTAAATGGATTTATGGAAGGTATGTAATCTTCCTTTTTGTTCTATAAAAGACGAATTCCACCAATGAAACGCACGTCAGTGTTAATATTCCATAAAAATTATGACACTGACAGGTCTTGAACGCCGTTTATATATACTGATCGTGTTCAGTTTCTTTGGTGCAATTTGCCCTTAATTTTTAAATGTTAGAATTACTAACTCACATAATGTTAAAGAGTTGAGTTGTTGATTAGTTTAAAATTAAAACTATGAATCTTTATTTTAAATTAAAGTTGTAATCGTGAAAGAAGTAAAAAACAGTTCCACATGCCTCTGAATGGAATAATTTGACAGGTTTTTGACATCTTTCTTCATAAACAGCACTGTTTTCTTCAAACATTTGGAACAATACAGGACAGTAGTCTGTTCCAATATTATCTGATGAAAGTGTAAATAAAACCTGTTCAGGTAAAATTCTTACAAACTCATCACTTACTAAAGGATTTTTTAGTACCACATTCGTCAGTTAATACGGTTTTACCTTTGTATCTCACAACACATTCCAATAATTATTGTTTGAAATTAAAAAAATCAGCGGTGCCAATTGATTTTTCACCTGCAAAGGCAAAATGAAGAACATCTTTAGGGTAATTCACAATTAGAATTTTGGGTTTTAGTATTCAAATAATCAAATTAAAGCACTCAATTTGTAAGTGGCCAGTACAGGTACGATTCGTGATCCATTTGTTTACATCTTCTTGACATTCTCTTAAAACAAACTACTATGGCTCTAAATGAACGTCATGACATCTTCCTTCATAAGCAGCATTTTTTTTTCTGGGTTCGAAATTATCTAATGACGTTTCCCGTTCTGGGTGGAGCGGAAGGGCGCGTCAGATTTTTACTGACTAAAACCCACCCGTGTTGCTTCAGTTGCCTATGCCAGGGCCACGGTAACACTTTCGAACAATTCCGCAACCCTGGTAGGGCACAAGCAACACTGCTATCCACAATGCAGTTCGTGAAGAAAGTTCTGTCATATACGTGTAAAATCCAGTACATAAAATTTAGATTTATAAACTTATTTAACTTTGTAGATGGTGTTATGATAATTAATTATTTATATTATACACAGAGAGTGTGCGCGATGCTGCTAACGAGCGGCCGGCCATAGTTCAGGCGCAGACACAGGACAACGCACCAATGCGCATGGCGTTCCGCGAGTATATGCGCAACTATGTGCGGGAGCGGGCAGCCAGCTCGGCCGACTTCGACCCCACGCGGTACACGTCAGCCGCACGGTTTATTAACATGGGCAGGTACGTCATCATCATCATCTTTGCCCTTATAGGGGGTCAACGCAATGTCTTTTTCTTCCATACTTCTCAATTAGTCGTTATCTCGGTAGTTTCTTGAATAGGACATTTATTACAGCTTTTTAATCTTGTTTTAAATATAATTACAGGACAAGCAGCGTACCGCAGCCTCGGGAGAACGGTAGCGGGCCGCCACAGGAAGAGGAGTGAATCGTATTGTAAGCCATTATATTCGGCTCTACAGTAGCAGCATCGCTTTATAGTTTACGGTGTTCTATTACAGCTTGCAGTTAGGGCTCATAGTTTGAAATGGTCTCTCAATGTTCGATATAAATATTCATACAGATAATAGAAAAACGAATTGTACAGTAGAAACCCAGCTATCCCAGCCTATGGATGTATACGATTTTTAAGTCAAAATATTACACTTAAGTTTAATAAGAGTGTAACAATAAATAATTAATAGATTTCTCAAATATTTCAAATAAATGTTGACAAATTGAAGTGCACGTTCGCTAAACGCGCATCATGCGCCTCAAATCTATGCGACTCGTATATCCTACACTGAAGAAGTATTTAGTAATTAGTCATTGTTAGTAATGTTAATTGTATAGCAAAGGCTAGATGATCCCAGTCAACAATTTGTTCGGATAATCGGGTCTCTACTGTAATATTCAATACATACAAGTAGAATTGTTTTTTTTTTCGGAATGTTTACACTCTTAATGTTGTAGTAAAAATAATGTTAAAGATTTAAGTAATCAGTAAAATAAAGAAGTAGTAACAGTAAATTGTTAGGAATGTAATAATCGCCTAAGTAAGCGAGTTATCATAATTATATTTGAGTAATGATCTATGAACCGTAGAATTCTACAGTTATTTGGTGTTTAATTCTAATAATAGTGATAATTTGCCCCGTCTGGTATCAATGACCTTTTAAAATGAGAGCTACACAGGGTGATACCTTTGTGGAATCCTGCGTACATTTGAAATGCAATACTCGACATCTTACGTGTATGGCCACGGAGCGGCCATCTACGTAAAACTCCGAGGGTTATTGATATTTGACGAAGATTTGACCCATATGCCTGCTATTAACGTTTGTATTATAACTTTTGTGAGACATATTTATTAATCTATTCTATTTTACTGAAATATATATTTAGGATTATATTTATATATTTTTTTTCTGAATGTCTACAGTTGTTCAGTGTTTATTATAATAATAATTACCCATATATACTTAATCCCGTAAATGTATAAGTACAGATAATCCCGGGGTTTATTATGATAATACATATTAAACATAAATGTCTACAGTTAGAGGCGCGCGCTAACGAAAAGCGTGAAATATAAACGCGACGATTGCGTACTTCCACGACGATAGCTTTCGGTTAGGACGCGAGGCACAGTCGCGTACTATTAATTTTATTCAATAGTCTTAGTAATCCATATAATATACAAACATACATATAACTCATGCCTTTTTCCCATGAGGGTAGGCAGAAACTACGGAACGCCACCTCCTACGATCCTTACATACAAATAATAATAATCCGTATAGTATGTTTTCAGATATTCTTGGTGTTCATTAAAATATCATCATTGTAATAATCATAGTAGACCATAGATGTTAACGTTTGTATATAATCTGAATTCAAAATGATTTTCCAATTTTTTAAGAATTTGATGTCTATTCTGATAATCTTCTATATATATAAAAATGTTATGTTGGTTTGTGTACGCTTCAAAAACTCAAAAACTTCTGCACCGATCGAGCTGAAATTTTAGCATGATGTATAATCCGCATCAAGGATTGTTTATCTATTTTTTGCATCAGTCACATATCCGTAACCGCGAAAAAACAGTTTTTTTAACGATCAGCTGTGTACCAGTGACTGCGCCATCTGCCGGAAGCGAGGAAAACACTCAAATGTGCCACAGCGAAGCGTGGCAGGGTACAGCTAGTAATAAATAATATTACTTAAATCATGATTGTTTAACAATTGTTGTACTCGAACCCATAACGTTTGTATATAATTTGAATTAAAAATAATTAGCCATGTTTAAAGATTTCTGTGCCTATTCTGATAGTAATATTACTCAAAATTCATGAATATTTATACTTAGTACCTATTTAGTAGCAGTTGTTGTACTGGAATAATTACTATAAACCATAACGTTTACATATAAAATCTGGATTTAAAATAATTAGTCATGTATAAATATTAGTGTGTCTATTCTGTTAATAACATTACTCAAAAATTATGAATGTTTACACTTAGTACATACTTAGTAGCAGTCGTCGTTATGGAATAATTACTCGTTACACATTATCAACAGTCAGTATCGGTGTTTATTGTTATAATAAGAACTTTTAAATATGTGAAGGTAGTTAAATCTGTGTTTAATCTGGTACAATAATTATCCATGTTGTTAACAGTTTTATCCTATGATTATTCTGATAATAATTGTATTTTTATATTTAGTGTGGCCGAATACTCTTTTAGATTCGCATACGCCTTTCTGTACGCAGGACTCGCTTATTAGCGTAAGGCCTGTTCGCACGACGATGATCAGTAAGATAATATTACTGTATAATTTGGAAAAACATGACAGTTTCATCCTTCTTTTGTTTTAACTGAATGAATTATCGGATGTAACTGTTGACGTGGGTATACATACGTTTTACCGTAAAATATGGTACAGCGCCGTGTGACCCGCCGCTCAATTTTTTTTTGTATTTGTGTTGTATCGAAAAATAGACCTGATTTTTTGCCGAACGAGAATTTATGGGAATAATGATATCAAATTATCACATTTCGATGGCCCCACCGAATTCACGTAGCTTGGGGTATGGCATAGTCAAAGGGTTTTATTATAATTTACCGACAAGCAACGAACGAAAGATTGTAGCTTCATGCTGGTTGGAACAATTACCTACGAAATGTTTTGAGAATTACGCGCGTTTATTCCACTACTTCTGCATGACATGGTATGTGACGTGCCTGTCGCGGTTCGTGGTCATAGATGTGAATGAAAATGAAATAAAAAAGTATGAAAGAGAACCCTCTTTTTAACTGTTATTATTTGATGATTTATCATTTACTTACATTCATTAAATAAGTGATTTTGCTCATAGACATTTCGATGGGGCTATGGACTTGTTGTTTAAAACACTATTTATACGTTCTGGTTGCACAGTGCAATAGAAATCCTTTATATATTTTTTTTGTGTAGATGTGGTTCAGTTTATGAAGTAATCAATTAAATATTTACCTACTTTACTATAAAATACAATAAATAATAGGACCGTTAGGCACCCTTCTCATCTGGCGTGGGCGACAAATGTAAAACCGCGGTAACGCCGCGTGTGCTGTGAAAAGTTTTGTATTTCGAACGAAGATTATTACAAAATGAATGCGACGGATTGAAATATTGTGATTGGTTGAAAGATTTATCCACAGCCAATCGCAGCCGTTTTCGCACACTTAACAATTTTTCACACTCATTTTGCGATAACGATCGTTTGAGAAACTGGCCCCTTGGCACCTGTCCCACCGACGAGGAGGTGACTAGCTTTGGACTATTGCCTAGCACGAACGAAAAAAAAAATTGTATGTCCTGTGTCAGTACAAGAAATACATTATAGTTGATCGCTAACTGTACTTACCACCGCCGCAATGGTGAGGATTCTGTGCAACAAACAACTCGTTTTTAGTTGCTAGTTCTCCTCGTTTCTCGCTAATCGCTGGCGGTTAGACTGGTGCTGTAGTTTCGACACAATCACGTCAACGCAACGTCCAGATGCGGAGGCATCCTACATCGGTGATTACATGTGTAGTGATTTCTGGAATTAATAAACAAAAAAATAATAATAATTGTTTTATTTCAAACCTTAATTTCCGCTTACAATCCATTTATGTGAAGTATCTCAATGGTAGCCATTAGAATATTTACGAAGGTTGCTATAGGTACCTTCAGTTTTGATTCAGAATAGAAAGATGAGCCTCATCGGTCTTAACTGTTTATCAATGCACAAGGGGCGTGTTTTACAATCTTGACTATATATCTATAACTAGCACATTGCCTGCGAGTTCGTTCGCGTGACCCACTGGAACTGTGCATTTTTTCGGGATAAAAGTAGCCTGTGTTATTCAGCGATAATGCAGCTTTCTATGGGTTGAGTTTATACTAATTTTGGTCGGTTTTCTATCAACTTTTAAAATGTAAAAAGTGGTTATTGTGACATAACGATAATAGTTGGACATATCATGAAGTTTTTTGTAGTTATTGATATGGTCTTTAATATCATCGATAGATTCCGCAGCGCATACGACGAAAGATGTTTTATGGCATTTTTTTTTACAAATTGGGTTACGTTACTAAAGTTTTAGTAAGGATTTCTAATCTTTTTTAGTAATAAATATAGCCTATGTTACTCAAAGTGAATGTAGCTTTCTAATGGTGAAAGAATTTTTGAAATTGGCACAGTTGTTTTTGAGTTTATTAATTACAAACATACACACACAAAAATACAAATATTTCCTCTTTATACTCGTAATATTAGTGTAGATAGGTACTAATGGATATATATCGAAATAATTCGTCTTCTGGCTAGCCTTTTCTCAACCATATTAGGATTGACTTTCAGCCTAACCGGATGCAGCCGAATATTAGTAGGTATTGTTCATGTAGCAACAAAGCGACTGCCTATCTGCACAACCCAGTTACTGGGTGATATGCATAGATCCACCTTCGAGATACAACAGAGCTTCAGTTATAATGGACTACTGACAGAGGTCACGTGATAAATTTTTGTGACGCCCTTTTCTCCCATTACGAAAATACAAGAAATACGTTAAATTATTTTCATAACGATAAACAGGACTCAGCGAACAAAGTCGTAATCCGGTACATTTGTCCAAGTGACCAAAAGTCGTTCAGTCTAGTGTGGACATGCAAGCCGCTCTATTTTTGCTATATTATGCTAGATGGCGTTACTGTGACATGGGATCACAGTTTTTCCACATTTCTTCGCATAGCTTTTCTCATCATCAGCAGCCTATAATGTTTCCACTGCTGGGACACAGGCCTCCTCTCGGTGAGTGGGCCATAATCCACCACGCGGGCCCAGTGCGGGTTGGTAGATGTCACATGTCTTCGAATTTTTGGTTCTTAGACATGCCGGTTTCGTCACGATGTTTTCCTTCACCGTTTTCCGTCGCTTTTCTACTATGTATCAATCGCTTCGGGAAAATATAATATTTTTTGCGCTTTCCGTTGTTTACACTCCAGTTCAAGATGATTAACAATTATCGATGTTTTAATGGCAGTTGCAGTATTTATTTACTTATCGTATTAACGGCATTGTTATACCAAATGGGGTTTTTATCAGAAAGTGGAAATAAACGTAGGTACCTATACCCGATTTTAGCTTTTCTTTATGTATTAGTCATTTATTATTATGTATTATTCCGTGGCGTATGAAAAGAAGTGGGTGAAGTATGGAAATGGGAGGATGATCATGATTGTAACTTTGCCATCGAAAGTAATTTTGTCTAGCTTCATTATTGCTGTAGAGTATATTCATACATACAGGGTAAGTTTTTATCCAGTGCGCAAATTGTAACCATGAATTCTACATATCATTCTAGAACCCCTTGCGCAGAAATATTTCGTCGGTATTACAAAAAAAAAAATCTGCTGTTTCATAGAAAAATGCAATACCTACTACAGGGTCAAAATGTATGGAACAGCTGTTTTTTTTTTTTGTATAACCGACGAAAATTTTCTACGCTGGCGGGTCTAGAATGATATGCTGAATTCATGGTTACAGTATGCGCACAGGATAAAAACTTATCTTGTATAGATTACCTACTCTTGATGTTCACCCTATATCTACCTCTGCCCAAAAGGAATAAAAATCACATAGTGTTTCACGGTGGGAATTCATAACATAACATCACGCTTTGTTTACCAGAAGTGTTGGGCAGAGGTGTATCTATAGTACGTGGGACACTCAGAAAGTTATGCGAAAATAAAAAGAAGTGTTCTATAGGTAAATATTTTTTTATTAAATCTTTTCAAAATACTCTCCACTAGTCTCTATGCAAAGTTTCATGCGTCTGAACCAGTTTTCGAAACACTTTTTCCAATCCGCCGCAGACACACCGTTTACAGCCTGCTCTAACGCTGACAGCTCATCTTCCGGCGACGAAAATTGTATCCCTTTGACAGGATTTTGAATTTTTGGGAATAAAAAGAAGTCACACGGTGCTAGGTCAGGGCTGTAAGGAGGGTGAATCAGAAGTTTGACCGGCGGCGTGCTGCCCAAGAAGTCCCTCGTTTTGAGCGCGGTGTGTGTGGGCGCGTTGTCGCGGTGGAGCAGTAGCCCACGGAGCCCTGTGTTTGGTCGCTTGTTGCTCACAACAGAGAAAACTTCTACCAAGTATTTGGTAGTATACCATTTGGCGTTGATGCTGTTTTGGTTCCGTAAAAGGATTGACATCAAGTAGCCAGTCAAATCGAAAAAGCTCGCGATCAAAATCTTCCCCCTGCTTCTGGATCGCTTCACTTTGGTAGGCGTTGATTCGTTTTGAAACACCCAAAACGTCGACTGGCGCTTCGTTTCTAGATCGTATTGATAAATCCAGGACCTGTAATAGTGTCGTAAACATGCCGAGACTAGCCTGCTTCAAATTTGTTTATCATATCACGCCACCATTCCACCCGGGCCTGCTTCTGAGCATCGGTGAGGTTGTGCGGCACCCAGCGTGAAACTATCCTCCTCACGCGGAGATGCACGAGTAGAATCGAATCTCGTGAAGGCTTCCCGATCCAATCTGCAGTATGAGTTGAATCTCCTGATACGTAATTCACCCATTGTCTTGGATTTTCACTGCTAGCACGTTTTCCTCCGTAACAGCCGTCAAAGGGCGACCACTTCTTTCTTCATCCCCCAAAGTTAGTCGACCACGTTTGAGTTCGTTATACCAACGATATACAGTTGCCTTGGAAGGGCCTTCATCCATGAATGCAATTTGAAGTCAATCGTATGATTCGTCCGGTTTTAGGCGACACTTGAAATCGTAAAAAATCATAGCGCGAAAATGTTCCCGGCGCAAATCCATTTTCCAATGAGACACGATAATTTAATTAGCTCGCAAAAATTTGGAGGGAAATTTTGAAATTGGAACGTACCTATTTTTCCTTATAAATAATCATTATTTTTATAATAGTTTATAACTGGCCAGTTATTTATACAAAAAAATTTTTTTCTCAATACTTTCTGAATGGCCTGGTACCTAACTACACAGTGGGAAATCTTACTGTAAAAAAAAACTGTCTTATTGTAAGTATGTACTTACGTCCTGCATGCGTGTGAACTTTTTGTCTACAAATTAATAAACATTTGTGAATAGCAATTAAATCTACACAATCTCAACACTATTCCAACTTCTTTTTATCATTTCTTCTACTTTTTAACCGACTTCAAAAAAGGAAGAGGTTCTCAAATCGACTGTATTTAAAAAAAAAAATTTGTTACTCTCTCAGAACTTTCGATTGGGGGAACCGATTTTGATGTCTTTTTTTTCGATATTATAAAAAAAAAACAAAATGGAATTGGATGCAAAGTGATCTGAATAGAGAAGAAAATTTAAAAGTTTTCTTTTTCATGCAGTCGTCGCGCTGGCTAGTGCGATTATTCTAAAAATAAAGTTGGCGCACTCTAATGTACTTATATGCATTTTCAGTAGACTGGCGGTATAGTTTATTTATTAGAATGGTTTGAATTAAAAAAAAAAATCTTTTCACGCTAGCGAATAAAAATATGAGCAGGTGCAGCAGCAATAAAGATATAAATGTAACAACTTCAGAGTAAGTGGACTGGAAACGGTTCATAATGCAGAAGTGAGTTTTCTTCCGGAAAAATCACGCGAAAAGCGTACAATTTGTTCAATGCTCGGAGACTTTCTAAAAGCGCGAAAATGTTTTCGGAGTATAACACTATCACACTTCATTGAACTATAATATGTAACATAATATAATATTTAAGCTGTTTTTCTTGCACCTAGCATTTTCCTCTCTGTGGTGAGGTAAAAAGTTGCGTGTTTAGCTCGGCAGCAAAGTTATTCTGCGTCTCGTAACCTTTGAAATCCTCGCTTGGCTCAGGATTACAAGTACTCACGCCAAGAAACAACTTTGTAGCCTTGCATAACAAAATAACTATTTTCGCTCAGTAGGTTTTTCTTTTTTCAATCTATAGAACATAAAAGCTTTGAGAAGTCAAAAATAAAGCTTGAATATTTAAAACAAAATGGATTGAAGGTATCAATCGAATTGTTTGTGTGGAAGCGATTTAGATGCCGTAAATATAGTTTTCACAATGTTTGTCGGAATATAAAAATATGCGGAAGTATCATGCAAATACTACCGCATGGCTTCAGTTAAAATTTTGCATAAAAATTCCCTATAGTAATGGTTTGGCTGTAAAGATATCACGCTATTTACTACGGGGGATGAGCAATATTGATTAATATCTGTAATCTACTACGATTTACCACGGGATTGTTGAAAGACGACATAAAATGCAACAGTATTGCAGATATTTACGGAATTAACGTTTGAAATGAGTATCATCACGCTGTACCTTCAAGGAGCTAAGCACTTATCATGACATATAGGACCGGCTATTTTAGTTAGTAGGGGAAAGGAAGGTAAGACGCACTGTGAGACGCACCCTGAAGGTAGGTAGGTACCTATGCAAGTCCATCTTAATAATTTTGAAAGAAATAACATCATCGCTTTTTTATATGAATTATGTTGCGAAAACCTGTAGTAACATTAAATTTATTTTAAATATATCTACGGAGCTAGGACGAAAAGAAATCGCTGGACAAATTCTGTCCTATATACCTACAGGTTATTACAAACAATAAGTTCTTTGTACAGCATTTGGAATATCCGTTGGTTTGTTCTGTTTACGTAAGATGAATGAATGTTAAGAATACCACTTAGCTTGTTTATAATATATTATTTATTTATATTTTTTAAGAATCAAGTAGGTTCAATGTCCAGCACCCTAATTGCGAAACGCACAATTTATCAGAATCTGAATGGGATTGAAGATTATTTCTAAACTATTGCATTATTTGTTCGAATGAATTGTCAGCTCAGCTACGTAAATAACGCAATGAATGTTGTTTAACTATGAATATTAAACAAATTCCTACCGATAAAAAGTTCCGCAATTACCCCTCTGATTTACGCATTAGTGGTCGCTGGCTGCGAAGAGGATGTTAAAGCAGTGTTTGTCTGCGAACAAAATTGTATGAAAATATTTCTAGAAAAGTCCATTTTGCGTACCAGTGTGGTCCGTTGTGCCACACTTATGAAGGTAAAACGGACCAGTTTAAGCTTGTTCATCATCATCATCATTTCAGCCGAAAGACGTCCACTGCTGGACATAGGCCTCCCCCAAAGTGGAGCGGGGGGGGGGGGGGTTTGCCATAATCGCCACGCTTGGCAGGCGGGTTGGCGATCGCAGTATGATAGTCTGCAATGCATGGAGAATGCTGCTGCCCATTCTCTAGTATATCTCTTAATCGCCTCTTACGACACCCACGGGAAGAAATGGGGTGGTGCTATACTTTTAGTCCGTCGCCACACGGTACAAGGTTAAGCTTGTTACGTATCATCTAATATGTTATTTATGTTTGTTTTTTTACTGTTTATTCGTCTCAACTTCCTAACAGCAGATGCAAATGCAGATGTATCGGAAATTTGCGGAATGTGCTTGTTCAGTTTAATTAAGTAAAAATAAGGAAACTCAATTTTTTTTTAACATAAAATTTTACCCCAGCGGTGGCTTATAAGTCCACTCTCACGAACTAACTCGCCTTCTTTAATTAGAAGGAGATCGTCCTCCATTCGTCAATCAAGGCCCGTCAATATCAGTCTAGCCGTTTCAGAGAATGTTCGGAATAAACATACAGGTAGACAAAAAAAAATAAAGATTTTTTATATTAAGTACTGTATTTAACTGTCATATGCATTTTACGAAATAAACTTAGTGTATATTTTTGGAATTTTCATTTCGCCCCCAAATCAATTAACTTCGTGAGTCGGCTATAGAAAATATTATATTATTTCAAAGTGACGATTCAGTCGATTCGGGCGAGCCGATTAAGTAGGCACTCTCTTTAATTTAAGTATCCACTGACTTTGGCATATTAAAAAGAAAGAAAAAACAATGAACAAACCGACATTGTTATTTATTAATGGTATATTTTACGCAAGTACTTAGATGTTGAGTGTTCGGAGATAGTGAGCCTTTTTATATCTGCGTACTGTTCTCATTAAAATATAAAGGTGCATGGCATGTCATTTAACCGGGCCCTACTTGGAAAACCAAATAAACCAGACGGAATGATGATGTGCTTAAAACTTTAGCTTTGAGTCTAGGTTTCGGCATCCCTAGAAGTTTGGTTTTGAACTTCATCGTACCTTTTATGTCGACGAATGTCATAGGTATGTAAGTTCTTAATAAAGACATAATTATATAATCTTTACATATGTCTCTTTTTCTGAACTAGTTTAGTCGTTTTGTTTCAAATACAGGCTAAGCTATCGTTAGTTCTTACAATAAGTTCAAGGCGGCAAATACTAAAGTTCAAATTTATATTTATAACGTGTCCAAAGAGATGTCTGCAAATGATATTCGAACTTATTTATTGAAGAAAACTAACTTAGACATAATGGATGAAAAGAATATGAAATTAAATAACGAGTACGACGAATACATAGTTTGATGTTACTGAAAAATGATGTTTGGCCCGACAGGTACGAAGTTAGACACGAAATTCATGTACAATTCACAGTTTTGTCGAGTCCAATCCGCATCAAAGGTCATACGGTACTATATCGTGGCCGCCGTAAATTCTGCTCGTATGTATTGTGAATTTGTGACTTTCTATTAACAAACCTTTTAGCGTCTAAACACACTATGCCGCAGGTACGCGACCGAAGTTCGGCGTAATTACGCTTGTAATACTATTTGAATTACTGACGACACATTATGCCGAAATTACGTTGCGTTATAGCATACAGCCGATCTTTGGTCCGGCGTAAGTTCAGCCGCAATTCGGCGGCAACGTATTCTGTAGAGCACACATTATACGCGACCGAAGTTCGGTTCAATTGCCGACGAAGATCCGGGGCGGGGGGCAGCGGGAGGCAGGCGTGCCCGCGCCCCGCATGTCCACCCGTTGTGTTTACCGTATAGTGACCATCAATCGTTCTGCAGGTGCAATGGAATCTCTGAATGTAGTATGTTTTTTCAAAATGTTGTTACTGATGAGAAATAACAGTTCGTCGAAAGACTGTATTGTCATGCGAAAATAATTGAAATAAAGAACAGGATATAGGCTCTGTACTTTGCATAACGTTGAAACTGGCCATCTTGCAGTCTCGTAGAATTCAATGGGTGCACCCAATATTCTTTCCTGTATTTGTCCTCGTGTAAAGCTTCTGCAATAGCGATTGCTACTGTAAAATAGTCCATTTTTCGGGCTTCCTATCTCAAAACTAATAACGAAACTCTAACAGGATCACTTTGGTTTGCGTCTGTCTGTCCGGCTGTTTATATTATTACGACGACACGACGTCACGACAGCGCTCGGAACACTGTATACATATTATTTTCCTCTATGCTGAATACACAAAAACGCAACTGAATGTCTGCCGCATAAGTTCGGCACTTATGGTGTGTCATATTAGCCGAATATGACGGAACGTAAAATCAGCCGCGGAACTTCGGTCGCGTACCTTCGGCATAGTGTTTTTAGACCCTTATACTACAATTTAAACAGATTCTTTAAGAATTTATGCAGACACTGGCCTGAAATCAAAATATTAAGACATTTTTTTTTTGTGATTTACCACCGTCGTAATACCTTTCAATCATTTCTAGCATGGCTAGCATCGATATTAGATAGGTATATAATTATTATGGAAACAAACCGCCAAATATAGATCTGGCTTTTAACGGACATAATAAGGGAAAAAGCCAATAGGTATTATTTTAGAGTATTTTTTTATTGTATTCATGTTAGTAATTACGTGAAGTTTGGTAAAAAGATTACGGTCAAAATCATCATCAGTCACTAATATTGGGTCGTACAAAAAACGATAGTCATAACAACCGGTAATGTTTGTAAGGTACAAATTCGCTTACACAAATCCATAGATAAGACAAGGAATAAAATATGAATTCATGTTTAAAATAAAGCTACATTTAGTTTATTTCACATATTTTGACATATATTATAGAACATGTACGACATACATTTTATCGTTGCACTGCAATAGTAAAATGTGCAATTTTAGTCTGTTAAGAACTGTTTTCTTGAACGTACGAATTGTTTTTTTTTCCGAGAATTACAATAGACTCTAAAGTCGGCACTTTGTTTACTTTTATGATCTTAATAGCGTTATACCATTATACAGTGCCAGATGTCGCTGTGTTACCTACCTACTAAAATTGTTCAAAACACAGAAGGTCGTTTAATGGAGGGTTATATTCTCTGAAAATATAAGTTAATTTGGTTGCTTAACCTAGTATGTTGTTGTAAGCAATATCGTACAACGCAGTGTATTTTATAAGGCAGTTATAAAATATTAAGCCGTTGCCTACGGTTTTAGTCAATATAACGATGTAAACGATGTTGTTTTTAACGGTTTTGGCTGTCATATTTAGGGATAAGGTAACATTTTTTATTAGGAACTAAGAATGTTGAAATACACAAAATATATTATTTTAAATAAATGTAACATCAAATCAAAGTCAAATAAAATAACTAGAAACATAAAAGTGTTTTTAAAATTTTAATTAATAAGTATGTATATATCGCCCTTTATCGCCCTGTGATAATAATTACACCTTAAATACAATCTGAAACAAGAAACATACAAAATCTGAAACAGGAAACATACAAGGGGATATTGAAATACTACAAAACACGAACATAAAACAGGTAAACTAAATTTGGCATAATTAATCAAGTGTATTATGAATGGCATAGCAATCAATTTTACGTCTTTATAATATTTATTTGCACATCAAAATCTCTTGTTCACTATCTTTAGTCTTCACTAGTCTTACCACAATCGTCTCCTTCAACTGTATTATCACCAATTATTGTATTTTTTCTCTCAAATCCCATATTGGAATTTGGTAATTAATCCCTCTAAAACCAAAGTGGTCTCTCGCTTTGGTAATAATCAACAGGCAGGAGAATGGTTGGAGACTTCTTAAATGCGTTTTACCATATAATTAAATAAATAAATAATTTATGAGGACAACCAACACAACGTTATCTGATCTCAAACTAGGCAGAGCCTGTACTTTGGTAACCAGACAACTGATTAACATACTTATTTATTTCTAGATACATTCATATTATAGATAAATTACACCCAGGCACAGAACAAATGATTGTGCTCATCACACAAAGATTTGTCCTGAGTGGGAATCGAACCCACGACCTCAGTCTTACTCAGTCAAGGTCACTAACCACTAGACTAACGGGCCAGTCAATTGATATGTTTAATGACTGGTAAAAAAGTTCGAAATAATTCGAAAAACAACAGCCATGAATGTTGTAGACCTGTCAAAACGAAAGCGATTCCTACTGATGGTGTATTACGCAATAATTGGAATTGATTGTGGTAATAATGAAATACCAAACCCACGACTAGATCTTTAAAAAAATATAAGTATTGAATCGAAAACTTAAATTGCATTATAATACGAAAAGAGTAGTTTATTAACAGCAATTCACTTTACAAAATATGCTAGATAACCTGTTTAATATGTTTGTAATAAATAAACATTGTAATAAAATTTTGGAAGTCAGTTTTAACCACAGAATGAAACTTTGTAATTAGTTCTGAAGACAAAACTCTAATTTGCTATCTTGGAGCTGATCTGATGATGGACCCAGGAGATGAATCATCATTTTCTGCTGGACATGGGCCTCCCCCAATTTGGGGGGCTTGGCCATAATCGCCACGCTTGGCAGGCGGGTTGGGGATCGCAGTACGATAGAAAAATGCATAGAGAACGCTGTTGTTACCCATTCTCTAGTAAGTCCCTTAGTCTCTTTTACGACGCCCACGGGAAGAAATGGGGTCATGCTATTCTGTACGTCCGGTACCACACAAACTAGGAGATGCATAGTGGAATTTTATTATTCAGTGGCTACTAGTAAATCGGTAAAGGAAATAACGACTTTAGATATATTCACAAAATAAAGAATAAACATACATGACTAAAAAGTAAAAAATATAGAAATAAAAAAAAAGGCAAGGCTGCAACAAACTCCACTGTCTCTTTTAAAGTCCAGACATAATCTTAGTCACATCATATGAAGACCATGAAGATTGGCGTCTGAAATGAAATCTTTCGTGGATAGAACCACACAGATCGAGTGGATCTATCCAGTCAGTGCACGTGTTTGACAATAAGCGTGCAACTCAATTAAATTGAATTGTTTCAGTCACGATGGACCTCTGCAGCTTATGAATTCTCGTATTTCCAATGATCAAAAGCGAAGAGTGCTTTATATTAAGTAATATTAATACACACAAACGAACCGTTTCATGCTTTTTGTTTTTATAAAACACTTTTTTCTGTTATGATGGTTTGCGACAAAACGGCAGTTTATCTTTGATTTAGTATGAACAGGTTTTTTGTTCATTTGATAAGAATAGCATACCATTTAGAAGTGCATACAAATGTTTTTTTATCTTTTGTAAGGTCTGGTCGAATTGTCTATGTGATTAATGTTTCATGTTGTTTTAAGAAATAACTGTAAAGAAGTATTTTAAAATCATGGGCGAGTCCTGGACATGAATTGTTCATAATATGATATACACAGAGACACACATAAATATTCGTGTTAACGTGTTGCTGGTCAAGATTGCGTGCCTCTCGGCTGTCCATAGATTACATTGTAACAAACGAGCACAGCAATACAGCATCCACTATCACCGTTCAGAACACAGCATCCGCTATCATCATTTAGCGAAAAAGGTCCACTGCAGGAGTGGACTTTTTTCGCTAAATGATGGGACATCGCCCCCATATCGAACTGATGACCTAGTTGGTGGAAGTATGGGAATTCGCTGCATGCAGTCTGTATGTTACTACTAGATTATTGTTCACACGAAAATATTACTAAAAGTAAATTCTATTCAATATTAACAACGTTTTTCATTTTTAAATACCTTAAACATTATGTTTAATAACGACACAGTATTTTTTTCTGAAATTTAACCTGAAAATAATTATGTTATTAATACTTTTAGTCGTCGGTTGGTGCTTCATTTCATAAAAAAAAAACGTCTAACTATTCTCTGCGAGTTAGCTTCTAGCCGTTGTAAGCCTTCTTCCAAAGGTCTCAGATCCCATTGTCCCGAGAAATGTGGTGCCGTACGTGAAGAATAGCATCAACCCATTTCTTTCCATGGGTGTCGTAAGAGATAATTAAGGGTCTTATTAGATAATGAGCAGCAGCGTTCTCTATGCATTTGATCACCATATTGTGATCGCCAACCCGCTTGCCAAGAGTGGCGATTATGGCTAACCCCCCAAAAATGTACCAGTCAAATTGGCGGTGCGTGGGAGAGGCCTGTATCCAGCAGTGGACGTCCTTCAGCTGAAACGATGATGATGCTCGGGTACTAATGAAAGCTATGTCTTTGCCTGTAGTTGCGTTGAGTAAATGTGCTAATAGGAAGGAAAGTTTTTAGTAAATTTCTGGTAAGGATATTCACTTTCTTCCAGGCTCTGAGATTTTCCTGATAGCTGTAGAATACCTGCTCACTCCTAGAGCATCTAAGACTGTGATAGCAACAGTTTTCACGGGCCCATTATTGAGTGTGCCAGTTACCCCATATGTGGTCGAAGCCGCGGGCATAAGCCAGTATATAATTATAAATGTGAAAGTTTGTATGCTTGGATGTTAAAGTGTTGAGATGTTTGTTACTCAATCATCCAAAAACTAATGAACGGATTTAGATGAAATTTGGCACACATATAATTTATAACCTGTATTAGCACATAGCATACCGTTTATGCCGGTAGCACGTCCTTTTGAGATAATTTTCGACATCCACTCGGGTGAGGCTGCGTACAAAAACTAGTAATAGTTAAAAGTGAATGAATAATGTGTGGAAGTGAAAGTCTATATATTTTTGTGTCTCTCTGTTACATTTTATCGGCTTATCGCATTTCGCTTACATACGAATTGGATTAGGACATAGGGTACTTTTTATCACAGTAGTATGGTCTCGTGGGTGATTTTAAACATACACGCGAGTGCAGCCGCAAGCAAAAACTGGTTTTGCATGAAAATGCATTTCTACCTTTCATTCATTTATAGAATTAGTTGAATGTTACAAGACCGCACATTAGCCGATTGACAAAACACTATATCGGCGGTCAGCTAATTGGTAACATTCCGTACCTATTAAACGCTTTTACATTGAGTTGTTATGTTGCGCGGGTTAATGCCGCCAGGAGAAGATATTTTTATGTTTGCGGCTGATACTGTTCTTATTTTTCATGATAACGCCTGGAAACGAGTATTTCAAATGGCTGAAACTGGTTCGGCTAAGGTGACCACATGGGTTGAGTGCAGTGTTCTGTCCCTCAATTCCAGTAAAACCAAATATGTCTGTCTTACTAAATCCGTTATCAAGAGTGCCGATTCTAAACTTAGGCTTAGGATACACACGTTTCCATGTAACCGAAAAAACGACAACCCAAACTGTATCTGCGCAACACTATCTCGCGTTACCAATATAAAATATTTAGGAGTTACACAAGCTGAACTGGAGTGTCCACATAATGTCGCTGGTGGTAAGGATCAGAAAACTGATTCATATATTTCAAAAACTACGAAAAGTGACTAATCATAAACTTCCGATCCAAACCTACAGGGTGCTGCGTGAATGCCTAATTAAGTATTGTATTTTTGCCTGGGGTGGTGCCGGGAAGTCCTTTCTTATGTGCCAAAAGCACTCAACGGGCGGTACACGAAGTGCTCATATATCTGCTATTACGGCAAGCAACTGCGTCGGTAAACGAGAAGGCTAACGTGCTATCGGTTAGGAAACTGTATATCTATGTACCGTGTGGTGCCGGACGTAATGAATAACACCACCCCATTTCTTCCTGTGGGTGTCGTAAAAGGCGACTAAGGGACTTCCTAGAGAATGGGCAGCAGCGTTCTCTATGCATTTTACCACCATACTGCGATCGCCAACCCGCCTGTCAAGCGTGGCGATTATGGCAAAGCCCCCCAAATTGAGGGAGGCCTAAGTCCAGCAGTGGACGTCTTACGGCTGAAATGATGATGATAATGATGATATCTATGTGAACTGATTTATAGGTTTCTACTCTTCCTGTACTATCCAAAAGAGTACAATGGGGCACCATTAAGTGCCAGTAGCCTGTCATAAAACATCAGTTGGACAAAGAGACATTTTATTATACTGGCTCCTCGTATCAATACAAATGAAAAATTCAAAATTAGAAAATCTAATCAAATTGTTAAGAAGACGATTTATGATGACTCACACTTCCCAACACACACATACCCACTCACACACACTCATACTCCCCCCACAGATATACCACTTCCCTTACCCCATACACACAACAACTAACTCGTGCGAGCACATACTATATTCTTTCTTCTACTTTTATTTCGCTTTTTGATTATTGTATCCCATAATTTACATGTTCATAGTAATTAGGGCAAGACACTAGCTCCTGTAATACAGTGTACACTAGCGCAGGAGCTAGGGAATTCATAAAAATGTTTGAACAAATTTATGTCAATAAATATTATTATCAATTATCACTTGTATCGTTGTGATGGAACAGGTGACAGACAAACACCGATATTGGCACCATATCTACTGGCGAAATAAAAGTGCGGGGTGAGAGTACCATTCTTTCACTTGAATACACTTTTTCGCACTGCAGACTTCCAGACGTCGAAACTTAGAACTGTGGTAGTTTGGTGCGTCGCCATGGTCATCGATATTCAACAGTATCTTCGGGCCGATAATATTATATCGTTTTCTAATCGGTGTAGGTATCGGGTTGGTGTGACATTACTGGACAGTAAAACCCCACACAGGACATTTTAAGTAATAAATTAAGTTCTACCATAAAAAGTACACCTCAGGAATGAAAAATCGAGTCTAAGCAAAACTAATTCAGTTGATCAATGGGAAATATGTTATATTGTGGTATGGATTTACCGCGAAATGGTCGGCAGCGCATCATAAATACGTCGAGCTGCTGTTGGAGGAGGCGGAGGTAGCGTTTCAAAGGCCTACAGGCCCGGAAAAGCTAGCCTTAATCCCCTTCCATTTTCATATTTTGGTAAGTTGTTAATTAATTTTAAGCTATCTCTGTCCGTCATCTGGACCTAATTAACGCGTATTAGTGAGACTGGATTATTATAACCAACTTTATGGAAATTAACTACCACATAATATAAATCCCGGATGCGCTGCAATTTTAATTAAACAAAGCTTCAATTCCGAGATAATACGCTACAATAATTCAGTAATTTATCTACTAGAGACCTAATGTCCCAGTAAGTCGTTAAGGTGTTGTGTTTTGGGTTCATCATGTTCTTTTTCATCACATATGTATCTCGGGGCTATAGGGCAAACTTGCAGAAGCCCGTTAAACCGTATATTGTGAATTGACAAAATTCGCAAAGTAAAGAATAGCATCACCCCATTTCTTCCCATGGGTGTCGTAAAAGGCGACTAAAGGATTCAGATACTAGTGAATGGGCGCAGCGTCCTGTATGCATTATACCACCATACTGCGATCGCCAACTCGCCTACCAAGCGTGGCGATGATGGTAATGTCCTCCAAATTGGGGGATGCCTAAGTCCAGCAGTGGACATCTTGTTGAAGTGATGATGATTAATGTCAATGAAGGGAAAAGTGGCACTAAATAGTAGCTGACTTGATATATTAAACTCTCTACACATTAGACCTATAGAAAAGTGTCTTGTTCTGTTGTGTTGTGAACTTCTAGGCAAAGCTAGCACATATAATTGATGATTGACATAATGTGTTCTCTTTGTTATTAATACTAACGTTACGTGGTCGCTCACAATGAAACATATATTTTTGGTAGTTGAATAAACATTTATATGATATAGCTTTTGCCAGCGGTTTCGCCCTCGTGGAGGTCACACATTATCCCGCGGAAACATACTACCGGGATAAAAGTACCCTATGTGTTATTCCAGGTTATAAACTATCTGTGTGCCAAATTTCATCTAAATCGGGTCAGTAGTTTTTGCGTGAAAGAGGAACAAATATCCATACATCCATACATCCATACATACAAACTTTCGCGTTTATAATATTAGTAGGATGAATACATTGTAATCTATGAAGAATTTCGACGGATAACTGAGTAGCTGGCGCGTGCATCATATGATGCCACACATACTAGCAGCGGCTAAACTCATATCTATATTGTAGAGTCAGTTATCTCTGCACACCTGGATTACGTGGAATCTTCGCGTTTTATAAGTACTTCAGCACAAAACAAAGAGAACTAGTAGGTAACAAAACTAATTCCTCACTATTTACAACTACACTTCAATAAGACAAGAAGTGGCATTAAAATATGCAAAGTATGACACTTCTAATTTGTGTGCTCAGGCTCACTGTACAAACTAACGAGTAATAACTAACCAACGTAATTTGCAGTTGGAATATATGGGATAACATATTTTTCAACTACAATGTTACGTTTGTTCTTGGGATAAGTTCATCCCAGCTACGGAATCCTTCAAACAATTTCTTTACCAATACGATCAGGGCAAATCCAAGAAGTTAATATGTATCACCAAAGAGTTTCCATCCTTAATTTGCTATTTTAATTTATTACTTAATGAAAAAATATTTTTATTATATATTTTTTTATTATTTAATAAATAATAATCGTCGGCCAAATGTGACCGCAACAGTATATTTTTATTTTTAAACGGACCTCCAATTAAACTAATTTGTTATCCCTGCTCCTAATTACCGGAATAATAATTTTCGAGTTGTAGGTACTAAGTCCAAACGCAAAGAGGCGCTTTACTTTGTGTAAATTATTACATTAATAAGCTCTCAAAACGGTGAAGGGAAACATCGTGAAGGAACCTGCACCCTAATTGCGAAACGCACTATTTGTCAGAATCTGAATGAGATTGAATATTACTTCTAAACCATTGCGTCATTTGTTCGAATAAATTGTCGGCTCAGCAACGTAAATAACGCAATGAATGTTGTTTAACTATCAATATGAAACCAATTCCTACTGATAGCAAGTTACGCAATTACCCGTAGTGGGAACTTTATAGGCTGATTATTTATGCCCTAAACTTTAGGGCCTAAACCATGAGGTTTCAAAGGCGCACCCCAAATAATGGTTGCTCAAAAAAAAAAACCTATATGTATAAAAATAAAGTAGGGGAACCTGTTGTACGTTGGCCAGTTTTTTAGATTTTGTGCTAGCTACACCTGTCCAGTGTGCATGTAAGTAAAGATCATTTAATTAACGACATAATTCATTAATAAAATTGTATAATGTGTATATTCTCAAAAATCTGGGACCACTAGCCACTTGAAAAAAAAAGAGAAAACTGTCCTAGGTACAACAAACCAGATGTACCTTGGACCGTGTTTGTTGTACCTTGGACAAAGCAGGTTCAAATCAAGATAGGAACTTTTATTATCTGTAATTTATTTGTTTCTGTTGAAATAATATTAGTAATAATTAGATAATTATATTAGCATTTGTAATTAACAATAACTAACAACAATATTTAAGTATAACTGTTGTTATTGAAAAAGCTTCACCCATCTACTATTTTGTGCTAATTATTGTTGAAAATATTTTGGCAGTGAATCACGTAATTTAACTTACGACTACTGCTACTTCGTTTTTTTTAAATGCTATTAAATTATACCCATAAACAATTAAGTGAATAAATGTTGACCTATTTTCGACCAAAATTATGTACCTTGTCCAGGGACCAAGGTACATCGAAAGAGGGGTGGCTAAGGTACAATATCGCGGCAACTTTATTTCACAAGCTTTTTAAACCCACTTGCGATCAAGGTTAGGATCTTACACTTATGGTGTCCAGTAGGTAGATAAACTAAGATTCGATTTTAAATAAAACCAGTTTTTACAAACATGCATTACTTTAAGTAAATCGGTATGACGTAAAGCCTTAAAAACCTACTTTGTGTTGGTATAAAAACAATTTACCTTTTTTAGCTGTACTCGCACGGCGCCCACACTTTAATCACGTATTTACGCCCAGACACGGTTAATTTTTATTTTTCTATTAAAATTATACTTTGTGTTTTTTTGTAATTAATCTAACTTAATGTGGGCAGAGCAGTGGTGGCCCAGTGGTAACGGCCGCGACTTACGAGTAGTAGGTCGTGAGTTCAATCCCAAGCAGGCGCTTTACTTTGTGTAAATTATTTCATCACCACTGCTCTCAAAACGGTGAAGGAAAACATCGTGACGAAACCATGTCTTAGAACCAAAAATTCGAAGACATGTGACATCTACCAACCCGCACTGGGCCCGCGTGGTGGATTATGACCCACTCCCTCTCACCGAGAGGAGGCCTGTGTCCCAACAGTGGGAACATTATAGGCTGCTGATGATGATGAATGCTTTTGGATGCGTGGTAACACGTAGCATGGGTATTTTATGCTTTTTTTCGGGAGCCAGTCTCTCATAAATATTAAGCCATTTTTAGGGTTCCGCACCTCAAAAGGAAAAAGCGGAACCCTTATAGGATCACTTTGTTGTCTGTCCGTCCGTCCGTCTGACAAGATCCTTTTTCTCAGGAGGGCGTGGAGGTATCAAACTGAAATTTATATCAAATACTCAAGTTTACTGTCCCTTTGAGCTGTGAAAAAATCAAACTTCTAAGCTAACGCAATCAAAAGATATAGCCGTTTATGCCGCAAATTTCTGCAAATGTTCGAAACTCGCAAGGGAATCAAAACCTAAAGGGTACTTCCAGTCGATCTAGCTTTTTAGAATACACAGTTCAACATTTCTGATAAGAAATTAAAAAAAAAAACATAACAGCACGACTGGTTCCCCGAGAGTTTGGGCAGAGGTGTAACTACATTACACCCACATTCCGCAACCTTGCACAACTCCAGACTCCGGGTTGCTACTGAGAACAACCAGATGGAAAAATTCCAATAGCACTGCGCCCGACCTGGGAATCGTACCACATGATCAGCAATAGCGATTGCGACCACTAGAAAAAAAAAACACAAAAAAAACAACAAAAAAACAACAACAACAAAAAAAACAACAAAAAACAACAACAAAAAAAAATAACAAAAAACAACAAAAAAAAACAACACAAAAAAACAATACAAACACAACACAAACAAAAACAACACAATACAACAAAAAACACACACAACACACACAACAACAAAAAATAACAAAAAAAAAACAAACACAAAACAAAAAAAAAAAAAAATATACATTAAATAAAAAAATCTGCTTCGAGTAAAGGTGCATTGAATGCAAAAATCTGAACAGTAGTAGTTGGTCAGTAAAATAATTTCCCTTTTTTTTAATAATTTCCTAGTTCCATATTAATAACTAGCTTTTGCCCGCGACTTCGTCCGCGTCAAATTTTTGCTCCCGTGACCCTTCCCGACGCATCGAATCGCCTGCCAGTTTTCGTCCATTTTTCGTTGCTGCTCAGCTTCATTTGATTGTAGCGTAATGTTATATAGTCTATAGCCTTCCTCAATAAATAGGCTACCGAACACAAAAATAATTTGTCAATTCAGACTAATAGTTTCTGAGATTAGCGCGTTCAACAAAACAAACAAACATACAAACTCATCAGCTTAATGATATAAGTATAGATTTCACAACATCATTTACCAGTGAATACACATTCTTTCCATTTTCATCGATATAGTGCAAAAAGTCTCCGAGTGAAATGTTTGTTTCCCATCCAGACAGGTAGACATGACAAATTTATATGGGATACGTTTTTGCCAATTGGCTACGGAACCCCTTCAAACATTTTGTATACAGTAACGTTAGACCCCATACCTAATAATCTTTGTTCTGACGATTCTCGACCGCTTACCGGATGTAGTAGAAGAGGCCAGGACGGATGCGGCACTAATCAAATGTCGGGACGGTCGACAAATAGATGAAGGTCAGCCTTCGACGAATCTAACTTTATCATGTCGACTTTTGTACACAGAGCAACAATTTAAAAAAGTTGCAACATATTTAGCTAAAAAATATCTTAAAAAAGCAGTGTGATGCTTTTTCGTTTCTTTTGTTTTGATAACTTCCGTTACAAAAATAGCAGTACGGATTTACGGAGTCTATTTTCAACTAATTTTAGTCAATAATGATAAATGATTTTATTTCTGTAAGTAGTTTTGTACATATACTTTTATATATCAATGTTATTTGTAATACGCAGATGAGGTCGGCGTTTCCTATCTGACTAAGAAAAAAGGCAGAAAAAAAAAACTCAGAGGTCAAAGTCCAGACATAATCTTGGTCAGATTCAGAGAGTCCTTTGTATTCATGGCCTATATGAATTTGATTTCCAATATTCCGCATAGTTCCCGCGAAGGAGCAAACAATTATGTTTAAATCTTAAATATTAGTAGGCGATCCTAGTTTCTTAAACGAGCACAGACCCTGGCTAGATACTGTGAAATGAAAAGAAAAACCAATAACATTACCCGACCGTTAACAGTACATCAAGTCAGTATCTTTATCAAAAGTGGTTGGATTCAGTAGGACTAGCGAGGTAGTTAATTACCATACTGCCAAATATTTTCTTGTTACTTCAGTTTGGTACGCTTAACCGCGACACCACCGCTACGCCCTGCTACTCCATTGCTACGCCACTGTTACGCTCTGCTACGCCACTGCTACGCTCTGCTACGCCTGTGCTACGCTCTGCTACGTCACTGCTACGAAACTGCTACACTGTTTCCATAGGCATTATTCAGTTACTTTTTGTAAACTAACCGAATGACAGGAATACTTATTAGCTACGTTGTATTATTAGGTGCATTCTCATACTCAGTCCATGTAACATTGCATTATCTATACTATAATAATATTATACATGCGAAAAAAATCTCTGTCTGTTACGCTTTCACGCGTAAACCAACGAACTGATTTTGATGAAATTTAGTAGGGGGTAAGTTTGAGCCCTGAGAAAGGACATAGGCTATTTTTATTCCGTGACTTCGTCTGCATTCGCGATAATCGACATTTAGGCGGACGAAGTTGCGGGCAAAAGCTAGTGTTTAATATTTATACTGAAAGCAAATTTTTCAAAACTCTTTGTCGATATCAACAACAAGGCGAAGGCCATGACATGACGGCGCTTCCAAACCGAGGGATGCCTGTATTGTAACAGTTCCGATACGAACATTACATCAGTGAGTGATAAGAAATTAGATAATGGTTATAGAAATACTCCAAATCGAATCATTTATAGTTCTATTATAGGTGAAAGCTCCCGGTGAGGGAGTGCCTTTCCCGCCGGGGTCGTGAGATTGTTCGAAAGAGATACCGTGACCCTGGCACATGGGCAACTGAAGGAACACGGGTGGGTTTTAGTCAGCAAAAGTCTGACATGCCCTCCCGCTCCGCCCAGAGCGGGAGAAGTCATTTGATGATTTCCCATCCAAAAAAAAAGGGAGTGCCTTTATTGTTTAGTTCCAGTTTGTGAGATTGTTAAGGCACACTTTGGATTATTTTGATAAGTAGAGAACAAGGCTTGATTTACACGTACGATTAAATTTCCTGTGGCATGCCATACGTTGAAGCAACGATTAAAATTTTCGATTAAAGTCATTCTTGCTTCATTTTTATTGAATGCCACAGTCAACAAAAGTATGTCATGTGTAAATAAGGTTTTAATGATTATATAACTGCCAGAAGTTAAAAAAAAAACTAGAACAGAATCACATATTTGTTTTTGTTGATCTACATATTTATTTGACCATGTTCCGTCAATTCAACGGGTAGTAACTGTATATTATAAACAGCACTGATCCACAAGTGATTATAGTCGTAACGACGGCTCTTACTATTTTATACTATCATAAAAGGGGAGGAAAAATAACGAACCACGATACGTTATTATTACTTTAATTTACTACAAGAGCCACGTATACATAATACTTTTAATGGAAACATAACACAAGGAGCTAAAATCTCCGTACTTAGAAATAATACAGAGCGTTGTGTTAGGGAGTTGCGCGTTGCTTCGGTGATGCGTAAGATTTCATTAATCATAGAGTAACGTTATCAGTGATTTGAACCGCAGCACGAAGTTACTGTGACTGATCGAGTTACCTGTCATCGAACCCCATTAGCGACGTTAAACAGCATTTGGACAGATATTTTCTGAGCAATCATTGAATCCCTGAAGCATCGCGCAAACTAAAACTATGACATAAATCTAACAAATATGTATTATACTGCACTGATAAAATGATAAGCAATAATATTATAGTTCTGACCGAAGTAGAGACAGTGAAAGTTACTTAATACACCGTATATAATCAAAATGACTAAGTGTGGCTCTGCTGCCTATAACATTTAACATCATAATTTTAAACATTTACTATAGGTTGATTTTGTAATACACAAAAATTTTAAACATTTACTATAGATTGTTTGTGAAGTTCATTATTATTTTAAACATTTACTATAGGTTGATTTTGTAACACATAAATTTTTTAAACATTTACTACATATTGATTGTGTTATTTATCATCATTTTAAACATTTACTACATATTGATTGTATGGTACATTATCATTTTAAACATTTACTATATATTGATTGTGTTATTTATTATCATTTTGAACATTTACTACATATTGGTTGTGTAATGTATCTTAATTTAAAACATTTACTATATATGATGGTTGTGTACTACATGATAATTTTAAACATTTACTACATATTGATGGTGTAATGTATCTTAATTTAAAACATTTAGTATAGACTGAATATGTAATATAGATAATATTTTGAAAGTTTTCTTTTATTATGCGAGATTTATTACTGGGGACTAACAATTAGTTTTTTTTTAATGTTCAGTAAGTATATAGTATCATAATAATTCATTTTACGATAGTAACATTCATATTAAATATGTAGATTAAGTATATTTTAAATATAATATTGATATATGAATGGATCTTTGTCCAACACTAAGTACATTAAAATAGTAAGGGACCCTAGAGGAGGTAGTACATGTAGTGTCACTGTAGAAAGAGAAAGATATGTGGTCGGAAAAGTTAAGTTTCTGATGAAGAGAACAAGCATAAGAACTGCTCAATATGTGAACGGGACAAGGAGACAGTACTGATCGCAGAGTCAACAAAGATAAGGCAACAATTTTCGTCTTTTCGTTTCAACGAGAGTAGACTCAGGAAATTCCGTAACTATTCATAAAATTCAATCTGATAAGCTCAAACACGATGTATATCATATCTCTATGCCTTAAAGTTAACCAAGATAGGTACGCGTCGATAGAAAATATGAAAGATCTTAAAAAGTATTGTCCAATTACTTTTGCCTTAGAAGAGAACAGTCAAGTTTAAAGGAGTTAGAAGTTAAATTTCATAGAAAGAGATCACAAGGTAGCACAATATTTGATAAAAACATTAATTATATATCATAAAAGGTATATCATAAGGTATTAAATATCTACTTTATAGAATCACATCGAATATTTCAAAAAGTTAATGTTGATATGAATATCATCATAGAATCAGGGTACACATAAAAATGATATTACACACTAGCACTGAGCAAACGCCACAACCCTAAGAAGAATTGATTAATTCATGATCTGTTGGACTGAACGTTGCCAGTAAAGAAATGTGTACATAACGCATAGAATGGAATTGGGCACACATACTCTAACTACTATGACGAGCTAAAATAGAATTAACATACATAATTATGTGTCTGTTTGATAACTATGTAGACAAACATTAGTAATTATTGACAGATGTCCCAATTGGTTACTTTATTTCTTCTGTTATTTATGTATCCACAACATTTCAAAATCTGTGGCATGTTTGTGTATTTAGATTGTATTTATTTGACTCAGTATATCAGATTAGTATAATATCGTAATGTTGACAAGTTTGAGGGCTTCATAATTATACATTTAGAAAATGAAAAGACGCTTGCTAGTATTTAGTAGTGTTTCTTGAATATTAATCATTCATCGCTGTCACTCATAGCGACTACGATTTTCTCTCCTTCGCAAATTACTGAGCGTATAGCCCTCACGTAACAACCTCATATCTAGCCTTGGATATATAATATTTATAAGGTATATGTATAATTTATATATTTATTTAAATACTATATCAATAAAAATGAAGGCAAGGTTTTTGATAATAAAGTTATTAAGTTCACAACACAATAATAATAATTATATTAAAACTAGAATAATTATAATAATATGTAAGTATAATACGATAAATCTCATATATCATGCTTATATCTACTTTCTCACTTTCTGGACATCCTTAATAGTTACCTAATTACGCCTTCACATCTTAATATTCAACGAAACATTATGCACACATAACTCATTTATTATGTTCTATAGTTCATCATCTTTTACAGCATCTTTTACATTTAAAATTAGTATTATAATACAAATATGTTTTTGAAAACATTATAGAGATTATAGTACATAGTTGTTTAACAAAGCTGAAAGGAATTGAAAGTATGCGAGTTTTGTTTCAAGAGATCATAATAATGTGTTGGTGGCAACATTGTCCACGTTGTTGTTAAGTAAATTTTTATCTAATGATGTGTCTTTCTGTGTTTTGTGCCAGACGCTTAAGAGAGAGGAGCTCTTTACAATTTTTCTAGGAAAACCCGAATTCACATTTTCTTGTATAGAAAAGTGTGTGCTTTTACATAAATTTTTACATAGTAATCGGATTTTTGAAAATAATTACGATACAGATATACGGAGACTACTGACGTCGGGTAGACATCGCTATTACCGCGCACGCGTTAATTGCTACAACTTTGTTGATGCGATAACTGCACCAACGGCAATTAAAATACCTAGTACACACGTTTATTTAAACTGAAATTGTTTTTTTTTCTCGAAGAAATTATTTAATTTAAAATATGTTTATATATCGTCGCGTGAATTATCATTTCCATCGCGAACATTTATATATATTTTTAATTAATTTGGCACCTTATTAGAGACCCCTTATTACTGGACCAACCGGTGAACTTTCACGAAATACTATCACATTTCAAAAAATCTCTTTTACTTAACTTTACTTACAGAGCATAATACATACTCGAATAATCTAATCTTTACTTACGGCCAACGTACTCACGCTAAACGAGAAATCTCAGCTATCGGTGCCAAATAGCTGTTTCATTTTAATATTTACCCAAAAGAATTTGTTTGTTATACTCGTATAAGTACTTTACGTTTCTTCCAATATTATAACATAATAATTTGTCAATTAGAGCAATAGTAGTATTTTTATCCCGATTCACGCAAGCGTGTCTTGATCTGCGATCTAATAAAAATATAGAGTGTCCAAATAATATTGAAACAAAAAGTGTATAAATGTGCACATAGTCTAAGCGGTACTGTTTTGTTAGGAAGTGCAAATAGGTAACTGTGCCAAATATAGACATGATATTAAAGTATACCGGCACAATCGTGTGATGTGAAGTGCAGTATCGAGTAACTTCAAAGTTACAGCGATCGCGCAACTGAGTCACATTCCGAAATAAATGAAAAAACTAATCACGTGCAGCCGAAGGTAATCATTGTGTATGTTTCTTGCGATCAATTTTGTTCAAGATGGTACATCTATAAAAGTGCGTATCGACAGTCAGCATGCATTGAAAGAGAAAATTTGTTGGATGTTACCGAAGGATTTAATTTCGGAAAATCGGTAGTTAGGCCGATGCATAACACTAATATAAAAGTCGATTCTAATGTGTTATTCATTGAGTGTAATTGAATTGCTGCCAATGGTTTAGAAATTTGGATCGAATAATTTTCTTTTTAGAAAACGAAGCTCATGTATGAGGTAAAAGGAGCGCGTGCAGCGGCGAGGCGCAAGCGGGCGGCGACTGGCACAGGCGCGCTTCGTGAGCGCCCGACACAGGCGCGGGCCGCGGGTACCCGCGCGCACACCCGGTCGCGGTTTACGCTACGCGGCTCTAACGTATATCAAATTCTCTTTATGTACGTCCGGAAAACAGCTGGTACTGGAAGAAACCATAATAAAAGAAAATATTAAAATAAAGCGCGTGCCAGATCTTTGGTTGCGGCCGGGAGTTCCCCGCCCGCCCGCTACGCTACCACTACAGCTACTCTACTCTACGCGAGCCGTTCTCGCCAACACCAGCTAGCTAGATGGCACCCGACTACGGAGCATACAATCCTCAACACTACGCAATACGTACCGATAAGCCAGAAAGCAAACTAAATGTACTCAAGCTTACAGAGGGTGGGTTTACAGACGTCTAAATATTCAGATCCAAAGGTGTAACGGTACTAAGTACCTACACAATCACTTTCTGCACATACTTTGTTATGCTGACTGTACAACAATGAAGGTGGGGTTAGAAAAAAAAGGTTTATTTTGCGAAAAACTTTTACGCACGCTCTGTTATGATTTAATGGCCAATGTTGATTTTTATTAGTAGAATAGACAATGCCAAACTGCGTTAAAAATGTATTTAGTCGTTATTTAAATGCCTATCTGAGACGGGAACTCTAGATACAGGTCTTTAATAAAATAATTAAAGCGCCATACTTTATCAACTAGCACAAAATTTTGGGTATTTGAAATTAGTACATTGATGGTAAAAGATTTATTATAGATTAATTACACAGGTCAACATTTGATCTAAAAATTATCACTGAACCTTAGTATAGTTTCTTAGGGTTTTTGGGGTCGCTGATTTTGAATTCAAGGTCGGTTGACCTCCATCAAATCAGGCTCAAGGTCACTTCAAGGTCAAAGTAAGAAGTTTTTGTTGAAAAATTCCGAAAAATTTCCATGTAAGTTTTTGGAGTAACTGAACTCAAATCACCTGTTAGTTTCACCCGTAAAGGTCATTCAATGGTTATATCAAGGTCAAAGTAAGACTGTTAAAAAAATTGAAAAAATTCTAAATAAGTTTCTGGAGTCCCTGAGTCCAATTCCACGGTTTCTTTTACCCGTCAAGGTCATCTAACCGTTATATTAAGGTCACTTCAAGGTCGAGGTAAGAAGATTTTGTTGAAAAAATCCGAAAAAAAAATCCATATAAGTTTTTGGAGTAACTGAACTCAAATAGGCTGTTAGTTTCACCCGTCAAGGTCATTCAACGGTTATATCAAGGTCATTTTTAGATCAAACTTTAACCTTAATATAACAGTTGGATGACCTTGACAGGTAAAACAAACAGCGGATTTGGATTTAGCGACTCCAAAACGTATGTAATTTTTTTTTCAAATTTTTAAACAAAGTATTCTTACTTTAACCTTGATGTGACCTTGAACCTGATGTGATGGAGGTCAACCGACCTTGAATTCGAAATCAGCGATTCCAAAAACCCTAAGAAACTGTACTAAGGTTCAGTGATAATTTTTAGATCAAATGTTGACCTGTGTTATTGTTATTGTACGTTGTGCATGAATAATATTACAGTATTGTCAAAGTGCCAATCTGCTGGAAAGGTTTGAAATTGTTTACAAAACTAGTTATTGTTATGGTTAACAAAGTATCGGATTGGTAACACGAGTGGGTGCAGTAACTTTTGCGGGCTGCTAGCGTTGCACGGTCCGGTACCTTCCACTTGCTCACTATAGTGCTCAGATTCCAAGCAATTTCTTAAGAAACGACCGCCTACATATGCGAGTACTCAGTGGCACGTTGTTGAATTTTAATACATATTATTAAATATTTGGCACATAACCGTCTTACTTTTGATAGCCAACGATTTCTCAAATGCCATATAAGTGATAAATTATATTGAAGCCCAATAACAGAAAAAGTTATTTAAAGTTACTACTTTAAAGTAGTTTTTAGTTTCTAATAAATATAACAATACCATATCACAGCACCTCTATACAACATTTTGCTGTATATTATCAGTTTTGGTAACATTATAATAAGTTATTCGATTTATAAACTCTTAAATTTTATTACAAATGGACATCTTCAAACCTCTTTTCTTCACAAAAAGTGATATGTCCACATTATTCTGATTAAAGCTTACACAGGTTGTCTCACATCATACCTTTGCTGACATTCTTTATAAAAAAGTGGAATTGATATATTCATCAAATCACTGACGTCGGTTTTAAATTAAATATTGTGGAAAGTCCACGCGTTTCTGAATACTCTTTCAATTTCTTACGCTTTCACAATCTAACAAAAATCAATATTGATAGATAGCATATAGTCATCAGACAAGTTTGTATCTCTAAGAAAGTATTTGCAAATAAATGTAATATGGTAATACTTAACAACATCGATATAATGTGATAAAACTACTAAACATCAAGGGATCGGACGGGGATCGTCCTTGTCGGTGAGGCCGCAGGGATACAGTTGCACGCAGCGCCGGAGTCGCGCGAGGAACCTACGACTAGTACGCGTCCGGCTCGACAGTGAGAGTGTGTTTAACGCGTGAGGGTAATATTGAGTGAGGGGCATTTTCGGACAGCCATGGCGGTGTTATGCAGCGCGTTGTAGCCGGCGGTAGTGGCGCCCTGGATGCTCCAGTTGGTGGCCGAGGCGTGCGAGTGGTGCCTACTGCTGCTGGGTAGGTGCCTTACCATGCCATTGCTGATCTGTTGCAGCAGTCCAGAGCCTTGAGAGCTGCAGGCCGATGGACGGCGCGACCGAATTGATTGCATGGATGATGTCAGCAGGAACGGAACGCTCGAAGACGTGTTTGGCATGGAGCCACCCTACACAGCAAAAATATGTTAATATTTACTTGAAATTTATGGGTGGCTTGGCGGTGGGAATTTGTGACAATTAGGCTTAGATAATTTTGATAACGGGGCTATGAGATGACTATACCTACCGGATCTAGGATTGATGTCTGGGCCACGAACTAATAACTGCAAGGTTCTGATAGATGATAACTATACGATACGACACATATCATATCCATTATGGGAATATTTATTTATAGTTCAAATTCTGTCTTATGTGCAACTTTATATAAAATTACCTAACCTGATTTAAAAAAGGTAGATGTCTATTCAAAGTTAGATATTTATTATGTTGTCTACCATTTATTACGATATGTCATGTATAGGAACCTCATTGGCTTCACTGGGCGACCCATTTAGTTGATATAATATAACATACTTCCGTCATACTTCCAGCCTTTGTGTACATCAATACGATCATCTCTTTGATGGCCACATAGCTATACACATAGCTGTTGTAGGAAATTATTTATAATTCAGTAAACACGATACTTAAATCTTTGAATTCCCTAAGTACAAGTCATCCCAATGAAAACTATTATGCTACTATAACAACGAAGTCGCATTTGGCATAGTAGCTTTCTGTTACATCTCATAGTATATTTGACATAGTAGCTTTCTGTAATACTCATGTCACCGCTAAACCACCCAAACAAATAAATCAACAGGTTTAACAAAGAAATTGTTTTTACAGTGAATTTAAATTGGAACAATTATTAATTCTTAGCTTATCACGATTATTAAATGTACAATTATATTCAACTCTAGCATGCCTTATATTAAATTAGATACGTACGTCAATATTTAGCGTTTTAAAGCGTGGTGGGCATGTGAAAGTTGTGAATCAGTCAGTCTTACTCTGTTCTACTCTACAGCGAAATATTCGCACGCAGATGTTGCCAAATTATATTATATAAAAGCTGTAATTAATAATCTGTGGAGTCATTTTAGACATTATATATTAAAGTAATGGCAACATCTAAGTGTGTTATACATATTAGTAACAGTTTGAAAATATCAATGATTGGTACTGCGCGCGTCGCAGCGGCGAACAGTAGAATGGAACCATATACTCACGATCATGCTCCGTGCAAGCTGCGAAGAAGAACAAATAGCAACAGTAAATGAGACAGCGATACGTAAAACATGGCTTAGAGCCTTGACATGAATGAACAAATGATTACCTTACTTGCGTAGCGTTGCGTCACATAAACACATTGAACACTTAAGAAGATCTATGTGACCTGCCGAACTGTTGGATCTACATTGTTTTGCAGTACTCTTGAAGTACATTTAACTGATTTGTAATGCCAATTGGTTGCGCAAAGTGACAAAAAATTGAAATTTCGTTTTAAAAATTAGTAAATGTTTTCCTGAAATTGTATAACCGGGTTAATTTGGAAAAGGTGCGACAATGGAATCGACGTGTCTGCAGGTACACACCCGAACAATGATCTGAATGACAATACAGTAGCATTCACCAGAGCAGGAGGAGCTACCCTCCCAGCATGGCATTCAACGACACATTCAACGCGGAGTGGCGAACATGCATCACTTCATTATTTCTTGAAGTTTGTGTTTGTTCGGGCGTCTCGCAGGATTGGAAGGAGTAGCATTGATGCGATGCGGTGAAAGGTTCCAATCCACGTGCATATGCAAAATGATAATGTGATGATATCAAATACTATCTGTCCCAGTCGGTGTGGGTAGAAGACACGACCGCAGAAGATAATAGAACCACATCAATGTAAAGCTGGACATTTCCACATTCAGTAGGTTAAGGAGTAACAGGGAGGACACGCAGCCAGGCAGGCATACGTGTGATAACATCACTTACGACGCACTGAGACGTTGATGGCACGGACAGGCTCGAGCCTGAGCCGCCCGCTCGTCCCCTGTACTGGTGACCCTGCCAAAATAATCACTATCACTACCCTCGTTACCACGTACCCTTACTCCAGCACCACCATCGTTTATACTAAGGGCAGCCCTGTTCCAAGCATCTAAATTTGAATCATTAACAGTGTATGTCATAATTATGTAGGCACATACTATTAGAATTATCCGTGTCAAATACAAGCGTGCAAGCAGAAAGAGTTTGAAAGTGTGTGACTTACGGTCGGTGGCGACAGGTTGACGGTCGAGCCGCGGCGCTCCTGCGGGCCGATGCTGGAGTGACGGCGTGTGGGCAGCCCCGTGGTGCCCCCCGGGGTGCCCCCGGGCGAGGAGGCGCACGATGGTGCGATCCGGATCTTGGGCGTCATCAAAGTATTGTCCGACAGACGCCGGTTGGGAAAGGCGCTTGTAACGCGAAGGAAATTGTTATCATTATTGGTGGAATTGCTCGAGCCGAAGAACCACTGACCGATCCCGGAGCCTGAAGAAATTCTCCTTATAATTCTCTCTCTTGTTGGCATTTTTACACTACAGGTTGGAAACTCATGCTTACTCTTGAAACCGCCAACGCTAGCGCTAGCACTAGCAGCGGGGGGTGGCCCAGTCACAGAGTTTTTACGTGCCATATCCTCAGCGGAGGAAGTTTTACGTTCAACCCTTAAATTGGGGATGTTAAATGGTGGAGCGTTCATGTTATCTGTAGACATTTGATGACGAAGCCTTTGCCGCCGCTCGGGGCTCGGAAGTGCGAGGTTGTCGGCCTTGAGTTTGTAGCGCTGCGTGCGGTCGATGCTCTCCAGCATGTCGTACAGGATCTGAGCGTGTGGTATCATAAACATTATATTAATTCATGTGACCAAAGCGACAGTACATACAGTTAAATAGTCTTTGAAGATATACCTCCATCAGATTAGAAAACTGGTCGACGTTCAGCGCTGGGTTAACAGTTTGTGGAGCAAGCGAAGGTATCACTTTTGTTGCCATCAAATTGGTGGTTAATCCATATTTTCTTTCCATGAGTAAGTTCTTGTAGAGCCCTGTAATAATTAGGTTTAATCGTCTCACGGTGCTTTGGCATATGGGATTCGCAATAAAGCGTAGATATCGCTATGCTAGTGAATTAAATATGATGCGAGGCTGTTATTAGATATATGAATGATTCCCTTAAAAAAAATCTGTATACTTACTAACGACACGACTGACGATTTCGGGTTCGTTGAGCCGCATGTCCAGCAGAGTAGGTAACACCTGCTCCAGGATATGACTTCTGTCGAGCCTGGCAATGGTCTTTTCATAAAAGCAGAGAATCAGGCCGATAACCTTTACATCATTTTGATGTCTGTCAAGTAGTGCCTTCACTTTATTCAAAATTGTGGCTTGAAGTGCCTTGTCGGCTTGACTATCGCAAATATTCTGCGTAGCAATCAATGAAGCTGCCTATTAACACAAATAAGAATTATATGTATAGTTGTTATTGTGTTCCTTAGAAATCATATTTAAAAAGATAAGGAAGAAACACCACATACCAGGATTTGGAAGGTGTGACTCTCCAGGGATTGATACAGCATTGGCAACATTTCGGCGTCTTTTTCTGCCTGTGAGCATTTGCTCATAATTATATGCAAGTTCTCCAAAATAGTGACAATAGCCTGGATGCTCTTTGGTGTATGAAACAAATCCCTAAAACCAAGAAAGTACCCACGTATCAGCAAACGATTCGTTTTTATAAAATATAGCTATTTAATCAAATAAAATTCTAACCAACATTGAAGGAAATTGCGGTAAGAAAATAAAATTGAAACGGATATCTCTCAATCCGGAAAAGTCCGTCTTACTCGGAATATTGTAATGGTTTGAATAAAACTAATTCGGTTACGGATAAACCCAAGTTATATATTCTATTTCATCTCGAAACATTACCGTTTACGGCTAGAATGTTTATGATTTATTTTACACATCACGAATTCACCATGTAAACCATGGTTTAATGAATACGCGAAGAATAGTATTATATATTTATACATTTATAGGTACTTTTGACACGAAGATCTCTATGGAGAAGAACGGGCAAGAAACTCTAAGGTCATTCTTTTAAATCATGATATTACAAAATCCTGGAAAAATAAGACTAAAACTAAGCCCTGGAAGTTAGGAGATGACCAGTATCAACCGACGCAATGGTGCCTGTTCACGAACATGACTCGTGCATTCAGCACCATCCAGCACGACCATTTTGTAAGAAAACGAATGATGCAACACACGAGCCACCATCAGTGAGACACTTAAGAGAGCACTGTTGTATTAAAAAAAGTGGTAGAAAACTAAGATTATTTGAAATAATTAGCTATTATGTGTAAATTTCACATTGAAGATAAATTTGCAAATACTTAATCATTTACAATTAACTCTTAATCCACTCCTGCTTCGCATAGGACCAATCTACTGGTGTCATGACATATCAAAACATCAAAATCTCTATACCTAGGTAAGAAAAAAAATATACACATAAACCTTTCGGAATAAATTATCTTAATAATAGTGAAAACCGCATCAAAATCCATAGTGTAGTTTAGAAGCAGTAGTAGTAGTAGTAGTAGTTTAGAGCGGTAATAAGCAGACAGACACGAGAAGCGACTTGGTTTCGACTCCGAAGGGAAAACGGAACCCTTATCGGAACCTCACTCGTATGTGAGGTACGTTTCTAATTCTCGCGCAGTCTAGAGGTTAATTACAGAAAAACCAATATGAAGTCTATGGTCTTAAAATAACAAGGTAAATCCCGATATGAAATAAACAATCTTACAATTGCAGTAACAATGTATGGGAGACCAATAAGTAAAGAACAAAAAGTTTGTTCTTGGAATTTCTAAACTACGAAACCCTTAATTGCGCGTGGTACATGATGTGTGACCTCTGAGTTTGTTTCGGCTTTTCTTCTCACAGTAGTCAGATAGGAAACGCCTACCTTACCTAGCTTAAAAAATATTAATGACGTGTAAAAATGTTTGTACAAACCTGTTTACAGAAATAAAATCATTTATCATTACAACACGCACTTAATCAGTTATTTAATATAGATACAGCTAATATTTCATAAGGCTCCATCCTGCGCCAGATACAAGGTACTTAATTAATTGCGTAATTGGCTGTATTCGAGCTTTATGATATTGTTTTCCTCGATTTTTCCACCGTGATATTGTATTGACAGCGCTTTATTTGTAGGAGTCGGTAATTGTACAAGATACCATCTGACATCGCCCATTGTCCCATGTCAGCGAGCGAGCCTATTGGCGTCAATCGGGCACAAAGCTAGGGGCCGGCCCGGGGACTGAGAAAACCCAACAACACATTGCCTGATCTGGGAATCGAATTAAATACCTCATACTCAGTAGCGCTTTCGATCACTTGACCAACAAGACAGTGTCTTTTATCTAATCACTTGGTAACCCGACTATGGGAGCCGCAAAAAACTATTATATTTGGTTATAGTTATCCTTAGTTTTGTTTCCTATGGAAATCTGAAATAGTTTGGATAAACAATTGATTTTGTTTTTTTTTACATTACATTTTAAGTAATTCGTTTAACTTTATAATCTGTGTCTAAACTTGTTATAAAACAAAGTTTTATTCCATGTCTCTCTGTGCGACCGCTTCGTTATTTTAAAATCAAGAATGAAATTTGATGCAACAACATACAAATGAACGAACGTATGTTATATGTGTATCACTACATAGTATAAAACAAATTCACTTCCCTCTGTCTGTTCCTATGTATGTTCCTATCTTTAAAACTTACGCAACGGCTTTTGATGCGGTTTTTTTAATAGATAGAGGGATTCAAGAGGAAGGTTTGTTGTTTGCGGGCGAAGCCACTGGTAAAAGCTAGTAATACATAAAAATCTCGATGTTTTCACTTGTCGCTATTATATCCGTACGAAGAAGGGGCGGGTAGCTAAACACATACAATGTTTTTTTATGGATTACAGTCGATTTTTGTCGCATTATTAATGCCTGTTTAACTTCCCCTAGGCGACACTTTAGACAATAGCGTGCTGTTGAATTTTCAACTTTCGGAAATCACTTTACCGTTGAAAATTCAACAGCACGATTTGATTATATTCATTTATATATCGATTAAGTGCTTACTTTATTGTTGGGAAGATGTAGTATGCGAATTCATCTTCGGTAGCTTCTTTGATCAGCCATATGACTGGCTGGAGGACTGATGCCAGTATCTCACCAGTAGCGATCTCTGCCTTCAAACCCGGCCAGATGTGTTGCCAGCGCATTTTCTAAAATATAATCATATTGCTTAGGAATGAAAGCACTGCTGAAAAACGATTTGGATGGTTTGAAATATTGGTCTGCTTAGCAACGTTTATAACGCAATGAACGTGGGTAAGCTGTCACTTTATGTGTATTGCGTTATTACTCCTCTGATTTGGAACTACATTATATCAATAAATTCAAAGATTTAACATATTATTCTTTTAATATCTTCCTGTAGGCACGGTTATAAGGAAGTACGTCCAAGATGACATATACTGACAAAATGACACACCGGGCTATTTTAGAAATTGGCGAGTTTAATTCTGCAGTTGTCATAAGATTATCTGACGCTGGCCATGGTGGCACACGTGCCAAGTTTTTAGCGCCATTGACTCGGTCACGCCGAAGTATTTTGCACGAACACGTTTTGTGCGCATAAAAGTTTTATATTTTGATTGATTTCATCCTGTTTTTGGGAAATTTTTCGTGGTTTCTATTACATCTTTCAATGTAAATTCAAATAGTGTTGCATTCCACTGTATTATTTATAAGTGTTAATTTATGAATCTCGTGTTTATTTATAGTAATGTCTAAGAAATGACTTAGTGTTGATAACATGTGGGACATAATAACATATTAACATTTGGGGCAAAACGACATATCTTTTTTCTATGATGAGGTTTCAATGTTGAATCGGACTACAATGATGATCCTAAAATGCAGGAAATTGGTGAAGACTGGTGCAGAAGACTCATTACGATGAGAAGTCAAATGTAAACGACTTCCAGTTGCGTCGCATGCATTTACTGCAACGATCTCTTTCCCGTGCCAACCCTGATGAATTAGTATTCATCAGGGTTGGCACGGGAACGAGACCGTAGCTAGTGCTACGGTGCAAAAAAGGTTCTCTTTGGGCTCATATTTGATGTTCTGATTTACCCAAGGGCACCAAAAATGTCGTCTGGTAAAAATGTACTACATAATTTTCGTGTTTATTAGGTTATGTCATTTTGTCCGTATTATAAGGATAAGCTGTTATTCCCTAGAGGCTGCGATTAATATAAATATTATTTTTCACATGGTTCCTATTCAATTACGAGTTTACGTATGTTAAAATTTGCGATTAAAACTAAGTTAATTAAAAATATATGATTAAAAAACAAAACCAACTGTAATTTTGGACGTACTTCCTCTATCACTATTTAGTGGCAATAAAAACAAAGAAGACTCATCATGGCTCGTACACAATTTACCCAGATGGTATTCTCAAAATTTTGTATATATTAGGCAAATAAATTATTAACATTCGCCTTTCCCCAAAATATGGTGAACATATTAAAATTGCCCTCTCTAGATATCTATTTTAAGGTTTGTTAATTGAGTAATATAATTATAATTTAATTAATTATGTTCCAAGATTGAAAAATTAATGAATAAAACTAAATGAATAAAATAAACAGTATCTGAGTTTTACAAATCTAACTTTTATGGATCAGTATCTTGTCCACAAAGTAAAACGTTTCAAAAACTATGTCCTGAAAGATTATTCTAAAAAGTCGATTATTTACGTATTCCGTAGGTAAAACTCGTCCGCAAAATATAAACACAATACAAAATATAAATACAATCAAAATATTCACATTTTTCGCATATTTTTTGTTACAATATTACCGTGATGGCCAAGGAATTAAAAAATACTTATATTTTACAAATTATAATGAAAAACATGGAATTCTTTTGGCAATGGGGATTGTCAGTTTTTGGGGCACATATGACGAGTCTTCTTTGAATTAAAATTCTAATTTCACACATTCGCATATAGTGGAAAACAATCGGTAAAACCCGAAAATTTTGTATTGGTTACACATTTCTAATGTATAATGTGGAGTCGAAAATACGATAATAAATGAAAATGCTGCGAATACATAAAAATCTGAAAATCTAAATGGGAAAATATATATATAATATATCTAATAGATATATTCAATCAAATTGTATTCAATTTGTTTTAAATTTAAATTTCAATCTACTATTGTAGTCATGGCCCGACTATTGGTTTTTACGACCTTTTATGAACTATAGAGATCAACCTTTTGATATTTGGTTGATTTTTGTAAGCAGACTGAAAAGTCATAAGTTATACAAAGTTTATTTATCTGTCGTATTGTCGCCTGCACTGTGTATAGAAAACAATCCTTTTAACCTTGACAACTTTCACAATATCAATTTCTCCACAATGAAATTGTAGGAATAAGGGGTAATAACGTTCACTATAAGTTCTTATATCAGCTTTATTTGCCGACAATAGAATAAGCAGATATCGTCTTGAATCAAGGTTACGCAGAGATAGTCTGCACAATATAATAATGGCTGGAGCAGACTTCTCAGAAATATTGCATTGTTCATTGAAGGTGTATGTATTCTTCAAGTTGAAGATTTTCTGACAAAGAAGTATTTCATTGTCAAGTTCACGTGCAGCGAGAAACCGAGTAACCTTTAATAATTGAAACAACAATAAGTCCTCGTTCAACGTGAAATGTCGTGTCTGGATTTTTCGCGCATTGGATCTTCAGCGCAGTGCTTTGCACCTAGAGTAGAAAATCGAACACAGTGTTTATTCGATAACCTGGGATGTATCTTTTAGAATTTCAATGCTCGGATCAACAGTAAGCGCTGAAAATGCAGTGCGCGATAAAATTCCGCCACAATATTTTAACGTCTGTGCGAATGTAGTCAAATAAAATTTTGATATTTACTGAATAGACCGAGTAGATTTTTGTGATGAGATTTAGAGAAAGCGTGGATATGCAAAAAATAATAGAGTAAGTTGCCGATAATTTTTTGTGTAACTAACTTTTCAATGGATACTGACTTATTTAATCAAAATAGTTTAAAATTATTTAACCCAAAGAGGACGAAAACCTTGTAAACGTAAAAGAGTAGGTAGGTACTTTATTATGTTTTACAATGCTTTCTTTTTCTAAAAAGAGATGGGCTATGTCTGTCTTACCCTATCTTTTGTTGTGTCGACAGACTAAGAGACTTTACAATGGATACTGACTTATTTAATTGCACGACTTTATAAGTGTTTTTCCCAAAGAGAAAAGAAAACTTTTCCTAGACGCTCATTTAGTTTTCTTAAGAAACTTAGTAAAAAGGTGGTCCTGCTGCGTTTAATCAAAAAGCGGAAAAGATTTTGTAAGTTATATTTTTAACTAGGGACCTTATTTTGAGGTTATTATAGCCAGTACATCTACCTCTGGGATTTAAATGGCAGAAGATTGTTTAAACTTATATAAAGAATTATATTGCTGACTGCTTTTTAATTAAAAAAGAGGGGTTTTATGCCTGTTTTCACAAAATACATCATTGACATCTTAATAAAAGAGCGATATAGGATTTTCAACTTTCGACGCTTAGTTAAGCTGAAAACACAACGGTGCGCTTGTATCAGGCTTTCAGAAGTCGCCTATTGTTAGGGAACAGGAGCAAAAAAGTCTTGTCAACCAATTTTTTTTTGTAGCCTACATTCGACTTAAAAAAACTTGAAAGAGTACCGAACGGTACAAAGGAAGTCAGAATATGTTGTTCATTATATTAATTTTTTTAACAAGAATTTGTATTTCATAATGATATAGGTAATAATTAACTGTTCGGTTTGAACTGTGTACAAAGTTAAAACATATTTTAACTTTGAATTCTGTCCTATCTAATAATTTTGAAGTCATCATTTATCCTAATTTTAATATTAATCAAGAAAACCAACATTTATCAAGAATTTCGATTCGTAAAATAAAGTTAACTTAGCATAAGACCTCGATCCGCCGCTCTCGTGAGTCCGGAAACATTTAGCGATGGGAGATGACTTTCAGTAATTACATTAGCAAGTCGTAGAACCTTGCTATGCAACCTTAAATCTCAGTAGGGCAACCGATCACGTGTACTTTCCTTAAATATGTGAATGACAAGACTTTGGAAAACCATTTGGGAATACATCATACGAATGAATATTTAATTAGTTTTTCTGCTACTATCAAATCGGATCGGGAAGTGTTAAATTACGAACATAAACGACCTGTTCTGATGAAGGAGCTGGGAGGACGCCGTAGGAACTTCTTAACTAAATAACATAAACCCATCGAGTTTCGGCTCATTTGTTTTGTTGAGGTTTTTTCTTCGATAAGGTAAGCTATCAAAAGGTTGTTTAAAAAAATATGTTCTTAACAATGAATTTATTGCAGTATTTTAGTTGCAAAATGCGACTGCTAAAAGCTATAATATATATCGGCAATACGTTGGTCGCTCAATTGACTAATCGGGACGCCAGCGCTACCAAGCGGCGCTCGACAGACTCTACAACCTAACGCTCGACCAGAGTTAAGTTCAGTCTCTCGGTAGCGGTCAAGCAGTGAACAGGATTAGAAACTGTCGCGCGTTCCGTGTAGTTGTGAAGTGTACCTATAGTGTATGAATAGCTAGTGCAATTACTTTCATTCGTTTGAATTATAATTTGATTTGAAGTATAATGGTTTTTCTATTGCGCATCAATCAACAGTTCCCATAGTACGCCCACAGTAGATCAAAAATATGGCTGATGAGAGCGAGATAGGCATGCCATCTCCTACATATATAATAAGCTATAATAAGTATACTCGTACTGGCGAGTATTTGGTACATAATATCAAATTATTTCAGAAATTATTCCACAGTAACTTGCTACCGGAACAATCAGCTATCTGCCAGTGAAAGTCCCGTCAAAATCGGTCCAGTCGTTTTAGACATCAGCTGAAATAGTTTTTCTTTTTAACTGGCTTTTTATTAGGAACTAGATTTTAAATTTTCATGTGAAAAGAGTAAAATCTGTTATTTTGACATAAGAAACCTTCACTTAATTTATTATCTTTGATAAAAAATCTGTGAAGGCGTCGTAATCCGTAAAGTCGTTTATTTATCAAACTACGTGAAACCTTAATTGACGGCAGTAAATAAATAAGGTAGAGGTATTAATATCAGCTTGTTTGATTCGACGAAATAACACCGACAACATGAACCGTGAAAGCTGTTTGAGATACAAAATAAATATTGGGTTTAGAAACAACATCGAGTATTAAATCTGTATTGACAGATTTTTTGAACAAAAATTAATAAGTCATACGTTTTATAGCTATACCTCCATAAAATATTACAAAGTACGAACATTTATGTAAATTCGTAGGTAAGTTATGAAGATAATGTTAAACTGTTACCTTTTGGTATGGTGAATGCCTTTAGCTTACCTGTCGGTTTTGGTACTTACAGACCATGATCAGAACTTAATGGACAGGATTATATAATGAACAGGTAATGGGCGTCGAACAAAATCCTCTTAAATATTTCATACAATGTTTCTTTTTCTCCCGTCCAGCCGTCCGATAGTAACTTATAAATAGAAACATACTATACTACGAAGCTTGCTCTAGTTGCTTTTTCAAAGACATTTGTCGCTGTCGTTTTTCGCACGTAAAAATAGAGCTATACACGGATCTTAAGGCGCCAGGGCAAAGTTGAAATTGACGCCGTCATATAATTTTTCCAAAAAACTATTAGCTAGCAACTATGATAGCAACTTTTGTTTTTGGAACGAAATTCCTTAAAGCGGTTTGCGGTAGAATTGACTGGTAGGATTTGTGATGGATTCTTCCACTTAATTCTCAGGCAAGAAAAGTGTTATACCCTCCATGCGACTCTATCTCGTTCTATACTTTTTCTGTTATATACGAGTGTCTCTGTGCTTGCAAGTATCGCGTAAGGAACTTCGCCCTGGAAAACGTGTGCGGTTGAAGGACCTCCGTCAGGAAAGATCTTGACGGAAGTCCCTCTATCGCACAAGTTTTTATATAATTTACAGTTTTGACAATTTACTTCGCTGTGCTAAAAACTTACCATTGGTATAATTGGCAACGTTTCAATGAGGGTGTTTCTAAAGAAGTAAGCCTTTTGTTGCGGGTCCTTTAAAGTGACTAAATCCAGAAATTGCATGGCGACAATCACTAGCTCACTTTCACCTCTGGTTGCATGTATGCTATATTTAATTGGAAACCAAGTTTAGTTTAGTATGATACACAGTAATTGAAAACTACTTAATTATAAAATGTAGCAATGATCTCAAACGAAATTACAAAGATATACTGAGACCAAATTGTTTTTAGATTTAGGCCTCATATGGCAAATTGAATTTGAGAACATGTAGAAGTATGTAGGCTTTTAAGAGCATCCTCGTTGTCCATAAACAAACCTGTTTGACACATTAATAAAACATTTTTTTTATGATTGTACATCAATGATCAGTAAAAAAAGTAAAACTTTACAAAAAGGATAGGCCTTGGAGGGACAAATTAAATTTGTCGGCGATAGTTTACCCACATATTAGGTATCGAAATCGAAAACTGATGGGATATAATGTATTTTTTCTTTACATTATTTCCCTTTTGTTCGAAACTTTGAATGAAACTGACGTGTACATTAAGGCAAACAAACGAATGTAATGTTTTAAGTTCAAAAACATATGTTTTCTTTTTGTTTAATTTATTTTCGATGTAGTTGTAGAACCCAACACGAGAGTAAAGTATTGCCAGCTTATTAATATGACTATAAAATTAGATAAGTTCTTGGAAGTTGTTGAGTATCAAGCGGGTTTCTTCATCAGAGTGAGCAGTCCACGTACTTGAAGTATTTGATGAGTGGTAGCAGCTGAGTAGTTGGTCGAGGGTGAGGGTCTCTAGAAAGGAGACGCTGTACGGCCTCTTGAAGGTGAATCGGCACCCTCGGCAGCACTAGCATGACTTGCTCGTCCAACTGTCAAAAACAACATGCATATTATTTGAACTGTTTTAGTGCTCTAAATGAAATGGATGCGGCGCTGTTTCTAAACGAAGATACGTAAATCCTGTCATATCCAATAAAGTCACGCCTTTTTTCTATGAGGGTAGTCAGAAACTACAGAATGTTACTTCGATCCTTACACAGTGTTACCAACACCCAAATATATTTACCCCTAAAGCAATTTTAGGGGTTTTTAACTTATTAAAAACCCCTAAAATTGCCACAATTACTGAAAAATTCCTCTAAAAAATGTTCCCCTAAAAAACCAATGAATGTTCAGTAATCATAGATTAATAATATTTGTCTATATTTATTATGCGACATTCTTTTATCACTCACTCTCCATTCTTAGTATCGAGGAACCGTATTAGATGTCGTTAATACTTTTATTGTAATCAAAAACATAAGATGGCAAAAAATCCCTAAGAATACCTCTAAAAATAGAATGCCCCTAAAAAAATCCCACCCCCCTTATTTACCCCCTAAATTTGGTGGGAGAAACCCTAAGTTGGTATGCCTGTCCTTACATATTCCTTTTGCCTCGTTCCAGTTCATACATCTGGTCATACAAGTACGCCGGTTACCAGTACTACGCACCTAACCCTTCTGAAGAACGCCACCAATATGGTCACTTTATGTTCTCCTGGAGCGTCCCCTTTCTGTAAGTCCAGTCATATCTGCCTTATAAATACTTTTTGTTAGCCGCCCTTCATTCATCCTCTCCGTATGACCAAACCATCTAAGCATCATCATCATCAGCCTATAATGTTCCCACTGCTGGGACACAGGCCTCCTCTCGGTGAGAGGGAGTGGGCCATAATCCACCACGCGGGCCCAGTGCGGGTTGGTAGATGTCACATGTCTTCGAATTCTTGGTTCTAAGACATGCTGGTTTCCTCACGATGTTTTCCTTCACCGTTTTGAGAGCAGTAGCGATGAAATAATTTACACAAAGTAATGCGCCTGCTTGGGTTTGAACTCACGACCTACTATTCGTAAGTCACGGCCGTTAAGGATCTAAGCAAACTCTTTTCAATTTCGGTCACTATATCTTCTTTTAAATCACACTGTTGTCTGATGTAGTGATTACATCATTCCGCAGCCACATTCATAGTCAGACCACACATACTTCGCAACGAACGCATTTTATTTTTGCTTTTGCCCGTGACTGTACTTTCATGTTAGATAGTTCCCTATTCCACGTCGTTCATTTAGATACATATCGCTCTAGTTAAAGCTTCAATAATAGATGAATGAAGATTCGTGGTAACGACGGTTTTTGCTGCTCGTTTGTTTCAAAACAAGCATTAAAAAAAAATTGAATGAATTTAAACAAGTGAATTCGGATTTTTTTAAACAATTTTCAAGTTCAGTTTCATGTATTTTTGTGACGTGCAAAATAACAAACAATAGTCATCATTTAAGAAAAAGTAGTTAACCAACGTTGCGACTAGTATTGTCAATATTTGTGATCTTTAGCTTATTTCATAATGTTGGTAATATTAAACGCGCAATTCCGAGTTATTAACTCCAACAGTTGTTGAAATAGAAGTTCAGGCCAATACAGAGACGCACTTAACTGTTTATTTAAAACAGTCAAGTGGTCTTATGAATAACGTCAAAATGATTATAAATAGTACCAACCAGACTGGATAAGTACGGTTTGTTTAGCTGCAAAACTTTTAATTAATAAGGCTGTCTCTGAAATCTAATACGAACCTATATCAAGATTTTTCTAATTATTGTTTTATGTGTATAACGTCGGTTACTTTCAGGCGAGCTGATGTCAAACAAAGGATGCTGTCTAAACCAATATGGAAAGATATATTTAATTTATTACTAAAACAAAATCGAAGTGGATATTTTATAATTTTGGAAAGTCGTTAGTCGTAAGTCGTCTCGTTATCACGTAGAGAAGTAGTGGCTCAGAGTTAATGATGCCAATTGCAGGATCCATGAGCCTTGTATAAGCACAACACATTTTCCACAAGAAATTACACATTTTGAACATTTTATCGCTGCTCTCAAAATGGTAACAGAAAATAAAAACCAGTCGTTGCTCGATCCAAAAATTACAGGACACACACATCATTGCATTCACAGAGGTGATATATGTCGCAGCAGAGTTAACAGTATTGGCAGATTGTGATTTGATAAGTTTTCATTTCACACCTTGCCAACCTGAATTTGTATGCCATTTCAATCACTGTTTGTCATTTCAATCACTACTATTTTTGACATGGCCGTACTTTACAGAATGAAAACCCTGACTGTAAAACATCACTTATTAGAAAGTTTGTAGATCCTGGGTTCGATTGAACCTATGCAGGCCCCTTATATTATCTTTTCATCACAATTGCTCTCGGAATGGTGAAGGAAAACATCGTGAGTAAAGACATGCGATTTTCGACTGATTACAGCTCAATCCCTCTCACAGAGAGAAGGCCTCTGTCCCAGCAGTGGAAACATAATAGATTGATTATCCTTAAGCTAAAAAAGTTTTGGCTAAACGCTTGTGAACCAAATCGATCTTGCTCAGATAAGGTTGAAGGCTTCTTCATAACATTTTTAGTACAATGTACAGGCTACCCGTTACCGACAGGTAATGTTAAGGATAGCCGCAGATATTTATCGAGAACTCAGCAACAGGTATGGTTCGAACGAGAAATAGAGATAGCTAGTTGACAAAAGTTTTTATTCTAGCGGGCAAAGAAAAATTGTAGCAATTACGAAAATTCGGAGGCCAGTATTTTAGTAGGTAATTGAAATGTCACAGAAGCTGCTTTTTCCCTAGTATTGCCTTACTGTATTGTCCATAAAAACTTTTTACCAAAAAATTTAACCGCCGAAAAAACTGAAAAGCAAAAAATAATAAACCTTAAAATTATGAGTCGGCGCTTTGAGTGATCTTTGTTCATTGATTTTCCAACGCCGACTCATAATTTTAAGGTTTATAATTTTTTGCTTTTCAGTTTTTTCGGCGGTTAAATTTTTTGGTAAAAAGTTTTTATTTTATAATTTTCTGTGGCTTTAATGTACTTATAATACTGGGTAAGGTATACCCTATCCAATGAATAAATAATTATCAAAATCGGACTTTTCTGTATAAAGTTATGCGTGGTTAAACATTACAATCAGTGAGTGAACAATCAATCATCACCTGTTTTCTGACCCTTAGGGTTTGATTTTGTTTTCCAAATTTATATGGGACCACCCTCGGAGTATACCCTTTCCAGTGAAAAAAGAATTATCACAATCGGACTACTATGTAAAAAGTTATGCGTGGTCATACATAAAAAAAAAACAACCAAAAAAGAAAAAAAATATACGCGTCGAATTGATAACCTCCTCCGTTTTTTTTCGTCGGTTAAAAAGGTAAATGGAAATTGTCGGAAAAATAAGAGATTGGTCAAAGAGGTCGATGAGCGTTTTCTTGTTACTTGTTATTGGCCAGATAATTTTGCAGTTTAAATTAATTGCTTCTTAGTTTTTCTATTACGATGATTTTACACATACTGAAGGGCTGACGATCTTACTCTTTTCCAGCGAAGCAAAGGAATATATTGTGGTTGAATTGCAGTAAAAACAAGTGAAATATTATTTCACATTTATATGAAGGCAAATATCTAAAAAACTTTTTCAATGCAAGTCGCGATAATATTTATTGTGGAATTAAATGAACATTTTAAAAATGTTATCGTATTACGATGATATTTATAAACGTTCCGCATGGCTACCACCAACAAACATAGCGAGAAACCAGGTTCCGAATATTATGCTTTAATCAATTAAAGTTAAACCCAAAGCTATTTAAAGTTTAAAGTTTACCATTCATATTGTTTGGTGGTCCAACCAGCGGTCGGTAACATGCAGGGGCTCTGCATGCTACCGACCGCTGGTTGGACCCAATTACGCGTTTAGTCAGGTTAAATTAATAAATGTAGACTTAATAATCTGTCGGTAAGCCCGGAGTAAGGTTACTAACATTTTAACTGTTAACCGATGTTACTTTTTACTGGCGCTTTGCGCCAGTAAAAAGTAACATCGGGTTAGCTAACCTGACTAAATTGAACGACAATGTTCCCAATTAAAAAAAACATCTTTGTGTTAGGAATATTGCAGTTCAATCGACGAAATGTAAATAAAATAGAATTGCAATGTCAGTGCCCTGTTATTGTAATCTGACCAAAAATGAATGAACGGAAATTGTATATTCTTTAACACTACTTGACGATACGTAATACTTTCTTGTCTTTGAATTTAATAACATGACATTTCATTTTTATCGTATTGAATGTGGTTTACAGGGAGTTTTAGTTTACTGATTTATGAAACGGCCCAATTAGGATAAATATGTTGAAGGTTTTTATAACTTGTTCTCATTTATATTGAAAAAAATAACCTTCTGATATATCAAAAGGCAGTACCCCATAACTTCAATTAATTTGGACCTTTTACTCTTCTACAGTTTAACGATTTAACCCTCCTACATTGGTGTTAAATATTGGAAAGTTTAACCCTAGGTTTACCTCGAACTATTGGTGGCGCAAGGTATATTGTTTGATTAACCCCGAGTAAGCTGTTAAGTCCGGGTTATTTAGGATAACCCATGAAAGTGCAAGCGACCCGTGTATCAAATCACTTACTTTCTGTGATATAGTACTGTATATATCAGAAAGGATACGATATTTCGTGTTGAATGGATGGAGATATTAATATACCTAATGCCTATATTCCTCACCTGACTACCAAAGGCTAGCCAGACTTATGTTTAAGTCACCTCTTAGTAACAAACCGGGCACAAATGCTGGTAAAAAAAAAAAAAAACTTTGAATCCCAAGACACATCTCTACAAAAATTGTTTTCACTAAAAAAATAATTATTTATTAGTGTGAACCGTATTCCCTTGAAATTGTAAATCACTGCTAGGAAATTGTTTCTATTGAATATTCAGAAAACATTTATATTTTCTTGTAACAGACACCGAGGTACGTAAGTTTCGTAGAGAAGTTTGTTATTTGTAATATTGTTAAATGCCAATGTCATTTTTGATTGAAAAGCCTACGTAGCGTAGACAGTAGGTATTTATTATATTAGAAGTAGTAAATTAAGTTTTCCTAAATTTATGTTGTATAACTGGATATAAACATTTAAATCTTTATGAGTAACTGTTAATTTCGTACTGAATTTTCATGCAACCGTTGCAACGAGAGATGTCCCTCTCATTTATATTTTTCTTTTAGAAAAGTAGGTCAGGTACAAAATGAACAAACTTGAGTATTTAATTATACCAAATGATCTGGCGGATTTAATGCATAATCAGTCTATGACATTCCCACAGGCGTCCTCTGCGTGTGAGAAAGAGATTGGGTCATAATCCACCACGCGGGCCCAATGCGGGCGGATAATATAGCTTCGAATTGACATGTCCGTATTCTCACGATTTTTTCCTTCATAGTTTGGAGAGCAGTGGTGATGTCATCAAATACACTTTAAAGTGCCTACAACTAGTAAGTTGGGACTGATAGCACTGGGCTACCACTTCTATGGACTTAATGAGTATAGACATAGCCTTTCATCATTTGTACACCTAGTAGATTTTTAAGATTTTTTTTTTTTGGAGGTTTGTTGCCAACCCTTTCGTGTTTAATTTAGATTTTAAAAGACAAGTCCCTCCTCTCATTGGAAGTAAGTACAGAAATCAAACAACACATATGGAAAGAAGACAATCACCTTAACCTCTATTGTACTTTTAATTAGCTTTGATTAAAAATGCTTTGACATTTGCTCTGGTATTTTTGTTCCCTCGCATTCTTATATATCTATCTATACATATTATAAATGAATATAATTTCTAATGTTTATATGTGGGACCGTGCTGTTTCTTTTTAATTGGTCACTGGATAATGATGTGGGTTTCACAACCAACTAGAAAATTTGTCCAACCAACTAGAATTTTTTTCGAAATGTTGATCTGTGAAGAAGGGGCGGGCTGCTAGTTTCATAAAAAATTGCCCTGATTTAGAATGGTTAGTTAAAATTCAATAACACATAGTATCGGGCAATTATTTTCACTGTAGACAATGGAAGAACACTGGAGCTCGATGATTTTAAATATTTTCCGAAGTTTTTTTTTTGTTTTGTGATCGTTTATCAAAGCATATTTTTCAAATGAATTTATTTTAGAATTTTAAATAAAACATCTAGATATCTGATTACATCTTCGCACTTTCCATTGAGTCTATCATGCTTGTTTCACTTTTCCTCCCATTTCCTAAACGATTTTGTGTAAATTTCATCCTGAGTCAGGTGCTTTAAAGACTTGGTTGATATTTATTCTTAATCGATCTGACGTTTTCCGTTGCTCCCTTTTCAAAAATATCATTTGTAGACTCTGCGGCTAGATATTACTCGAAAAGTCTCCAATTTCCGTTTTTGTTTTTACAAAACTATTTATTCGATTTGTGTATCGAAAATTTGAATTTTACGTTATTATTATATGTTTTTCAATATGATGATAAGGCCTGAAGCTATAATATTTTATTTGAAAGAGCGTTCTATTGACTACTATTTAAATTGCGAGTAACACACCATGTATTGTCAAAAAGTCTGTCTGTTAGTCAGGAGGTAGACGCTAGTTGGCCGTTCTAAAACGTATATCTATCTGCATTACTATCTCAATATATACGGGTATATACTGAGATAGTAATGCAGATACAGGAATATCTCTGAATCAAATTGTGGAAGTTATAAGCAGAGTAGTATTATATTGCAGAATACTATAGAGATATTTACAGCATCGTAGTTCATTTTTTTTTCCTTTCGCCAATGAGAGTATTTCGGAAGTGCGAATATGAGTGGGTGTTACACATAGGTAAGACGGAACCGTTGAAAAATTTAAAACATATCATGTAAAGTTTTGTTAAAAAATAATACCATACTCTGAAATAAAAAGCACATAATTTGTGTGTATGCACAGCAAATAATTTATGAACTGAGACTTTAATTGGATAAATTACCAGCCCTAGGGGTTAAGCCGCACCCGTGTCGTATATAGAATCTATTCAACTATCTTGTGGTCTGCGGAGCAACTTGGATACATAACAACTTTACTTAATTTCAACTACTCACATTGACTGACGCTACTCACTGTGGGTAGCTAGATATTCGACTGACAAGTCGATATAACTTATTAGTTTACTCATAAGAATTAAGTCGCCCGAATCAGGTGAATCTTAACTTTAAATAAATACAATATTTTAATAAGCTGTCGATATACAAGTTACCAAGATGTTAGTAATAAACACTTTAGATAATTATCTAAGAGAATAATCAGCATCGTAATACTGCAGCGGACAGGAGTAGAACCTTCCTACCTGTAACTGTATGACGAAATTGTTGAAGAAACAAAGTCTACCTGCACGCTCAGCCCGAGCACCGTTTTGTCGACGAGTAGACAAAAATGACATTCCGTGTAGACAGTACGACAGCCGCAAAGTATAAAGCGTCAACAGCACTTTTTACGAAAATAACTCGTTAACATAATTCGACTCAGAATTCTTTCTTTTTTGTCATATGATTACTTTGTTCAGTTTTATTCTCAAATTTTAATTCACGCATATAAAGACAACAATTTCTCTCATAGTTTCGATACCTAACCGGATTATCAACAAAAAATATGGCTGTACAGTATTGGCCTTAACCATGTATTTCTTTATTAATTCCCTATTGACTCAATTATGTAAATTATTATCACAGTTTAGCGTAAAACGTTTTCCTGTAAAATCATGATTTTGTAGATAGCCGTATATACTTTGTGGCCGACGAATAGAAACTTTTCTATTGTCTTGAGGATGGCAATTATAAAATCGTCTACACTTCTTTAAACAACTGTAACTTGACAGTGTGATTTTGACAGCTTCGGATAGAAAAGGACCTAGACAAAGATCGTTTGAAACGAAATACAAAATTATAGATTGAAAAATGTTGATGGATGTCAAAGATGGAGAAACAAAATGTCACTTTGTATGGAAATACATGCGTCTATTTTTCTTAGATATTTAAAGCAACATGCTAAGCCGCAGCAGAAGTCAGAAAAATGATTTCTCTGAATTTAACTGCACTATATTATTAGGTAATAGGTAGAACGGGCTGGTGTCCGCAACTCCACGTCTGAGCGCGTATTTTGCGTACTATTATTGCAACAACATCGTTGTGGTGTTGCAAACATTTTTATCACATTATTTGTATGCCATGTTGCCAGAAACGTGTTTCCCGCGACACAAAAACATGTTTCTGAACAAATGTTGACCAACTTTCTTTAACTTTGAACATGAGACTTGGTCATCAAACTACATACTAATTGTGTAACACACTATTCATTATATCTGAATCATTTTGAAGGTTAATGCTAATTCATTCTTTCATATATTTGAAAAAAAAATGTCTGCTTAGCAACATAAACACCACCACGAATGTTGTGGAACTTTCAAAATCGAAGCAATTCCTACTGATAGTGTATTACGCAATTATCTTTCACACCCACAGGCAACTGAAGGAACACGGGTGGGTTTTAGTCAGTAAAAGTCTCGCCCTCTCTCTCCGGCCAGAGCGGTCGACGTCAAATGATGGTTTCCCACCCAAAAAAATTTTCAATACTAAACTTAAAATGGTACTTACAGACTCAATCTGCTTCATGTACAACGCGGGGTTGTTGTTAGCTTGTATCAGAGGTTTCCCGTTGTTAAAAATGGCGAGGATGACCAATCCAAGAGAAAACATATCCGATAGAATGCTACATTGGCCGCTTCTCTGCACCTCAGGAGCTTAAACATTAAGTAAATCACGTCACGTGCAGACATTAGTGGATCACAACAACCTAGAACAGTAGCTAAGGTTTAGGTTTAAGTATTGGGGCAATAAAAAACATATTCAGAATTCCTGTAACAAAACAAAATTAATATCCGTGCCCTGAAAAAAATTATCGTTATACGCGCTCAATCAGTCAGTCTAGTCACAGTATGTAATTAAGTAAGAAATAGCACGTCAGTTTTTAAAATGGTTTCAACCTCGTTTTTAAAATCAATTTTACAAAGATTTGATTTCATTGGCAATTTTTACATTAAAAAAAAAACTCATCTGTTGATTTATGGGCACGTCCCAATTTACATGGTACGTAAAAATAATTGATGAATTGTGTTTGTACCTACTATCGGTCACCGTTGCAACGCGCTGGGAAACAGGCGTTATGTTCTACAAACAAAAACTGAAATACTAACCTAATGCAAATGTATGAAGCTAATGTGGAATTTACTTTTGCGTTTTCATACAAAATGTTGTTTTTGCTTGTTCAACATAATCATATTCAAAAGTATTCATAAGTTATTTGTCATGGAGCGATTGATTATCAAACCTTCACAACCCAGTTACTTTTTAACTACATAATACATTGATAACGAAAAAAAATATTAATACGAAAATTGTTTTGTAAATGGAAGGAAAGGTAGTGCTATATTTACAAAGTATGTTTTAATCTAATCCCTTTGGTGCTATTTTCCATAAATATCTCCTGATATAGTTTTTTTAGAACGAAATTATCGTTTTATTTGATGAGTTCTATTAATTAAATACCAGGTGTATAGTCATTGAAATCACTGAAAACCCAGAAAATGTAAGAAATATCCATTCCTCCATACATTTATGTCCACAAAATGTAGGAAACCGTTAACTCTGATTTTCAGTTTGATTTTAATTTTCAAATTTCAGGGTTCGTCATAGAGTTAAAATTGTTCGTGATGATAAGTACACTAATCCCTTCAAGATTTCAGTTATTTCAGTCACGCCTTTTATAAGTGCTCGTTTATTAAGTACTTAATTATACAAAGTCTACGAAGCTTGTTTCAAAGATATCTGTTACATAAAGAGCAAGTCTACATAAGGGATCGTTACAAACAATGCTGGTCTTACAAATACCTACTCCGCTCAAATTAATGTTAATGAGACAGGGAGTTATAACATGTAGGTACCTACTCTTGTTTATTCATATACATGGCGACAAAGCTTCGATGCAAAGATAAAATAATAAGGACGCTTTTATTGCAAAGAGGTGTAGAACCTTTTTAAAGAAGCATTTTAGAGTGTATGGGAAATCATCAAATGACTTCTCCCGCTCTAGATGGAGCGGGAGGGCGTGTCAGACTTTTACTGACTAAAACCCACCCGTGTTCCTTCAGTTACCCATATGCCAGGGCCACGGTATCTCGTTTGAACAATCTCGCGACCCTGGCTGGCATCGGTTCTAGCAGACCCCTTCAGTAGGTACTATTGACATCTCTTTGAGGCGCGCGTGGAACACAACGCGCCTTCGACCCGAGCCTGGTCCTTACCGGGCGGCGAGCTACCCATTGCTCGCCGCCCGCAAGCTCGCGCTTATGGTGGCCGGGAGTCCTGGAGTATACTCGTTAGGAATCGATTTTCATATATAAGCCTGGGTTATGTAAATGTATGGGGAGTAAAATCAAATTTTACATTATGATACGATACGTTATGTGTTATGTTTAGTAATCTATACCTATATTTTATAATCATTCGTAAGGAGTAAGCTCCAGTCGTGCGTCGGAACAAACACAATTCTTTTTTTAAGTTATGCTTCTAAGTCGTCATTCACACGCATGTAATTTTATCGAGCATTGAATCTTGAACGTTTTGTTTGGTGCTGCGCTGAGAGGCAATTTGTTGGATTCTCAATGGTCGGTCCAACACCTAGAGTTGAAAACTCAGTGCGCGATAAAATCCCATCGCGATTTTTTACTATACTGAAACGGGTTTATGTATATAAATGAAAAAAAAAAATGTCTCGTAATAGGTACCCTAAAGTGCCACGTTGCCGAAATATTTAGGGGGTAAAGGTCGTATTGTTCTCATGTGGCGATCTTTGCCTTGAAATATCTCGGCTACGTGATCCGTAATGATACCATTTTATGTTCTAAAAGCATTTACTGAAAATGTAAATAAATGGATTAGAAAACGTACCTACGGATGTCCATTTCTAGTGCTTTTTTCACAAAGTGTAACTAACTTACTGAACGTGTTGGACGTTCAAACGGAATTTTTTGAACATATATAATTCAAATATTACACAAAAACTGTCACGGCTGTTTAAATAAATGTTTTTCTTGAGGAAGACGTAATTAAATTTATACAGAAACTAGTTTTTTACACCGCTGTTGATAGAAATTAGCAACTACTTTTGTAAATTCAAGACGGTATCTATATCTCACTAACTAGAGCTGCTACAAAAATCTGAGAGTAGATTCGAAATCAACGCACCCAAATTGGTAAACAACCGTAGAAACACTTCATGCAACAAAAACAGTTCGATTTTGTTTATCTGTGATAATTCATTATATTTGACAATTAACGCAGATTTTGTGACCCTAATTTTAATTGAAGATTTTTCGATTATGTTATATAAATAAAAATAAAGAAATTCTGTTTGTTAGTAAGTGCTTTACTTGACAAGTACGGAACTGTTTTGAAAACAATTTGTTTGAAAATTTTCGTGACTGTCCGAATTAGGTTTATTCGGAAAAATCTACCGTAAAATTTTCAATTTCGGGTAAAACTATATTGCTTTTTCTATAAGTTTATTATTATTAACTCAAGATCTTATTTAACTGTTGTCAAAACACCGTCTGTTGGGTCAGCTATTTAATACCTAATGCAAAACAATTACTGTCGGAAAAATGTGTGGAGATATATAGTTTAGTACAGATGTGTTGCTAAGTAATTCCGTTTCTGTTTGTTTTAAGTAAGAATTTAAACTAAATAAATAAATAAAATAAAACTGAATATGTCTTGTTTACACTTTCATCAGATATTTTTGGAATAGACTATACATATTATATTTTAATTCGTTTAAGTTTCCTCTACCAATCTATTCCAGTTTTATTCGTAAAAACGTCGCACCTCTTTTTGTAATTTTTATGCTGGCTCATTGTTTTCGTTGTAGTCACAATAATAACATTCATTTTCTCTTTGTGTTTCGGTCTTTGTACTATGAGGAAAAAAAACTTTACTGTGCATTTAATATTTAACTTTACTGTGCATTTAATATATAACTTACTTAGTTTAATGTTTTCTTGTTATTTCTAGATTCGACTCATACCTTTCAATAACGGTTCTTTTCATTTGGAATCAAAATAATACTAGTTACCAATACCCTTGACAACGGGTCAAGGGTATTGGTTACTAGTATTATTTTGCGTCTATAGCCGATGTATTCCATAAAAATGTCACCGTGAAAGTTTAGATGAACTGAGCTCAAAGTGGAAACTTCAGGGTATCCCACGGAATTAAATATAGATACGTTTATTGCAATTTACAAGTCAGTGTCAACATGAAAATGTGGCTTTACGTATAATAACTATAATCATCAATACATCAGTCAAAGTTCATTAAATTCCACTGAATTACTTTTTCATGAAATAAATTCGAATTGAACGAATTCGCGCACTAACCCGCACCCGAATTGCGTAACACAATATTAATCAGAATCTGAAATACTTTGAAGCTTATTTTGAACAACGCCATGAATTTTGCGGAACTGTCAAATTGAAAGCGATTCTGATAGTGTATTTCGTAATTGCTCCTCTAGAGCACTGGTGATAATCGCTAGCATCGGATAAAAAGCCAACTCACTTCAAGCTCACTTCCTCTTAGTTATCACGGTGATTTTTTTATAGAATAGGCCCGCTGGTTAACATATAATGCAGTGATGAAGCCGAGACTTGTCAAATTTGTGTAATAAATTAAAACATTACAAGTTCTCCGATTAGCAGTCTATATATAACTGTCGTATGTAAATAAAGCAATAGACTAGCGGTTCCAATTATATACCATTTTTTTGTAGATGTTTCTTTTTTATCCCATTGTTTTTATGAACAAGACGTGTTGGGCCGACCCCAAAAAAGGCTGTAATAACCGTGCCGTCAAATGTCAAACGTTTTACGAAAAGTCAAACGGGACATTTCTTTTTTAATTTTCGGACGTCAAAGCAAGAATAAGATAACAACCCTGCAAACGCTGACACAGACATTTTTACTGTTCACGTCGGTACATGGTAACGGGGACTTCTAAAGCAAAAATAGTCATTAAATTCCTCCCAAAACTCGTTTCCAGCTCTCCGGCTATAATGTTTTTAATGAAGGTTAAAATGTTTATTTAAATTAATCTAACACTTTAATAACATCAAAAGCAGTAAATTGCTTCATTCTAAAAAAACATTCTAAAAACCGATGGTAATATTTACGTTTTTACGCCTCTGAAACCGAGTAACCTGGCGCGTAGGGGTTGAAACCACTTTGTGACCGTGTTTTTTCTTTTTTTCATTCTACTTGCCTTGATTCACCTGACTCTGCCACTGCCAACTTATAAAAGTTTAATAAGACTTACCTAAGTAATCAAGTTCCGGTTGGCATAACTTCGCCACCTTGATGGACCACGGCAACACAGTTACCATGGTCGTTGGATCAGTTGCACTGCAGCTTTCTGTAAAAGAAAATAAAAATTATCACATCGGCAATAAATATGAATTAATAATAATGCACCATCAGCCTATAATGTTCCCTAATGGACGACAGCCCACTGCTCCTCACAGAGATAACTCTGTGAGGAGCAGTGGGCTGTAGTCCACCACACCATTATCAGCATATCCACACGTTCCACATATTCATGGACGAATTGATGTTTCTTCGTTTCGTAATTATTATATAAAGAATTTTCTTTTTACACGCTTCACTTGTATGTTTGTATGTTAGTATGTTTGTATGTTTGTTTGTAACCGACTCCTTATAGCGCGATTTTGACCCACTTTAAACGACCAGATTTCATTCAAACTTTGCACACCTGTCAAGGACCGATGACAATGCAATAATTTCATAAATTTGTGTCATTATCCTTGCCAGGGTTACCAGGACAGCAAAAAAACTGTCTTCGAAAACTACGCTGACATACGTCACAAACTAATTTGTGCCATTATCCTTGCCAGGGTTACCAGGACAGCAAAAAAGCTGTCTTCGAAAACTACGCTGACATACGTCTCAAAATTCGAAACACCCTAAAAAATAGAAAATAAATAATAGTTTAAAAAAACTAAAAAACACGCTTCCATTGAAAACCAAACTAAAAAGTACAAAATAATGGAAAAACTAAATAGTACAAAATAATGGAAAAAAGCGTGGGGTGCTTTGTAAGGTATTTTTTTATTGATATCAGGCACCCCACGCTTTTTTTCCATTATTTTGTACTTTTTAGTTTGGTTTTCAATGGAAGCGTGTTTTTTAGTTTTTTTTAACTATTATTTTTTAGTAACGTTATCTCCTACGTCAACCTATGAGGTTATCTGCTGCTTATCCGGACTTGCCTGTGGTTACCTTAATAAATTAAGGCCTCTAGCCAGGGCTACATGAACTTAAAACTAGAGCGACTACTGATTAAGGGCACGTTCGTATGAATCGTATTAATATACCTATCAATGACTCTCAACATTTATAAACAAAATGCCACATTCTACGATAGGTGTTGAATAATAAAGCAGTTGCATGAAATAAACCTGAAAAAATTACAGAATGACACCTGTCGCCGACTTTACCACTGGGGCGCTACTTACAACCTGTCAACGTTCCGGGATACATTTTCTGAATGATCGTGGAAACGGTATCGAAATCCTTTGCGTAGTTTAGAACAACACCGCGCTCACACAGACAGATACGACAAGCAACTTATGTAATATGTATAAATCTTAAGGACGAATGACTACCTAGTTCTCTCATTGGAATAATTATATTTATATTATTGTAGCTTGCTAGCCAATAGGGAGGGTCGGTCACGTCGGACGTATTATTAAATAGGAGATTGGATGAATAAGTGAGGTTTCATCTACTGCCTGTAGCCGACCTTATGAAGACTATATCTTATAACGAAGACATAATGTCGACACGAATGATACAAGAATTTTATTATAAGTTACACAAACATCTCGCTTGTATTTCTGGTGGGGTTAGGCAGAGATGAAAGGTACCTACATTTCGCCACTTCTGTTTTAGTTTCATGTAAAAGCGACCTATCGCGATTAAAGCGGCAAAAATCCAGCCTCTTAAAATTACCCTCCCCTATCCTCTTATAACAATACCTAACAATGTTTTTATGAAATGTATAAAAAATATGTTTCAATAATTGGGGAAAAAAATAAATTTGTACTTCTGGACACGGCTCGTAATGCGACATGACTGCAAAGCTTGGACCCACCCTATTTCGGAATCAGTCAAGTACCTTTTTCTTACCGGACGCAGGTCCTTACCTGACATGTCTGTTTCGGGAGGTTCCTGTTCCGAATAAAGCGGGAGGAAACGCCCAGGTGTTTCCATTGCGTGGATCGTCTGGAGGCACGTTGGAGCATACGGTGGAGGTGTGCCCTGCCTGGGCGGAGCATTGCCGTGTCCGGCCCTGGTGCAAGCCATGGTATGGAGCGAGAGGAGATGGAAAGCCATCATCTCCTTCTGCGAAGCAGTAATGCTCGCGAAGAAGGAGGCTGGGCGCGTGAGGGAGAGTCAGTATCTGTGCCCTTACGCCCCTAGCCGCCGCAGGAGGAGACGCCCCGGGCGTCGGGAGTCGATTGCAGACTCCCGGCCACCGTAGGCGCGAGCTTGCGGGCGGCTAGCAATGGGTAGCTCGCCGCCCGGTAAGGACCAGGCTTGGGTCGACGGCGCGTTCTGTTCCACGCGCGCCTCAAAGAGATGTCAGCAGTACTGAAGGGGTCTGCTGGGCCCAGAGCGGGAGGCATCATTTGATGATTTTCCACACACAAAAAAGGCAAGTTCTTTTTTATTTCGTTTTTATTTTATATGTTTCAAAATGTATCGAATAAGTACAAAACGAATATTTAAAAAAAAAAAACTTTATTTTGGACGCCACGTAAAATCTGTATCAAGAATGAGTAAAAACGCCAAACAGTATTAATAATCTTCTACAAAAAGGTATCAAATAATGAGTAAATAAATAAAAAAATTTGCTAACTAGAAATTCTTTTCTCTTGTATTTTAAAATGCACGAAACCGATAAAACTTGAATTCTGTCTATTTTAATGAGCCTGGAAACGCGGAACCTGGCTCGGTTGCAGAATAATGAAGCTTAAAATATGTCAAAAAGAATATTGAAATTCTGAAAGACATGACGTGAAAAGAAATGAAAAATGTTGTTCTGAACCAACATCACCAATTAGTTAGTTGTAAAACGCTGTGTGTATGCTCGTAAGTACTCTTATACCTCGGGAAACACTCAACTGCTTTACGTGTTTCCTTTCATAAGTGTGAGGGAAATGTTACGCTGCGCATTGTAGGGCACAGTAAATATCTGACCTTTACTTAAACTCATGAATTAATTCGCGTATTTTAAATATTATGTATATATGTACATGATATTTTCATCGCTCATCATTTTCTTTTATAAATTAACATGTTATATCTAAGAGAGTTGAGTGATCAGTTACTCAGAACCTCCGACCCGTACCCTTCTACCCAGACACCTTCATTTGTTTAAGACTGTGCATTGTCGGTAATATGATGCTTGGTTATTAATATTTCGTTAAGAGCTCCCAGTAAGATAACATATTTCGCGAAACACTTAGGGTGTTCAAAAAAATAATGGGAGGGGGGATGCTTGTCCTTGAGCATGAATATGGTCGCACTTCCAGTAAGTTCAAGAGCAACATTATATTTCCGTCCTCAGAAAAATAAAAAAATAATTTTTTTTTAATATTTTGACAAGTAAAACTTAACAACTAGTGACTGGAGCTTCCTTTTAAGCAGATAAGCCTGTGTTAAGAGACTTTATTCCCAATAAAGTTGGGTTCGATTTCAAGTCTAATCGGATGCAACTGAATATAAGCATTTTACATGGTACGACTGCCTATATGTTGCACAACTCAGTTATTGGGTAAGACGATACCCATTCGTAAGACTTTTTGTCGGACTTTCGGCTTCTGACTACCCGTAACGATTGAAAAAGATATTATAACTTAATGGCTTAGCGTGATTTATTTATTTATTTTTGATCTCCAACAAAAGATGTACACAATACATAAACACGTAAACAAAGGGTAACAGTAAAAGTCGGTGTATTCCTTCACTTATAGGAGACCACAGCATGCACAATAAAGTTTACAACTAAGCTAACATTTCTGATACATGGACGGGTCGCTATATGTAATGTATGGTCATCCATCTAGGAACTGACCAAGGCAACCGCAGCTTAACCGTTGATCGATCCGTGCGGTTGTTATCATTTAGCCACGAGAATGTTTGAAATCCCAGGATTTTTTAGAGATAATACGAAATTTAAGTAAATGTAGTATATTTTATTCTGCCTGAATATTCAGATTATTTACACCGTTCGCATGATTAGGTATTGATCTGGTTAAAAAAAGAGCAGTTCTGACCTAATTAAAATGGCCGCAACTTTCAAGTTGTAGGTTTCGTCTTATTCAGATATGCAATAAGACCTGTAACTTAGGTAATTGTCTGAAGATATTTACACGATATGAAACAGATCCTACTGACGAAATGTTGTGTTCTTTACAGGCTCTCTCCTTTCAGGCGGCAAGCGTAAAGTTTTGATACAAAGAGAAAGAAAATTGCAGACAGGATATTGGCGTTTTCTATGTTACAAATGGTATATGCCTAAATATTCTATGTTTACTCACACGTAAGGAAGCTCTTTGAAGTTTGCAAACATGGAGCTATAACCTACAAACAAAAGGAACAACGCATAATTCTTGAGAACAAACTTGCTCGTATATTGCAACAAACTCGCTCGGAAGGAGATGTTAACGATGAATAGTCCATATAGTGTTCTTTACAATAAAAAAAAAAAAACATACTACTCGTATCTTCTATACTAATATAATAAACCTGAAGGCTTTGTTTTTGTTTGAACGTGCTAATATCTACAACTATCAGTCGAGATTCATTTGCATTATATAACCCAATTCTTGAGAAAGGCTATAGGTTATTTAACATCACGTTGCAACTACTAGGAGATGAACCGAAAGAAAAAATAGTTTAAAAAAAACAAAAAAACACGCTTCCATTGAAAACCAAACTAAAAAGTACAAAATAATGGAAAAAAAGCGTGGGGTGCTTGTTAAGGTATTTTTTATTGATATCAGGCACCCCACGCTTTTTTCCATTATTTTGTACCTTTTTAGATTGGTTTTCAATGGAAGCGTGTTTTTTAGTTTTTTCAAACTATTATTTATTTTCTATTTTTTAGTGTGTTTCGAATTTTGAAGCGTATGTTAGCGTAGTTTGTGACGTATGTCAGCGTAGTTTGTGACTTATGTCAGCGTAGTTTGTGTCGTATGTCAGCGTAGTTTGTGACGTATGTCAGCGTAGTTTGTGACTTATGTCAGCGTAGTTTGTGTCGTAAGTCAGCGTAGTTTGTGACGTATGTCAGCGTAGTTTTCAAAAATAGTTTTTTTGCTGTCCTGGTAACCCTGGCAATGATAGTGGCACAAATTTATGAAATTATTGCATTGTCATCGGTCCTTGACAGGTGTGCAAAGTTTGAATGAAATCTGGTCAAATCGCACTATAAGGAGTCGGTTACAAACAAACATATAAACATACAAACAAACATACAAACATACAATTGAAGCTAATATAAAGCGTGTAAAAAAGGACTCCAAGCTAAAAATAATTAACAAGAAAATTTTGAAGAACTACCTATTTGTGAGTTTGTAATGTAAGGAGTAATCTTCGGAACTACTGAGCCGATTCCGAAAATGCTTTCACTAATGGGAAGCTACAGTATCCCCGAGTGTCATCACACCACAATATAAATAATCAAACAAAGTTGCCCCCAGATCGTCTGTCTGTCTGAACGCGATAATCTTAAAAACTACAGAACGGATTATCATGCGGTTTTCAGCCATGGACGGAGTGATTCATGAGAAAGGTTTAAGTGAATAATTGACATATGAAGATGTTTGTTGAAGATGTCGGAAAAAGTCATTCTGACCGAGAGCTTTACTAGCGTGTGCCGCGTACACCAATAAAGTTATAAGAGAACCCTTGTATAAACTAGATATGAAACTTATTTATGTACTAGAATTACGTACTAGAAATCAATTGACAATATTGCAAAAAAAAAATCATTGAATACGGGAATACCGGAATTTTGGCTACGTTATATGTGTGCATTTAATGTATTTTTTTCTCATTCTTAATATGCGTTTGTTTGTGCAGAACAAACTATTTCTTTTTTGCTCTTATTTTTTTCCCTTAGGTATTATCTGGACTAGGCTGCTCCTAGAACAATGCGTAAAACGTAAATCGATTATTTCCAATAAAAGTTATTTATCAATATATAATTATTTTATTTGTATTATATGAAGAGACACCCCAGCCTTTGGGGCCAATTAGCCACTCAGCTCACAATGAGACACCCCAACCAATGGGCCACTCAACTCACAATACAGTTTGTGTAAGCAGACTCAAAAGGCACAACATCCTACAATTGAATAACTTGTAGAGAGCTGCATTAATAATATGAGAGTTGCTCCTGATGAGGAATAATTCTTTCCTACAAAATCATCCTACAATTCATCTCGAAGTTTTAAGAAGTGATAACAACATAACTCAAAAAATATAATGTTTATGATGTTACCAGCGCTTTACAAAGTCAACTATCCAACAACAAACATTTTCGTGCTTAAAATTGCCGGCTTTACACAAAAAGTTCCCTGATTTAATATATTTCCAATACGGGACGCGATCCATCCTCCGTCAATACGGACTGTATTGAAGTATTTGACGAAGCAGGCTCATATTGTGCGGTTATCGAAGATCGAGTATCCGTCTATTCATGCAAAATAATTATGTTCCAAAACCAAAACCCGACTATTGAATAATCACGTTCTAAAAAGAGTGAAACAAGAAAATATTTTCATATGAAAGCCGTGGTCGTATGCCACGTTGACCTAAAACTTTTGCTCGCTTACTTCTATTTTATTTTGTTAGAGTAGGTGGCATGCGACTATAGTTTTCAGTTGAGAATATTTTCTTGTTAAATACTTTCTAGAGCGTGAACTTGTACTCGGAATTTTGCATCTCGAACTTACTTTTTATTTATATTAAAATATTTTAGTTTTTCATTTATTTTCTCTAGAGTGCGCAATTTTTAACCGACTTCTAAAAAGGAACAAAATGTTCTATGTTCGACTGTATGTTTTTTTTTTTAATGTATGTTCGTCGATTCTTCCGTCAATTGTGGAGCAATTTTCAAATGCCAGTTGTTTTTTTTTGGCTTTTTTTTTCAATTTAAACGAATGGACAAGACAGTTCCAATGATACTTAATTTGTCAAATGATGATAAGCGTTTTATAACATATGAGGGAACAGATGAACATACATCTATTTTTGCCACATACATACATACCGGTCAAAATCATAATCGGGAGGATTTTGCTTCGGAAAATTACATTTTTTTTAAGTCATGCATCTTGACGAATGGTCTAAGACTTGCTTAGTTGTTACATTGACAAAATCTTAGTGATGTGTGGTACAAATACTAAAATTAATTCCTATGAATTTAATTCAATTTACACAATATAATTTGATGCCTGAGACAAAGTTATGCCTCAGAATCGATACGTACTTACTTACGTAGTGGGTAGGGCTATATCATACAAGACGATACGTCCCAAGGACCATACGCGAGTCTATCTTAATTTGAGAAAATATTTCATAAGTGGTCTGAACTTCGATATTCTTACTATGTTTTGAAGTGGACGTAGTTTGGCAAACCTCTAGTAAACTCCAGTAGATCCGGTAGTCCGTTTGGTTCCCTATCTATTTGCATAAAATTTTAAGACCTAATATAACTTGGCATACTTTTTTTCTCTCAAGTATATTTTCGCATAACATTATATACGCATAACAACTTACGCATAATATTTTTAAGCATAAATTCTTTAATCATAATAATGATTAAGCATAACATTCTAAAGCATAAAATATTTTTGCATAATGATATTAAAACATATTTTTTAAAGGCATAATAAAGAAGCATAATAATTAACTCCTAAAATGTTAGACACTAATAAACATGTAATCATCCATACACCATGCATACAGCAAACATGCATCATGCAAGTAAGCAGGAGGCATGCAACATGCAGGCATGCATCCAGCAGGCATGCAGCATGCAAACAAGCATGCAAGCAAGCATGCAACATGCAGCAGGCATGGTTTCTGTCACGGCTCCGGCGCTGCGAGGCTCTGGCGGTCCCGCGCGAGCTTATCGTCGCAGATGTGTTTTACGCTCACCACCGCAGCTTCGGTTCTCTGGCCGGCTTCGCCGCCCAGCGTCAGGCGCGGTGGCAAGTGTCAAATCCACCTGCTCCTCAGCTCGCGGGCCGCCTCGCCCCTTCACGCCTACGCGTTTTTAAATTACACTCTAGGGGTAGGGCAGACAAGACAACGTGCAGTCAGTCGGTTTTGGAGCGATTCGTTTCTGTCACTAAATTTTGTAGCATAACATATTGAATTTTTAAGACAATACTTTAACTTTAATTTAGGGTTAAAAATTGAATTTTAAAAGTATGCCTAAATACTATTATGCTAATAGTCATTATACCTAGAAACATTATACGAATTAAAATTATGCCAAAACAAATTAGCCTTCAAGATCATTATGCCAACACAAAGTGTATGCCAAAACAATATATGGTAAAGTATTGTTATGGCAAAACAAATTATGCCAAAATAGGTATGCCAAAGTACATTAGGAAAAAGAACATTATGCGAAAAGAAGGGATTCCAGTCCGTTTCGGTCGGATATTTTCCGAGATAAACGTGGACCAAAACTAGCCTAAGTTTAAGTTAAAATAAATTATTATACAAAGAAAAAACCGCGGCTAGAAGTTTGGTATACAACCAAAAGCAAATTTCATTTTAAATGTGAACACTACAACAATATAGGAACCATAAAATATGCTCGCTTGTGGGCACTCAAGTTACGTAGCACATGTTGAGACGAGTGATGTCAACTGTAGTAGATGCTAATTTGTATTTAGCTGCCGGTGGAAGTATCTCTTGTGTTTACTGTACTGAGCATGTTTTAATAGTCAACTTCGTAATATCTTTACTACTTTTGACTGCAATACCCAGTTAATTGAAACATCTAATGTTTAAACTATCTAACTGTAACAAAGAGGAACAGATTTCGTCGTTTTATGATATGCAAGTGAAATTCAACCATAGGCTGGAGCAAGCACGAGGTCGACTATACATACTAAGCTCACGTTAGTGTTAGGGGATGCATGTACACGACGCCAGAACCGTGCCGGCCCCGGGCCGCATGGTTGTGTATACAAATGAATTTCATCCACCAGCGTCGATCAGTTATTGATTTCTTAAAAAACAAACAAATAACGCAATACAAAAACTTACAATACCCCTCTGTTTCCGTCGAGGGTTAAAAAGCGTAAAAGATCGCTTTGTAAAAGCCACATGATCTGAAAAGTATAAAAAAAACTAGCCTGTGCTGTCTCACTCTTGAGCATATGCGGCCTGAGACAGTGAACCGAGATCGTGGCAGAACACGCAGAATATAGCAGGAAGAGCTAGAGATATTCCGCCAAGACTGGAAAAAAAAACGCGCGGACTCGCTAAAGATGGCAGGAATTAAAAAACGGTGTTAAATAAAAGTCAGGACCATACTTTTCAAAAGAAGCGAGTTTAAATACACTTCAGAAATATTCAAAGCTTAATCCGTACGGCTAAGTAAAAATACGAAAGTCAAAAGCTTTTCTCGAACAGGGCAAGGGCGACGAAAACAGATTTTTAGATATTTTAGACCAGTAACCGATTCCGCCGTTTGACCTTTACTGGAATCACCAATTTGTTCATTTGCCTGCGTCAAACTGATATCGTTTCGGGGACAAATTATCCCTAGGATTATTGAGTTTGTTACTGTTTGTGTTATTATAATCATTCTTGGATTTCAATTTGCCACTTCAAAATTATTAATGTGAATCAAAGGCAAATAACCCTATAGCCCACTTGATTGTAACTGGTTTCCGAACGCCTGTGGACATTCGGAATACCAGAGGCAATGCAAATACGTTAACATTCCGGAGACAAAGCAGAATTATTGTTCCATGTGCCTGCACGGGCAGTTCGATCGGCATCCGTGTCAGCAGAAATCGTTATAGTAATTCCACGTACGAGCGGCGCATTCACAAAGAGCTACATACTACGATAGGTTGTTATCTTGCATATTTGATTGTATGGGTGATATGTATTTCTCTATTAGTTTGCATGTCTAACTAAGCACATGGTTCGACTGGAGAATTTCCAATCGGCTTACAGATATATAGAGTATATTTCCCGGCTTATGTGTCCTTGGCACGGTGAATCACACACAGCTGTCGATATCCACAGTCTTAGTGCTTCTCAGTGAAATTCTCATATTTCGTGATATTTTAGGTACGAACCGACTTCTGTTTTCAGTGACCGGTTTTCAAGACTTTTTCCAGGACCCGGCCTGGTTTAGTGTTCTTTGCACTAAGCGGATCAGGAACTTGATCCTTCTAATTGTCCGTTTATATTAATTTCATGTAACTGGAACACGTCAACTGCTATATATGGCCTCCTCCAAGAATTACCACAAAACAAGTGGACAAGCGTAGTGATCAATTTTCGTTAATTCTGGGCTCTTTCTCTCTCGGTCGCCAAAGGGGGTCGGTCAATCAAAGAACTTTATAATAGCAACATGAGTATTGTTATAAAGGGTACTTTAATTTCATAATTTAAATGGGTTTATTGACCATAGCTTATTTTATCAAGGGGTGGCTGATGTTATATTATAATTTCCCTTGAGGCATGTGACAATGGCTCATCACATATTTCGCACTTCAAATTAAGGTAATTAACAGAAAACACATCGTAATGAGTTTTTTTCCCATAGATTCAGTATACAGACCAAATCGAAATTTTTCGTTAGGCATTAAAAAACAGCTATCAAAATGCTGCCGATTTGTTCAAACCTAATTTGAGATGTTCGATAGTTTTCACTGCTTTTTGTTTTTCAAAGCTCATCTTGGGTATGTATTCAAATTCAAATTCAAATTCTTTATTGCTAACTATGTGTATATAAATAAAGTTCTTAACAGAGGCTATCAGTTCTTAGAACATAGTGGCCCTGTTAGGGCATTGCAATTTCATCATGCATATATGCTTATAATTGTAACAGTAACAGTTGAACATGCATTATTTACATTCATTAATTAAAAAGAAAAAAGTTATAAATATTAAATTTTATATAGGACATCGTTTTAATTACATTATATAATTTTATCATTTACATCATATTAATTATAAATTATTAAAGTCATACCTAAATAAGAATACACATGTCATGAGTTACCTGATTTAAAAATTATCATTATTCTTTAATTCAATTATGTCACAGTATTGTAATCATTTAATATTAATTATCATAATCCTTTTAAAAATATTTTACTAAATTATATTTACTTTAGTGATAGGTACTTTATTGAACAAAATTATTTTTCCTCAAGAAATTCTGCTATTGAGTAATAGGCCTTTTTAATTAAGAAAATTTTCAGCATTCTTTTAAAAATAATAATTGAATTTATAATCTTAATGTCCATAGGTAGCTTGTTATAAATCTTTGTGCTCATACAGAAAACACTATTACTGTACGCTCTAGTGTGGGACGTTTTATCTCTTAAGGTATGTTTAAGTCTTCTGCTTTTTAACGTATCATAGCTTGTAATGTTTGATTTAACTAAAATTGAGGCCAGGTAGATAAATAGAGCAGGGAGTGTTAAAATCTTGAGATTTACGAAATGTGGTTTACATGAATCCGTTTGGCGTAACCCACATATAGACCTAATACACTTTTTTTGGGCCTTGAACGCAATTTCTTTATCAGTCGAGTTTCCCCAATATAGTAACCCATACGACAGAGTGGATCCCACATACGCATGGTAAGCAGTAAGAAGCGCGGTCTGGTTGGATACTTTTTTAAGCATGAATAGAGCGTAAGAAAATTGATTCAATTTGGTACATACACTATTTACATGTGTTTTCCATGACATATTCGAATCTATATGGATTCCTAAAAATTTTGTATTTGCTACTTCAGCTACTGTTTCATTATTGTATGCAATACTTAAAGGAATAGATGTCGCGTTTTTATTTTTAAAGTTCATGTAATGTGTTTTTGTGACATTAATTTGTAAATTATTTATTTGAAGCCAATTTATTAATTTAGATAAGGAATCATTTATTTCTTGTTCATGATTTTTGTTTTTATTATTTGTGAAAAGAACCGTACTGTCATCTGCAAATAAAACCATAGGTTGCTGAATAGCATTAGGTAAATCGTTTATGTAAATGAGAAACAGTAGTGGTCCCAGTATTGACCCTTGAGGTACACCATATTTTATAAATCTAGGACTCGATGTATACTTAATCTCTCTCTTTGTAAATGGACATAACTGTGTTATTTCAGTGAACTGTATTCGGTTACATAGATATGATTTGATTATTTGTAGTGCTTTACCCCGAACTCCGTATATTTCCAGTTTTTGCAAAAGAAGTTCATGATCAACACAATCAAACGCTTTTGTCATGTCCATGTATAGAGCTGTAACTTGGTTTTTTTTATCTAGTTCTGTAAGTATTTTTTCTAAAAACTGATGAATTGCTGAATTTACCGATTTCCCTTTTCTGAATCCTACTTGATTATCTATTATTATTTTATTTTTCTCGAAATATTCAGTAAGTTTATTATTTAGTACTTTTTCAAATATTTTGGCGAATATTGGAATGAGAGCAATCGGCCTGTAACATCGTACATCTTCTGGGTTTCCTTTTTTAAATAGTGGTGTAACCACCGTAGTTTTTAAATATGATGGGAAAATGCCTTCCTCAAGACACTGATTTATAATATGAGTTATGATTGGAGCAATTATGTACACTACACGTTTTATTATTTGCGTTGAAATTCCATCATAGCCCGTACTTTTGGTGTTTTTTAATGCCATGATTAATTTCACAACATCGTTTAGGGTAACTGGGGTTAAGAAACAGGAGTTTGGTTTATTATAAGTTAGAATCTTTGCGTAATTTATTTTATTATTTGTCAGTTTCGAGATGTCATCAATAAAGAAATTATTAAATGTTTGTGCTATAGTATCAGGGGCCGTTATAACTTGATTATTATACCTTAATCTATCAATTTTTTCAGGGGGATTATTGTTTTTATTTTTTATTTTTCATATTGCTTTAGGTTTGTTTGTGGCTGTTTGTATATAATAATTATTTTGCGACTTTTGAGTAAGTTTTACAATTCTTTTAAACTTTTTTGCATAATTATTAAAGTTACCCTTATCTGACTTTTTACCTGAGAGTCGATATATTTTAAGAAGCATTCTTTTACGAAGAGAACATATTTTTAATCCTTTACTAAGCCATTTGGTTTTGCGAATAATTGGAACTTTAATTTTGATGTTTGGAAAGCAGAGGTCATAAAAAAGTTAAATACCTTATGGAATTCTTCAAAAGAAGCATTTGCGTCACTTTTCTCATAGCATTCAGTAAAATTTAGGGCTTTTAGACATTCAATAAATTTCTCAACATTTTCGGTGCTAAAGTCTCTTCTGAATTTATACCAATGGGTTATTGAGTAAGTTTTTCTAACTGGACATGAGAGAATTTGTGCTGTATGATCAGACAGAGCTAGTTCAATAACGCTTTGTTGACAGCCTCTAATATTGTGTGCAATGTTATCAATGCACGTTTTACTTTGCAAGCGGGTTGGCTCATTTATTGCAAGTTTTAGGTTAAAGCTCTGTAACAAGTTTTCAAACTCTCTTGAAACAGGAGTGTCTTTCAGTCGATCAATATTATAATCGCCACAAATAACAATTTTCTTAAATTTACTACATAATTTTGCTAGTAAAGCCGCTAAACGGTCGAAAAATAATTGTATACAATCTTTTTTTGTCTTTGGAGGTCTATATATACATATGATAATCAATCCATGCTCTAACAATTCAATAGCCGAACACTCTAAAAGGTTGGGTATGCTTACAAGTTTTGCTTCCTGTATAGTCTTAAATTTATGATTATTTCGTACTAGGATACATGACCCACCATTTCTATTTGTCCTTGTGTAGTTTGCCGCTATAGTATAATTTGGAATATGGAGATGTTTTAAATCGTCTGCTATCATATTATGCTCGGTAACACATAGCACATCAATATGGTTATTTATAATATTATTTAGATTTACAGTAAATTCATCAGCTTTGCGTAATAAACCATTGATATTCTGGTGAAGTATATGGATTCTATTATACACGAAAAAAATTATTATTAGACTTATTATGTACTAAGTTTTCCAATATACCATCAGCGTCTGTTACTTGTTTTTCTGTATCTGAACTTATATCTAGGATAAGGTCTTGTAAGTCACTTAAAATAATATTCAGGCCTTTATTATTTAAACTTCCATTTCTTAAGGTATATGTTTCGTAAGTGAATGGGAGATTTAGGTTGGAATCCAATAGATACGCATATTTATATGTCTCAATATCCATGTATAATAAATTATTAAAGGTATCGATTCTACTGTTGATCATAACATTTTTATTTACCATATACTTAAAAGTCGGCAGACATACTAAAAAGTTCGTATGGGTTAGGGGTTGTAATTTTTCGCGAATGAAAGTAACTAATTCTATATAATTATGCGTCCTTCTGAAATCCTCTTCCCCAACATAAATGACACAGTAGTCTGAGCCTGTGAAATCTTGCACTTTTTTATCAATATTATCAAGCAGTATCTTCAATCCACAGTTTGGCATGCGATAGTGACATATATTAAAATTACATAAATTAGTTTTTTGACAAATTGTGTATAGTCTATTCGATGTTTCACTACTATACATAATAATACATAAATTATTCTTTACTAATGACGACAATTGGTTACATTTATCAATATTTTGTGACGTACATTGCGACGCTTCAGTTCTAGAATATTCAGCAGTAGCAGACGTGCAATCAGGAACCTCGAATATCTGAGAGTTATTTGACGGCTTGTTTGAAGGAATAATTTTATTTCTCTTTGGTGTTTGTATTTTCTTCTTTAAAGGACTACTGGCAACTTTTTTATACATCTCATTTTTCTTCACTAAGTCAGCATTAGCTTGTTTTAAAGAGCTATTTTCCACAGAGATAATCTCAATTTCTTGATGCGCGCTTCTTAACTGAGACTTCAGATCCTCAATCTCAGTTTTAAGAATATCTATTTGTTTATCTTCCTCGTCTTCTGACATTACCGGCATACTATTTGTTGTATCATTGAATGTTTGAGAAATAATTTCGCTGGTGTCATTAGTAGGTTCTGATATAGTGCGCATGCGACGGAATGTGATATTCTCGAGGAAGTTCATGATTATTTTACTCTAAATAATCACAAAAAGTTGACTGCGGTTTACCAGGCTCGAACTTGATAGCTTCTTAGAACACCACGCACATTTAATGAATGTGTCAAATTTTACCAAAAAACTTTATCTTTTTATACTGGTATCACAAGTTTTTTGTGGTAACACTTTTATATTTTTTTATAATGGCAACACTAGTCAGTATGTCAATTTTATTTCTGCTACTTGACACTAGATGGCGCTGTTCGGTATGAAATATTTATTATTTGTAGTAGCAACCCTAATGTTAATGTCAATTTTTATGTCAATGTCAATATTAGTTTCGCTACTCACTACTAAGGGCGCCACTTAAGGTACAAAGTTCACTTTTTAAAACAAAACATTCAATTTAACCGTTTTATATACAGTTATTAGTAGTTAATTCACCACTTATTATATTTATAAATGTTCTACTGATGAGAATATATTTGTATAGTTCCAATACACTTGCATAGTCCGTGATTAGCACTTTTTTGAAGCACAATTATGTTTAAAAGTCCAAATATTAAATACAATGTTTTTATTGCATGTCTTGGTATATAGAAGTCACCAACAATTTCACTTATATAGTTCTATACGTCTATTAAGATTCACTACAATACACATCACTTGTACTATTGTTTACTATTTATTTCGAGTTTTAAATACGCGGGCGATGTTTACTTAATGCTGTGTTGCCAGCGTTGAATGTAACAAATGTCTCCAATTTTTTTGCGGTTAAAGTACTATTCAAGCAATAAAGTGAACATTTTTGATTGCTTGACAACCAAAAATTTTCACTTTCAGAGACTTCAAACAAGAAAGGAACAAAAAAGCATTTTACATAAAATCTTGATAAATCTCGACCGTCCACAGTAAAGGTCACATTGGTAATTCAGCTGACGGAACTCGTTATCACCGTCTTAGAACTTGAATCGAAAATCACTAAAGGAATGGAAATAAAACAGGTGGTTACGGAAATTTAGGGGAGCTGAAAGGATCAGCCGTGGTAAGTGCACCCGGGGTGGTCTGTTCCCCCGTTCCGCCTACTTTGTCTCACACAGTTCAATTTTACTTAAGTATAAAAGTAACGTGTAGGTAGTGGTCTCGTTTCGCGCTCGTCGCCGTCGCTCGGCTCAACCGCCCTTGCATCATTAGGTCTTTATTGGAAATCTATAACATATAACCTACGTCACACAAAAAAGTCGTATGCTCCCGTCACGTCCTTGTGATTTTCTTTTCAAAGGATTTCTAGTTCAAGTTTTACGGAGTTTTCATTACGGGTGATGTTTAAATTGTTTGTTTGTACCCAAAAATAATGGATCGGATATTGGGTCTTAATTGGCAATCGATTTGTATTCTGTTGCTTTAGTTACCTGTTGCTTACATCTTCTGAAAACGGTTTGACCTACGAGATATTAATCTACGCTTTCTAAAATATTTGTTGTAGACGTAACGATTAATATTACCGTAGGTATAATTGGTTTGTAAAGAGATATTTTGGTATAGAAGTATGCCGTCTATGTTTTTGTCACATAATTAATAGTACCACAAGGGCTGGTTTGAGGTGGCGCAGAAAGAGTGTCTGGAATCTTTTGAGGGAGGCACTTGCCCAGTAGTAGGACAGTATCGATAGGATAACAAAAACAAAAAAAAAAAAAACATATATTTAATTCCGACTTTCGTTTGATGAGTGTTTTTCCCATTATTTGATGTGTGTTAGTTTGAACGGTATTTCATATGGTGACCCTACTCTTGTTTTTATTTGCGTCAGGTCTTCGTCAAATCCTGTTGAAAAAGAAAGTATAGTGTTTTTCGTACTTGCGGTTTGCCCAAGGTGGAACGCTGCTTTGAGAAATGCTTTGAATGCGAATTGTTCGAAATTAAGAGCCATTAAGCATTTAAGATAAAAGTATGTTATCACTGTTTTGTCACATATATTAACTACGTACATCTACATACTTATTCTGTTCTGAAATATTTATCAATTTGATTGATATGACAACGATCGAAGCGGATTGGTTGTTAGGTGCTAAAGATCGTGGTCGTTTGTTCAAAGTGACAGTCAATCATTTACCACTAACTATTCTATTATGGGAATTATGATTCGCGAATTCACAAAGCTCTCTAGAAACTACCTTGATTGAGATAAATACCACTAAGCGATATTACAAGTGCTTTACATCTATAATTATACGTTTACTTTGAGAGGTTTCAAACAAGAAATTAACTGACAGGTCTACCACAAGGCTTTTGATGGCTACTGACGTAATGTACGAAAGCATTCGGTGAATTTATAGTCTATTTATAGATACTATAACTGCAAGTAGGTCTATTACGTTACGGCTTTGGCTTTATACGTCAAAAAATATTCCAGAAAACTTCCTTTACTTGTCAGATGGATGGACGCCGAGTGTTTCCATTAGGGCTGGTTGCGGCGCGTTCGAAATTTTGATTGCTCAGAGACGTATTTTGTGAGATTTTTATGCGATGCAACATTACGAAACGAATTGAAGCTTTGCCACAAACAGACTCTACTTTAGCCCCTTCTTAAGTTTCTTTTACTGTTCTTAAAAATGTTCAATGTTAATTAATAAATACACGGACACAATTCAAAGCGTCGTTAAAGAAAAATCATGGCAAAAGAGGATTATGATTTCTGAATATTTTACGTACCAGTTTATTTTGTATCAAATTTACTTTTCACCTACCCAGCGTTTATTTAATTTTATAAGCTTAAATGAAATAAATGCTGGGTGCGTTTATTTAATTTAAGCTTATTCAATTTAGGTCTGAAATCGTTTTGTAACGTCCGTAAGTGTGTCCGTGGCATCACAGTGGGCCCTATATGAATACCAGCGCTACGGTAGTTATTTTTTTTACAAATATCGCAGCATTGCATCGCAAGCTGAGATAGGAGCCTTTTTGGCCTCGCACAGGTCTTATTCTTTTAATTTTATACCTTTTACCTTTTTGTTATTTGTATGTATTCTAAAAGTTTCTATGTTCTTTTATTGTTTTTATGTCTTGTGCATGTCGCAAATAAAATATTTTTCTTTCTTTCTTTCTTAAATCGGTTGGGAATTATTACAGGTACGTACCAACGAACTCGAGCCCGAACAGCTTCCAGGTTCCTCTCTTGGTGACGATGATGACTTGCGGGCACACGTTGCGATGCATCATGAGCACGTTGTAGTGCATGAAGTGGAGAGCCTCAACGATCTGTGGACAAACAATACGGTCAGTGGCGTATTGACAAAAAAATAATAATAATCAAACAAGCATTTATAGACAAAACCGTAGGTAAATTATTCTCATTTTGTTTTCCTAAAAATGTAATGAGCTCTAATATATTACATACGCAACATACATACTAATAGAAAGAATGTCCATTTTATTGTGAGCCTGAAGTCATTCCATTTTTGAATGCATTTTATTGTGAAGTCATTCCATTTTAGTGTCCTAAAAACACGAAATAGTAAGCTACGACTAACTTGACTGTTTCGGTTTACCACAGGTCTAACCTAACCTTATCTAAAGCGTTTTTTCAGTGAGAATACAGATTAGTTTGTAAGAGTCTTACTAACAAAATAAATGAGGGCACGCCACGGCTTCTCCCAAGCGGCACATTCTGCTAGCGTTTGACGCACTATGTGCCATCTCGGGAGCCTAAACTAACCTAACCAATGGTGTTGGGGTCTGTGGTCAGGTTTAGCTACTTGAAACAACTTCAAAAAAAGGTTACGGAGTTGAAAAGAGGCCCATTTATGAAAAAATCTTCTGTATTAGAAGATCAAAAAGCTTTTAGACGCCCACGTCTTAAAAAAAGCGACAATCATTAGAAAGCCACTAAGTTTTTAGGGGATTTATTAAATGTTTCCCAAATAATGGTGAGTGCAGGCAAACAGGCACCCTACCTGATAGTAGGTCGAAACACACATTGGGTACTTAACTTTAGATACACATCGATATAGTAGGTATTATGGAACACAAATTGTAGACAATCAAATGAATGATTGTGGATGTATGCATCTCTTTGATGCTTACCTACCTCCACATCCACCCTAACCAATAGTAGAACCTATAGCGGACGAAATAATATTTCAATAGCTTACATATAATATTTAGACATGGAAAGCTGATTCAAAATCATTATTTGTACATATAAAGATAACATAACATTACGCCTTGTTTTCCCAACGGGATGGGCAGAAGTGTACCAATACTACACCTACATTTCGCCAGTTATGTTTTAAGTCCCACGTAATAGGGGGCGAGCAAACCACAGAAACATCCGACATATTTAAGTTCTATGCACAATCAGCATTTAACATTCCTACTGCTGGGATCTAGGGCATATTAGTGAATATCACATGTCTTCGAATTTACATGCTAACGTAGTGGTGATAAAATCAAAATACTCCAAGTAAACTAGTTTCAAACTGACCCCCAACACGTAAATAGGGGCCAATACCGCTAGACCACTGAGCTCTCATTGAGTTCTATAATGTAGGCGAATTGTAACCAAGTTAATTAGGTATCTATGTATGTATAAAAAATCCCTTAACAGGTTTATATACGCCATAAGTCATGAATTGGGTTTCCTATGTAATACATAATATATTTTATTTAGCCTTCTATAAATAGCCCCCTAAAATGCAGCGGTTATCCTCAAAAAATAGGACTCTGAATATCGTGTCCAGCGTGTCCTGTTCTCTGCACGTGCTGGACCTTATGACGCTATTGAAGGTGCCAAATTTGTAGCCTAAAGATGTACTCCTATTATGGTTCGTAGGTATTACATAATTTAACAGGCAAATCATTTGAATTTGAGTTCTGTGAGCAAATCGAAAACCTTACAAGAAAATTGGTTCGGGGAATCCGCCTGGTATCAATTATACCTAAACAAGTATTTGATAAGAATAAATATATTTTAAGGCTTCGACTGTTTATTGTGACTCGAGAAAACATTTCCATTTTCCGTATGACGCTGTCAGAATTTATTTGGGAATGCTTGTTTGTTGTTCGTCCTGATCGTTACTGACATAGCTTGCAGAGTAAGCAAGCTGAATTGGCCATGTTTGCCGAAAGACTGATGGCTGGTGGAGCAGACCTGTTCCACTTATCGAAAGCGTAGTTTGAGGCGCTCCACAGCTATATGGGTAGACCACCTTAAATATGGATGGGACAGAATGGATGTGAAAGGTGGAGGACCGGGTATTGTGGCTCAGCCTGGTAGAGGTTCATGTCCAGCCGTGGACATTTTACCACCCGATAAGATTGTTTGTTAATCATTCGAATTTGGTGATAGTTTCTTTGCGTGATACTTTATCTGTGTGTGTGTGTTTTTAAAGTTGTCATCAAAAAGTTACTCGGCTTGTGAAGCTATTACACCAAGAACAAAAAAAAATAGCGTAAATGATTGCAGCGTTTTGAAAGTTTTGCTTTAAAACTGCACAAATTGTTTAAGTACAGAAGACTTAAAAAACTTGTTTGCTCTACATAGCGAAGTTATGATAAAGTTTTCTGAAGCCAATTAGGAGCCAAACTTTATAATTAAGCAAGCTGAAATATGGGAATGGAATTTTCCGGAAACTCATTAAAATATAAATACCTACTTATTTATATAGACTTTGACAGTAACACTTTCACTGACGACACGGCGAGAGGCGTATTTTTTTTCGTGTTTAATATTATGACGCTACGCCCACAGCCGGTTAATTTTATCAAGGTAAAACAGACAAACCGCCTATACCCGTGTAAATTTGCGTACATTACTAAGAAGCCACGTGATTCTGCATGCGTCGTTTTGCACTCGCTTCAATTTTTCTAGTGTCCAGGCAATAACAAATATAAATATATTTCGAGACTCCCCGCCGCTCTTCACTTACACATCGACAAACCTGTTCGCGTTTATTATTTTTACGATTAATAGTGCATGGAGTCGGACCATCTCATTGCAAGTTCCTAGACATAAATGATTAGACAGTCCAACTACAGACGATCCGGCTATGGACATGGACAAACGGTCATACCGAAGGCAAACTAGCTCTCGCTCACTAGCTACGCCAAGCCGCCAGTAGACGGTATCGGCTACGGGCGGACTGCCACTTAGCAGGTAAACTAACTCCATTGATACGACAGTCCGCCTGTAGACGGTACCGGCTACGGGCGAACCGCCACTTAGCAGGTAAACTTACTCCTTTGATACGACAGTCCGCCTGCAGACGGTACCGGGTTCGGGTGGACCGTCATATACCAGGTAAACTAACTCCTTTGATACGAACGTCCGCCTGTAGACGGTACCGGCTACGGGTGGACCGCCATATACCAGGTAAACTAACTCCTTTGATACGACAGTCCGCAGACCGCGGACCGACCGCGGTCCGGGCGGACCGTCATAGTACAGGTAAACAGACTCATTTGACATGATGTGCCTGTGAACAGTACCGGTTATCGACGGACCGTCATATTACAGGTACCTTGACTCGTTTTTTGCGGCAGTCCGGCTATAGGCGTGATATTATTTTGTATGAAAATTTGTAATGCCATTTTCAGAATCTCAACTTCATCTCAGTGACAGTGAAAGTGTTAAAATATGTTACATAATGAAACAACAAATACCTAAAGTAAACGCAATGCTTGGACTGCGTTAGCAAACAATCTGCTTGGCCTTTTCCCAATTATGTTTTGGTCGGCTTCCAGTCTAACCGCATCATTACATAACTATGTAAGTATGTACCCAATAGCATCGCAGGGAATTAAATGTGAAAAACGTTTAATTTAACCGAGTACTTTGAGCAGTTGAAGAGGTTAAAGATGCTCAATGTCCCCCTGACTGACAACCCTGAATGTCATATGTTTGCGGACGAATGGAGTAAAATTATGCTCGTATGTCTGATGTTCTGTGAGAAACAGTATGCGAGGGTGTTCACTGTTCCATGTTAGTAAGTCGCGAATAATTGTTTATGACATAATTGTGTGTTCTTTCAATGTTAATTAAAGTAACTGGTATTGTATCGTGTTAATTACGAGGTAAGTCACCGAGATTGGCACATACACAAACGATGTTCATTTTGACCTTCAGGCATTGAAACATGTAATCCAATTTTCTTAGTTGTTCAGTTTTCAAACGCGAGCCTTTTGCTGCCTTTAAGTAAAGTAATTTCTATTCATAGAACTCACTCAATAAAATAGAGGAAAAGTTTACCTCGGATGAAATTATCTGTCGTCTTGGTAGGCGCTTAGTCGTAATTTCACTCAACTATCAATTGATTAGTTTTGTTCAAGGACTTACGAAGGAGACAATAAGCGAGTTACCGAGTTGGCAACTTCCGTCTTCTTTACTTTGAGTGGGGGAACAAAAGAAGATATACAATGATTAAGAAAGAAAGACGGAAAATTGCGTTTATTGGCACTATATCATTTTAAAGTAAAACCTTAAAACTAAAAAAATAAAGCAAAAACAATGATAATAATGCCAAAAGGGCCTCAGCTCAGCATAATGTCAAATGACAACACAATGTGTGCCACCTGACGCTGATTTTCAGCTGCAACCCACGAGTGCCATACGCTAGAATAATAAATACATAGGGAAGTATGTGTCCGTAATAATAAATTTAAAAAGTACAAAAAATATAATATTGTGGCATACATGAGTGTGAATGTATTTTCTTGAAATTAATGAACATTAAAAAACTAATATCTGCATATAACCATTAAAATAAGACATTTAAAAATATAAAGTACTTAGAAGTATATACCTAAAGTACGCTATTAGGCAAAAACTGACTGATTAGGTGGGTGTAACAATTACTAAGGTACTGGAAGCACCTAACTACACCTATTATTCTACAGTAGCACTTCCTCCACGCCTACGTTCGCGTGAATTTCGTATTTTCTCTTATAAATTCCAGCACCCCATCTAAAGAAAATTTATGATTATAAACATAATTATATGTATACTAGCTTTTGCTCGCGACTTCGTTCGCGTAAATGTCGGTTATCACGAATGCAGACGAAATCGCGAAATAAAAAGTAGCCTATGTCCTTTCTCAGGCTCTAAAGTATCTGTGTACCAAATTTCATTTAAATCGGTTCAGTAGTTCTAGCAAGGAAAGCGAGACAGACTGACAGAGTTACTTTTGCATTTATAATATTAGTGTGGATTTCGACGCATCGCCCGCTTTCGTTATTACTTCGTTTTAGCTTAGCATTCTTTCGGTCGTTTTCGTTGATCGGCTCCTTAGGGTCAAAGCGCTAAAGGAGCCTATTACCTTCTTCAAAAATGAGGCTATGAAATGCAAAACTAATTTATTATATTACACTGGTAGTTCCAGAGATTAGCGCATTCAAACAAATTAACAAACTTGTAATCTGTATTATAATAAGTTATCCTATATAGATTGTATTTCAAAATTGAGTTAGAGCTGGTTACGGTTTTTAGTTCAGTATTAAACCGTTTTCATTTGTTTTTTGTTTTTATTACAGTTGAAATGAGCTGACGCTTCAAATAAAATTCACGCTTAGCTTAAGTTGGTAATTTAGTCAGTAGTAAAAACTATGCAATTGATCAATTTGTTTACGGAAGGTTTAAGGTTACAAGTAGCGCAATCATTTCATATACGCATTTATTAAAAACGTAACTAAAGCCAGCTGTAAAGCTAAATTTACATTCCGTTCAATTAATTAGCTATTTACAAGTCAAACTATCAATTAATATCTAAGTTTGCGTAACTAGTTTTGTAATCGGCTTAAGAGTACCCACTTTTAAGCCGAATTTACATTCCAAAACCCATTTCAACTACCCAGCTGAAATTTCATAATATTTAGATAAATCCGACAGTTGAAATCAAGTGGGTTACTCGATTTAATTGCTCATTATGACATGCTTTTCACCAAAAATTTGAAGACATGTGACATCTACTAACCCGCACTGGCCCACGTGGTGGAGTACAGCCTAATTCCTATCGTAGGGTGGAGGCCTGCTTCCCAGCAGTGGGAACCTTACAGGATGATAATGATGATGACATATAAAAGATATCGAAAATGCCAAACCGAAGCTTACTTTACTAAGTAAGCTTCGGTTTGGCATTTTCGATATCTTTTATATGTATGTTAACATACACACATAGTAATGTACAGAGATAAACCCATCCGAGGTAATGATAAAAGTAAACAGCTGTTTTGCTGACGATGGTAAAAACTTAGCTGCACTTTCTTTAAATTCTAATGTTTATCCCCTCCTTCCTCGACTACGACATTTTCTACAGTAAATTTGTTGTTTTAAAAAAAATTAAATATCGTTTTAAAGGATGTATGTGCTGGGTGGGATGACATACCTAGTAATATACTTAAATCTGATACTATTTCTTCCCATGGGTCTCGTAAGAGGCGACTAGAGAATGGACAGCAGCGTTCTCTATGCATTTTACCACCAAACTGCGATCGGCAGCCCGCCTGCCAAGCGTGGCTATTACGGGCTAACCCGCCCAAATTGGGGGAGGTTTATCTCCAGCAGTCTTTCGACTGTAATTATGAAGAGGAGGACAATTTTCTTCTATTCGCTGATAATCTCAGCTGTCGTAATCATTGTGAAAAAAAAAATCGTCTGGAAACGATTGCAGAATATGGAAACAAATCATTTATCAAGTCTTATCTACTCTCTTTTTTAATAGAATTACTGTGTATGAAAAATTATTTTATTAGTTTTAACAAAATTTTAAATGTTGGTTAAAAACCTCCCAGTCCGTTATCAGAGAGGTATGGCGCTGTAGTCGAGATACAGGTTTTTCACCTTGTTCGGCTACAGATGCACCTATGTTACATTGTTTTCATTATAGCCTACAATTTTTTCTTTACGCAAAATGGTTGTTGTAATGTTAATTTTTTTGTGTCAATAAATAAATTATCGTGTCTATCTGTTTATCTATTTGGATAATGGGTTTGAGTGGCTAAAGTAAATTAATTACCTAGGACTAATGGAAGACTATAGCCTAGCCTGATCAATGTTTTATATAAAATACACAGATAGGCGTCCAAGGTTAGGCAGAGCCTTTAGTTTACCCACATTTAGCAAGTGATGTGTAAGTCCCATGTAATAGGGGCGAGCCTACTGCTATAAACCGGACATAAATCCAGACCCCGGGCTACTACTGAGAAATCCCTAATGGGAAAACCCAATGAGACTTTGCTACTTTGTTTTTCTCGACATGTGTAAGTGCTAAGGTAAAACGGTCGTTCGTTCGTCGTCGTCATCGTTTCAGCCGCAAGATGTCCACTGCTGGACATAGGTCTACCCCAATTTAGGGGGTTTGCCTTTGTAGGCGGGTTGGCGATCGCAGTATGGTGGTAAAATGCATAGAGAACGCTGCTGCTCATTGTCTAGTAACTCTCTTAGTCGCCTTCTACGACGCCCACGGAAAGAAATGGTATGAGTTTTAAGTATAATATTAGGTATGTCATCCCACCCAGTATCACATACATCCTTTAAACCCATCATTATTATCTTACTACTTCGTTATGGTATCGATCTCTTATAAACCCTTGGGAAGAAATGGTATGCTATTCTTTACGTCCGGCAGCACATTGACTCCACAGGTCAATCAATAAATAAAGGACATAAAAGGCAGAACGTTTGTTATAAAAACTTTAAAAAATGTTTTACATTTTGACGTTACAAAAGGCCCCAAGTTTCAGCTTTCATGAATAAAAATGTTCACTTTTCGCACGATATTACAACATACCGCTGCGATACCGCTACAATACCTCTGTGATACGTTATACTTTTTCTCCATTCAGTTGCGCCAAATCAAAACCCAGTAACGAATCAATAAATAAAAAATGACGCGAAAGTGTTTCTGCATGGCCGAAATTGCCGAAGAGTTGGAAGGAGCTTAATACTATACAATTGAAGAAACAACTAAAGTATTTTTTAACCGACAAAGCATATACCTAATATTCAGGAATTTCTGATGGAAGCATGTATTTTGAATTTTTGACATAGACAAGAATCAGATTATTAATATTTGCACCCCATAGTATGTGGTAAACATTTCTGAACCTGTATTTTTACACGCTTTATATTAGCTTCACTTGTATGTTTGTTTGTAACCGACTCCTTATAGCGCGATTTTGACCCACTTTAAACGACCAGATTTCATTTAAACTCTGTAGACTTATCGAGGACCGATGACAATACTTATATTTCATAAATTTGTGCCATTATTCTTGCCAGGGTTACCAGGGCAGCAAAAAAACTGTCTTCGAAACCTACGCTGACATACATCTCAAAATTCGAAACATCCTAAAAAATAGAAAATAAATAATAGTTAAAAAAAAAAACTGAAAAACACGCTTCCATAGAAAACCAAACTCATCATCCTCATTTCAGCCGTAAGACGTCCACTGCTGGTCTTAGGCCTCCCCCAGTTTGGGGGGCTTTGCCATAATCGCCACGCTTGGCAGGCGGGTTGGCGATCGCAGTATGGTGGTAAAATGCATAGAGAACGCTGCTGCTCATTCTCTAGTAAGTCCCTTAGTCGCCTTTTACGACACCCACAGGAAGAAATGGGGTGGTGTTATTCTTTACGTCCGACACTACGGAAAACCAAACTAAAAAGTAGAAAATAATGGAATAAAAGCGTGGGGGAAGCCCCCCTCGCTTTTTTTTCCATTATTTTCTACTTTTTAGTTTACAGCGTAGTTTGTGACGTATGTCAGCGTAGTGTTATCCTGCATGCACGTCCACGTCTTTATTTTTGTACGTGTACACATATTTGAGCAAATAAATTTAATTACTAACGTATTTTCAGTCATTACTCTATAGTAAGTCTTACCAAACTGTAAAATGTCGTTTTAAATCTTAGCTATAATGGATATTTTACACCACAAACTCTCTTAAAAGCGAAAAGAGAAGTTCAATTTATCAAAACCTGGCAGGTGTTAGGAACTTCGCCAATTTTACGTGGATGTGACGCATTTTTATCCCAACTTGTTATTTTTTGGTTTGTGTTCTTTTTTTGGGTCATGTTTACCGCAAATGAAAGTATTTTCTTTCTCCTTTCTAAGTAACTAAGTTATTTAATAGTAACTTATCTTGTTAATGTAACACACATCCTCCTAATATTACAAATGTGAAGTTTTATGTGTTTGTTACTACATCACGCAAAAACTGCTGTTTGGATTTATATGGAATTTTGACACCAAGATATTTTATAACCTGGATTAACACATAGGATATTTTAATCCCGGGGGATAATTTCCAACATCTACACGCTGAAGCCACTGGTAAATGTTAGATTAATATATATATGTTCAATTTGCTTAGTGATTGAGTGTTTTTTAAGGTTCCTATTCAAAAAGGAGCTTTAAGAAAAACCAGGAAGACATTTATTCATTCAAGCCATATTTGCAGTCTTCTTACTTCGAATACTATTACGTTTATTTTGAATGCATCAAATATACATGAAGATTCATGTTACTTCGGTTTCAGAGTATATGAGAATTTATATGCTATGAAGCCAAAGTAACATGAATTACAATCCTACTAATATTATGAATGTACAAGTGAGTATGTTAGGATGTTTGTTACTCAATCACGTAGAAATGGCTTTACGGATTTAGATGAAATTTGGCGCACAAAGGTTGATAAACTATATAACTAACAGAGTTATATAACCTGGATTAGTACATATGACTTTTTATCTCAATAGGACATCCACGCGGGCGAATCCTCGAGTAAAAATTAGTAAACGATAAAATTAACCATTCGAAACCTAGTAAGTTGTTTCTGCGCTCTCCTGTAAAATTTAATTGGAAGCACTTACTGGGTTTTGATTCAATGCAACCAAATTGTCCCCACCGCTCACAGTTTGCAACACCCAACGCTATAATGGTGACACATTGTGCGAATTCCATGTTTCATAAAAACATTATTCCGGAAAAATCGGCTAGTTTATGTAGAATAGACATTTATGACAAATATTGGTGTTATGGTAGTATTCAATTACTATTTGCAATTATTTGTGTTATTTGTGCCATGTATGAAAGTAGCATAATAGGTGGTAGGATACATTACAGTTCAGCTATATTTTACCATTCGGAATTCAAACATTTACATTATCGTTCTTTTAAGTTTAAACAAATGCCAGATACATTAATTCATCCAGTTTTTTTCTCGAGTAAACTTAGTCACACTTTAGACTGCAGTACGCTTTATCCATTAAAAATTTACATAGTCTATTCTTAAACAACTCTACTGTCAAGTCTATCCACTTCGTAATTTATTATAAATAATTGGACCATACAGTAGACGCTGCAGAGTAGTTTGGCACGTTTAATGATATAATTTATTAATGTCACACCTGTTTCTAGGGTCCATATTTTTGGTTACAATGGGGATAAAAACTGTCAATACCCACCCTACTACTTGATGAATTAGACAGTTTCCTGTCACTGTCTAATTTTTCGTAAACATGCTATTTCTTTAACGAATAATGGAATAGATACGATTTTTTCCGCAGCAATTGTGTGTTGCAAAATACGGTAATGTGTTTATTTCCTAAATTTCTTCAAAATGGAACTCAAAGCATTTATTTAAAATAAACCAATAACAGGCACTTTTGAATGTTCAAGGGGCGGTGAGTCAGAAATATGAAGCTAGTTGCCCATTCCAAAGCATAGTAAGCGTGTTGATTGAACAAAATTGAGAATGCCCTAAAGAAAGACCAATGGTTTTCTCTCTTTTATCAATCGTGGCAGTTTTTTATTACACTTCTTGTCCAAGCCTTTAATTTTATGTCATTATGACTAAACCGCATCAAAAAAACAAAACTATGGCACTATCATCTGCCTAGCCTTTGCCTAACTATGTTAAGGTCAACTTCCAGTCCAACCGGACGGAGTTAAATACCAGTATTTTCCATGAAACGACTGCCTATCTGACCTCCACTTGTTAGTAACTGCCTAATACGATGCTCCTAAGTAAGACTGGTTGTAAGACCTGCGGGCTTCTGACGAACCTGAATGATTGTCAAAGATCTAAGAATGACAGCAGACACTAACAGCATAACGTTCTTTGCAAGGCACGGAGGGGTTTTGCCATGTAAAGCTAGTCACTCATCCACGGATCAACCGCAGAAAGCGTAGCTTATCCTGATCGTTAGCTCCTCAAGATAATGACACCGAATTACTGTTTAAGGGACACTCGACATTACTGCTATCGCTCTAGCTAGCTTTCAGTTTTTAATCCTACTGTTTTGCGTCGCTTTGGACGTTTTTAAACACATAACTGAGGAAAAGTATGAACGTGACAACCATTTTGAAACTATTATAAATTATAATTATCATTGGGAATTAATCTTTAGAAACTGTCTAGAAACATGAATTGAATGAAAACTGAACGGAAACGAATAACTATTATATAACATACTCTATGAAAAATGTTATTATTTTTTGTGTTTGACGGTATAAACGAGCTATATCAAGCATGATAGTGGAAGAATCATTGATTTAAGACGAAAAATTAACATACAATTTTATTTTTTTATAGTTACTTAGCAGTTTAAGCTATATTCAAATTACTTATTAGCTAATAGGCTAGATTGCAATGTGAATAAAGTATCACCTAATGTGATACTTTATGAAGTTTTTTTTTTTAATTGACTACATATTTAACAATGGGAAATATTTAAGCGATTCTTTAAATAACTATTGATTATTATTGACATCCTAATGCTGAACACTTCTTTTGAAATTTTATTAATTTTTGCGCTTCTTACGGAGACTTATAAAAAAAAGTAATAATAATAATAATAACCCCACCGCCGTATCTCTACGTTGATGTCGTGGTGGGGCTTGCGTGTTCCAATGAGCCCTAGGTCTGTTCCGGTAGAGTTTACTTTACTGAGACAGACCTAGTGTGAGGGGCCAGACCAAGAGAGATACAAAACAATCCAAGCCAAGGATGCACACGCCGAGGGCTGCATGGCTAGGAGATTACGCTAGTCGCTAGTGTGCCAACTCTGGATAGTAGGGGACCTCCAGTTTTACTTACCCTTACCACAGTGAACGCAGGGCTCTGCTGTGGCTGACTTTGTTAGTCCCTAGCTACTCGTGGGATTTATTATGATAACAAGATCTAAAACAAAAAAAAGTCTTCAGGCATATACGCCTTCCGTAGATAATGAAACATCACCGGTTTCATCATCAGCCTCGTCGAGGTCCATATTTTTATCAATCGCATCATCACCACCTTCATATCTATCACGATCATCAACATCATCACCAAAATTATCACCCATGTCAGTAGATGTTGTGTCGGAGGCTGATTTGGCCAATAACCCCTCACCCACTGCTGTCTTAAACAATACGCGAAAAAAATGGAGTAAAGAAATGAACGAATTCATTTGGCGTACCTATCTTATCATCACAAACCTAGAATCTGACACAAAAGCATACTTAACATCATTACATCAACAATTCATAGAAAAATTCCCAGATATGAAAGTATCTAAACAAAGAATTGGAGATCAAAGGAGAGCAATTGTGTCCAAAAACCTGTTACCTTCCACTAGACGCGATTCAATTAGGCTAGAAGTAAGAAATAGTTTACTAACACCCAATAATGACGTACTACCACAGCTCCAGCCACCACAGGACCTTCGTACATATCAAACGAATACACAACTGCACTCACAATCAGAACCCAAACGCAGAATGAAATGGTCCAACGAACTCAATGAAACACTTATGAAATGTTATTATTGGGCAACAAAAATGGAAACGGATATGACAGTCTGGCGGAAACATTTAAAAGAAAAATTCATTGAATGTTACCCTAATTTGTCACATTTATCAGAACAGCGCATATCGGACCAAAAAAGAGTAATAGTTAATAATAGTATGATTTCAGAAACACGACTACAGATACTTAGGTCAATAGTAGAGAAAGAATTACGCGAGACGGAATCTTTTCACTACCAATCTGATATTATAAGATCAAATACAGAAAATACACAGTCACAACCCCCCACATGTACACTAAACATAAATATAGAGACAACACAAACGCAACAAATAGGAGTAGAAATGGAAGTTCATAACTTCAATGACATAGGTTCAGAACACCCCGTACACCCTAATACACAAACAAGCCAAGAAAGAAACCTTGAAATAGATGAATTATTCTTAGGAACATTGCAGTACTACAAAGACACAAATCCTACTGAGAGAAGTTACATACCCGTGCAAAAGTCATCAAAAAGGTTAGCGAATATAGTAAATTATATCGACAGAGTTATTTTGCCAGAACAGGTTACCAGAGATACAGAATTTAATCAGCTTCAGACCATAATATACTGCGCTGCGTGGACAGCTGCTAAGGCCAACGGTAGTAACGTTTTACTGTCACCTCCTGAACATGGAAGTAGATTCCAACAATTTCGCAAGCCTAAATGGCAAAGAAGGTTAGAACACAAAATAGAAATCATCAGAGCTAAAATCGGAAGATTAACACATTACATACAAGGCCATAGGAGCAGAAAACTAATTAAAGAAATAAACAAAATATTAAGAGACTACAAAATGCATACATCACATGAAGAGCCTAACACACACCTTACACACTTCTTAGACACTCTTAAACAGAAACTTACCGTTGTTAAAAGCAGACTAGATAGATACACTAAATGTACACTTCGTAAAATACAAAATAACCAATTTAGAAATAACGAAAAATTATTTTATCGAAAACTAAAGGCATCAACAACCAACCATACTACAACGAGCCATAACACACATACAACGTGGCCGACAACAGACGAGTTGCAACAATTTTGGGCAGGAATTTGGGAAAATCCAGTCTGCCATAATACTGAAGCACAATGGATTAAAGAAGAGGAGGCCTGTCAGACAAAAGTTGAAGCGATGAATTTTGATCAGGTTGAGGTAGAAACTTTCCATGATGTCCTTAAAAAGATACATAATTGGAAAGCACCAGGCTCTGATCACATACACAACTATTGGTATAAAAAATTTACACACATACACCCACACCTTTATAATTATATTAACGATTTCATAAAAACCCCAAAAATTATTCCGTCATACGTTACAGAAGGCAAGACTTACATGCTACCGAAAGACCCTAATGACACTTCTAACCCAGCAAAATATAGGCCAATTACCTGTCTACAAACCATCTATAAGATTTTGACATCGTGCGTTACTCACATCATATACAAACACCTTGAAACACAACAGATTTTAACAGAAGAACAGAAAGGGTGCAGGAAGTTCAGTCAAGGGTGTAAAGAACAGTTAACAATAGATGCAGTAATACTTAAACACGTTCAACGTACTAAAAAAGATTTATGCTCTATGTATATTGATTATAGGAAAGCATACGATTCAGTGCCACACTCGTGGTTACTTAAAGTTTTAAATGTATATAAAATACATCCAGCACTTATCAACTTTTTAGGAAATATTATAGACAAATGGCAGACACGATTACACCTGAACACTTCCTCAGGAATAGTTGAGACAGAACAAATTAAGATCCAGCGAGGGATATTCCAAGGAGACTCACTCAGCCCACTGTGGTTCTGTCTCGTTTATTTAGTTTATTTAGTTCATTAAATCCTCTTTCAAATAAACTTAATACCTTAAAGCCCGGATATCAACTTCAATATATTAATGCAACGACTGACATACTGACTGACCAGCAAAGTTGTAAAGTAAACCACTTACTCTATATGGACGATATCAAATTGTACGCATCATCACCAGACGACTTATACGAACTAGCGAATGCTACTGAACAATTTTCAAATGATATTGCTATGGAGTTTGGGATTGACAAATGTAAAATTAATTCAATCAAAGCGGGAAAAACTTATTCCCACTCATACAATATGCAGACGGGTGACACCATAGAATCATTAGACGAAAACGGGACTTACAAATATTTAGGATACATACAGGCTAAACAATTGCTTCATAAGGAAATTAAATCGACACTCACTAAACAATTTAAACACAGGTTAAAAACTATATGTCATACACAAATAAATGCTCGAAACACCATTAAAGCTATAAACACTTTTGCCATTCCCGTTCTTACCTATTCGTTTGGTATCATAAAGTGGAATAAGACCGAACTCAAACAATTGCAAAGGATAATAAACACAACTCTGACTAAACACAGAAGACACCACCCTAGATCATGTGTTCAGAGGCTCACACTGCCAAGGAACGAAGGTGGCAGGGGAATAATAGATATCACAAACCTACATAACAAACAAATAACTGTTTTAAGAACATATTTTATTGCTAAAAGTACTACTTCAATCCTACATAAAGCCATAGTATTTAACGATAAAAAACTTACCCCTTTAAACATGTCCCAGAAGACGCCCCAGAGTAATGAACAACAGATTGACCGACAGACTAAAATAGCAGAATGGACCCAAAAGTCACTACATGGAAGACATCGACACGACCTTAATCAACCTAACGTCGACAAGTTAGCGTCGAACGAATGGTTAAGACGTGGAGAACTGTTCCCTGAGACAGAAGGGTTTATGATAGCTATTCAGGATCAAGTAGTAGAAACTCGTAATTACCAGAAACACATAATGCGGGTTCCTCAAACCATAGACAGATGTAGGCGATGCAATAGTTCCTCTGAAACCATTCAACACATCACAGGTGCGTGCAAAGCAATAGTACAGACTGATTACAAACACCGACATGACCAAGTAGCGAATATAATCCACCAAAAGTTAGCAACAAAATATAAATTAATTTCTACACCACCTGTTGCTTATTATAAATATCAGCCTGAAACTGTTCTCGAAAACGCCACTCACAAGTTATATTTTGATCGAGCTATACTCACTGACAAAACCACACACTACAATAGACCAGACATCACGCTGTTAGATAAAATGAACAAAACTGCACAAATCATAGACATAGCTGTTCCTAATACACACAATTTACAGAATACTATATCTGAAAAACTCTCAAAATATACAGACTTGAAAATAGAAATCAGCCGGATGTGGCGGCTTAGCAATGTCACAATAGTTCCTATAGTATTATCAACAACAGGTGTAATACCTAAACAGCTTCACCAGTCTTTAAAAACACTCGATTTACCACCCTACACATATAAAATTCTTCAGAAAGCTGCAATCTTAAACACCTGCAGGATTGTCAGAAAATTTCTGCAAAATGACAACGAGTCATTAACTGTAACCTCGCACACGAGTGCAGCAACCACCGCACGAGTCCAGGCTCCTGGACATACACTCTCACCGTCGCAACATCCAAACACACCATCATCTCATCATTATCTAACCAATTCCCAGGGGTAGCACTTGGCTTCGGCCCGTTCTACCCCATAAATCCGGCGCAACGCCGAGATACGTAAAAGTATAAAACAGAATAATAATAATAATAAATAATAATAATAAACCCGCAGGGCAGCTTGTGGCGAGCTGTTGGGCAGTAGCGACCCCACGGACCCTATCTCCTGGGAGAATTCTTGTTCCTCATCTCTGGCTTGCCTTTATTGGCCGGCTGGAGTGAACACTGATGAGGTTCAGAGCTCCCGCCTCATTCTTGTCTTTATTGGCTGGCTTGAGTGGAGATTCGCAAGAGCAAACGTGCTCGGGGAAAGGAAGTATTCCAGTAAGTGCTCGTAGGGATCTTGACCATCTTCCGGGCTCTGGGATTGTTCTGAAAGCCGTGGAATACCTCTCCACTTCTCAAGCACCTCAGGAAGTGTTGCCCCCTTGTCGCTACGTCACTATGTGCTAGCGACGTTTCCCGGGGGCCCATTATTGAGTGTGCAAGTCACCCCCTGCCATTTTATCCGTGTATACAAAACATTGATCAGGCAGGGGCCATAGTCCCTCCATAGTTGCGGTTACCAATCCACTATAGCCATCCAAACCTATAGCCTAATTTGCTTTGTTTCCATATTCTGTAATAGGTCTGCTCCAACCGGGGATTGTCTTTGGATGCACTTGCATAGTGCATACAGGGATAATCGTCGGTTGGTGCCCCCTCATCATTTAAAATTGTCTAAGGGGCCTCTGCGAGTTGGCTTCGGCCCCTCGTACGCCTTCCAAAAGACCGGGATCCTAGGGTCCCGAGATATGTTAACATAATAATAATAATAATTTCTTTATTGCCATAAAAAACAGGTTACAAAAAACTTGAGACCCTGGCTCCAGAGCTAGGTTAAAGTACCTGTATTTCAGGAGCCAGTGACTTCTTCCATTTAGGTTGTTAATATTAATGTTTTATGCAGCAAATGGTGACAAATTTATATTACTTAAAATTAAGTAAGCATGACGCCCATTAAAAAAAAATCAAGCCCCTTTTTAACTGTCTTGCTTTTCCTCACTGTTGGCCGCGAGTGTCCCAACCAAACGAGTTAGGTAGAATGATAAATGATTTTATTTCTCTTCAGGTTGAAACTGTGATCAACCACGTGGCAGTAGAATTGGTCGCAGTAAGTGATAATTGATAAATGTTTTATTTCTGTAAGTAGGTTTGTACAAACACTTTTACAAGTCAATATTTTTTTGAGCTAGAAGAGATCGACGTTTTCTATTTGACTACTCTGAGAAGAAAGGTCGAAACAAACTCAGAGGTCACATAATAATAATAATAATATTTTTTTATATTTTTTAATGTTTTTATTTTATATTCTAATTATTTAAAAAAAAAATATAATTTATACTAGACAAATATCACCCTTCTCTCCACTAGTCCAATGCTTACTTAAGGCTGCATAGTCGGTAGGCTCGTAATCCTTTGCTATCCTAAGGGCACGTCTCCCCTACCATTACAGCGCCCCCCGGTCTACTTCTTGATATGCAATGACCTATGTAGCACCATGAATCATGAGGCTTCAAAGGCTAGTGCAAATCTCGGGGTTCATTCGATTAATCGAGTCTGGTCAAACCACGCTGGGATCGGTGCAATTCATTTCATTTCATTTCATTTAAAAATGAATAAAGGAAATAATAATAATAAATAGCCATTTAATCGGATCTAACAGATTACATTTTTGACAAATATTACAAATATATAACTTAGAAAATTAAAATAGTTTACACTAGAACTTAGTTTATTATTTGTTGCTTAACAATTTTCTGCAGATCTGTTTGCCAATCGGCAAAGGCCTCCTCCAACCTCTTCCATTCAGACCTTTCTTGAGCCACTCTGTTCCACATCACTCCTGCCACTAGCCTTATATCATCATCCCACCTTTTTTGCGGTCTACCTCGCTTCCTTTTACCGTCTCTGGGATACCTTGTCACTGTTTTACTCCATTTATCTGGGCCTCTCATCACATGCCCTGCCGATTTCCATTTGAGTCTTCTGATTTTTAAGGTTACGTCAGTTGTTTTTGTTTTATTTCTAATGACACAGTTTTTTAGTCTTTCTGATTTCTTGACGTTCAACATACTCCTTTCCATTGCGTACTGGCAGGATGCGAGTTTGCTTGCCATTTCTAGAGTTAGAGCCCATGATTGGCACCCATACACAAGAACGGGTAGTATGCAGGTGTTAAATAATTTTCTTTTCATATTTACATGGAGTTTCTTGTCTTTCATTGCCTCTCTCAAGCTCCAGTATCGCCTCCAGCCGTTAGTTAGTCTTCTCTCTATTTCTTTGCGCATAGGTTCTTTTTGAGCTATGACCTGTCCTAGATAAATATTCATCGGTATAGTTGATATCGGTGTTTGATAGTTGTATGATGTTTTTAATCCCGTTTGTCATCACTCTAGTTTTTTCCGGGTTCATAGTTAACCCTACCTTCTCGCTTTCCGTCGCAAGCTCTTTTATCATCCTGCTTAATTCCTCTGAAGTTTTGGCAAATAGGACTATGTCGTCTGCGAATCTCAAATGCGTCAGTGATACACCGTCTACATTAATCCCGAGATGTTCCCAATCGAGTTTTCTGAAAATTGATTCCAATGCAGGCGAGAATAGTTTTGGGGATAGCGGGTCCCCTTGTCTGACACCTTTCCCGACTCTGAATGGAACGCCTTTCTGTTCTAGCTGAACCCTCGCTGTACTATTTTTGTAAACGTTTTTTATTATTCGTATGTACTTGTGTTCAACTCCTTGTTCTATAAGTGCCTCCCATATTTTTTCATGTATTAAAGAGTCGAATGCTTTTTTGTAATCGATAAATGCAATATAATACGTAAGATGGTATTCGTTATATTTTTCAGAGGTCACAGTCTCTTTTAAAGTCCAGACATAATCTTGGTCACATTATGTGAAGGCCATGTAGATAGCTGTCTGAAATGGTCTTTAGAGGAAAATACCACACAGATTGAGTGGACTTGTCCAGTCAGTGCACGCATTTGTCAATAATCCTGCAGCTCAACTCAGAACTTAAGAAGCTCAACGATTCGACGGACAATACCAAAGAAAGGACATTTGAGTAGGTCGCAAAAATTACTCAAACTGCCAGACCAAAATCGAAAGTAAAATCATGACCCACATAGTCCTCAAATTCACTAAACTAGGACACTAGTATTCTGCGTATTAAACTTGTGGACCGGGTTAAGAATACAAAAATCCGTTCCATTACTAAAATAACTGATGTCACTCGGAAAGCTGCTACGCTTAAGTGGAATTGGGCTGGACACATCTGCCGTATGCCAGACGATCAGTGGGCCAAACTTACGACCCAGTGGGTCCCGCTTAATGGCAAGAGACATCGCGGCAAGGCCAGACGGAGATGGCGGGATGAGCTGGACTCTTTTAATAAAGACTGGTCCTTGGCAGCTCTGGACAGAGAGACGTGGAAAGAGAGTAGGAGGCCTTCGCCCAGCAGTGGGACAGCAACTAATAATAATAGGACACTCCGACCAAATGGGTTATATTAGAGCAGCAACCAACTGCGCAAAAATCAAAGTTGGTCTGAGGTACAATTAGTATATTTGGGACCTCAAAATCGTCATCATCATAATTTCAGCCGAAAGACGTCCACTGCTGGACCCCCTGAGCTCCGCCACTTCGACCAGTTTTCTCCTTCTCGCATTCAGCGGATTTCTGGGGCCTTCACAAGGTCATCGGTCAAAATATAAAATGTAAATTACTAGCCTCAGCTCGCGTGAAATATCTTACTCCCCTGACTCGCCGCGTCACATCGCATCACCTGCCTACGCTATTACTTGTTATTGCTTAGCATTATTTGTCTTAGCGTGATGTTAAATGGCCTAAATAGCCTTTCCTACTATCTGCACGTTACAGGAACTGATCATATGCCAAACAGGTGCCAAATTCGTACCCAAATTCTGGATCAACTAGAAGACCATTTTTTTCAAATTCTGTGACGTTTGCCACAAAACATAAATCTCTAAATTATATTTGGACGAAGCAAGTAGTTACTCCTACACGTTTTCTTATTTGTAAAAAAAGAACGTTTATGATTTCATTGTGGCAAATTGTTTCCTTTGTTGTTCCATTTGTATAAAAAATAACAGAAGGTAATATAAAATGCGTTACGCTTTTTATTAAGAACGAGGAAAGTATGTACTGAAATCTTTCGAGTAAGTATAATTCTAAAAAGAATGTATGGGTGCGACGTGTAACTTAGGTAGAGTCGGTTCACGGTTATTTTAACTCTGACAGCAGCAACCCAACAACAACCTTATTTTAAAAAGAATACAGATCAATTTGATATTGACAATGACGCAAAATCAGAGGTTAAATAAGTGTGCACCTATGTTGTGTTTTTTTGCCAGCTTATGATTTTTTAGCTAGGAATTTCATGGTAGCAGTAAGAACCGTAAGTTTTAGTCGGTACGAGTACGGTACGAGGATTTTTCAAGAGAAAAGAAGATTATTACAACTATTCTAGTAGTACATATTTTCATGTGAAAGCCTATGAATTTGCATGGTTGTTGATCAATCGGCCGAACGGATTTAAATGAAATTCGGCACACGGGCAGACTATGACTTCAACTTGAATGGAACCGCAGACAACAGTGAGTTCCTATTTAATAAATATCTTGTTGTCTTGTCTGGCTTAATAGTAACATTTCTAATAGCAGAGTGTTTCAGATTTATTTTTGTTGTTACAGCCCGATATAATCGTAAGGGTGGCCCATAATATATTGCTGGATCTATAAGAAAAACAAAAATGCTATTTGCTTGATAATTATAGTGTACCACACAAATTGTCAGAAGCAATGTCTCTACCGCTGCTTACCCTACATAGTATCAAAATTATAGTTTAAAAAAACTAAAAAACACGCTTCCATTGAAAACCAAACTAGAAAGTGCAAAATAATAGAAAAAAAGCGTGGGGTGCTTTTTCAGGTATTTTTTATTGATATCAGGCACCCCACGCTTTTTTTCTATTATTTTGTACTTTTTAGTTTGGGTTTCAATGGAAGCGTGTTTTTTAGTTTTTTTAAACTATAATTTATTTTCTATTTTTTAGGGTGTTTCGAATTTTGAGACGTATGTCAGCGTTGTTTGTGACAGTTTTTTTGCTGTCCTGGTAACCCTAGCAAGGATAATGGCACAAATTTATGAAATTATTGCATTGTCATCGGTCCTTGACAGGTGTGCAAAGTTTGAATGAAATCTGGTCGTTTAAAGTGGGTCAAAATCGCGCTATAAGGAGTCGGTTACAAACAAACATACAAATATACAAACATACAAATATACAATTAAAGCTAATATAAAGCGTGTAAAAAGACGATGATGTATTAATTAATTTTGGTTATTCTCTCAAGTCAAATGTCATAACGTATTCCCAACTCCGTAGTGTTAATACACTAGCAACTCAAAGGCGCTGAATAGAAATATCCAAAATGTTGCCAGCAGAAACTCATTAATGTATTCAGCAAAGATGCAGGTGCAAATGTAAGTAGGCTTGAATTAATTTGACACTTAAATGCCGAGAAATGTCGCTGAAATGAGGAATATATTCATGACCCGGTTGTCGAGTTCTTGTTAACAAATCGATTTGTTACGTTTGCTCAGTCATGTCACCGCTTTAGTGGAACACATCCAAGTTCAAGGTTTGTGTGTTCGGATTTATAAAACAATACTTATTATAACTTTCGGAAGGAGCGACTAGAATCAATTCTATTTATATGTGGACGTTCAAAAGTAACCTTTTTTTATTTGACATACATGCTTTAACTTTGACTTTATAATATTCTGTATGTTATTAAAAAGAAAAGTTATTGTTTAGTGTGATGACATTAGAAAACGTAGGTCAGAAGCGCTCCAAAAAGAAAACCACCATGCTTTCTGAATTCCTAGACAATATTTGACAGTGCCAATGAAATGAAATATGTACAGAATAATTCTGGGCAATATTTGATAGTGCCTATACACACTTCAGCCAAAAGATATACACTGCTGGACATAGGCCTCCCCCAGTTGAGAGGGGGATGGGGGTTTGTCGCGTCGTCACGCTTGGTGGACGGCTTGGCGACCGCAGTATGGTGGTAAAATGCTTAGAGAACGCCACTGCCCTTTATCTAATAAGTCCATTTTACGACTCCCGCGGGAAAAAATGGAATAGCGCAACAGTACGTAAGGAATGTAATATCCATAAAATTATTAAAAACTTTACGGAGGTGGTATAAACCGTGTAACCAGCCCTGATTGACATTGATTGCGAATATCTGAAAGGATTTCTGGATAAGGTTTTGCATGCTGATTTTATTTAATAACAAAAATGGTGTCATCTTGTAGTCTTTTTTATCATCTTTGTGTAATGTTAGATTAAAGCTATAATAGATTAAGGTTGTTGCTTTAGATGTAGGCAACAGTTACCATATAAAACATCAAACGTCAATAAAACAATTTAGACGGTTAAAAGATAGTTACAGTTTTTCAACTATCGAGTTTTGTTTATTATGCGAATTTGCGTTGAGCGTTATTAAAAGATAAACAGTGGTGCTTGATGAGTGTGAAACCACAAACTCGCACGACAGAATGCGACACCAACGTTCAGTTTAAAATGGGTTAGTTGACAGCTTGAAACATTTGTAGAGACAAGCCATTTGTAGCAGACAGTACAGCTCGGGTGCTATGAAATTCATTTGTCGGAGATATTCTGCATCAAAAAACCTTTGCAGTTCAGTTCGATAGCAAATAAAATAGCCTAACTCTTAACATACCCATTCTAAAGTTGAAATATGAAACCGTTTTCAATATGTGCATTTTTTTTCCGATATTTTTATAACGGATTTATATTGAGTATATGAATGTTATTTTACTGGCAGGGATGACTAAAGGCTCAACAATATTTTCGAACTAGATTTCCAATAAAATGTAAGCACACGTACATATTCGACGGTACAGGCATTGAAAATTCATAACGTAATTCTTTTTTATTACAACAGTGTAGCGTAAACTGTTAATGATTTGCCAAGCGAATATGGCCCCTGGAATTATATCATTTTTTACTTGCTGCATTATATGTCCTTTTTATGTGAAAGGCGCCTGTATCCGAGATAAGATAGCTCGATTTTTTTTTGTTCTCTCATTCATTCGTAGATATTCAAATCGGTCTGTTATTTTTTTTCCTTCACAGGAATAGATCCTTCAAGACTTAAATATAATTGAAAAAGAAAAAAAATATCATCTTGTGTTACCTACTATATTTTCGTTCACATATGTGTATGGAGTTATAGAAATAGAGTTCCCAGACGTTTAAATGCCAATTTATTAAATATTCTTAGAGTTCCTTAGCTATCCAAGAAGTCGAAAACATAAATATAGGTAGCTGATATTGAAAGTTGAACTCTTTTGCTCTACATAAAAGCCAATTTAAATGAAATGTTTTCAGCGGAATACAAAATGCCATTGTCCACCAGGTTTTCAATTTCACTGAATCTGTGAGGTAGATATTATGTGCGGTGGTTTTGTTTGCACCACGAACTGTGGGCTTAGCACTTTCGCGCCAAATTAACGTCACGTAAATTCGTTTTGCAAAAAAGGTTAGTTAATCAGAAAATGGAAGTTAGTTGTCCGTTCCAAAACGTAGATCTCCATGAAAAGGACGGTCCAAGGACATTTTTTTAAATCTAAATATTACAAAGCACTTCTTATACAATGTACAAAGCACTGGGTACATTTTTCTTGTTGCTTTAATAGCATGTGCGGAAAATGTAAAAATAAGCCCTGACAGTAAAGAGACGGCTATTGATATCGATGGGTGATACTTGTCCATGCTTGTTGATTGAAACCAAATGCAACTTTTTTCTTACAATTAGTTGTTTTGCGATCGAAATTTACATAAGTTTAGTTTAGTTTATTGGCTCATAAAAAGTTTACAATATGGAGGTGTGACAATGGATCCCGCACTAGGATGCCCTATGTCACAGGATCCAGTCTCTTTCAACCTTACCTATACTATACTTATACATAGAATATGAAATTACAGTAAACAAAAGCAACGGTTTAATAAGATAAAGTTTCCATCGCACCGAGCGAAGTAGCTCGGCTCACTAATGTGTACTTAGATAATTGATAACCTATTTTTGCGTGAAATAAAAACCGATTTGTTCTACATAAGTAACTGGTTAAGACATTACATGATATCCAACGCAATAACAAATCTTACGACGTTGGATTGGAGCAGCGCAGTCTCACTTTCTTCTTGTTCTAGATTCTGTTTTTAATAAGCTTCACTTCGTAAACTAGGTTAAGTTTTTAAACTAGTTTCACCAACTTTTAATTCTTGGGTAACCTTCTAGGGAAACTAGATTTTTTATTGGTAATACATCCGACAGCAACTTTAGAAGTTGTTTAGAAATAAAAAGTAGTTCATAAGAATAGGTCATGGTCATACAGAAGAAGGTCATGGTGTCTGAAAGAAAAGAGGTTTTGGTGTGTGATGTGGTAATCTACACTAATATTATAAAGCCGAAGAGTTTGTTTGTATGGTTGAACTCGGTAATCTCAGGAACTACTGGTCCGAATTGAAAAAATCGTTTTGTGTTAGGTAGCCTATTTATTAAGAAAGGCTATAGGCTATATAACATCACGTTACGATTAAAAGAAGCGGAGCAGTAACGAAAAATGGACGAAAACTGGCAGGCAATTCGATGCAACGGGACACAGGGGAGCAAAAATTTGACGCGGATGAAGTCGCGAGCAGAAGCTAGTAAATGATAAGAGTGTGGAGCAAGTAAGTGAATTCGTATATTTGGGGAGTTTATTTACAAGGGATGGAAAGATTGATAAAGATGTGGAATGAAGAGTAAATGCGGGAAAGAAAGTAAATGGTGGGATACATAACATTGTGACTGTGCAGAATGGCGTGCTGGTACCTACGCTTATACATGGAAGTGAATACTGGGTGTCGCAGAAGCACCATGAAAGCAGAATGAATGCTGTGGAAATGCCTTCCTTGTGAAGCATGTGTGGTGTGACTATGAATGATAGGCTGATGAATGATGTGATAAGACAACGGTGTAGTTTAAAGAAAATGTAGTGACAAACATTGAAAAGAGTACGATTAAATGGTTTGGTCATGTTGAGAGGTTGAATGAAGGACGGTTTACAAGGCAGATGTGAGTTGAAACGGCGGGAGAGCACGCGCTAGGAGGACATAATTATAGTGACCTTATTGGTGATATTCTTCAGAAAGGTCAGGTGCGTAGTACTCGCAACTGGCGTGTGTGTATGACCAATTGTACGAACTTTAACTATGTAAAAGGAGTATGTAATTGAACGTGAACTAAATGGCAACAAAGGGTAGAATTTGTGAAAATAACTCGATGCAAGGTCAATGCCTAATCGATAGGTAGATACTGAGTTAAACAGTCCATTACTAATTCTGAGTTTTATCAGAACGCGGCCACCTTAACTGCTTTAACATGCTGTGAATGGTGGTTTTAATAATAAATTCGAGTAACCTTTCCATAATCCACTAAATCTGTAGCTCTGCTCCAATTATGTCCATCACATCAAAGCGTTGATTTATTTCACCAATTGAAAGGAGACTTTACTAATATAAATTTAAAAATCCTTTTGTAAGCCTTCCACAAACTTATATAACTTATAAATCGTAGTGTTGGAATAGTTATGTACACGCTCCGGGTTTTATTAAAAAAAGAAATCACTAACAGGGCGTCAAACATGCATCAACCATCATACATCCCTGTCAGTTAATTTGGAGATTGCACAAAAAGCTTTCAGCCAACGACAAATGGATTTTATTTTAGGATAAATAAATTGTAATACCTACTTATATCTTTTAAAAACTGTGAAGAAAAACATCGTGAGGAAAACGGCATGTCTTAGAACCACAAATCGAAGACATATGACATCCACCAACCTACACTGAGCCCGCGTGGTGGATTATGGCCCCTTCCCTTTCGCCGAGAGGAGGCCTGTGTCCCAGCAGTGGGAACATTAGGCTGATGATGACGGTGATGATATCTTTAATAATAGCACGATACTAAATAATAACAGCCGCATGGAATTGAAGGTTAAGCTACGCTAGTCGCGATCGGTTTGTGGATGGGTGACAAACCATAACGTATCGAGACTCCGCTGTTATTTGTACACCTTTGACTGTCCCTCAGCGGGTAGTCAGAAACCCGAAGTTTCGCAACCCATCTTACCAAGGGGTATCGTATTCCCAAAAACTGGGTTTTGGTGGTCAAATAAGCAGTTGGTCTATGTAAAATGTTACTTTTAAAGGGCATCTAGTCAGTTTGTGCATGGAGTTTTGGCCGAATTTATGTTTTTTTAAAATACTGTTTTTGTAAACTGTAAACATTATTTCTCGTCACCGAATGCAGGCATTTGATTTGAACGTGTTATTTTTCACATTCAACTTCTCATAAATGCTGATCAGACTTCTTGGAATTGGTAACTTAGCCGCTGTAAATAAAAATCTGTTTTTCAAAACAACATGACCAGTTCGATCTATTCTGTTAAAATCTCACCGTGAGAACTCAGGTGAAGCGACTTAAAAGTGAGCTGTCACTCCATCTGATGCTAGGGATTGGTAATAATGACAGCTCACTTTAAGCTCACTTCACCCTAGTTACCACGGTGAGATTTTTTTACAGAATAGCACTAATAAATTAATCAGTTCGGTGAATCAGAGATTTTGTTAAGTTTCAATTAGGCTTACTACAAATGATTGTAGGTTATAAGAGGATTATCCCAGTGAACTCATTTAATTTTGTCGGATACACGTGTAGGGTCCATCAATTTTAATAACAACACCGAATTATATTTGGTCTCGGCCGTGATACGTACTTTCATACCTACAAGAATAAAGCAAATATGTATGAATTGAGTATATCTAATTAGGGATTTGCACTCAATGTACGTCGTAAGTTGTTATGACGTAAAATGTCAACATCGTAATCAGTTAACTTACGACAGTAAATATTTTTGTTTACATGCTTTCTAGAGGATACGGGGGTCACACAGACAGTTCTTAGAATAGGCTAGTAAGAGAAGCAGCCGATGAGAAATTTATTTAAATTTCGAATTACAAACACTTTTCTGTACTATTCTGTTTATGTGTAATGAATTCGTATGTCATTTATTTTTACAAATCGATGGCAATTTAAAAATTGTCTGTTGTGCGTCGATTGACCAGAGAAAATATTAGCTCAATGACTTTTTTACGATTTTCGTTGTGGTCTTATTCATGAACAGTGTTACGATGAATTCGATTTCATGATGAAACCCCATCTCGTGCCACTGTTTACAACTGGTTTAATGAGCTTAAATGTGGTCAAAGCAAGCTCACTGATGATTTGCGAGGAGGACGTCCTTCTACGGGGGCGTCCTTCTAGAAGGATGATAAACCAACAGATTAGGGCAGCTTTAGGCAGTGGTATGAGTCAAGTACAAAAAAGTCTTACAAGAATATTTAGGAGTCAGAAAGCTTTGTATTAGATAGATACCTGATAATTTGACAAAAGATCAGAAATGCCGTCGTTTAGGTGACTCGAAAGCTGCATATGATATTGTTCATCATTTCAGCCGAAAGACGTCCACTGCTGGACATAGGCCTCCCCCAAGCACCACCACTTCGACCTGTTCTGTGCTTCTCGCATCCAACGTATTCCTGCGGCCTTCACCAGGTCATCGGTCCATCTTGTGGGAAGCCTTCCAACGCTACGTCTTCCAGTACGCGGTCGCCACTCCAGAACCTTCCGACCCCATCGGTCATCTGTTCTGCGAGCAATGTGCCCTGCCCACTGCCACTTAAGTTTGGCAATTCTTCGGGCTATATCGGTAACCTTGGTTTTCCTACGGATCTCATCATTTCTGATTCGATCACGTAGGGAAACTCCAAGCATAGTCCTCTCCATTGCTCTTTGGGTGACTTTTAGCCTTCTTATGAGGCCCATTGTGAGCGACCCCTCCCAGTACCATATGTCATCACTGGCAACACACACTGGTCAAAGACTTTTGTCTTGAGACACTGCGGTAAGTGGGACGAGAAGATACTGCGTAGCGTCCCGAACGCTGCCCAGCCGAGTCGGATGCGACGATTGACCTCTTTCTCGATGTTGGACCTACCTAACTGGATAGTCTGTCCTAGGTGCATATTCGTCCTCAACTTCGAGTGTAGCGCTTCCAATCTTCATTGGAGTGGGTATCACATGAGCATTGGACATGCCCTTTGTCTTGTCCATGTTCATCCTAAGACCCACTCTTTCGGAAGCTCTACTGAGGTCATCGAGCATTGTACTGAGGTCCTCCATAGTCTCAGCCATGACTACTATATCGTCGGCAAATCGAAGGTGAGTGATGTACTCGCCATTGATGTCAACATCAATGAAGGGGCTGGCATTGATGCTTTCCAGTCCAGAACCTTGAAGACATCCTCCAGTGCAGCGGTGAACAGTTTCGGAGAGATGACGTCTCCTTGTCTCACCCCTCGCTGCAGAAGGATAGGTTTCGAGGCTATGTCCTGGAGCCGGAGTGCTGAAGTGTTTGTATGAAAACGCCACTATGTACGTTTTTATACAAACACTTCAGCACTTCTATGTATAGATAGTCAATCTGGCACCGTTGGAGAGACTGCAGTACAGCCCAGGTTTCAATCGAATCGAAGATGAGGATATCGTTACAGGTGATGAAATCTGGATATATTACGAAACCAAAAGACAATCCGTACAATGGAAGTTTACATTTGAAGATGTGGCGACCAAAGTAAAGAAGAGTAGAAGTCAAAGGAAAAATATGATTGCCTCGTTTTCTGGACGGACCGGTCATTTCGGAACAATTGTCCTAGAAGATAAAAGGACTATTACTGCAAATTGGAATGTCAGTCATTGTTTACCAGATGTCTTTGAAAATGTTAGAAAACATCGCTTAAGAAGCAGGATCCTCCTCCACCACGACAACGCTCCAGCTCACTCCGCCAGACGAATATTTGTCTATTGAAGGAATAGAGTTAGTGAGTCATTCTTCACACTCTCGACCTGGCACTTTGTGACATTGAATTTTTCCGTAATTAAAAGAAAAACTTAGAGGAATTCGTTTTTTTTTTTTCATCGGTATGAACCCTGAAGATGCCGTGGTGGTTTGAAAAAGGCGTGGAAGAAATCCCTATAGAAGAGTGGACCCACTGCTTAAGTCAATGGTTTCATCACAAGCGACGGTGTTTAGAAAGGAACGGACACTACTACGAAAAGCAATAAAAATATTAACGAGCTCGGTTCTGCATGATTCAGTTTTTTATTTTCTAAAAACTTTCAATTTGACTCACGTTGGTACGAAAGAACCGTTTAGTTATAGGAAGAATGACTGCCCACATGCAAAACCTACGAAAATTTTTATCTTGATTTGTATGGTAACATTTATGATAGAAACTTCAGACTAAATCATACAAAGAAAGAACTAAACAAGGGTTTATTTGCAAAACATATATTATAATTGTTTGTATGTCATGCGTTAAACACGTGTCGTGTCTTCGTGGAATGCGGTTAACATAACGCGAGGGTGGGAGCGGTTTAGATGTTCATTAGTGGCCTAAATACTTCTATGTTCCAAGAATCATAACATGTGAGCATTCATATCTGTTTCTATTTATCTATTTTCTTACATTTTAAAGTAAAGTGATAGATTTATAGTGAAGGTATTATTTTCTATCTAGGCCTGTTTATGTCATCTTGGTTATATTTTTTCATTCTATATTCACCCTTGTGCTACATCGTCACTAAACGCATTTACACAACTCACTTCGACAAAGTTAAATAGCTTTTATAATCTCAAGATTCTTTAAGGGGCGAGGTTTTCTATGTCGTTTACAACGGAAAATATATAGCATACTCTTTATTTTTTACCTTAACGTAGGTCATTTCTATGTACAACATTATTTAGTTGACTTACACATTCCAATGTTAATTAACAGCTTTATAAACTGATCCTAACCTTTGATTCTCCACAACATAAGCCTTTCCATGTTATCTTTCATCTTGAGCCTTCTCATCTATTCATAACTAAAGTGACCTTCAAAACACGGTGGACACCATAATACAATTATCCAGTATGTGGCGCTTCACTTTTCATCTTTAAAAATAAAACGTTTGAACAGAAAATGAATTAAAAGTGAAAAATGAATTCATTAGTGAACCAATCCAACGAAGTAGGATTTTGTCACTCTGCATCGTTGACGCGCTTACTGAATGATCTTGCTAAGTTACTGCAAGAAACTTTGAGAAAACATCACAAAATTAAAAAAGTAAGTAAAGGTACATTCATTTGTCCGTGTGGTGGCGGACTTAAATAATAGTAACACTCTGGGCACGCCACAATTGCGGCGGTAAGTCCCCTCTTTGAGGAGTGGATAGAGAGGCGCCACGGCGTCCTCACCTTCCGCCTGACACAGGTTCTCACCGGGCATGGGTGCTTCGGTGGGTTCCTGTTCAGGATAAAGCGGGAGGAAACGCCCGGGTGTTTCCATTGTGAGGATCGTCTAGAGGACACGGTGGAGCATACGGTGGAAGTGTGTCCTGCCTGGGCGGAGCACCGCCGTGTCCTCGTGGAGGCGATCGGCGGCGGCGACCTCTCGCGTCCGGCCCTGGTGCGAGCCATGGTACGGAGCGAGAGGGCATGGGAAGCCGTCACCTCATTCTGCGAAGCAGTAATGCTCGCGAAGGAGGAGGCGGGGCGCGTTAGGGAGTGGCAGTCTCTGCGCCCTCACGTCCCTAGCCGCCGCAGGAGGAGACGCCCCGGGCGCCGGGAGTCGATTGCGGACTCCCGGCCACCGTAGGCGCGAGCTTGCGGGTGGCGAGCAATGGGTAGCTCGCCGCCCGGTAAGGACCAGGCTCGGGTCGACGGCGCGTAGTGTTCCACGCGCGCCTCAAAGAGATGTCAGCAGTACTGAAGGGGTCTGCTAGGACCGATGCCTGCCGGGGTCACGTGATTGTTCGAAAGAGATACCGTGACCCTGGCACATGGGCAACTGAAGGAACACGGGTGGGTTTTAGTCAGTAAAAGTCTGACATGCCCTCCCGCTCCGCCCAGAGCGGGAGAAGTCATTTGATGATTTCCCATCCAAAAAAAACACTATTTCTTTCCCTGGAAAAGTCGACTAAGGGAGTTATTAGAGAATGGGCAGCAGTGTTGTCTATACACTTTAAAATTATACTGCTATGAACCCACCTGCTAAGCGTGGCGATTATGACAACTGCCTCCCCCAAATTGGGGGAAGCCTCTGTTCAGCAGTGGACGTCTTTCTGCTGAAATAATGATGATGATGGCATTCTTTTTAAAACAGCATGCTTTATTAGAAGGTACATGGGCACCTTCCAATAAAGCATGCTATTATAAACCTATGGAGGTTTTCAGAGGATAAATAAAGTATTGCTCTTTGGTTAGTTAACATACACTGTCATCACTAAATCGGTACGACAAAGTATTTTTAACCCCCGCCGCTAAAAGAGGGGTGTTATAAGTTTGACCGCTGTGTGTCTGTCTGTGGCACCGTAGCTCTTAAACGAGTAAACTGATATGGGTGCGATTTTATTTATTTAAAAGTAGGCTTTCTAGCGATGGTTCCTAGACATGTATTGTCAAAATCGGATCAGCAGTTTCGACACGACAATCCTGTGATCAAAATATTACATACCATTTCTATTGTATTATATGTATATTGTTTTTACTTTTAAGAGGTTTTAGTTTTGATCTGGTCTGGTCTTTTAAATTTAACTTTTTAAAGCATGATTTTGACTACCTTGTTTGTTAAAAACTTCGTCCATCTAACAGTTTATATTACTTACTTGGAGAGGACTTTATTTCAAAAGATTGAGTGAGACTATGAAAGCAGTGACTGTTAAAAAAAAATGGAAACATCCTTGAACAGCGGCGTACAAAAGAATATTTGTCTTAATAGAAGACTTACTAGTCAGTATAGACCAAAGTTATAAAAACGGAAAGGCAATGTAGGTATTATTATCTCCCCTAAAACATTTTTAGAGAAAATTGGAATTAATAAAAACAGTGTGTTTGAGAGATAGGAAAGGACCGCGGGGCAAAAACGTAATCTATGAAATTAAAGAAGACCTTGTGTTGTTAAGCTGTTCTGCTATTGCTAATACTTATTTTTGTTCTTATAGTTTTGCTGTATTTCGATTGGAAGAGTGTGGGCTCTGGTGATATTACTTATTTCGTAACGGCGTATTTGAAACACATCTTGAAAAAATTGCCTCGAGGGACAAGCTATGCTAATACGAAGTAGCTGAAAATTTATGATAAATTACAATTAATTTGTTTTTCTTACCTTAAACAGTATTTTCGACCTCGCAATTTCAGCACCACTTTCGCCAACAATTCCCAATAAATTAGAGCTTCACTTAGGTTGTAAGTACTAGTAATAAAACGACAATGTTTAGAGTTTATTTTGTCGATCTTGTCGTTTTATGACGTGTAAGTGAAACATTACGAAGCCGACTAGACAACAATTATTTAAATACCTGCAACAGTCCGTAACGTAACTCGATGTCCAGGAAGTAGTACTCCTTGGCGTGCGGTGGTTGCGAGGGTTGCGGAATTTTCATGTTCTGCCTGTCCGACGCTGGGCCCAGAGTAACCGGGTTCGGTGGAATAGGCATAGGGTGACCAGGCGGCACGTGGCACTCCTGTAAAAATGAACTTGTTGTAAGAAAATACCAACGGAAAAGAAACTTAGCTGCTACGTTTCGTGTAGCACTTTGCTACGTTTGGTTTAGTGGCGTAGCACTTGCTACCTATGGCGAAGTGGCGTAGCACTTACTACCTATGGCGAAGTGGCGTAGCACTTGCTACGAATTTCGTACCACCTTAATGGGGTTCACGAATGCTATCGACGATTTTTTTAAATAATGTAATATCATTTAAAATAATAATTGCATATGCCACTTTGATGAAGAAAAAAAAATTAAAATGAAAATCTCAGTAAGTATCAGATGATTTTCGTCTCTTTTTCTTCACTTTTTGTAATAAAATAAAACAAAGTGATATTAAGTTGAAACGTGATTCTAATCTTAGAAAACCGTTTAGGTATAATTAATGATGTTTTGATTATTCAATCCGTCTGTTTATCTTGTTTAGATATCGGCTATGCGAGGTAGATTTTAAGATGTGTCAGTAAGGGCTGGCACTTTAATCTTTGTAGCTACGAGAAATTGATATTTATTAAAAGTCTCTTAGGGTCGATTTTATCAACACTAGATGTATTTTAACTCAGGAATAAAATTAGAGTTTTTTTGTAGGTATACAACATTCAATTTCATTCTTAAATAGAGACATCTTTTGTTGGTGAAATCGGCTCAACCTCTTAGCTGTTATCGTAATTTCGTAGATTTTAGTTAGATTAGATAGATTAGATTAGCGTTAGATTTTTCTCTTTCAAATGTAAAATTCTTTCAACGTTTTCCTCTATAAGGTACAACATTTGTGGTAGCAGCTTTTGTCTCAAGAATCCACCCTTTATATAGAATTTGTTGTCAACTTATTCCAGTACGCTTATTACCTATTTTAAGCCGTCACGAAACGGCTGAAAAACGTAGTCAGCAACTCTTATATTAAATATGAAAAGCGAAATAAATATTTAATTCGTTATCTCAGGTTTACAGAATTATTGTGATAAGCAGTTGGGAGGTTCGGTAAAATGAAGGGATGATAAATGCAAGTGATTTTTTAAGATATTAAAGAAGCAAATTTTTGGTATGCAATAATTGTTCAAAATTAAAAATTGAAGAATCTATCATAACGTTCATTCAGAAAGGCGAATTGATCAATCAATTAGAGAACGGCAATTACTTAAATGTGTTATTTTGTAAGTTATCACAGTCGAATGAAACATAGACAGTGGTCGAGTTAATGACGTCACTGCATTGGAATAAATAGAAATCTTTTATACCCTGGAAAGGGTAATAACAACTTACAAAATACGAAGTAGTTCCATAATCATTTTCGAAATCATCTAAAGCTTTACGAAGACTTACTTGAAGTTCTGAACTATTTTGTCAAATGTTGAACTCCATTCTGCTAACGAGGATCCACGTAGGACCAACGAATCTTCGAGCCAACAAACTCCAAAGATAAATTCAATCCCAGCTTTTATTCATCACCTTAAGAATTTATGATAATAGTACCTACCTTTCACATTTATTATTTACAGGCGATTACTTGAACTCAAAATACCCTGACATATATGTATACGTCTGACGGACGGTGGGTAAACATTTTGTAGTAGAACTAAGTGAAATTCTCGAAACGAATACATTTTCCTTAAATAGATACACTAACATCGGTTGAAAAATTATTAATAAAGGTTACTAGTTAATATTGGAAAAACAACACACACGTAACAGCACTGCAGAGGATTATTTATATGAAACCCAATACTTTATAGCCCACTTATAAACATCGTAACGGCATTTCGTCGGAATTAGCTAGTCATTGAAATTAAGTCTAGGCATCACCCCGCTTACAGTAGTGAGCCGATGCCTGCTTACGGTACTGCATTGCAGCGTTGCTTCCTTCAACCAGACGTAAGCGACGTGTCGGTCTGCTGAAAGCGTAGCAATACTAAAATTCTCGTACATATTCTCTACTTCTAGTTCCTATTGAAAATCCTTACTTATACAAAACTTTAAGCCATACAGATTCTATAAACTATAGAATTACACGAACGATCTTGTTGAAGTCTCTTAAAAATCAAACTTGAATATAATAAAGATACATCCAAGTTTTGTCAACTTGTGCAAAACAGTGCGAAGCAGGAGGTGGTCGTGTTATTGTTGAAAATAAATATCTTTTTGCCTTCGACCTAAAAAAGATTTGCCTGTACAATCACGGATAGCCGATAGCAGTGCCAACTCCCAGAAGGCTGGATTGTCACCATTTATCGTGCACGGCTCCAGTCCCTAGGAGTAACAGATTTTTTTTTTGCTCGACCTAATAAATCAACCTGAGTGACAGGAGTGTTAAGACCGAACACTGCATGGAATGGAGCAATTTTTAAAACATCAAAGTTATTTTTAGTCTCTTGTATTGGTATCAGGTAGTGGAGGAGGAGTGGAGTGGGTGTAGTGGTGGTAGTTTATTTACTAGATAGTGAAATACACTATAAAACCGACATCCCATCATGGGCAGGTCCATGCATAAGTCTGAACATGCATGTTAGTGACAGGCCACACACTGGCCATTAACGCTTTAAATGGCAACTAGATTGATAAATGCAAGTAAACAGGACCGACTAAACACAATTTTCACCAATCGTTTATTTCGATCTACAGGTCACATCTTTATTTGTGTTCAGAGTACATGAACCTACAACGCCGCCTACAGTGAGTCGATTTAAAAATATAAAGAGATAAATCCCAAGTCTGATTAAATACGATCGGAGTGATTTGATCCTTTCGAACGATGTCGTAATACCGTGTCAGTTCAGTCACGGAGTTTTTTCTGAAAATTTTACTTTATAAAAAAGAGTTAAACTTACATATATAATAAAATAATGTTTTTTTGCGTGAAATTAATTACATTAAATATTTAATGTACCTGCTTTCCCTCATCAGCACTCCTTTCTATGTATGGTATAGAAATACCTAAGTATAGATTATCACTGTACCCGGTTCAAAGCTCTCTTCCAATCCATCCATCCCTCCTCCAAAGGCTTTCTTAGCAACGCGGGTGTCGTTTTTTTCATTTTTTTTTCGTTAGCTACTATTTTATTAGAGATCAAGGTCAATAATTGTTTAGTGAAATATCAAATGAAGAAATTGGTAAAGTTGTAGAAAAGATTTCCTACCCTATTTCCATAACTACTCGATTAAAATAAGGCCAACAGGATTACGATTTCAGAAGTCTATGTATGTTATATAAATTTGTCGTAAACCGGTTTTCATTTTATGCTTTACTAGCTTTTGCCAGCGACTTCGCCCGCGTATTACACGTATATACCTTTCTCTTGAATTTCTCTATCTATTAAAAAAAAAACCGCATCAAGATCTGTTGCGTAGTTTTAAAGATCTAAGCATACATAGGGACAGACAGAGGGAAGCGACTTTGTTTTATACTATAGCTATGTAGTGATTCATTATATATATTCTTTATACTTGCTGAGTATGGAGTAGTGGCGTAGAACTTGCTACGTTTGACGTAGTGGCGTAGTACTTGCTACGTTTGACGTAGTGGCGTAGCACTTGTTACATTTGGCGAAGTGGCGTAGCCCTCGCTACGATTTTCGTAGCAACTTAAAGGGGTTCACGGATGCTTTCGACGATTTTTTCGGTTAATGTAATATCATTTAAAATAATAAATACATGCAAAGCCGATAGGCTTTGATTTAAGCAGGCTTTGTCTGTTTTGGAATATTGCCGTACTCAGGTTTTCGTTTTAAGCTTTATTTCAATGTTGAAAGCTTTAAATTTCTGGATTGCTGACTTCTTGATAATTCAAAAATGCCTGCTCGGTTTTATGGAAATATGTAAATGCAATGAGTTTTTTTCTGAATTTTAAAAGTAAGGGATAGCACTCCATTCTTTGTTGACGAAAGGTTCGTGCCCTTTGATGAAGATTTCTGCTTAAAAAGAAGATCTCAAGGTTACGTTATGCACATTTTATTTAAATCGATGTCTACTTTATTCGAGAGAATTCTATTTTAATTATTTTTATTGAAGCGTTAATCGAAATGTTCCGCGTGAGAGAATAGCACCATCCTATTACTTCCCGTGGGTGTCGTTAGAGGCGGCTATGGGACTTACTAGAGAATGAGCAGCAGCGTTCTCTATACCACTATACTGCGATCGCCAATTCGCCTGCCAAGCGTGGTGATTACGGCAAACTCTTCTAAATTGGGGGAGGCCTATATCCAGCAGTGGACATCTTTCGTTTGAAATGATGATTATGAATCGAAATAACTAAACTAAAACTAGTACTATTACATGATTAATTTAACATTAGTTTAGACATTATTGTCGAACTGTCCATATTTGTGGTCGTGATTTTACACAACGTGAATTCGTAATTTAATCTAGCTTCGGAATTTAATCAATGCTACATTGTTCCACCTTTGTTTCAACATAATACAAATTGTACTGAAATGAATTGCGTTTGTTATGTTAAAATACGTTATGATAATGTCTCAAATCGATTTAACGATATTGTTAGCTCGGTAAATGAAAAATCTAGATTATATTGAAGTAAGTAGGTTTTTAACAGCTTAGAATAGTCCCTTCAGACCGTATTTCGGCCATGGCTGCCAATCTCAACAGACACTAGCCATCGGTAGATGTCATTGTGCGCAGACACAGAATCATTCACTCTTCCCTCACTCTCATAGTCTGATGGCATGGCAATCCGACATGTCCGAAGAAAGATCAGGCGCAAAATTTTCCGAGGCATGGGGGTATCACACCACCAACTTCCAAACTCAAACCTAATAACACTTTTCCCGACTTGAGAATCGAAACCAAAACCCCACGCTCAGTAGTCAGCGCTTGCAACCACGAGATCAACGGCAACGGGGCAGTTACAAGTATTAAGCATTTAAATGCGTGGTCGCAGTGAATTTAATCCCTTTGTATCACTAATATAATTTCGATATAAGTAATTTAAAAATGACTGCTCGACTATATAAAGCGAGGATAAATCAATTATAACGGCAATTTTAACACTTGTATCATTATTGCAATTTAATCATTTTACGTGGAGCAGCAATATGTGCATGAGTATTTTGTCGCCCCGCTGTGCCGAATCGTGCTATCAAAGTTTCAGAGAACACTATACGTATTTAGATGTTTAATAATTTATCGTTTATCATGGGTCAAGGAACGAATTTCCGCGAAAGTATAATCACACGGCAGGGTGAGCTGACTAGGGCAAATCAAATCTTGTCAATATTAGGGGCGCTGGCTCTTCAATTATATAAGCCGAAACGTTCCAGTTTGTTGAAAAAATATCTTAGAAGGCGAGAGTTAGAAAAAAATCTATAGGTACGAGATCAAAGCAGTGAGAAGGATAAACAGGTAAATATCTGGATAAAAAACGACGAAAAAGTATATGACATCTTGATCATGTTTTTTTGAAATCGGATGACACACATATTTTGCTAACCTAAATATTGAAATTTAAAAAAGTGTTTTGCAATAATACAAACTTATGTAACGATTAATTCCTTCTCATCAATATAGTGTTCTCATTGATTAAATAATCATGTTTCTGAGGAATACTGACAGTTGTATTGCACTGTTAATACTATGAATTATTTATAATAATCCGCGATAATACCTTCCTAATTGTGGCAATAGTGTTCAGTAACCACAGATAGGTATCTAATGTGGTATACACCTCACCTAATGCTATAATGCCTAATTTGGATATTAGCAATATTATCTAGCCTTGACCTTAAATATCCTCCTGACCATAATTCGGTCACGGCGGCTGATCTTAACACAGAGCCAAGTACGCATCAAATATAATTGTGTACAAGTGTGTGGCCAAGAGTACAGCTGTGTTAGCTGTACTCTCTGGCACTTCACTCCCATAGTCCGATAAGAGGGAAATCCTATACGACTGGATCAACGGTTTTACGCCTTTTATTCCATTTGTCATTTTTTTTTAATGGTAATTGTGTTGGAATTTGACATTTTTGTATTAAGTAATATTTATTTATTTATTTCAATTACATTTATATACATAATTTATATAAATGAATTTTTGTTTAAAATTATAATATCTTTTAAAGAATAATGTCCAAAAGAAACCCAGCGTCGTATAAAAACACTTAGGTACCTATATGTACGATAGTAAAACTATATCTTGATAGTATAAGAAAAAATGAAATTAGTTTCTCTCAAAATAATCCAAATAACGTAACTAAAGTCTGTTTAGTACTGAAAGTGTTAGTATTTTTCAACAAAACAGTAACAAATGTAATAAGTTGCTATAGAATCCCAGTAGCCCGCATTAATACATATCGAGATATATTTTTGTCATAAACATTTATCTACGCTTGTTTACGTGAATCTATACTATAATATTATAAAGCTTGAGAGTTTGTTTGTTTGGTTGAACGCACTAATCTCGGGAACTACTAGTCCGAATTGAAAAATTCTTTTTGTGTTGGGTAGCCTACTTATCGACAAAGGCTATATAAAATTACGCTACGACCAAAAAAAGCGGAGCATCAATGAAAAATGTTTCAAAAACGAGAAAAATCGCACGGGCAGGCGATTCGAATCGCCGGGAAGGGTCATGGAATTTAATACGGACGAAGTCGCGGGCAGAAGCTAGTGTTTTATATACTTAATATTACTCACCAACTTTATTTTCATGATGAAAGCAAAAACATAATTTTCCATTATAAAAAAAAAATACAAAGCAATAATGGAGCTTATATTTAGAAAAAAAATGATATCTATAATAAGTGCCCCTTTTTTGTGGTTGGGAAATCATCAAAAGACATCTCCCGCTTTGGGTGGAGCGGAAGGGCGTGTCAGACTTTTACTGACTAAAACCCACCCGTGTTCCTTCAGTTGTCTATGTGCCGGTAACTCTTTACCGATGTCGCGACCTTGGCAGGTCTCGCGACCCTGGCAGGATAAGTGCCCCTCATTCGGTTTTTTTTTTCTATAGACTCTGAGTTTTTTGACCATACATTTATGAGCATACTCCTTTGTATACATTAAATATTATTTGTTTTATTATCTCCATGTTCTACCGTCACATATAGAGATAATTAAAAAAAAATGATATGTTTTAATTAGCCATGTTTATAAACGAATAAATAATTTATACTATCAGACTGATCTAGCAATTAAAGCTTACCACGATAAATTAATATACAAACTGGTATTTATATTAGTATCGTTAGTAATTAAATAATCGTTACTAATTAGCATTCCTGTTGCGTAACATGGGCAATTTAAAGCCAAAGTACCAGTTCAGTCGTTGGTATAACCAGAGGCAATATACCAGCAATTATAGAGTTGGAATTTCTGTAACTAAAGAATCTGTCATGTGGTCTTTAATTTTTCGGCTAAAACTACTGTCTTGACATTTTTTTAGTTTAAAAAAAGAACATTAAAAAATTAACATTTACAATACCAGCCTATTATTGTGCCAGTGCAGAACAGATGCCTTATATTAAGAAAACAATTGGACGTAGTTAGTAAAAAAGGATCTAAACCATACATACTACGATCAATAAAAAGGACCTAGTTAAAAATAGCTTTATGTTTCGTATACTTAACCTTTAGAACCAATGGTATGGCGCATCTTTTTTTTTTCAGCATAAACAATTCAAACATTCTGGTTTTTAACTAGTTTTTCTAACAGAATATGTTAATATACCATTACTAATAAAAAAAAAATGTTAATATTTCACTGACAAAAAAATAAACGTATTGAACTGCTAAGGTCGATATTTCAAAAGCAACTGGGTGTGGATTGGATCCTTTTCACTTAACAACGGCCAATTGATCACCACACATAGTACCAACATTTGCTATGCCTTGTCCGAAATACTTTGGGGTCGGCTTCCATCCTTATGGGATGCAACTAAATACCAGTATTTTACATTGAGCGAAGGCCTGTAACAGAGAACAGTGGTGGCTCAGTGGTAACGGCCGCAACTCACAAGTTGTAGGTCGTAGATTACTTACTGTAAATTATTTCATCACCATTGTTCTCAAAACGGTAAAGGAAAACATCGTGAGGAAACCGGCACACAAAAATTCGGAGAGATGTGAAATCACCAAGTCTACGTGATAGATTACGGCCTACTCACTAGGTAAGAGGTCTGTGTCCCAGCAGTGGGAACATTTATAGGCTGATTACGCTGTAATATAAATAGTAAGGTATTTAATTATAGAAATGCTTGTTGCTTTAGGTCCATGTAACTCAATTTATTAAGTTTTTATGATTCCCTCGGGATAGGTCGAGGTGTCTTGTATAAAGCCGGGAGCCATATACCTACACTCACGTAAGTATTATGTAACATGTACTCTGCTCGTAAATCATCCTCATTTATGGCTTACGCCAATATTGTTTTTTGTCTATTCTAGATGGATACTTTACTTGCAATTCAACTTAGTAGTGAATTTATTGGCCAAAGAATCAGTATTGCCATGCATCTTGTCAATAAATAGACTAACATCTAAGTTGTTTTAAAATATTTAAAATTAGAAAGAGATTTTTTTATTGTCGTTTTTATTCGACCAGCTAAATAAATCGACATAGACGCGGTCGTAATAAAATCGCGGTGTGATTTTTAGTGCACTCAATTTTCAACTCTAGCTGTTAAACCGAGCTATGAGAATTCATCACAGTGGATTTATATCGGCGCTTCGTAAATCGAACAGTGTATTGAACTGTTCGATTTTCAACTGTTGGCGCTAAGCAGAGCGTTGAAAATCCAGTGCAATTTCAGTGTTGTTGCTTTAGTCTCGAGGGCATATTGAATTAATCAATTAAGGATACGAAAGTACAGAAAAAACAACATGAGCTACTTAAAATGTTACCTACGGCTGGGTTACAAAGTGTTATCTCCCAGTGGGCACCAAACTAGACAGTTGGTGTGTAACTTGGGGCTCGGGGCAACAAAACAAAAAAGCCGGAGAGATGAAGTCCTAGACTCTTGTCATTGTTATTAATATCTCTCTGATCTATTGCTTGTTACTTCAATCTGTAGATATTATTTACTAGCTTCTGCCCACAACTTCGTCCGCGTAAAATTTTTGCTCCCGTGACCCTTCCCGTCGCATCGAATTGTCTGCCAGTTTTCGTCCATTTTTCGTTGCTGTTCCGCTTCTTTTGATTATAGCGTGATGTTATATAGCTTATAGCCTTTGTCAATAAATAGACTACCCAACACAAAAAGAATTTTCCAATTCGGACCATTCGTTCCTGAGATTAGCGCGTTCAACCAAACAAAAAAACATACAAACAAACTCTTCAGCTTTATAATATAAGTATAGATTACTAATTTAATACAAATTAAATGTAAAATATATACAATACAACAGTGGTGGCCTAGTGGTCCCGACTTACGACACATGTTTTACTTTGTGATTTTTTTTTATCACCACTGTTCTCAAAACGGTGAAGGTAAACATCATGAGGGAACCGGCACGTTTTAGAACCAAAAATTCAAAGACATGTTACATCTACCCGCCCGCACTGGGCCCGTGTGGTAGATAATCGCTCACGTCGTCTCACCGAAGAGGTTTGTGTCTCCGTATAATTTAGAATTTAATTAAGACTAATGAATACCTACAGATTGACTTAACAAGCAATTTTTGGGAGAGATCAAATATAATATTGATACAAGATAAATACATTTAATAAGAAGTCTCGTCTGCCCAGTGTGCAGTGTTTGTGAACCATCCATGAACGCTTTCGTAAGCTGACTGAAACATATTGCTTCCCTTATTTTCATTTACATATAACATAATTAACATATTTTTTATACAACCTGTTCCTATTAATATCCTATTATTATAGGATATTAATAGATAAACCTTTATCTGTGCTATAAGACGTTGCTTCGTACAAAATTTCAAAATTCTAAATCGACTGGAAGTACCCTTTTGGTTTTGATTCCCTTGCGAGTTTCGAAAATTTGCAGCATAAATCTTTTGATTTCGTTAGCTTAGAAGTTTGATTTTTTCACAGCTCCAAGAGACAGTAGACCTGGGTATTTGATATGAATTTCAGCTTGATACCTCCACGCGTTCCTGAGAAAAAGGGTCTTGACAGACGGACGGACGGACGGACGGACAACAAAGTGATCCTATAAGGGTTCCGCTTTTTCCTTTTGAGGTGCGGAACCTTAAAAATGAATAAATCTTGTAATTAAAATCAATAATTTATGTTTAAAGCTAAGAAATATGATGATATCATAATTCACGTAATGGTGTTTTTCGTAAATAATCGTGTCACCGAATTATTTTGTATGCAAAAATTATAACGAAAATGAACCACCGCTGTAAACAACTATTGAGACAATAAATACTATTACTATTATTATATGCCAGATGATTCTCTGACACGGTTTCATTAATATCTTAGAGTTATGGGATTCAAAAGGAACATCTTGTATACAAGGTGTTCCTTTTGATATCCCATGCCTACTCTAGTAGTCATATTTGGAACTCAGGAAACGATACCATTTTGTATCACGTGTATGCAAGGCAGCCTTGCCCCAGCCTTGCCTTATGTCAAAATCAGCGTTACCATTCACTTTGACTACAAGTTGACAAGTTTGACTGAGACTGTTGCCCATTTCAATAAAAAGCTACAATTTTCTAGACTAGCGGTGGCTGTCACATAACACTCGCGGTGACGGCTGTCATGAAAATTATGACAAGGAAATTGGCTTTACGGTAGCAAAAACGATTTCTGGGAATACACACCAAAATATTATTATAAAAATAAGGTTCTAGTGATGTCATCCAGTACATTGCGGAAACCTTAGCTGTATGTCGATCAAAGCAACGTCTAGTTTGGTCATTCCAAATGTATGCTAAGCAAACACTTCCGTTACACTATTCACTCTTCATTGGAAACTCGGAAGCTTCTTGTTTAAAATCTGTTGCCTCGCAAATTGTCAACGCATCACTGTGCACGATTGCACATCAGCAAATCGGTGTCGTAACTTTAGTTATTGCCTTCTGTTTGTTGATTTGTTTTTAGTCAGCAACTGCTTCAGGTTTACGTATTAAATTTACTTGTCGCCTAGTGTCTATGTGTCTGCAAAATGTCATTGGATAATCAATTCTTTCAATAAAAAGAGACTTCAATCGATTTTATAAATTAATCTTATTTTCAGTGACATCAGTCGCTGACTGAATGTGGGCGGTATGCGACTTCACCGCACTCTTCCAGAAAACCGTAGCATTAGGTACTGCTTTGTTTTTGTACCACGTTTTTCGCTTTCATTTGTTTGAAAGGCCATCTCAATCATTTCACTAAGAAAGAAAATTGGTAAAATATTTCACGTACAAATGATTTTGAATGGTCACCATAATGCAGCTGCTTTATGTTATAAAATACCTACCTACTGCTCTTAACTTTTTGCTAATGAAGTTTCTGCAGAAATATGGTCTTTTGAAAGAGCAGCGATTATGGTCTTTCGAATTCATTAGTATAGGTCATCCTCGTAACGTTTTACCACTTTTGACAACAATACCCACTAAATTAACTCTTCACTAAGGCTGAAACTATCTAACTGCCACCTAACCAAATACTCCTTGTCGTTTTATGACGAGCATGTGACATTCAACCGTATGCAGGCAGATACGTTACAATATACTTGTGCAAAATTGGAGTTGCATATGTAAACATGAATGAGTGTGGGATGAATTAGCACAAGTATTTGAGCCATTCTATGTCACGTAGACATGCGAGTGCGAGTCTAAACTTGGACAATTACGACTCTATTATTACGTGTATGACCTGCATAACTTCGTAAAGCATTTACGAGGCTGACTATAATTAATCAAACTTTTTATTTTACTTCAATGTTTTCTTGAAGTCTTGTATCTGTTCAGATTGCGTAAATGTTACACACGTAGGTAACTGTTTTAATTTATTTGAAGACTCGTCTTGAGTTACTCTTTGTCTAATGATTTCAATGCGTACCCAATTAACGCAAACGTCCCGACCTAGTACCAAAGTAAATATAAGTAAGTAGGTATTTTGACATAGCTAGTCGAGGTCAGGGCAGAATGAGGAAAAGAAGGTGGATCACCCAGGGTGGCAAGAGGAAGTACAACAAAGAAGAGAAAGAGAGAGCCGCTAGCCCAGACTTGAAAAAAAGGGTTTTTAAATTAATATGAATTCAGAATCTAATGTATTTTTTTTGAAACACGTACTCAAAGTCCAAAATCCCATCGCATAAAAAATCAGAAATTGGTTCAGTTTTGAGAATGGCATCCATGAGAAAACCATGTCTTTAATTTGCATTAAGTAACTATGTGCGCGAAAAATGGACGAATAACGCGATTAGATTAGTGCGGGTAGTACATACCATAGCTAAGAAGTTAAAAATAAAAAACTTAAAAAAAAATAACAACCGACTTTCTTAAAAGTCGAAAATCGGTGGCAAAAAACTTAAATACAAATTCTAAGACACCGACATCCGAAATTAAAGTTATTTTTCACTTTGTAGAGTTTTTATCAGAATAACACAATGTATGACCTATATAATGTAGTGACATGATGCAGCGCGCGAGCGCGTTCCAAAATAAAATAAAAAGAGCGATAAGTGTTAATTTAGCGGTCTTCAAACCAGAGGGAACATAAATGAAAATGAACATGCCTGTCCAGTATGGAGCCAATCTGCCCACTTTAAATAAGTGGATTCAGTTTCTGACATGGCGCCTCCAGATATTCGCAGGACTATTGCCAGCCACATCGATAGGAAGAAGCTACAGGATGACCCACGCCATTTCACCACTTTAATCCAGTGCCACAGAGGCTTAAAAGTCGCAAACATGTTCTTGGGTGTGTGAGTCACGTCGATGGTAACTCCTCCACAGGAAGATGTGACCTGTAGCAAGAATTGCTCAAGCCTCCTGATTTCTTCATTGAAGTATCAGTGAATCTCCCTCCCGGGCACAAGTTACCGTGGCTTACTTGGAGAAACAAACTTCGTATCCAAGTAGATCGTAGCAAGACAACCTTCACTAATGGGAGTTCATGGACGGCACGGACCTCCGGTGTGTATGCGGCGTTTCTCCAAAGACAATAGCTCACCTCCCATCTCGCAACGTATACCCTATCACCACCATACGCGTATAATAATACATTTTTTCTCGTTATTAATGCCATCGAGACGCTAAAAAGAAAAAACGAAAACCGAAGATCACATTTTGAAGAGCATAAAACCCAAGGGAAAAGACTATTAGCGGGCAGATCCAAAACAATGATGAATAGCTATTGCAAAACTTTATGATCTCCACTGAGCAAAAGAGCAATAGATGTATTCGTAAACTCTTTTAGTACTTCACCAAACCGAAAAGTCCAAATCTATCAATATTTCCTTGGTGATGTGTTTTGGACATGAAATAGTATCTGCTGGTGATAAAGTCTACAACCTTTTTTCTCCTCTAACCTTACTTCGTCCATCGATTCACCAGCTATAGCTCATGCAGGAACACGTTTTGGAAGACCAAAAAAAGCATAACACAAATATGTGTTATGCTTTTAACTCAATACTCTAATTGCGGTGCATAACGTAAGAGCGTTAATTATGTAACACGTTGTATATAATAAAAAGCGGAGGCATAACGCTCTCTCGTCACGTGTCGATTTATATATTTTACTCCTACCGCAAGCTGCGTTAAAGAACTTGCTTCCAAAACTTTCTATATGCTAAGGCCAGATGGTCAGATGATTTCCCGGTAGTACCTATTTGTAAAGAAATGTGCTAGTCTATCCTTACCGAATGGAAAATGGCTAATGTCGTAACAATTTATATGAAAGGTGACTCTAATGTCGTGCTGTCGACCTACTTCACTCCTTTCAGTTTTTGATACACTTTTGAACCCCTTTGATGTCCTTTACTCATATCACACATTATTCCTCAATTAGTATTCCCAGGAACATATATTCTGTGTACATAAATTTATGAATTCTAACTTGGTCCACTAGGTCATTGAAGTAAATAAATTGATGAACATTCGTACCTAAGTTGATTAATTTTAGACTGATTTCAGCAGTGTGTTCGACAACGTGGACAATAGATTCTTCTAAAAAAAGGTCTCCACATCTAGAGTCCGCGAAGCTCGCACCTGGGCCCAATACTATTTCTAGTGTTTCATCAATGACATAGTAATCTCAGTAAATACTAGCAGTTGCTTTATTTTCGCTGATGATTTAAGGATCTGTTAAGAGATAAACTCATCCGTAGATATTAGTTTACTCCAGGCTGATCTCGATGCAGTTCACGATTGGTGTTTGTAGCAATCTCTATTTATAAACAGTGAACTTGCTTGCGTAGCATGACCGCTTCTATTTCCTCTTTAAGAATAATATCTTACAGAAAATTTGCCGAGGCATATGCGCAGTATGCTTGAGCATTTCTGCAGGTAAAAAAAAATAAAAATAAGCCCACCTGATGTTCCCGAGATGGTGGCGCGTAGTGTTCCACGCACGCCTCTCTGTGATGTGCAGGGTGCACCAGTCGGGAATCGCGGGAGACGCATTAGATCCTGTGGTCCCCGACGTAGGTGTGCGACAGAACACCGGGGTGGTTTAAGTTAGTAAGAGTCTAACAGAGCCCTCCGCCCACCCTAGGGCGGAGGACATCCATGAGGATTTCCAACTCGAGGTGAAAAAAAAAACAGGCCCACCTGATGTAAAGTGGTTACCGCTGTACCGGACATCAGCAATACCTGAATCATTGTGTTGCTATCCTACAGACAAAGGTGACATATTTCATCTGCCTGTGAGTTGCCATGTACTTACATGCCAATTCATGATGTTCTGGAGGCTAGCGAGTACAGGCTCCGATGCAAAGGCGATGGTAGTGGTCCCTTCCTCAACTGTGTGGAGGATCTGAAGCATCTTCGAATGGCGTTGCCTCTCCAAGGTGCTGATGCAAAATCGAATGCTGTCCAGCATGCTCTCCTTGCGCCTTGGCTTGTACAGCTTCTCTGCAATGCGCTTGTTGAACACGAAGACAGAACACTCCTGAGGACAAAGGAGATAGATGTTACTCGAGAATATTCAATACATTTCAACGAAATAAAAGTATTTAAACGTGAACGTATGTATGAATGAGTACTTGCGCGTAAAGTGCCTCTAATTGCATCGCTTTTAGATGCATATACATATATTCAAAATGGCACGATGCAATAGAAACCTGCGAGCCATTTTCACAATCATCTATTAAGATATAGGTATAAGAGTCAGGAACCTACTATTCGATGGTATTATAATAATTATCAACAAAAAATAAAGTTCATCTTGATTAAGAATATTTATAGATCATTGAATCGAGCTGATTCATATAAACAAGCGATGTCATGTTCAAGGTAAACTTTAAGTCAAATGTTTCCAGCTGAATGACTTGTTCGGGCGACGGGACAGTTTATATATTATTTTATTTATTCGGAAGAACATACATAACATAATACTGTGCCTAAACTTTCTGAATAGTTAAGCAGAGGTAAAAAAACTAAAATAAACCAACATTTCATTAGATTTCATAATTATATTGACACTTTTATTGAAAGTCAAGGAACTTCTTTGCAAAAACTTAACATATGCGAAGGGTAGATGGCCAGATCCTTTCCCGCCAGTATTAGTAAAAAAGTGTGCTAGTCTATCCTTTCCGCTTAAACCTCTGAATCACACTGAGGTTCAATCCAATTTGGGGTATAGCTCGTTTTTCTACGTAAAATTCAATAAAACACTGCAATTATATGTGTACATTAAAACATAAAAAAGGACTGAACAACTAAAACAGATAATAAACCGGTACTTAGCTGCGAGCAAATAGCTAAAGAGGTTAGTGTTCACAAGTTCCTTTGATATAGACCGGCTCTAATGAATCGTTGTAATTGTGAGCTAAACGTGTAATCACAGGAATGAATAACTGACGAAGTTTTCGAGGATACTGTAATTGTTATAGTAGAAAATATATATGTATACGTAACTGAAAGCCGGTCGAGCGACACGATACTTAAATAAACATTTAATTACATTCCTGCAATTAGTGATATATGACACGGTCGAATAAAAGTTAATTAAAACATTCAGAATATAATATATTTGCACTGTACCAACCGTTTCCTCATTAAAAAGCAGATTAAATAAATTGCGTAATGTGTGTAAAGGGACAAAATTACGATTAATTCTTTCTCCAAGTAATGCGAGTAGTAACGGCATAAATACAGTGGATTGTGGAATTTTGTAGTGAACGACTAAGGTAGGAATTCTTGTAAGTTAAATGAATAGATACTATTTTAGATATTATGGTTATGGTGGATGAATGGTGGCCACCAAGAAAGACGAAAAAGTTTAAAAAGAAATGAAAAGTCGTAGTTTATTATTAGTATTAGCTTAGTTTTTTTTTGTTTCGTTTTTTTAATGTTTATTTTCAAATAATTAAATTTTAAGTAATACATGTATATTTGTGTTTAATTTTATTATTTTATTATGATTTTCCGTGTCAAACTTTTTGTACCTACCTAATTAATTAAATGATGTGGCCTTCTATAATTGAAAGCGCACAGTTGTATTTGTCCCCATTTATGTTAACGTGCATGTAATTGTGTAACATCTATTGGCGATCAAAGAAATAAATGAATAAGATAGCAATAAATCAGCAAATTTGTTCAGGGCCGTCTTTAGTAAACTTAGTAAAAACCTTTCCAGCATAATCTCCCTTCGGATTGTTACTATATGTCTAAGGAATATTTCGGCCAACTACCTGACTTTACCAATTGGTACCTTCTTGACTGAAAGTTAGAAACTCGAGGGCACTCAGGAGTAAATCGTGCAAGTTAAATGTTGTCTTAGGCAGGTTTTGGGGTTTAAAAAGTTAGAATGCCAAAAAGTGCCTACATTATAGGCTGTCTACAAGTAGTGATGGTTAGGTACTCAATACTACATACTTTTACTGTTCAACCCTAAAAATAAATATTGATTGTGCTTATTGAAGATTCAGCAACAGACGCTCGAACTCATGACATTGCACTGGCCAGTCGCCGTAAACATTTGTTATGACTTTTGCGTAGTGTCCCATGGGACACTACGCAAAAGTCATAATTATCCTAATAGGTATCTTTATAGAAAGTCACAATCCTTTGTCTTATCAGTCTTGCATCTAATCGGCATAAACTATTTATCTTTGTCAGAAAAGATAGTCAATGTGGTCGACGTATATATACGTCTCAAAATTCGAAACACCCTAAAAATAGAAAATAAATAAATAAAATTAAAATAAATAAAAAGCGTGGGGTGCTTTTTAAGGTATTTTTTATTGATATCAGGCACCCCACGCTTTTTTTCTATTATTTTCTACTTTTTAGTTTGATTTTCTATGGAAGCGTGTTTTTTTAAACTATTATTTTTTCTGTATTTCTTTGTAGGCAACCCCTCAGACCCTCCCCTTACTAGAGAATGGGCAGCAGCGTTCTCTATGCATTTTACCACCATACTGCGATCGCCAACCCGCCTGCCAAGCGTGGCGATTATGGCAAAGCCCCCCAAATTAGGGGAGGCCTAAGTCCAGCAGTGGACGTCTTACTAATTATAATAAATGAAAAATAAGTATGTCCAGCGGACATTGCCTAGCTTGATTCATAAAAAAAACAAACAGACTTTTTCTTTTTGTTTATTACTATAATAATTATGTTTGTTTGTTTTTAATTCTGGTAAGAGGTTGTAAAATAGGAAATTCCGCTTGCCATTTTTCCGGAATCTGTTTCTTTCATAATCACAAAACATGGGCTTGGGTTTTGATTTGGATGAAATTTGTTCAATAGCTCGATAAACATAAAAATAATGACTTTACCATTATAGATGTGTTACATAGCAGGCTGCTGTTGCGTTAAAACTCAATTTTCTAAGTTACGTTTGCAATTAAGTACTGAGATTGGCTATTAAGGGACACATCTGCTGTCCCCGACTTCAAGAGTATAGAGTTACCTTGGCCTTGATTGAAAATGCTTTCCACGTGTTACCTTTGCCATTCAATTAAGTCACTTTCCTTTGTGTTGCGTTATTAACAAGAAATCGCACATCCTACCAATGTTTTTTCTGCTAGTGGCAGGTACCGCTTTGTTTTTGTGGGAACAATATAATTGACTTACAAGGAAATACAACTGAAATAAGCAATGAAAACCAGGCCGTCAAACAGCAAGTTGGGCGCCATTTTTAAGGTAATCCCTGGTCGTTACTGGCAAAATGATAAAATATTTATAAATACTAGCTACTTCCCGCGATTTCATCTGCCATCCAGGATGAAAGTAACCTATGACCTAACCTGGGTTATGGTTTGTTTGTGTGCCAAATTTCATCCTAATTCGTTCACCCATAAGAAACAAACTTACTTTTGCATTTATAATATTAGCTAGGATTCCCATGCCAGTATGGCGACTATTTCTGGTTTTGACAGTTTTGGGATTTCAGCGTGTATTCTTATGTGGTTAATGTAGCTCATCTTGGCTGTCAAGGTACCTGCACAGTTTGCATACGGTAAAATACTAAGTATAAATAATATCTTTTTCACTTGAAAGTATAAGATTAGAAGGTGTTCATTAGAAGCTCTAATGAACTCTTACAGTAATGAAATACATTTTCTTGAGTAATAAAGCTTTACAATGAAGTTCATTGTCAAGTGGGCAAGGTCTTTTTAATTTCAAGCTTTATATTGCTTTTGTTCGGATTTATTTTCAGTCACTCCCTTTGATGTTTAATTTTCATGCAATTCCTGGCATCCATTTGAGCTGAAACTTACAACACAAAAATGTGGTGCTTTGAAGCTGGTCAGATGATGATAAATAGGATAGCGTCATTATTCTCGATTGGCCTATTAGTCTAGTGGTTACTGACCCTGACTGCTAAGACTGAGGTCGTGGGTTCGATTCCCACTCAGGACAAATCTTTGTGTGATGAGCACAATCATTTGTTCTATGTCTGGGTGTAATTTATCTATAATATGTATGTATTTAGAAATATATAAGTATATTTATCAGTTGTCTGGTTACCATAGTACAAGCTCTGCAGTTTGGGATCAGATAATGGTGTGTTGGTTGTCCTAAGATTTAAACTAGTTGGTTTTGTCTTGACAAGTACTATAGCCTTTTTTTTTATTTTTTTGGATGGGAAATCATCAAATGACTTCTCCCGCTCTGGGCGGAGCGGGAGGGCGTGTCAGACTTTTACTGACTAAAACCCACCCGTGTTCCTTCAGTTGCCCATGTGCCAGGGTCACGGTATCTCTTTTGAACAATCACGCGACCCCGGCAGGCATCGGTCCTAGCAGACCCCTTCAGTGTGGCTGACATCTCTTTGAGGCGCGCGTGGAACACTACGCGCCGTCAACCCGAGCTTGGTCCTTACCGGGCGGCGAGCTACCCATTGCTCGCCACCCGCAAGCTCGCGCCTACGGTGGCCGGGAGTCCGCAATCGACTCCCGGCGCCCGGGGCGTCTCCTCCTGCGGCGGCTAGGGACGTGAGGGCGCAGAGACTGCAACTCCCTCACGCGCCCCGCCTCCTCCTTCGCGAGCATTACTGCTTCGCAGAAGGAGGTGACGGCTTCCCATGCCCTCTCGCTCCGTACCATGGCTCGCACCAGGGCCGGACGCGAGAGATCGCCGCCGCCGATCGCCTCCACGAGGACACGGCGGTGCTCCGCCCAGGCAGGGCACACTTCCACCGTATGCTCCACCGTGTCCTCTAGACGATCCTCACAATGGAAACACCCGGGCGTTTCCTCCCGCTTTATCCTGAACAGGAACCCACCGAAGCACCCATGCCCGGTGAGAACCTGCGTCAGGCGGAAGGTGAGGACGCCGTGGCGCCTCTCTATCCACTCTTCAAAGAGGGGACTTACCGCCGCAATTGTGGCGTGCCCTGCGCTGGGTTGCGACAATCGTACCCGCCATGTCGCCATGAGATCCTGCCGGAGCTCTGTCCGCCGTGCCGCGATTTGTCGCGGCAGCGGAGTTTCGCCCCGGCGTTTCGCATCCTCGCGCCACTCCCACATGTGGGCGAGGACCTTTGCCTCCAGATCCCATGGCGGCACTCCGGCAAGGAGGCTCGCCGCCTCGCAGGAGACCGTGCGGTATCCCCGGATTAACCGGATGGCCATGACCCTCTGGGCCGCACTCAACCGGCGCGCTGGGCGCAGCCTCAATGAGGGCGCCCACACCGGTGCCCCGTAGAGGGCCATGGACCGCACGACCCCCGTGTAGAGCCTCCGGCAGGAGGCGTTTGGACCCCCCAGATTGGGCAGGACCCGCTTTAACGCAGCCCCAGCCCGCTCCAGTCTGGGGGCCAAACGTCGGAAATGCTCGACGAAGTTCCACCGGCTGTCGAGGACAAGTCCCAGGTACTTCATCGTCGACTCGACGCCGATGTGAACCCCTCCTACCGTGAGTTGGGAACCCGCAGGTGGTGCGTTCCGAGGACCATGAAAACCCATGGCCTCGGACTTGTGCAAGGCCACCTCGAGTCCCAATTGCCGGATCCTATCGACGATTGTCGCAACCCCGCGTGTCATTAGTTCGGCCGCCGCCTCGTGCGACCTCCCCTGCGCCAGGACCAGCGTGTCGTCAGCGTAGCAAACTACGCTGACGCCGCTAGGGAGGTCGGCGCGCAGCACCCAGTCGTACCCGATGTCCCACAGATGCGGCCCAACGACCGATCCCTGTGGGACACCGCACGACATCTCTCGCCGGTTCCAGTCTCCCTGGTGACCGGGGTAGATGACGGCCCTATCCGCCAGGTAAGCCTCGACCACTCGAAAGTACTATTGCCTCAAATGGTGTTCAGCGTGATGACATCATCAGATCCTGATCTGCCATCTCCATCGACGGCAATAAGAACTTCTCAATTAACTAAGATAAAACCATCGTGTTTGGACTCATTAGATAATAGACAAGCGCTATAACACTAGGTGCTATCCAGGGTCTGATGATGAAGCTAGAAGTTGGCCACAGGCACTCCTTAACTAGATAAGATAGCTTCCTTGTTTTTCAGCCATTTAGATTTGTTTTTGACAAGTAGGTCGCCCAAACTGTGGTCTAGGATCTGATGATGGAGCTAAAATCACCATAGGAACTTCTCATCTAAACAGACTTTGCATGTTTTGGGCTCGTTAGTTATCTCTTTAGAAAAACGAAAGTCTTAGGTATAGTCCAGGGCCTGATGATGGAGCCAGATGGTGGCTAAAGAAACTCCTCAAATGAACCATATAGTCCCATTGACAAGTAGGCAAGTAAGCCAAAGGTATAGTCCAAGATCTGAGCTGATGTTTTAGCTAATGTACTACTCCACTAAACAAGATAGCTTCCTTGCTTCGAATATTTTGCGAATAACTCAAGGTATAGTCTAGGGTCTGTTGCAAGAGAAGAAAGAAATGACTACAGGAACACCTTATTTTGAAAGCTTAAAGCGTGACCTTCTTAAAAGCTTGAGGTTCTCATTCTTAAGAAAATATTAAAGTTCTATCTTTACATAAGTTTCAGTTCGGAATTTTATTTCAAAAACAAAAATTTGTTTTATCTCTTTCCGAAAAATCTATTATTGGCCTAGAACAAGGTAGACCGATGACCTTGTATAGGCTGCAAGATTCCGCTGTATGCGAAAAGCACAAAATCGGGCGATGTGACAGAGCTTGGGGAGGCCTCTGTCGCGCAGTGGACGTCTTTCAACTGAAATGTTGATGACGATGATTTCTGGACAAAGAAACGCAATCACATTCTACTAGCAACACTTAGTTTTTAATTTATTTTTAATGTTGGTTGGGCCTAGCAAGTCATAGCCCTAAAAGTAGGTTCATCTTTATTATTGTACCAAGTTCACTCTACAAAGACACAGACAAATGTAACAATAATTCTTGAAGTTGGCCCCCAAACTTGGAACAATAACATCTTCCCCTTAACTAGTTTATGTAACTTTATACATAAAGAGTGCTAAAAGTGTTGAACACGAATCCTTTAGGCTGTGTGCGGAGGCGGCGCGTTACGACCCGTTCAGCACAAAGATTCTTGATCAAAAATTTTCTGCGTAGTGAAAGCTGATCGTTTGACACGTCACGTGCGTCAATCTTTACGACACTGCAAGCGTTTCAAAAACAGCACAATACTGTTTTACTTAAAAAGACTAACGGTGGGCGGACGAAGGTTAGCATAGCCACACAGCCTTTGTGAAATTGATTTCATCCCCACTGCGTTAGAAAGGTGAAGGAAAAAATCGTTAGGAAACTGGCATGTCCTAGTACCGAAAACTGGAAGGTGTTGTGTATTGCGGCCCACTCCCTCTCACAGAGAGAAGTATTCTGTCGAGCTGTGCAGCTCACATTAACAGAGATATTGCACACCCAGATCTTAAGTAAGACAACTCAAAAATTGTGAATTTTGATTTATCATTGTATTCATTTGTTTAGGCGGGAGGGAGGTGACATGCGTTGATCCAACAAAAGAAGACATACCATCAAGCGACGAATCTTTCAAGTTTTTATTGAACCTGTTAACTTGGATGGCTGCGTAGGGTTATCAAGCATATATACAATAATAACTAAAAAATCACAATTTTTGAGTTGTCTTACTTTAGATCTAGGTATGCGATATGTTCCTATCGTACGTTTTTCTCGGTTGAGATGCCAAATTCAAATCACATTAATGACCCGTGGGTCATACATTCAGTACAATATTAATGTCCAGCTAGAGCTAGACCTAGGGCTTAAATAATTAGCTTTAGGTTAGGATTGTATGACAGTTAATTTGATAAGCGAAACGGAAGTGTACATCATTACCATCAGCTCGGCTCACCTCATTAATATGATTGCAGTTTAAAACTGCGACGTTTTCAGAATGTTTATGATCCCATGTTGTGACCTGTATCCTGCTAAGGTGAACAAAATTACTGGAGCATTTTTTTTTGGTGGGCAAATGTTCCAATGACGTCTCCCGCCCTGGGCGGAGTGGGAGGGCTGTCAGACATTTACTGACTAAAACCCACCCATGTTCCTTTAGTCGGCCACGGTAACTCTTTCGATCAAATCCAGGATCCTGGCAGGCATCGGTCCTGGCGGACCCCTTCAATGTGTGTCGACATCTCTTTGAGGTGCACGTGGAACACATCGCGGCGTCGACCCGGGCCTGATCCAAACCGGGCGGCGAGCTACCCATTGCTCGCCGACCGCAAGACCGCGTCTACGGTGACCGAAACTCCGCAATGGAAAATTCCTGGAGCCTGGATTTGTATCCGGTCTATGGGAATAGACTCGCGGCTTCTATAAGTTTATCTTAGTATAATTAAAAATCTCAACTCGACACAAGAATCAGAATGCGAAACAACGGCAAAAAGCGGTCGTCAGTTTTCAGGCTACCGTTTTACGTGCTCTTGTGTTTTTGTATGTAGCAACATGAGCACAACCACTATATAATAATTTATACATAAAGCACTAAATATACAACATCTCCAAAGTCAAATGTTGTGCACGCAACATTCTCAACTCAACTCAACTTGTGACATTTGAAATGAAAAGTTGTCTCGTGCCGCGTCTAGTCTATTACTGCAGAAGACTACGATTTCGAGGAATCAAGATGGTCGTAGAACGCTGGGAAAACTCGGCCAAGTACCTACCTAGACTGAATCTAGACTAGTCTGTGTTCTATTAAAGCTCTTTGCACTTACAGCATTTTATTAGTCGTTTCTTTTTACAAGTTTTTATTTTTCATGTTTTATTTTAATTGTTTTAGTAAGCATAATTATTATGTCATTAACTACGTGGTCACAAACCTAAACAGACTGTAAAGGCAATGACGAATCGACTTAGCTATTACTAGCTTATGCCAATGGCTTCGACCACATATCTATAACCAGGATAAACAGTATCCTTTGACTTTATCCAGGTCATGGTCTATAATATGCCACATTTTATCCAATTCATTTAGGTCTGATTGATTGACATACATCCAAATATTAAGGACATTCGTAATATTAGGGAAGTTTATATAGAATAGGAAGTAGAATATGATGGCTAATATATTCGTGGAGTTTCTTGCCGATTCATCTCCATAGGAATCAACAAATTGGAAGTGTGCATCTAGTTTCTGCCGTTTCATAAGTGCTTAGGTAGGTTTATGTGAAATAAAATAATTTTATTGAATTTAATTTAACTTGTTATTTACCTCATGGCATTTTATTTTGTGTACTTATGTATAAAAGTTGTTCAGTTTAGGATTGTCTAACCTATTTTTTTTATTTAACCATTTATGTACACACATATATATATAACAGACAAGAAGAATATAACAGAGAAATTGGTACAGAGGTACTTATTTCAGAGGTTCTTATTTCTATACAAATCTCTTTCAGCATACCCGCGATAGGAGACAAGATAAAGAGATGTAGACAGCGTGCGTAAGAGTAAAAGAGAAAATCAAATATATATAATCAAAAACCATACACAATCATTTACCTATGTCTGTTTCTACTTCTTTCGTCGATGGCTAAGAAATTGTATTGTGTTAGATGAGTTGAAGAATGAGTTTTCAATATTGATTGAACAGTGGACGAGGTAGCGTACCTCGCTACTGGGTACTTTATCCATGTGTTTCATGTAATGCATTTAATCAAATAAAAACAGTTTGAACTCGTTCGTGTGAGTAATGGTTGATGAGTGTGCATGTGTGACTCACTTTTTTCTAAACATAATATTTTTAATTATTTGCAAATGAATTAATACGTTTAAACCATTATAATGATTAGTAATTTCCAATTTTCAGACCAAAAATACAGAGACAATTTTCAGACCAGAGATTTTTTTCCGAAATTAAATAAAATTATTAAAAGAAAATTGAAGTAAATAATAAAATACGCGCTTAATCCTGAACCAATTGTAAAAAATACTATTAATAATTGTTTTGTGACAAAACAATTATGAAAAACATTGTGAATGAATATGAGTAAGTACCTATTTATATTCATTCACAATATTATATATTATAGTTCCTTTGTCCTTTAGATTAAAGTCTGTGTAAATAAATAAATAAAGTCTGGCTAAATAAAATTCACTTTGACGAATATGTTTATTTAAAAAACGAAGCCCACATTAAGGTTCCCATGTATATTTATTTTCATTGAAAAAAAAAACGCGCCACCTCATCTGGTTTTTTGGGGCCTTTTTTATTTATTAAAACAAAGGGCTGAGCAAAAATCTGAGGCTGCAATCCTATTGGTTGATGACCATATGTATGTGGTACTATAGCGGCCGAGCGCTGCAAGCAGAAATAGTCCTTACGGTGATCACGATTACCAGTCTTTGATAGGACGTACGAAAATAATTGTAATAACCTTCTGACACCAATCCAATCAAATGTGATATTTATTTAAGCTCGTTGAAAATAATATATTATTAGTGTTAATTTAATAAACCCTTCTGGAAGATGAGGCTTAGCTGCACTTGCCCGGAATACAGGCTAAGCCTGATAGTGACTGGACGCTCCATCAAAATCAAGTGATCCCCTTTTGTCCTGCTAATACCTACGACCACACAATACAAGAATGGTACTTAAATGAGAACCGTTTTTCCTGGCAGTATGGAGCTTATGACTAAGTAACTCCTTCCGCCCGGATCAATCGATCAGGTTAAGCGACTCTTGCTGCGGTTTGTCTGTGGATGGGTGTCCATGCCTTGGAAAGCAGGTGAAGTCGTTTGTACCGGCTGTCTTTCCCGGAACTTTAACAATAGTTATGGGATGTCAGAAGCCTGAAACTCTAACAACCAGTCTTACCAAACATTACCCAGTTAGTGGTTTGTGGAGGCCCGATAGGCAATGGTTTTATGTAAAAACTTTTTTACAAAAAAAAAAAAAAAAAACAACCGACTTCCTTAAAAACACTACAAAGTGAAAAATAACTTTAATTTCGGAAGTCGGTGTCTTAGGATCTGTATTTATGGTTTTTTTGCCACCGACTTCCGAAATTAAAGTTATTTTTCACTTTGTAGTGTTTTTAAGGAAGTCGGTTGTTTTTTTTTGTAAAAAAGTTTCTATTTTTAAATTTTTAGTTGTGGTATTCACCCTGCACTAATTCCAAACAAACAATGCACATTTATGCGATAGCAGAAATCGCGGTTGATTTGCTGTCATTTTTTAAAGAGTTCCGGTGTCTGTCTCCCGAACTCATCATCAGATCTATATGAAAATTATATGGAACCATTTCGGAATAATCCTTTTTCGAACAAAAAAATAATTTTGCAAATCCGTTACGACGGAGTTATGGCCGAAAATACAAAAAAAAAAAACATCCGAATTGAGAACCTCCTCCTTTTTGAAGTCGGTTAAAAATACGGGTATTCAATTGCATCCGGTTAGAATCAAAGCCAACTCCAACATAGTTGGGAAAGGCAGATGAGTTATTCTATACACCGTGACATTTTAGTCGTCTTACAAAAGTTGTCCACTCAATGTATCCGACGCAAATACCTCTAGACGTGATTAAAAATTCTTACCATTCATTATTCATTAAATAATGCATTAGAATTATGAAACATCCTGTTAATAATGTTTACGTGTCATACGGTAGTGAACGGTACGGTACTAGATCATTCCATCTCCATTTTCCATGAGACAAAATATCAGTTTAAAACTACATCTTACGTCATCATAATGAATATATTTTTTTAAATTTTTTAGTTATTTAAATGTTAATTTTTTTCTTATGTATGTGTACTAGTCATTGGTTACATGAAGTGGGCTGCCGTTGCAAGACGACTAAAATGTCACGTATACTCTGAAGGCGCAGAACACGTAAGTTATAAATGTTATCTTTTGTAATGCGGTTTCACCGTGGTTTTCGAGAGTTAATTTTAATTATATTAAGTGCTATGTGATTTATGAAAGTAAACAAACGAAGAGGAGTATTTAAAGATTGTAGTTGGTGTCATTCCATACTTTCTGCCTACCTCCAATGTATCACACAATAATATTGAACTTTGATAAAGCACAGAAAGGTCGCTTTATACCTATTTAATATACCTTTTTTTATTAAAACGTGTAGATGTCAAGGAGTCGTTAGGTTACTGCGTCGATGTTCGTATGTCATATGACATTGGATAATCCTTTGCTGTGCTCTATTCAAATTTCTTTATGAAATGTGTAGACGTTATGCTACAGACGTGTTCTCTCAGTCAACCTTTGGGTGATGCGGAGAAATAGGGGTAAGTCCCAAAGATTTAAAGATAAAAAAAAATAAAAAAATAAAATACAAAGATACCCCAACCCTGTAAATAAATAAAGATTTAAAAAAAGATACACCATGTTCCTATTACAAACGATGACTATAATGTATCTATTTTTATCTGTTTTTGGTTTGCCGCCAGAGATAATTGGGAAACACACATAAAATGCCAATGGATTTCAATGCCATTTTGATAGTTCACCGACGTTTATTGCGTTATTTACGTAGTTGAACAGACGATTTTTTTAAGCCTATGTAGTAGTGGATGGCAAAATGAAAGGTATGGAAATCGATTGCCATTCAATATGGATAAATAACCAGAGATTCGGTTGTGAATGGTACAAGTTGTTAGTCTGAATAATACGTTAATATCTTCTGTATTTGGTTACACTGGAAGCTAACATCAACATAGTAACCTACAAAAATGTTTTGAAAACAAAGTTATAAATTCATAAGCCGTACAGAGTGAGGTCCTGCCACAGTGTCCCGAGTGAGTTGTGGTTCTTACTGATTACCTAAATGCGTTCCAGCTAGTGTTGGGATTTTGTCCGGATAAATACTCAAAATGGATAAATACTAGATAAATATCCGTTTTACTGAGTATTTATCCAAAACAGCGGATAAATACTATCTCAAGTTTCAGTAACGAAAATTTTGTCATTTTACAAAGAAAAGGAGTGATATTAATTAAAATTAAAAAAGAAGAACTTCTGTACCGTACTTTAACAGTTAAAAAGTATATTTATAAAAATGTTATGTTGGTATGTGTAAGCTTCAAAAACTCAAAAAGTTCTGCACCAATCGAGCTGACATTTTAGCATGATATATAATCCGCATCAAGGATTGTTTTTATCTATTTTTTAAATCAGTCACATATCCGCGACCCCGCGAAAAGATAGTTTTTTTTAACGATCAGCTGTGTACCAGTGACCGTGCCATCTGCCGGGAGCGAGGAAAACACTCGAATGTGCCACAGCGAAGCGTGGCAGGGTAGTATACAATAATTTCACTCAATCATGAATAGAGTTCGTTAGAAAATAATCAATTCAATCATTAACATTTTCAGAACTACCTATTATTCGTTGAAATCACTATTATTCGTTAAAATAAACCAATTATATTTAATAAATTTAAGTTTTGCCGCTTTTTCTGTCGTCACAACATTTTTTTTTTCTGTGATTGTTTGTGTGTAATCTAAAAGACCTTTCTGTACGGAAGTATACGGTGTTGAAAGAATACCCACAACTAGTTTTGTCAACTTTGTGGAAAAACATATCTCTTTCCACCAGGCTTTTTTTTTGGGTGGGAATCACCAAATGGCGTCTCCCGCTCTGGAGAAGGGCGATTCAGATTTTTACTGACTAAAAACAACCCGTGTTTCTTCAGTTGCCTATGCCAGGGCCACGGTAACTCTATCAAAGAAATTCGCGACCCTGGTAGAGAATGGTCCAAGCGCACCCCATCAAAAATGCTGACATCTCTTCAAGGCGCGCGCGGAACTCAACGCGCCGTCGACCCGAGCCTGGTCCTTACCGGGCGAAGAGCTACCCATTGCTCGCCACCCCCAAGCCCGTGCCTACGGTGGCCGGAAGTCCGCAATTGACTTCCGACGCCCGGGGAGTCTCCTGCGGTGGCTAGGGGCGTGAGAGCGCAGAGATTGCCTCTCCCTTGCGCTCGACTAAGAGGCTCTAGGTGTTCTTCCAAATATAAGGTTTTCACCAACAACCTTTCGTGGCCTTATTTATGCTGCAAATGTTGGCATTACTTCAACATTCAACAAACCATTTCGATATTCCGTTTATAAAATCTATGGTATCCAGTTCTTTGTCTTGATTTAACTCGACCTTTAGTCTTTGGGTTTGGAAGGTTCTTCTGCCCTTATCCTAATTTATTTGGGGTCGGTATAACGCGTCTTTTTCTTCCACACTTCGCTACTAGTCGCCATCTTCACACCCTTTCTATCCATATTATTCACACAGTTCAGTCATCGTTTCTTTGTCTCCCCCTGCTCTTTTAGTCATCGACATTCATACTCAAAACTTTCCTCACGACATTTGCTTCATTCTTCCGTACCACGTGCCAAGCAGCAAGCTTCTGAGTCAAGCAGATAGGCGGAAAAAATTAAAGGCAATCGTTGCCTTTTTTGCCACTGCTGAGAGAATTTGATTCATGGCTTTATTATCGAGAAACTTAATAATAGACAAAATAAACCTCATTTTGGATTTCTTATCCTAGAAGATCATATACACTAGGTGGGCATGTGTTGGACTCTATTTGAAAGAGAGAAGCATTGATTTACGCAATCCCACTAAAATAACATCAGGCAAAGCTGCTTATGTCATTTGACATGACAGTATCTTCTATAGTTAATACTAAGAGAGTGACTTTTGTATTTATCAGGTGCCCCATCTTGTGCAGCACGGCAGCTTTACCTTCTCTCCCGATTTCGTTTATTTTAAACTGCCTGCTTTAATACCAGTTCTTTTAATTTTTTATAGATTTTATTATATCTGCACAGTTTATAAAATTGTTGAAATCTTCATATTGTAGACCCATGAGCCAGCAAATTAATAGTGCATGCTTCGCAGTTTAAAGGGTCAACATCTTTTACTGATTGCATTTCTAGCGTGGTCGCCAATAAACCCAAGCTTTTCTTCGCCGTGTTTATAATGTCTTTTAAAATTTCTTCACGGAGATATTCACTTGTGTGGCGATTCTGTACACTCTCATTAAAGAAAGGTTCTAAAAAATTTCTAAGAGCATTTTCTTGTAGAGACTGTGGGACTTCTGACATAGTTATAGCTCTGGCAATTGACGGCAGAATTAAATAATGTAAAAATATAGTATTTCGGAAAGTTCAAATAACAGTAAGAATCATCAAACGCACAAAAACTATATTTATTCATCATTTTGAGTAAATACTGGATAAAAATGAGTGAAAACGAGTATTTATCCTCTGAGTATTTATCCACTGCCCCTCACTAGTTCCACCCGACGTCAGGGAAACTCCAACACAAATCGTCGGTTCGCAAACAGTGCCGTGTAACAAAATACAAAAGCTTGCTTAGTCGGCAAATTGTGAGAGACTTAGGGTCTGGGCCCACTGGCGGCACGGCATGGCAAGGAATTTTTGACGAATGATAACTACATTTTATAAAAATAAAATTTTAATTACAACGGCACAATGCCCGACTATCTTTTATTTTTTTATTTTATCTTCAACATTTAATTTCAATTTTATAACCATACATATCTAAATTAATATTATACAGAGAAAACATTCGATGTGTTTGTATGTTTGTTAAATACGTTTTTGAGCTAATACGGCTGACCGGATTTGGATACAATTTGGCACATAAGTAGAGATGGGCCTTATTGCATTAGGACATAAATTAATTTAATCCTTATTGTCCCATGGACTCGAGACATCTGCGGGTAAAGCCGCGGGGCGCAGCTAATTAGTTAAATTTCTATTCGATGGATAAAAATTGCTTCCTGTCCCATGCCGCCAGTGGACGCCGACCCTTACAGCACTTAGGAAGGTACACAGTTCCAACACTGTACCTATTTCACAATTTAGACTCTTAACAAATACTTTTGCGGCAACACAATGTGCGGACAAGCTCGTTTTAAACCGACCAGCACTTTAGTTTGTTGAACTGTCGTGTTAAATTTTTGACAATGGAAGGTGACCTATGTGAAGTTTGCATAAAACACTTTATCCATATTAAATTACGTGGACTAATTTGGAATGTTCCAGTAAGTAATAAACTCTCCTACAAACTCTCTATCTAAAATCATGTGCTGTTTTAGCTCCGAACGGTTCAATATCCCGTTACAAAAGTTAATTAAAATGTTGAAAAACTTGTAAATTCTAAGCGATTAAGAAACATTTTAGTTCGTACCGATCTTTAATCGTGTCTTATTTCTTTTATCGATGATAGAAAAAATTAAGGAGATTAAACTCGAGACCTGTAAACGTTACTTAGCTCGTGATTTGACCTAGACATGTTTTCGTCTCTATCTTTTAGTTATAGTTACACAGTTGTGCGGTAGTTACAGGAATAGCTTAGTCAAATTACGTGCTTAGTAACGTTTATAGATCTTGGCTGTGGTTCCTGGCTGGCACGGTAAAGGTAGCGGCATGGCAACGGCATACTTAAAATGTAAGTAAAATTGTATGTCTATGATTGATGTTCGTTCTTGCATATTCCAGAGACGGTGACAACAGTTTGAAAATAATTAATTTGTCTTCACTTCCGTGCCATCATCATGCCACTACCGTCGCCGTGCACCAGTGTAAAATCAGCCTATAACTGTCATGTATAAGCACTAAGCACTTAACTTAAAATAACATCGATGCAGTGAAAATTCACTCTCGTTTACCGTTACGAGCACGTTAAAAGAGTGTGGGTGCCATAAAAATCTATTGTATTGCCCCTACTTCACCACTCTGGTGTGATTAGCTTTTATAACAGTAAGCTCCTGTTGCTTTTAAAGACTTATGTATACCTTTGAGTTTTCTACGTGGTCGGTTAAAGGTTTCAGTCAAAGTGAACGGTTATTACTGTTTACTGATTTATTTATTAAAGAACTGCTACTGTTGAACCTCACCGATCGTCCTGGGCGCGATATCCAGGTCGAACAAAGTGTGTTCTAATTTAGAATTTCTCAGTAGCTTCCCGGAGTTTAATCTGTACCCGGTTGATAGCAATAGGCTCGCTCTCGATTACATGGGGCTTAAACATAACTGGCGAAATATGGTTGTACTATCGGTACACTTCTATCCAAATCTTCGCGGAAACGAGTCGTGATGTTATGTCATGTTAATGAAGAACACTAACAGCATAAACATTCAATATTGGATAACAAAAGTATTTAGGATAGATATAACTATCGAAGTATGCAAAAACTCTAGGTGGGTATAATATTTAGGTAAAAAGTCATAATAAAGACCCTGCTTAAGAACTAGAAGTAAAATTAAAATAAAGATTATTTTTATTTCTGAATGGGGCTGTTCTTGGCCACGATTACGGCTGGTGGAAGGCGATGGATGAGGTCTATGATGGAACGAGGCACGCAAAGAAGTTGCCTGTTCAACCTTGCTTCGAAAGCAGACGGGTTAAATGTGGTATCACTGACGCTGGCACAGAGTTCCTCACTTCGGCTTTGGGCATAATGAATGTGGAGAAGAACCGGTGAGTACTGCGTACGTCAATCAAAGAAAACACAACAGAATACAAATGAATGATGCTGAGAGGATGATTATTGTAAATTCGTATAGTGTTAGATAAAAATCGAATTAAATATTGTTTTCCAGAAGCATTTTTTGTAATATCACAAGTTTTAATCCAAATTATAGCATTAAGTCCAAATAATGTCTACAATATCTACATTAATTTTCAACTTTATACATTGAATCAATTTGCTTATCATCGTGAGAAATTAATTACTTTCTCAATTAGTTTCCAAAATGAGAGACATTTAAATTATCGTGACTAAAATTTCTAATTTGAGTCTTCTCATAGATCGGCTTTCAAAATATAATTATTATTAAGATGTTAACTGTTGTTTGTAGTATTTATTTATTTCTTTTACTTTAACTTATTACGCTCAATTACAATGCATGGACTTGACTTTCATTTCCGAGATAAGAACGTATATGTAATTCCGTTTGAGAAATAGGTCAATGGTGTTTCTTTTAAGGCCGCCCGATGGCGAGAGTAAGGAAGTACCTTTATACTTTCTTACTCACAAATTGTGCCATTTTTATACTTTACTGACTAGTATCTCTATACGTTTGTAAAATGTCTGTCTACAATACTTTTATTGAGGATAAACATGTTATAAAACTACAAAAGTGCAGTATCCATGAATTGTGAATTTGTCAGTTTTATGGCCTGAGCTTTGTATAAATCACAAAGATTTTAATATAATGTTGACAGCAAACAAAAAGTAACAAAGCTTGTTTAAAAAGCAATAAAGGCAATATACCTACATGCTCATTGGAGTGGAGTGGTCAATGTAAACGCCTCTGCTCGACAGTGGACCTTTACGGACTGTTAGAGTTACCGGATCAAGGTAAAATAAACCTTGACACAACGTAATAAGAATCCAATTTGTAAGCAGACCATTGCGTGACCATTTCGAGTAGACAGACACTCAACTTTCCCTCGAGATAAGCAAAGGCTCATTTTTATTAGATACGAAACAACTACGGCATTCCGACGATTTCTGTTGGGTATGCGAAAAGGGACCTCTTTGTATGAGCTCTGTAGCCGGGAATAGTTTTCGTGATGAGATAAAAATCCACTGCGCAATGCCTTCACAATGCCAACGATGTCATTAAAGCTCGCACCTTTTTATCTTTTTTCTTCCTTCAAGTAGGTACGGTCAGCCTCAAAAACATTTACTTATATACGGACTAATATTCATTCAGTTATCTACAATCTTTGTTTCATAATATTGTATCAGTTTGTGGCTACAATTGAGTATAGAATGTGGAATATTCTATATTGCTATACATTAATCTTAGCGTGATGGCAATCTACATAGATAGATTCGGCCCAGAATTTGCTTCGAGTTATACGCCTTCAGCAGTTTCCATCAGTTACTGTAACGTGCAAACAACAGGACATGCAGGACACAATATTAAGTATCGCATTGTTTGTGGAACAGCACCATACACCGCTACACAATGGTACAACATTATAGACCTAGATTGTAGACAATTAAATTAATTTTGCCCGAATGCTTATTGTATCTGACTGTACCTACTCGTTATGATATTAGGCCATTACTTTTATCATTGTTATTTCTATTGGTTGTTCCCGGGCATGCGGGAGTCCGTAAATGAAAAAGAGATTCTAGAGTTAACTAAGTATGTACTCAGGTATTCCTTTCAGGTATTATATACCTTTTCTTTCAACAATACAGAATATCAGGTATATCTTTTTTTTCTGTTTGAGATAATACGTTAGTGGCACGGTTGCCAACGTATACGTAAAACAATTATTATACAGGCAAACATTTATTTATAGTTCGATTGCCAATTAATTCAACAGTTCGTATTTACTATGCAACCTAAACATCATTTACGAGCATACGAATATTTAAGAAAAAATGTGCATATGACTGGCCAAGGAACTTATACTGACTGGCATATTTACATCATCCATAAAGACATATTTATAAAATAAGTCGCCGACTGATACAATTTCGGCATGCGTATAAAAATATTTTTTTTTAATATTTTGAGAGGGATGTTATCCCTAGCCTGGGAATATACTGGCAGCCAATTTGTGTAATAAATTGTTTTTCAGGTGTTTAATTCACTTTACCTCGTAGACACGGGAAATAAACTAGGTCATCCTGGCAAGTGAACAATGAACGAACGAATATTATAATTGCGTTTTTTTTGTATGGCTTACCCACACCTTTGACGTAACCAATTAACTCGTACTAAGAAATCGATAGTATGCATTTATCGAAAGAGTAAAGATGTGAGTTTTTCAATTCGTATATTTGCAGTCAGGACATAAGAAACCAGATTCATCGGATATAGTTGAAGTTTAGTTATAAACCGATGTATGATGTTGAATAAAATATACCTAATGTCATCAATAAAAACAAAATCAATAAATCATTTATTTAATCAAATTCGTTCGAAAGCATCCATGGGTTTCTTTCTAAACTTCAAGTATATCCGACGAAACTGGTTACTTATCTCATTTAATGACTTTACTATCGGAGTTTATTTTGGACATTACTGACATCAGTGAAGGAAAAACACTGTAAGGAAACCTGGACTTACCGTAAATATACATAAGTCTGAAATCGCAACCAATAAATAAGTGTGGTGATCAATTCTCGTGCCTTTCTTTTATGAGAAAAAGGCTTTAGCCCGGAAATGGAAGAATAATGAGCTGATACAATTATATCCAGTGGTATAGGCTTCGACTTACGAGTCAGAGGTCGTGGGTTTGTGCCCAGGCAGGCGTTTTACTTTATATGAATAACATCATCACCACTGCACTCATAACGGTGAAGGAAAACATAGTGCGAAACTGACATGTCCTATAACCAAAAGATTCGAAGACATGTGACATCTACCATCACTGGGCCCACGTGTCAATTACGGGCCACTCCCTCTTACTGAAAGGAGGCCTGTGTCCCAGCTGTGAGAACAATACATGCTCGCTATAATTATTATTCCCGCTGGATCCGGGAAGCACAAAACCGGTCGAAGCTTGGGACAGGCCTATGTCCAGCGTCTTTCGACTGAAATGATGATGATGATGAAAATAATAATAATACCTAATAATGTTGACAACCATTTCTACAACAAAATACAGCCTATAAATAAAATCAAACAAAGTGAATCAAAAAGCTCTTCAATCACGATTATTATAACAACTTATCGTTTTCAATCAAAGGTTTGTAATATAATAACAAGTTATGACGTCCATTGTGAGACTGCAAAACAAAACTAAACTACACTTGAAAGTCGTAACCGGCGTAATAAAGGAACAATAAAAGCCTGGAAGTTTATTCCAGTATGAAAAGTGTTGTTTGGCGAGAATAATCGTTGAACGATCGCGTTTAAGGAGCGTTAAGCCCGTAACACGGAAACTGGTCCTCATTAGCGTGAACGTTTTCTCTGGTGCCTCGTCTAACCGCCAGTGTCACGTCGGCACGTGTATCTACGCCTTTATTACATCAGTGACGTTTATCCATTTCAACTTAAAGACGTCTTCACTTACCGCGTTGCGCAGTAGCAACCAGATATCTCATCTCGTACTAATTATTTCAATCCTTTTTCCACGAGATTTAAGTGCACATTGAGTTGGTAAACCAACGCTTTTAACTGTAAATTTATGTAGACACGTCGGAACTTTCATGTACTTTTGTTGTCTCAACGAGTACCGCCATTGTTCGGGATTACTGCAGCTAAGTAATGAATACTGCTTTAATAGGTAGTACTGTTATAATTAATTAAATTTATTTATTTATTTAAGTACAAAAAAAACTGGTTAAGGTAGTTGGTATTTTTGGTGTTGTAAAACAAATGTATTAACAAAGATATCTTCGTAAATTAAAAATCTAAATATTTTGATGTTGGACTTCGTTGCAAGGAAACGCCGAGATGCGTCTTTTCGGCGTTCGTAATTTAGTTTCCAATCATGTAAAGACTGTTTTTTCTATTGTTGAATTATTTTTATGACTTCTTCAATAGACTCGTCATTCCGAAATCAACTTAATTTACACCTAATAAAGTTGATATTTGCTTAAGTTAAAATAGCATCAATTGAAAACAAGGATTTGAATGTGGAATAGTGTGAATACTTGGCGTATGCTGGTTATTATACCATACCATAGACCGCAAGATCAACAGGAGACAGACACAGGATACTCAACTCGGGCGTCGTCGACCCCCAAATGTCCCCGAGGTCGATGGAGTGGGGGGATACCTTCACGGGTCGGGGACTGTCGGGGAGTGGTCGGGCCCTCTTCCACCTACTACGGCACACAAACTCACTTAATGCCCCAAATACGAGTATAAATAGCTCGCTGAAAGTATGACAGCGATTACACATAAAATGAACCGAATTGTTTCGGGTTGACCATACAAATTAGGCTTTTTGTTGTACAGGTTCTTAATTAATAGAATGAGTTAATCGTTCACTAATGATCCAAGTAACGGTTTTTAATTACCTAACTAAGCAATGTGTTTGTAATAACATGTCCAGATTTTTAATGAAAACAATCTTTATACTGGCTCTCTGAATGTTCACAAATGTACATGAAATGTGATATTATTTATTAATGTGCGAAGACTTTTTTAAAGGACAGTATTTAATTATTACATGAATATAAATGCGATTCCCATCGAGTTTTTAAGGACAAACTACTGAAATAAAACGACTGTTGCCAACTACTGAACTGAACTATGGAACAAAGCATAATATCAGGTTCACCACTCAATTGGAAATTCACTTAGAATAATAGCTTTCAAGAATTTTTTCACCAACTACGTGATCAAAACAGTTACAAAACGTATTTTATTCGAGAACAAAGAGACTGAATCGTACGCTTAGTTCGCGAAAGGTGACTCGCAGACACTTGTAGCTCCGAACACGTTCGAACCGCGTGCCCGCTACGCTCCGTAGCCTCGTAGCCACGTACTACGCGACCCAGCTACGCGCTACGCCACCCATCTACACTTCCACCGCCCGGCCTTTTCAACCCTCCAAACTCTACAGGTTGTTTCATATTACGATGTTGTTACGGAATTCATTGCCTTTTAAGGCTTAATAACGACCCACATAATTTTTTGATTACTTCTCTTTCAGTCCTTTTGGAATGTACCGTGAATAAAACTGTATAATTATATACTCGTGTGTTTTGATTTAGTTATTTTAGCTTGAAATGATGAATGGATAAATGGATAAATACGTAAATTAGAGCAGTTTATGTCACTGTTTAGTGTCCGTAGAGCGTTTCGCTTTGTCAAGCTACGCGCTAATTTCGATGAATGTCATATTCACACAGAAATCAAATGAATGAGCGCTGCCCGAGCTTCCTGTTTGCTAGAACAATTGTTGATGTTGCAGAAAATAATACTTATACTCGATGACTGTCTACGAAATTGTGGTACAGAATTACAAATGGAACAAATACCTAGAAAATTACTACAATATGGTTTTTACATTGAAATCGTTTTATAGTGCGCACAAGTTTTCTGTAATTATGCTAATGGATTAAATTTGTAATTTAATTTTAATTACATTTGATAAGTTTATCCAATTTCAATAACGACGAAGTGTATTTTATAGGGTCAAATAACCACTGTGTGCTATTCTGCTATATAAGCTCTAAAACTTTGAAGTAAACCTGTAAAATTGTCAAATTGTCGGATTGAAGGATTGTCACCTGTCATTTGTCACTTATTGGTGTTATTCATAACCGTTTGACCAGGGTCAAACTGAGGTGAATTTGGCGTGAGACACGAAACGTCTATTGTTCTTATAAATAGGAAATCAGGCCACTGTTCACGCTAGTTGTTTGTAGTATTGTGAACCAGTCCAAACAAACATTCGCGCTGTCCCTGACATTTACCTTGAACAAACCCTGTATCGTTCATACAATCCAACGTTCATATTTACAAAAATCATAACAGGTTTTTTCAACACATTCTGTTAGATGACAAACTCTAGCAACGGGTAAAATGTACCGTATGCATCAATAAAATATATTATGAAACAGGCGATAATCCTATAACGTCATGCACATTACACAATACACATCCTAATAATGCCTTTCAGTTCCTCTGAAGCATACTGATTGAATTTAGATAGTAAACCTTAATACCCGCTCTTATTAACAGCAGGCTACCTGTTATGCCTAAATAAGGGTCCTTTGTTATCGGTGCATTATATTTGGGCAATAGATATAGGCGTATCTCAGAGCTCTTAAGTGGAAACAGGCTTACCTAAATAGGACACAAGTGAGTAGTGTCGTTTTCTAACACACTTCCGAGGAAAACAAGACTGCTCTTCTTCCCTACGTGAAGTGGACATTTTTGGTCATAATTAACCATACAAAGAAAATGGTAATACATATTTATGGAAAAGTAGCTTTTGCCAGCGGCTTCGCCCGCGTGGAGGTCGGAAATTATCCCGCGGGAACATACTACCGGTATAAAAAGTACCCTATGTGTTATTCCAGGTTATAAACTATCTATGTGCCAAATTTCATCTAAATCGGGTCAGTAGTTTTTGCGTGAAAGAGGAACAAACATCCACACATCCATACATCCAGACATCCATACATCCATACATACAAACGTTCGCGTTTATAATATTAGTAGGATGGCGCGCTGGTTTTGTTTTTTCCGCGCGCCGCTCTAGCGATGCGTCATTATTTTCAGCCAAAAGACGCCCACTGCTCGACTTTGGCCTCCCCAAATTTGGGGGTTTGCCATAATCGCCACGCTTGGCAGGCGGGTTGGTGATCGCAGTATGGTAGTAAAGTCCATAGTTAACGCTGCTGCCTACTCCCTAGTAAGCGATAGTGTAGCGTTTAATAGCCTATACAAAAACTATTCGCGGATATTGGAAAAAAAAAACGCTAGATTCGTAATTTGAAGTGAAAAACACGAGTGTATTATAAGCTGAATTATGAACCAAAATGATTTTGCTATATGAATCACTTTACAAGCAAGTTTATTGAAAATATTTTTATGTATATCTTTGTACTTAACCTTTTTATTTCTGCGCCGTTCTACCAAAGTAAACCAATTTGGTATCAAAAAAAAGCAAAACCCCAGAAACCGATACACGTGCCTACAAAAATATATAAGAATATTGTGAGTAAATTTTGTTCATTTTTTCCAAAAATAATACGCTCCCGCACTCCTTCATTGAATGAACTTTGTTACTTTTTCATTTAAGATTTAATAGCCTAAGATATCATAGTAATGATGAGTAAAAAACAAACATTTTTATTCAGGTGTGAAGCTCTCATTCTGGCTATCAGTATTGATTCGAAATTGAATGCACGATCATTTCATAAGTTGTTTACTTCTATACATAAAAAACCAGGATGTCTCGAAATAGGGATCCGGAAGTTTTTTTTTTTTTTTTATCCTTTATTATAAAGAACTCCGTTCTTAATAATTAATTACAATCTAGTCTATAAGACTAATAAGCAATTTAAATCTAACTTAATTTTATATATGATGATTATTTTAAAACTTAGAATAGTGTCCTTTGTACTTTACACAAGTCCGTTCCACTTTCTTAGAGTCTGGTATGATGATATTATAAACACTTTGTTCATGTGTTATTATGTGTGTCACTGTCACTGTTATTTCTGCACTTTTTACACTACACTAAATCAAAAGGTTTTGTTCGTTTTAGTCTTCGCACTATATTCGTTTGGTCTAACAGCTGAATCGCCTCGATGTTCACATGATGATGGAGTCGTTGTTCATGGGCTTCAGCATATTTTTGTATTATCTTGGTGACGGGTTCCATGTTCAGGTCACGATGGAGGTCGTCATTTCTTATATACCAGGGAGCATTAACTATACTCCTGAGTACCTTGTTCTGGAATGTTTGGATGATTTTGATGTTGGTTGGTTTAGTACATCCCCACAGTTGGATGCCATATGTCCATATTGGCATAAGAACATGCTTATATAATAGTATTTTGTTGTGTATTGATAGACAGGAATCCCGTCCAATCAACCAATACATGTTTTTAAAGCGCATGTCTAGTTCCTGCCTTTTCTTTTTGACGTGCGCTTTCCAGCGCAGTTTCGCGTCAAGCGTTATGCCAAGGTATTTGGCTGTATTTGCGTATGGCACTCGTTGACCATTTATGAAGACTGGGTGGTAGTCACAATTTCTGTTGGTGAAATCAATATGAAGCGACTTTGATTCATTCAATTTGATTCTCCATTTTTGTGCCCAATCATGAACTTTATTTAGAGCGATTTGTACCTTTTCGATTGCTTCCGTATGGCATGATCCTGTCGCCATGATGGCAGTGTCGTCCGCAAAGGTTGCAATTGTATTATTTTCGAGCTCTGGTAAATCATACGTGTACAGCAAATAGAGCACTGGTCCCAGCACACTACCTTGGGGCACACCAGCTTTAATTATCTTTAGCTCGGAAAAAGCATCCTCGTGCCTTACTCTAAACATTCTATTTGTAATGTATGATTGCAAGATATCGGCAAAATCATTAGGCAGCATTAGTCTTAGCTTGTACATCAAACCCTCATGCCAAACTCTATCAAAAGCTTGTGCCACGTCTAGGAATACGGTGGAGCAAACTTTTTTATCTTCAAGCGTTCTCTCGATGATGTTGGTAATTCTATGTACTTGGTCTATCGTAGAATGTTTCTCTCTAAAACCAAACTGGTGGTCAGGGATCAAATTATTCTCGCTTATAATCGGTTTTAGGCGTTTTAAAAATAATTTTTCAAACAGCTTTGATAGTATCGGCAACAGGGATATGGGCCTGTATGATGATGCTTCGTGAGGTGGTTTGCCGGGCTTTGCAATCATAATCACTTCAGCAACTTTCCATGGCTCAGGAACATGCTTTAGTACGAATGCAGCATTGATGAGCCTTGTAAGTTTAACAATAGCTTTACGAGGGAGATGTTTTAGGATTTCACCCGTAATAAGGTCATACCCTGGGGATTTCTTTTTTAGGCTTATCATTTGAATTTCCTTTGCAACTTCTTTCGGGGTCACAAGCTTAATTCTTTGATCTTGCAGAATATCGGGAACTTGCAGGTTTTCTACAGACCCGTCATTTGGCTGAAAGGTTTCTTCTAAATGATGTGCAAATCTTAGGGCTTTTTGCTCGTTGCTTATGGCCCACTTTCCATTATCATCTCTGATCGGGGGAATTGATGTGACTGGCCTTTTCAACAACTTTGTTGCTTTCCAAAGAGAGTATTGCGTTGTATGATCACTGCTTAACTGCCGTAGGTTAGTGTTGAGAGCCTCATCTTGAAAGGTTTTTATTGTTCTCTGTAGTCTTTTCGATAGATTATTCAACAGAGTTTTGTCTTTCGGAAATCTAGTTTGCTGCCATATTTTCCTTTGATTTCTTTTTTCATATAATAGGTCTATAATTTCCTTTGGGTAGTTATTTCCTTTACATTTTTTATTTGACTGTGGTGTGTTGTTCCATGCACATTGTTGGATATCGTTGCCAAACTTGTTTACTTCAAAATCGAGCTGATCTTTGCTTTTTAATGAAGTTTTTAGGTCAATTATATTTCGTAAGTCTATGCTAAAACTCTCCCAATCTGTAAACTTATTTTCCAATGTCAGGTGGTTTTGTCTCAGTAATATTTTGTGACTCAGTTTTAATAATATCGGGGGTCCGGAAGTGTTTAATATTGTTGATTAAGCACGTTGTCAATTTACTTTCGAATCGACTTTAAAGAGATCAAAAATGTAAAGATACTAGAATCGCGCTTTATTACATTTTATGATGTGGTCGTATCTCGGTGCGTGTCACGATGTTCAAATCACTCGTGCGAACTAAGATCACGCAATAAATGATTGTCGAGAACAATTGTTTAAAAAGAGCGAACAAAATATTTAACAACATTATTTTTTTCAGTTGAATTAATTTAGATCGATCTTTTATATTATATATCTAATTAACAATAAAGTAAAACGAATTGACAAAGAACTTTTTTTTTCTGATGATACGAATGAAAAAAAGAGAGATATAGAAATTCAAAGAAGTAAGGTAAATAAGGCTCGCTCTCTTTTATTTTTGTTTTAACTAAACAATCTCAACTTAATAAACCTAACGGCACATGGCCATCATCAACCAATTTTGGGTTCATCTCAGTTGCCGAGCTATCGTGAGTAGACGGGTGAGGAGATTTAAAGCCACACGTATTTATGACACACGATTATTATTTTGATAAAATACTAACCAAATCACAATCGGGGATTTCTAATGGGTCAAAATACACAGACGCTCCACCGAACACGTCTTGCCTCAGCGCGATACAAACGGGTAACCAATTGTCTGATCGCTGAACGCAAAAGAGCCTGGTGTTGCGTCAGAGTGAAGAAACGTCAACCTGCCTAGTTAAAATGTCTGCTGTCCTTCTTGACGTTTCTTGGCTCTCTAAAAAGGTCGAAGCGCCGTCAAACCCATAATCCAACTTCTTTGTTTCCATATCCTGCAAAACTCCTACACCAACCGAAACCCGCAGTTGGTGTTCTCGGGTGCACTTGCATAGTGCGAACAGGAATGATCGTCGGTTGATGCCTCATTTCATTAAAAAAGTTTATCTGGCTTCTGTGAGTAGGCTTCGGCCCCTCACACGTCAAGGTTGAAGATTCCAGGTCCAAAAAATAACATTTATATCCGAAGCGAATGTTAAGTGACATAATACTCGCTGAATAGAAAACATCCTCCTTTTTAGGGTTTCGTTGCTAAATGGCAAAAAACGGAACCCTTATAGATTCGTCATGTCTGTCTGTCTGTCTGTCTGTCCGTCCGTATGTCACAGCCACTTTTTTCCGAAACTATAAGAGTGAACTATATGCTGTTGAAACTTGGTAAGTAGATGAACTGACACTCAAATTTTTTTTTTCATCAAACCTATTCGTGTGGGTTATCTATGGATAGGTCTTCAAAAATGATATTGAAGTTTTTAATATCATTTTTTCTATACTGAATGGTTTGCGCGAGAGATACTTCCAAAGTGGTAAAATGTGTGTAACTTCTAAAATAAGAGAATGATAAAACTAAACAAAAGTATATGATGTACATTACTATGTAAACTTCCACCGAGAATTGGTTTGAAATCGTAAACCGCAATTTACCTTTCATTCAATGAACTCAAATATATAAAAAAAAAAAAAAAATCATTACCATAAACCTTATGCATAAACTGTGAATACCTGCAGGTTTGTACGGAACCCTCGGTGCGCGAGTCTGACTCGCACTTGGCCGGTTTTTAAATCAGGTCAAAATCAGAGTGTTTTATTTTAAATCGAGTAATTTTTCATATCAAAACATTACGTAAATGGTACATATTGTCAACAAACCAGCAGGCTAAATAGAGTGCGTAGGCAAATATTTGCGATACGTCGTTTTTTTTGGGTCAAAAAACATTTTTATGTACGAACGGTGCAAAGCTATGAAATTGTTTTTTATTTAATCAGTATTCATGTTTGATTTTGACTTTTAGCGAAATAAACGCAAGTCCTGAATAGTTTGACCAAATTGGACTTCTGAATCGATTTCCGTCATTATTTAAACATATAATTTATTTATTCGAAATATTTTTTATATAGTATAGTACCTAAATTAGAACCACGGCGTCATAACAAGTTAATAAAATAATCTTAAATTTAAACCTTATCTCAGAGCCATAAAATCTACTTAAATCCATAGTTAAAAGCACTATTTACTGTTTTCACTTTTGAAATTAGTGTCTTTAGGCGATTTTATCAAACTCTTGTCAGAACTTTTTATCGAAAAGAAAGAAATATGACTTTAAAGAAAATTGAACTATTGGTACTAGATTTGTTAGCTTTGCAATTCAAGAACCGAAGGATCATCGTTATGAACATAACAACAAATGTCGTTTTTACATCAAGCCCATAACTGAATTTCCAAAGGAGAGCCTTTTCAGGTGTTTGTCGAGGTACTTATCTGTTATCTGTTTCTGACATAAACCCTCATCATTTAAGTGGACAATCACGTGTGACAAATCCAGGTGTATGATTAAAAAAAAAAAACTAGCGGTATCATTTACAAAGCGACATTGGGCGATCTGAAAATTAAGTTCATGTTCCGACCTGCAATATGAATATTCATGTTTATTAATGATTATATTATGAAATATTCTGAACGGAACTATTAATAAATTATGCTTTCACTGCATAAATATATAATGTAATATCCAACAACGTCATTTACTTGCTATGGTAAAACCGGTATACCAAACTAAATTAGTTCAAAGAGAACTATTGTCATCAATATTATTTAAGGTGGACGTATACGTATTTGCCCGAGATGGAGTTCTTGAGGGCCTCGAACACCTAACCGCGCCGGTCGAACTGACGCGTCGAAAGAATCCTTAGGTAGACCCACTGCTGTTTACTTAAGGGCAACGCGGCGGTCTATTTTATCATCTTTAAAATCGATCCACCATCAACTCGTAACGGATTCAATTTATCAAACTCTGGAATTACTTGAGAAACTTATTGAAATATTTAGGCAATTATAATTTGAACTTCCTCTCGAAACCGTAGCGATTTCAATTGTATAAAATATGAAATTAATTGTCACAGTAGCATTTCATTTTGTGAGCATGCTAAGTGAATTAATGCAACTAGTTTCAGATTTCCCTAGAAGAAAATATTAGAACCACGTGGATTAAGCGCTTGTGTATAATAAACCTTCTTCTTAATAAGACCAGGAGTAAATCAAAAATGCAAATCGTAATTTTATTTTTTTACGGAATTGTCAAAACTTTGGTATAAAATACTGATTACATGAAAATATCACATAGGAACTCTTCAAACTGCACTTTGTATTGCGGAGTTAAAATGTTGAAGTAAAATGTATTCAAAAAAGCAAACAAAAAGCATTTCCTGTTTATTATAATAATTCAGTGAATATATATATAATTTTTTTTTGTGAAATAAGCTGTCTAGAAACTTGTTTGCCTCAGAGGAAAATATTTTATTATTAAAAAAGCTTGTCTAAGACGCGGTGCTCACACTCTTAACTTAGTTAAGTGGATGAGTGTGTAAGAACACCGCCGGAGTGCGGTGCGGGCTTGACAGGAGACTTATACGGATTTTTTAAAGTTAGTTGTAGTACAGTGAATACATCAGGCGGAAAACTGATTCCTTTAGGCAAACCGACATAAAGTTTCATAGCAATTAAGAGAAAATAAAATTGTGTCATAATTTTATTTTTTTATATGATTTGAACTGGTATTTCGTTTTCATTTTCAGTTATGCAGCAGATTGCATTAATAGATTCTAATTTGTTTGTTTTTGTGTCCCATATTTGTAACATTTTTGGTGAATATATTTATTTTTCTCGTTTTTAGGGTTCCGTTGCCAAATGGCAAAAAACGGAACCCTTATAGATTCGTCATGTCTGTATGTCAGTCTGTCCGTCCGTATGTCACAGGCATTTTTTTCCGAAACTATAAGAGCTATGCTGCTGAAACTTGGTAAGTAGCTGTATTTACCGCATTAAGATTTTTTCACAAAAATAGAAAAAAAAAACAATAAATGTTGGGGTACCCCATACTTAGAAATGAAACTAAAAAAAAAAAAAACATCAAACCCATACGTGTGGGATATCTATGGATAGGTCTTTAAAAATGATATTGAGGTTTCTAATATCATTTTTTTCTAAACTGTATAGTTTGCGCGAGAGACACTTCCAAAGTGGTAAAACGTGTCCCCCCCTGTAACTTCTAAAATAAGAGAATGATAAATCTAAAAAAATATATATCATGTACATTATACCATATAAACTTCCACCGAAAATTGGTTTGAACGAGATCTAGTAAGTAGTTTTTTTTTAATACGTCATAAATCGTAAACCGCAATTTACCTTTCATTCAATCAACTCAAATATAAAAATTAAAAAAATAAATAAATCTTAAACATAAACCTTATGCATAAACCGTGAATACCTACAGATTTATACGGAACCCTCGGTGCGCGATTCCGACTCGCACATGGCCGGTTCTTTTTTGTCAGCGACTTCCGCAGTTAAAGTTATTTTTCACTTATTTTTTTCGAATATGCTCACGTGAGTGTGAGTATAGAGGGTGCGATTTCAAAGAATTTTGAGTTGAGAAGAATTTAAAGGCCACCCAAGGTTGATCACAATATGAATCGATGACCTTGTGAAAGCCGCACGAATCCGCTGGATGCAGGAAGCACAGAATCGGCCGAAGTGCTTGGGGATGTCCAGCATTGGACGTCTGTCCACTGAAATGATGATGAAGAAAAAGAAGTGTTCAAAAGCCAGAAAACTAGACAGCACTTAAATATTGTTTAAGGATTACAAAGTAATTGAGGAATACAAACTAAACATTCGTACGAAGAATAATTAATTAATACCTTACTAGGAGTTAAAACGTTATCCGACGGAGTAGTTTTCATTCGTTTAAAAAATAATATTACGGAGAAATTGCGAAAAACATTTCTGAAAATGAATCTAATAGGTAGCAACTGACTCGCTTCCATTACGGAGCCAGACATCTAGATGCTAATGTTAGTGTTCGTGCTAAAATTGGCGAATCAAATACTCATGAAATTACTCAGATGTGTTTGCTAGAACTGTCGCACGCCATTTTTTTCTAAAAACTGTACACGAAATAACGTTTAAAAGTGTGCTTTATTTTATTTTTTCTTTAATAATGACTGAGACATACAGAATGGACGGACAGACAGATTGTATTATTTTTGGTGGAAAATCAGGTAGACGGATTTAACTGGGTAAAGATATATTTTACCTTACCATAGATTTAATTAGACCCACTCGGATTTGGGTGCTGAATACAACAGAGTAACTAAGATGTATTTATCTAAATGTGACATTTAAGTCACATTGTCAAACAGACTATTAGACTGTGACATACGTATTTACGAAAAAACAGATTGACTATTTGGAGGAAAATAAGGTAGACTGAATCAACTTGTTTAATATCTATTTTACCTAATCATAGATTTAATAAGAAGCACTCGGATTTGGCTGCTTGACACAACAGAGTGTACCTAAGACGTATTCGTCTGATAAATTCGTTTTATGCTTTATTATCCAAGCAAATGCTTCAAACGGCACATGCCGTCTGATCTGATTAAGTTAAATTGTCTCAAGTAACATACATAAGTGACTGAAGTGCCAGCGACGCCGGTTTTCTTTTTTTTTAAGAAATCATATTTGTTGTGTTATTTTATTAGAATATAGGTCAATCATAAGTCGTGCAATATTCACAGCATAAGTGCCATTCAAATTAATTTTATACGGCAACATTATATATATTTTAAAATGAATTTTGATGATACATTTTTTCTTTTTTCTTCTTTACCTTTCTGAAATATTCCGGCCATACACAGGGCACTGTCCTGTACAATATTTTACATTTTGAATTTGGTGTCACAAGTTAACATCCCACATACATATATTTAAATGCAGTATGAAGTCGCAATATATGATGATCCTACAGAAGTCTGCAGTAAAATATTTCCTTATCAAGCTGTCGGATGTAATCGGGACATAAATTTTATGGCGATTCTATCAACGTATTTTTTTATTGAAGCTTAACTGCTTAATATTTAAAAAGTCGAAACCTGCTTAAATCTGAAGGAATCCTTGGCTAACCGTTTAATCTAAATGTATACAACTTGAGAATTACATAAATATACTCACGCCTTCTTCCCAAGGCGGTTGACTGAAACTAAAGAACGCCACCTGTTACGATTCTGACATACTCTTTTTTCTTCGTAGAACTTGATTTCACCCAAAGGCCCCGGGTAAAACTAATCGCTTTTCACCAATCCATATGAACGCTGGCTAACAACAGAAATTTGGCTGAATGGTATCAGCTTCCTGCCAGGGTCGCGAGATTGTTCGAAAGAGATACCGTGACCCTGGCCCATGGGCAACTGAAGGAACACGGGTGGGTTTTAGTCAGTAGAAGTCTGACATGCCCTCTCGCTTCGCCCAGAGCGGGAGAAGTCATTCGATGATTTCCCATCCAAAAAAAAAGGTATCAGCTTTCTCTGCAGAAGAAAAACTTATTTTCTCGAAGCATGGACATAATTAAATAATATTGTAATTAAAGAAATCCTCCACAAAAGAATACCATAAACATATCTAAACTTTAGATAGAAGATTAGTTTTTCCTTTAATTCACTTCGCTCATTGGATAAGAAACTTGAGATTCTTAAACCCTTATAATTTCTACAGTACCTAACCTGGTACGATGTATTGTAGAGATATATGTATAGAGTTATCTGATACATCTAAAAGAAGAACACTTTGATATTAGACGGCAATGAAAAACTTACCTTCGTTAACGAATGTCAGCTAACAAAAAGGCTAATAAACCGATCCGACTAAACGCACGACGTCATAGCGGCAGCCTGAAACAAAGATGGTGGGACGAGCATGGCTCCTACTGAAAGGACTGGCCAGCACTCGCAAAGAAAAAATTGTGTGGAAAAGGGAGAGTGAGGCCATTGCCCTACAGTGGGACATTTCAGGCAGTTTAATTAGACAGTTAACACTCTATAAAACAACTTATGTAATACAATCCCTTTACCCGAGAAAGTTCCTGTTAGGCTCAACTAATAACCGTGTGTAAGGTCTATCATGTCTGCCAGGGTCGTGAGATTGTTCGAAAGAGATACCGTGACCCTGGCACATGGGCAACTGAAGGACCACGGGTGGGTTTTAGTCAGTAAAAGTCTGACACGCCCTCCCGCTCCGCCCAAGAGCGGGAGAAGTAATTTGATGATTTCCCATCCAAAAAAAAAAGGTCTATCATGTGAAAAACTGTGCTCCTAAGCTGAATGACGTGCAGTCCCAACTTTGTGCTTTGGCAATGTATAGGCGCATTAGGAGACATGCCTATATTAGGGAGACCTATGTTCAGCCGTGGACATCTTTCGGCTGAAATGATGATGATGATGATGATGAGAAGACATTGATTATTTGCCGTGCCTGCGAGACACACCGAATATTTTGTCTAATAAAAGTCTATCTTTATGTAATATAATTGGCAGATTGCCGTTTTATGTTAAAGTAAAAATAAAATGAAAGTTACGTGCGCAACTTTAAATGAAGAACACCGTGTCAAGAGCAAGCAAGCAAAGTCTTTAATATCACTTTATTAGTTTTCTGGAGGAGGTTTCATCCGTTGCTCTTTACCTATTTTATATCCAGACGAACGAAACTTTTTTCGAAACGAAATTAGTGTTTGTATAAGCAAGACACGAGAAATTTCTCATTTTAACCTTTTTCTATGTTTCTTTAATGTAATTAATTCAAGGTTAAGAAGTGGGCGATATCGATGCTGAAATCTGAGTTGATCTACATTTATTTCACAAAATAAAAAGCAGTGACTATAGGTAAATTTGTGGGTCTATAAGTCCTCTGTTTTCACTAAACCAGATAACTTCTTGCTTAGTTGAACGATACCATTGAGCTCAGAGATATCACTCGGGTCGCTGTTAGTGATAGCTTATTTTTCATGCAAGCGGATCACTGTGAATAGAAATAGACGAGCCGTGACAGCTATGTTTGCGCTCTACGCCAATTGTGCAGTACGAATATTAATAGTTCTGCCTTCTCTACTGGTGAGGTATCTCCATGTTCTGTGAATTGTTTTTTTTTTAATAATAATACTCAATCGTTTCACTTTGCAAAAGGGGAAAAAATATTTTCATCAGAAATATTTAAATTATTCGAAATATCGAACCTAATTCAAGTCAATTGTTTTGAAATCTCATTTATCCTTTCAAATCGTATTACGTTCAGATTTTCCTCCAATTAGATCTCAAATCAAATAAAAATAATTTTATTTCACATAAATCTACACTGGCCTCTTATGAAACGTCAGAAGCTAGGTGCACGGTTCCAATTTGTTAATTCCTGTAGAGAAGAGCCGGCAAGAAACTCCACGGTTACTCTTAAAAATAATTGGCCTTTACAATAGTTTCAAATTACAGTGTTAATAGGCATACCTAGGTGTAGGCCTGTCAAAAAGTACCAGGTACTGAATAAAATAGAAATTGTCTACAGTCTACAAGGCCTACATTCTCACATTCACTGAGTATAAAAGAATCTACATGAATAATAGTAATCGGTTGGGGAAAAAGTTTCTTCGCATTTTTTAAGAAAATTCAAAACATTTTTTAATAAAGTTTATTTACTTTTAACTAAAGTATGTAGGTACCATTTTGTTCGATAACTTTTTGCCATCTTGTAGGTAGGGACATGATCCCATTGCACGACGACGCAGCTCTATGTGTCCCGTCTACATTACACCACGAAGGTTGAGGAGATCGTGGAGTATGTACGAGTGAAGACTAACTGGACCTTGAGGGTCGAGAAGTTGGAACCACGCCATAACACGAACTTCAAGTCTTTCGTAGTGCGAGTTCCAACTCTTCAAATCGAGACCTTCCTCAAGGAAGAGTTTTGGCCGAAGGGTGTCGTGTATCGGCGTTTCCGCGGAAGGCTACGCGACACCACGCAGCGCAACACGACGCCGTCAATTCGTGTACAATAGTTTTATGTTTACATTGTTTTTATTTGTATGTATGTTAGTCTGTAAGGTATTTATGATATGGGTCTTTGTAGCCCGAAATAAATTAGTTTGATTTGATTTGATTTGATTTGATTGCTATAGAAATTTTGGGACTTCTGGTCAAAATACCGCGACAAGTGGTTTTGGCAGTCCTCTCGTGATGTTAACCTGACACTGCCTAAAGAATTCTGAAGAGACCGAAATAGGTGGAAATCTGAAGGTGCAAGGTCAGGACTATACGGCGGATGCATTAACACCTCCCAGCCAAACTCTCTTAATTTTTGTTGGGTGGCTAAAGATGTGTGAGGTCTAGCGTTATCATAATGAAAAACCACACCCCTTCTGTTGATTAATTCCGGCCGCTTTCTCTCAACTTCTTGCTTTAATCTCATCAGTTGTTCGCAGTAGAGTTCAGAATCGATGGTCCTGCCTGGTGGTAACAGCTCATAATGAATAATGCCCTTCCAATCACACCACACACACAGCATCACCTTGTTGCGAGTTAACCCGGGTTTCGCCACAGTCTGTAAAGCCTGACCGGCCTTTGACCACGACCTTTTTCGCACGTTCTTGTCACACGTGATCCACTTTTCATCACCAGTTATCAGCTTCTTCAAAAATGGTTCGGTTTCATTACGTTGTAATAAAGAATCACAAATGAGTACACGGTTCATTAGGTTTCTTTCAGTGAGCTCGTCAGGTACCCAAATGTCGAGCTTTTTTGTGTACCCAGTTTTTTCAAATGCGCCAAAACTGTTTTGTGGTCAATTTCCAGTTCTTCAGCTACGTCGTAACTACTGGTATGCCGATTTTGCTCCACTTTTTCAAAAATGGCATCCATTTTATCCGTAATAGGGCGACCAGAGCGACGTGCATCTTTGACATCAAAATTTTCGGATTGAAAACGCTTAAACCAAATTTGTGCTACTCTCACAGACACTACACTAGGTCCATAAACATCGCAAATTTTTTTCGCGGCTTGCGTTGCATTTTTACCTTTTTTGAAGTAAAATTTTAAAATGTATCGAATTTCTTCATTAGATTCACTCATCTTGACGGTACGAAAAACAAATGAAAATCACACATTTTCCTAATTTGAATTTGGAATTATGTTCTTTAAAATTTAAACTTTCAATGATACCAAAACCAGCCAGATACAAATAGTATAGCCAAAGAGATTTTATTACAAGTTCATACATACTATAATGCAAAAAGACTTTTTCCCCAACCTAATATTTCATAAATAAGACATAATAAAGAAATTAAACCAAATGTCATGACAAACAATAATAAAGAATACAAATTAGAATTGTAGGTCTAATAATGAGTATCTGAACGTTCAAGCTTACAATACATAGTTTTGAATTGTATAAACAAGTGTATTGATTAAAGACCTTATAGGATTACTACGAAATTTGCATCCATGATGTGGTCGTAACTTGGTTTTGATAGCAGGTATTTTGCAATAAAAATCTGATATGTTGATATGCAAGAAAATAATGTGGTTAATACCTCAATATTTTCTTGATTATTCTCAGTTCGTGCTTTATGACTAAACCTATCTAATTCAAGAGGTATTAAGTCATAAATCACAAACTGTATTATCCATGAGAGCCTACCCACGCCCACGCCCACGAGCGTAATAAGATCTTAACTAATATTACGAAGAGGTAATAGTAGACTTAATGAAACGTAATAGTACGTAGTAGTCGAAATCACTAAAAGGATAAACTAGAGTCTAAATGTCACGGGCGCTATTTGGAATCACGAACGCAACGAGGGATTCAAGTGCTGGAGAATTCTAGCTTGAATCCGTCTGTGCACTCGAAATCTACTACTTTGCTCTGGGTTCCATTGCTGCGCTTGGGATCCCAACAATCAGTTGTCCCGTTCGTGATTCAAAATAGCACGCGTGACCATAGACATTATCTGCTTAGTGTATACTCTTCTATTATTTGTACGTAATAGATAATCGCTGGTCGCTGATTAGTACTTCTAATCCGATTACAACAACGATTTTATCGTACATAAAGCTCTCGTTTATGTGGCTTTACCAGGAATTGTGTCAAACGTAACTACGACGATAACTAATTATAAAAGAATCAAAGAATTGTACATCGTATATTTACGTACCTACCTTACCTGATCCCTGTGGTCCCGGACGTAAAGAAATGCACCGTCACATTTCTGTGGTGTCATAGACAACGGCTAACCTCTATGCATTTTACCACCATACTACCTATCGCCAACCCGCCAGCCAAGCGTGGCGATTCTGGCAAGCTTCTCTAAATTGGGGAGGCCTAAGTTGCAGTTGCCATCTTACGGCTGAAATAATAATACTTACCTAAACGTAAAAGTCTGAATCGACTTGACCTTTAACTTACCTTCATTTTTGACAAATGTTTGACTTGGGTTGTTGCTGAGATTTGGTTGCGACTAGATTTTAAACGTTTTTACGGGAACTGGTTTTTTCATTTGTCTCGGATTTCGTTTGTATACATTCAGTTTCATACTTCAATAGAGATAACTTGGTTGAGGATAACGTAGGTAGCCGACTCTGGAGCGGCTAAGCTTAGTGTCCCGACTCCGAACCTCAATATAAATCATTTGATGTCCAATTTGCTAAAGCGCAGGCCCTACTCTCTAATGAGATTTATTCATAACTAGCACTTCATCCGCGACTTCATCGGCGTGAAATTTATAGCTCATGTTACTCCGGAATAATGTAGTTTTCCATAGATGAGAAAAAATTTTAAATCAGTTAAGTAGTACGTACCTACTTGAGTTTATCCATTATAAACAATTTTACAAACAATCAAATGTTTCCTCTGACTAGTAAACATATTCCAATTATTTGGAAATCATATCCATTTCGATTCAATATCAATATATCAAATTGAAATGGATGTAGGCTTGTACAAATTACTTTTATCCATTGCCATGGTGAAATAATATTTTATTGAATGGATGAGAGCCAGCACGAAGCACAAAAGCAGAGAGCCAATCATAAAAATCAGTAATTCATGATTGGCTCTATATATTAATTTTCACCGATACCTATGTGTTGTCGTTATTATCTATACCATTATTTAATATTATAAATCTGAAGAGTTTGTTTGTTTGAACGCGGTAATCTCAAGAACTACTGGTCCAAATTGAAAAATTCTTTTTGTGTTGGGTATCCTATTTATTAAGGAAGGCTATAGGCTATGTAACATCACGCTACAATCAAAAGGAGCAGAGCAGCAACGAAAAATGGACAAAAACTGGCAGGTAATTAGATGCGACGGGAAGGGTCAGGCGAGCAAAAATTTGATGCGGACGAAGTCGCGGGCAGTAGCTAGTTATTAATATACACCAACTCGCACTGTGCCCGTATGGTGGCTTAGAGCTCACATCGATTCACTGAGAGGAGGCCTGAATCCCAACAGTGGGAACATTATAAGCTGAATATGTTATTTAGTTTTAGGGCGTCAAACAACGGTCTTTATTTAGACAGTAGTACATTACTGTGTGATCGTCCTTTTTCTTAGAAAAGGAAAGCAATAAATAGTCATTAGTTGGCTGACACCATTTATTTAAAATCAATAAACCATGTATGGCATACAAGCCAGAAATTGCGACTTCTCAATCTGTGTTCCATCATTCTTAATAATAAATCCTCTATAACCGTTAAAGAGGATCATAATACTCTTAAATAATGAAGATATTCTTGGCACCACCACAGTATGTGAGATGATTGATCTATTATTGGTACTCGCATTTAAAAACATTTCACGAAGAGGCTGTTCACAGATAACGAGGGTACGAAATCGGCCATATAATATGCCACAACGGCCCTTTTATTATGGTTTCTTAGAATTATAATAGGTATGTGTTCTCTGACATCGGTTTGTGGAACGAAAGTAAACACAGTCAAACGCTTTACTGTTAACTGTTTTACTTACTAACTGAATCCAAATTAGGCAATCAAATCACTGGACATAAGCTTTAATTTGGCTTTTCATTAGTTTTCGTTCTAGGTACCAAATGTGATTGATTGAATAAAATACATTTTCGTCTAAGGAAGTCTTATAACTTTAGCTAGTATTGATACAGGCACAAAAAATGATTCATCATCACATTGACCGCTCTAACTTCACAAGTATCTAACTTTACAGTTTTCAGTTTGAAATGTTCACAATTTACGGTTCGAAACTGAAACTTCGTAAGATCAATACAACACAAAAATTTGGGCGTGTCTACGGGAAAATTTCAGTATCTTTATCGTTATGTTTTGTTCCTGTTTTAACCGACGACAAGATCACTCCTTATTCCAGCAATATTTTATAAAACCGACGTAGTGTTGTAGAAATAATCGTAATTATCACATTAGTGATATCTTTTTATGGAAGCATCAAAACAACGTATAACTCCAAATAAACCAACGCGGAAGTTTAAGCGAAACTGGAATTTGCGAATAGGTTGCATTACAATGCCGGCTTAGTTCTAAAATCGGTTCGGTTCGGACCCATAGGTATATTGTACACAAAGTTACTCGATTGACACTTTGTAAATAACATGTTCCCGGCATCAAAGGTTAAACGCTCAACGTTTAAACGGTTCTTTGCGGATACAAAAACCGAACGAAAACTTAATCTCATTTTAAGTGTTAAGTTAATAATGCTATGGTTAAAGGCAATCAAGCTGATAAGTAATCAGTAGAGTTGTAAGAGTAACGCGCGACCCTACCCGGTATATTTATGGTTAAGCAACAATATCCAAAAGTTAGAAATTGAAATGGGCGTTGGATAAATTAGGATTTTATTAAATCTTGTAGGGGATGTAGAGGTAGCGAAAAAGCACCGCGAGGACGGTTACAAACGAGTTTTAACCTTATTACCCTGTAATATAGTTTAATACCTCCCGAGATTGATAAGAGGCTTGTAGCTCCTGACATAGTACCCGCAAAATACGTAAAGGAACGATGGTTGTTAAACGTTTCAAGGAAGTATTATGATAAATAAATGCTTCCGAGAAATATTGAATATAATAGTGATAAGTATAATTTATAATATTAAAACAGGCCACTTAAGAAAAACTGGCCAAGTGCGAGTCGGACTCGCGCACCGAGGGTTCCGTACAAACCTGCAGGTATTCACGGTTTATGCATAAGGTTTATGTTTATGTTTTTTTTTTTTTTAATTTTTATATTTGGGTTGACTGAATGAAAGGTAAATTGTGGTTTACGATTTATGACGTATTAAAAAAAACTACTTTTCTAGATCTCGTTCAAACCAATTTTCGGTGGAAGTTTACATGGTAATATACATCATATATTTTTTTTAGTTTTATCATTCCCTTATTTTAGAAGTTACGGGGGGGGGGGGGACACACATTTTACGACAGACAGACAGACAGACATGACGAATCTATAAGGGTTCCGTTTTTTGCCATTTGGCAACGGAACCCTAAAAATGCGTTTATCTGAAAAAATAGACGTGTGTAAATAGATTGTGTGCTACTTACGCTGATTTATTTATGTTATTCACTTGCGCATTAAAACTTATAGAAAAAAGCTTTTTCACTATCAAATCACATAAACGAGCAAAATCTAAAAAAATCGTATAATTTTGGCATTATGTCGTATGATGTCGATTTTATGTAGACTTTTAAATGGTTCTAAAAACGGGCACACAAGAAAATTAAAAAGAAATACGTTTTCGCAAAATATCTCCTAGGTTTCTCAGGGTAAATTTTTCTATTGAATATGGGTACTTAGATTTAGATTTGAGAAAAAAAAAAACACGGCAATTCATGCCCAAAACTTGAGTTTTTAAAGAGCTTTTGGTCCCGGTGAAGGACCTAGGATCTGAAGTAGAAAGTAATCAAATATATCCCAAGTATTTCTCCTTATATACCCTTACAAGCGATATTCCGTTCAACTTCAAACACTCAAGCGGACTTGAAAGCGATTTACGTTGAATGACGGGTTGATGGTTTTACACCTATGGATCGGCATTGTTCAGAATGAGCTTACGGGAAGAAGTGTTTTTTCTTTTGTTGCAGCTTCAACGAGGTTTTCGGACAGCGTAGTGTTCTAACAGCGATGCCTAACGATGATGAAAAAAATAAAAAGCTTTCATTATATGGAAAATTTGGCGATATTATGGTAAAGTGCAAAGAGAACGCTGCTGCCCATTCTCTATTAAGTCCCTTAGTGGTCTTTTACGACACCCAGGCCACGGGAAGAAATGGGGTTGGGCTCTTCTTTACGCCCGGCTTGCCAAACGTGGCGATTATGGCTAAGCCCCCAAAATTGGGGAAACCTAATATCCAGCAGTAGGCGTCTTACGGCTGAAAGGATGATGATAATGCAGCTCTTTTCTGACTTTAAGAAGAAGGAATTATCGTTATTTTTTGCTAAAAATAAATATGAAACACCTGTTTATAAAAGTAATTTTTACTCTTCAGCAAACAACATATTCTCAATGGGTTATACAATTTCCAATTAATATTATATACCTACTTGTTGATCCCAAATCCTATATAACATGCTATTTGTATTGAAATATGCGTTCTATCTTTATAGACTTAATGCATATTTTTATACAAATAGATGGGGTTGATTTAGGGCGTATTTCACCTATGAACTGCAATGCGATCGGTATATAACATTTTCTGTGTGTTGCCTAACGTAAAGAATAGCACCATCCCATTTCTTCCTGTGGGTGTCGAGAGGCGACTAAAGGACTTACTAGAGAATGGGCAACAGCGTTCTCTATGCATTTTACCACCATACTGCGATCACCAACCCACTTGCCATGCGTGGCGATTATGGCGAACCCCTTCTTTTTGGGGAAGCCTATGTCCAGCAGTGGACGTCTTTCGGCTGAAATGATGATGACGATGGCCACCAGATGAATGAAAAATAATTTATTTGATTTTATTCCCCATATAACTAAACAGTTGTAGTCCCGTGATTACTTAATTATAGTACAACATGCAGCAAATCGGCTTGCTTTATGGATCAATGGAGCTAACCACCCCATCTAACCTTGAACCGTAACCTTGATTAATTAATAGTAACAGCTAGTGCGATTTCCAATTAGTTTACTGAATGGATAGATACAGTGTTATATAAGCAGTAGTTATCAACATGTCTCTATTAATATCAGTCATAACCGGTATGCAATATCATTGGTGACATTCAATTGAATTTGCTTGCGTTGTAAATATGAATATCACTGATATTATCATTTCACCTTTACACAAGGTGGACACGATAATACGACAGTAAATTGAACTTCACTACATTGTTTAAAACAAAGTCGCTTCCCTCTGTCTGTCCCTGTCTGTCTGTCATGTATACTTAGATCTATAAAACTCCGCAACGGATTTTGATGCGGTTTTTTAATAGATAGAATGATACAAGAGGTAAGTTTATACGTATAATATGCGGGCCAATCCGCTGGCAAAAGCTAGTTATAGATAAATCCGGTGCAATTGAATTATCAGTGTGCATAGAAAATTCAATAAAATACTTTCATTGGTTTAATTATCACGGCCACCTGCCAGTCTTACTAGTCGACTTGCACATATTAATTCGCCCATCTCAGGCGATCATCTTTAGTAATTTTTTTCTATAGGCGACTCGAAAGTTAATTAATGTGTGGACGAATCAATAATTCCAGGAACAAGTGTTAGGCAACTTATTACATAGTTTTGTAGTTTATGTAATAAAGTAAGTGTACTCTTCTCTTAACTTTCCGTTGTTTCCGTTCCGTTTAACGTTTTATTCAAAAGGTTCCAACTGTCTAAAATTTCGTCGACTTACTCTCAAATAAATTACCTTCGTACGCATTGCCTATAGAAAATATTACATTACTTAAAAATGACGAGTCACCTGATTCGGGTGGTTTAATGTGCAAGTCGACTAGACAGCCGGCCAGTCAGCTGATCAGCAAAAGCCGTGGTCGGCCAATCACTATTAAGTATTTGATTTGCTCGAAAAAATCCCTATTATAAAATTGTTATGATTTATTAGATATATTCAAAATACTCCTGGGCAATATTGCCAGTGTTTTCAATCACTGTCCTCTCCTCTTTGTTTTATCAGATGATAGAATTCCTTCCTATTTTTTAATAACCTTCCCACCACTTATAAAATAATACCACGGCCAATGTGCGGTATCTAAATAAAGGGCTCGAGACAATGTTTAAAAAAAAAATAACACAGCGGAACGTCGAATTTAAAAAAAGAAAATACCCGAAAGTCACAAAAAAGCTCTAAACAAAACTCACTATTCAAGCTTGCTATCGGATAGGCATCCGATGCCATGTACACCAAAACTTCCACGAATGGCATCAGCCTGATTGAAAAGTGAGCTATTCAGAAACTTTTTAGTTTGAGTCGGGCTTTTTTAAATGACCTGGTCATCAATCAAAAATCCGGTGGAGGCCTTAGTAAAAAATAAATAAAAAAACGTTATTGGTAGCTGACAATGTTGCATGCCAGAAAGATTATTGTGAATTATTTCTACGACCCTTAATCAAGTCAGTATCCTGTTACATAAGTTGTCGGGAAATAGATATTTCATAAGTGGTCTACCAGCACTATTTCGTACCTACTCCTTTGCTTAACCATTCGGGAGTTACAAGCGTGATATAATATTATGTATCAATCTAACATCAGCTTCCTGTCTATGTCCTAGGGTGACACCATTTCTTCCTCCATTATGGAGAAAATGGAACCATTATTTTTCTCTTCATCTGTCTCCCTACAAAACAAAATACCTCTCTATTCATTCAAATCAATTAGTACGTTTCTCCAAATAAATACAAAACTGTGGTAGTAAATCGCAAGAGCTTTCAATAATATTGTTCAACCCATTTCATTGCTCTGTTTTTGTGAATAGTATTGTATGTAAAAGCAAGAAAGAAAGTATTTTTTATTAATATTTTCCCATAGTCATCAACAACGGGCAAGTAAATCATTTTACATCAGATAAACTTCAACTGGTTCAGAATCAGATGTTCAAAAGAATTTAAAACATAAAGTACTTAAAAAATTATCTGACAAGTGTCACAGTAAACATAAAACAGCTAACTTTTGAGCAATTTTAATACCCAAATTAAGTAGACCGCAAGATACAATTTAAACTTCAATGAAAAGAATAAAATCTTAACATTTCCTGAATGTTGGGATAACGCGAAATCTGATACTGCATCTGTATGGACATCTTATTTAATTATTTATTACCTATGCTGAAGAAATAATAAAAAAACGAACCGTTTGAAACGAAATTTTAATTCCTGCACATTTTCATGATGTGAATATTTTCATAATTATGCATTAGATTTTGTTGAAATATTTTTAGTTGGTTGGTGGTTTTTTTTTTTAGTTTATGTACGGATTCTGTTTAACTTGTTACATCAAACTTTATGAAATACCTGTTCTGCGTTTGCCAATTAGTCCCCAAACATGTTAAGAAACAGGTTTGTGTTTTTGTTAAAATAACTATAATACCCACTGATTAAGTTCGGTATGCGCTTTTCAGTTTCATGAGTGTTTCAAAAGAAATACTCATTGTAAAATCGATTTAATGCACTCTGATATAACGTTGATATTTGTTAAAGTGGATAACCTTTTTCCACCAACTAATACCTACCTAATTATTGCGTATCAGACACCTAACTTCATGAAACGAAACACAGTATATTTTATTAACTCTCCTTTCATTAAAAGCAGAACAATGGTGCTTTTAGTATTAGGAGCTAATGTAGGTCACCGTAATGAATAGCGAAACTTATAATGCTCACCACCCGCACCCGTTCGTCTGTAATATTAATTGAGATACGTTTTCCCACAGCTTTTGAACTTGCATTTTAAGGACAAAAGAAAATTCTGCGTTCAGAATGCGCTACCGACGCCCACATTGAAGGCATTTCACAGTTGTGGTTTAAAAATAAAAATGAAGACGGATATCTTCAATATCCTACTGGCCAACCGCAACCGCCATTTCTAATACAACAAAGGGCACTGAGCACTCTGGCTGGAGAATAGTATAAACCGTTTTACGGCAATAGGCTTGCGCTTGATTAATTGAAGTTGGCGCAGTGGGCTTCCGCTCATCGGAAGCACTGCATTCTGTGGGCTATTCAATTTCTACAATTATTTTACTGAAGTGCATCTTCAATAGAGGAGGTAAGCTCTGAGAAATTAATCAGGAAAATCCTAGCCTCAACACTGATTAATTTTGATGTGCCGTGCTTCACCGAGGCTATAGATGCCTGGGACTCGCTTGCCCGAACACTGAGCTACCCGATAATCCATTTTCCCAGAGACGGTGGGATGAGCCGCTCTGCAGAGTAGTACAAGACAATTTGCTCAACATGTCTGCTACTACTGCAGAGCGTGCGCGCCTGCTGGCTGTGGGTAAGTGGGAATCGGGTTTATGGCTTCATGCACTACCGTCGTCGAATATAGGCACCTTGTTCGACGACACTACTTTCCGCCTCGCTGTTTCCCTACGTTTGGGAGCTCCGTGTTGTTCTCCTCATCGCTGTCACTGTGGCGAAGTTATCACTAGTCTAGGACACCACGGCCTATCTTGCAGCCGAAGTGCGGGTCGATTAGCGCGGCACGCAAACATTAATGACATCATCCGACGAGCTCTTGTGACCGTCGGCGTCCCAGCTGTATTAGAACCCACTGGCTTAGCACGCGACGATGGCAAGAGACCGGACGGTATGTCTTTATTTCCATGGAAAGTGGGTAGGCCTTTACTGTGGGATGCGACGTGCGTCGATAGTCTTGCGCCATCCCATCTTCCTGGCACGGCGTGCTGTGCTGGTGCCGCTGCTGCGGCTGCGGAAAACCTCAAGCGGCATAAGTATACCTTATTGGTCATTATATTTTTGAGCCGTTTGGGGATGAAACGCTCGGGCCGTGGGGTCCGAGTGCTCTTAGCCTATTTAAAGACATTTCTAAACGGCTGGTGGACACTTCCCGTGACCCAAGTGCTGGTTTTTACCTTGGCTAGAGGTTAAGCATTGCCATACAACGTGGTAATGCCGCCAGTCTCTTGGGTACACTACCAGTCGACAGCGATGCGGATGATATTTCGACGCTATTTTTTTAATTTGTAAATAGTTTTAGTTAGTTTAGGTTATAATTTTTTTTCTTTATTAATTAAAATCTGTAATCCATATACCAAACTATGTTAATAGAGGAGGTTGACAATAAAAACTATGCCAAATAGGTCACATTCACGAAAGTTATACAGCGTAAAAGCGATGATGATGCCGTTTTAACTGCTGTCGTATATCACACTCAAAGTTTTTAGAATAGGCCAGTAAGAAAAGCAGCCGATAAAATAGTTATTTGTGCAACCAGAGAGCAAAGTCGTTTTTTGCTGCGAATGCTGATTTTGAATCCTGAGTGTGGCGAGGGATTCAAAGGCACGAGATGCAAAAAACTTTGCTCTCGTGTAACACACATAACTTTTCACTTCAGCAGCGAGAACACTTTAGGAGATAAAATAATAAACAGGAATAGATTGAAATAGTTATTTGTGCAACAAGAGAGCTGTCGTTTTTTGCTGCAAGTGCTGATTTTGAATCCTGAGTATGGTGAGGGATTCAAAGGCACGAGATGCAAAAAACTTTGCTCTCGTGTAACACACGTAACTTTTCACTTCAGCAGCGAGAACACCATAAGAGATAAAATAATAAACAGGAATAGATTGAAATAACTATTTATTGTGAATCAAAATAATTAATATTGTAGGTAGAGGTAACAACTCAATAAAATGGAACATTTTAAAAGTTTAAAGTAAAATTACTGCAATTCTGCAAATTAAAAGTAACAGATTTATTTGGCAACGTTATTGTTGCATTGAGTTTAGTTGAGAAGGAACAACGGTGCACGTTGGTGACTCAAAGTTCAAATTCAAAATTGTTTATTCATCATAAAAGCATTGTAGTACAGTTTAAAGGGTTGACAAATTGAGTGTACTAAAACTACAACTGAAGTGGTGGTGAGGTGCTGCATTCCCAGCTAAGTTATAGAATAACCTGTATAAGGGAGTACAGTACCAGTCCCCATTGGATATCATAACTGTATTGTAGACAGTATTGACGATACTTCTACTACAATTTTATGACTAAAGTTTAATACATAAACTCTGATCGGCTTTCTGACTGTGCGTCGTTGGAAGTGGATGGGCATGGGTGAAACCAAGGATCCGAGGTCGAATTCAGACTTATTGTTTCCACTATACGCTTACAGATTTTCGACTTATTTTCTATTGAGTCTTCAATATAGCCTTCTGCAACCGTATTGGACTTCCACCCGCCGTAACGTTTTAACGTGGTGAGATCGGCTCCGGAATCAGCCAAGAGCGTTGCCGAAGTTCTCCGAAAGAGTGATCCGTGTATAGCGGAGGCTCTTCCGGTTTTAAGAAAGTGGCAATTTCTCGCGGTATAGCACCTATTTTATTTACTCCCATAGGCTGTCTTGAGTATTTATTATTATGGTATTGTATGAAAAATCGGTCGGTTTTTATATTGGCTGGACGTAAATGTTGGTATTTTTCTACAATAGTTACATATTCTTCGCGTACGACAAAAGACCTGTCAAGGTTCGTCTTCGTATTTTTCAATTTTACTAACAGTAATTTATCTGAATGCTTTTCGATATTATTAACTGTTAGCTGTAAAAGCTCGTTATTGCGACACGCTCCACTAGTTCCTATGATCAGTACAACCTATAATGAAAATATTACGTAATTAATATGCATAATTTTACATTTACAGCATCTTTTACTTATCTTATTAAATATTTTAATAGTATTGCTAAGCCAGACTAGGATTCATTGCGCCTCCAAAAATTAGTAGTAGGCAGTAAGTACCTTTATACAAAACAGTCTACGCACAAATTTTAATAACTAACAACATAGATTCATAGGTACCACTTACTTTAGCGGCAAGAAATTGCAGTCCGGAGCTGCAATAAGACATTTTTCTATGTTAAGGGCCGTAATTTTTTTTGACTTTTTAGCCTTATGCCCAACTGACATTCTTTTTAGAAAAGATACGAGTTTTGCGTATGTTGCAATATGCACGTTATGTTTTTTTTTAAAGTAGCTTTCAACATTGAGTAAATACTCCACATTGTAGATGAACGCCTCGTCGGTGATACATCTAAAAAATAAGATAGCAACACCGTCTCCGAAAAACTGCTTGCGCCCTTGTAAGTCTCCATTCATTGAAGACATGGTATGCTTTCAGATATTTCTCGCGAGACTTCTCAGGTACGAAACTTAATTCTGCATGAATAACTTGTAAAATATTTACGTAACATTATTGAAAATAGAAATAAATATTTACAGGTTAAATATCAGTTTTATTTGCAGTAAATACTTATTTTCGTTTAAATACAACAACAAGTTAAAAATTCAATAAATTACATTAAAAGACATAATAAAATTATCTTTTTGAAAAATTTCTTTAGTTAGTACAAATTTCCGAACGTGTTTGTCTTTGAGGTCGAATTCAAATCGGAACTTCGAAAGGGCTGGTCTTTGTCTCTCTCTCTTTTTAATGGCGGGAAAGAGATAGAGTGTAAATGTTTCGAATTGTATGATTAACCCAAGGCTGAATAAGATATTCACGGTTTTCTGAAAACAAAAATTAAAAAGTTACTTTGTCTCACTCAGTGAGCAAAATCACATTTTGCTCACTGATTTCAGGCAGCAAAACCTACATGTTTGAGCTACTGAAGTGAAAAATGTATTTTAAATTTCGAACTCGAAACTCTTTGGGAATTTGTAGATGTGTAATGAATTCAGGTCATTTGTTTTTACAAATTGGCGGCAATTAAAAAATATGTATCGTGCGTCGAAATAGATTTGACTAGAGACAATTTTCGAATCCCCGGAAGACATCCAGCTACCACTATCACCGACAATTGGACCTGGCAACATATAACACGCGTACACTTCGGACCGAAGAGAAGATCGCCGAACTGGAGGAAGAATTGAGCAGGTTACGATGGGATATAGTAGGGTTATCTGAAGTCCGAAGAGAAGGGGAGGACTCAATAATCCTCAAATCCGGAAACCTGCTCTATTTCAGGGAGGGCGACCAGCAGTCCCAAGGTGGTGTCGAGTTTATCGTCCATAAGTGTCTTGTGAGCAACGTGGTGAAGATCAAGAATGTGTCAACCAGAGTGGCGTACCTTATACTCAGAATATCCGCAAGGTATTTGCTGAAGGTCATACAGGTGTACGCCCCGACCTCGTCACACCCCGACGATGAGGTGGAAATCATGTATGAGGATATTTACGGAGCCATGCATCGGTTCGAAAACTCACTTCACCGTTGTCATGGGGGACTTCAACGCGAAACTGGGCTAGCGAGGCACAGTGTGGGATTTGACTTTAGTTGCGGACATCCTGTTTTATGCGTTTTTCTGAGAGATAACATTGAAAAAAAACTCCAATTAAAACTGCCATTGATGTATCTGTCATAGTTTTGTAGTAATTCAGAAAACAATGAAAAATCCATAGAAATCATAGAAACAATTTTTCTTCTTTCTTTTATGTTTTTTTTTACTAAATGTTTATTGGTTTGATAGCAAATGTACTTTATGAACCAACCAATCCACCAAAACCTACAATATTGCGCTATTCTAGGCAAAAAAATAGTTTTACTATGATTTCATTTTATTTTTTTATCTAGTCACTATTTACATGGTCGCGTTTTTTTTCAGTGTCAATATGTTAACTACATTAATTACTATTATTATAAAAAAAACCAGATGCGACAGACACACGATAACAGAAATATTGAATTTTAAAATTTTATGTTAGGGTTGCCACTGACAAGCGCCTGCTATTTTATTACACGCAATATTTCAAACAAGCTTTCTTAGCATTACTTAGTAGGCGTTTAAGTCGTGTGGAAAATAAATTTAGGTAAGTTGGCCGCGTAATGTAATAGTATGTACTTATGTCTGAAGCATTATTAATATTTTCTGATTTCAGTTTTTTCCCTTAAAATTGCGTTTATGTGTTTATTTTAAACAATGAATAATAGTGTAACTTCGACATATTATATATTTCTAGAAATCTATACATAAAGAGTTAAAAAATAACTCTTGCATCTTCTTATCGTGTGATGGAATGTTCCATCTAGTGTCAAGAGTTGTTTATGCCGCCTTTTAAGGCCTCTGTCATAGCTCAAGTTATCTTCGATGAAGGATACTAACAGTCCTTTCGATACTGTCGTCCTCTGAAGATTCAATACCGCGCAGAGAATAAAGAACTAATTATTGAGGAGAAAATGCGGGTAGAGGACGAAATAAAAAAAATTACCCCACTATATGCTGAAACGGACGAAGGCCAAATTGTTATCGCTGATTCGCAATTACATCTTACCATTATAGATGGCAAAGTCTTTAATGTAATTACAGGGACAACTTCCCAGCAACGCTGTGCTTATTGTGGAGCTACATCCACAGAATTTAACAACTTGGATCTTATCAATAACAAGCCTGTCAATCCAGAAACTTTGCGATATGGTTTAAGTCCTCTACATGCATGGATCAGAATTTTGAGTTTTTACTGCACTTGGGCTACAAAACTGATCCGGCAATTATGAAGTGGAGAATAAGTAAAAACTCACCTGAAGCCAGAATTGTAGAGGAGCGCAAGAATACAATACAGGGTAAAATAAGAGACAAAATGTCACTGTTGGTCGATGTCGTTCGTCCTAATTCAGGGACGACGAACGACGGGAACACCGCGCGAACAGCATTATCGGACCAATATCGGGAAACATTTGCAGAGATCTTAGGCGTAGAATCGTGGCTGGTAAATGACCTGCATACTATTTTGGTAGCACTTTCAAGTGGGCTGATGATCGATGCCGAAAAATTTGACCAGCTATGTCAGTCTATTGCTACAAGATAATATGCAAACATATAGCTGGTACTACATGCCCGTTACGGTACATAAAATTTTAATACACGGTAAGCAAATCATAGAATGCTGTCCATTACCAATAGGCATGTTATCTGAATAAGCAGGTGAGTCTCGAAACAAGTTCTGGCGGTATGACCGTCTGCACCACACTCGGAAACTAGACCGAAGAACCACGATTTTAGATTTATTTCACCGGGCACTAGAGTCATCAGACCCGTACATATCTTCTTTATCGCTTAAAGCTCGCCAAAAGCAAAAAAACCTCTGCCAAAAAAAGTATTAAATATATTAAAACTCACAACAGAAAACGTACGTTATTTCGAATTTGAGTGTGAGCATAATAGAGAAGATGATGGAGATTCCCTTTGTTTAACTACAGAAGAAACTTTAATACAATCAGATAATGAAGATGATTTGTAAATGTAGGTACCTACTTACAGTATGCTAATATACTATATTTATCTAAATTTTATGACAAAAAAGTTTATGACAACCCTATTTCCATAGAAATTATAAAAAACCTTAGAAACGCAATATCTCCAACATCGCGCAAGCTAGTTATATGGATTTTTGTCACGATTTAGTAGAAACATAACCGTATTGAATTTTTGTTAAAAAAAATGCGACAATAACATAGATAATTTCTAATTTTTATTTTTTCAAAATTTTGAAATGTTTTTTTTTCTCTCGTTTTTCTTCACTTATGGGATTGAAATTTTCACACTAGTAGCATTGTAAACTAGCAGATGGTTTGATTTTTTTACAAAGAGAAATATCACTTTTTTCGGGAAATATGACTGAAAACGTTTTTCGTAGAAATCCACGACTTAAATGAAAAAAAAAATATATCTGCAGATCTAATTGAAATTTTCAAAAAAGTATTACTTTAAACGGTCTGGGATGACTAGGGCTACTTAAATCCAACATAAAATGATAGTGTCCGCAACTAAGGTCAAATCCCACACTGTGCGAGGCGATGATGAGTTGAGAGTGGGGCAATTTGGAGTTGGACGTCGCAACCACCGGGGTCATCTACTGGGTGGCTTATGTATGGAGAAGGAAGGCCTCTTTATGGTGAATTCCTTCTTCAGAAAACGTGAGCACAGGAAGTGGACCTGGCCGGACAAGATTGACTTAATTATGTCCACGTAGAAGCAAATATTCAATGACGTCTCAGTGACCAACGCGGTGAAAACTGGTAGTGATCACCGCATGGTAAGAGGCACATTGAATATCAATATGAAGCTAGAAAGATCTCGGCTGATGAAGTCAACGCTCCGTCCAACATCGATCCAACTTCAAAACCCGGAAAGCTTTCAGCTCGAACTCCAGAATCGTTTTCAGTGCCTAGGGAGCTCCATGGACGATTTTAACAATGGGATCGTGGAAACTATCCATACGGTCGAGTCTAAGTTCTTCAAGACCCGCCCTACTAATAAGAAAATAAACTCTCAGATCTAACATTACAGCTCATGGAACAGAGGCGCGGTATGATCCTGCAGTCTTCAAAAGCTGAGCTTGAGTACAGGCAGCTCAATAGACGGATCTCTAAGTCCTTCAAAAGCGACCTTCGCCGCTATAACACAGAGTGAATCAAGGACTCGATAGAGCGGAATAAAAGCTTCAAGGTCTTCACTAAGGATCTGTCTATTGGGCAGAGCCAGCTTACGAAACTGAAGACCCATGATGGCAGGGTCGTATCCGCCAAACCTGAGCTGTTTAAGGAGATTGAGAGGTTATATACACGTCAACAAGTAACCCCGTTAAAAATCTGGCAAATGACACAAGAGCTAGGTTGACATTACAACAAAGACATCCCGGACGTCAGCTTGTACGAGATTCGGATGGCTCTGAAGCAGCTCAAAAACAACAATGCGCCGGGTGATGAAGGAATTACGGCTGAACTCCTGAAGGCCGGAGGGAAACTCGTTCTTAAGGCCCTTCAGAAACTGTTTAATTCCGTCATACATAGAACAAAGGTGCGGTGGTACTTTTCTTTAAGAAGGGTGATAATGCCTTACTTAAGAATTATAGGCCCATCTCACTTCTGAGCCATGTCTACAACCTGTTTTCAAGAGTCATCACGACCGTCTAGCGCGCAGGTTTGGCGACTTCCAGCCTCCCAAACAAGCCGGATTCCGTAAAGGCTTTAGCACCGTAGACCACATACACACGCTGCGGCAGGTTATACAGAAGACCGATGAGTTTAACCCGCCTCTCTGTTTAGTGTTTGTGGATTACGAAAAAGCCTTCGATTCGGTCGAAACCTGGGCTGTACTGCAGTCTCTTCAACGGTGCCAGATCGACTATCGGTACATCGAGGTGCTGAAGTGTCTGTACGAAAACGCCACTATGTCAGTCCGACTTCAGGACCAGACCTTGAAACCTATCCTTCTGCAGCGAGGGGTGAGACAGGGAGACGTTATTTATCCGAAACTGTTCACCGCTGCACTGGAGGATGTCTTCAAGGTTCTGGACTGGAAAGGGGCTGGCATCAACATTAATGGCAAGTACATCACTCACCTTCGGTTTGCCGATGGTATACTTGTCATGGCTGAGACTATGAAGGGCCTCAGTACAATGCTCGATGACCTCAGTAGAGCTTCCGAAATAGTGGGTCTCAAGATGCACATGGACAAGACAAAGGTCATGTCCAATGCTCATGTGATACCCACTCCAGTGAAGATCGGAGACGCTACACTCGAAGTTGTGGACGAATATACGTACCTAGGACAGACTGTCCAGTTAGGTAGGTCCAACTTCGAGAAAGAGGTCAATCGTCGAACCCGACTCAGCTGCGTTCGGGAAGCTACGCAATATCTTCTCATCCCACATACCGCAGTGTCTCAAGACGAAAGTCTTTGACCAGTGTGTGTTGCCAGTGATGACCTATGGAACTGAAACGTGGTCGCTCACAATGAGCCTTATTAGAAGGCTGAAAGTCACCCAAAGGGCGATAGAGAGGGCTTTGATTGGAGTTTCCCTACGCGATCGAATCAGAAATAAAGAGATCCGTAGGAGAACCAAGGTAACCGACATAGCCCGAAGAATTGCTAAAGTAGCAGTGGACAGAGCACATTGCTCATAGAACAGATGGCCAATGGGGCCGAAAGGATCTGGAGTGGCGACTGTGTACGGGAAGACGTATAGTTGGAAGGCCTCCAACAAGGTGGACCGATGACCTTGTGAAGGCGTCAGGAATCCGCTGGATGCGGGAAGCACAAAACCGGTCGAAGTGACGGAGCTTGGGGGAGGCCTATGTCCAGCAGTGGACGTTTTTCGGCTGAAATGATGATGATAAATGAGTTTAAACGTGGTCGAAGCATACTCTTTATTTTCTTAAAACTTTCAGTGTCCCCCACGTAGATGTTCTCTAAAGCGCAGTATAAAGTAGCGACTTTATACTGGTTAAGAAGACTAGAGCAAAAAATAACTGCACAGCAACACGAATTACTGTAGTTTGTTAAAAGAACCTTCACATTCTATATTAATATTAAATTTTGACTGCATCATATTACTTCCTAAAGTTGTTGAATCTCAACAAGTTTGGGAAATAATATAACTAAGTTAGTATCGCTTGGAGTCGTGTTTAGTGCCGAGCTAAATGTGATAAAACTACATACTTCATAAAACTCTCTTGCGAGAAATTGTTTCGGAATATATCTTTTCCTCACTTTTGCTACGAATAATATTGAGAGATCGCAGTCAGTAAATATTTATAAATCTCGATAACCACCGTCATATTTCTTGAAATATTTATTTTATTTATATTGTTAAAAGCGTATCGTAACGACACTTCTCGGTTGCAGCTGTGAATGTACGTGATATAATAAAGTATAAGACATATATAATATATGGTATCTATAAACATTAGTTAGCACAAACTTTGGCCAGGCGGTATTTCTTTCAATGTCACAAAACTGTCCAATTACAAGATCAACACGAAAACATGTTTCAAGCCAAAGTCTAACAAAGCACGCAACAGGTAACATTTTTATGTAGATCACGGTCATAGACTTAGCGTGTGCCAAATTTTGTTCGTGATTGAAACTCTCTCTAAAAACTTTACAGTGAATAAAAATCCATTCACTTCGTTTCTTCAATACTACAAGTTCATGGTATCGGTACAGTATCGTCTCCCGTCCATCGTTAAATAGTTACACAGCGTGGCAGGGACATTGTAAGACGACGAGTTAAGCCGATTATTAAAAAGAAAAAACTGTTGTACCATACATTTTGTCCTTTTTTTCCGTGTGGTGCCAGACGAAAGAAAAGCGCCATCCGTTTTCTTCCCGTGGGTGCCGTAAAAGGCAACTAAGAGACTTACTAGAGAATGAGCAGGCATGGGCAGGCAGGCATGGCATGGCTCTATGCGTTTTACCAACATACTGCGATTGCCACATGGAACATATTCGGAACATGCTAAAGATTTCCTATAAAATTTAGCTAGCTAATACTCGGGGTGAAATTTGGCAACTCAAATAATATTTATAGCTTTTGGAAATCTACGGTGCGTAGGTACGCGTGTGTCTCCACAGATAATGGCTCACCTCCCATCTTGCACCGCACGTCCTGTCACCGGCAAACGTGAGGACCTTATGGCTGTGTCAGCAAACGGTATTCGCGTTGTTGAATTGTGGGTTGTAATTAATGCCGTCTAAATCAAGTTCGAAAAAAAAATGTAAGTAGTTATTGTTTGAAATACAACGTTGCGATATATTACGCTGAAAACAGAAAACTATTTATGTGGGATATAATAGGCTTGACATTGTTCAAGAACGCAGCTGTAGACTAAACAGATGTCTGAGTAAATAATAAAATTTATTAATGCTGCAATTATGGAGCTTCAATCAATATTCGTTTAGTAAAATCACGACAAGAAATTTTCTCTTTGATCTGATTAAAGATAAACCAGAATACTACTTTAACGAACGTTAAAGCACTTTTAAACACACTCACATTCACTCTCACTTACTGTGTCTCTTCACTTTTTTTATTATTCGAAATATATTTTTTATATTATATCAAATATATAAATAGTAATTTGTATTAATTGATTGAAAACGAAGACACAACAATATTAAAGAGAACCTGTAGTGTTTGTTAATATGTGTCGTTGAATTAAAACTTTAAAAGACTAATCAATATTTGCAGAAAAATTACAGGGATGTACGAGATATAATTATAATAAAGCGAAAATACAAAACCGCAGACACCGACAACCGAAATTATAGTTATTTTTCACTTTGTTGTAAGTATTTGTATTGAAAGTCATTGGTCTTTTTTGGATAAAAGTTTTTTATGTTAATAGACCATATATACATAGCTCAATCAAATATTTTAATCCTACTATAAATTGACATAATTAAAATAGATTAAAAATAATTCATTTGTCAAATTAAAATCGCAATTTCAATAACAACAATGGACTGAGTTATTATTTCACCATAAAGATGACTTGATTCTGAATCCACCATGAGATTTTTGATTCGTCTTCATGGCGAAGAAAGGCAAGTAACTGATCATAGAAGCAATTCAGGACGAGCAACGATTGATACTAACCACAACACAAATAACTAATATGGTTCGACATTACGTAGAGCATGGCTTCACACGCGTCGGCGTCAAATCGTAAGTGTAACTTTAGGACTATATTATAATCGGGTATGATGCAAAATAAACAGTATCCCACAATGAACCTGGTAGCAAACCAGTCAATTTATGGGATGAATAGGCCATGACGACGTCGGAGAACTGACGTCGATAAAAAATAGGCTATTGCGAATAATTATGTGTGATGAAGAGATACGAAGAGGTGATGTTGCCTACTGTGCGCATTTTACATCCTGCAGCAGAATTTCTCAAATTGAGTAATTTCAGGAAATATACCTATACACACGGCTCAGTATTCTATAGTTCTACATCCACCGGGTAATGTCACAGTGGACGCTGAGCTACGCCACTGAATGAGATGAATGCATGTCATTTAATGACCTGGTCGGTCAGCATAGATGATCCCGATTGAAAGTCTGTGAGGCCGATCTAGTTGTTCAAAGCTGGAATTGCCCGAAGATCTTAGATCACATTGTACACGAATATTTGTGATGATGTTATCAGGGAGACTGAGTCATGCGCGCGCCTGATTTTATCTATGTGAGGTAGACTATGTGTCGTCATAGCAGATGATGAAGGAATAAGTTGTTGATAGATATTAAATAATAAATTTTGTTACAAGATAAAGATGTTCTGAATCCCTATTTGATTATATTTATTCCTATTTTTGCATTTTTAGTAATAAGTTGGACCTCGCTTGGTTAATGTCCGTATGTGCCAGTTAATATTTGATTATTTTAAAAGTTTTCTTTACTGAAATGGTTTTCTATATCTACTCTAGAAAATCAATGCACTGTAACTAATCATATAAACATATATCATCACCTGCCTAGTCTATTCCCAACTATGTTGCGGTTGGCTTCCAGTCTAACCGGATGCAGGTGAGTACCAGTATTCTACATGGAGCGACTGCCTATCAGACCTCCTCAACCCAGTTTCTGGGTACGATACCCTTTGGTAAGACTGGTTGTCAAACTTTCTGACGATCCGTAACGACTGTCTAAGATCTACGAAAACGTGCTTAACGTGCTTTCCGTAGCACGGAAGGGTCCTGGTATATAAAGATGTTCACACATCCACGGACCAACCGCGGCAAGCGAACCTTAACCTGACTGATCGACCCGTGCGGCTGTTAATACTCAGCCACAAAACCTCTCAAATCACAGATATATATCATAATTATAAACCTTAACCGGGTAACCATTTTCAGGTCGCGACTTGACTCTTGGAGTGTATCTTATTCAGTCTTGAGCAATTAATTCCACAGGAACTTCTATTTTGGGATTCCCATTTTATGTCTATTTTACTTAATAATCTCGTTATCCTAGCTTCAAAAACTAGCCTCATATAAGCCCGGAACATTTTCACGAAAGCTAGAAAAATATTTCTCGTAATAAATAGCACCAAAGGTATCTCAGTTTAAGCTGGCTCGTGATTTAATCCCTGACCTAGTAGTAGCCAACTTAGTAGAAATGAACGATGTTTTAGTGAAGATAAAGTATGATTGCTACCCAACCTTGGGACAACCACATTTCTCTAGATTATGTATTTGTTTTTCAACTTTCCTAACTAAACGTCAACATTTTGTTTTAAAACTCACGCCAAGTTGAAACTTTGTGACAAATGGCTGCGGTTTCACGGTTGTACAGTCAACGAATAAAGGTTCTGAATATTTTGTGATTGTCAGTTTTCTATACCTTATTATAGCTTTTAACTATCGGAACACTCATACTATTGTCTAGAAGTCTTAGAGGCAGAGTTGCTAGTAATCGCCAGAAAGATTCATTCATCTCTCTCTATATTTACCTTTTTTCAGCCAATTTTTATCACTTTTGTCACGTTTAGAAACTCAATGGACGCTCAATCGTTGAGAGATTAAACCACGACCGTTAGTTAATACTGCCAATACGAATGTAAAGTTAGGAATAACGCCCATGGACGTTCAAGCGGTGGAACATTTTCCAAAAACTGTCGGCCATTGTTATTTAGCTTGTCAATCATAAAGATAAAATGACGATAACAATGCTTTGACCCGCGCTTCGATGTTGTCATCGTGACATTTAAAACATGGTGGAAGTCACGCGATGCCATGTTACGAAGCTTGTTAATGATCATTTTGTCTATTTGTTTTAGGAGGATTTTTTCAAATATTTAAGCTATTTATTTAAACTGGCTATGGATAACAGGGTCAAGCGAACTGCAGGCAAATTGTCGTAATTAAAAACATTCAAAGTTCAGTCATAGTGTTATCTCGGTGACAAAATATGAATGGAAAGTCGACGTACTTTTGACAGATTAAGATTGAATCAGACTGTGAACGTTCTAAAAATTACAAGAATTGCCTATCAGTTCGCGTCAGGAATACCACGTTGCACTTCATACCTCAAGTACCGGATGTTGGAGAAAGCCAGACTATAGAAGCCAGATTAAAGTGGGAGTGAGCTGGATAAATAATGCCTTGAATTGACTGTGGACTCAGTGTTAGTTATTAAGTAACTACCGCCAACAACTACCGGGGTACCTGCCAACTCGACAATATAATCTATTAAATTCAACAGCTAATTTGCGAGCTGTATCTGTGTGGTTGTTTGTAACTCGCAAAAAGGACTCAACAGATTTGGAATGAAACAATGCAATAGATAGTTTTTAACCTGAACAAGTATAATTTTTATCCCGGATGTAATTTATGTAGTATATTTTTTATCTCGTGAGGTAATTTATAACATCCAAGCGGGCGAAGCTGAGCTATATAAGAGAGCTATATAAACATTAACAAGAGTTCTTTGTGCCGCTTGAATTACAAGTAATGAAACCAGCACAGGACACATAGGCCTCGCTAATGAATGTGTCAATACCCGAATCAGCACACAAAATCAACATCTAAACACGACTAACACTGTTCACTACAAAAATGCAAAAACTCATTTAAAAAATAAGAGGAATTTAATTCCCAGTTGCAAGCAGCATCCAGAAAATATTCGTAGCCGAAATGTAAACGACAGGCCAAATTGACAGAAAGAAAATTAAGAATTTATATTAAAACATTTTATGTTGTCGGTATTCTGCAGATATGATAAGAATATTTCCGAGTGGAAAACTTAAATATTGCATTGAGCATTTATAAAACCACATCAGACAAGTACATTCTTAATAAAGAGTTCCGTAGTTGGAATGAATTTCATAGTATTTCTCAAAAAAAGTTTATATTTAAGACGACTTGAGATCTATCCAACAATATCTCATACACTTCTGTGAACACTGATTATTTTGCATACTTTAATCAGTTAAATGTAAGGCCGCACCCCCAGGTACCGCTTCGGGTGGACGCCATCATGCGCGCGCGAGCACTCACGACGGGAGATGCAGTGGCCCGGGGTGGAGTCGTCTTGGCGGTGTCTCTAGACATGGCCAATGTCTCCAATACCCTGCTCTGGAGTTGCATCAGGAAGGCACTCCAGTATCTCTGAATCCGAGTCTACCTCTGTCGAGTGGTCAAGGCCTGTCTTATGGACTGGGCCGTCATCTTCCCCGGTAACCAGGGAGAGTGGAACAAGTGAGAGATGTCGTGCGGTTTCCCATAGGGATCAGTCCTAGGGCCACATCTGTGGGACATTGGTTACGACTGGGCGAGGCAGTCTCTGTGCGCAGGAGACGCCCCGGGCGTCGGGAGCCCAGAGCGCATTCCCGGCCACCGCAGGCACGGGTTTGCGGGTGGTGAGTAATGGGTAGCTCGGCTAGGCTCGACTAAGCCCAGGTCGCTGGCGTGTTGTGTTCCACGCGCGCCTCAAAGAGATATCAGCACAAATTGAAGGGGTCCTCTAGGGCCGATGCCTAACAAGGTCACAGATTTGTTCGATAGAGGCTGTGGCCCTGATACAGGCAACTGAAGGAACACGGGTGAGTTTTAGTCAGTAAAAGTCTGACATGCCCTCCTTCTCCGCCCAGAGCGGCAGCTTGATGATTTCCCACGCAAAAAAACCCTCCCTATCTAATGGAGTACCAACCCCACTTTTTTTTGGTTCGTAATTTCATTGTATAGCGGTTCATAGAATACACTTCCCGTCTTTTATAAATATCTATTGGTATGTTTATTATAAAATGTCTCCAAGTAAAATGGCTGTTATAAACGGACGAACATGACGAAATCTTATGATTTCTTATAGTTTCTTTTTTTGCTATTTGGCACCTTAAAAATATCAGGAGAATATATTTTGTTTTATGCAGCTGTCTACGTCATCACGGTCAATTTTGTGCATAATGTATACAACGGTTTCATTTTCTCATGGCCAGAGGGAATTCGCTTTAAGGAAATGTTTCTTGCTGTCTACCTGAGTTAATGTCTTCCATTGTTGTGTGTCGGTTCCATACGCTCGGTGGCATTGTTAAAGTGAAATTGATGAATGTGATGTTCGAATGAGTTGTTATCGCTCACTTGGTGAATTTTAAATTAGTTTAGTAGTGTAAATGTGTCAATGGCTGAATACGAAAATTGGATCTTAGCAAAATATTGACGTCACATGCTCACTTGTAGACAATCTAGAAAAGTAATATCAAAAAAAAAATTGTACTCGTGTTTGCCAAAACAAAGACGTTCCAAGTTATATTTATCAATGGAAGGGACTTATTTTTAATTGTATTGTGCAAAGGATCTGCACTTAAAATGATTTCATTACGTACACATATCCAACCTGTGCGAAGAATACAATGATAAAAAATTAAAATTTATTCCATCAACAACAATGAAACTCCAGAACCGTAGTACATGATAGTTATATACTTTTCAGAAATTGGTTGTTACTGGGAATTTGCGTTTTGAATAGATAAAGCTTTGGATTCCTAAGGAAGCGGTGAACGATCTCACAATAACGGCTTTCCAAATTCAGAGAGTTTTTAAAACCTACGTTTTTTAAAACATCATATTTCTGCTGCGAAACTATAGCAGTAAAACCGCAGCTCGCAGTAGCCATGACTTGTCCGTTGTATGACAAGCGAAGCAAAAGCTAAACTGCCTGTTCTAACGCACTGATTTGGTCATAATTGCTGATCTGCTCGGAAACCGGTTACATTTCAATTGACTCTCATGTTGTTCCTCTACTCGAATCGCAATACAATGTAGTAATGTTTCTTAGGGGTATTCGTAAAGCGATATTTTCCTTCGTTATTTTCCCGGCGGAGATGTGCTAAGGCGATTAAAGTCAAATGCTGGTGAAAGTTAGTTATTTTCAGCACGGCTGTTACAAAAATTGACAGAACCACTGTTCTATGACATTGTAGCATATTCCCGTCGACGTGGCTGAGGTAGGAAGTAATCTGGATATAATGTGAGATCATCTCTTTTGTCGTATCGATACTCCGATTGACGTAATGTAAATTTAAAACAAGCTGATGATGAAATAAAAATACGTTTATTGGGAATGTGTAAGCAGTTTTAAGTGTATTGTAATGAACACACTTAAAAATCAGTACACTAAAAACTAAGATGTTAACAATGCCACTAATTTGTTATATTACTAAAATGGATTCCGATGTGTTCATTCTAATTATGTCAATATTTGTTGGTATGTGCGGAGATGTCTTTGTGTTTGTTTGTGTGGCTTTGAGGTACAACCTCTGTTTTACTCGGTAAAAATGTCGTACGTTTACGATATCAGCGAAAAACAAATTGCATAACTCTCAGTGGTTAATGTAAGCAATAAATGTACGAATAGAAAATGAATAAATGTTTATTAAAGTCATTCATAACGAAACCAGCACAATTTTCCTGCTTGTGTACGTCAGATTTAATCAGCCGTAAAATTGTGTACCATTAATGATTTCGCTCTTGGCAGTATCCTAAGTAGTCGCAGTAACTAAGCCTGGAATGGATGAAATAGGTTAGAACTGTGACCAAACAATTCAACGAACTTGCGATTTGCAAGTTGGTCCAACGCAAGGCACGATCCAGTTCATAATTTGTCGCTTTACCATGGGCCATGAAAAATAATGCATTCAATTGTGAATGGGTTTTGTACTTGGAAGTTTTTCAATAGGTTATAATCTCGCGAGATATATACACTACCGTACCGATGTTCATAATGTCACGGTGACATATAAGCTAACATGCTTCAAATTATTTTAATGTGCATGTATATTTAATATGGATAGGAAATAGTCAAAGGGCATCAAAAAACTCGTCCGCATCGTGGCTATCAATAGGAAAAGTGCTCAAATGGGTGGCAGCATTGCCACATTGTTTGGCTATGCTGATTCTTTAGCCAAAAAATATGCCAGCCCTCAGTTCTCAAAATTTGATTCTTAATATTAGTTTTATTTTCTGCCTAAATCGTTATAATTTGTTTTCTAGATTCGCATAAACTTCATTTCATTGCTTTTTTTACCATTATGTGCCCACAACACTTCCTTACATTCCTGTGGCTACACATCTCTTGGACATACCACATTTATATGCTGATTATTATATTTATATGTTTATTTCACTTTTCTTTGAAAAGACTAAAAACGCATATGGACATAACAAAAAAATCAAACTCAAACCATTTACAGGCACCTATGAACTGTCATGGCGGCGTCAGTTCGAATTAGAAAGTGGAAACCAGCTACCCGCTCCAAAGCGGACCTCTATGGAGAAGAACGAGCAAATAACTTCTTGGACACTCTTTTATTAAAATGTTATATACGACTTTTATCCACTCATGTCTTCCTGAAACTCATACGCAATTATTATAATTAAAGTTTTTCCTGAAAAAATCTAATCCAATTTCCCAGAACGTGTTTATGTTGTGGTTTTCTAATTTGCTACTCCACTCTAACATACTCGTTATTATAATTGAAACAAAGTTGATTTTATACTTAATGGTTCTTCTACTAATAAGATATATGTAAAGTGAGTTAATACGTACCTACTTAATTATGATGTTTGTTTGAAAATTCTACGCGATAATTCTGTTTCATTTTGCTGGCGGCGTGTGTCTGAGTATACGCTCGTGGTACGCAAGCTAGCTTAGCTGAAACACCCTGTGTGATGAGGTGCATTGTAACATAGTTGACTGTACAGGTGTCACGGAACGCACAGTGTTCCTATTATAAACTACGGAATCTCTACTCTGAAGTACATTTATATGCATGACGAACGTGTACGTTCGTGTTTACGTAGAACATTAAAGTTTAATTCAATTCTGTATGTTCAATTTTTCATTTCCGTATTTTCAATTCCTGTAATCCCTGAGAAATCAGATAGTGGTGTACCTGCAGTACATCCCCGCAGTTCGCTTGATATGTGCAAGTCCTATGTAATATGGGGCAAGTCTATTCAATTAATCCTATCCTTTCGGTCGGTGCGCAAACAACGGATTTTTTTAAATACCAGAAATTTAACACGTCTGCTTTTAAAGGAAGAGTAAACAGGCATCTTCTGGGTACGCTCGTTCTATCATAAGTTTCCATCAAACGTGATCGAAATCAGAAGCAGGCCCAATCAGCAATAAAAAATATCTGCAGTTAGTTAAAATAGCAAAAATCTACAACATTATGGTTGACATGATTATAGAGGAGCAATGAACAGTTCCCCAAATAAAATGACAGTTTTATAATCAACAATATTTATAATTAGGATTGTTTTATATTTGATCAAATGGTATTTGTACGATTAAAAATAAATACGTACTGAATGTGTCATACGTTATATTCACGCGATTCGAATGAATAAATCAACAAATTATATTATTATCATTCACCGTACACCGCTTGTGGCAATCAATTCCGTATAAATTAATTATTTCAGCCTACTTTCAAATGGAATGTTATGAACAATCCCAATTATGATTTACTAAAAATACTCTCGATTTATTTGTGAATTGTGTTCACCACGGTCGTCGAAACACAACAGGTATTTGCGGCATTTCCGACAACCGGCGTATACAAAGACATGTGACATCAACCAACACGCACTGGTCTTGCGTGGTATATAACAGTCCACTCCCTCTCAAAGATAGGTTGCCAGTGTACCAGCTGTGGGAACATTATAGGCTAATTATGCCTTGTTCTAGTAACTATGACCAACTAGGATGTTGCACTCGCCGAACATTGCCGCGGCACCGCTCGTATTGCTTGCTGAGCGTGCGCGCTTAGTCGCACTTCTAACCTAACCATAGGACATGGGTAGGCCACATTGCAGCCAACTGTGAAAAAATCTTTAGAAACTTTCGCCCCTCCTCAAAAATATTCGATTTAGTGAATATCGACACTTCTCTGCTATCAATAACTTATTATTATTTATAATTCAATTTGATGATTATTATTTATTATTCAATTTGATGATTATTATTTATAATTCAATTTGATGATTATTATTTATAATTCAATATGATGATTGTAGTTTTAATAATATTTTAATAACAGTTCCTCTCAACCAAAGCGCCTGCCATCTAATCTCTTCACCACCCTTGGTTGACTGGTAGAGAATGCCTAAGGCATTGAGTCCGCCTATGTACCTTTTTTGTGTGGGAAAAGTTTAAATAAATAAATAAATAACTACTTCGTTGGTCTAGTGGTCGCAAGGTTTACTGTTGAGCATGAGGTTCTCGGTTCAATTCACACGTCAGGCAAGCGTTACTGGACTTTTTCCATCAGGAATTTCGCAGTAGTAGCCCCGAAGATGGATTTGTACTCGGTTGAAGTCAATAGGCTCGCACAAATATAACTGGCCAAATGTAGGTGTACTTAGCTAAGGTACCCTGCTGTATAACCCTTGAAGTATTACAAACGTGATGTAATATTCATATATGCTAATGGAAATAACTTTATTTTATTCTTATATTAGGTTGGGGAAAAAGTCTTTTCGCATTAAAGTATGTATGAACTTGTAATAAAATCTCTTTGGCTATACTATTTGTATCCGGCTGGTTTTGGTATCATTGAAAGTTTAAATTTTAAAGAACATAATTCCAAATTCAAATTAGGAAAATGTGTGATTTTAATTTGTTTTTCGTACCGTCAAGATGAGTGAATCTAATGAAGAAATTCGATACATTTTAAAATTTTACTACAAAAAAGGTAAAAACGCAACGCAAGCCGCGAAAAAAATTTGCGATGTTTATGGACCTAGTGTAGTGTCTGTTAGAGTAGGACAAATTTGGTTTAAGCGTTTTCAATCCGAAAATTTTGATGTCAAAGATGCACGTCGCTCTGGTCGCCCTTTTACGGATAAAATGGATGCCATTTTTGAATAAGTGGAGCAAGATCGCCGATACCAGTAGTTACGACGTAGCTGAAGAACTGGAAATTGACCACAAAACAGTTTTGGCGCATTTGAAAAAAACTGGGTACACAAAAAAGCTCGACATTTGGGTACCTCACGAGCTCACTGAAAGAAACCTAATGAACCGTGTACTCATTTGTGATTCTTTATTACGACGTAATGAAACCGAACCATTTTTGAAGAAGCTGATAACTGGTGATGAAAAGTGGATCACGTATGACAAGAACGTGCGAAAAAGGTCGTGGTCAAAGGCCGGTCAGGCTTCACAGACTGTGGCGAAACCCGGGTTAACTCGCAACAAGGTGATGCTGTGTGTGTGGTGGGATTGGAAGGGCATTATTCATTATGAGCTGTTACCACCAGGCAGGACCATCGATTCTGAACTCTACTGCGAACAACTGATGAGATTAAAGCAAGAAGTTGACAGAAAGCGGCCGGAATGAATCAACAGAAGGGGTGTGGTTTTTCATCATGATAACGCTAGACCTCACACATCTTTAGCCACCCAACAAAAATTAAGAGAGTTTGGCTGGGAGGTGTTAATGCATCCGCCGTATAGTCCTGACCTTGCACCTTCAGATTTCCACCTGTTTCGGTCTCTTCAGAATTCTTTAGGCAGTGTCAGGTTAACATCACGAGAGGACTGCCAAAACCACTTGTCGCGGTATTTTGACCAGAAGTCCCAAAATTTCTATAGCAATGGGATCATGTCCCTACCTACAAGATGGCAAAAAGTTATCGAACAAAATGGTACCTACATACTTTAGTTAAATGTAAATAAACTTTATTAAAAAATGTTTTGAATTTTCTTAAAAAATGCGATGAAACTTTTTCCCCAACCTATTATATAACTTTATTCATTAATAAACTTATTCGATTCTTTAATGATAGCCCAAGTGGAGCCACTATGAAAGGACCACACGTTATAGAGTCATCACATTGATGGTTAAAATGAAAATATATCATAGTGTATTTTAACTCACCAATTAAGCTCGTTATTTATGCTGAAATTCAAATCTGCTACTAGTATTCATTTTTCTATTTTCTGAATGTTAATTTTGCTCTATTTCCGATAGGAAATCGAGAATATGCCAACATATTCAGTCACTACGTAGCCAACTGTCCCGTTGTATTCATATGAATAAATTAAAATGAATTCAGATTGCTACATTCATGTTGACTTTATAATAAAATGATTATTTTTCATTTGAGTTATAAATATGAATAGTTTTCATTAATATCGTATACCTGAATAATAAATTGTACCTTCATGCGCAATCAGTGTTCTGTCATGTACTTAATTTTAGTTGGACAGGGTACCTACGTTTTTCTTGTAAGTTACCACTTATATGTACAACATTACAGATACAGTAATGTGTGTATTGTGTGTATTATTTGTTATTTTTCTACTCTATTCTGATAGGAAGAAAAACAAACCGCCATTGACCATTGTTTATACAAAACAAGTATCGGTTAACCGAGTCTTCCAATTGAAGTATAAATATTATTTTATAATGGTCTCGCTAGAAAGCCACTCGTCCCTGACCTTAATTTGGAATATTGCATTGGATATTATCAGCTGTTCATCGATTTTATTTTGGTCAATGAATACTTAACGAGCCCCGATTGTCGGCGACGGCTAGTAACTGTATGTTTGTGAGTAGGTAATAATACAGTATAATGTATTGTTCCATAAACAGTGTTAGGCAACGTACGCAGTGACAGGTGGCTTGGTTAGCGCCTAGAGCCTATTGACTTAACATCGTGTTCATTTACTTCGGAATACCCTAGACTACTAGCGAAGGCGTCAATGCGGCTGTTTGAGAAAATTCTTGAACATTGGTCTCACTTCGCTACTCGCTAGGCTCTAGGTGCTGTCAGTGCGTATGTAGCCCTTCAGCTGTGCTTTACTATACTCAACATGAGTCAAAAAGATCACCTCTGCTGTAAGCATCTCTTTTAGGATGGCTAAGTTCATCAGCATATTTCGTTAGCAATTTAGTGACGTGGAGAGCGTGAGGCTAGTCTTTTACTGTTATTTTAATATTATGTCGTAAAGTATTCTACGAGTACCATGGGGATGAGTTCAAGACATTCAGTTTATTTTTAGTCTGCAGAACAGAGCCACCAGAACCATATATGGATAAGGCAGGGGCGACTTTCTACGGGAAAAAAAAAGGATGGTTTCAACATATTATCCTTATGTCGGCTACTTGTCATTAGCTCTATAAAAACATCACGTGCGTAAGAACTAATTGGCATACCCGTTTTTTTTTATAAAAGAGGAGAAACACAGAATCATATCACTAGAAATATGGACCAATTAATTGATTAGACCAAATATCTCTAACAATTCAGCAGAGGTCCACGCTCGAGGTGTGCTAGAGAGCTATGGAACGGAGTATTCTGGGTATTAAACTTATGGCTCGGGTTAAGAATACACCAATCCGTTCCGTTACTAAAATAACTGATGTCACTCGGAAAGCTGCCACGCTTAAATGGAATTGGGCTGAACACATCTGCCGAATGTCAGACGATCAGTGGGCCAAACTTATTTAACCCAATGGGTCCATGGGTCCCGCTTAATGGCAAGAGACATCGTGGCCAAGACGGAGATGGCGGTATGAGCTGAACTCTTTTAATAAAGATTGGTCCTTTGCAGCTCTGAACAGAGAGACGTGGAAAGAAAGTAGGGAAGTCTTTGTCCAGAAATGGGACAGTAACGGCTAATTAAAAAAATACTTCAACTGAATGAAACGAAATTTAAATCTATACTAATAATATAAAGCTGAAGAGTTTGTTTGTTTGGTTGAACGCGGTAATCTCAGGAACTACTGGTCCGAATTGAAAAATGATTTTTGTGTTGTGTAGCATATTTGTTGAAGAAGGCTATATCACAGCGCTACGATCAAGAGGACCGGAGCAGCAACGAAAAATGAACGAAAACTGGTAGGCAATTCGAGGTGACGGGAAGGGTCAGGGGAGCAAAACTTTGACGCGGACAAAGTCGCGGGCAGAAATTAGTCTTGTGTAATGGCCTATGTCCAGCAGTGAACGTCTTTCAGCTGAAATGATGAATGATGATGATATTACGCGTACTACAGCCAAGCAAAGAATAAGTTGGGGCTTTACATCATCGCTGATAAAATGCATGGCTCAACGCTACTCCTCGCCACAAGAGCATAAACTAATTGATTAGCATTTGTAAATACTGTTGGAGCTGTTGAAGATTTTTAAACTATCATTGTATAACATAAATTCAATCTCTTAGTATTGTATAATTGTATAGCCAATGTGTGAGTACCATGTACCTACAATAAAGCTAACATTTACTGAATACGTTTTACTTTGATTTGAATGTGTCCTAGCGGGTAAGACTATGTAATGATCACTCCAGTATTATGTTACCATAATATTTTGATTTTAAATAATATCTGTGAAGTTTTTTTATTTTCTTCTCCATACCCACGCCTAGAAATGGACAACTAGCAACTTCTTTTTGACTGATTGACCCTTTGACAATTTTATAGATCTAACTGGTTTAATTGAAATAAATGGTCTAAGTTTATGATATTTTTTCTGTACAAACTGTACCACAGGAGACATTGGTGTCCGTATAAAATGATCAAATTAAAGAAACTACATGTACCCACAAAAATATGGTCACGTCGTGACGTGGAGGGACACATAAATACTTATTATTAATTATGTAAATCTAATATAAATACGATTACACGGTTATGAAAAAATAACAAAGAAGTCTCTACTAGAAAGAAGTTCAAATATTTTACTGCAGTTTATATAACATAGAAAAATGCAACAGTAAGAATACGAATGGGCGCTTAAATAAAAATATTAAAAAGGGCAAAGCGTCGGTATTTTCTATAGCGACACTTTCCCCTTTTAATATTTACAGCACGTTATGCTACTTTCTAGTTGGTAAGTAGCTCATGAAATGAAATTGTGACGCTAGATGTTTAATTTTCAAGTTTAATATCGTTTTCTATAAAGGTATTATAACTTTTTCGCAACATATTTATGTTACTTTAAAATCTTCGAGTGAATTGTTATGTTACGTAGTAATGGATTCTTGTACTGTGTGGGTGGACCACACTGCCTACTTAGATAGGTACCTAACATAAAGGAAATTGAATAGGCTATTTATATCAGATTCATTGGAAATTGGACTTAGCTAGGAAAAGGTTTGGTAAAATGGAATCTAGCCTTTTCCCAACTATTTTGATGTCCGCTTCCCGTCTAATCGGACGCAGCTGAATATCAGTGATACAGATACCCTTTGGTAAGACCTATAAAGGCTACTTATCAGTTTTTTGGGGTGCTGACCACCCGTATCGACTGTCAAATATAACTGTTCTAACAAAAAGACTTTATTAAATTCTAGTATTACGTTTGGTGTTGTGTTTGGGATTGTGGCTAATTGTAAGTAATAAAAGCAGCACGTATTGATTGATCTGGTTAAGCTACACTTGCTACGGTTGGTTCGTGGATGGTTGACCATCTTTACAGACCAAGATCGTCAGAAGCATGAAAATTTTACAACTAATCTTACAAAGGTGTATGTTATTATTCAGATACTGGGTTCAGAGTGGAGAGAGTAGAGGTCAGATAGGCAATCCCTTTATGTAAATTACTGGTATACAGCTGGATCCGGTTAGATTGGAAGTCAACCCCAAAATAGTTAGGAAAAGGCTAGGCAGATGATGACGTTTGGTGTTTGATTTTATACCTGGTGAAATGTCAGATCACCTTCCTGATTATCACCTGAATGCCATTCCTACTTCTGAACTGTACCACCGTTATGTTTGATGATTTCACAGTTAATCGTTGTATAAAAATAGGCACATAAGCATCCTCAAAGTTAGCATCAATAGTAAGGTTGGTACTTAAGTATCGACTTGTAAGTTACCGTCAAACCGACGACGCGATGGCTCGATATAACACCGCAAACTTGAACAAACTGTCACATACCTGTACGTTGGATAGGACATTACCTAACTTGTTGCCTTCTTGATGTCAAGAGTGTTGATATATGAGATGAGAGAACGGATTAATCTTTAAAGACCGGTCAAGAGAGAAATGCGCTTGCGAACCAGGCTATAGTAGAGTAGTTTTAAGTAGATTTTTGGTCAGAACTTAAAAAGAAAATCGAAATAGGATTCGTTTCCAGTAGTTTATGTACTGTCTCATAGGAAATGCTTGGAAAAATTGGGCATTATGGTAGGCAGTTCATTTGTTTACCAGCCGCGCTTCGTGCGTGGCCGCCATAGATCGCAGTTGTCGCTGTAGACGACTTTCCATACAACCGAAGCTAAGTAGGTAAACGTACGTCGCTTACGCATGAATAACTGTGGAGTGGCGTCTTAAGTTTGTAATTATGAAACCTGTTTATTTAGCACATTTCAATGTATCCAAACGATTGCTATCATCGGATTTAGTTCAAATAACTTCGTCACTCATTTGCGTGAGTTTATTTACTCTGCCTCATAATTATGTTGGGGTCGGATTCCAGTCTAACCGGATACAGCTGAATACGTGTATTTACCTATCTGACCTCCACAACCCAGTAACTAGGTCATACGATAGCCTTTGGTAAGAGTTGTTGCCAGAGTTTTTGGAGCTTCTGAGTACCCGTAACGAATGCGAGCCGGAACCAAAGGCTTAACGTGTTCTTCGGGATACGAAGTGGTCACGATGTATAATGGATCGTCACCCATTTAAGAATTAACCGCGGCAAGTGTTGCTTAACCTTCAATCAATCTTTGTGGATTTTATTATTTAACCAGCCACCAGCCCCTCCGTGACAACACTTAAGCCCAATAATATAACATAGTATTTCAAAATCCTGTTTTCTATCTTTTATACCACACAAGCGATAGTTTATTCAAAATTCTAGTTAGGACGTGCAGTTCAGTTTATAAAAAAAACGGTCCTAACCGAATTTACATTTTCAACGTATGACAGTGTCACGTTAACGCTGACAACAACTGAACGGTTTTTCATTTAGGTCAACACACACTCTTCTTTAAACAAACATGGCTGCGTTTAGGTTCCTTCTAAAATCAGACAGTTCAGTGGTGGTGCGTTCTACTTTGGAGTATGCTATCCAATAAAAGTAATTGACTGACACTTAATATTCACTTTTAACATAAATACAAAATTTTGAGTTATATAGGACATTTTTTTACGAAATTAGACTTAAACTATAAGACCTATGTGTATTTTAATGGACTTCTTGCCTAGATATACCTATATCATAAGTGAGTGTATTTCCGAAACTTGTTTTTAAATTGCAAGAATGATAAATCTGATACCAAGAATACAAAATTACCCCACTGGAAGGATTAGCGGTCCTAGCTGTCCACGTCTCGTACTTATTTCATCATTCATCATCATTTCAGCCGTAAGACGTCCACTGCTGGACTTAGGCCTCCCGCAATTTGGGGGGCTTTGCCATAATCGCCACGCTTGGCAGGCGGGTTGGCGATTGCATTATGGTGGTAAAATATATAGAGAACGCTGCTGCCCATTCTCTAGTAAGTCCCTTAGTCGCCTTTTACGACACCCACGGGAAGAAATGGGGTGGTGTTATTCTTTACGTCCGGCACCACACGGTACCGTCGTACTTATTTACAAAGGGCAAAATGTTACTGGATTTTGCCCTCTTCTGAGCAGCAGCCCGAAATCTGGATTTGTGCCTGTGATAACAATAGACTCGTCCTGTATTACGTGCAACTGAAACATACCTGGCGAAATGTGGGTGTATTATAGGTACATCTCTGCCTAACCTTTCAGGGAACAAAGGCGTGATGCCATGTTACTATGGGGACTAATTGTTTTCTTTTTTGAACTTTTGACCTTGTCACCATCTCAAGCAACGTTAAGAAATAAGTACAACCTCACATCTGACATACTTGAAAAGCAAGCAATACGGAAAACATAGTCATCAAAGGAAAAAAATATGAGTGTTTGACTTGTAAAATTATTATTTGATATTTGTCCTTATTGTATGAAACGCTAACCTCTCTGTTTAGCCCATTAGTGTGCTTATAAATTTAGAACAAACTTATTCGATCGACGCTATTATTTTCAACTTATTTCGTGATCTTTTATTTTCTGGCTTATCTTCATATTTTCTGCATACGAAACTACTATCCAGAAGGAGCAACTAAACTTTGATAAATGCCGTTCCAAAGCACCTTGGCCTACTTGAAATATATAAGTTGACTTTGACATAGAAACATCCTTTAACTGTGTTTGTTTGCAGTTACATACCATACGAGCACAGAGTTAGTTACATAATTGAAATTGTCTTGTTATATGAAGGAACAGTCGCAGACGCGAGATGCCGTTTGAACTTGAACTTGTAGTCAAAGTTATTTTCCTCATGTTAGTTGGTAGCAGTAGTTTAAAAAAATCAAGCTAAATACCGAGAAAATTTGATAACTTGATTTAGTAGACTCATTGTATTTCATATGAAATATGCTTCCACAGACTATGATATTTTTCAATTCTGAGCAGATTTATGGCCGATATGAGACGGCATACCTATTAAACTATTTGTAACAGATCTTTTGAGGGCTTCTGAGTCTGCCGTGGATATTGTTTTTGCTCGGCACTAATTATTTTAAGCTCGTTGTATTATTTTTCTTCAATTGGGGTTTTTCATTTCTGAGCATATTTTTGGCCGATATGAGAAGACATCTAGAATTATTTGCTATTGTCATCTGCGTATTAATTTTTAATGCTATATTGATCAATATTTTTGTTGTTTCTCTTTAGGTTCTAGTAGTGTTTTGTCAACTATTGACAGCGACACCAAACTCATTATTCGAACTAAATTCGTTGGATTTGACGTAAAAACGTCTTTTCACTCCGTGTAATAGTCGCCGTATCCTGTAGATCAAGAACTTTTTTCCGGATGTAACCCATCGAAGTTGCAACATGATATTGAATAACTTCTGAAACTACTGACTAACTGAAATTACTGAGTAACCTCAGTAACTGAGTTGTGGAGATCAGACAAGCTGTCGGTCTATGTAAAATACTGGTCTTCAGCTGTATCCAGGTAGATTTAAAGCCAACCCCAACATAGTTATGAAAAGGCTAAAAACCCTAAATACTAAATTCCTAACTTCTATGGCAACTCAACACATTAAATTTTTATGTTTATACTCACCTACCTATTCTACGTTTAAAGTGACTTAAGGTTTGTGTAAGTTTATATACGCCAGAACATAAAGATGATATTTTTTCATAATGTTCAGGCAAATATTAAAATTTCTTTAAAAAATAAAAACAGAGATTTCAATTTACGGTATTTTTCTTACTAACGTTTGAAAAATGTTTAGATAGGCATAAACTTAGACGTAGTTCAAGTTTTTTGCTAACGGGCATAATATAAGTCTCCATGAATTTTACTGGCCTAAAAAGAATGTATACCTAACTAAATAAAAATGTAAAAATCTCACTCGTTTGCATAGAGCGTGATTCTATTTAAAAATGAATTGTGTGTAACCAATTGTGTCCAAACGTGAAAACATTACGTGCGAACCTCGTTTCGAAGCCCGGGTTTCATCAATTTAGCCAATCAATTACACTAAACAAAGACTGAACGGGCCACATACTGATGGAAAACAGCTCACTTCGATTTGCGCTAACGGTTCCCACATATTCTAGGTGTAATTTTATAAAACTTATGGAATAATTTCACTTCGAATCTCACGCTAGTGGCCACACGCATTTCAGTAATTGAGAAAAAAACGTGGATGCTTGATGCCATTTAAAATACCTCAAAAAACACTCGACGACTTTAAAACAATATTTTCTACTTTTTAGTTTGGTTTTCTATAGAAACGTGTTTTTTTAGTTTATTAAACTATTATATATTTTCTATTTTAAAGTTCGGCTAGCTTCAAAAAAGTGTATTTTAGTTTTTGCAATCCTGGTAAGGGTTAGGGCAAGGATAATGGTACAAATTTATGAAATTATTGTATTGTCATCGGTCCTCAATAAGTCTACAAAGTTTAAATGAAATCTGAACGTTTGAAGTGAGTCAAAATCAAGTCCTAAGAAGTCGGTTACAAACATAGTTACATACAAACATACAGTTGGAGCTAATAAAAGCGTGTTAAAAACGAACTTATTTGGTTTTGAAGGAGGCAAATGACGACGAATTTCGAAGCTACCTTCAACTGTTTTAAAAGCTTCAAACTTTCACTGGTTACAGACTTTGGCGAGGCAATATTGGACAACTTTCTCTTGCACTATCAAGTTGTAACTTAGGTATAGAGTTTGAAATTGGATAGCAAGACGTACCTAATTAAGATTTCAATGATGACCTATGTCCAGGGCTAGACAAAGTGATAGAAGTTTCATCAGTGATAAGATAATGAAGATGAAAACGTCAAAAATGTATTAGAAGCTATCGAACTTTTTTAAATCTAGGGTAGTAACCCGTCTTGTGCTTCCCTAGGTCTCTTTTTTAATTAAAGTAATTTACTGTTTGAACGACTTTCGACTGACATGATGAATTGACTGTTTAAAGAGGTTGTTCGTTTTATTTTTTCCCATAGCTGGGTTTGTAATCGTCTATAAATAGTTTCATGATAGACTTCATCCATCGGTTTCCATCTAGCGTCATCGAGGTAAAGAGCAAGCCCATTCAGCAATAAATAAATAAATAATATTCTCCTTCTTAATCCGAGGGGGTGTCCAGCCGCTTACCTCATAAATAAAATAATAAGGAAAATTCTTTTTTCCCCCTTCTTTGTAAAACCAAGATAAAAATAATAATAAATATCTTTGGACAACCAACACATCGTTATCTGATCCCAAACTAGGCAAAGCCTGTACTATGGTAACCAGACAACTGATAAACATACTTATATATTTCTAAATACACACATATTATAGATAAATTACACCCAGACACAGAACAAATGATTGTGCTCATCACACAAAGATTTGTCCTGGGTGGGAACCGAACCCACGACCTCAGTCTTTGCAGTCAGGGTCACTAACAGGCCAGTCAAAAAATCAAAAAATGATCGATGTACGCAAGTACATACCTTACCTTATCTACCTTTGGGAGAGGCCTATGCCCAGCAGTGGACGTCTACCGGCTGAAATGATGATGATGATGATGACATCCCTTACTATATGTTTTAACTTTCCATAGAAATGTATTAACTCTAGGTACGTTTAATTATAACTAAGTAGAAACATATTGTTGTGCACCTAATAAAAATGTACTATACAAAAATATGCCATACTACATTTGAAATACATAATATTAAAGCAATATTCCACTAAAACAGACCGAGTAATGCAACAATAGACTATTTAATTATCAAGACATTCCATTTCCGCAAAAATATTCTGAAAAGCGAGGTGAAAATATTTTCGTTGTACAGAATTCGTGGCAGCACAATGCAAATTGTAATATTTCGCTGTTCTAAGAAAGGGTGTTCAATTTTTTATTTTTTATTGAAATCGAAGATTATCTTCTTCTTCCTTTCGTTTGTCTTTTAAAAGCAATCATTATTTAGCTTTGAAATTTTAATAGAGTCCCCTGAATTATACTAGATTCTTTTTCAGACACCTATTTATATTATAGACGACAATTTTCTTGTTTGACTATATAGGTTTTAATAAAATGTTAGGTGCACCGAGCGCAATTAAGCGCACTGGTACCTTGCAGCAGATATTTTTACCTCGGCAATTTATATATAAGATAGCTTTCAACATAACTTCGACAGTCCCGCTCACAGCTTTTAATTGACCTTGGCAGCAGTAGGTCAAGGACTTGGTTCACAGTGTTTTAATATTGAAAGTTCATGCAATTTATTTTCATAGTTCAATCAATATGAGCAGAGGTGTATACTAGCATCTTTTGTACGTTATGTTTAAGTTTCATGTAATTGGGGGCGACCCTATTGCCATTAACTAGGCACAAATCAAAACTCCGTGCTGCTACTGAGAAATTGCAATTTGAAAAACCCATTAACATTTTGCCTGACCTGGGAATCGGAGCCAGGACCTCATGCTCACCAGAAGTGATAGCGACCAACGAAGCAATGTCAATTTCAGGTATAAATAAAAATGAATACAATATTCAACAGCATGACTATGGTAAAGAGAACCGCAAAAGAACCGGAGTTACCAACATAGCTCGCAGAGTAAGCAACCTGAAGTGGCCGATGGCCGAGGGAGCAGACGACTCCTGGGGTGGAGACCGCGTATCAACAAGCGTATTGTGAGGCGCCCCCCCAGCTAGATGGACCGAGGACCTAAAGGAAACTGGCTGGCACAAACTGGATGAGGAAGGAGGAGGACAAGGTGTTGTGGTGCAACTTGAGAGAGGCCTAAGTCCAGCAGTGAACTGCAATAGGCTGAGTTGATTGATTGATTGTTAAAGGCACTTTGGCACGCGATACAGTACATATTTGAATTATAAAATAAACTAACAAACACACAGCGAACAATACTCCAAGACTAATTGAAGTATTTGAGTAGATGCCAATGCTCAGAGTCGGCTAATTTAATTAATTGAAATCACTAGTGGCGGCCAAACTTCTGATCAAAGCGTATCTTAGGAGGTAAGTTTTAATTACTTCGATGAAATAGCCTAGCTGCGGTGTGAGGGTTAGGTAGTCCTCAGACATAATTCTTTTTCTGTAGCATATTAATTACTCGCTCAGTATTTTATTTTCAATGATGTCTTATGGCTTTGTTAAGATGATGATGGTTATTTATGAGATTAAGTAAAGATTTTTTTTAACTTTTGTAAACGGAACTGCGGTGGGTGTCAGTTAGAAATGGTAAAAGGAAAAACCAACCAACATACATTGAAGGGTTTCATTGCCAGGATGAAATATAAACTTATTGTTGCCGCCGATACTATCAATTCAATGCATGGAATTGAATTGATAGTACCCGAGCAACAATAAGTTTCTATTTCATAGTATTTCTTATAGAAACAGACAGATTATCGTCAAAAATTATGTGGTAGATTGGGGGCAGTGCATGTACGGTTCTACGCACAACTTCATTAATTGGCTCTCCATTTGTAAGATACCTAAGTAATTCATGTTGCCCTCTTATACCTACTAAGTGCTTTAAAAATATCTTGTACGTACTTTGAGACGGCCCTTTGACCTTTTTTTTTGCGAGCAGTGGCCCCCAGAAATACTCTTATACAGCCAAGGACGATTACGTACGGTCTGTTTTGAAGTAATATAAGTTTAGATTGCCTCGTGAAATACGTCCATCAACTCCTATTTCCGTTCACCTACTTCAGCCTTATTTTACGCGATTCGATGCTCGCAAAATGTCAAAATATAAAAAGTTTGTGCTATACAAGTGATTTTTATGAACTACTAGCTGAACCCTGCCACGCCGCTTCGCTGTGGCGCATTCGAGTGTTTTCCTCGCTTCCGGCAGATGGCGCGGTCACTGGTACACAGCTGATCGTTAAAAAAACTGATTTTTCGCGGTCGCGGATATGTGATTGATGCAAAAATTGATAAAAACATTCCTTGATGGGGATTATATACCATGCTAAAATTTCAGCTCGATCAGTGCAGAACTTTTTGAGTTTTTGAAGCGTACACAAACTAACATAACATTTTTTATATATATGTAGATAGATTAAATACTACATATATTGAATATTAAATACCAAATATTATTGACCTACTTGTTGATGTGAATGAGTAAAATAACAGAGCTCAACATGTTAATGAACCAATAACACGAAGCTTATGCATAATCATATAACGTTTCACCTGCTGGGACACAGGCCTCCTCACGGAGTTATGGAGTGTGCAGCATTCCACAACGTGATACCAGTAAGAATTTGTGTATGTCTTCGAACTTTCGATTCAGGACAAGTCTACTTTCTCACGATGTTTGGCAATTTGACTTCACTGATTTGAAAGCGGCGAATTAAATTACGCTAAGTGTCTGGATGGGTTCGTTTGTCCTGTGGACCTAAAACTCGTGAGTCGGAGCCGCCACCACTGGTCTACTACTGCTTAGTGATATAATATTATTTGTATTATATTAAAACACCTTTACAAAAGTTGAAATAAGTTTCTACATTTCAATTATAAATATAGGGAGCATTTAATCTAAAATTGCACAAACAGCTCAAACTTTCCATAAAAATTATGTGCAAACATTTGCAATGTGCATGCAACACATACACATTTCACACATTTGAAATGTTTGTTATGCCAATTTTAGATTAAACGATTTCCACCTTAGTATCTATTTGCTAACACTTTTCCACCGGACAGGTAAATATTTAATGATCAATTAATCTGTGTAGCAGCGGAAACACTTTGCTTTGAACGGAGTTGTTTTAAAATAAAAGATCTGATATCCATTTGCGCCCGTTCAAGAGATTTTTTACCTCGGAACGTTCGAAAATAAAATAAAGAGAAAAATTAATGAACTCTGCTTTTAACAATGGGTTGGAATTAGTTCTCAGCCTACGTTTTTAGGTCAGAGTCAACGTTTAATATGTACGTCCCGAACAAATTAGGTAAAGTGTGAACTTTACCTAACTTTACATGGTCAATGTTAATCACTATGAAGTCATTAACATCGACCATGCCAATCTCAACCCACTAGCAAAGTATTCAGGATTATTTATGGTGCTTTAGTAGATATAGTTTTCAATGTTTGTGATGGTATATTGGAGTGTGCTGTCAGCTTTAAAAGTCTAAGTTTTGAAGGCCTCTGTATATTAAGTAATTAACATTACGAATTACCGATCATGTGATGAAATTATGTGCGATGTAATTACTTAATATACAGAGGCCTTCAAAACTTAGACTTTTAAAATTACCAAGGGGTACAGCACGTAAACATTACTTATCATGCCTCTGTTACTTGAAAAATGTGCAAGAGTCATGACTTTTCTGGAACTAGGCATCAGTATGCGTCGTACTGCAAGAATGGTGGATGGAAGTTTAAGAACAGTTTACCAGGTGAAGTGAAGGTAAGCCTGGGGACCATCTGAAGAGAACTTGCAATAACAGTCCCAGATGCAAAAGTATCCGAGAATACCGTTGTAGGCCTACTGTCTTCACTGTGATCAGAAATTGTCACCTCAAGGAAGTCCAAGTCTAGTAACAGCTTCTTCTAACCTGAAGAGACTATATTAATGATCGACCAGTGAGAAGAAGAATTTCTTAAGCAAACTTGAAGGTCCAAATGCCAGCAAGTGGCTCCAAACTCGATAAATAGCATCGAGAAGCAATACTGAGCTACGCCCGTGAACGAATACAGCAGAGTGAAAAAGAATTTGCAAGAGTTTTGTTCACTGATAAGTCTCGACTCTCAGTATTCACTTCCAATGGAAGGCGAAGAATATACAGGTGACCTGGTGAACGATACATTCAAGCCTGCCTCACAGAAGGAGTCCGAAATGGTGGAGGCTCTGTGCACGTATGGGCTGGCATCTCTTCAAAACGTTGCACAGAGCTATTGGCCATAGAAAATGGCATCTTGACTTAGAAAAATTTGCTTAAGAGATCTTTAATGAGTATGCACGGCCATATTTATTAAATATGGCCGTGCATACTCATTATTATATACGTGTATAATTATTAAAGATGGATTTATTCTGATGCAGGATAACGCCCGGCTCAACTTATACTATAATATATAACTTATAGAGTACATGCAGAACTTAGATATGAATTTGATGACTTGGCCATCAAGAAGTCTTGATCTTAATGCGATTTAGCATGACTGGTTTGAGATTAGAAGACTGGTCAGAAGCCAACCAAGCAACTCCTCAACCCCTGTTTGAGGGGGCCCTGAGCCCCCTCAAACAGGTCCCGATGGGAGAATGGGAGAAACTTCCCCAACATCTCCACTGAAACCTTATTTTCAGTATGCCAAACCGGCTCGAAGCTAATATCAGAGCCCGAGAAGGCAATATCAGTAATTAAAATGTAAATGAGGTGTAAAATATCCATACAAATGTGGTTTGAGTTTTTTGCCAGTAAGTTGAAAACAGCAACATTTTGGTTTATTATCTTTTTAAAGACAAAAACGTTATTAAAATACTAGCTTCTGCTTCGCCCGCGTGGCTGTCGAAAAATTCACCATTTCAATCCCCCATTTCACTATCTTAAGAATGGAATTTCAAAAAACCCTTTCTTAGTGGATACCTACTCCTCACAAAGAACACACCCTCCAAATTTCATGTCTCTAGGACCAGCGGTATAGGCTGTGCGTTGATATATCAGTCAGTCAGTAAGTCAGTCACTCACTTAGGACTTTGAATTTTATATATATAGATTATCCATACTAATATTATAAATGGGAAAGTGTGTGTGTCTGTTTGTCCGTTTTTCACGGCAAAACGGAGCAACGAATTGACGTGATGTTTTAAGTGGAGATAGTTGAAGAGATGGAGAGTGATAAAGGCTACTTTTTGTCTCTTTCTAACCCCCCACTTCCCTAAAACGTGAGGTGGAACGCGCTAATCTCAGAAACCACTATTGAGGAAGACTATAGGCTGTATAAAATCACGCTACGATCAAAAGGAGCAGAGCAGCAACAAAAAAATGGACAAAAACTGGCAGGTTGCGATGCGACGGGAAGGGTCAGGGGAGCAAATATTTGACGCGGACGAAGTCGCGAGCAGAAGCTAGTAAACAATAATTTTAAAGAAATTGATGAAATTTGTATAGAACGTTTTTTTATTTCAAAACTCTGAGTTTTATAGTTTAGTAGAAATTATTTTTTTTTTAAAATGCCACTAATTTTTGAAGGCCAGTGTATTATCATGTTCTTAATACATCATAATAGTTTCAAGTTCTACTTAAAAAACAGCAGGGAAGTTACGCCATTTTTTCTTTCCAAATAACACTCATTTGGAACTGATGAAGGCGAGCGTTTTGGCCTTATTTAATTTGACGTTCAGAAAGTGCTGAAGCTAAAGCCAGTGTGTAAATATCTTCACTTTTAAGACCTCGCTAACGAAGTATGGAATTTAAAATAATCTGGTTATAAACTGTGTGCCAAATTTCATTCAAATCCCTTCAGCCGTTTTTACGTGAATAAGTAATAAACATACAAACTTTCACATTTATAACATAAGTAGGAGTTAGTTGAGTTAATATGACGATATTAGCTCAACGGCCAGTATCGTAATAAAACACAAACTCCAAAATGTTGTGTACAAAGTCAATATATTATTAAGTACATAATAAACTTTACACCGAAGAAGTAACAGGTTGCTTAGCGCCTCGTTAACTAAGCACGGAAGTAAATTTTACTTGGAAGAGTAACTTGCTGAGGCATAAGTTGCTCAAAGTCAAATTTAGATAGGGAAATTGATTTGACGGTATGATAATAATGTTAAAACATTTTTCATTTTGATATGATACAACGCATGCTTGCATACACGTGCTTATAGAAAGTAAAGTGAGGTAAGGACCAACTTCTAAACCATAAAAAATAAGCAATATTTTAAAGTATACTCTTCGTATTACCTGTTTTATTAAATAAAGTAACCTTAGCTCAAACAAAATGCCGTCTATGAAAATTATATGAGGTCTGTAGATAAAACGCACATTATTTTAAACCACTTTCATATTAAGCATAATTTACATGGGAATAGCTAATAGCTAAGTATTTCAGCATACACGATGCCCCCAAAATGTTTGGCCACAGGTGTGGCAAATTTCTTTCCACTTTAAGGCAAACTTTCCGCATCTCTACGACATGTTTCATTTTAGCTTGTCACGTAAGTACCTTCTACAGTTGGGCTAGAACAATTGCACGAACAATTTTTGTGTCGAAAGTAAATTTTGGTTAAAATTCACACGACTGGCACCATTTGTGACACCCATACCATATTGTCCTATTATCGGTAGTGGCCCAATGGAAACGGCCCTGACTTACGAGTTGAGGTCGACGGTTCGAACCCAGGCAGTGTCTTTACTTTGTGTAAATTTCATCACCACTGCTCTTACAACGGTGCAGGAAAATATCCTGAGGAAACCGGCTTATCCTAAGAACCTAACTTTCGAAAACATGTGACATATCTTTTAACCCATACTGGGGCGACGTGGCAGATAAGAGCCCATTCCTTCTTGAAGAGAGAAGGCCTGTGTCCCAGCAGTGAGATGTTTATGGCTATACCTAGATATGAACGAAGTCTTCATACTAAGTAAATGTAATATGCAAAACGAGTATTACGAATACAAAATCGATCGAAGTAATGTTAGGTACGTTTGCTTGCTTTGGGCGTTCGTGATAGAAACACTATATTTCTCCAACGTTGAGGCAAAATAAGTAGAAAAATAAGAAAATCTATTTATATATATATATTTTATTTATAAATACTTTATAGTTTACTTTGTCTAAGGAATAAACAATACTGAGGGTGGAAAAATAAAAAACTTTTCTTAGGCTGTAACTAGCGAAAAATGTAACTACCGATGGAAAGAAAGATCGATTTAAAGAAATTTCGTTGTCAATAGGCATATAAATACTTAAATACTTACTTACATAAATACTTATCTTAGGACAACCAACACAACGTTATCTGATCCCAAACTAGGCAGAGCCTGTACTATGGCAACCAGACAACTGATAAACATACTTATGTATTTTTAAATACATACATATTATAGACCATTTCATAGTTCCCATAGTAAAAGTAGCTCACAGGCGTGAACATAATAACCTCTTTTTTAAAGTTTACAATTATTTGTAATATAATATCGTTGATTCCACAATATGTGCAACTTGAACTGAATTCACAACATTGACCGAAACACCTATTACTATTATCCTACGTGTATTATTTCTGTAAATACAATATGCAAATAAAGTTGGTACACATAATATGCATTTAAATACGCATATCATGTCCGGAAAAAAACAAAGTGTACACTTACGCACTCAAAATGATACGAGCATGTAACGATATTGCAAACATTTTCAAGAGCTGAGAACCTTCTTTCATTTACTTTTTAGCTTTAGTTCTAAAAATACATTTACATTATAAAACTAAAAGACATAGTAGTCCCTGCATAGTGCATAAGGCCGGTCTAAACATAAACCTATCTGGATCTAGGTTATATCCTCTGAGGTGTATCTAATATACATAGAGAATAGACAGACAGTATTTACTAGAGGCTCAGCATTTTTCTTCAAAATAAATAAACTTTAATGTAATATCCGTCGTTGCGAATAATTTCAATTTTGCAACAAAAATACTGAAAAATGACGGGAACTGAATTGTAGGCGACGCGTCTTTATAATTTGATTATTGTTAAGTTTACCTAGCTAGATTTGTAATTACATGAACAATCAAAACAAACAAATGCCTACGAATTGGTAGGTATATGGTATGGTGTGGTATAGGTATATGGTTTACAAATTGATGCAACGTAAAATACATCGAAAAAGTTGATTTTTTTATCAGTTATTGCATACAATCACGTGAGTTGGTACTTAGACTTTTGTTTATATCTAAAACTTTTTTACAAAAAAAAAAATAACCGACTTCCTTAAAAACACTACAAAATGAAAAATAACTTTAATTTCTGAAGTCGGTGTCTTAGGATCTGTATTTAAGGTTTTTTTGCCACCAACTTCCGAAAATAAAGTTATTTTTCACTTTGTAGTGTTTTTAAGGAAGTCGGTTGTTTTTTTTTGTACAAAAGTTTTTATTTTTAAATTTTTAGTTATGGTATCCGCACTAATTCCAAACAAACAATGCATATTTATGCGATAGCAGAAATCGCGGTTGATTTGCTGTCATTTTTTAAAGAGTTCCGGTGTCTGTCTCCGGAACTCATCATCAGATCTATATGAAATTAATATGGGACCATTTTGGAATAAACCTGTTTCGAACAAGAATTTTTTAAATCCATATATGACGGAGATATGGCCGAACATACATAAAAAAAAAAAACAAAAAAAATATAAAATCCGAATTGAGAACCTCCTCCTTTTTGAAGTCGGTTAAAAAGTTGGTTGTTTCAACGTTTTTAGGAAACTCAGCGCCTGAGGCTCCTGAGAACTTGTGGATGAGATATGTCATCAGGAACACGACCTGTCTCCGAAGTAATATTATTTTAAAATAAAACGTATGGGGTCGGGGAGACCGCCGTCAGGATGCAAGTTTCTAACACGTTTTTTTCAACTCTGAATGTGGCGCCGATTACCCCATCGTTTAAACACTCTCTCTTGAAAGTTTTATTTTGACCTCACTATAGGCTTCAGTACCCTCGAAAACCATAAAAAAGCCCAAAAGACCCATGATAAATAGATTGGAAATATTCACAGCCACCGTTCTGGATTTCCACTTTAAAAACTATGAAAGCGATACCCATGATGACGAATTTGAACATTTTTGCAGCCGCCATCTTGGACATACATTTTGTTGTTGTTTTTTTTCATAAAATATCTCTCTCTCTCTCTGTCTCTTTTTTATTACATATAGTAAAAAGCCCCATGGAGGTGAATAATCGTTTTCATTACGTGACTTTTTTTTTTGTAACAGTACCTTGTTTTACAATTTTACTCCTACCATAAGCTGCGTTGAAGAACTTCGTTGCAATAACTTCAAATTAAATTTTGTTAGTGCTCCTTTTAATGAGTAGCGGATGAAAGCTTTACTTTCCTTTCAACTTTCACGTCGTACCACAACTTTTAACTTTCCCTTTTCCAAGCAACTCATGAGTCCAAGTACCAACTATTACTTTGATAAAAGTCCTCCTTTCAGCCAGGAAATACTTCTTAAGCATTCATTACTTAATTCTTAGAAGAATATTTGTAGTTTATAAGCAAAAAGTTTTGACGCATGATTCATATACATTCAAAATGTGAAAACATCGAGATTTTTTCATCCCATACAGACGTTTACATACACATACACAAAATCTTTCCGAAATAAATTCTCTAAATGATGATGCAAATTGTATTAAAATACATTTCGTAGTTAGTAAAATAGGGTGGTCATACAGATAGACACGAGAAGCGAAATTATTTTATAGTGTATTAAGAGATAACGTACACCGAAATAGCATTAGTTATGCGACCAAATGTGCTGACTAGGGGGCCGCCAAACCCGAAACATGTCGTGACGTGTTACTTACACTCAATTATTTAACTTTCAATCTGGTTTGTATGACAATTTTCGGTCAGCGGTAGTATAGACGGAATGCATCATGCAGTAGTCACAGGAACTTTGAACGTTACCTATCCATAACAGCTTTTTGGGGTTAAAAAATGGAGCCTAGATAACTCAACGTCTCTTTTCGCGTCTGTTCTTCTATTTGTAAAGAATTTTAATGCAATTTCTACTATCAGCTAAAGAAATTATTCTTGAAGGTTTGTATGTACAAAACATTAAACTAAAATGACATTTTATTATCATAAAATTTCGATGTTCTACAAGTCGTAAAGAAAGTGCGACGTTCGGGTGAGTCGTTGGTGAACTTTTACTTTGTAAAGAAGCAGGCGAGGTAATCTAACATTGTGTTTGTTGTAACTCTGTGTCAAGCAATTTCAGTACAGCTCCAGTATAATAAGCTATTCCAATTCAGTTAGGCGTACTAAACTCCTGTTCCAAAATGCTCTTTATCGTCATATTTTGCGTCATAAAGCATATTGAATGAAACATGATTATCAAACCTATTTTAATAACTATTTGGTTTGCCACGCTGCGCAGCCACGGATTAAGCTCAAAGCATAAATTTCAAATAAACCAATTAAATCTAGTTTTGAAATACCAAAGAGTCGAGCAGTCAAAAAGATGAAGATCGTTGCCCGTTCCAATGCAGAACCTACTAAAGGTTCTCATGAAGAAAACGGGCAAGAAACACCACGGACTCTCTTTTAATCAAAATATTTTTAAAAACATTTTCTTTTATATAGTAGTTGTGGGAGCTTGAACTACGCTCCCATATTCAATGTACTAGGTATTGATATATATAGGTAGCTACACTTTATAAGCTATTGCAAGTGTCCAGTGCCAGCTATAAGTCGTTAAGTTCGGTAAAATATGGTTGATTTACACGATGCCTAGTACAAGCATAGAAATTAGCTCAATGTCTGGCACGTTACTCAAGTAAGTAAAGTTATAGCCCTACCTACAAGATATTGGTAGGTTTCATGTTAAAAACACAGTATTAATCGAAAATTAGAAATTCCTATTTCCATTTTTTTTTAATAAAAATGGATACTTTTTTTTGTAAAACCATAAACGGCCTCTTTTTATTACACGCTTTATATTAGCTTCACTTGTATGTTTGTTTGTAACCGACTCCTTATAGCGCGATTTTGACCCACTTTAAACGACCAGTCGAGTACCGATAACAATACTATAATTTCGTAAATTTGTGCCATTATCCTTGCCAGGGTTACCAGGACAGCAAAAAAACTGTTTTCGAAAACTACGCTGACATACGTCACAAACTACGCTGACATACGTTTCAAAATTCGAAACACCCTAAAAATAGAAAATAAATAATAGTTTAAAAAAAAATAAAAAACACGCTTCCATAGAAAACCAAGAAAATAAAGGAAAAAAGCGTGGGGTGCCTGAAATCAATAAAAAAATACCTTAAAACCCCCCACGCTATTTTCCATTATTTTCTACTTTTTAGTTTGGTTTTCTATTGAAGCGTGTTTTTTAGTTTTTTTTAACTATTATTTTTGTAATATTCTTTTGGTGTCATAAAAACTAAATAGCAAAATAAGTGCGATCAACTTAGATGTAGCAGCGGTAAGTCACTATTCAGAATTAACCTAACCAATTCTAATTGGTTAGGTTAATTCTGACAAACAATTTCTATAAAAACGCGCGCGACCGTTCACACAGGGGCGACCTGTCGCGCCGCGACACGGTCATAAAAATTGTTCTACGGATATATAAATCAACGAATCGCGCTAGTCTGCACGAGCCTTTAGACCCTAGCTTGGTTATTGCCACCTATTTTGAAAAAAGATCAGAAAATAAAAGGACGCTTATTTTTTTGAGAAGACGATCACGATTGTTTGATTTGTCCAATGGAATGGATTGATAAAGAAGAGCTTTATTTTTTTGAAAGTTAATTGTTTACTTTCGTACCACGTTCTTATCTAAGCTATAAAAGTCAGTAAGTCACAAATATAATACTGACCTTATTGGTGATGTTCTCAGAGGTCCGGCGCGTAAAACGAACACTGGCGCGCGTGCGAGTGACCGTAGCAGGTGGTAGTCTATAGTTGCCGTCTATCTCCATGGGATATGGCGAGAGTTTATGAACCAATATATGTTAGGATAGAGCAATTTTTTTATTTCTTTTTTTACATAAAGTTTATTTGGTTAAGCAACTCCAGTGCAAATTTGTAAATTTGCACTGCAGTGGCTTACCTCAACACCAACACCAACACAGGTTGAGGTAGTGCAGTAGTCTTGAAATTTTGAAAACCGAAGAAAAAGTGTACTGCAAACAGGTGTTAATTTTTTTAACAATTTAAAGGTCTAACTAACTTAATTATTTAATTGAACATTATTGAAACAAAAATCAAAGCAAAACACGCAAGAAACTAATCAGTAATATCCGAACCTCCTTGTTGGCGAAAACATAGAAATATTATTTAAAAGTCTTGTATGGTTTCCATCTTAGATCTTATGAATGTTTATGATCTTTAGACAGACCACGAAGCCTCTGGTTTATGATGCTCGAGTGTTGCAAGGGAACCTCGAAAAGTTCCTTGGGAGTATAAAAACTACAGCAAATTGTCTCCTAAAGAAAAATCATCTAACACATAAACAACATCTGACTGTGTGAGGGTTACATACTATTTAGTCACCTTTATGTATGACAAAACCATAAAAAGGACGTCTTTATGTTTATTTAAAATCGAACAAACTGTCATGCATAAACTTTTAATGAGGAAGACTGCGACTTCTTTCATATTTTGTAAGCTTTAGCAATTCCCAAACACTCAAATAAAGGATCTTGTTACCGCAAGTCCGCGATGAGGAATGATTAAAAATTTGCACATGTGTTACAGGTATTTCTGATCTCATCAAATTGTAGTCAGATCTGTTCTGCAAAAATTGCTTTCAAAGCCTCTTGTTTATTATCCACCGTGTACCTGGAGACGAGAAGTCACAGGATCTTAATTTTTAGCGTAAATGATGTTTAATACGGTGATGAATTAAAATAAACATTAAAAGAAGGACGTGTGCGACGGGGTTCCGCTGTCGGTAACGACGTTTTTTTCCCCAATAAATGCTATAAAATTAGGTGGCAAAAAGCTGTCCCTGTATTATATGGAAACCTAGCATAACAACCACCTTGATCACACATTTTGAACTGATTTACATTTTTACTTCAGCACCCTCAAAAACTATGAAAAACACCACCATGATAAAAGATTTGCACGTTTTTGCAGCTGCCCTTTTGGATTCACATTTTCAACTCGGTCGCACAGATAATTTTTAACACTCCTCAACGGCGCACTCGTCGCGTCGGGGACACGTCCGGGGTCGTCGTAGGGACGCGTCCCTAAGCACTCCACTAACTACGCGCAACATTGGTGTATGACGAGTGCGCCGTAGAGGAGTGTTAAAAATTATCTGTGCGACCAAGTTGAAAATGTGAATCCAAGATGGCGGCTGCAAAAACGTGCAAATCTTTTATCATGTTGGTGTTTTTCATAGTTTTTGAGGGTGCTGAAGTCAAAATGTAAATCAGTTCAAAATGTGTAATCAAGGTAGTTGTTATGCTAGGTTTCCATAAAATACAGGGACAGCTCTTCACCACCTAGTTTTTTGGTATACCAAGACCTGTGTACTGACTAGTATTGCTCGAATTTATAGCTCAGAATTTTCTGAAGTTGATTTATTTAACTGCAATAAACTGACATTCAAAAAACGAATACTGAAAACTACGTTTATACACGTAGTTTTCATTATTCGTTTTTTGCGGAGACAAAAAACAAGCACCTAATCTTCTTCTTCTACTATCTTTTATTATTTAATCTTATTTGTTTAAATTTTTTCAAAATTGTGATCTTCATTTAACCTTTAAATGTAATTTTGTATTGTAACAACTTTATTTCTGCATAAAGAAAGAAAGACGTTACTCTTAAAAAAAGAATGCCTCTGTTCTTGGTGCCAATAATATAGGCAACTGTGAAATGTCGCGAACTAAAGAGTACTCAGATGCCAATTCCGGTAAACTTAACTCAATGTTGTATGGTCTCCGCTACCAGTTGCGGAATCATTTCCAGAAAACAATTTATTTCCCGACACTATTTATTGAATCAGCAATGTCTTATATTTATCTAGTATATTATACAATAAAATAATTTAAAAGTTAAAACTACGCTGCATTTAAAAAAAATCTAATAGCTACCAGGTGTTTGAACGAGTAAAACGCTGAAAATATACATCTATATATACTAATATTATAAAGCTGAAGAGTTTGTTTGTTTGTTTGATTGAACGCAGTAATCTCAGGAACTACTGGTCTGAATTGAAAATCTTTTTGTGTTGGGTAGCCTATTTATCAAGGAAGGCTATATAACATTACGCTACAGCTAAGAGGAGTGGAGCAGTAATGAAAAATGTTGCAAAAACGGGGAAAATCGCACGGGTAGGCGATTCGACACGACGGGAAGGGTCGGGGGAACAAGAAATTTAACGCGGACGAAGTCGCGGGCAGAAGCTAGTTTATGCATATTTTTCCGTTTATCTGGAAGTATGATCTCGATTACCGCAAGACAACTGAACGGATTTGAGTACAATTTGGCACAAAGATAGTAGAAAACCTGAACGAACGCATAGGGTACTTTTAATCCCGGTATTACGTTCCTGTGCAATATTTTCCATCACACATGTGGAAAAAACCGCAGGCATTAGCTAGTCTAGAAAATTCTAGTATCCGCGTGTGAGAACTTGATAGGTTAGGATAATGAAATCGGCGGCAAGGTCAGAAGCAAGTGAAGGCTTTCTATACAAACCAAATAGATGTAGTTTGTATAGGAAAAGTTGTTTGATGTCTCGTTACTCAAAGAATAAATCGTTTATAAACTTCGGTTAGCTTGAATTGATTGTAGATTTAGGTATGTTCCGCAAAGAGAGTGGAAAGATAAGTAAGTAAGTACAAGGAGACTGTATTTTTTTGATGAAGATACCAATACAATAATAGTGTTCGTTTTCGTTTCTCTATTTTGGCGTAACGGTAATTCGTTACGTTTAGAATTTTACTTCGAAGCTTTTTAACGGATAAAGTATACTATAAAGTCAGCAAATTCCTTATTGAGAAAGAATTTTGTATGAGTTCTGTGTAGGTTGTGTTTTTGTTAAGAATTTTGTATACAGAAATTGTGTGGAAGTGATCTATATTAGCTGTGATTTAAAACTCTTTAGCCTTTATTGCTTTAGCGTCAAACAATAACTTTTGGATGCCTGTTGGTAAAATATGGCTGTGTATTGGTTGCCAGTTTATCACCATGTTCTGTACCCATATAAGCAAAATAAATGACTGGACAAAATGTACTTACTTACCCACAAAAATATCAATATAAATATTATAATTTCGAAACGGTGATCTTTCGACTCACCTTTTTCAAAATATATTAAATCATCTTCTCAGAATTTTACCATTACAGGTAAACTGTCAGGTTATACCCACGCAACGCACAAAAGACTTCTTTTTTATCAGTTTACACACTAGATTTGATATCTTTTTTTTCCCGTGCGGTGCATGTGTTTATCAAACAAAAAAGTATACTCTAACCTTTCCTAGATATTTCAGTTAGAAGAAAAAATGTAGTGTCATTTCCCAAAAATATCGAATTGTCATTAAAAATCTGACGCCTATTTCGAAAATATCTAGTTAAAATGTAAACAAATGTGTCAGAAAACTCACTTGTGGACACCAGTTTGTAGTAACAGTTACTAATGGAGTGCATTGATTTGATTATTGGAATACCAAAACCCATAATTCTAATATTAAATCACTATAGAGATGTTTTTAATGTGACAAGTGAGGTGAAATCTATAACCTTAAATTTTGTTCGATTCTCCATACTAATATTATAAATGGGAAAGTGTGTCTGTCTGTTTGTTCGTCTTTCACGGCAAATGGAGCGACGAATTGACGTGATTTTTAAGTGGAGATAGTTGAAGGGATGGAGAATGACATAGGCTACTTTTTTTTTCTTTTTTAGGTGGCTGGAGTGAACATAGAAAAGCCATGCTTTTCCCATGGACAATTGTATGCATCATGTTCGCGTGTGTCCAATGCCCAGAATCTTTAAATTCTATCCCCAAATGGAAAGACATATATTATCGTCTACAGTAGCGTATTAAAATAACATTCTGTTCCGAGTTCTCTTCTGTGTTCTAAATCAGGAAAGGGGAACCGTGTTACCCCGAATTTAACGCGAGCGAAGCCGCTGGCAAAAGCTAGTTTTTCATACATACATAAATTCACGGCTTTTTCCCATGGGGACAGGCAGGAACTACAGAACGCCACCTGATATGATCCTTATACTCTTTTTGCTTCGTTAATGTTATTTTTCAATTACATATTAATCAAGTTATTGTTTTTTTTTTTTGTTGGAATTGCGATATATTAAGTTGAAACCTTCTAAATACAGATGAAGGTGTTACTTATTCACTTTAGTCAGTGATTACTTAAGATTTTAACCTAAATACATATTAATGAGGCAATTTCGGTAACAAACCATTCCTGCATAGCTGCACGTTGTGGTAATTCAATGCAATGGACATGACCGCTAACACGAGCAAGCAACTGAACTGTATGTGTACTTTACACATCAATGCACGGGCCATGGCCTATATAAAGTTAAGGGAATTAGTTGCTAAGCAAATTTATTACCAAATTAGGCTTTCTGTAAATTCAAATCACAATTGACATTCTTTGATAGTTGTATGAAAGCCATAACACACAACCTTGCCGTAGAGTATTGCGTAATGATTAATTTACTTGATGTAGCATGTTTTCTACGCTCGTAATATGTAATCCAAGATCGAATACGGTAGCAAAAGTGCAAGTTTCAATACATTTGACTGTTCTGCGAGTTCCACATCTAATAAAACCGACCACCTTTGACTAGGTCTTTTACTGTGTCGAATGTGCACGCAAAAGGTCCCGTTAGTACTTTCAGTTTGCATCACCGTGACTCCTTGAAAAGATTTATGCTCTCCTACCTAACCTTTTAGAAAAGCTGTGAGTATTTTAAACTGCCCCAACGAAATAGACTTTGAAGCAAAACTTTGAATCATAACCTTTTGTCTTTGTTTTATACTGCAAATTAAGTGCTTGGAATTTAAAAAGCTTTAGTAGGTACTTGTCCTGAGTTTTCTTTGACCATAAAATAACTTTTATGTTCTCCGTGTAGTTTTTAAATATAAAAGGCAACTGTTACTGACTGACAGATCTATCAACACACAGCTGAACTCACTGAACGGATTGCACTGAAATTTGGAACACAGATAGCTATTATGACGTCGGCATACGCTGAAGCAGGATTTTCCAATACTCACCTCCTAAGGGGATGAAATGGGGGTCCAAAGTTTGTATAGAGAAATATAATTAGATAGACTTTTCTATCCGAAACTTCATAAAAGTATTGGCAAAAAAATTGCCTTATTACATTTCACGCCTTTTCGGCTGAACGGAATTGGATGAAAGTTTAAGACCAGGGTCTAAGTTAGGCCATAGGATACTTTAATACCGTTAGTACGTCCTCTTGTGATAATTTTTGACATCCATGCGGGTGAAGCCGCGGGAAAAAGCTAGTTAGCTATAAGCACAAGAAGCACATAGTTCCGACTTGACACAGTATACGACCATATCAGAGGGGTTTCGTCCAACTAACGAACTTTGGTAATGCCGCAATGTTGTAAATAGTTTCGTAGCCGTGTGACCGAGAACATTGGGTTATAGTTGTTACTGACTTTACCGGAACATATCAGACTTAAATGCAAGAAAACACAAAGCAATTTCATTAAAAAGGATGTAATTTATCTATAATATGTATGTATTTAGAAATATATAAGTATGTTTATCAGTTGTCTGGTTACCATAGTACAGGCTCTGTCTAGTTTGGGATCAGATAACGTTGTGTTGGTTGTCCTAAGACATTATTTATAAGAAATTATTAAAAAAATATTTTTAAGCGAATTCTTAAATCTGTGCAAATCTACCGGCTCATGTCTATCGCAAAATACGTATTCATTAATGAAAGGAGCTTTCATATCTCTTTGAATGAAAACAGAATTTTCAAATGACAGCAAGTCACAAATAAATGACCAACAAAATATTTTGACTTGAGTTCATTTAATCTGTGCAAATCTACCGGTGCTCACGTCAACTGAATATCGCCAAATAAGTATTCGTTAATGGTCATTTATTGATTTCATATCTCACTGAATGTGAACGGAAAAACCAGCAAGTCCACTTAGGGCGATGTCTTAACGAATGAAAATAGAAATAGAACAACACAAATAGAACTCGCTTTTAAGCTGTTACAGTATAATTCAAAATTATAGTAAATTTTTTCTAGAGCACATGTAGCTCTTCATCTAATTAGCATTTCCGAATAAGTATCTGTTAATTCGATATAATTTTCAGTCAGTATTCACAATGTCCAATTTCCTACGTCATCAAGTAAATTAGTCACGTATTTTAAAACAAAAGCCGATTTCGTAAAATATTCTCAATCACAAGGTAACAAGGTTACAATTATCATACATAAATTACGAAAGCAAGAGAACTTCTGCATTGTGGTGTGGCACGCCGAAATGTAGGTCAGCCTTTACAGTTATCAAATCTGTTAAAATAAAGAAATTGAGACATTAAAATAATCGATATGTTTGTTATGTGTTTTTATTGTCTGGCGCCAGTAAAGGACTGGACTGGACTGGGTTGGACTTTGGTTACAAGCAAGTATTAAAATTTATCTGTTTGCTGCATAGATTGCTAATGTTCGTGGTACTTTTTTACACACTTTATATTAGCTTCACTTGTATGTTTGTATTATGTTTGTAACCGACTCCTTATAGCGCGATTTTTACCCACTTTAAACGACCAGATTTCATTCAAACTTTGCACACCTGTCAAGGACCGGTGACAATGCAATAATTTCATAAATTTGTGCCATTATCCTTGCCAGGGCAGCAAAAAAACTGTCTTCGAAAACTACGCTAACATACGTCACACACTAATTTGTGCCATTATCCTTGCCAGGGTTACCAGGACAGCAAAAAAAAACTGTCTTCGAAAACTACGCTGACATACCTACGTCACAAACTACGCTGATTTACGTCTCAAAATTCGAAACACCCTAAAAATAGAAAATAAATTTAAAATTTAAATTAGAATATAAATTTAAAATTTAAATTTAAATAAATTGTTTAAAAAAGTTTAAAAACAAAAAAAAAGCGTGGGGTGCTTACCCCACGCTTTTTTTTTTTTTTTCATTATTTTGTACTTTTTAGTTTGGTTTTCAATGGAAGCGTATTTTTTAGTTTTTCTAAACTATTATTTATATTAACTTTTATTGAAACCGGTAAAATATTGTTAACACTTCAACAATTTGTACTTCAACCCCAACTGGTTAATATTTACTACAAAATCTGCTGTCAAAAAGACATTCACGGCACATGAAAAGACTAGCAATGTTCATGCTGACTTCAATTCATTTCATCATTGAATCAGTCTTACCTCATCCCAACCCTCACTAGATTTATATAGTTCCACTACAGCTAAATCTTCTCTATTGTATCGGAAAGTTTTCACGTTTATGTATAAATAACGTTGAAAGCATTTCGTTTTAATAATACCTACCTACACACATCCAAATAAAACTCAGCTTTCATTTTGTTGGATTCAGTTCAGGACGCTTAACACGTTATTGGAAATATGAACAGGTATAGCCTCCACTAAAATTCCATTTACGACGTTATCTATAAAATTCCTAAACTTGCTTCTCAGACACTCTTTTGAAAGTTGAAGTTACCAATATCAGAACCCAATAAGTGGCACGTGTCTGAAAACTGTAAATATAAACCAGTAATGACGAGTCAACTTATTCGATGTGAGTTCTAATGTATAGTAACAGCGGAAATTGAGTGGTTGGTGTTGTAGAGTTCCAAATACGATTTAAGAAATATACTTTGTGGATTGTAAAGTTGAAGCAGTTTATTCGATTTATAGAATGATGCTAGAAAAGAGCATCCACCAGTGAAGATATTATTTTTAAGTACGTCTGCTTCAACGCGTTAGTCGTCCCCAAAAGCGAAGATGATTGGGTCAAAATATTAAAAAAAAAACTGTTAGAAACTTATAGGGCTGATTTTTTTCTGTGGTGTTTGTTTTTGTCTGTGGTTAAAAGAGTATACAAAAGTGAAGATTAATTTTAAGCATGTCTGGCGCAAATTTTAGGGAAAGCAGCACTTCTTTCAACGTGATTGGACGGTGAAACTTTTATCACGGTATGAGCTGCTACCATATAGTTCATACCAAAACAAGTATTTTTATAAAAACGTAGTGTTAATAAGCAGTTGCAGTAGTAGTTTTAAGTGTACTTACTCTGCCATCACTCTTCCGAATGGCATCGTGGATGCGCCAGACGAGCCCCGGTCCCGCTGTGCCGCTCTCGGGGCCCACGTCGAAGTACGTCAGGATGGGGTTGCCCTCCAGCGGTTGCGGATTCGGAGCTGGAGGCCCTGGCTTCAGCTTGGGGAGTAACCCAGCCATGACGTCCGTTAATCTTGCGAATCTCCCTTGCGAATTCACCTCGGACCGGTTCGGGTCGGTATCTGAAACCCCTGTGAACAAAAATGTATTTTGTACAGTCATCATCTTCCTATGATTTCCTAAAAATATATTTTCCAGAAAACCAGGTGTCGTCAGCTGTTTAGCATTTCATAATCCTACTAATATTAAAATGTGAATGTAAGTTTCTTTGTTACGCTTTCACACGAAAACTACTTAACCGATCATCATGAAACTTTGTACACATACTCTTGGAGGTATTAGAAGTAACATTGGATACTTTTCGTTTTTTTTTACGAATTTCATAAGACTATAACATTGCAGTCGTTTGGCCTTAAAGTACTTAAAATGTAAAAAAAGTTAAAAGTTCTGAACAAAGTTAGATAAATATATATTTTTTTTCTTTCATTACTTATGGATATCGATACCTAACACGTGGGTAAAGTATCGTCAGCTAATTTAATTTAACCCTTCATATACAGGATGGCAGGGACATTGACCTCCAGCCAGTTACGCGGTCGAAATGTATAAAACTGCCAATTTTTTGTTGATAGCCAATCAAAAATTTCAATGCAGGGGCTTGCGCGGCGGTAGCTCTACTACCCTGTGTAGTATAGTCCTAGCTGTAAGTATTTCGGCCATGGCGGCCAATCTCAACGGCCATCGGTGCGCGAGATATTATAGTGCACAAATGTATGTGGAAACACAGGGGCACTCACTGTTCCCTCACACTCATAGTCCGATGGAACGGCAATTTGACAAGACCGCAGAGAGATCAAGCGAAGAACCAACGGCTTAACGTGTTTTCTGAGGCACTGGGGTATCACACCGCGAACTTTCAAACTCTGGGCTGTTACTAAGAAATCTATAATGGAAAAATCTAATAACATTTTTTGCTACATATAGTATGGAAGTATAGATGTAGAACCAAAGACTAACAAAAAAACTCCAACTCCAATGCTGTTTGACAAAAAAAGTGTGTTCATACTTATATGTTTGTTGTACGATTTTCTTTTTTTTATGTTTGTTACCCCAGAACTCCGTCATTTATAAAACGATTTAAAAAGCGTATGTTTACCGAGTGGTCCCATATAAATTTGGTCAAGTTGTGATTAGTGGTATTTAAGTTAGATGCAATAATACGTATTATTTCCACTTAGTTTATGTTTATGAGTAGCTGCTATCATCGTTTTGCTTAATGCATATAAAGAACAGCATAGCGATTATGGCAAGCACCCCTCTCTGAGAGAGACCTATGTTCAGCAGACGTCTTTCGGCTGAAACGGTGATGGTGATATAAAGTATAATTATATTATTTTTTTTGACTTTCTTTCTGTTTGTTACGGCTTATCTCGGAAACTGCTGGACCAATATTATAAAGTGGAAAACCTGACCTCAAAAAGTACTGACTCGGGAAAGTGAAATAGTGATGGCCGGGGTACGACAAACATATGGCCCAGTTTCCTCGTCCTAGAGGTAACATTTTTTTATAAAAACAACTGATTTATAGGGTAATGTGATTTTACTTCCCCCATATATCATTATCATCATCATTTCAGCTGAAAGACATCTACTGCATGAAAAGGGCCTCCCCTAAAAATGGGGGTTTGCTATAATCGCCACGCTTGGCTGGCGGGTTGTCGATCGCAGCGTGGTGGCAGAATGCACAGAGAACGCTGCTGCCCAATTATATTAGAATTAAAGTATGTTTCATTTACCCCATTTAACCTTATATTAACTTTAAACGTTAATATTAATTAACTTTTATCGACCTCTGGAGCTGTTAGTTTGTCACGAGCTCCTACTAAAATTATTACGTTTTTTTTTAAAATCTCGTGAGTATATTTTACACATACTACACGTGGAGACGCGGGTAGTATTTCTTAGTGTTAACCGATTGATTCAAAAGAAATAAAAAAAAACCGGCCAAGTGCAAGTCGGACTCGCGCACCGAGGGTTCCGTACAAACCTGCAGGTATTCACGGTTTATGCATAAGGCTTATGTTAATGAAATTAAATGTTTTTTTTTAAATTTTGTATTTGAGTTGACTGAATGAAAGGTAAATTGTGATTTACGATTTATGACGTTTTAAAAAAAACTACTTACTAGATCTCGTTCAAACCAATTTTCAGTGGAAGTTTACGTGGTAATGTACATCATATATTTTTTTAGTTTTATCATTCCGTTATTTTAGAAGTTACGGGGGGGGGGGGACACATTTTACCACTTTGGAAGTGTCTCTCGCTCAAACTGTTCAGTTTAGAAAAAAATGATCTTAGAAACCTCAATATCATTTTTGAAGACCTATCCATAGACACCCCACACGTATGGGTTTGAGGATTTTTTTTTTTGAGTTTCAGTTCTATGTATGGGGAACCCCAAATATTATTGTTTTTTTTCTATTTTTGTGTGAAAATTTTAATGCGGCTTACAGAATACATCTACTTACCAAGTTTCAACAGCATAGCTCTTATAGTTTCGGAAAAAAGTGGCTGTGACATACTCGGACAGACAGACAGACATGACGAATCTATAAGGGTTCCGTTTTTTGCCATTTAGCAACGGAATCCTAAAAAAGTGGTCCTAAGTTAGAGAGATACCCAGCGAAGGAGCGTCATTGGCTGTTATGCTATACAGATTCCGAGTGAGAAATTCCGGATAGAAAAACCCAATAACACTTTGTCCGACTTGGGGATCAAACCTAGGATCTCACGCTTGACCGTAGCGCAACAACACTTAATGAAAATTTAGAAGTCTGGTTGCATCCAAAACTTATCAAAAGTGAACTAAATTGTTGACAGACCATATCTGAAAGAAAAAACATGTATGCACAACATACATAGTTACATGCATGAGTAATTTATCATAATTTGAATCCCGTTGAAGAGTAAACGAACCGAAAATAACGTGAACATATTCTCACCCTTTATTTATAATGTTCCTTGCAGTTTTATCCGACGATAGAAATATTATTAATTATCAAAGGATATTGAGTTTAATGGCCCTGCAATTAATATCTATTTACAACGGACGGAAATATGATGGATAGTAGAGCTGCCCCTTTTTTGCTTGCTCTTGACTTTGCAGTTCTTAAGAAATAAAAACGTTTTATCAAACAGGAGGTTTAAAATCAGGGTTCGCTATAAACCCAGGCACCCGAATTGCGTAAAAATGAAATCTATCGCTCCATAAGTTAAAAAAATCTGTCTGCTCGACAATGGAAATAACGCAATGTATCTTTGTAGAATTGTCAAATTGGAAGGCCATTGTAAGTGAAACTTTATTTTCGGGCGTTCACGTGCATAAATGGATTTCGAAGAAAAAATACACCTAAAATACACATATGCAATAAAAAAAAGTAAGTAAAATCATGATACACTTGTGCCGTGAGAAATGTACGTGATAATCATCATAATCTTCCCAGCCCAACTGTGTTGACGTCGTCGGCTATATATATATATACTACAGCTATAATACAGTCGTGTTAATACGAGATAATATAGACAAGAACTTTGGTACGAGATTCCAACATTGACGTGACGTAGAATTCTGTTACAAACATACGATTTTGTTGAAATAATGCAATTAATCTGATGATTGCAAATTATTATGTTGTAAGTAATTTGTTTTATTTTTTAATCATTTATCTTCATTTATGTATAAAATAATAGCACATACTCCTAACAATGGGCAGCACCGTTCTCTGTGCATTTTACCACCAAACTGCGATCGCCATCCCGCCTGCCAAGCGTGGCGATAATGGCAAAGCCCCCAAATTGGGGGAGGCCTAAGTCCAACAGTGGACGTCTTACGGCTGAAATGATCATGATGATGACTCCTAACAACTAATCTATTATTGACTTCCGATTACATGTCAAATCGGCCAACCGTTAGGTAGGAGTCAACCCACGGGTACAACATAACTCTAAAACATTCAGGGTTTTCGTTCAAAATAGAGAAAGATTTAGAATTACTAAATCAAGGCTGCTAAAGACTATGATATTTCAGTTCATCGTTCATAAAATTGTAATCGGACTTCACTTAAGATCAATTTTAAAAACGATTCACGCTCAAACTGGCTAAAGCCTCGATCACTCGAGGCAAGTACTGGGTAGCAAACGCCGCCAGTAAATCACAAGGTGTAGACTAGCTGCGACAAAAAATCACTCGTCGCGCGGGCACTATCGTCGTGATCAAGTCGTTTACGTGAGTCGTGTGGCAGTGTTATACCTGCAAGTAACCATTCGCTTGCGAATATAGTACTGAAATTCACGCGATACGTGAGATTCATACTTGCTGCATGGGACAGGCAGGCAGCGAATTGGTAGAGCAAGTTTATTTGCTGCAAGTTAACCGCTGCGAGTAAACTCACTTGTCCCCGAAGCCAAAGTACACACGTGACATGCACCACACTCGATCGGCTTTTGTTATGCTAATCTATATGATCGCTAGGCTTCGATGGTTAGTAATTTTGCTATACCTTTTTGTTCAGGTTCTTGGTTCAGTTCAGTGGGTAAGCTTTCACCGCTCAACAGGTAAATATAACGACAGTTTATTTCAGCTCACTTTCCCAGGTGTATTCTTTAAATCAATTTTTCGCTTCGTAAAGTGATAAAACACCTTAGAGAAAATTGCTTCTCCACCGCAGCGTTCTCGTTTCTAGGAAAATGTTTCGTACACCTTACCTTTTGTGATCCAGTTATACTACTAACAGATAATAAAATAAATTTACCTACACAACTGGAAAGTAAGGTATACTTGGAGGGAATTAAAATAAATTTCGGTTCACGTTTTTAGACAACCACTAGTCGATTAGTTGCCTGATTTTCGGGTTCCGTACCATAATGGTAAAAGGAACCCTTATGATGCGACTCAGTCCCTCTGTCCGTCTGTCTGTCACTGCTGGATATCTCAAGAACTACTAATGCTATCAACTTGGAATTTGGAATATTTTTAGATGACGTTTGTCCTTCTATTTTCTGAATAAGAAAGAAATAAAAAAATGTATTCCTTTTTTGCAGAAGTGCTACTAAGGCATATGAGTTATCATTTGTAAGATTTGCACATTCTCAAACATTTTTCTATTTTTTTAAGGCCACATAGTTTTTCGCAAAGGAAAGGGAGGCTTTTGCCCTACAGTGGGACAATACATGATAATTATTTTATTTTATATATACCTAGTTATCGACTTTTGACGCAAAAATAAAAAAAAACGAATGAGTGCGAGTCGGACTCGCCCACCGAGGGTTTCGTACAAAGTGGGTACATATATATTATTAATAGTTCAGGAATCGAGTCTCGCACCATTTTTACGAGCTTTTGAAGGAAAAGGTTTTTTTTCATTCTTCATCAAAAATCGAAAACTAGACATCATAAAAATTGTTAAAATTCGTTTAAGCTTGTGCCAATGAAGCCCTTTCGTACGATACCCCACGTGACACGGTTCACTTAATTCAAATTTGGACCGCCGTTCCTTGCATAAAGAGCCTGTTTTTTATGATTTAATTACAAATGAATGAATGTTTTAGATTTTTCCTCATACTTATAGTTAAAGACAGTATTACTTGCCAAATTTCATAGCTCTAAGTCAACAGAAAATACTCTATAAATTTTGATTCCCTTGAGAGTGTATAAATATAAGTTTTTTTGCGGCATAAACGGCCGTATCTTTTTTTACGTTAACTAAGAAGTTTGTTTTTTTCACAGCGTCAAGAAACTGTAGACCTGAGTAGATCGTTTTAATTTCAAATCAATACCTCCATGCGTTACCAAGGTAAAGGGTCTTTACAAACAGACGGACGGACAGCCGAACAAAAAAGTGATCCCATAAGGGTTTCGTTTTTTCCATTTGAGGTACGGAACCCTAAAAAAATAACGTCTTCCCATATCTCCGAAGTTTGCATAGATATAAATCTGATATTATTCTATGTGATAGAAGTTTATGTAACAATCACAGGAAAAATAAAACAATTTCTCTAAATCACACACTTCTTCAGAAATCATGAACAAAAATTACATTAGTTCCATTATCGGTCAAAAGATAGCACTGACCTAAAACATCTGTACTACTATTATAAAGCTCAAGAGTTTGTTTGTTTGTTTGTTTGTATGTTTGTTTGATTGAACGCGCTAAGCTCAGGAACTACTGGTCCGAATTGAAAAATTCTTTTTGTGTTGGGTAGCCTATTTATCGAGGAAGGCAGGTTATATAACATCACGCTAAAAATAAGAGGAGCGCAGCAGTAATGAAAAATGTTGCAAAATCAGGAAAAATCGCACAGGTAGGCGATTCGTCGAGACGGGAATGGTCGGGGGAACAAGAAATTTAACGCGGACGAAGTTGCGGGCAGAAGCTAGTATTAGTAGAGAAGAAGAAGGAGTAGTCAGAAGTTAGTAGTATTTATGTAGGTATACGGATCCCTCGTTGCGCGAGTTCAACTCGCTCTTGTCCGGTTTTCGGTAAGGTGATATAACACATTTTAGGACGCAAATCCTCTGAAAGGAAAAAAGACGACGTAGGTTCGCATCTGCCCACTATTTTATACCCAAACGAAAGCCATCATCTGCCACAGCTAGCATAGCCTTTTCCCCAATAACATTGAGGTCAGCTTCCAGTCTTACTGAATGCTGCTGAATACCAGTATTCACCATGGAGTGACTGCCTATGTAACCTCTACAACCCAGTTACGTAACACATCTACCCCTTGGCAATAAAAAAAAACTTTATTTCTCCATAAATTAATTTCCATTGTTTACATTTAAAAAATGGCTTAAGCTTAGTGTTCTAGAGTAAAAAACCCTGACTTCTAAACTAAGTTTTATGTACCTGTATTTCAGAAGCCAGATAGAATACAAACGAATGTTGAATATTTTTATATCTTCAATATCTTGCTGGCACATCTGCGTCACGATTAATTGGGAGCTTGGTACAGGTACAGGGGGAAGTGAGCCAGTAACCAAGTTATCGTCTCTCAATTAGAAACCTGTTACTTAATGGTGTGGCTGTCTATACTCGTTATACGATACCAGCCCATTTAGAAGGTTTAAAGGGTCTAGCACGAACGAGCGTTTTTTGAATTGAAAATGTTCAACTGTCCTATAGCATTGTAGTTTGAAAGCGCCATGAATAATAGTACATTTCACCTATAATCGAACTAAAAAGTTCCCACTGAAAGGAACTCCTCTTGATGAAGAGGCCGTAGTCCACGCAGGGCCAGTGCGGCTTGATAGATCTCACACGTCTTCGAATTTTTAAATAAATAAATATCTTAGGACAACCAACACAACGTTATATGATTCCAAACTAGGCAGAGCCTTTACTATGGTAAGCAGACAACTGATAAATATACTTATATATTTCTAAATACATACATATTATAGATAAATTACACCCAGACACAGAACAAATGATTGTGCTCATCACAGAAAGATTTGTCCTGGGTGGGAATCGAACCCACGACCTCAGTCTTTGCAGTCAGGGTCACTAACCACTAGACTAACAGGCCAGTCAGTCCGTTTTGGTTCTAGGACATGCCCGTTTAGCCTTTATGGTTTTGGGAGCATTATTGATGTAATGGTTTAGATAAAGTATAGTACCTGAGTAGGTTTGAACCTATAATCTACAACTCGTAACTCACGGCCATTATTTATGGGCCACCCCTGTTTGGTAACATATATAAATGTAAAGAAAGTCATCATCCTAAGTATTTCATAAATATTAAGTGTGAAACGTATATTTTCAATTTTAAAATCGTTCAAATGAACTTCAAATTAACTCGGCGCGTTCGGACTAGGCTCACAGGTTCTTGAAGCCTGTTAAGGTGGCCACAAATTATATCAATCTATATTTTGGGCGTCAGAACAATGTTGTTTACATTCAACTTTGTTTTCCTAAAGGAAGGATGAACTAGTGATCGCTCAGTGATAGAAATACAACCAAAATTCATCAAATTAATAAATTTTTCTAACGCATTATTACATAAAAATAGTAGCTATCTGCACTCCATCTCGATATAAACTTTAACGGTTCCAAATATCATACTCTTCCATCCGCGTAATTTCGTAAAAAAGGGTACAAAGTTTTTGCTTCACGTTCTAAAATATAGATGATGATTTTGAAAACTTTTCGTAATAAGACATTTTATTTTATTCCGTGTGGTGCCGAACGTAAATAAAAGCATCATCCAATTTCTTCCCGTGGGTGTTGTAAGAGGCGACTAAGAACTTACTAGAGAATGGGCAGCAGCGTTTTCTATGCCTTTTTCCACCATATCCGCCTGCCAACCGTGGCGCTTATGGCTATCCACCCGAAAGTGGGGAAGGGCTATGTCTACCAGTGTAAAAAATAACCTGTTTCCAATCTTACGAAAAATTAATTTTTTACCAAGTTATTGCCGATAAATCAAGCTAGATAATACACACATACATTTAAGCAATAAATAGCAATAAACGAAGGTTTGTGATCGACAATGAAGTAGCTAATGGAAATATAATTAAGTAATTATGCTACACTACGGTGGTGTGGAAAATAGAATGGTAAATTAATACGAACGTAGGTACAATTAACTCATCGGTGCACTTCATCCACGAAGGTCATAGAGAGTTATTTTTGTTTTAAAAGCTTTATGACCATGAAAACACGCAGTTGCTAATGATTTGAAACCAACTTTTAACATTGGTGACTATTTCGGAATATATAATTAAACTATTATAAAATTAAAATAAATAAATAAATAATTAAACTATTAGCGTAATGCGTAATTATTAGCGGAGAGCTGTGATGGCCCAGTGATATCGGCCCCGAATTACGAGTCGCGGGAGAGTTGTGGGTTCGAACCCAGGTAGGCGCTTTACTTTGTGTAAATAATTTCATCACCACTGCTCTCAAAACGGTGAAGGAAAACATCGTGAGGAAACCGGCATGTCCTAGAACTAGAACCAATCATTCGAAGATTTGTGACATCTACCGACCCACACTGGGCCAGCGTGGTAGATTACGGTCCACTCCTTCTCGCCGAGAGGAGGCTTGTGTCCCAGCAGTGGTAACAATATAAGCTGATTAGGGTGGAACAGCGTAATAATGGGTCACTTTTAACTGTACGATCTAAAGCTGTAGTAAGTTAGAACTAGGTATAAATGCCAAAGTAAATGCGATACTCAATCTAGAGTGCTACTAAAGTAACATTTTTGGCGTCTATATGACATTGATAATGGTGCTGTTTGTGAACATTCATGACGTCATCAGTGTAACATTGTATGACAAAACAAGACGGCCGCGTTAATATTGACTATGGCCACGCGCGAAAATAACCTGGTACCGTTGCAAGTTCTGGGCTGATATAAATTAGATTGTCATCAAAACTCTTTTATTCTAGAAATAGTGTAAATCCTCCCCCTTTTTCAATTTCGATGAAAATTTGTTGTCTTGTAACGAGATAGTGGATATTTCGTGGTTTACAGAAAGGATATGTTTAAAATGTTATTCCAAATTAATTTGATGAAAATGTAAACAAATGGGTAACAAAACGTACATGTGGATGGCAAATCGGAATGCCACCACAAGGTTCTACTTACAAATTCAGTGATTTGATTTAATTATTCGATGACATAAACCCTGAAGAGATGGTTTTCATTTTCACCAACTAGCATTTATGATTACGTCAACCATATTTTTTGTGAGTGATTCAGTAAGATTTTAACCTGAACAGGTTTATTTACATCATCAACAGAAAATTTTGAAGCAGAATATACACACTGCTTAGTAATAAGGTTGTATAGAGAGCCAGGTTACTCTAAGTTGTATCTTTTACGATAGTGTACATCGTATTTTATAAGCAACATAAATGGTGAGGAGGGTTAGAGCCTTTTTATGAATATAATCAAGAAGATTACAATATAGTGAAGACCTTAATTTCACCCTTGTGCCAGTATTACTAGAGACTAGACAGCAAATTATATTTCATACACAAAAGATCCGACTGAATGTTCGAATTTGATAAGATAATAACGAATAAATGTATTTACGTATTAAATTATGTAACACGACGAGACTAAGTTGATTTTCATGTTTAGTTGAACGATTCTTCTTATTCAGACTACTTAGGGCGAACTTCACCAAAGAAACCGAACGCGATCAGAACATAAACCACATTTAAGGTCTGTCAGTGTCATTATTTTCACAATACATACATACATACATAAAATCACGCCTTTTTCCCTTGGGTGTAGGCAGAAACCACGGAACGCCGCCTGCTACGATCTCTACACACTTCTTTTGCCTCGTTTAGGTTCATACAATTGGTGATACACACACGCTGGTTGCGAGTACTACGCACCTAACCTTTCTGAAGAACATCACCAATAAGGTCCCTATATGTCCTCCTAGGGCGTCCCCTCCCGGTGTTTCCACTCACATCTGCCTTGTAAATACCTTTTGTGAGCCGACCTTCATTCATCCTCTCAACATGACCAAACCATCTAAGCATACTTTTTTCATATTTTCATAATATCACGCCTTATCTTAAGGATTGGATAGAAGTGTGCTTATAGTATACCCACATTTCGCCAGTTACGTTTAAGTTTCATGTAATAGGGGGCGAGGCAATTGCCATCAACCGTACACAACTACAGACCCCAGGCAGAAAAGAACGAACAACACTTTGCTCGACCTAGGAATCAATTCATTCTCAGCAGTAGCACAGTGCGAATACTAGACCATCGGGCCAGTTATTATTTTCTTATGTGGAATATTGACACTGATAACTCTGATAACAAGATGTACTTACTGATCGCGTTCAGTCCATTGGTGAAATTTGGTATTGTCAAATCCCAGTTTTTTGCATAATTAAAACCTCTACTATGCTCTCGATATCTATATATATAAAATTCAAAGTCCTAAGTGACTGATTGACTGATATATCAACACACAGCCTAAACCGCTGGTCCTAGCGAAATGAAATTTGGAGGGTGTGTTTTTTGTGAGGAGTAGGTATCCACTAAGAAAGGGGTTTTTGAAATTTCCTTCCTAAGAGGTTAAAATGGGGGGTTGAAATGGTGAATTTTTCGACTACCACGCGGGCGAAGCCGCGGGCAGAAGCTAGTTTATATATAATATTATAACGCGCTAATCTCAAGAGTTACTGGTTCCAATTGAAAAAATATTTTTGTTTTGGATAACCCAATTATCGGGGAACGTTATAACAGATGTTATACGTGAGATCACGAGGTCCCTAAAACGCCGAGGAAAAAGAAAAAAGTCACGAGTAAGAAGTAATCGGACGAACAGGCGATTCGATGCAACGGGAGTCGGGGAGCAAGAAATTTGACGCGTACAAAAGCTAGTCTATACTAATAATATAAAGCTGAAGAGTTTGTTTGAAAGAAAGAAAGAAAGAAGAAAAAATATTTCATTTGCAACACGCACAGGACATAAAAACAATAAAAAGAACATAGAAACTTTTAGGATAACAAATAGTTTGGTTGATTGAACACGGTAATCTCAGGAACTACTGGTACAAATTGAAGAAATGTTTTTGTTTTGGGTAGCCTAGTTATTGAAGAAGGCTATAAGCTAACTTATAACATCACGCTGTGATCAAAAAGAGCGGAGCAGCAACGCAAAATGGACGAAAACTGGTAGGCAAGTCGACGCGATGAGAAGGGTCAGGGGAGCCAAAATTTGACGCGGACGAAGTCGCGGGCATAAGCTAGTGTTGAGATAAAACTCACTTAAAATATCTGAAAATCGCCTAGGTAGGACCTTGGCATTCAGTCCATATTTTTTTTTATCTCTTGCTATTCTCATGCCGATGGAAGAAAGCCACGTAAATAAATGGATTAGAAATTTCATATTTTTATATCGAAAAGAGATCGAATGAACGCTCAATTTCATATACTTACGTATTTCACTCTTCACCGGAGTCACGGCAATAACGTTAGGATCCGAGCCTCTTGTCATCCGATTTATTTTTTTACCTGTAGAAAACTTTATATATATATTATGGAATATATAGAAATATATATCTCATAATATGTACATCTATACTAATATTATAAAGCTGAAGAGTTTGTTTTTTTTGTTGGTTTGGTTGAACGCGGTAATCTCAGGAACTACTGGTCCGCATTGAAAAATGTGTTGAGTAGCCTATTTATTGTGGAAGGCTATAAAACATCACGCTATGATCAAAAAGAGCGGAGCAGAAACGAAAATGGACGAAAACTGGCAGGCAATGCGATGCGACGGGAAGAGGTCAGGGGAGCAAAAATATGACGCGGGCGAAATCGCGGGTAGAAGCTAGTATAATATATTTTACAAGTAAGCAAGTAAGTTTATTTAATTAAACGCTTTATGCTCTTGCAAGAAAAGGGATAATGGTGAATACAACATATTTTTATAAATAAAGATTGTTTTCGTATCTGTTTGTGTGACCACGTTATTTTTCTATACTGCGCCATGAATTTGTGTGCGGTTTCCACCATCATTATATCGATGGAGGCATAAATAACAAACTTCTTTTCAAACCTTCATCCCTATTTTAACCACTTGATGACTTTACAATAAACCTAGCCGAGTGTTAAGGCTGTGTGTTATCTTTTAATGAATGAGTGAATTCAACATTTTTATTAAATACCTATATTTAGTAGGAATTAAAGCAAAAAAAGGTGGTCTTCTAGTGAACCGTTCGTATACAATAAACATTATGTTCGTGTATAAACTTTCAATCACTAAAACTCACAACAGAGTAGTGAACAAACAATATTCGTAAACAAAATACGGGGCTGGTTAAAAAAAACTCCTGATATATTTCTTTTTTTAAATGTCATGATCAAACAGTGTTGTTTGATCACATACAAGGTTTCCGGTTATTAATGGGTATGGGCAGATAGACAAGCAATTTTTAACTGTTAATAATTGTTCCATTTAATTTTATACTTGTGTATTAAGTATTTATACTAACATAGTTTAAGTAATACTAACAAAAATGGGCGTTGTGCCTGAAATAAAATTATAAAAATAAAATAAATAGATATTTACTATGACTGCTAATACATGGCTTAAAATGTTCAAAAGGCCATGGCAAATGTTCTATTGAAAAATGAGTACAGGATTTTCAAAAAAGTTTAAGCATACGTAGCAAAAAAGAAATCTCTTATAAATACAAGTGACCAATAATTCAAAATATACCAATTTTGAATTATTGATCACTTGTTTAAAGCCGATTTCAAAATGGTATTATTTGTTATTGTATGGAATGTAAATAGTGAAACATTCATGCTCCAAAGGAGTGAAATTTGAATACACAACAACATTTGCAATATTGCAATATTTAATTAACTTGTTTATTATACATTAAATGTTGACTGATTTATAGGGATTAAAAAACAATATTTGACATTAATTTTACCGTACGTATCCTTGTAAAGGATGATGCCACGAAATGTACGGAAGCTGGTACCCGTACCAATACGAAAAAAATATATATCATTAGAATTTTTTAAAGATTATAATACAAGAATTCCAATGACCATTGTCCTGATGCCTTGTCCGATCTCGAGTAGTAGAAGGTGGAAATTGAGAACAGGCAATAAAGGAAGCTATCGTAACCGTTATAGTCACCGAAAAACATTTTTAAAAGACTTTTTTTAAACTCTGCGAATTGCATTCACAGATTTTGGAAAAATGGTTCAGTCAGCTAGGAAAATGTTAACTCTTACATTTTCTTTTTATAGTATTTCTGTTTTAGCTTGTGATATCCTTTTCGCCCGCACGCTTATGTGCATTGGTTTTCTTACACAAATTATTTGTTTGGAGAGCGATTTGCTAATAGTCTCCGAGCAAAAAAGCTGTATGACTATCGGACATAATATGGACTTGACAAAAATATAGGATTTCGTTTTCGTCAGTTAGCTATGAAACCCTAAATAGGGCTAACAAGATTACTCTGGAGACGGCTCTTAATACCCGCTTATATTTACTTTAGATCAGTGGCACATTGTGGATATTTTCACAAGTTTGTTCTGACAAATAAACGGGTAGATACGGGGCGGCACGTTACACATATTACCGTGACAATTTTTTACGTGTATATTTACTATACGGACTAAACTCAACACAATCCTAGGATTGTGTTGAGTTTCTTGCCCGTTTTTCTGCGTATGAACCTACTACTCTTTGGAATAGGCAACTCACTTCATCTTTCTGACTGACCGTGACCATTCAAACGTGCTTGCAGTTGGTTTAACTGAAAAAAATGGTATGCCCTAGAGTTTGAATTTCTGCAAAAACCATACAGTGTGTCCAACAAAATGTTTTCATTTCACTTAGATGTGAATTAGAAATCTTATGGGAAATAAATACAACTCAAAGCTCATCTTAGGTCTTACGCGTCGGTCTCATTGGCTTTAAAGACACGGCCAGTGGCGATTAGTCTAAGCCCCGACCTTCATTTCCTCAGATAATTGGAAATTTTCTTTAGCGAATGTATAGGCTACAGTTATACCTTTATATTTTTCATCTGAGATTAAATACAGGACCATGTTCTTCCTTGAAAATTGAAAAGGATTTTACTTATAATTGCTAAGCAGAATGACAATTTACTTAATTGCCCATATAGTTTATTCATCATAAAACTAAGTTGGAGTCTCATTTCTTGCGAAATGTACGGTCAACGTATTTTACGATTTCTGTTTCTCAAACCTCAGTTGGTCTGATAGAGTTTTTTGATCCTTAAAGAAACCGATCGATTGGAGTCAAAACAAGTTGTTGAGTACACATTTTTCTTGTATTTACATGTATATACAACTATAATAATGCCATGTATTTAATTAATACAGCGATATTAATATCATTCTGAAGGTGAATCCTCCCTGTATGTCGACCTCGTGACCAAATGCGTCTTAATACGTGACCAGACCGAGAAAAATCTAATATATATTTTTTTATATTCCCGGTTCTTTTGTATTGATCCGTATCGCATACAAATATGCTCGAACTATTTCTCTATTACGTGTAGGTATTTTATTTGAAAAGGTTAGGTACATCGTACATTATTTTCTATGTACTAGAATAGAAATTCTAAAGCCCGTTTTCACCAACAACTAAACTAATACGTAAATAAAAGTACGCTATTGTATTTTCAACTTTTAGTGGCTGGCCAACTGTTGAAAATCTAACTACGGACTTTTATTTACCTAGGCATCCATTTGAATGTTGCCGTGTGTTAGTGAAAACAAGCCTATGAGTAATTGTTTGTATGTTTGTTTGCTTTTAAGTATGATAAGGAAAATGGTAAACCGGTAGGTCGAACAGCGTAAAAGGAAGTTTCCCGATCTAAAAATACATTTCAGAACATCGATAAATAAATTGAAAATGAGGTCTTTTGCCAACATCACAAAGGCGACGCGAAAGCTTGTTGATAATATCTGTTTATTTTGTGCTACAAACCAACTGAGAGGACTTTGGAAATTTAATAAATTATTTTTACCGCTGTTAGGTTCAACAAGTAGATCAGTCTCGCCGTAAGTACAGAATATTGTCAACATAAAACTTACCATAGATATTTGTATCATCAAATTTGGTGTTTTTTTACAAACTTAAATTCATTGACATACAACGGACAGCCTAAACTACTGGATCAGCATAATAACGTTTTGCACAAGAGTTCCTTAAATGACTAAAGTGAGCTATAAAAATGGATTTAAAAGCGATATTTCCTTTCAGGGGTAACAGGCGGTAAAAGTTTGGATGCAGATATACACATTTTTACTAAATGTTAGGTACAGAGCTGCTGTTGCTACTTTCAGATTTTTGTCATCAGGAACTAAACTAGACAAAGAAAAATCATATGGAACAATTTTACATAAAGAATTACATGAATTACCTTATAGATTATAATATTATTTATATGTTGTGAATGTGGATGTTTCATGATGGTGCGGCAGTTAGTTTTTAATGTGGCTTACCCAAATGTCGTCTGTTTGTCGTATTGTTCATCTAATCGTTGAGGTCCTTAAGTTCTGAGTTGAGCTGCTTCATGGCAAATGCGAGCACTCACTGGACACGTCCACTCAATCTGCATGATTCTTTCTTAAAAATACCATTTCAGGCAATAACTAATCTAAATAGTTTTCACATGATCTGACCAAGATTACGTCTGGATTTTAAAAGAGACTGTGATCTCTGAGAAAGGAAACGCTGGCGCCATCTAGTTTTATTTAACATGATTGACGTGTTATAGAATTTGTACACCTCATTACAGAATTATAATTATTTATGTTTTTATTTTGTTGTTTAAATAATAGATTAAATTAATACACTTTGACGAATTTTTGCGAAGAAGAGTGATTGGAGAGGCGTCACGGCGTCCTCACCTTCCACCTTACGCAGGACCTCACCGCGCATAGCTGCTTCAGGGGTTTCTTATTCAGGATAAAGCGGGAGAAAACGCCCGGGTGTTACCATTGTGAGGATCGCCTGAAGGACATGGTAGAGCATACGGTAGAGGTTTGCCCTGCCTGGGCAAAGCACCACCTCCGGTGTCCTCGTGGAAGCGATCTTTCGTGTCTGGCCCTAGTCCAGGTCATGGTACGGAGCGAGAGAGCATGGAAAGCTTTTTTTTTTGTGGGTTTGAAATCATCAAATGATGTCTCCCGCTCTGGGTGGAGTGGAAGGGCGTGCCAGACTTTTACTGACTAAAACCCACCCGTGTTCCTTCAGTTGCCCATATGCCAGGGTCACGGTACCTCTTTCGAAAGAATTTCGGGACCCTCGTAGGGGCATGGAAAGCTGCCACCTTGTTCTGCGAATCAGTAATGTTCGCGAAGGACGAGGCGAAGTGCGTGACAGAGAGGCAATCTTTGCACCCTCAAATCCCTAGCCTCCGGAGGAGACGCCTCGGGCGACGGGAGTCCATGGCGGACTTCCGGTCACCGTAAGCTCGGGCTTGAGGGTGGCAAACAATGGGTAGCTCGCCGCCCGGTCCAGGACCAGACCTGAGTTTACGGTGCATTGTGTTCCTAAAAAGATTAATAATTGGTCTGAAAATTGTAAGTATGAGTTACAGCAAAAATCTACGCACATACAAATGAATCTACAGTTAAAACTAGTAGGTGACTTATCATATTCGTTTATTTAATTCTGAGAGAAGCTAATGTAGTTTGGGCGTACGATTGATGTAATTTTATAAACTGTTGACTTAGAAACTCTGCAGATAATATGAATGATGTATTAACGGCGAGCCGTATTAAGTACGATTTGGAAACACAATATTCGTTCGTTTAATCTCTATTCAATACGTGAACATAAACAACGGACCCGCGTGGTCGAGGTCTGGGTGGAGACGTCAAACCGGATATACCGGGCACGTTAGCGCACTTGGTGGGCCTGGACACACGGGCCTCGGTCGCGTCTAAGGACGCCTTGAGCCTTTCAGCCAGAGCGCCAGAGGTCGGGCCGCTAGCCGCACCAGGGACCTCCAGCAACCGGGCTCCAGTCAAAGTGACCTTCACCTTCACAGGCATTTGGAAATACCGAGCTCCTGGAGGTCCACTGCCATCCTCGCCTTCATGAGCACATCACGGTAGGTCACGCCCTTCTTCTCCGCTTCGGGCTGTAGTGTTATCACTACAGCTGCGGACTTCAGGGCGCGAAGCCTAGCCGCGACGTGTCACCTCTTGCATTGCTGCTGCCTCGCCTTCTTTTTGGTCGTCCTTGCGGCCTTGCCGTCTTCTTCTGCCCGACAACTTGCCAGTCGGCATTGGGAAGGGGAGATTTAATAGTAGGGGGTGGCACTGGCAGCTCTCTCACCTCCGGTGCTGGGGCCCTTGCGGGTGCCTCCTTGGACCGGGCTTTTGCCTGCCCCAACCCTTTGGCCAGGACAGCCGCGGCGGCGGCAAACGAGGCCGCCTTCGGCTGGCCCGAGGCTGCTTTGCGGCTGGCCCAAGGCCGCCTTCTTCAGCTGGCCCAAGACCACTTACTTCGGCTGGCCCGAAACTGGCCAGCTTACCGCTAGCGGGGGGCGCAGAACAATGGCCTCCAGAGTAGAAAACCTACTCTGGAAGAAAGCGAGCTCCTGCTGCACCAGGGTCAGCAACTGGTCCTCAGCAGGCAGGGGCCCACCCTGCCCATGCTGCGCTCCACCCGGGGGCCGGCTCCTCGAAGAACAGCTAGGTCCGCTCGGAGCTTCAGGTTCTCCTTTTGGAGGAGCTCGATCTCTGCAGTCAAGTGGGTCACCTCTGCCTGCGTTTCTGCCAGCCCATTCGACGGACACTCACGACGGATCTCAGCCCACGGTTGGAGGAAAATTCCTGGCCTACCCCCTATTTGGGGTGCTTCTGGGAGAACTGACGGTTCTTCCCAGATGCGCCCACCACTCCTCGCTCCGGGCTCGTACGTGAGCCCTTCGCGGTCGAGGCGGCGTCGGACTCCGACCCCGCATCGCTCCCCTCCTCTTGACGAGTGTTGTTTTTATTTTTATTTACCATTTTTATTCCCACGAAGGAACAGTTGAACAGTTTTATACATGAGTTCCAGTGGCTCGCACTAGAGACTAATTATGCTACCCATTAGTCAAGCTGACAACAGCTGTCCCTCACGGTGCGCCGCCATGGAGGTTTGGGGTGATTTTTATAGAGGTTTTCTACCTCGCGGCTCGAGCAATTAGGCCAAGACTCTCGACCCCCGTCAAAAGTCAGAGATATGACCGTGACAATCTTCGGGGCTACGAGAATAACGGTGACAGAAGGAGAAGACTCCTTCATGCCTGCCCGGCGGCAGTTTTAGTGCACACCGAGCCCGCTCTAACTACACCGCTGTGCGCCTCTGCTAAGAGCTCAGAGGGACACACGGTGGAGCGCTCCTCCGAAGGGACATTAGCGTACGAGCAATGAAACCCCTTAGGAACACAGTACCTAATGGGGAGTCCTTGCCTGCACCCTAGGGTGCACCGTCCCGGAGTTTGGCCTTCCCCCCAGACGTACCCATAAGAGAACTCCAACGCCTGGGCACACGAGGAGGTTTCCTGTCCAAGCCGTTTTCCCCAGTGTACCCACGCCTTCATTACTTACCGGTTCTTCTATATCAAGTTCGCCGCTAACGAGAAACTCGGGACATTAATCATATTTACTAACACGTGATCTAGTTAGTCATCCTGTAGGATGTACCTATGTTATATCTAATTGAGGTGTATAACTGCTTCTTTGCATTTTATTAATCAAAATTTATTTTTTATGTCACGGCACAACTGATTTTGATGCGGTTTGATGGCACACTCATTTCAAACTTCATCATAATTGAATCTCCACGTTTTGTGAAGCCCTGCGAAGCAGGAGCGAGCGGCTATAGTATTTATATGTTAAGTTTGGATCCTTTTTAAGTATCAAATGTCAATGTTATATTGTTTATGGTCTAAGACATTTATTTTTAAAACACATAAACAATTTACTTACTTGGAATGAGAAACACAGATTGCTAACAAATAAACATTCGAAGAAAAAGTATCGGAACGGTATGTTTGTAGTTCAAAGTAGGCATAACAAACTCATTGATATATCATTATGTTAGTAAAATAAACTAGTCCAAAAGAAATAAAGTTTAAAAGGTTTTTTTTTCGTAAGATTTCTTCTCCAAATGGTTTACAAAGGTAATTGGTTTAAGTATTGTATCCCCAAAAAAGGAAAAGAGGTTGAACAAACAGAAACTAAATAAAACGTTAAGGTAATGGTTGTACAATATTAACCTATCCCACCCAAGCAAAGCAGTCTTTCAAGTTTTAATCAGACACATAATTTTTAATTATTTCATACTTCAGTATGACAGCGATGTGAAGAAGTTAAGAGGCATTCGACGGTTTGTGTATACAATTACGTATATCTAGTTTCTTTCTTTTTGCGACTCATTTTTTTAGTTATATTTATTAAAAGTCTCTTTATTTTGAATAGCTTCTGTTGTGTGTCTGTGCTATGTTGTATAGTACGCTTTTTAATTCAGCATGCATCTTGGCATAACCCCCCTTTTGTTGTTTCCGTTGTATTCTATCACGAGCCAATCTTCTCCAGCTAGGGCTCGTTATAAGTTTTACCTCATCTCGCCATTTTTTTTTTGTTGTTTTTGCCCTGTTCCGTTAACTATTTCCGATATCAATTAGTTATTATATTACATAATTTTTACTGTTTTGCTGGGAATCAGGAGAAATGATGTACAAGGTTAGTTGTATAATCAATATTTACTTTTTTTATTTAAGATCTGAAAGATCTCTAATTAAACAATAAAATACTAATAAAAATAAATACTCATGGTCGTAATTTAAATAACTTTAGCCATCGATTAGAGCCAGCTGGCAGAGGCAGGGCGGGGTGAGTCGGCCCAGGACCCGAATCTCCGGGCTCCGCGAACGGGACCATGTCGCAAAATCAATACATACACTTGTTTCGTAAATTTCGGCGGGTCTTCAATGATCCTGCCATTAGATTTACGCAGTTAACCAAATGTTTTACTCAGGCCACATATAGAGCTTTGAAAATAAATGTTTAGTTATAGTATCGTGCGAATAGTTAATTTATTTTATTATTTAGGCGCACGCAGAATAAGACTTTAAGAACCGACGTTATAACTTACATCGCACTTGCATAGCATTTGTACTAGATGATGACGAGTGACGACGTAATTAAGCCTATCTTATAGGGAAATTAGCGGTTAAACAAATTGAAACCCTACGTCAAGTTACTGTGTAGTCTTCTAGTACAACACAGAACGAAAGTTGATTATAAATATAATTTTGGTTGGTAGTCTATTTGCTTAATAATTAATGTCCCTAAATTAAAGCACCCTAGTGTACGCTCGTCATTTCCAACAACTAGAACTTTGCTTAAATCGTTATCTGTATTTGGAATTTGTTTTGGATACTAGAAGGAATCTCACAATGCACTGACACCTTCCTCTGCATAAGTGTATCTGATGTTTATAAAACTAAGACTGTGCGGGAATAGAACCCGTGATCTGCACATAAAACGGAATTCAATCTAACGTTTCTTCCTTTTAAATTGCATTTTTTCTACGTTTATTTTCCTTTCTTTTAGTCCATTGTATCTGTACGTAAGAATTTGATTACCTGCACTGTATATGCTGCTTTTTTAAAAGGTTCTTTTGCGTTTTTTAAACATCCAATTAATTATATATTGTTTGTAGGTATTTTAATTGAATACTTTCGTAAAACGCACTTTGTTCGAATAATTGAATGAGGAGAATAAGTTCTGGTACTAATGCGATTTAAGTCTTGTTTTATTTGCTCTTCACTAAATATATAATACGCCTTAAATGTGGGTGAATGGATACAAATTGATAGACTTATTACATCAAGTTTATCCTCCGTTTAACAATTAGCTTGTTTAACTACGCGATCGGAGCAACGTCCAAGCTACGCCGTAGCTCAGCCCATGCTACGCCGTAGCTCTACGAGAGCTACGCTTTTCTTATGTAGCGACTCACGGTAAAGCACACTTTTTAGGTTTGCTTAGGGAGTTTGCACAGAAGACCAATGCTCGTAATTAAAACGTTTAAAATGTAGTCGCAGTGTCATCTCGGTGGCAAAAAAAGGTAAAAAAAATCTCAAAAATGTATGGTAACTCAAGGTACTTTTATCAGATTGAGACTGAAATCACACTGTGAACGTTTTTAAAATTACGAGTATTGTCCCTCTGGTTTAGGATTAGTGTTTATTTTATTTGTGGTTCGTAAATACAACTCCGCGCCGCATCGGACTGCGCTGAAGGTCGTAAGGATTAACTAAATCTACTAGTTCTAGAAACGAGACAACAGAGATAGTAAAATAACACCAGTAAACACTTATTTGTTTTAACTAATCTCAGCTTTTAATTCTGCTTTACTGTTACAATCCCTAGCACCAAACAGTAATCTAGCTTAATAAACAGTGGATCTGTCTAATTGCTGACGTTCATATTAGCTAAGGACGGATGTGGCCGTTACAATACATGTACATCCATCTATCCTAACTAAGGAATAATACCCTCCCAAGCCGTACGTTATACGCATAAGTAGACGACCCCTAACCCCCTTCCTCACCCACCCCTCCACAAGTCGCTCAACAAGTGAACCAATGTCATCACGAAAATTGAATTTTGCTGAGTCACTAGATCTACATAAAGCGTCGTGAAATTCGTGAGAACTCGGTTTAGATAGAATGACCTATTTCAAGTTTCACAATCGATATTATAATTTTCGTGGCTTAGTACGGTTTAACGATACGCTTGACAGGCGTGACTTGATTTCTCCCAAGTAAAGTCATCTCGCGTTTAACGCCCTTTCAACACGATATTATTACTTCATATGTCGGCTTGGAACCGCAAACTCGCAATCATACATACGTATCTATGAGAATTGCTGATGAACAGCTTCGGACTCGTGTTTGGCGCTGGGGCTATTAATATTAGATGTTGATAATTCTTTAGTAATAGGAGATCGAGACGTCCTAGTTTTGTAATAGTAGAGTATCATGTGCATGTGAAATATTAAATTTGATAAATGAATACCTACTTAAATTGCAGTAGCTTTCACAAAGTGAGTAAAAGTTATTATCAAAATCAACATCAAGATATTATTACGAATAAGATTCGTCGACAATGCATGAATTCAAATAAAGAGGGCTTACTCGCCAAACGGTCCTCCGTTTGGCTTACTACGGGTTATAAAAGGCCTTGTGGAGTACTTTTCCTAGTCAGAAAATTTGCTGCGGGCGCCCGACCGCTTCTCGGAGCTACCAAATTGTTTTATTGAAGCATCTCGAAACGATGGCAGCGAAGGAATGTCATTCGCTTTTACAATAGAAATTATTGCGTTAAACCGTTTATCGTTTGCATTAAAAAAAAAAAACGAGAAACATGAAATATTTTATACGGGAACATTTATTCCTCTTTTTACTAGTACAAACTAGTAAAAAGGTACAAATGTTAGCGCTGGTATCAAAGCGCTGTTACTAATGTTGAAACGTATGCTTGCTGTTCGTTAGTATTGTTTTTAAATAAACTTTTAAGGTCGTTCGTATTTGTTCAACATAGCTTTTGTGTTTAAATTGTTGGATTATATTTAATTTAGTATTAATGGCTAATTTGCTGTTCTAAATAAACCACACTTGATTTTAGATTTCCTTAGCCGTGTTTTAGTGAAACCAGACCCTGCAGTGAGGTCAAACAATAAAACTGTTAGTGTAATTGTCAAGAATTCCGCAATCAAAGTTACAACAGACAGAAGGTCAATGTCAATGGTGGTCATAATTAAGCGGCTTAGCCTTCATCTGCACTGGATGTCTAATCCGCTATAGATAATTATACAATATATGCGGTGGCTAAGTTCACCAATTACATTCGGAGCAGCCTTCACTATAGGCAGCTCCAATTAAGTTTGATGACCTTGTGGTCACCCTTGCTATACGTATCTGCAGACAAAACATATGAAAGAAGCTGTTTAGAGGATACCGCGAACACTTGCGGAACAACGGACGCAAACCAATGACGTGCGCGTTATGCTTGACCCCACGTCCAAACCAAAAACGATTGACGAATCGCAACTTGACTGATACCGCCTCTGATTTTCATTCATATAAATATAAGAACGCAATAATTGAGTAGAGAGCAGAGCAAGAGAAGTGGTGCCCAGTAGTAACAACCGCGACTTACGAGTAGTAGGTCGTGAGTTCGAACCCAAGCAGGCGCTTTACTTTGTGTAAATTCTTTCATCACCACTGCTCTCAAAACGGTGAAGGAAAACATCGTGAGGAAACCGGCATGTCTCAGAACTAAAAAAATTCGAAGACATGTGACATCTAGGAACCCGCACTGGCTCCGCGTGGTGGATTATGGCCCACTCCCTCTCAGTGACAGGAGGCCTGTGTCCCAGCAGTGGGAACGTTATAGGCCGCTGATGTAATGAGAATAATTGAGTAAACGTGAGACGTACGTACGCTTTTGGTTAGGTGACGCAAGTCGCATTGTCCGTAACTGTGAGCGGAGCTTAAAATGCAGATCACGTCGAGTGCAGGCCTGGTCACACCATACATTACTAGGAGCAAGGGTTGATTAGTAGCCAATTTATGCTTTAATAAATGTTGCATCATTCCCTATAATTTTTTGTTTCAGTTAAAATGTGTATCAGGGTTGAGGTTATTTAGGTCATTTTGCAAACGTGCTTGTAAAAACAGCTTCTAGTTTGCAACTTAGTTGATGTTTTATTAAAATAAATTACGTTTCATCCAACATGTGGATAAAAGTGTATTTAAAACTTTTAGTTACTGAGATACAGTTTAGAAACAGCTTTAAAATGTTTTTCACCAAAGGAATGAAGAATGGTGGATTTAAACCAAGTGTATTTAATTTCTTTATACTCTCGACATTTAAACATCGCTATAAAACTAAGGAAAAAATGCTCTAGTCTTGTTTACACAAAAAGAGTTTGGAAAAAATTAGAATAGACTGTGAATTTCCTCGTATGGTCTGATTACTATTTATTTATCGCACACTTACGAGGGTAACTTATTACAGTACATTAGATTCGAATCGAAAAGTTGGTGAAGATAGAACATCAACATAGTTTCAACATAGGGGTCTCAAAAAACGTTCCATTAAAAAACGTAGCAATCTAACCCGATTTTTGTCGGTGGTATACCAGAGACAAGCATAGAGTGAATGCGGTCGTCTGCGTCGCGGCGTAGCGTACTGTTTACTGTGGGGATCCTTTTAAAACCGTTTTCATTACTTAGTGTTTGTTTGAACAAAACAAAACGGGCAAAATGATTTGTTTAACCCTTGGTCCACAATCTAGGGAGATAATGAAAATTAACTCATTGGTCTTTTTGGCGTCCTCCGTCCACTGGGTCGCGATCTGAGTGCTCAATAGAATTTTAAATTTATTAAGGTATGTTTTTCACATGATATTTGCGGCACCTGTTGTACATTGCTTTACCAGATCGTTTATTTTTATATTGTGATTGTGAGGCCCATAATGCGTTTAACATACAATGTTGCTATTGAAAATATAAACACCTTTTAAATACAAAAACAGATTGAAAGAAGATGAAGAGATTACGAACCATTTTTTAGTTTTTATTTATTTATTCTAGCCTTGAAGTCCACAAATGTACTAAGGCGGACATAAATGTAATTTACGGTTTCCTTGATTATGAAAATTAACAATAGCATAAATACACATAACGTGTTCAAGGATCAATAACAACAACATTAAGTACTGAAGTAGAGTGTGGTGTGGCGCGTTCTTTGAAACGGTACACTCAACGTTTGTACCTGTTGCCCGCTCATTGACCTGATCGCTCGAGCGTTGTTTTTCGTTTAGTTGAAGCGCTGATGTTATTTTATTTGTTTAAAGCCATACGTAGGTCGTAGTTCAAAACAGTTTTGGTATAAGATAATGAAACATATTAGGATGGAAAACTGGAACTGGCACACACTATATTATGTCTTTATGTTGGATATATTATTTACTCAATATTCTAACCCTAATTTCTACGCCAACACCAAGCTCTGACGGATTAAAAAACCTTAAAACATGGCTTTTTTGTGAAAAAAAAACCCTCTTATTCAATCACTAATTACTGAGCTCATAACCATTACGAAGGAACTTTTGTAAATGAAAACATAACTGTGTAATTACTTTACAGGTACCTACAGCGGACTTAATTATACATCGCACTTATGCTAATAACATTTGACATATAAGTATTCCCAGGAATAACTGTAATTAGATTCAAATTAAAGTGCACTCCACTGTTAAATAAATCGTCTGAAGAAATTTGAAGAGATTATACACAAACAAAAGTTAGTAATTAAGTGAAGTACATAGCAACCCTTCTTGACCCTGCTGCCTTATTTTCGTAATAATTATTAGAATGATAATTAAAATTGGAGATTCAATTAAATGTTGTAACACAAAAGAAACTCCGTGAACACCGCAAGGCTGTGGTAAGAACTTATTCATTATCTTAATGGTCTGAAATAATCGATCGGCTGGTACTTAGAGCAAAAGTATTAATTGCTAGTTTAATGTGTATTCTATTTTAATGCATTAAGGTCGAATATGGGCAACGTGTAATTGGGTTTTCTATCACGAGTTTTTAGTACGTATAGTGTGTATATATACATAGACAATTGCTTTATATACTAGCAGATCAATCATATTAAATAATAGATAAGCTAAGCTACCGCTTCATTAATGTACCTTGTGTATTTAAACTATACGTCAAAGTACTCCTGTAAGTATCACTTTACTGACAGATTAAATTTTTTCTACGGTTATCATTCTAACAAAATTTGTGCTGATCTGCCAGAAAAGAAGACAACATGCGATCGATGTATTTCAAATTTATCTTAAAATTGATGAATTAATATGGACCCCTCGGTATCGGCCTTCGCAGACCCTGTACGAACCCATATATGCCATTGTCAAAGTTTCAATCGCACATCTTGACATATCTACGTATATTAAAGTAGGTATATTGTCAGGACCTATATTGGGTCGCTGAAATTGAAAGTCATAATTTATGTTCGCATATTTTCTGTCTGCGAGATTTTAGAGAACCTAACCTTTCAATTTGACCTATCCGTCTTATTGACGTCAAGTTTACAAGCTCGTTTCGATTGCTCTAGGAGTATTATGTGAAAAATATAAGTCAAAAATATTGTACATGTAACTATTGAAAACATTTTAAAATCTAGCCGTAATCTCAGCAACAATCCATGACAAAAACTTGTCATAAATGTAGGTAAATTAAAGTATTTTTAACGGATTGAGACGCACAATGGTCCACTCAAAGGATTCAGTGCAGAAACCAAACTCTGCTAACATAGAACAACATAGGCGAATTGAGACTGAGATTAGAATGAAAACGTTCATAAATACAGGAATTGCCCTCCGATATTAAGCGAATCAATGGGATACCCGTCGGGACCACCTGCCTGACCCTAACTCATACATCGTTCTTATTGAAATTATATTTTATAGGCCAAAGTTTATAGCAGTCGCTTTGGGGTATGTTACCCGAAAGGATAATATTCTAGAATGTTCCTCGTTGTAAATTAAAATATCGACTGGGACCGCAATAAATGTCAGAATTTGCTCTTCGACGGCATAATTATATTTATTATAAGACGGACAAAGATACAGTTCCATTGAAAACTGGGAGAAGCTTATTGGCAGAGACATTACCTTCCTGCCGTGAGAAATGATAACAGATTGAAAACAGGAAAAACCACTAATGAAAGTTCCTGTTCCACGTAAATTGCTTTTGACACAGTTTAGAAATTGAATGGAAACCGACAAGACGAGTAATTTAATCTAATAAAGTCAGATCAATCTTGTTAGTTATTTATTTTTTACCTTGTATAAATAGTTTATCATTAGCAGCCTTTAACGTTCCCAATGCTGGGACATAGGCCTCCTTTGGGTGAGCCTTATTCCCTGTAGCCCATTATGCCTCTCTCCCTGTGAGGCATAATACACCACGCGGGCCCAGTGCGGGTTGGTAAATGTCACATGTCTTTATCAAATTTTTGGTTCTAAGACATGCCGGTTTCCTGCCAGGGTCGCGTGACCTGCCAGGGTCGCGTGATTGTTCGAAAGAGATATCGTGACCCTGGCACATGGGCAACTGAAGGAACACGGGTGGGTTTTAGTCAGTAAAAGTCTGACTTGCCCTCCCGCTCCGCCCAGAGCGGGAGAAGTCATTTGATGATTTCCCATCCAAAAAAAAAAAAAAAAAAGACATGCCGGTTTCCTCACGATATTTTCTTTCATCGTTTTGAGAGCAGTGGTGATGAAATTATTTTCACAATGTAAAACATGTGTCGTAATTCGGGACTACTAGGCCACCACTGCTGTATCTTCTACACTAATATTATAAAAAAACCGGCCAAGTGCGAGTCGGATTCGCGCACCGAGGGTTCCGTACAAACCTGCAGGTCATCATCATCATCATTCGTCATCATCGTTTATGAAATTAAATGGTTTTTTTTTATATTTGAGTTGACTGAATGAAAGGTAAATTGTGGTTTACGATTTATGACGTATTAAAAAAAAAAACTACTTACTAGATCTCGTTCAAACCAATTTTCGGTGGAAGTTTACATGGTAATGTACATCATATATTTTTTTTAGTTTTATCATTCCCCTATTTTAGAAGTTACGGGGGGCGGGGGGACACACATTTTACCACTTTGGAAGTGTCTCTCGCGTAAACTATTCAGTTTAGAAAAAATTTTAAAAAAACATCAATAACATTATTGAAGACCTATCCATAGATATCCCACACATATGGGTTTGATGAAAAAAAAAATTGAGTTTCAGTTCTATGTATGGGGAACCCCAAATATTATTGTTTTTTAAAAAAATGATATTAGAAACCTCAATATCATTTTTGAAGACCTATCCATAGATACCCCACACGTATGGGTTTGATGAAAAAAAATAATTGAGTTTCAGTTCTATGTATGGGGAACCCCAAATATGATTGTTTTTTTTTCTATTTTTGTGTGAAAATCTTAATGCGGTTTACAGAATACATCTACTTACCAAGTTTCAACAGCATAGCTCTTATAGTTTCGGAAAAAAATGGCTGTGACATACTCGGACAGACAGACAGACATGACGAATCTATAAGGGTTCCGTATTTTGCCATTTGGAAACGGAACCCTAAAAAGAAAAATTTGTATTTTTGTTTGTTTGTAATGGATAAACTCAAAAACTACTGGACCGATTTTAAAAATTCTTTCACCATTAGAAAGCTACATTATCTGCAATTAACATAAGTTATATACCATCACGCTACAACTAAAAGGAGCGGAGCAGGAATGAAAAATGTTGCAAAAACGGGGAAAATCGCACGGGTAGGCGATTCGACGCTACGGGAAGGGTCGGGGGAACACGAAATTTAACGCCGACGAAGTCGCGGGCAGAAGCTATTGTATATATTTTGCATTAAATTAGTAATAAATAATATCTACAGATTGAACTAACAAGCAATAGATCAGAGAGATATTAATTACAATGGGTCACGAGTTCAAACCAGAGCAGGCACGCTTGGGTTTGAACTCGTGACCCACAACTCGCGGCCCTTACTACTGGGCCACCACTGGTTTTGTAAATAGATAGTTATTTATTTGAATATAAATGTTCTTACGTTCAATTAAATGTTACATTTATTAAAAAAGAATATCATTACCAAGTACTCAAAAGGACTCAGAATGTCACGTCAAGTTCGTGCAAAAATTGTCTTAATATTGTAATTGCGATGCAAGATCTTTATTAGGTACGGTATACAATGAAAGCTTAGTGTCGTGCCATATAAAATGCTAAACGAGGGAGAGCGCCTCGCAAAAAAGGCCCTACAAGTGGTCGCTTAACCCAGCCTGTTCAAGCACTCTTGATTACACTATACTATAAAAAGTACGAACGTTTCTGGCGTGGGAATAGCCATGAACGATTAATTCGGTACTGTGAATTTTTATTAGCCACTTGTAAATGGCTGTAGGAATACTCAATATAATTGATTTCTATATTGTTAAGCAATTGAGGATTCGAATTATATAATCTACATACATTTGATACATCATTCAATTTTGTATGATAGTTCCAAAATTGAATGCACCTTTTGATTTTGGAGCTACTAATTCATGAAAATAACTTCGGACTTCCGTATTCAAACCTACAATGTCAACAATTACAATCAAGAAATTTTGAAAACATGCCAACAACAAGAAGCTTAATAAACCCTTCGAAATCTAAGTTCTTTTACTGAAAAAATCGATTATCCTGCACTGAATATAGCTCCTTTTATATCACAGTTGTAACAGTAACAGCTTATTATTGACCCACTGAAGAGCAAAAGGCCTTTTCTCAAACAGAGAAGGCATGAAGTCAAAGTCAAAGAATTTAGCAATGAGCATTGATCACTACGTTTGCTTAAGGCGGATCATGATCATCTTCATTTCAGCCGAAAGATGTAAATATTGTACATAGGCCACCCCCAATTTAAGGGGATTTGCCATAATTGCTACGCTTGGCAGGCCGATTGGCGATCGCAGTACGGTGGTAAACTGCATAGAGAACACTGGTGACCATTCTCTGGTATGTCCCTTAGTCGCTTTTTACGAAATCCACGGGAAGAAACTGGATGGTGCTGTTCTTTTCATCCTTGGTGACGGATAAGCGATTTAATTTTTAATATTATGAGTCCAGTTTTCCGTACAAAGTTTTTCTTCACTAATGTTAGTGATGTTCAAAGTAAACTTAGAAAGTACATTCAAATTTTAATATTACATTGGTACTTGCGTGAATTTTAACCTGCAGACCCTGTGCATTAAGATTTCAAAAACTAAGCCAAGACGAATTTTTTATTACAAGATTTTTTAAGGTTCCGTTGCCAACAAGAAACTCTTATTGTTTCGCCATGTCTATCCGCCCGTCAGTCCAATGTCCAAAAATAATTAAGGGTACCTCCTATAAAGTGGTCTTGTTTTTGTCTACGTCTACCTCACGGTGTGGTTAGGATAAGTCTTTCAAAAATATTTCGGGTTTGCGAATACAATCAGTTATAAAGTGTTAACTTTTGTTAGAGTCAGAAGGGTAATTACGTAGTACACTATCATTAGGAATCGGTTTCATTTTGACAGTTCCGCAACATTCATGGCGTTGTTTGCGTTGCTAAGCAAACAATTTTTTCGAACATATGAAAGAATGGATGACAAATAAGCTTCAAAATGATTCAAATTCTGATTAATAGTGTGTTCCGCAATTAGGGTGCAGGTGTCACCTCTACCAGCAAAATGGTTAAAAAAATGACGGTAGTAGTATATACAACGATGTTAAATAAAAAACTATCACAGCTAAGAAGGTCTTACAATTTTACGACCATCTTCTGAGAGCTGTGGTGGCCCAGTAGTATAGACCCGACTCACGAGTTGTAGTTCATGGGTTCGAACCCAGGCAGGCGCTTTACTTTTTGTAAATTATTTCATCACCACTACTCTCAAAACGGTAAAGGAAAACATCGTGAGGAAACCGGCATGTTCTAGAACCAAAAATTCGAAGGCTTGTGACGTCAATGTGAGGGCACTGGGCCCGCGTGGTAGATTATGGCCCACTCCCTCTGATTGAGAGGAGGCCTGTGTCCCAGCAGTGGGAACAATATAGGCTGATTATGACTGGTCGACCATCTTACATTTGCAGTTGTAATGTATGGGTGACTATGTTATTCCACTGCAACGCTGCTCTTTTTTTTGGATGGGAGATCATCAAATGACTTCTCCCGCTCTGGGCGGAGCGGGAGGACATGTCAGACTTTTACTGACTAAAACCCACCCGTGTTCCTTCAGTTGCTCATGTGCCAGGGTCACGGTATCTCTTTCGAACAATCTCGCGACCCTGGCAGGCAATGCTGCTCTTAGAATTAATTCACCCCAACCACGGAACCTTGCGTTTTTGACAAGCACTTTGTCAGTTTTTTTTTAATAATCTACGAGAACAATGCATGTTGCTCTTGATGAATGTGAATCATGAAGGTTCGATATGATATTAGGTTTCGTTGCCTGGACACATGGGTTTTCCAACTCATCGGCTAGAAAATATGGACAGGTTTTGTTATACCAACACACAATTCCATTGTCCTAAATGTAAACTCATTTTCGAATAACAGGCGGCTATTTCTATTTGTAATTTGATAATACCTCCTGTAGGAGGTAAATCACAACCTCCAAGGTAACTTCAAGATTTACTTCGAAATGAACAGTTTATTAATATAGGTTTATTGGTTTTCATTGTTTGAATGTTGATGAATGAGTAAACGAGTAAAATTACTTAGTAATGACATCTTCTGTCTTTGTTGATTCGTTTTATTGTGAAAAGTTACGTAGGTACCTGAACTTGAGAAATACATTTTCTACAATTCAGATATTTTTTTAACATGTACTGTGTTCTTTAAATAGTAGTATCTAATGTATTCACCGATACCGGCTGCTAGAAATAACGGCTGTTCCTCATACGCAGTGTCTGATTGAATTATTTAGATGGAAGCCTCAATACTTTGTCATTCAACACAATGATATCTCCGCGCCGTAAGTATAACATGGGTGGTTCAATCCATTGTAGAGTTTTTGAATTAATTTATCTCTTAAAAGCCAAAGTTATGAACTTATTGTTTTCAAGGAGGTATTGTTGGCTTCACTTTCACCCATTTCACCCAAAGCGTAAGTTAGTAAAACGAATTGTACTCGCGAGTCGAGTTACAACCATCCTCAAAAAGAACTATCGACCAGAATTAATTTGAAAAATCACGATTTGTGTTCCATAATACTGTATTCATGTGTAGTCAAAATTAAGTAGACAATGTCATGTAGTTACACTTTGATACAATATTATGGAACAAAGTTTGCAGACAGCTTAATTAATTCTAGTCGCTCTATACATCTTTTTGAGATTGACTGTACGCCTTTTCTCTAAATATAACAACGAAATGCTACCCTGACCTCGTCCAAGCAGAGGAGCTTGCCCGGGTATTAAGCCGGATGCGAAATATTAAGCATTTGAAACTACCGTTAGTAAAGCGACCTCTTCAATTAAATTCAATCTTTATTATGGATCATAGGTAGGTGCATAACATAGGTCTTAAATAATTAAGTTGTGATCAGCTACGTCCCGCCTTTAGGGCATACAATAGTTACATGCAATATTATTTACATTATCTTTCCTTTATTCATTTTAAAAACTTATAAATTATATTTTTAAATATTAGAATATAAAATAAAAACATTTAAAAATATAAAAAATAGTAGCCCACCGGTATCGGGAACAGGGTCCAAGCTACCGGCGGTCAGGGCTCCAGAGAGAGGAACCTCCTGACAATGCGAGCCGTGTCCAGAAGTACCGCTTTCTGAATCAAGCCCTTGACCCAACTGCTTAACGAGAGCCTCTTCAGGTGTTGGTCGAGGCTCTTGGCTATCAACCCATTGGCTGTAACGACTATCGGCACAATGATCGCTGAGTCCACATCCCACATGTCGACAACCTCGCGAGCCAAGTCAAGATACTTGATTTGTTTATCTTTTTCGGCTTTCACGAGGTTCTCGTGATTATATTATTACAAATTCAAGATATCACAATAAAAAAAAAAACATAGAGAATCAAAAAGATAAAAACTAAACTGAACGCATCATGACTGTGGGGGACTATATTGGATCAGAGATTTGTCTGATAGGAAGTCTTTTTACAGAGTAATAGCAGTTGTTTACTAATAGATCATGGAGATCCTTTTTAAATTTTCCCATTTCCGTAATTATTCTAAAAGGCCCCGGAATATTAGCGAGCGAATGTCTATAATTTTATAGTGATATATTGTTCGATTTTCCACTAGACACTTACTTTTTTCCACTAAATAAAATAAGCGTCAGTGGCCGCATCCGTGGTGGATCGAAAAGTTAAAACCCACCAGTTACCCTCTACGCAGAAATTATATACTATCTATCGGAAATATTGTGATAGTAACCAACTTAAAAGAGACTAATTTTTTTTTTCTCATGATTAATTAGTTGTCAATATTCACCGGTTGAAAATGACTTATTCTGATCTTCCGTATCCTGCGAACCGTATCCTATGAGACCACTACAACCACAATCACGAACTGTGGTCTACAAGCTCTGCTCTGGGTGAAGCAGAGCGCAGCGATCTGAATAAGCATCCATAGTACGACAAATAAGCATAGGTTTTTACTTTTACGTGACATGATACCATTAAAAAGAATAGCAAAATGTTGACGATACTCGTAGGAATACAATATGTAGCATCCTAAGTGAACTGTGATGAGTCGTGACACAATGTGAAATTACAATATTTCGTACGCGCGACACAAACTGAAAATTTCAGTAAAAATATTTTCAGATTGCACTTGTCAGGTGAAGGTCACTGGTGGTTTTTTTGTACAAAACCAACAGTGTTTCGACGGCCACAACTCAATTATCGGGGATATAAATAAAACCAGGTGACCAAAATAAGTTTTCGTCACTCGTGTTACGCTGGAACAAAAAAGAAAAGTGCATACCCCTGCATCGGACGTTCGTCGCTGTCAGCCGACAGCGGCAGACTGACGTAGTTACTATGACCGTTTAGCGAAAGCTTGCGATGCACTTTTAAAAATCGTGAGTGTATGGAATACGTATCAGCTTCGTAAGTTACATCCGCTTTTCAGCTTAAGTAAAGTATGTGTATTGAATATAAATCGAGGCAAACTTGAAATGTGGAATATTTTCTCGGTATTACGATACTAAACTATTATATAAACGTGATAGCTTAGAAAATGCGTGGTGCGATTTTGGTTTTGCAAGAAAGACTATATTCCTATTCGAATATTCGTTTCAGCATTTAATACGGATACCGTGTTCTTGGTGTACTAAATATTCTCTTAACTGCCCCGTTGGTCTCGTGGTCACAAGCGCGACTGCTGAGCGTGGAGTCTTGGGTTCGATTCCCAGGTCGGGCAAAATGTTTATTGGGTTTTTCCATTAGGAATTTCTTAGTAACAGCCCGGAGTTTGGAAGTTGGCGGTGTGATACTCCCGTCCCTCGGAAAGCACGTTAAGCCGTTGGTCCTATGGTCTTGTCAGATTGCCGTCCCATCGGACTATGAGAGTGAGTGAAGAGTGAGTGCCTCTGTGTCTGCACACACACTTGTGCACTATAATATCTCCCGCGCCGATGGCTAGTCTCCGTTGAGATTGGCCGCCATGGCCGAAATAGGTTCTAGAGGACTATATTCTCTTTACTAACTTCTCGCATATTATTACTACTTAACTAAAAATATTTGGTAACATTTATTAGTGACGCAGCTGTCTTTTCTTTAAAGTCTATATTATCTTCAGCTATCTTCACTTTAATGATACTACAAGCACAAAGCAGAACACAGATTGACGGGTGTTAAGTGCGTTACTTGAATCATAGCGACCCACCCCCGCCTCCTACGGCTACGACTTGACAAACACCAAGATAAATTTATTATTATTAGTTGAATATAAATGTATTACATTTAACTTTCGAGTATATTTTCTCAATTACAGTGAAAGCCACAGCAAAATCCGCTGCGCAGCTTAGAAAAATATTAACACGAAACGTGACTTTGTTTTTGGGCTTTCGTATTGATAGTACCAGCTGCAATGTGTGTCTACTACCATTAGGAAATTACATACATACATACATACAATCACGCCTTTTTCCCATGGGGGTAGGTAGAAACCACGAAACGCCACCTGCTACTATCTCTACACACTCATTTTGCCTCGTTCAGGTTCATACAATTGGTCACACACACACGCCGGTTACGAGTACTACGCACCTGACCTTTCTGAAGAACATCACCAATAAGATTACTATATGTCCTCCTCCCCATACTATATGTTCCCCTCCTGGAGTTTCCAATCACATCTACCTTGTAAATACCTTTTGTGAGCCGTCCTTCATTCATCCTCTCAACATGACCAAACCATCTAAGCATATCTAATCATCTAAGAAATTATTAACTGTTATAAAGCAGCTTTTATATCTGTTCAGCAATATACTTCAACGTTGGTTCTGTGCGTGTTTATATAGTCTAGCTTTCTTGAAATTTAAAACACAATCCCGAATTGAATAATCATCATCCTCATTTCAACCATAAAACGTCTACTACTGGAAACAGGCCATAATCGCCACGCTTGGCAGGCGGATTAGCGATCGCAGTATGGTGCTAAAATGCATAGAGAACGCTGCTGCCCATTCTCTAGTAATTCCCTTAGTCATCTTTTATGACACACACGGCAAGAAATTAGGTGATGTTATGCTTTACGTCCGGTACCGGAATTGAATACGAGGATAAAACTGAACCTGCCTAGGCACTTCCCGACTATAGTTGGGTCAGCTTCCAGTCCCGCGGATTGCAGCTGATCTCCATAATCCTGTTACCCACGAGACTTAGTCCAACGATTATTTAGTACGAAGACTAAACTGTAAACCACCTAAGTATGATTAGTGTCTGTGAAGACTTTAATACTGTCTAGTACCAAAGAACTCATCGAGACGAATCCAACGAGCCCAAACACTAAGGGTTTACAAAGCGTCATCATCGAGTTCCCTACCCCGCCTACTAGCCCCTTTCAGCTTCAGCATCATACCCTGACCACAATTTTAAACCAATAACCGCCATAAAACAGAATAAACGAGCACAAACGAGATAAACTCGACGGGTGCAACAGATACGTCATACCGGAAAGTACAGAGAAAATCGAAAGTGAAACTGTGTTACAAAAAAATCCCTTAAAAAAGTACTTTTTTTAAAATATTTAGTTGCAAAAAATACTACTTGATTTTCATTAATTATTAATTAACCAAGTTTTTCAAGATTTGTAAATATTCATCAATGAGGTTTGTAAATATTCAGTTATAAATATTGATAACCGACTTGCAAATTCCTATACTTTTGAAGCGGCTCCAACCAAAACAACTTGCATTTAGTTATTGAAAACTTAATTATAATTCCTTTGTACGTAATTTATATTAATAATAATTATCGATAAAATTAAAAAATAATAACAAAAAGCTATATGCAATTTGAGTCAAAAACCGGTCCGATATAATACACAGCTTGTAGGTAAAGTAGCTTAAATAAAGCTTTGATATTTCATTACTATTGCATCAAAAATTAAATGATGTGAACGATAAATTGACCTTTAAAATTTACTTAAAACGTTATTTCATTCTTCTGTTCGATTTTATTCAAAAGCCATTTATAATCTGTTATAAACTCATAGTGAAAAATACATTCACTTTTTTTCGGTTAAAAACGCTTAGTGTAAGTTATTCAGAATTTTCGAAATCACAACTGCTAAATCGATCTAATAACTACCTACTCAAAAAATGTCCTTCAAATTCTTTGAACTTGTTGAATGCCGACTATATTACGGGTATATCCGTCCCTGTCGGCATTCTGTCCCATGAGATCGGGAGCGACCCTATTACTGTCATCGATCGTGCAAAACTCCGACCCCCTGTTGCGCCTTTGACAATACTACCTAAAAACCTCTAACATTGTTTCTAATGATCAACAGGCGATTAGATTTATAAACCTAAGAAGATAAATTGAGATAAGGGCACAAAGATGATGTTGTCGATGTATAATATTCTAACGAATCAGTCACGACTAAGTTCGCAATTGTTTCTGTAAAATATTTTTTTAAACCATCTTTATATCTCCGTTCATCTTATCTAGTAGGCAGGTATTCGCTTTTTTCGAATCTGTTTTATTCATCTTTTTGATTAACATCAAAGTCCTAAAGAAATTCTATCTCTTTCCAAAACGATTCAATTTAAATTTTCAACCTTGAAAAAAAAATCATAAAGAGCATTTTTTGTTATTAAAAAGTAGATAAGTAGGTACTTTTCCAAAAGCCTGTCTGTGATCCAAAAATAAAACATAGAGATTGAAGACATTGAAGATGAATAGCAGAATGAAAATATGATCTGAAGTCTTAAAAAAATAAATAAGAAGGTCATTCAAAGGAGCGGTAACGAGGGTAGCCATGGAGCTCCGAACGCCCTCAGAAATCGATCCTTCGGCCTGCCTGTTCCCGTAAAGCGTCTATGTGCACCGCTAAGCCGACTATAAAATCCAGATTCGTTACGACCAAGTATAAAATTGATAATTAAACTTCTGAACCAGACCAGGTAACAGAAGATAAAAATACTAAATAACTAGAACGGTATTCTTGGGTAACCTTAAAAACCAATTTTCGGTACAGTACCGTACACGCAACTCAATTTTACGACCCGCCAAAGTAGTGGTTGTATCGTTAACTCTAATCGATTTTAGTCTAAGAAACAGAATCCTCAAATGAAACATACTGTAATGAAAAAATAATGTTAACGGTTTAAAGGTGGTATTAATTTGAGATGTCGATATTTAATTTTATTGTATCTTTTTCTGTTAAGATACTGTAAAGTACATAATTTCTACTGGGCGGCTTTTTCACGGACAGCGGTTTCTTTCACGCAACTGTTTCTCGAAATGTATTTATGTATCTCCAGAAGAAGCACTTACATATAAAACTTAGCTTAATATAAAATTTATTTCGTATGATCGATGATAACTCGGACAAAAGATAATATGTAATTTAACATTAAAATAAACTCTCGCCTGAAACTAGGCTTAAACAATTTGTGAGTGTTGCTTTTCGTGACCAGAAATTTAGCAGCAGAGTGAGCTAACGTAATTCAATATTGGAGTCAAAATGTGCTACATAGATAAAAAATATGAAATGTAAAACGTACTAAAAAGCTGAAATTTTCAGTAAATGAGTAAACCCGTAAATCAATACAATTATTTTTACGTCCGTCCGGTCGTTGAGAGGCCCTGAATTATTTATTCACTTATTCTTGTTAAATATAATTATTTGAAAAACAAACCACGTTCAAAAAATATTAAAACACGTTTAAAATAATAGAAGTAAAATATTTTAAAATATTGAGGCGTTTAAAAGCATTTTTACGTTAAAATAAATAAATTTCTTTCGTAGTTTAAGCTTAAATAAACCAACCGTTTCCAAGTAGTCCCACCACGTCCTGCTGAAATTAGACCAACTGAACTTAACTCAAGACTTACTTACCTGTAGTCTGAAGATCTCGCGGAACCGCGAGGTGTGAATGGGCCGTTTAGGGCGCGAGGAACCTTGCAGCGTTAGGTGACAGCGGTCCTAAAATAAAATGGCGTGCGGAGATCCAAAAATCATAAGTACTTACCAGAACGCTTAGGTTCCTGGGGTCCAGATCCGACACCGGTAATTTTTTTAACCACTTTGGTGAGACTTGAAAACAGTTTGAAAATTGTTCAAAACTGTTGAATGTAACTCTACGTAGCGCGACGAGCGCGGCTTTTCGCGAAGTCGGAGGTCGGCTAAGGGCGTGTTGCCACAAAGCCGCTCTGTACGACAGTGAGCGGGCTGAGCGCCGCCGCTGCCGCCGCTACCCCCGCGCCACACCTCGCCCACGTTGAGGCTACCTTTTTGAAGCGGCTTTTTTGTGCCTTTCCCACATAAATTCGCAACCCCGAATTTTTTCAAAAATATTTTATTTTGAGAAAAAGTACCATTATTAGAATAAAATGATTAAAATCGCGAAATATATCATTAAAACATAGAATTTGTAGTTGCCAGGAATAAAAAAAAGAATAAGGAATTTTTACAGTACCTACCAATAATAAAAAGGATAATTAAAAAACTTACGCAGCCACTTGAGAAAAAATCGTGCTTATCTCGAAAAATCGTACGCCAACATATCAGTTGAAAGCTGAAATTGCCTTCACATAAAATTTAATTGGTATTAAGTTTTGTCTTGCGGACGGCGCAGGTGCTAAGCCGTAGCTACCGGTACAATTAGGTTTCCACGACACACTCTCATCTTCATTAAGTATGCGTAGTGCTCTACCGCTAAGTAGATCTCCTTGCTGAATTGTGTGTGTTCCAAAATTTCAACAGCTACAGCAAGCGCCAATCCCTGTCTACTTAACCTGTCATCAGAAAACGTGACACGGTATCCAAACTCGTGCGTACCCATAAAATTGAGACGTTCGGGGCAGAATAAAAGGTTTAGCAAAAAAATATTGACGTCATATAGACAGTTGCAATCAGCTTATAAGGCCTCATTTGTCAGCCCGGAATAATTGCACTGAGTATTGTGATAATTATTTTATGAATCTTTTTCTGTGCAAACCGTTCTTTACTTAACAAACGTAAACGTCTGCGAATGAATGGTTAGAGATATCGCCATAGTGTGCACGAGAGCAAAAAAAAAACCAGCGGAGTCTGAGCCTCCGTGTAACAAAAAATTACACATAGCTTATTTGTTGTAACAAAGTAACCACTTTTTTCATTCAGAACAGTAAGGGAAACAAATTCGTAAGCTTTTTGACACCGAACACGACATTGTGAAAGAATGATAGTTGTGGTTTGGATAAAACGACATTTTAAGGTGGTAGTCAATGTGCTTAACTATTAATTTCCCTGACTTTATACAACTACAGAGCCTACGTCGATATTTCAAAGCTATTTTGAAGATATAATGACAAAATCATTTTCTATAACGTAACCAAAAGCAGTTCTCTAGAACCAAAAGTAGTTAGAACTCTATTCATAAATTATACAAACATAGAGTCAACTCACACTGAAGGTGAAGCGGGTAGAAGTCAACGCAGTCAGTCGCGGGTTTTCGGATCGCATTTCGGGAATATAAAGGCATGTAAATTTGCGTAATTTAAGTTTTAATACAGCATTTCAGATTCAGATAGTGTACAGACATTTCATGGCGTACCACACATAAAATTCTAGATAAAATTATGTACCACAAGGCAACGCCTTTTATAATATTATACTCACATTGTAAATAAAAAACTATTAAACTCAAATGTATGTATAAAAAGATTTTTTTTAAGTATTTTTAGAGAAATGAGAGGACGCTTATGTCCCAGCAGTGAGAACAATATAGGCTAATCGTACTTATGCGTTTCAAGCTTTTAAGAAAATATTAAAGTTATATGTTTAAAAATGTGTGCCTACAAATTTAGAGTTCCAAATATAACAAAATTAAAAGCTTTAATTAAAAATATTTATTTATTTATAGATTTTGTTTAAATTTCTAACTGTACTTCGTAAGCAAAATCGACCGGTCGTGTTTGGGCTTTCAAACACGACCAGAAATAGAAAATATTATGAGTTCAATGAAGGAGACATGGTATTTGAAGAAAATGGGAATAATTTAAACCGAAAAAAACTGGATGAGTTGAAGACTGGACTTTATAAAATAATACAGAAACTGACAGACTCAATATACAGAATAAATACAGGACATAAAAAATCCGAATCAAATCTCTTCCACATCACCAAACTAGTCCCAGCTCCTGCATTTGAAGACAAGCTTAGAGAATATTTAGTAATACAATTTTCTTCCTGAAGGGGGGGGGGTGTAAGGAAATGATTACCTACTCACATAGCTATAATTTCTCTTATTTTGATTTACCCCCGCTCATTTAAGCGCGAGTGATTAATAGAATGACCGATAAGATGTATTTTGTAAAGCAGTAAGTACTTACCTACTTTATAAAACAAAACTTTGTAAAACAATAAAAAAAATATTTACAGACAGGCAATTGAGTCTATTTACGGACGTCGAACCTTATATTAATATGTAATAATAATAGAACAAAAGAAATAGATTCCATTACAAAACAAGGTTTTTTTTTGTCATAGTATAAAACAACCGTGACTGATTTTTTTTCATAGATCCTTAATTTGATTGAAATACAATCCTTTTTGGGTTCCGTTGCCAAATGGCAAAAAACGGAACCCTTATAGATTCGTCATGTCTGTCTGTCTGTCTGTCTGTCCGAGTATGTCACAGCCATCTTTTTCCGAAACTATAAGAGCTATGCTGTTGAAACTTGGTAAGTAGATGTATACCGCATTAAGATTTTCACACAAAAATAGAAAAAAAAAAACAATAATATTTGGGGTTCCCCATACATAGAACTGAAACTCAAAATTTTTTTTTTCATCACACCCATAGATGTGGGGTATCTATGGATAGGTCTTCAAAAATGATATTGAGGTTTCTAATATCATTTTTTTCTAAACTGAATGGTTTGCGCGAGAGACACTTCCAAAGTGGTAAAATGTGTGTCCCCCCCCCCCCCCCATATCTTCTAAAATAAGAGAATGATAAAACTAAAAAAAATATATGATGTACATTGCCATGTAAACTTCCACCGAAAATTGGTTTGAACGAGATGTAGTAGTAGTTTTTTTTTTTAATACGTCATAAATCGTAAACCGCAATTTACTTTTCATTCAATCAACTCAAATATAAAAATTAAAAAAAAAAAATAATTTCATAAACATAAACCTTATGCATAAACCGTGAATACCTACAGGTTTGTACGGAACCCTCAGTCCCGAGTCCGACTCGCACTTGGCCGGTTTTTTTAATGATCAGTCTTTCCGGTACTAACTTCTCATATTTGTATCAAGAACCTCATGATGGTCATAAAACCAGGAAAATAAAAAATAAAATTATTCACGTGCTCGTATGACCACTTTGTCAACTGAAATATCGGGATAACTTGGGCCAAGGTCATGTCATACGGTGAAAAAGAACAACAACCATCAAGGCTTTGGTCTAGATTGTAAATCCGTTGGATTTGGAATTCTGGGAAAACTGAAAAACTTAGCGTTGGAATTTCACATAGTACAAAGGATTTGGAAGAAGTGCGTGTAGATATCTGTTGAGTAAATGGCGCAAATTGTAGTTATTAATGTATTGCAAACTATGATTTGCGCCGTTTAACGGAAAGGATTTTTTAGAAAGTTGGAATTTTCAAAGATAATCCTTTCCCACATAGCAGGCGCAAGCCAACCATTTTGAACTGTCATTTCATTCTAAATGGTGGCAATGACGTAAAAGGCCAAAAAAAGAATAAGATTCTAGTAAAAAGTAACTAAATTGAGCTTTATAATATATTTATCTGTTGTCTTTTTCTATGCAGAAGGACAGATACAATTTCATTTCACGATTTCCTCGCGAGCGAAACCGGGGGCAAACGCTATTTATCAACGTTTTTCCACCTGAGATATTTTGGAGTCAAAACATTGTGTTCAAAAATAAAAAATTCAGAACGTTGCATTTTCACGTTTTTCTGCTCTGATTCCTGTAAGTTTTGATTAAATAAATAAACGCTGATTCTGTATTTCAATATAAATAATTTGTAGTCAGTTAAATTCTTCACTGGGATGAAATAAAAGAGCCTCAACGAGTGGCGGTACTTAGCTTTCGTCCGTTGCAGCATGGGCGGCCAGGCGCAGCTTGGACGGCTAAATTTGCTGACTGGCTTAATTTTTACCACGGCATGCGCTAATATTCTCGGATAGCTCCTACCGGCGACTCGAAGCTTGAATAATTGAGTTACAATTGCAGCTTCACGATGCTGACATTTTTTCCATTCTTTAATACGCTACTTATAATGACAATCCACTATACCTAACTTTATTTTAACCTTTGACCAATAAATTTCAATAAAGCTTTCAGGAATCGCGCCACGCTGTTTTCGGGGAAATCAGCCAACAAATAAAACACTTTTATTTGCCAATTTCCCAGAAAAGTGACAAAAAGTGGAAAACTGGACCTCCGAAGCAATTCAAATATTTTCACAAAAACCTCCTCAATAATACATATTTTTATTACCACAACAAAACACAAAAGAAAATCTCACTTTTATTTAAATACGAAGTGTTATCTAGCCTAGTGTTTTACAGTGGGTATGGGTACTTAAGAATTACTCGATAATATAAAATCCTATGTTATCATATTCAAAGTACTAAACACGTGTTACAAAAAAGTACTTTAACGTAAGATGTGTGCGCGACGGCATTGAAATACCTACTCCATATTACCTATATAGAAAAATAATGAATAAGTAATGAAACATTTCACAAACTACCGACTGATGATCCATAAATTACTATGCAATTGATTAAATTGTTCCTCAGAATATCTTGGACCAAGACTGTAGAAACAATATTAGCTACAACTGCGCGGTTTTCTTGTTGAACAGATGTAGTCAGTATCAATATAAAATAAACGAAAAGAGAAAGCGGAGAAGAAAACTCAAGCTAACCAAGATTTATTATTTTCCACTTTCTCACATCGCCCGTAACAGCAAATAAACAGTTTTTTTACCTGCCAGTTGGTTCTATAGATTGACTAACCTCAGGGCTGGCACAAACCAGGCAAATCACAGAATCCACCGTGGAATAATAATCGGTATTGTGAAAATACAAAACAACGTATGCTCCAATTATTATGTGAAACCAACAAAGCAGATATTAGTTTATTGTGTTTACATGCACATTTCAACGTACCCAATAAAAGGTTAATTTCACCTGAATTATAAAAAAATGCATAATTATAAAGCTTTTCATAGCACGTATGGTTTTATTTTTTGAATTCATAGAGTAAGCTGTCATCAAATGATTCCAAAAACGATGCGTTAATTAAATTTTCATTTAAATAAAAAACAAATAAATAAAAAAGGTAAACGAACAAAAAAATTATCGTCTAAGAATTGAATACACAAAGTAAAATTGATATAGTTGGCATTAAAAGCTTTGACGGATCGCCATAACTTTTTTGCCGTACGTGACAAACTTGCAAATGCAGAGTCCAATACCATTGGTTGTCCAATTTCATGTTTGCGATCTACTATGAGAATCCCTTTGCGCACCAACCGTGGACGATTAAAAAGATTTACTGAACTGTCCAGTCTCTGATATCCATCCACACAGCGAATCGAGTTAAAAAAGACTCGATTCCAGCGAGCTTGTATTATGATGTCATTCTGATGAAAGGAGATGTGGTATTCTCCGTAGTATATAAATTGATAGAAGTGGTCATGCTATGCGTGCAGTTTGAATATCAATTTTTTTTCAACATAATTGTAATATGACAAGCAAAATGTGAGTGTAGTCCTCTCCTTTTTTTTTATTGGGAATGTTTTAAATGACGCGTCCCGCCCGGGTGGAGTGGACGACTAAAACCCACCCGTGTACCTTCAGTTCCCAATGCCATCATCAGCATCATTTCAGCCGTAAGACGTCCACTGCTGGACTTAGGCCTCCCCCAATTTGGGGGGCTTTGCCATAATCGCCACGCTTGGCAGGCGGGTGGGCGATCGCAGTATGGTGGTAAAATGCATGGAGAACGCTGCTGCCCATTCTCTAGTAAGTCCCGTAGTCGCCTTTTACGACACCCACGGGAAGAAATGGGGTGGTGTTATTCTTTACGGCCGGCACCACATGGTAATTCCAGGGCCACGGTTACTCTTCCAAACACATCCGTGACGCTGGCAGGCATCGGACACCATGCTCCACCATGTCTTCCAGGCGATCCACACAGTGATTACACCCGGGCGTTTCCTCCCGCCTTATTCCGAACAGGAACCTCCCTAGCAGCCTTGTCCGGTTAGGAGTTGCGTAAAGTGAAAGGTAAGGACGCCGTGGCGCCTCTCTAGCCACTCCTCAAAGAGGGGGCTTACCGTTGCAATAGTGACGTGCCCCGCTCTGGGTTGCGACAATCGCACTCGCCATGTCGCCATGAGATCCCACCGGAGCTATGTCCGCCGAGCCGTGAGTGTAATACACCTCTGCCTATCCCTTTGGGGTACCATGCGTGATGTTATTTTGTAACATGAATTTTACCGAGTATTTTAGAAAGAAAAGTTTAGACAGAAAAGCACAGAAACAGTAAACAGCAAATAAACTTTGTTTTATACACATTGGTAGATTCTGTATCACCGATTTGTGTGATCGCCGCAAGTCTTGTAAATAAATTACGGTTGATTTTGCAACCACTCCCGATAATTAGTTTGCGAGTTGTATGCATTTCATTAAAGTCAAACATGATCCAAGCTAGATTTAGAAGAAGATATTCGTATTTGCAATGTTTCAAATGGTTTAGGAACTTGATATTGCTGCATGTACGTTCCTTGGTTTTAAATTAAAACTGAATAAAAACTAAGACTGGGTACCTACTTTAGAGATAGTAACAGATAGAATAACAAGCGCCTCCACAATTAATTTCATCGGCTTCAAATATCGATTCACATTCACGTGCCGGGCTCGTGAACAAACATTAACAATGTAGGGATTTCATATTTTGCAACCGCAATATATCTCTCAATTTCGTTTTTACATCAAACCTGCCAGGGACCATAAATAGGTTACCTGCAGAAGGTTGGTTCATAGATAAAGATCGGTTCTACATCTCACGTAAACCCAGGTTTATGGACAGTGTAGACTTGTAAGGCGATCTCAAGCTAAGAACGCACTATAATTTCACTTGTATTGATACTTTGGATCAATCCGGATCGCAACTAAGCAAAATGATTCTAGTAAAGTATCGAATGGTTTCGATCCAATTTTTCAAATATCGATTCATACTCAATCCCTCTAGGACTCCGGCCATAAGTCCGAGTACAAGCGTATTCGTGACTAAGACCAGATTTCGTTTGAGACTCAAACTAAATCTGAACCCAAATTGCGAAACGCACAATTTATCAGAATCTGAATGGGATTGAAGATTATTTCCAAACCATTGCGTCGTTTGTTCGAATAAATTGTCGGCTCAGCAACGTAAATAACGCAATGAATGTTATTTAACTATGAATATTAAACCAATTTCTACCAATAAAAAGTTCCGCAATCACCCCTCTGGTCGCGTATACGCTTGCACTTACTGACGTGAGACGTCACGTGCCCACCAATCGTAAAAAATGGCCACCGAAAATGAGCATCAAGTTCAAAATGTATGAAAAAAAGAGCAACAGCCGCCGACACACTGAGTCGTGGTTCACGGTTAGCTGTGGTTGTTTTGTGTTAGTGCGTTTTCTTTCATTGCATGCATGGACCTTCTGTACCCATATTTTTGTAGTTCAGGTGCTCGGGCCTTGTAAACAGACTTCCTAGTAATGGAATTTCCAACTGCTATCTATATTTCTGAAGGGGCAACCTTGACCCAGAGGGTTGTTTACAGTTTAATATAAATTCTTTCAAATGGAAGAATATAAATCCGAGCACTGTGTAAACCAAACACTTTTCGCGGTGCAAATCCTTACTGCGATTTTACTTATTACGATAGGTAAACATTTGTTCTTTAAAATGGAAGATGTTTACGTCAAGTTTTTCTCTTGTAGAAGTATTTATATGTTCTGTTCGGCAGCCGTAATGACTCATGCAAACAGTTCCTGTACAACAGACATGCCAACATTCCTGCTTTCTGTAATACCTAGCCATATTGTGTCTGCCCTATACTGGAATGTCTTTTCAATTCATATTCTATGTATTCTCTGAATTTATCTTGAACATTACTGACATCGGTGAAGGATAAACATTTTGAGTGAAACTGGACTTTTGGTTAATATATAAGTCTGAAAATACTATCCCCACATGAAGAAGCGTGGTGAGGAATACTTGTCGCAGTAACAAAAGTCTTCAAGTAGCCGTCATCTACACATTTTGCACATCAAACCAACTTTGTGCAGTAATAATTTCTGGGACACGTCTCATTTTGGCGTGAAAATTCTCTGTATAAGGTAGTAGGCAACGAAACGCACGCCAAACTTTGTATATGGCAGCATGCAACGGATTAGGGGTCATAAACATTAAAAAGTTAAGTTACAACATTTTCAAGTTGCTTTAGAAACACAAAAATTACCGTCCCCGGATATATTTCAATATCTCTCTATATCAGTAGCAGATTTCCAGGTATAGCCCAGTACAAATAAATACAATTTAAATATGGATAGTATACAAGCAATATATTAAAGGCAGTCTGAAAATAACCAATACAGCAAGTGTCTAAACTTGAAAGCAATACTAACTACAATATTATTAATTGCTCAAGTCCAATCAATCACCGAGGGCTGGGCAACCCAGCTGATAGGATGAACATGGTATTGCTCGAGTAATTAGACGTATGGTACAAAATGGCAAACAAAACAGGAATCAACACATAATATTCCAATAAACGAAACAATTATGTAATACAAACTAACGCTTGGATAATGCGGTATGAGTTGAATTGTGCAAATTATTAACAAAGCCAACAGACAATAGGAAAAACAGTTACTGTAGCAATAAAATTACCATTTATTTAAGCGATGAAAACGTGAATATTTGTTATTGCAACTTCAACTCGAAATCGAAGGTCAACGCTATTGTACAAAATGCGGAGTTATTTTGTAAAATTGCGGAATACAGTTGGTGTTTAAATTGAATCCGCTTACGCCACCAACCTACGCCTTTCACAGAAAAGATTAATAAATAAATATAATATATTTTACATTTTTATTCATGGGTTAAGAAAATTATGTAAATACACAGCACCACAGTGAAGTGTTGGGTTTTAATAAACAACTTATTCAATGATCCAGTGCCTTTTTCTTTTATTTGTCTTAAAAGTATGAAACCCACTGTACAATTCGGCTTCGCAGTAAATCAGATGAAAGTTCAAACGTACACTTTGAAGAGCTTTCATCAAACGACTGCGCGTATTGCAGAACTCACTTCTGCCCACGGTTTCGTTCGCGTGGAAGTCGTAAGTCACACAATATACAAAAATAACAGCCACATTTTTATAAAACTCCACCGACTCACCGCGATATATCGTGTCACCAGCCCGCTCTATTACTTAGTTTTCGTTTCGCGTTCTTTCTGACTTTTTTCTTTTTGGTCGACTCAAAAGGGTCCGTCCTTAAGATTTTTCAAATCCGATTATTCGGTAGTTCCAGAGATTATCGTCTTCTCTTCAAGCTGAAGTGTTTCTTTGAAGCTTGCGACGTTTTTACAATACGCCTCTAAGATTATACTTTAGCACTGATGAGGCTTCTGTAGCCGCAGGATGCCTCGGTGCTCTCTTGAGTAGAAGAAGTTTCGTAATTACTCGCAGGGGGTCCCAATTCGAGTAATTAGTAACCTCTTTGGGCTAGGTAAGTTCCTCAAGTTTCGAATTTTTCAACGTATTTAAATTAAAGTAATATATTAATTAATTTTTCAGAATCAGAATCATAGGCACAAATGTCATATTCATGATAATTAAAAAGTAGAACCATTCTACCGAAGAAAGTTCACAGTCGGAATCGTCTTTTGGCATACATTTCATATCAATAACATTATATGGCAGTTTAGCATGCACGCAACGCATTAATCGTAGCAGATGTTACGCCATTCAGAGAATTAACCATTGCCTCCATCTAAAATATTTTTTAAAGCTGAGTTATTCTAAAACGAAATGAAACAAACATATCTCAAAAAATTTAAAAAAAAAGTTTATTTTATTTTAATTTATGAGTAGCTAATTTCGGCCATAGTTTTATCTCAATATTTGATTTATTTATTTAAGGACAACCAACAAAGCTTACACTAAAATACATGTTATAAAGCACTTTTATTCGACATAATATAGCGTAGTCTCAATTAAAGGCTGCCACGGCATGCATTAAACATAGAAGTAGTTATGAACAGATGAAATTTATTTAGATACATTATTACAAAGATTTGACATCCAAATATAAATGAAAACTATGTTCGATTGATCTAATCAATTTTGTTTGATTTTGTGCCAACATTCAAAAAAAGTTAAAATATGTATAATACAAAAAAAGAACAAAAGAATCTAAATCCTGGTGTAAGTGAAAAGGCCAAAAGAAAGAAACACTATTCCTTTTTTTTCCAGTTTTAAGATAATCTATATATATAAAATTCAAAGTCCTGAGTGACTGACTGACTGACTGACTGACTGACTGATATATCAACGCACAGCCTAAACCGCTGGTCCTAGAGACATGAAATTTGGAGGGTGTATTCTTTGTGAAGAGTAGGTATCCACTAAGAAAGGGTTTTTTGAAATTCCATCCCTAAGAGGGTGAATTGGGGGGTTGAATTTTCAGCGGGCGAAGCCGCTGGCGGAAGCTAGTACCCTATACAAGACAGACTTGATGAAACAGTTGGGGAAATATAAATAGTTGGATACTCCCTGGTCTATCAGATAACTAGTTAAATAGAATACTCTTAATATCTTCATTATAAAACAGCCACAGCTTCACTACCATCACGTTCATCATCATCATCATTATTTCAGCCGAAGGACGTCTACTGCTTGACAAAGCCCTTCCCCAGTGGGGGGTTTTCCATAATCACCACGCTTGGCAGGTGGATTGACAATCGCAGTTTGGTGGTAAAATGTAAATAAAAAAATAAAAAATAAACAGTATCCGCTTCTATAACAAGTTGCCAAAGTCTGTTACTGAACTTAGCTATGGAAAGTTCAAATCACACATCAAACGTGTCCTTATCAAAAAAGCATATTATAAGATAAAAGACTACGTTGAAGACAAGGAAGTTTGGCAATAATTCCTTCTGCACATGTGGCTTCCCTGGTAGCTCATTACAGGATGACCTGTGTCTATTAACTGCTCCCGAATGACGATGTACATTTTGTATTCAAGTTTTTCAGTTTTTACATTCTTTCACATTTACTCATTTTTGAAATTATACACCTACAATTGTACATTGTACTCTTTAATATTAGTTGTCATGGCAATAATGACATTTGGTTTAAATAATGTAATATGTCTTATTTAAGAAATAATATTATTTATGTAGATTATTTTATAGATTATTTTATACTTTGTGAATGTGAGAACGTTGTAGGCCTTGTAGACTGTAGACAATTTTCTATCTTATTCAGTACCTGGTACTTGTTGACAGGCCTACACTGTCCTCCCATACTATTAACACTGTAATTTGAAACAATTGTAAAAACGAATTATTTTTAAAAGAGTAACCGTGGAGTTTCTTGCCGGCTCTTCTCCATAGGAACCAACTATTTGGAACCGTGCACCTAGCTTCTGACGTTTCATAAGTGCCCATGTAGGTTTATATGAAATAAAAATATTTTGATTTGATTTGATTTGATTGAATGCATAGAGAACGCTGCTGCCCGTTCTCAAGTAAGTACCTTAGTCGCCTCTTACGACGCCGACGGGAATAAATGGGATGAAAAAGTTTGTATGCTGTTGCTACTTTCAGATTTTTGTCATCCGGACAAAGAAACCTCATATGGGGCAAGCCTAATTAAAGTAAAAAGACCATTTCAGACGTAATCATACATTCCTTTTTAACCGACTTCAAAAAAAGGAGGAGGTTATCAATTCGTCTGTATTTTTTAATATATTTTTTTTTAAATATTTGTTACCTCATAACTTTTGACTGGGTGAACTGATGATTCTTTTTGAAGTGAAAACTTCTTTAGCGGCGTTGAGCACTTTTTCTGTAATGGGTATAAAATCTTAAACTCGCGTCAGGACACGTGACCTGATCGAAAAAGCGTAGGACGGATGGAGAGTAGACAGCTATCCCCTCTCTACGGCGCGGCGAAAATGTATGCCTGGGCCTACTGTTTCGTTTAGGCGGCGCAGGGCGCTTGCGCGAATGTTCGTCTATGTTACAGCGTGCCACGCGCATCCATGGATGGTGACAGCTGATGGCTCGACCGTCTGTGTAGTGATCACATTGTTGTGTATTCGTAAAATTCGTGAATATAAAGTGCTTAAAATATGGAAATTGAACAACAAATTATTCCCTAACCATTCCAAAATATCAAACATGCTCAACGTTAATAATCAAGTTTTCACTTCTGCCGGCACTCCCGGAGTGCAATTTTTTTGAAGTGAAAACTTCTTTAGCGGCGTTGAGCACTTTTTCTGTAATGGGTATAAAATCTTAAACTCGCGTCAGGACACGTGACCTGATCGAAAAAGCGTAGGACGGATGGAGAGTAGACAGCTATCCCCTCTCTACGGCGCGGCGAAAATGTATGCCTGGGCCTACTGTTTCGTTTAGGCGGCGCAGGGCGCTTGCGCGAATGTTCGTCTATGTTACAGCATGCCACGCGCATCCATGGATGGTGACAGCTGATGGCTCGACCGTCTGTGTAGTGATCACATTGTTTTGAAGTGAAAACTTCTTTAGCGGCGTTGAGCACTTTTTCTGTAATGGGTATAAAATCTTAAACTCGCGTCAGGACACGTGACCTGATCGAAAAAGCGTAGGACGGATGTTAGTTTTATTTAACGCCATCTCTTGGCTTGCGTCAAAAGTAACAATGTTAAAGATGAATCATCATTCAGCCATCGTTAGTACGCTCAAATAAACTATTGTACAAAATCTAGATGTCGTTAGCAGCGATTTTGCAAATTTGTCTATTCAAATCATGTGAAAACGTTGGAAAAATAGTTGTATTCATATTCAGATATTTTTGTCTTCAAATTGTCTAATTAATTTTAATTCTATATTTTTGGTTTTTGTGAATAACCGATTGGTAATTTTATCGCGCTCAAATGTCATGACAAAGTTGAAGACGGAGGCGAACACGAACCAGTGATGCCAACTTAGCAACTTTATAGCTAGATCTAGCTATTATTTGGTGACAGACAGCTACAATTTAATAAAACTTGTAGCTAAACTTTTTAGCTACTTTTTCTAGCAACTTTTCATTTCATTATGAGACTTGAGTCTATCGAAATTCGTCGCGTAGTGTGCCGAGTTGAATGAAAAAAAAATCTATGGTCATACATGCTACGGTAAGTACAGGTCGAATTCCCCGTTTCCTCTGCGTTGTTGGGCTACATGTTTGAAACTGCTCAACATAATTTAGCCTCCGAAATTTTAAATGCAATACGACAACGCTGCTCCGCCTTCTTACTGCAATTACTTAAGGAATTGCAACAAAGGCTTCCAGACAACTACAAGCAGCTAGAATCAATGGCGTTGCTAAGTCCAGAAGAGGCAATAAAACCAATCAAGTCAAACACTATCATCGACGTTGCTGAAATTTTGGGATTTACACCAGAAATAATAGAGAAGATAACGCAACAGCGGCACATTCTGCATATAAATAAGTGGCGTTCTGAAGAAATAGTTCAGTTTTGGGTCGAAGTAAAAAAAATTAGAAATTCTTCCGGTGACAACATAATATATCAAGATATTAGTACTCTTGCTTTAACTTGCCTTTCACTGCCATATTCTAATGCAGAGGCAGAAAGGTTATTCTCTCAAATGAATTTAGTTAAAAATAAGCAAAGAAACAGAATGAGTTTGATAACTCTGAACTTCAATCCTCTTCATTAGACTCCCTCAGGAAAAGTGGTAAATGCTGCTATAACTGTGTTTTGCCTAAAGACGTACTGCATAAAATGGGCACCGTTGAAAAATATTTAAAATCAATTAAAGATACTGAACCCCAGCCATCGACATCTTCCTCTTTAATTGTTTTATTTTTGAAGTGAAAACTTCTTTAGCGGCGTTGAGCACTTTTTCTGTAATGGGTATAAAATCTTAAACTCGCGTCAGGACACGTGACCTGATCGAAAAAGCGTAGGACGGATGGAGAGTAGACAGCTATCCCCTCTCTACGGCGCGGCGAAAATGTATGCCTGGGCCTACTGTTTCGTTTAGGCGGCGCAGGGCGCTTGCGCGAATGTTCGTCTATGTTACAGCGTGCCACGCGCATCCATGGATGGTGACAGCTGATGGCTCGACCGTCTGTGTAGTGATCACATTGTTGTGTATTCGTAAAATTCGTGAATATAAAGTGCTTAAAATATGGAAATTGAACAACAAATTATTCCCTAACCATTCCAAAATATCAAACATGCTCAACGTTAATAATCAAGTTTTCACTTCTGCCGGCACTCCCGGAGTGCAATTTTTTTATTTGAAAGCTGGTGCTTTCCGAATGGTCCCATTTTAATTTGGTTCCATTTGGACAATGGGGTCCATGTGAAAACCATATAAGTCTTAAATTTGCATTAAGTATTTGCGCGACAAATGAACGAATAACGTGATTAGATTAGTGCGGAGTATCTACCATAACTAAAAAGTTAAGAATAAAAACTTTAAAAAAAAGTTTGTATTGAAAAATTCGATTTTAAAAATAATTTATTTTATTTGGAAGGATATCGTGAAGTGTGAGATAGTGAGGTTGACAAAGCTGTTAACCGTTATACTGGAGGATGTCTTCGAGATTGTGGGCTGGAAGGGGGTGACATCAACATCAGTGGCGAATACATCGCTCGCCTCCCATTTGCCGATGATATAGTTGTCATGGCTGAGACTAGGGAGGACCGAAATACAATGCTCGACAATCTTAGTAGAGGTTCCGAAAGAGTGAATCTTAAAATGAACATGGACAAGACAAAAGTCATGTCAAATTCTTATGTAACACCCACTCTCATTAAAGTCGGACACGCTACGCTTGAAGTTGTAGACGAGTGTGTTTACCGAGGACAAACTGTCTAGTTAGGTAGGTCCAACTACTCGAAAGAGGTCAATCGTCGAATCTGAAACGGCTGGACAGTTTTGGGGTACCCAGTTCTTTCTCGTACCTCATATCACAGTGTCTAAAGTTGACAGCTTAAGACGATTGCGTGTTACCAGTGACCTTTGGCACTGAAACATGGTCGCTCACACTGAGTCTTATTACAAGGCTAAAAGTCACCCAAAGGCGACGAAGAGGACTATGCTTGGAGTTTCCCTACGTGGTCGAATCACAAAGAACCAAGGTAAACGACATGGCCCGAAAAATTGCCCAACTAAAGTGATAGTGGGCGCCTCAAAGAGATGTCAGCAGCACTGAAGGGGTCTGTTAGGACCGATGCCTGCCGGGGTCGCGTGGTTGTTCGAAAGAGATACCGTGACCCTGGCACATGGGCAACTGAAGGAACACGGGTGGGTTTTAGTCAGTAAAAGTCTGACACGCTCCGCCCAGAGCGGGAGAAGTCATTTGATGATTTCCCATCGAAAAAAAAAAGCGGTAGCGGGCAAGGCAGATTGCTCACAGAGCAGATTGCCGATGGGGTCGAATGGTTCTGAAGTGGCAAGGTGGACCGATGACCTTGTAAAGGCCGCAGTGAACCGGTCGAAATGATGAAGCTTATGGTGGCTTATGTGCAGCAATGAACTTCTTAAGGCTGAAAAATGACGATGATGGAAAAACTAAAAAAATAAAAATACCAACCGCGAGGGATGGTAAGCTGTATTTATAATAAAATGGTGCAATTTTTTTTTATTAAATTTCTATTTTTCTTTGTTTAAAATATTTTGATAAAACTGTTGGTAACACCATACTACTTTACACCATACGCTTTTGAATCTTGCGGAATTGTAACGGATTTTCGTATTCCTGTTTCATTTTCGTTAACATCAAATAAACATTGCAATTCAAATCACGGATAAGTCAAATACATAAAATCCGTGATATAAAAAAAAAATTTTGATACTAAAATCATTTGGTGAATTTAAGGATGCACTTTGCGCGTCGCTGTATCTGCCACTCTATGTACTCTAATCAATAAACGATGATTGAGTGGTATGACTGCAACGTACGAAACCTTTTTTTATTTTGAGCGCAACGTTGATAGAAATTTAACGGTAGTTTTCTGAAATATCATGCGTCAACTAAATTTTGCTACATATTTTATTTAGAAAGTTCTGAAATCGCAATCCCACTTTGAGCAAGGTTGGTGATCAACGTATTTTCTGTATAAATCGAGGCTTTTGCTGCACTGAAAAAATAATATAAGACGGCTGGTATGTTTTGAAGATTTAGTGCAAACTATCTGCTTTATTAAAGTGCAGTGTACAAGTACATATTAGGACAGTCATTTAGACATCGAGATGTCACCTCCATCTAGTCGCAAATAATGACAACATCCCAAAAAAACAATGCCCTAGCACTGTTTTTTTGGGATGTTTTTAAAATCGATTCTAGTAGTATAAAATAAAGTGTGCCGCTTCCAAAAACTTGTTTTTATTGCGTGGTGGTCGAAAAACTTTGAAATTTTCGGACTTCTTCCCTCAGACTGTTTTTAAATGTTTTATAGCCTACGTCTATTTCTGGCCATGTTGGCCCTGCAAACCTTATCAAATCGTCACACCACCTTCACCGTGGCCCACCTCGACGGCTTTCAGACTTATTACTTCAAACACAGGAAATAGTCAGCTGAGGTTCCGCCATTACTTTGCGTTAAACGATCCTAAATAACTGCTCTACCTTCCTGGCCCATGACAGTTCTCATAGACACTCTGCTCAAAAGAAACCTAAAATTATAATTTTAACCTTTATGGAAAAGTGACCAATAAAAATAAATAAATAAATATCTTAGGACAACCAACACACCGCTATCTGATCCCAAACTAGGCAGAGCCTGTACTATGGCAACTAGACAACTGATAAACATACTTATATATTTCTAAATACATACATATTATAGATAAATTACACCCAGACACAGAACAAATGATCGTGCTCATCACACAAAGATTTTTCCTGGGTGGGAATCGAACCCACGACCTCAGCCTTAGCAGTCAGGGTCACTAACCACTAGACTAACAGGCCAGTGAATGTTGGATATCTCAGGTTTTATTTGAACTACAGAGCTACGGAGGCGCTTAAACAGTTACTTATCCGTCAAAAATGTATCGGGTGTCTTATGTGTTGGAAGTTGACTACTAGACGAACAACTCGAACGAAATTCTGGTGCGGTGGGTTATCGCATAGATGATCTGACCAAGATAGCGTCTAGACTTTAAAAGAGACCGTGACCTCTGAGTTTGTTTCAGCCTTTCTTCTCAAAGTAATCAGTTAGAAAATGCCGCTTTCGTCTAGTTTTAAAAATAATTAATGACGTGCTAAAGTATTTGTACAAGCGTATGTACAGAAATAATTATTTGTCATTAATCCTCACATTTGTGTCACTCACTTTACGAGTTAGTTCGCACAATGCATGTTACTTGTCCAAGCGTAGGTGCAGAAATTGTTAAATTACTGTTAGTTGTTAGCCTGTTTATCTTACTGCTGGGCCATATCAGTCAATGTTAAATAAGAACACTATAGAGTAGTACTTTGCGAAATTTTATAGAATCAAAATGCATTAGACAATAGGCACAAAACTATGTACGCTATACGAGATCAATGCACAATGCTGTGAACTCTCTCGGACACTTATCCGAGACAAAAGGACACGTGAACAAAGACCGCATACGTGGAGGTATTCGAGAATGTATTCAGAACCGTCACTCCTGTATCTGTATCCTTACAATGTCTTAAATTATCTGTCGATAAATTGTGAACTATACTACTTAAAATTTATCATATTAATTTTGGAAAGTTTATTATCTATCATTGCCTAATCTTGAAATTTTTACCGAACCTGCGTTAACCAGGTAACCTGAATTGTCGGTCTTGACAGAAGCCGAATTGGTGTTTAAGCCAGGGCATTCCGACCAATGGGTTGAATTAGATTAGGACTACCAACCGCGCTACTTCCAATTTAGTCGCAGTTACTTGGCTATTTAGTATTAACGCAAGGTGCGAGCCGTCGCATGAAAGTTTTACACCAGTTTACAATTTGTCGTTATGCCATGGAGAGATTATAAACTATTCAAAAATAATGTGTTGAAATTGTAAATGGTTTGTTGAAGTTCACTATTTTGAAATAATTTATAATCTCGCGAGACAGGTTTTGGACTATTGATGTTCAAATTTATAGAGTGACTTATTTAACAGTACTTGAATTTCATAACGCGACAATGCACAGCCTACGCCTAGGCCACACCGCCACCTCAGCTAAGGTACCGAATATGCTTATCCAAACAAGTGTATGTACTAACGGCGTCTTTAGTATAGTGTACCTGCTCGTAATGTGGCCTGCGCTTAACTTATTATCAAATAACTAGCTTCTTTCTTTTTCTTGTTCCCCGACCTTTCCCGTCGCGTCGAATCGCCTACCCGTGCGACTTTTCCCGTTTTTGCAACATTTTTCTTGGTTGTAGCGTGATGTTAAATAGCCTTCCTCGGTAAATAGGCTACCCAGCACAAAAATATTTTTTCAGTTCCTGAGATTAGCGCGTTCAATCAAACAAACATACAAACAAACAAACAAATTCTTCAGCTTTATAATATTAGTATAGTATAGCTGGTAATAGTAGTTCCGTGCGTGTATTCGTCTACAAAATCCCAATGACAATGATTTCATAATATTGAAAGTTAATGTAGCATTGCAAGTCTTTCATGTGTGGTTTCACTGCTAATAAAATTAAGCAATACTACAAATACAAATATATGTTATTAAGATGATATGGAGATTTTACTGAGAGAAGAAAAACTCGGGCTCGTCAATGAAGGTAAATTTTTAGGTATACGAATTGACGAATTTGTAAAATGGAAGTTAGAACTAAATGCAATAGATTACATTATGAGTTGTACATGTTACGCTTTGAGAACTCTGAGAAGCGAGCTGCAGTACTGTAGAACAACTAAAAATGATAATTTTGTTAAGTGTCGAGTCCAAAATTAGATAACTTCACTGGGGAACAATTTATTATTATTATTATTATATTAAAATAGCCTTTGTACCATAGAAACGCGCAAAACGGACAGTAGTTTATAAAGTACCTATTACATAGACAAACCGAGCATTAATGTCCTTGTACTATTGTCTAATTTATGGCTAAATACTTTCATCAATTTGAATTTGGAACGTTATAAAAACTAGAGGTAAGGGAAGGCTCCCGTAGAAAAGATCATGATGTGATCTATCCGATATTCAATGTTATGTTCACGATGCCAATCAGAAAAATCATTTTTCCTTTAGAGCTAAAATGCATGGTTCACGCAAAAAAAATATTATTTTAAAACACTACTAACACATTAAAGTTGTTTGTTTTTTGTTTTGTGTGACACTCAATTTAATTGGCAGCAGCGTTCTCTATGCATTTTACCAGCATACTGCGATCGCCAACCCGCTTGTCAAGCGTGGCGATTATGCCCCCCCCTAGACGTCTTTCAGCTGACATGATGATGATAATAACTAATTAGACACGTAGTAATGGATATTATCAATTCCGACGTTTCATAAGAACCTACCTATAAAGTTTTATGTGAATTAATTAATTAAATATTTATTATTTTATTTTTTTATTAAATATTTTTGTTTTTAATTACAATGTAAATGATTATAATTCATGTATTGAATATTTTAGTGCACTATATACCGAATTTTCATGTTACCAAACACTTATATTAATTTTCTATGAAAAGGGATGTTGCCAACTTTCTGATTACAATTTGTGATATATTATAATACTCCACATATTAAATTGTACAAGCTGTGGTTCATTGTAAGGCCTATCTGTGCATACGATCTACATAAAAGTGTGAATAATTGTGTGTACGTGTGTAAAAGACTTTCGTCCAGCATCAAGTGGACATAACATAATGCTTTGGTACTTATTTTTAATAAAATATACTAATATGATCTAAGGTATGACCTGACAGACTATTATTGTATAACAATTAATCTGCGACATTGTATATAGTTCACTTTTTAACCGACGAAAAAAAAACGGAGGAGGTTATCAATTCGACGCGTATATTTTTTTTTTTTGATTTTTTTTTTTATGTATGACCACGCATAACTTTTTACATAGTAGTCCGATTGTGATATTTTTTTTTTATTGAAAAGCGTATGCTCCGAGGGTGGTCCCATATAAATTTGGAAAACAAAATCGAACCCTAAGGGTCGGAAAACAGGGGATGATTGATTGTTCACTCATTGATTGTAATGTATAACCACGCATAACTTTGTACAGAGTAGTCCGATTTTGATAATTCTTTTTTCATTGGATAGGGTATACCTTGCCAAGTATTATTAGTACATTAAAGCCACAAAAAATTACAAAATAAAAACTTTTTAACAAAAAATTAAACCGCCGAAAAACAGAAAAGCAAAAAATAATAAACCTTAAAATTTTGAGTCGGCGCTGAAAAATCAACGAACAAAGATCACTCAAAGCGCCGACACATAATTTTAAGGTTTATTATTTTTTGCTTTTCTGTTTTTTCGGCGGTTTAATTTTTTGTTAAAAAGTTTTTATAACTAGTGTATTTGATGCATGCATGCAATTTGATATCATATTCTATATAACTATACAGTTAAGTCCATATGGACTTTGCGAATTGTGGGCATTATATCAAAATATGTCTGTAACGATTCAATACAAACATGCGAATAGCTTATTTATCTTTGAACTTATACTGACAATTTTAATTTTGCCTGTAACTAGTTTAAAAATATTTTTGAGGCAAATAAAGACTTATATCTCATCTTATAAATTACAAAATTGCTTATAAAATTATAGTACATTAAAATTCTTTCAAATTTTTATTTAAAAATTATCTGAGCTGTCTTTCCAGTGATGGTATTGACAGCTCACCTACGTATACCAATACGCGGTCGGATTTCTGCATTCTGAAAATCACTTTTGAAATGGACTGTTGTTCGCCGACAAATATAATTTCGCTAACCGTACTACTAACTGGTTGAACAACTGCGTGGTAATTGATTAATTGTTTAAACAAATAAATACATGTGTTTTCCAAAATTAAATATTTGAAAATATTATTCCACATTTATACTTATTTGTTTAAACAATCACTTTCCGAGACTTCTTCCACGTGGAATTCGAAAAATAGCATTTTGCATCACCTACTATTCTGATATTAGAATTAACTGATAGAAGATATTAACTTTATGACGTAGGTCATAAAGTTAATATCACGTGCGAATATGTATAGCCTGTCCTATCTACGAAAAGTGTAAGCATGCGTTTATTTACAATTTTCTCAGATACTCAGCATAAATTCTTATGCAATAATTTACAAAAGGCTACTTATTAACACATAAATATATTAAGAAGTTTTTAACTGTATAAATCACCACGTTTATAAAGCATTATTGTTAAAATACAATATGAGATACTTATTAAAAATAACTGTATAAATCACCACGTTTTCAAACAATTATTGTTAAAATACAATACGAGACACTTATTAAAAAATCATCAACCAAAGTCGTGGTAACAAAATTAACCACCATTGTCAAACAAATGTGATATAAAATTAAAGCACTGAATTTGTGAGTGGCACTACAGTACGTTTTTCTGATCCATTTGTTTACATTTTTTGTTAATATTTTTGAAATAGACCATTAAAAAATTTAGCTCATCTCTCAAGACGACGCTACCTAACGTAGGTCAGTTAGTTAACCGCGTCTCGTAAGAATGTCGGTTTTCTGATTACCCGCGATAAGCAACGTAATAAAGATCAAAAATCTACAAAGGACAGTAGGGACGGGTTTCAAGGGCGGGTCGGTGTCTCGATAAAAGTTGGCTTGTGTTAATTGGTAAAATATACCAATAAATAAATATGTACGTAATAATTGGTTACCCTTTCTTTTGAATGGGAAATCATCAAATAGCTTCTCCCGCTCTGGGCGGAGCGGAAGGGCATGTCAGACTTTTACTGACTAAAACCCACCCGTGTTCCTTCAGTTACCCATATGCCAGGGCCACGGTATCTCGTTTGAACCATCTCGCGACCCTGGCAGGCATCGCCCTAGTAGACCCCTTCATCTATTGCTGATACTTTTTGAGGCACTTCTTTGAGCACAGAATAAACACTGGATGGATGAAATGGCGGCAGGTCACAAAAACAATCTGCGACTCCCACATCCCCCTTAAACTTAAGGGGAAGATATATAAAACCATGGTCAGATGCTGTCTTGTATGGGCCAGAATGTTGGGCCACAAAAGCGATGAATGAAAGGCAATTGCATGCAGCTGAGATGAGAATGTTCCACGTTAACACCAGACATCCCTCTTGGAGGAGTGGTGTTACACGAATGGATAGAATAAGAAATGAGTACATAAGAGGAAGTCTGAAAATGGTACCAATAACTGAAAAGTTGTGTGGGAATCGGTTGTCGTGGTATGGTCACGTGATACGGAGGAATGAGGAAAATGTCGCGAGAAAAGTAGTGAGTATGAATTTCGATGGCTATAAGAGTAGAGGGAGATCAAAGAAACGATTGATGGACTGTGTGAATTATGATATGGATAGAAAGGGGGTGACTACTGAGATGACGACTAATAGAGAAGTGTGGAAGAAAAAGACATGTTGCCCGACCCCAAATAAATTGGGATAGGGGCAGGGGAATAATGAATCTTTGAGGCGCGCGTGGAACACAATGCGTCGTAGACTCGGACCGGGCCCTTACCGAACGGTGAGCTACCCGTTGCTCGCCGTCCGCAAGCCCGCACCTACGGTGGTCGGGAGTCCCTTACGGACACCCGACGCATAGTGCGGCCTGCGGCAGCTAGCGGCGTGAGGACGCAAAGACTGCCTCTGACTATAATAACACAAAATTACAATCAAAATAGTAGGCGAAAATCACTTTTAGAAGCTACCATGTGTCTACATAATAGTGCTCGTGGTTGAATATCTAAGTGAAAATTGAAAAATAGACTGATACGAAACATATAATTGAATTTATTCCACAATGTGCTCTTCTTTTCAATATTTGGGAAATAACACTGAAATTTTCTCTCTACCCCTCAAACGTGGCAGACTTAACGGAAATTGAAAAGTCCATTATCAAAAGTTGGCGTTTATGTGAGTGAACATGGAACTCAATACACAATTTTCAAGGTGTAATTACATAACTGAAAACCTGAAAATGGATCTTTGTATACCTCAATGTACAGAAAGAAAAAATATGTTAACCGAATTGACGCCCTACGTCATTTGAAACAAGTGCTACAGAATGACAGTAGAGATTTGAATTCACGGACAATTTAACTTGGTCAGAGAAATTATATTTGAAGCAAGTTGACTGCTTCAAATATAATTTCTCTGACATTGCTATTTAGGGGCCAAAATTGCCAACTATTCGTATTGCCAACTCACAGCTGGCTTAAGTACTTAATTTGGCTTAATTGTTCCATACTTATTGTTCTAGAGGTGTTACTGTTTGGGTTGTAGCTGGGGGGCACACTGGTAAACTATGTGATTTGTGAATTTTGCTATAGTTTATTTTCAGATCCGTTCGCCTTAAAAACTGCGTGACTGTGTGCAAAGTAGAAATCTAATCTGCTGGACATGAATTACCGGTACCGAAATTTGTTGGGCAAGAATTAAAAAATAAAAGACTATGAAGACTAACTTCCATTAATTTAGCGTGGATGTGGCTCATGTTCTCCCCCAGCTTTTTCTTATTGTGTCTGGTCTTTCTTTGCTTCATATTTACCGCAAATAAACGTATTTTCTTTTTTTATTTATTTCAACTACACAATGTCACATACTATAAAATTGCCATCTGCTAACGACTGCGATGTAGTCGCGCTCGGTGCCTGGGGCGCTGCTCATGCAGGGCTCAGCTTTCACAACCGTTGCCTTGGCTGCAGGCAGCGCCCTTTCGCCGCATTTATAAAAAGGTTTATAATTAGGTTCTTATTCGAAAAATATCTCCAACTATCTCGTTCAAATGGTAATTTTAAGAAAGCTTTATTCTTTTCGTTATAAGACTCCTACACCGGAGTCACTCGAACTGAAGAAGAAGAAATCTTATTAGTTGATTTTTTTCATTTCAAGGACCTCAAGAGACAATTTGTTTCATCATTTATTTGTTCATGGAATTGAGATTATCCTAATATAATGTTATATTGTGATAGTCTGGATGTTTGTTATTCAATCACGCATGCGAGTCTAAACGGATTTGAATGAAATTTACCACACAGATAGTTCATAACCTAACAAACATATAGGAGTTTTATCCCGATATTACGTTCCCCTAGGATTCTTTTTATGACCACTCGGGCCAAGGCAAAAGCTAATAAATAAATATTTTTTCTATGTCTGCGAAAATATTTCGTTATTCGACACGTCAACCTACTTTTCCAAGCATGTTGGGGCTGATTCACACTCTAACCGGATGCAGGTGAATAGTAGTGTCCAGTATTTTACATGCAGCAACTGCATGAAGCTTTGGTCTATCTGACTTCCCAATTCAGTTACTGTGTAACACGATACCTCTTGCTAAGGACTGGCTGTCATAATTTTGGGCTTTTGAGTACCGGTACCAACGGATCGACGAATTAAAAAATTAAATCAAACAATTCTAACTTTTTTAATCTCTTATCCCTTTTATTCGCCTGAAACGAAACTCGAATCGCAATGCAGTGATGTATCTATGTATTTTATATATGTATTTTAGACAAACGTGTTTCACCACACAACCGACCGAGCTAACATTATGTTTTTTTACGTTTATTATTTTTAACGGACATCAAAAAGGAGGAGCTTATTAATTCGGTTGTATTTGTTTTTAAATGTTAGTAACCTCAAAACTTCATCATTTGTAAACCTATTAGAAAAAATCTTCTTTTATTTGAAAGTGTAGTATTAAAGAGTAATTTTGGTTAAGTTCTGATGAGTGGTTTTCGAGTTAAAAACGAAAAAAGCACTACAGTGAAATATAACTCTAATTTTGGAAGTCGGTGGAAAAAACGAAACTATAAAAATAAAGACATTGACTTCCGAAATTCAGGTAATTTTCCGCGATGTTGTTTTTTTAATATTCTCATCTCAGCTGCATGCAATTGCCTTTCATTCATCCTTTTTGTCGCCCAACATTCTGACCAATACAAGACAGCAGGTGTGTGGTGTTACACGAATGTATAGAATAAGAAATGAGTACATAAGAGGAAGTCTGAAAGTGGCACCAATAACTGAAATGTTGTGTGGGAATCGGTTGTCGTGGTATGGTCACGTGATACGGAGGAATGAGGAAAATGTCGCGAGGAAAGTATTGAGTATGAATGTCGATGGCTATAAGAGTAGAGGGAAACCAAAGGAACGATGGATGGACTGTGTGAATTATGATATGGATAGAAAGCGGGTGAGTACTGCGATGACGACAAATGGAGAAGTGTGGAAGAAAGACAACTTCTAAAATAAGAGAATGGTAAAACTAAAAAAAATATATAATGTACATTACTATGTAAACTTCCACCGAAAATTGGTTAGAACGATATCTAGTAAGTAGTTTTTTTTTTTTTAATACGTCACAAATCGTAAACCGCAATTTACCTTTCATTCAGTCAACTCAAATATAAAAATTAAAAAAAAAACATTTAATTTCATAAACATAAACCTTATGCATAAACCGTGAATACCTACAAGTTTGTACGGAACCCTCGGTGCGTGAGTCCGACTCGCACTTGGCCGGTTTTATTTAGTTGTACATTATTTATTAGTAAAGTTTAGTGTTAGCTTGTATTTATATTGTATTTAAGTATTGTCAAAATAAAAACCAGTACCTAGACCCAAAAAAATAAATTATAACCTAAATACAGTTTTGTTGTGTTCTTTCATTCGAAATCGCCTTCACAAAACTAAAATGTATAGTTAGTTTTCGTCTGTCTTCTTACAGCAGACGTCACTTGTGCTGCTGTGATGATATTTTGGTCCATTTGCGTGACATTTTTTTTTAAATAACAGGTTTAGTCATCAAGCTTCATGAAGCTTTATTCATCCCTACTATAATATTATAAATGTGAATATAAGTTTACTTATTACGCTTTCACGCCGATCATCATGAAACTTTGTACACATCTTCTTGGAGGTATTATAGGTAACATAGGATACAATTTAAATAAAAAAATTGTTTGCCAAAACATTTCAAAATCTAGCTACTTCAACGCCATCTAGCATTCCAGTAATAAAGTTCCAAAAAAAAAGTATCTTGACTGATAATGTTCAATCTTTTGACACTTTCCGGTAAATTGTCTTATTCATAGTTTTTTTTTTTAATGAAGTCATGTGTGTGACTACATGCACGTGTCTAGTACGTGAGTATACACAGTTTATAAAACAAGGTACAAAAAATACACTTTGTCAAACCTAACCTAAATTACCTCTAAAACAAATTGAACATTCACACCATGTGGTTTGAAGCGGGGTATGGATTCTACAAAGGGAAAGATAGTGAAGAGTAAAAGCTGCAAATTATTTCCCGTCAGTGAGAAAACCAGTTAAAAATATTAACATCGTTATTCCACGAGAACAAAATCTCGACCAACAAGAACAACAAAAAAAACCGGCCAAGTACGAGTCGGACTCGCGCACTGAGGGTTCCGTACAAACCTGCAGGTATTCACGGTTTATGCATAAGGTTTATGTTTATGAAATTAAATGATTTTTTTTTAATTTTTATATTTGAGTTGACTGAATGAAAGGTAAATTGCGGTTTACGATTTATGACGTAATAAAAAAAAACTACTTACTAGATCTCGTTCAAACCAATTTTCGGTGGAAGTTTACATGGTAATGTACATCATATATTTTTTTGAGTTTTATCATTCCCTTATTTTAGAAGTTACAGGGGGGGGGGCACATTTTACCACTTTGGAAGTGTCTCTCGCGCAAACTATTCAGTTTAGAAAAAAATGATATTAGTAACCTCAATATCATTTTTGAAGACCTATCCATAGATACCCCACACGTATGGGTTTGATGAAAAAAAATTTTTTGTGTTTCAGTTCTATGTATGGGGAACCCCAAATATTATTGGTTTTTTCTATTTTTGTGTAAAAATCGTAATGCAGTTCACAGAATACATCTACTTACCAAGTTTCAACAGCATAGCTTTATAGTTTCGGAAAAAAGTGGCTGTGACATACTCGGACAGACAGACAGACATACAGACAGACATGACGAATCTATAAGGGTTCCGTTTTTTGCCATTTGGCAACGGAAACCTAAAAACATACAGTTCCCATTTGTAACACGGTACCGAACAATTCCCGTTGAAAAAACCCTCTTATAAAAACTGACACGTGTTTCTAAATATATTCAGCGCGAACTTGTAGGTGTATTACATTTTCATCAGCAGCCTAAAATTGTCCTATTCCTGGGTCACAGACCTCCTCTCGGTGAGAGAGCGTGGGCCCAATGTGGGTTGGTAGATGTCGCATGTCTTTGATTCTTTTTTCTAAGATATGCCGGTTTCCTCGTCATCATCTCATCGCGTCATCCTTATCTCGGTTCCTGATGATAAAATTTACCTAAAGCTTAATTTACCTACTTTGGTTCGAATCTACGACGTTCAAGTCGTAAGTTGCGGCCATTACCACTGGGCCACCACTATAATAATCTATATATATAAAAATGAATCCCTATTTCCCTTGGTCACGCCATCACGCGTGAACGGCTGGACCGCTTTCACTTTTTTTTTTTGTTGTGTTTGTAATTATTAGGAGAAGGTTCTTATGAAAGAAAAAAATAAAAAACTTGCGCGGAAAATTAGAAAATTTAAGAACACTTATTTAAGAATACTGAACAACTATATAATAGGACAATGTAAACTTTTTAAAGTAACATTATGACATTTGACATAGAATTGACAGAATGCGTGCTCAAATATCATCAAAGAGCCAGGACAACGTCCGTCGGGTCAGCTAGTATCTTATAATATGTTAGGACAGCCAACACACCGTTATCTGATCCCAAACTAGGCAGAGCCTGTACTATGGCAACCAGACAACTGATAAAAATACTTATATATTTCTAAATGCATACATATTACAGATAATTTTAACAGAACAAATGATTGTGCTCATCACACAAAGATTTGTCCTGGGTGGGAATCGAACCCACGACCTCAGTCTTAGCCGTCAGGGTCACTAACCACTAGACTAACAGGCCAGTCACTGCTCGGTGTATCACATGTAGTTTTGGAATGAAGTTCCTTATGGCACGTTGCGAAAGGGGGCTAGACGGAAATTAAGAGAAAAAGTTGTAATGACACTTTTTAACCGACTTCAAAAAAAGGAGGAGGTTTCTCAATTCGACCGTATATATTTTGTTGTTTGTATTTGTTTTGTATGTTGTTTTTTCTTTGTTGTGAGTAGCGAGAGAGAGAGAGAGAGAGAGAATATTTTTGTTCAGTGTATACATGTTAATAATGAAAAAATAATAACAATAATGAATCCTGGAAAGGAACTTTGTTCCATCCGGGTGTCCCTTGACACCTCTCAAGTTTTCTTTTTTATGGGTTGGACAACTCAAAGGACAACTTAACCGGACTTGTCTGTGGCTACTTTAATAAATTAAGGCTTCCAGCCAGGCTTTTATCACATTTAGAGAATGAGCATGTACACGCGGCTACTTATCAAGCTATACATTCCCAGTTTAAGCTGGCTTCTCATTATACGGAAATTCCATACAATATGAGGTCAGTTTATACTGGAAATGCATAGCATGATTTGTAGTCGTGTGTACGTGCTGTGGTCCAATTCTAGAAATGGCAATATTGTGAGCTACCTGTCCAATTACCGATCCTCCCCCATATAAGATTTGGCCAATTATATCACGAATTCACGATGCACCTCATCGAAGGTTGACTGGACCGACGAAAGTAATCTATTTACCGATATTCCCAGCTGACCCTGGATATATCACAAACTAGTTGCATTTCACGCCACTCGTGGAACCCCGACCAAATGAGTTACGTTAAGTTATACGGAAATAAATTCATATCAGAGCATGCCTGACCTCGTAACCTGTTAAATTAAAAGAGGTTTTGATAAAAAACTATTGTGATATCATTATCTAGTACAAATAGCAACGGTGAACGTGTAAAAGGAAAGAAGGAGATTGCACGGAGACACCCGCATTGGCTAACTGGAAGTTATCACAGATTAGACATAGGTATTCTGATGTCATGCAATACGAGGCTACGAATTTAGAAAGAAAGAAAGAAACAAAAATAGTTTATTTTGCACAAACAATACGCACAACATGAAAATTTACAAGTAGGTATATGTTCTACGTGCACCCAAAAAAATGTGTTTTATACTAGTTTTTGAAACGCTTTTTTTTTCTGTTTTATATTTTTTGTAAATATTATAGTTTTACTTAGTTTCATGATGAATTTTATATACCATTCTCGCATACATAATTTACCAAATTGTTCATAAATTTTGTTCCACAGTTTGGTATCATAAGTCTTGTGAATTCAGATTCTTTTACAATCATAAAGTTTTGGGAGAACAAAGTCTATGTAATTAGTTATGTGACAATACTTTGAAATGCCAGGTTAGCTACAAAGTTAGTGGTTAGTAAAAACATTTTTTTTCATACTAAGATTTTTATGACAGCATTAAGAATTCCTACTAGTTTACATATTGATGATGATGATCTGGCTTTAGTAAGGTTTTAAGTTCTATTTACGATTTTGTTTCATTATTTATTTCAGCTTGAGTTTAGTTTTCAATGTTTTGTTGGTATAATGGCGTGTGCTAGCTGACATATAGCGAATAATGTATGTTTTGTTTTATTATATTAATAACTTATACAATATTGTATAGAATCAAGTTCTTCTAACTTAACAGACAGCAGTGCTGCTACGGAGTTTGTTCCGCCACTTCTTCTTCCCAGCTAAAGCACTAGGAAGTGTCGAAGGGGGGCGTTTTGGGGGGGCTGTCTTATGTAACTTTGACGTTCAAAAAGTGCTGACTCTCAGCCTAGTTTGAATAAATGTTTTTTGATTTTGATTGATTTTGATTTTTGATGTTTCAAGATATTTGACACGACGCTATACGATATAATTTAGACGTTACTTTGACACGAGCATAGTTCAAACAGCGGGAAGTTTGTTAGCTAATCAACAAAGTTGGAAGTGTTGCCGACTGCCAGAGTATGACGTATCGTCACTCGTAGAGGTCCTATTCTTCCCCTCGGTATCTGATTGAAATGGTGTATGGCGTCCGTGTACTGCTTTTATTGAAAATGATTACTATGCCTTTTTTTTTTGGATGGGAAATCATCAAATGACTTCTCGCGCTCTGGGCGGAGCGGGAGGGCGTGTCAGACTTTTACTGACTAAAACCCACCCGTATTCCTTCAGTTGCCCATGTGCCAGAGTCACGGTATCTCTTTCGAACAATCTCGCGACCCTGGCAGGCATCGGTCCTAGCAGACCCCTACATTGCTGCTGACATCTCTTTGAGGCGCGCGTGGAACACTACGCGCCGTCGACCCGAGCCTGGTCCTTACCGGGCGGCGAGCTACCCATTGCTCGCCACCCGCAAGCTCGCGCCTACGGTGGCCGGGAGTCCGCTATCGACTCCCGACGCCCGGGGCGTCTCCTCCAGCGGCGGCTAGGGACGTGAGGGCGCAGAGACTGCCACTCCCTCATGCGCCCCGCCTCCTCCTTCGCGAGTATTACAGCTTCGCAGGAGAAGGTGACGGCTTCCCATGCCCTCTCGCTCCGTACCATGGCTCGCACCAGGGCCGGACGCGAGAGGTCGCCGCCGCCGATCGCCTCCACGAGGACACGGCGGTGCTCCGCCCAGGCAGGGTACACCTCCACCGTATGCTCCACCGTGTCCTCCAGGCGATCCTCACAAATTACTATGCCTTAACATAATATTTTTTTGAAAATTATAATTTTCCTGGCATAATCAGCCTACTATTGATATACAGGATTCTTTTGTGAGAGAGGGACTTTTAAATATCTAACCAATGACACACCCATTTGAGACTATAAATCCTCACCAGCAAAATTAGGAAATAAATGATTTATTCAACATTTCAATGTAATGTAGAGAAATAATTTTACATTCTACAACAAACAAGGCGCGTCAGCAATTCAAATAACGAAGCACAAGACAATGTCGCAAAATGTGCAATTGTGGTTTCTCATGCAATAGAAATCGAGCGGAACTACTTCAACTACCCGATTCTGCGTTCCACCCTCTCCCCCCCCCCCCCCCTCCTTTCACGGAATAATGAAATGGCACTGATAGGCATGTTAGTACTGAAATCTATTATAGTGTTCCTTCACGCTCCGACTGCCTGATGCTCGGACTAAATAGAATTGGAATCAGTACACTCATCATTTTCACCTGAGTACGGTCACCAGTACCCAGCGTCATCGCATATAGGTAGTTAAAGTTTAGTCCGAAAAAAGTGTATGTTTTCGAAGGGTATTTAATTTAATAAATTAACTGTTTGTTTTCTATCAATTTTATTTTAGTTTATTCGAAAACATCCATTGTGTTCTTACTAAACTTCAACTTTAGCTGACAACCTATCGTACTAAACTAAAAATAATAAAGTAAAAACCATTTTGTTTTAATTGTACAAAACACACATGGATCTGTATTGTGAGCATGTTTTTTTTTAATTTCAATTTGTTAGTTTCCCGCATATCAGCTTAGGAGGTAATTGACTGTATAACCGGGCTTTCGTATGGTGCTTTAATTAATCAAATTACCAGCAAGGGACCAAAACTTATAATCTTAGATAAAGTACGTGTACCAGAACTTGTGGAAACTTGTATACTCCATCAGACCTGAAACCGGCGCATCAGAAATAGCAACAGGGCAGGCCACAACCGCACCGCCAACAGTTGCGGTCTACGTGGCAGTCAGAAGGATAGGTACAGTGCACACACGTCGCTTATCTTTGCGGTAAAAGTTGTACAAACATCTGTTTTAGAATAGACGCCACACCACGGCTTCGATAGCTGTGCACCGCACGTAATTTGACTTCCATCCCACGCAAACACTCGGACGCCGGATATTCTACCAACTTTATTAATGGTCAACGCACACGGCGTCGGTTCACCTCATCGGCTCGACTTCAACCAGGCATAATCCCACATAACCAGATCGAGTTAGCGGCTCTGAGTCACCCGGCTTGCAGCAGGTCGTTACGGTTGCCAAACAAGCTCCACGATCCGCGCTCCTAATGTAGGAAGGGAACACCAGGGTGGAGGACATCCATGAGGATTTTCTACCCCAGAACAGAAAAATAAAGGCCGTTAAGGCTCGCTTTACACGGGTAGTTGGCTCACCGTAATGTTGGTGACTGCTGATACCGAGCCGATGCAATACTGTTACGATGCTTGTAAGTGTGTGCAGTATGGAGTTTCATTCAAAGATCTTGAACGGCTCGATTTGACGCGATAGATTGCACGGGATCAGTCCCGAGCAGTGTTTATTCGTATGTGTTGACCTTTAATTTGCCCAAACGTCGCAGTGGATTGATGATCTGCAGACACGACATCCGTCAATGAGAATACAAAGGAAATCAGGTTCATAACTCACTTTGGACTGTGCGATATATGAATGCTGATTTTCACCTGGAGTGACGGCGAAGCGCAAAGCAAAATCAACCTATGAATATCTCACTCAGTAAAGTGAATTGATTTCGGTCCATTTAAGATGCCTGTCATGTGGCGTGTTATAAAATCTATATCTATTCTGAAAATATATAGTGTCAAAAGCGGCTTGTCGTGTATGTATGACCGTTAAGATCTCATATTCTACGGAATGGATTTTGATGTGATTTTCACCATCGGTTAGATAATTTATTCTGAAAGGTTTGTGTGCTCAAATACAGCACAGAAATCTCGATGTTGTGACATGTCGGCCATTTCGCCACATTAGTAGTCATCATTTGCATCTAATCTACCTACACTTTTCCCAACTGTACTGGGGTCGATTTTCAATCTAACCGGACGCTCTGTATTTAACGTGGAGCGACCATGCCTATCTGACGTCCACAACCCAGTTACTGGGCAACAAGATACCTTTTGGTAAGACTATTTGTCCGACTTTCGGGCTTCTGACGACCTGTCACGATTGTCACATATCCTCGAATGACAATGGAGACCAACGGCTTAACGTACTTTCCGAGGCATAGAGGGGTATACCGATATGAAGATGGTCGCCCACCCACAGACTAACCGAGGCAAACGTAGCTTAACCAGATCCGTGCAGCTGTTATTACTTCATCATTTCAGCCATAAGACGTCTACTGCTGGACTTAGGCCTCCCCCAATTTGGGGGGCTATGCCATAATAGCCACGCTTGGCAGGCGGGTTGGCGATCGCATTATGGTGGTAAAATGCATAGAGAACGCTGTTGCCCATTCTCTAGTAAGTCCCTTAGTCGCCTTTTAAGACACTCACGGGAAGAAATGGGGTGGTGTTATTCTTTACGTCCGGCACCACACGGTACATGTTATTACTTAGCCGAAACCAATTTTATGGTTTTGGTATCTTTTAAATTCCAAACATTATATTATTAATATTTCATGTAAGTTTAGCACTGTACGCCAAAATGGAATGATCTTTCAAAGAAAGAGCCATTGCAGATTTAAGTTGACCAGTGCCAACAGTCGGCATAAACGCATCAGTCATCGTGTAGCTAGCTCCACGATCCGACACACGACGCTACCAAATCTGCAGGACCATTGTGTGGGCTACATTCTTTCAAATCAGCCTATCGCAGTCCACTGCTGGACATAGGCCTCTCCCATGCTGCGCCACAACACCCTATCCACATGTTTAATCAAAATGCCAGTCAATTATAAAGGCATGTATTCTATGAAGCATTGTGACCGTACTGTTATACCCATCCAAAAGGGTACCCTTTCTGGCTTACCTGGCACCTTATGCTGCATTCCTGTCAGAGTGCTGACACATCCCTCCTCGACTCCTCATACACCCATCCTACTCATCTAGTCAGTCGTCTTCCATCCTTCATCCCGTACACTCGTGTGCTGCACTCACGATTATTATTGTATAAAAGTTAAATAAACTGTGTTAGTTTCTTATAGCTAAAAGTGTTTCCTTTTTTGAAAAGAGTGACCTAGACCGGTTTCTAACAGTACGATCAATTTTGGCATCTTTGCTGGTCATAAGCAACTTGATTCATGAGTAACAATGAATATGAAAAATATCTTTTAATTTTGTATCGCATTGATATTAAATTTCGGCAATAGATGTTTTTTCAATCGCGATATATTTAAATACTATTCTGGTTAAAATTGCTCATAGAATGTAATGTTGCCACATTTGATCATACTCACATTCACGACCAAATTTAACTGTATTAGTAGTTAACCCACAGAGCGGATACCTCTTTTATCTGTTTTGTGAGTTAGCCCAACTGTGGTTGCTCAGCATCTTCTAACTCCACGTGAACAACCTAATACACATTTAAATTGCATGGATACGTGCCTCACTCCGTTTGCTAATCTAATATGAATTCATTATGTCAATTCTATTTCCGTGGAACTGAAGTAGCAGTGGTATTTCATGTAGGGGCAATTATACGCAGCGCAGGTTAGATGCTATAGTGTATAGAGGCTTATTTGTATAGTTAAGTTATAATTGGAGTGGTCGAAGTTTGAAGGTTTGTTATCCCTTTGCTAATTAATGGAATGGACTAACTGATATAGATTGACATTGATTTAAAATCAATACCTAAATCAAAAGATCTTTAGAGAGAGCTTCTTCATAAATCGGAAACAAATAAGCTGTGTGCTAAAAAAATAAGGTCCTTATTCATTTGCTTAAAATACTACAATTTACTTACAACTGAATACAATATAACACGGTATTCAAACAGTACATTTATTCAAATTTTTTTAATAAGATCATCTCAAAGATTAATGAAAAATTCTCGAACTACATATCACTCACATATTGAAAAATAAAACTGAGTATATTAGAAAAATAAGAGCAGAAGAATTTCATCCGGAGCAATACCGTCAACGTAAATAGATATTACATACCATTTAGGTAGGTATTACCGCTTTCTTCAGAATTCAATAGAGAGTGATCTTCAACTAAATAATATTGAGCTTGATACTAAAAGGAAAAAGTACATCGATTTAATAAAAGTAATGGTCACGCAGTTCTCGAAATTCGATCATTATTCTTTGAAATCTTAATGTATTTCTAAGGCATTATTAAATAAAAATATTGGCTTTGTGCACTCTGCACAAAGCCAATATTTTTCTTCATAAAAAGTTAAACTGTGACAAATTTCATATCCACGTTAATTTCGTAAAAAGGGACAAAAAGTTTTTGCGTCGCGTATTAATATATAAATAACTTTACATTAACTGTGGAGATCAAACTAGATACAAACGCAGTACACAGGGAAGTTTTATATAAATACGGCTGTTATTTTAGTATACCTATTGTGGTGTCTATAGACTGCCACGCGAACGAAGTCGCTGGTGAAGCTGGAATAATAAGCAGGTAGTATTCGAACGGTATATTGTTAATATCAATTTCATACGGAATATGTTTCAAAATAAATACCACTATCGAAATTGGATTGGATCCGTATTTGATGAAAAGATTAACAATGACAAGCTCAAAGCTAATGCTTATATAATACGGATATACGTACCCAAATGGCTCACGTATATTTTTGACATGTGTTGCACGTATGTATATCAAAATATTCTAATGGCAATTCTTTGTGTTTATCCGTGTTTTTCTTTAATGAAAGTGAAGAAAACTTATAAAATTATTTGAGCAAAATTGCAAAAAAAAAAATTAAAGTTACTAGGGAGAATTTTTTTGTATAGAAACTACAACCTTGAACAGACTATAGAATATCGTAAACTTTAACATTGAATTGAATCATTACTGAGTTAAGTTTCAAGAAACTAAATCAGAATTGTTACGTAAATTCACACCCTACGGAAATTAGCCGTGTTTAAGCCATTTCATATATATGACAGTCAGTCAAAGAATGTCAGTTTTGATTTGGATACACGGACCATTTAAATTGGTGGTCAAACTGCCTAAAAATTGATTGCCCTAACTTTTCGTACTTGCTGCTGTAGTCGCAGGCCAACCTTAAAAACTATACAGCATGTACTAAAAAGATATTTTCATTTTAGAGTGTGATTAGGACCGTAGAGCTGAACAACTTTCTCCATTGAACACACATCATAATCGCAAAAAAAATCGACCTATATCTAATATATAAAATTCTCGTGTTTGTTACCAAACTCCTCCAAAACGGCTGGACCGATTTTTATGAAATTTTGTGTGCATATCGGGTAGGTCTGAGAATCGGCCAACAGCGATTTTTCATACCCCTAAATGATAAGGGTGACCCACTCCTAAATATTTTATTATTACTTTTTTTTGTATTTTTTTTTTATTTTTGTTTTATTATGATTTGGCATACAACTCTGAATTCTCACTCTTCTACCACCAGGTCCTAATTTTTAATCGCAATATTAATTTATAATTTAATTGGCATTTTTTTTATATTAACACACACATTTATAGTGTTAGCTATTTTTTATTGACCTAAAAAAAATATTTCCCAGAAATAATGTATATGGCAAAACAACGTTTGCCTGGTCAGCTAGTATATGTATAAAAGTTCAATGCCTACTCAACCCAAAATGTATGGGACGGCTGCTTATTGTACCTATGGATGGATGCATAGCAGATGCAGATGGTAGCAACTGCAGGTGCACACGACATTCACTTAAACATTTGCATATTCATATCAGTAATGAATGCAACGTCGCAGTCATGAGTGCGTTGACACGTACATACAGAATTCACTGAACCAGAACTTGGAACATCAAATACATTCTCAAATGTAGGCAGATCGTGGAAACAATCTGTATATCAAAAAGAAATAAATACAGATATCCATTAAAGCTACAAATTTTCCAACGTATTTTGTTACAAAAATCTTGCATAGGTTTGAAAAAAAAATCGTTTTAATTGAAAATGCGCATATATAACACAAACGTTTCCATAAAAGCTAACTCAACAATACTATACTAATGACGCGAGAATTTGCAATAAAAATTTTCACGTTCAATGCCAATGCCAACTAAGGGATGCCACACACGTTTGATGAACAATACATTTCAATTATTTAAATAGCCTGTATCATACTTACTCGGACTTATGCCGGACGGGAAGAATAGAACTATCCCATTTCTTTCCGAAGGTGTCGTAAAAGGCCACTAAGGGAAGTACTAGAGAATGGGCAGCAGCGTTCTCTATGCATTTTACCACCATACTGCGATCTCCAACGCGCCAGCAAATCGTGACGATTATTGCAAATTCCCTCTTGGAAGAGGTTTATATCCAGCAGTTGACGGTTTCCAGCTGAAATGGTGGAAGGATACTTAGTTCTAACTAATTTATACTCTGTTTATTATAACATTAGAAAAAGAGGCTCGCAGAAGCAGGAGTACGAAACCTTTTATTTCAAGTTAAGTTCAAACAATTTTAATAAATAATGTGAACTTTTCTGTAACTATAATACAAACATAATAAGAAGAAACAACAAAATCACGAAAATTCAGCAATAACAACGAGAAAAGGCGTAGGATTCACACGTACCAAGTGAATGACAACACAATTGACAACTGCAGAAAATTTACGCAATTTGACGGATGGTTGATAGCATAAATCGACAAAATAAAAAAACACGTGCTCCCATAACTTATGAAGGGAATACGTAACATTTTAGATTTGGTAGAATTATAGTGACGTAAAAAACGGTCCCGGTACTGTTCACCCCTGCTTCTAGATTTAGATTTTAAACATCGACACGACAATATTGAATGTAAAATCTAAACAATATTAAATGAAAGCCTTGTCATTTCAGAAGGTAGATAGATTAAATAAGTACAATGAAGTGTGACGGCTGTTATATAAATTGATTATATTTAACTCCACATCAATCTTGACTGTAATAATGTTTGTTGTAATTTTATTGCAAAGTGTGCACTGAAAAGAGCCTTTTTTAACTTCTGTCTAATGCTATAGTAAATGGAGTATAGTTATTGTTTACTTTTATGATATTTGTGTAAGTCATTTTATTTTCGTCTTTATACTTAAGTCAAATCTGTTTAGTTATTTATTGTAATATTCTAATTTTATATTACGATGGTTGCTTTGTTTTAGTGAATGTCATGATGTAAAAACATAACAATAATAATTCTGAAAAGGAAAACTAACAACCAGTTTCCGACAAAACGGAAATTGCTTTTTGAATCGAACATTTTTTTAACATTCCAATTCATTTACACTTTTGTTGGCAAATGAAATGCATTTCAAAACATTTTTAGGGTTTACTGATGCCTGCAAGTATTTTTATTCATTTTTCATAAGGCAGGCTTGTCAGCCAGATTACAAATCAATAAGTATTTACTTATTAAATCTCTTTTTCGTAATGTTCGGTATCCCTCGATCTTATATTTCGATAGTTTTATTAAAAAATTGCAGTAAAAAGTTGCAAATTTTATTAAATATACAGAACAGTATAATATATATCTAGGGAAACAAATATTGGCTTCGATCGAACAAATAATGACCTAGAAATAGAACGCAGGGTACAGCTAAATTCGAACAAGTATTGGGGCTTATAAGAAATATTTAAAAGCACAGTGCCAATCAACATAAAAACGAAACTCCTGAACACCTGTCTTCTGCCGTGCCTATTATATGCATGCCAGACATCGAAATTTAGGAACAAAATTAAAAACAAAATAATTACATGTCAACGGGGAATTGAGCGCAGCATGCTAAACGTCAAGAAAATTCAAATAATAAGGCACACTAAAAACAGAGGCATTACAAAATCTGGGGATGGGCTAGTGCAAGCCCTAACACTTAAATGGAAGTGGGCCGGGCATGTAGTGCGTCTACAAGACCTGAGGTGGACAAAAAGAGTAACGGAGTGGCAGGGCCCCCATGGAACACGGAAGAAGGGGAGACCCTACGCTAGATGGGCAGACGATCTAAAAAAGATAGCTGGAACAAACTAGATAAAAACAGCCCAGTCTAGAGATGACTGGATAACTTTGAAGAAGGCCTTCACCTGTAGAGGGGTTCTTGCAAAATAAAAAAAAATACAATTTAGTATGGTTAGGAATAAATAATATTAGTATATAAATGCACTTTAACATAGCTTTTTTTTTTTTGGATGGGAAATCATCATATGACTTCTCCCGCTCTGGGCGGAGCAGGAGGGCGTGTCAGACTTTTACTGACTAAAACCCACCCGTGTTCCTTCAGTTGCCCATGTGCCAGAGTCACGGTATCTCTTTCAAACAATCTCGCAACCCTGGCAGGCATCGGTCCTAGCAGACCCCTACATTGCTGCTGACATCTCTTTGAGGCGCGCGTGGAACACTACGCGCCGTCGACCCGAGCCTGGTCCTTACCGGGCGGCGAGCTACCCATTGCTCGCCACCCGCAAGCTCGCGCCTACGATGGCCGGGAGTCCGCTATCGACTCCCGACGCCCGGGGCGTCTCCTCCTGCGGCGGCTAGGGACGTGAGAGCGCAGAGACTGCCACTCCCTCACGCGCCCCGCCTCCTCCTTCGCGAGCATTACTGCTTCGCAGAAGGAGGTGACGGCTTCCCATGCCCTCTCGCTCCGTACCATGGCTCGCACCAGGGCCGGACGCGAGAGGTCGCCGCCGCCGATCGCCTCCACGAGGACACGGCGGTGCTCCGCCCAGGCAGGGCACACCTCCACCGTATGCTCCACCGTGTCCTCCAGACGATCCTCACAATGGAAACACCCGGGCGTTTCCTCCCGCTTTATCCTGAACAGGAACCCACCGAAGCACTCATGCCCGGTGAGAACCTGCGTCAGGCGGAAGGTGAGGACGCCGTGGCGCCTCTCAATCCACTCCTCAAAGAGGGTACTTACCGCCGCAATTGTGGCGTGCCCACTTTAACATAGCTTAGATAATAATTACTAACACTTAGTTTAAGTTTTATTTCATTACCTACTGTGTAAACTAGTTAAGGTTGGCAAGAAATATAAGGCTTTTTATTTTATATTTATTTTATTTATATAAAAAGATTGTCTTCAATGCTGCGTCGTCCTGTCTTCGCAATAGCAAATCACCGACTGATTGGGCACGGGGAGGACGGCTGCAAGCCAATCGCATTTAAGGAATCATTCGTAAATATTTAGGTATTCTAAACTACTTACCGCATTTTTTTTTAAACCGATGCCGGTTTGAATTCGATTCGTTGCATTAAAAATGATAGAAATACAGTATTTTACTGTAAAATCACGTTTACAATATCACGTTAATCAGCAAAATCCGTAAAATTCCGTTTACGGCCTGTTAAAGTGTTCACGGAGAAGTTTCCATTACGTATTATAAAAATAAAACACAACATCTATTGCCGCTTAATACTAGCAATTATCCCTATGGGAAAAATAAGCGCAAATTAACTGTCGTGATATTAAAAAAAAAATTATTACAATAACATTATAAAATTGCTTTCCACTAATTGTTGATTACTGGCACTATATGAATATCAATTAAAAAGTGGTGATAATGTAAGAAAAAAATGATATTGATGTGGTGTTCTGAGTGATAGAGAATGAAATATTAGATTATATTTATTATTACTTTAAATCATAACAATTTTTTAAAACAAAATGGGTTTTTGGTTGATTTAAAGTTTATGGTATCAAGAGTGAGTTTCGGCGTTGAGCTAATGTAGTAATGTTCTGAGTTAAGATTTTCTACTGAAAAGAGTGAGGCTCATTCGTACATTGATAGTAAACCATTTGTAATAAAACAGTTTTTTTTTTTTTTTTTTGTAATAATATGGTCAGGAAAAACTCATTTCGTAGTTGATGTTCTGGAATTCACAATACATTATTTCTTAAATAGATAATATAATAAACTAGCTTCGCTTGCGGCTTCGCCCGCGTGGATATCGAAAAATTCACCATTTTAACCCCCCATTCCCCTACTCCTCGCAAAGAAAACACCCTCCAAATTTCATGTCTCTAGGACCAGCGGTTTAGGCTGTACGTTGATATATCAGTCAGTCAGTCAGTCACTCAGGACTTTGAATTTTATATACATAGATAAGAATAAAGAACGTATGTATAACATATGAAACGTATGGAATGTATGTAGATTCTGAAATAAATGATTAATAATAATAATAACCAGCCTTTAATGTTCCCACTGCTGAAACACAAGCCTCCTCTCCTCGATAGACAGTGGGCCATAATCCACTATGGTCCAGTGCGGGTTGGTAGATGCCACATGTCTGTGTTGTGCATGTTTTTGATTCTAGGACACCATTTTGAGAACAGTGGAGACGAAATTATTTACACAAACTAACGCGCCTGCCTGGGTTCGAAGCTGCGACCTACAACTGGTTAGTCAGGGCCGTAACCACTGGTTCACTACTGCTAACTAGACAACACACCTGTAAAAAAAAACTTTTTACAAAATACAACTGACTTCAAAAACAAAGTGCAAAAGTGGTTTGGTTTGCTTTCAGTACTCGACTATTTCTTGCCACCGATTTCCCAAACTTAAGTTATGTTGCACTTAGGAAATCAGTAGTTTTCGAGGGCGACCGGTGTCGAAAATCAGAATAATGAAAATCCAAAATGGCGTCCTTAATAAATGTGTTGCTTTTCACACTGACAACTTCTGTAGGAGTTCTATCGAGGTTTCAAGCAACCTGTCTAACATCGTTAACAGAGAACTATTTTATAATTTACACAAAGTCATTTCAGGATCACTGCATGTTTTATCGGAAAATTTTCAGCATCGCCTCTAAAGGATGATCATTCTGTACCATGATAACGATTCAGTGAATCGATTGAGTGAGTACGACAGGTGCACATAAAATGAGCGCCTTGATTTAAATTTATTCTCCAAAATATAAACAAAACTTCGTCGCATTGACGTAATTAACTCTGATGAAGACGCAGTGATTACAATCAAAAAGGCTATGGTAGAGAACCTCAGATAACGCATCCCACCAGGCAAGTTCAGAAGTTTCCTCTTTTTCAATGAAGGAGTGGTAACTACACCTTTTCCTTTATTGTTACGCACGCGTACACAGCTAATTTTGATAATAAAAGAGTTATTCCGAAGCACAAAAATTATGCATGCAGTTGAATAAACATTAAATTTCATTCAAAACTATAACATTAATTTCAGGATTTCATTTTGATCAGTAACTTGCTCGCGGACAAAGATTCCACAATTTACTGTCTATGCAAATCTCAAAGCAGATCAAATACATAGTAATTACAATAGAGTGATTGAGACCAAGTAACGCTGCGTTGACATACATTGGTAATTATTAATACACATTAATATTTCACTAATATTAAGTGGCACTGGCATATTATTAATGAAATATAAGTGTATAATAGTGACACATGTTGGCTGCTTCAGGCTTGGTTACTAAGTATCTAGCTGAACCCTGGTATCTGTGTTCTCCATAGGAGTAAGAAAAATTACATGTTTCCTCATTACCAAATGTTGTAACTTCCAAATAAATGTAGCAAGCTTTGCCGCCATTAACGTGCATGGACTTCAGAGTTTTATACTAAAACCAATAATACTAGTTTCGTCCCGAAACTAACAATCACATCAAAGTACACTCGGTCATTTAATTTCTTCACCCCGTTTAACAACAATTCCCGTTAAATTAAAACATCACAATGGTTGAAACTATTAAATAGTTACATTAACAAATAAACCTCGTTGTATTATGACGCGCAAATGGCATTCTACGAGGTTGAGAATCAGTAGCCGTACGACAAGTAGGCCAACGAGGAATGCGAGGTAATTGGCCAATAACTGTACCGTTCATTAGGAGGCCTTTGTTCAGTATTGAGCAATCAAGACAGATATTCCCACAGGGTTATTACTGTACCTATCGATTGTACTGTTAGCGAAAGATTCGCAGCCTTGAACTCAATAGATAGGATATAAGGTGCTATTGACTAAAATTGTGATAATCTCCCTCGGGAAATATATTTCTGTTTAGCGATATCATTGATTAAGGTTGTTCTCGGTTTTATGTACCTAAATGAAATCTTTTTGAAGCCTCTTTTTACCTCTCCTAGCTTTTGATCTTTTATAGTAAGCTTAGGTACTTTTACCGTTTTGGCTTCCTCGTTGTTTTCCGGCAAACAAAAGCCAAACACTATTTTTATATCGTTGTTTATTACAAGACTGATGGTGGTAAAGTATTTCACAAAAAACTATCAAATCGTGGTTTGATTGTTAATACAAAAGATATTACAAAGCGGATTCTGTATGTGTAGATAATTAAAAACATTTTACATATTTTTCACATTTTGCCCCACATAGGGCACCATGTCGCTATGAAGGCGTAGACTGCTGGTCTCTCCGGCAGGCAGTAGCCGAGGCTCTCCAGCAGAGATGGGGTCTTCAGAACTGTCGTGTGGAAATCTTGAAAATTGATCACCCCGTCCAGATCGGGGTCCATTCTCTTCAACATTATATCTACCAACTCCTGAAACAAAAATAAAGAGTTTAAAGAGCCGTCAACTAAGCATTCTGTACATCGAACCACATAAGTCACTTTATACACAAATAATTATTGCCGATTTTTATTTTTGTTGTGACTAATAGCTGTGTTCGCCTCCAAGGAAGGTGGATCGACGACCTTGTGAAAACCGCAGGAATCTGCTGAATACGAGATGCATACAACGAGTAGAAGTGGTGGAGCATGGGGAAGAATGTCCAGCGGTGCGCGTTGTACTTATAGATGGATGCGGTGGTATAGGGGTCTTAAAATATTATCATTATACGAGTAATTAATTATTTCGGCTGAGCAACCATTGAAAATATGATTCTCAGACAAATATATATAATATATAAATAATAAAGCTGCGAGAAATGATTTAGCTATTATTTTATACAAAAATATGGAACAAAAATCCAAATGTCAAAGCAAACTGGAATATTCATGTACAATCTTTTAACATATACACGTTTATTCACTCGGTGTTAAACCGGTCTCTTCTATAAAAATCTCACTATGAAACTTATATGAAGTAACGTGAAGTGGGCTGTCATTTGACATAGACAGCACACCTGTAGTTTAATTCTTGTAATTAAAAACGTTCAAAATGTAGTCATAGTGTCATAATCATAATTATTTTTATGATATAACTTTTTTTTTCTTATTTTATGTCATCTCGGTGACAATCAAATGTCAAAAACTTGTCAAAAACTCGAGGTAGTTTTGACAGAGTTAGACTGAAAACTTTTTTAAATTACGAAAATTGCCCCTTTTTTCACTACACAAGTTTTGCCGATACGATTTTAAGTGACTCTGAACACCATGCAACTAGATTTCAATTGCTAATTCCGCTAATATGAGACTATTTTTCCTAAAGTTAGGGTTGAGTTTGCAAAAGGTATATAGTTTTCATTAGTAGATTTAAACCTACTAGTATATGTGTAAGTGGCTAGCTGCCTTAAATTATCATATATCAAACATATTAAGGACTCCATTCTGCCTTTTGTTAAAATACTACACAAAGTTAACTCAGATACTGCATGTGCCATTCGAGTTAGTCCTGCATTAACTCTGAGGAACTAAAACCATATAGTAACAACACGAAACATTCACTTGGGGCTGTGCATATATAAGGCTTCCCGCAGGGAAATCCTGTGCTACGCCGTAGCTCTTCGCTACGCGCTCGTAGCGGCGTAGCAGTCCGCGCGGTCTATACGGGGCCGGACTTAAAATTGTTACATTCTCGTAAAACTTTACGGAGTAACAGGTGTTACTCACCGGCCATTTGTTTGAGATGTCGCAAGTGAGTGAAATTATGTTACAGAGGGAAAAGAGGGGATGGTTTATACCGGTTATGCATTCAGCTATGGTTTCCAAAGACTGCGGTGGCCGCCACATATCGTCCGCCATTTATCGTCGCGTGACGTCACTGTGTTTCTCTTGAGAGCTTTATTTGAGATCGTAAAATCGAACCCCACTGCCGTAATTTTCATGACAGCTTATTCTGTGGCCTTTATGTGGAGGCCACCACTGTCACACAAAACCATAGCTTAGTAGCTTACTCAGTTCATTTTGAACCTCGTCTAAGGGAAATACCCTAATGAATCCCCTTTTAATTTTATTGAAACTTAGTTGATAATTATAAACCACACCGACCCGTTTGCGGAGGGATTTGGTGATTCGCCCGCATTCTGTCGGGACAGATTGAATTTCTACAGTTTGTTTGTTGTCTTCGCTGATGTAGGTAATAGCGATGCCGCTTTATTAGTTAGATCGATAGCATTTAATTTTTTTAATACTGGCCTTCATTATCCCATTTCTGTGCAAAAGCCTCCCTACACTCTTTCCATCTTTTGCGAGCCTGCGTGTCCTCCTTCCAGTTTTGACGGAACCTATCCAGCTCATTCCGCCATCTCTTACGTGGCTTTCCGCGACCCCGCCTGCTTAGGCGGTGCTACAGAACTGTTCTGTGCCATCAATAGGTACTATAACTCTTCATTTTATCCATCGTAGCGCTTGTATCGAGCCGTCTGTTTTGCTGTGCTGATAACAGGCGACCTCATGTCGTGTCAATTAGTGTTTTATGTCTATAATTCGCACATTATTATCATCATTATATTATTATTATTTAATTTTTTTTAATTCAATTTTTAAGTTTGTCTAAACGCTCAAATGTGACTACAGCGTACCCATCTCTGCTTATCCTTCAGGAAATTTAGGCGTGATGTATCGTATATGCTATTTTTTTAATTTCAAAGGCTGTCCTGGCGCTTCCCCCTTAACGTTTGCTCATTTAGGGCTTTGGTCGTATAGATTCGACGCAATAGTAGAAAATTATAAAGATGCCTGCCCTCACCAAGATATTTTTTTTTTCGCTCGTCGGCACTTTGGGTGTGGGCCCAACTTTGTATGAAAAGTGGCTGGTCTCCTTTAGAACTTACAGAAAAGTTACACCATGCAGTCATGTATCTTATTCCTGAAACACTATATCTGACTGATATGATTATCATAATTATAATATGTTAAACCCGTGTTTAGATAAACAACAGGGGGCCTAGTAGCACAGACAGTGGTTTCAGGCCACTGTCTGTGCTACTAGGCCCCCTGCAAAAATATTTTAATTTAATTTGTAAAACATATGTTCACTTTATAGATATACTAGTTATTGGCAGCGGCTTTGCCCGCGTATTGTACGTATAAACCTTCCTCTTAAATTATTTTATCTATTATAAGAAACTGCATCAAAATCCGTTGCGTAGTTTTAAAGATCTAAGCATACATAGGGGCAGACAGAGGGAAGCGACTTTGTTTTATACTATGTAGTGATAGTGATGTTTAATCCAATAGGGTCTGGTTTCAGTTAGGTATTTAATGGTGGAATGGCACTAATATCATTTCATTCACAATGATACATAATCTACTAACTAATTGATTATTTTTAAAAAGAGGTATATGAGGTTAGAGGGGAGAGGTTTATGGTTCAAGAAGCCATTCAGCAATAAAAAAGTAACTATAGGTACTTTTAATTAAACTATTCTAATTATTGTGTTTGAGGTACGATTTGTTATTCAATTTCAACGGTTTTCAAATATCGTCGAATGAAAATATCATTTGCCTAACCTTTACCCAGTTTTGCAGTCGGCTTCCAGTCTAAACAGATATAGCTGAGCAGCAGTTATTTAGCTGCAATTACATGGATCACCTGCCTATCTAACCTCGACAACCAAGTAAGTGGGTAATGCGATACCCTTACGGTACCGTGTGGTGCCGGACGTAAAGAATAACACCACCCCATTTCTTCCCGTGGGTGTCGTAAAAGGCGACTAAGGGACTTACTAGAGAATGGGCAGCAGCGTTCTCTATGCATTTTATCACCATACTGCGATCGCCAACCTGCCTGCCAAGTGTGGCGATTAAACCATTTATTTTCAGGTAACAAAGACCCATAGATAAATACCTTAACCTAAGTATACATACGTTTAATAACAATTGTGTTAGACAACATAACTTAAAAAAAAAAAAAAAAAAAAAAAAAACTATGTTCGTAACACTAAAGTTGCACTAAGTCTTTGTGCGTTCTGGCGGCACTTGTCCACGAAAGCGGCGGAATACCACATCCTGTGGCCAAAAGCTTTCTTCCATCACCTGAGGCAGGTAGCATGTTGGTACGCGCACCACAAACGCTTTAAAATTGACGTTGCGATGCGACTCCAGCAGCTGCACTCTCGGCGAGTATTTCAGCCTTTGGCGCACGTACTTCACGATGTCTTCCGCGTCAGTGGTGTAATGGAGACGCGAAATATACACCGGAGTGTTCGGCTTCGCGGCGCGTAGTTTCTCGTTGGGCTCTATGGGAGCCTTGCCGCAGCGATTCTTACAGCTTTTCTGGCGGCGCTTCCTCCTTTGCACCGTCACAAAGCCGTCATCATCCCGTTCTGTTTCCTTTAAAGGCACGGGCTTTGCAGGGGGAGCAGGTAGGGTGACCAACGAGTTTGAAGGTCGCATCGGTCGTGCAGCGCTGCGGGGAGGAGCTGCGTTGGCGGGAACAGGGCAACGAGGCACATATGAAGCGCGCAACGCTGTCTCAGCAATCGGCGCCGGCGACAAAATTGCTGACGCAAAACTCGTGACCGACGTATCGAGGCAGCCACCTCGGCGTGTATTTACACGCGCCGCTGGTGACCCAATTAACGCCACAGAGTTGCGCAACTCATCGAGTTCTGAGCGCAGGTCCGCGACGGTGATCTGGGATGTCTCCAACTTCCTCTGTACATCAGTTAGACTTGCCTTCAAAGAAACAATGTCCTTCAACAGGCTCGTAACGTCGACGTGGTCGAATGTGACTGGGGGTAACTTGTTCAGATCCCTCACCACAAATGTCGGCACGTCGTCTGGGTCGGTAGCCTTCAGAAGCGTGATGATATCTTGCAAACAATACCTATAGCAAAGCCCCCCAAAATGAGGGAGGCCTAAGTCCAGCAGTGGACGTCTTACGGCTGAAATGATGATGATGATGATGACGATACCCTTTAGTAAGACTGGTTGTCAGACTTTCGGACTTCAGACGACCAATAACGACTGTCAAAGATCTACGAAAGACAGCCGGGACCAAAGGCTTAACGTGCTTTTCGAGGCACGATGCTATCTTGGTATGTTAAAATGGTCACTCCTCCACGTACCAACTTGGCAAATGTAGCTTATTTTGAGCAATTGACTCTGGCTGAGTTAGCTGACAGATGTAATTGCTTAGCCACAATCCCCACCGTTGTTCTGTTACTTTACAAACTTAGAGGAAACAACGGAACCTTTTTAGGAGCACTTCGTTGTCCGTCTGTTATTCTGTCAGGACTGTTATTACCAAGAAAGTGTGGAATTATCAAGTTGAAATTAACAAAAATACGTAGGTCTAAGGTCCTTTGGGGCTCTAAAATAAATTAAGGTTCTTAGTCAACGCAATGAAAAAATATGTCCATTTAAGCCATTTTCAATACTCCCAAATAAATCAAAATCTTATACGTAGGACCATTGGACAAGAATCTTGTTTGGCACGAAGCAAGATCCGCATCACAAGTATAAGAAAACTTCCGAAATTCGTATTTTTTTTAAATTACATATCTATATTTACTGTTGGTGAAATAACCGTGATGTATATTGTTGTACAGGGGAACATGTTTTTTAACTACAATGTTAGGTTTGTTTTTGGTATAAATTCATCCAACTTTGTAACTCTTCATTGTGTGTGGTTTGACATGCACTTAGCCGGGTTTTTGTCTTTCATTCGGCATCTTTTACTTGAAGAGATGACAAAAGAAATCAAAAGTGAAAAACGAATTAACTAGTTATACAATCCAACTATGCCAGATTTCAGGAAAACAAAATTAAATGAGCAAATGTAAATTCCTTGCTATGTGCAACTATTAAAGTTTTTTTTTTTTTTTTGAGGTTGGGAAATCATCAAATTACGTCTCCCGCTCTGGGTAGGCGGAAAGGTGTGTCAGACTTTTACTGACTAAAACCCATCCGTTCCTTCAGTTGCCCATGTACCAGGGCCACGGTATCTCTTTCGAACAAATCTCGCGACCCTGGCAGGCATCGGTGCTAGCAGACCCCTTCAGTACTGCTGACATCTCTGAGGCGCACGTGGAACACTACGTGCCGTCGCCACGGGCCTAGTCCACGGGCGTTTCCTCCTGCTTTATCCTGAACATTATTAGGAGTTAAAGTATAAAACTGCCGATTTATACTGCAAAATTAAAACTCGTTTTTATCTAAGATATAACCCATTTATTTAATCAAAACATTTATTTTCATTATCTATATATTACTGCCATATAATCAAAAGTTCATATATGCCTTAGCTATAATACTTTGGGGATCAAAATTCGACCAACTGTGTGAAAGCATTTTGTACTGCCTCCTGGGAAGGAAAATTTCACGTAGAATGTAGAGTTACAACGGTTTCCCGCGCAGTGTGAGGTCTTGGGTTATCATGGAGCAATAATGGCGAAAATCGATTCACGAGTCGGGGCTGTTTCACTGCTAGTTTCGCCATCATTGTTCGAAGTTCGGCATAGTAAATGTTTGGAATCGAACCCAACACCATACCTTGCATCATCATCGGTACGACGCCGCGTGGCACGGCGGCGTCATGGGCCGGCCCAAGGGCCACTCGCTTCTACGGACTCCACCGCGACGGACGATTCTTCTTTCTTACCTAATTTAATAATTGTTTGTTTAGGATAGTTTCAGAACTTTCAATAAACACGGCAATAAACCATTGCCTGTTTGATACAGTCCACTCTATTATTTAGCTACTCGCGTTAACATTGGTCCATCAAGGATCTCACCATCTTGTACAAAAAAAAACAACAGTCTTGCAAGAAAATCTTCAAACACGAAGCTGTTCGGTTGCGATCTTCAGCAGTGACAATTCCAACAGGAGTCATCAATGTCCTGTTGAAGTGACTACGCGTAACACCCGCACACGCTGAGAGAACGAAGTCATTTAGAGATCGAGCGGCGTCTGACTTCGGACCCGTCGTATGTTCGAGTCATCGTCACGGACAAAATCGAACGATAAAGTGCAGACCGGGCGTTTATCCAGTACATTTTAATTTTTAAATTAAATTTTCGTACGTCATTTTGTGAGTTCGTTCCAATTTATACTTTATTTATTCCTTTATTATACTTCATCTTATTTCATAAATCATAAGTTTTAAATAGCCATATTTAAATATAGCGAAAAAATAAAAATTGTATCTAAAATTCAAGATGAACAAAAGCACACACTTATCTTATTCTTAGCCTTACATTTCTCTAAAATCACTTATCTGCTTATAAAGCTAAAATATAACGTTTATATTATCCATCTGTTTACGTAATTCCTTCGCTTTTTATCTACAACAGATCGCTCGGCGACGTACTTGTTGCCTCTGCATCAATGTTCTTTTGATCGCACCGTCGAGTCATTCATAACTCTTTAGCTAGTTAAATACTTTTATTGCTTTAGAAACTGGTTTATTATCTCACTTGCTCATTTGTGAGATTGCTACTATTCCTTCGATCACTATGACTGTTCGTAGTTGGCAGCAAGGGCGACGTGCTCACTGCTCAAGTACTGCTCGGCCATAGTAGCACGGATAACTTTGTTGCTGAGTCATTTTGCGAAAATGTGGGTTTGTCGGGACAGTTTGCAAGTGCTACCGTGACAGATATAAATAATAACACTACTCATAGCGCACAAATTTGCAGCCTGACTATTACGTCCATTCATAATGATGACTATAAATGTACTGTAGACTGCTGTATTTTACCTCAGCTAACTAAAGCTTTACCGTACCGCTATACCGTTTTCATTCGTAATCATAGATAATATTCCTCTTCGTATGTGAATAAGTCTAGCTGACCCATCTTTTAATATACTGCTAGCAATAGACTTTTAGTCCGTCTTATGTAATAATTTCATTGAATTGGGTAAAAATCAGCCCAAGTTATATGAAAGAAAACAGGGTTGACTAGTATCAGGGTACGTTGCCCGTCATGAGTCACACTCTTCTCCCGTTGGCCATTTTTGAAACGTGGGCACGGTTCCAGTCATATCTTCTTTCCTGCTATCAGGTACCATTACAGCATCTACTGAAAAACTTTCCTGTAAGTAGAACTTCAGAAACTGAGAAACGCTTCACTTATAAGGACGACGGACACTTTGTAGTAACCATGCCACTAAAGGAAAACCCTTCAGTCTTTGGCGGTTCACTACAAAAGGCACAGTGTCAGTTCAAGTCACTTGAGCAGTTTCTTAAAGGTTCTGTCTTCAAGTATAAGCACAAAAATAGGAAGTATTCTGCCTAGCTGTCTTCTCAGTAGTTTGTACTAAATGTTGTTTATACCTATTACGCGATACCGTCGACGGACAATCCAGCGGATCCGGATTTCCGTGTCCCCATTTTTATACTTTAATAACATATGAACAAGTAGAAATTGCATACATATTATGTGTTCTTAATTCCTTACTTTTCATACGATGTATCCATTTTTGTAAAATAGCTAGCAGACAGGAAAAGCACAGATTGCAAGTTTAGTCAATCATTTTTCGCAATTTATCTGCAACTCGACACAAACCAGCCATTTCGTACTCGTTTCTGCACTATCTCGTGAAACTTACTAATCCACTGTACAACCGTTGGAACCGTCGGAATTCACAATACGCTTTCTCATTTCTTATCTTCAAACTCCTACTTATTGTTTGATATTTATGAGAAATGGCTATCTGCCTCACTCAAAAAAAAGCTAGTTTAAACTCCCATCCTCATAGTCCTTTTCACTCACAACCCCTCACTCTTCCACATTCACTCTTTCTGTTTCCATTGGATGGCCACTTAATTTTACTCTCATCCACAGGTCTCTGATGGCAACATGAATACCTGCAACACTTTGGCAGCACACCATCTTCGAAGTGTTTATCCTGGCAGTGACGGGAGTCACTGAGATGAATACCACGAGAAACATCATTTAGTGGGCATGCACTTTTGTTTGCCCGCTTCCAGATTTTGAAATTTACACTTCAACCCAGGCAGCAAGTTGGGAATCGAACGCAGTACCTACCAAACCTTGCGCGCGGTCCGCGTGATCACTGCGTTATCATCGGCACGCCAAGGCGTAGTGCAACGGCGACATGTGTTGGGCCAAGAGCCACTCGCTTCCACGGACTTTACCGCGACGGACGTTTCTCTCAAACCTCATTTAATTATTTGCTGTTGGTCCGGGACAGTTTACTTTTATAGTACGGCATTAAACCATTGCCAATATACAGTCCACTCTTTTACTTGCTCTTCGCGCTTATAGTAAACATCTGCTGATATTGCTTGACCAGACTTGAGAAATCTTTAGTGAATAACACCATGAAGAGATCGCTAAACAGTTCTTCTAACTGAACAGATAGCTGTGCTGCTGGGGAGTTTGTTGGCCACTTCTTCTTCTTCTCAGCTAAAGCACTAGGAAGTGCGCGACGAGTGGGCGTTTAGGGGGACTGTCTTTTGTAATTTTGACGTTCGAAAAGTACTGATGCTCAGCCTAATTTGAATAAATGACTTTTGATTTTGATTTTGAGTTCATTGGTAAGCTTAGCTTTAGAGCAGTGTTGTGGCGTTTGACCTGGAATCAACCATTGCATTTTTCGCTAACGGTTATCGTAAAGAATCCACTTTTAGTCACATGTCACAATTCAATCCAAAATTCCTGAATTTCTGTACCGATTCAACAAGGCAGTGCAAGTTTCAACACGCCTTCCTTTCTGCAGATCAGCCAAATCATGAGGCACTTATCATACTTGTTTATCTTATTTATTTAATGCAAATAAGTTTTTCGAAGTATCTATTCTTTCTAAGCTGAATAACAAAAAAAAAAAACCGGCCAAGTGCGAGTCGGACTCGCGCACCGAGGGTTCCGTACAAACCTGCAGATCATCATCATCATAATTCGTCATCATCGTTTATGAAATGAAATGTTTTTTTTTTTTAATTTTTATATTTGTGTTGACTGAATGAAAGGTAAATTGTGGTTTACGATTTATGACGTATTAAAAAAAAACTACTAACTAGATCTCGTTCAAACCAATTTTCGTTGGTAGTTTTCATGGTAATGTACATCATATATTTTTTTTAGTTTTATCATTCCCTTATTTTAGAAGTTACGGGGGGGGGGGACACACATTTTACCACTTTGGAAGTGTCTCTCGCGCAAACTATTCAGTTTAGAAAAAAATGATATTAGAAACCTCAATTTCATTTTTGAAGACCTATCCATAGATACCCCACACGTAAGGGTTTGATGAAATTTTTTTTTGTGTTTCAGTTCTATGTATGGGGAACCCCAAATATTATTGTTTTAAAAAAAAATGATATTAGAAACCTCAATATCATTTTTGAAGACCTATCCATAGATACGTAAGGGTTTGATGAAAAAAAAAATTTTGAGTTTCAGTTCTATGTATGGGGAACCCCAAATATTATTGTTTTTTTTCTATTTTTGTGTGAAAATCTTAATGCGGTTTACTGAATACATCTACTTACCAAGTTTCAATAGCACAGCTCTTATAGTTTCGGAGAAAAGTGGCTGCGACATACTCGGACAGACAGACAGACAGACAGACAGACATGGCGAATCTATAAGGGTTCCGTTTTTTGCCATTTGGCAACGGAACCCTAAAAACAATTGAAATTCTAAAATCGAATGTTGTACATTTTTTAAAAGAAAATTTGAATAGATATAATTTTAAAAAAAGTGTCACTCGATAATCTCACACCATGAAGGTTTAATTTTAATTCAATATACGCATTACTATAAAACGGCAATGTCATACTTTAACCCCTATTATTTATATTTCATATTTAATATAAATAATAGGGGCCGTTAAAGTATGAAATTGCCGTTATGATTCAGATTTTTATGTAATAATGATCTGCATAGGTTAGGTTAGGTATTTCTCTTTTGTCTTCTCAATTAGTAAATTGAGAAGACAAAAGAGAAATTGAATAGAGCTGACATGGTGTACTTATTCCATGATGAAAAGTAAATAAACGTTATTTAAATTCAAAAGAAGTATTTCATGGATCACAGCGTAATCTGCCACATTATTGTTAAAATTTTATGCAAAAGATTACCTGTTGCTATACGGGCTGGCGACCAAGCAACTATGTTGGGATTGACATCTGAACGACTATCAAACATCCACGAGTGACAGACGGGACCCACGAGTTAACGTGCTTTTCGAGGCACGGAGAGGTCTTGGTATGTAAAGATACCCACCCATCTATGGACCTACCGTGGCAAGCGAAGCTTACCCCGATCGATCGACCTCTATGTATTCATAAAACGCAATATATTTTCACTGTCTCCAGTGTTAATCAATCCTCGATAAAAAAGCCCTGAGAAGGACAAGATATTGAACTATTGAAAGTTCAGCTTTACTTAAGTCCTCCGATTGAACAAACAAAGGCTTTAGTTTGGACATTGAAGATACCGGGATACTGTTATTATAACTTAATTTAAACATGACAGGGTCGTCATAGCTTTTAAGCTTCTACAGCTATAAAATACAGGGAATAATTATATTCATCCCCGAATGTGATAAATCCATTTAGTGGTATGATATCTGGAAGTAGAATAAAGAATCCCGCATACCGGCTCAACGCAACTCTAGTTAATCAATTTCCATGAAGTTTGTATTCATACCAATTGTTCCACTAAAGCCAAGTCGCCTGTATGTGGAACGCTTAATAGTATGATAACGTAAGTAAAATGCTTAGTAAATAAAATAAACGTACACACTTTTATTACTACGAAGGTTATATAATTTTGTTCATAATCTGTCTTAGTGATAAATGATTTTATTTCAAACTTTTAAACGTCAACGATATTTTGAAAACTAGATGAAGTCGAATAATATTGGTCTTCATAAAAGATTCCATATTAAACCATTCCACATTTTAATCATGCCTCCAGCTTCATAAGTTAAAAAGGCTACCCATTGAACACAGTTATACGGTATCTTCAATCATTAAATTCAGTTTCAAGTCTTTGGTAAATAAAAAGTTTAAAAGTTGCTATCTCGCCGCTCTTGTCGCGCACAGACTCCCCTAATTGGTCTCGTGATGTCAGCAAAGAGTTCTTCAGACTTTTCATATATTTCAAATACACCAAACTGGAACGAAAGCTCGGAATAAATGTAAATAAATTCTAACTCCAAAGAGATTAGAACTCATTTAAAAATAATATAAAATAACTACAGAGTTGTAGCTGTAAGTGTTCGCTTTGGATTTTTTCTGAGCAAAAGCTTAAAGCCTTTGAGACAGGCTCCTAAGAAAAAACCTCTCTCCAAGAGCTTTCCAAAAACTATATACATGTTTAGGAGATGGCTTTGCTCAAATCGCAATATTTTGTTTGACAAATTATTTTATTTTCCATTCCCTAAAATTAAATTAAAGTGAATGAAATCAAGACTTACTAGCAACTGCAAAATATTGACTTGCCAAAAGCATTAAAATTGCTAATCATTCTACTCAAAATGTTCAATTGCCCACTCATGACAATATTAACGATCTCCTATTGGTATTTTATTTTACAGTATGAGACTGTCCCATTCCTGGGATAAGGCCTCATCTTGGGCACGCCACAATTGCGGCGGTAAGTCCCCTCTTTGAGGAGTGGATAGAGAGGCGCCACGGCGTCCTCACCTTTCGCCTGACGCAGGTCCTCACCGGGCATGGGTGCTTTGGGGGGTTCCTGTTCAGGATAAAGCGGAAGGAAACGCGCGGGTGTTTCCATTGCGAGGATCGTCTAGCGGACACGGTGGAGCATACGGTGGAGGTGTGCCTTGCCTGGGCGGAGCACCGCCGTGTCCTCGTGGAGGCGATCTCACGTTCGGCCCTGGTGCGAGCCATGGTACAAAGCGAAAGGGCATGGAAGGTCACCTCCTTCTGCGAAGCAGTAATGCTCGCGAAGGAGGAGGCGGGAGGCGTGAGGGAGTAGCAGTCTCTGCGCCCTCACGTCCCTAGCTGCCGCAGGAGGAGACTCCCCGGGCGTCGGGAGTCGATCGCGGACTCCCGGCCACCGTAGGCGAGAGCTTGCGGGCTGCGAGCAATGGGTATCTCGCCGCCCGATAAGGACCAGGCCCGTGACGACGGCGTGTAGAGTTCCACGCGCGCCTCAAAGAGATGTCAGCAGTACTGAAGGGGTCTACTAGGACCGATGCTTGCCAGGGTCGCGAGATTGACCCTGGCACATGGGCAACTGAACGATCACGGGTGGGTTTTAGTCAGTAAAAGTCTGACACGCCCACCCGCTCCGCCCAAGAGCGGGAGACGTCATTTGATGATATCCCACCCACAAAAAAAAGGCCTCATCTTCCAAATCTCTCCAGTTACTCTTATTATTCTACCTTTTCTTATGTTGTGCCACCTTCATTGCGAGTGTTATTTGAGACTCGTGAAAACTTCGCAAAGATAGAAAGAATAATTATTATTTCCATCTCTTCGTTATTTACACTGCTTAAGAACAGAACTCTATTTCGTTTTTCTTCAGAGAGTTGATTTATCGTCTTGATAACAATTACTCTGCGATAGAAAAAAAGTTTTCTTCACAACATTTATTATGGAACGAAATAATGTTTTGCTTAATTTATATAAAACCTAAATAACATAGCATCATGCCTTGTTGCCCAGAAAAGTTGGTCAGAGGTAATACTATAGTACCCACAATTTGCCAGTTATGTTTAAGTGTAAGCAGAGGCCAGCCAATTGCCATCAACCGGGCCAAAATACAGACTCCTTGTTGCTTTTGAAAAATTTCAGATTGGGATACGCAATAACACTTTGCCCAACCTGAAAATCCAACCCAGGACCTCATGATCAGCAGAAGAGCTTGCGACCGCCATAGAACAACGATACTGCCACTAAATTACCTTAAATCCTGTTCATCGAAAAGCAGTTTATTTATTTATTTAACCATTTATGCACACATAAATAGACAAGAAGTTCCTTTCTGAACAGAAAAATATGTACAAAGGTAATGCTTATTTCTATAGAAATCTCATCCAGCATACCTGCAATAGGAGAGAATATACAAAGAGATGTAGACAACGTAATGGTAGAAGAAAAATAATACTATAATTCTTGTTGTTCTTGTCTTGTCTGTTTCTTGTTCTTTTATTCTATTTTTATTTCATTCTTATGATTCTTGCCGAAACAGAAGCAGGGAAATAAGAGTAATACCTGAAAGCTGCCTGCCAGGGTCGCGAGATTGTTCGAAAGAGATACCTTGATCCAGGAACATAGGCAACTGAAGAAACACGGGTGGGTTTTAGTCAGTAAAAGTCTGACACGCCTTCCCGCTCCGCCCAGAGCGGAAAAAGTAATTTGATGATATCCCATCCAAAAAAAAATTACCTGAAAGCTACTGTTATTTTCATATAGTCGAATTCGCAATTTCTTTACTAGTTTAGAAAACAATTTCTAGTTAATTGAAACTTCATAAAGTTTAAGATGAGTTAACTGTCAAATAGAACAAGTCCTTTAAAAAGTGACACTAAACCCTACGGTGATAAAGCCTGCCCATGCTTGGCTTGCTTTTACATTAAATTCATACTTTGTATAATCATAAATGATTTTAGTTCTGTAAGTAGGTTTGCACAGACAGTTTTACAAGTCAATCATATTTTTTAAACTAAATGACATCAGTTTCTTATCTGACTACTCTGAGAAGAAAAGCCGAAACAAACTCAGAGATCGCAGTCTCTTTTTCAAAGTCAAAGTAAAGTAAGTTTCTAATAGTTGGTGCAATAAAGAGCTCTTTGAAAGTCAATCCACCTGATACAGACCTTCAAAGTAACTGCAGTTACAATGCTTTGTGAACTGCCAGCTATTGAATTGCTAACTAGTTATGAAATTTCCTTTAACTATCTGTCCAGTACCGGTTCCTCCTTTCAAGGAAATTAGGAGAACATTGCAAATATTTATTAATTGCAATGAGCGTGGGAGATTATGCTAAAATGAAACCATTGCGAAAAATTGTCATTGTATTTGATTCTTTTTTTACGGTATTTCCCCAGCAGATATTGATAATTAATTGATTTATTTATCTCCAGAAAGCTAACAGTCAGTCAATTTATATGTATAAATAATTTATACTAATATTATAAAGCTGAAGAATTTTTTTGTTTGATTGAACGCGCTAATCTCAGTAACTACTGGTCTGAATTGAAAAATTATTTTTGTGTTGAGTAGCCTGTTTATCGAGAAAGACTATAGGTTATATAACATTACGCTACAATCAAGAGAAGCAGAGCAGTAATGAAAAATGTTGCAAAAACGGGGTAAATCACGCGAGTAGGCGATTCGACGCGACGGGAAGGGTCGGGGCAGCAAGAAATTTAACGCAGACGAAGTCGCGGGCAGAAGCTAGTGATAATATAATTAGCGCTTACATTTATAAGCTTCCAAATATTAAAGTACCAAATGTTTAATATAATAAAAAAATGCATACACAATAAAAATGAACCATCTTCATAAATAACTAAAGCAAAACGAAATGTTCTTTAAGACTTTACTTTAACGTGTATGTTACGTCAGAAGCTCAAAAATATTTCTTTAATGAGTACCGATTTAAAAGTTTTAAATGACTAAGTTACAAATAACTTAGTTACAATAAATAAGAAGGCACTAATGGCTTTTCTAACCAGGTCAACTAGGAACCTTCTTTACAAATAAAAACACTTTGTTCTCCTCCATATTACATTGAAGAAGAGCACCGTTTCTAGGATAAAGCGTTAGCTTGAAAGAGTGCTTATTGTATGAGTGTTACTGTATGCTATAACAATAACAGTGAGAGTAAATGAGTAATACACAGAGAAACAGCTGTCTTACTTATTGCGTGTTTAACACGGCCGCTTCTGCAATATTAACTCACTTATTACATTTTCTTTTTCGTATAATAACGCGAATATAACAATTACCTAATAGTATTTTTATGGGCATATTACAGTACCAACAATGTGTCTTGTAAATGTGCAATCTAAATTCAGTCAGCCTAGAATGCAGCTATGAACTTGACACTTTAAGCAGCGTCCATCATGTCCTTTAGCGAGCAGATGCAACGTATTAAATGCTCTACAGCCATCATCAAGTTTTCACACACACTTCATTTATTTGAAACCGCCCTAACAAATTCTCACCGAACTGAAGTTTGGAAAAACTATATTGCCAGTATTTTACCAGTGTTTTACGAAGAGCGACTGCCTATCTACATATTACACAGGGACACGATTTTCCTCGACTGTCAGACTTTCCGGCATCAGATTACCGCTAATGAACGTCAAAATTTGACTAGTATTTTGTGCCCAAACGTGTCGTTATTCCAAATTTAAAACATTTTACTGTCAACTTTAATCAGTTCACCGTAATGCACCATGGCACAAATTAGAACAAATATTTCCTTTTATAATAACTTCCTGTTTTCAAGATACTATAATTGCACAGGCACACACAAAATGTAACCTTACAACTTCTACGTAAGACTCATTTCATTTCTGCATCGTGAAGGAAAGGCCTACGCAAATTAATCTCGAAACTACCCACGTTAATAATACTCGTTTTATTAGAATGGTACCTTCATAAATTAAAATTTTCTGACCAATTGATTCATAGATTAACTTGAAGCTTATTTTATGCGGAGTATTTTATTTGAGTAATGTTTCATATTTTGATTAATAACAGTTTTATCTTATGAATTACAGACTATCCTGCTTTTTGATTTCGATAACTGCGGCCTTTTTAATTGTTATGCTCTGGTCTTAGCGCGAGCCACAATTATTCTCCTTCTCGACGGAGACTCATCACTCCAAGTTTATTTTAAAATACCCGCTCATAACCAATGCAATAGAGTTAGCCGTGAGAGTTAAAGGTCAGTGGAAAATAAATGTCTATTCCCTTCTATTCTATTATAGGGGGGCTTCAGTCTCTCGTTTTAGTATTAACGATTTTCCTTAGTGTTTCGAGTCGCTTAGCTATCATATATTTAGCACCTGTAGGATCATACATTCCACCCTATTAGTAATTTAATTTATCCATACTAATATTGTAAATGGGAAAGTGTGTGTGTCTGTTTGTCCGTCTTTCACGGCAAAACTGAGTGACGAATTGACGTGATTGTTTAAGTGGAGATAGTTGAGGGGATGGAGAGTGACATAGGGTACTTTTTTTTTCTTTTTTAGGTAACTGGGGTGAACTTAGAAAAGCCGTGCTTTTCCCATGGACAAATGTATGTAGCATGTTCGCGTGTGTCCGATACCCTTAATCTTTACATTCTATCCCCAAATGGAAAGACATATAATATCGTCTACAGTAGCGTATTAAAATAACATTCTGTTCCGAGTTCTCTTCTGTGTTCTAAATCAAGAAAGGGGAACCGTGTAACCCTGAATTTAACGCGAGCGAAGCCGCGGGCAAAAGCTAGCACTTAAATAAAAGCTGGATCATTATTGCTTCAGGATGTATTTTCAACTCGACTCGTACAACTTAATCCGAACAACTCGTCCCCGCAACAATTAATTATTACCCAAAACAACTCGACTCTAACAACGTGACCCGGACTTCTCGACCCGCAACAATTGAAACCCAAGACAACTCAACTTATACAACTTGACTCGGAATGATCGACCCCGCAACAATTAGAACCTTTTTTATCTCTTGGTGGAAATCCTCATGGAAGTCCTCCACCCTGGGTAGGTGGAGGGGTCTGTCAGACTCTTACTGACTACAAACACCCCAGTATTCCGTCCCACACCTACGTCAGGGACCACGGGAACTAATGCATCTTCCGCGATCCCCAACTGGTGCTGGCCCGTCCCTGCGGGCCTCCTCACGTTAGGGGGGAGTAAAGTGTTAAACTCCTCCCCATACATCACAGAGAGGCACGCGTGGAATACTACGCGCCGCCATCTCGGGTCCTGAGGAATAGGTGGCGATGAATGTCCCCGGATCCGTCACCCCTGGACCCATTTAGGGGGGGGGCTAGAAGAGGGCGTTACCCGCCCTCCACTGACTAAAACCCACCCGTGTTCCTTCAGTTGCCTATATGCCAGGGCCACGGTAACTCTTTAGAACAAATCTCGTGACTCTAGCAGGCATCAGTCCTAATGGACCCCTTAAATTTTGCTGACATCTCTTTAAGGTACGCGTGAAACACTACGCGCCGTCAACATGGGCCTGGTCCTTACCAGGCGGCGAGCTACCCATTGCTCGCCACTCGCACGCTCACGCCTACGGTGGCCGGGAGTCTGCAATGGACTCCTGACGCCTGGGGCGACCTCCTCCTGCAGCGGCTAGGGATGTGAGATCACAGAGACTGCCTCTCCGTCACGCGCCCCGCCTCCTCCTTCACGAGCATTACCGCTTCGCAGAAGGACGTGATGACTTTCCATTCCGTCCCGCTCCGTACCATAGCCTGTACCAGGACCGGACGCGAGAATTCGCCGCCGTCAATCGCCTCCACGAGAACACGGTGGTGCTCCGCCCAGGTAGGGCACACCTGCACCGTATGCTCCACCGTGTCCTCCAAGTGATCCACGCAATGGTAACACCCAGGCGTTTCGTCCCGCCTTATTCGGAACAGGAACCTCCCGAAACATCTTAGTGCACTACATTATAATAATATCTTAGGACAACCAACACACCGTTATCTGATCCCAAACTAGGCAGAGCCTGTACTATGACAACCAGACAACTGATAAATATACTTATATACTTCTAAATACATACATATTATAGATAAATTACACCCAGACACAGAACAAATGATTGTGCTCATCACACAAAGATTTGTCCCGGGTGGGAATCGACCCCACGACCTCAATCTTTGCAGTCAGGGTCACTAACCACTAGACTAACAGGCCAGTCAAAGGAAGCCATATGACAAAAAAATCACTTTACTAGTCCCAATAGTTCCGGCTATGCTTCTTTTTTTTTGTTTTTGGATGGGAAATCATCAAATGACTTCTTCCGCTCTGGGCGGAGCGGGAGGGCGTGTCAGACTTTTACTGACTAAAACCCACCCGTGTTCCTTCAGTTGCCCATGTGCCAGAGTCACGGTATCTCTTTCGAACAATCTCGCGACCCTGGCAGGCATCGGTCTTAGCAGACCCCTACATTGCTGCTGACATCTCTTTGAGGCGCGCGTGAAACACTACGCGCCGTCGACCCGAGCCTGGTCCTTACCGGGCGGCGTGCTACCTATTGCTCGCCACCCGCAAGCTCGCGCCTACGGTGGCCGGGAGTCCGCTATCGACTCCCGACGCCCGGGGCGTCTCCTCCTGCGGCGGCTAGGGACATGAGGGCGCAGAGACTGCCACTCCCTCACGCGCCCCGCCTCCTCCTTCGCGAGCATTACTGCTTCGCAGAAGGAGGTGACGGCTTCCCATGCCCTCTCGCTCCTTACCATGGCTCGCAACAGGGCCGGACGCGAGAGGTCGCCGCCGCCGATAGCCTCCGCGAGGACACGGCGGTGCTCCGCCCAGGCAGGGCACACCTCAACCGCATGCTCCACCGTGTCCTCCAGACGATCCTCACAATGGAAACACCCGGGCGTTTCCTCCCGCTTAATCCTGAACAGGAACCCACCGAAGCACCCATGCCCGGTGAGAACCTGCGTCAGGCGGAAGGTGAGGACGCCGTGGCGCCTCTCAATCCACTCCTCAAAGAGGGGACTTACCGCCGCAATTGTGGCGTGCCCATCCGGCTATGCTTTGAAATGTCAGTTACTTCTTTTATCTTATTATATTTTTATTTTAAAAAAACATAACAGCTTTCAAATACTAAGACTCTTGGCTAAACTGTGTTCAGATGGGTGCAAGGACGGACATGGCGAAACTATAGGGGTCCTTGTTGACCTCAAATTAATTTGGATAAGGGCAGAAGAATGATAATTATATCTAATGACGATTATGCTTATGTAGATTGTTAGATAGCTAACCAGACAACTGATAACAAGCGTAACAACGCTTGAACTGATCTAAAGACAATAGATCATAGCCAATTTCGTGCACAAGAACCACTCAATTAGTCGTGAACTCGTGATCCTAATAACATACTCATGAATGCCACAATAATTGTTGCTTTGTGTAATTATTGCCACAATCTAGACTCAGCACACATTGAACAGCAAATTTAAATGCATGACGAGCTTTCATTGATAATGAACTAAATTAAAACTGAAATAGAGTTGAAAGCAGATAACGTATCACACGCTACAGAAAATAATCTCATGCACGCTATTTTCAACCTAATTTCATTCGAGATTTATTTCATGCAGAAAATTGCTCGAGGATTTTGCGCGCATCGTGCACTGACCGTTAGACTGTATGAAAGGATTTGATGGCCTCTCCAATTTTAGCGCAGCTCAAGTTAAATTAAATGCTGTAGTGAATAATGAATGCTAACGCTAACTCGTATCAAAAGGCGGGACTATAACGTTTGAGGCATGTGAGCCCGTTTTTAATAACGACGGATAACTTATGCATAATGGCTGGAATAGTATGCAGTTTATATGTTACTTTTATATGTTGCTATTTGATAGATTTGTTGAGGTTTTGACCGCGATGCCCAAACGAGGCGATGAGGTGATTGTGTAATAAATGTAAACAAAATTAGACAACATGACAATTGGCACGTTAATTAAGAAATTGCTTCATCATCATTTCAGCCAAAAGACGTCCACTTCATATTATCACCATTTCAGCCACTGGGCACCACAAGGCATCCACTGCTGGACATAGACCTCCCCCAATTTGGGAGGGTTTGCAAAATTTGCCACGCTTGGCAGGTGGGTTGGCGATCGTAATATGGTGGTCGAATGCATAGACAGCTGCTGCCCATTCTCAAGTCAGTCCCTTAGTCGCCGCTTACTACACCCACTGGAAGGATTGGGGTGGTGCTATTCTTTACGTCCGGCACTATACGGAACTGTTGCTGAAGAAATTGCTTGCTGCTTGCGTAGAAATAACTAATGGAAACTTGCAGAGGTGTAAACGAGAGTAACTAAAGTGTATATTGGACCTTCTCAGAGTCCCATTGATAGAAATGAGAAAAAAAAAACATTGCACAATTTTATTAAAACCTGTGTAACGGTTTAAGTGGGTGTAATTACGTTAGGTTAGAGTGGAACGGTGGCCCAGTAAAATTATGCCGGGAGCAAATTAGTTTCTCAAGAGCAGGCCGTGTAAAAAATGAGGTGAATTAGTTTTTCAAGAGCAGGTCGCTTAAAAAAGAGGCACCTGTAGCTGGGCACATAGCCCAGCTACAGGTGCCTTGGTAGTTACAAGGTCACACAAATTGGAAAACAAATCACTGATTTTTTTAAATATAATTATAACAACATTGAAAAATAATGACTCAAAGGAATACCGTGGAGTATCGCGACAGCGCTGCTAAACAGCACATTTGTACTGATATTGAAAGACGTATGTCCATATCAGAACAAATAAATTTTAAAAAAATGGATATCCGACCCGCTTTCCTTCAACCGAATTCAACTAACGACCAATATTTTACACGGAGTGACTGCTGATGCAGGAGGAGACGCCCCGGGCGTCGGGAGTCGATAACGGACTCCCGGCCACCGTAGATGCGAACTTGCGGGCGGCGAGCAATGGGTAGCTCGCCGTCCGGTAAGGACCAGGCTCGGGTCGACGGCGCGTAGTGTTCCACGCGCGCCTCAAAGAGATGTCAGCTATACTGAAGGGATCTGCTAGGACCGATGCCTACCAGGTTCGCGAGATTGTTCAAACGAGATACCGCGGCCCTGGCATATGGGCAACTGAAGGAACAAGGGGGGTTTTAGTTAGTAAAAGTCTGATACGCCCTCCCGCTCCGCCCAGAGCGGGGGAAGTCATTTGATGATTTTCCACCCAAAAAAAAAACTGCTGATCACAACTACATACCTACGACTAAATTATTATATTCATTGCTCCTCCTTGTAATTGGAGACTATAAGCCTTTACTTTGTTTTATATCCACTTCTAGTTGTTCGTGCCCAGCATCGCCTGAGCACGAACAACTAGAAGTCAACTTTATCATCAACATCATTATCTGCAGCCTTTTATGTTCCCATTGCTAGGACACAGGGCTTCTCTCAGTAAGAGGGAGGGGGCCAGAATCCACCACGCGGGCCTAGTGCGGGTTGGTAGATGTCACATATCTTCGTTTTTAGGGTTCCGTTGCCAAATGGCAAAAAACGGAACCCTTATAGATTCGTCATGTCTGTCTGTCTGTCGGTCTATCTGTCTGTCTGTCTGTCTGTGTATATCACAGCCACCTTTTTCCGAAACTATAAGAGCTATGCTATTGAAACTTGGTAAGTAGATGTATTCTGGGAACCGCATTAAGATTTTCACACAAAAATAGAAAAAAAACAATAATATTTGGGGTTCCCCATACATAGAACTGAAACTCATTTTTTTTTATATCAAACCCATACGTGTGGGGTATCTATGGATAGATCTTTAAAAATGATATTGAAGTTTCTAAAATCATTTTTTTCTAAACTGAATAGTTTGCGCGAGAGACACTTCCAAAGTGCTAAAATGTGTCCCCCCCCCCCCCTCCCGTAACTTCTAAAATAAGGAAATGATAAAAGTAAAAAAAATATATGATGTACATTTACCATGTAAACTTCCACCGAAAATTGGTTTGAACGAGATCTAGTAAGTAGTTTTTTTTAATACGTCATAAATCGTAAACCACAATTTACCTTTCATTCAGTCAACTCAAATATTAAAAAAACATTACCTGCAGGTTTGTACAGAACCCTCGGTGCGCGAGTCCGACTCGCACTTGGCCGGTTTTTTGGTTCTAAGACAGCCCGTTTCCTCACGATGTTTCCCTTCACCGTTTTGTGAATAGTGGTGATGAAATTATTTACACAATATAAAGTGCCTGCTTGGGTTTGAACCTACGACGTAAAACTCGCAAGCCGCGGCCCTTACCACTGGGCCACCACTGTTCTCACGTGTATTTCGTACAAAGATGCAAACCGACTTTCCAAACATTATCTTTCATCCAAATCTTAAAAGCAGCCAAATCGCTCGAGGTTATTTTAACTGATGATCTGCAAATATGCGGCAATTCATTTTTATTGTAATTGATGGTCTTATAGATAAGCAAGATCATAATTATTTTGTATTATTCATAAAATGAAGGCCACCGTCGTCGCCAAAGAGAAATCTGCCAGCAAGAGAAACACAAATGAATTAATGTAATTCAACGTCTCTCTGCCACAGCTGCATCGCTGTCATCAACGACAAGTTTTATAATAAATTTTAAACTCATCAAGACATTACCCTCCTCTCGGGCCCCGTCGCTGTCTTACGTAGGCATGCCGGCTACATTTCTGTTCAATATAAACTGTGAATTAAATAATGAATACCTCCAACTGTATACCATAATCGATTTAAGCGTAAATTTTTCAGTAACCGAGACATTTTTAAAGCCCACCATTTCTCCCTCGTTCCTGACCGTAGCCGAAGGAAAAGAAATTTCTAATTCATCTTTTTTTAGTTCGCGTTTCAGAAGTCGAGTTCATTTAAATTAGAAATAAACTAATTTGTAACGAGATGAGCGAGGGAAGCTGCAGTAATAAATGAGGTCTATTCCCAGTTCTAGGCAAACTCTGAACAAAAATGATAAATATTTATTTCGACGACCAAAAGCATAATCATTAATTATAGTAGGCAATCCACTCAGAATACATCTCAGTGATTCCCTTTATAGATGAGCACGAACTATTCAAATGTGCGGACAACAAAACTCGTTTATATAATTAAGTAAAATATCGATACAGGTATAACCCCAGGCGAGGTCAATTGTGTCCCGGACTAGCATTACCCGTTATCCCATTGTTGCTGCGGTGAACTGAAGAGGTTATGAGCCTCACCTGACCCCCTCACACAGGCCAGTGCACTGCCGTAAGCCCACTTCTCTCACAATCAGAATTACTATATTGGAGTAATTAACACGACAGGTCACACAGGTGAGAGTGGTGTCGGCTCATTGGTAACAGTCATGATTTACGAATTATAGGTCGTAGATTTGAAACCAAACAGGCGCTTTACTTTTTTTTACATCATCGCTGCTCTCAAACAGTGAAGGTAAACATGATGAGGAAACCGGCATGTCCTTAGAACCAAACATTCGAAGACATGTGACGTCTACAAACCCACACTGGGCCCACTTGGTGGTTAACGGTCCGCTCCTTCCCACCGAGAGTGGACCTATATCTAGACATCTAGATAAATAAATAAAATTGGAGTGTCTGTTTGTAATATTAAAATAACCGCTTTTTACTAAGTGTGTATACACGGTTCATATACCAAAACAATTTTTTTTTACAATTTTTGTCTGTCTGTTTGTTCCGGCTAAACTCTGAAATGGCTGGACCGAATTTGACGGGACTTTCACTGGCAGATAGCTGATATAACAAGGAGTAACTTAAACTACTTTTATTTTAGAAAAACAGAACCTCACGAGAAAAAAAAGAACGAAAAACTTTTTTGTTAAAAATACCACGCGGACGAAGTCGCGGGTAATTACCTATATAACCTGGATTAATGCATTCTTAATACATTAACCGCGGTAGTACGTCTTCTTGCGATAATTTCCGACATCCACGCGGGCGAAGCCGCGGGCAAAAGCCAGTGTACATTACAGTCTGATTATGTATATCGATGCCCCCAATCAATAAGTCGGCAATCGAAACATCCACATTTTACAGGAGAAAAGATTTACTGTTTTTGTCGAATATCTTTTCAGCCATATTCAAGTCATTGGTGTATCAAATAAAAACATTTTTTTTTCCGTTTTGTAACTGGACTATTGATATGAAGTTATTTACATTCAAATCTTACCAATTTCAGAAAATAAATGTTACCCGATATTATGTAGTTAAAATATTACAGTTTTCAAAACGGTGAAGGAAAACAACTTGAGGAAACCGGCATGCCCTGCTAGAACCAAAAATTCGAAGACGTGACATCTGCCAACCGGCACTGGGCCCGCGTGGTAGATTACGGCCCTCTCACCGATAGGAGGTCTGTGTCCCAGCAGGTGGAAAAATATAGGCTGATTATGATACGGATCCGTTTTGGTATTTGATCCTCAGCAACCTGCCTGTAGAAGTGTACAGTAGAATGAATAAGAAGAACTGCTCAAAGGTACTAAAGCGTTATTTTCTAGATTGCAGTGCGATCTAGTTAATCTTTTTGTTTTTATTTTTGTCGAGTTAAAATGTTTGTTGTTAATTAAGAGATTGTAGTGACACAGAGTTGCCGTGTCCGGCCATACCACTGTTAAACCCGCGATGGTTTGTGTGGTATGATCAATTGTAAAAGTTCATGTAATATTGATATTTTTTTAATAAACAAAATAATAAGAAAAAACACTATCGCTCAGTATAAAAATACAGGTTGCATTTTAACACGGTTTTATTAGCTTGTGGTGTATGTATTATAACAAAACTTTTGAACGTGATTTTCTGCCCCTCCAAAACGTCGGATTGATTTGAAACTTTTCGCACTTATCAAGGACCGATGACAACACAATAATTTCATTTACAATACATTTATGTCATTATCTTGGCCGTATAACATTAGGATAGCAAAAAAAAACATGCTTTTGTAGTTAGCCAAACTAAAATATAGAAACTAAATTACAGTTTAAAAACTTAAAAAAAACACTATTTGAGGTATTTTTAATTGACATGAAGCTCCCCACGGTATTACTCCATTGTTGTCTAATTTTTAGTTGGGTTTTCGGTTTTCTAGCAAAGCGTATTTTTGAGTTTTTTAAACTATTATTATGTCTATAAAGGGGATCGGGTTTTCCTGTTCCATGCAGAAGGTTTTCATCTATACAAATAAATAAAATTGGAGAGTCTGTTTGTAATATTAAAATAACCGCTTTTTACTAAGTGTATCATGCAAAAGGTTTTCATCTAGACATCTAGGCAAATAAATAAAATTGGAGTGTCTGTTTGTAATATTAAAATAACCGCTTTTACTAAAAGTGTGTATACACGGTTCATGTACCAAAACAACATTTTTTACAATTTTTGTCTCTCCGTTTGTTCCGGCTAATCTCTGAAATGGCTGGACCGATTTTGAAGGGACTTTCACTGGTAGATAGCTGATGTAACAAGGAATAACTTAAGCTACATTTACTTTGGAAAAAAAATAAGATCTCACGAAAAAAAAACTAATGAAAAACTTAAAACAACACTTTTAAACACTTAAAACACTTTTTAACACTTTTAAATATTAAAATAACCGCTTTTACTAAGTGTATCGTGTAGAAGGTTTTCTTCTAGACCAATAAATAAAATTGAAGTGTCTGTTTGTAATATTAAAATAACCGCTTTTTACTAAGTGTATATGGATGTATACACGGTACATATACCAAAACAATTTTTTTTTAATTTTTGTCTGTCTGTTTGTTCCGGCTAATCTCTGAAATGGCTGGACCGATTTTGAAGGGACTTTCACTGGTGCAGCTGATGTAACAAAGAATAACTTAGGCTACATTTACTTTAGAAAACAAATAGGATCTCACGAAAAAAAAAACGAATGAAAAACTTTTTTGTTAAATACCACGCGAATGAAGTCGCGGGTAACAGCTAGTAAAAAAATTAAAACGTAGTTTGATCTTCCTTTAAAATTAAGTTCATGGTTTCTTTGACCATTTATAGTTACGAATTTAGCCCTGATGTGTCATCGCAATAACCTTGTCAATTATAAGTGTATTCTAATCTTTATTCTCACTATCTCAATTTATTTGGTGTCGGTGCAATATGTATTTTTCTTCCACACTTCTCTATTAGTTGTCATCTCAGTAGTCACCCCCTTTCTATCCATATCATAATTCACACAGTCCATCCATCGTTTCTTTGGTCTTCCTCTACTCTTATAGCCATCGACGTTCATACTCAATACTTTCCTCACGACATTTTCTTCATTCCTCTGTATCACGTGACCATACCATGACAACCGATTCCCACACAACTTTTCAGTTATCCGTGCCACTTTCAAACCTCCTCTTATGTACTCATTTCTTATTGTATTGATTAGTGTAATACCACACATCCCTATTAACATTCTCATCTCAGCTGCATGTGATTGCCTTTCATTTATCCCTTTTGTGTCTTAAATTATAACTAAATTATTATATTCTAGGCGACTTACGACGATGTTTAGTGATGACTTCTGAGAAATTAAAAAAAAAACACTTAAAAATTGGGTTTTCTCGATTCCCTTAACTTTCCGCCTGGGCATTACCGGAGCTTAACTGTTGCATATAGGTCACAGTTTCAGGTCCTGGAACGAATTCGCCAAATTACAAGTCACCCCGTATACATCATGAAATAATATGAATAATGTAAAACCTTCAAAACGTATTTACTATTCGTTACGGTAAGGCGAAACTTTGTTTTGTAATAAGTGCAAACAAATAAACTCTTTCACTGTTGGTAGTAATAAAGGGATAGGTAATAAAAATCGAGGATATTATTAAAATAGCTCTCACTGGAAAGAATTTTATTATTAAACCAATCTCGCGATATATTCACACCTTAAGGTGTTAATTCAAGAAATTCAAATTCTGCCACGATTTTTAGATTTTACGAATATGGTTTATAGTATATTTTTGACGTTATTTTCTTTACATACAAGGTGTCCGGTAATTAACAGATAACCGCAAAATGGGTCATGGTAGAACAAAACAAAAAAACAAGTAGTACCTACGCACGGCAACAAATCAAGCTATACATTTCCAGCATAAGCTAACTTCTCATTTTAAGAAAAGCTTATACAAAGCGAGATCAGCTAAAACTGGGTTTGTATAACTTGATATGTAGCCGTGTGTACTAAAGATATGTTTTAATAATCCCAGCTCATTCTGATGTAGAAGACGTGGTTGGAGCTTGAGGAAATTGCGTGAGATCCTTCAACTTCTACGCGAGTAATAATAGCTCTAAGCATGGGCATAAAAATTTCCCTACAGTGCTTGATATTTTAAAAGAGATCAAATTTCAACCCGCCCGGGTGCCTGCATACTCTTCAAACGAGAGAGATTACCTATTATTCAAGATTGCGTTTCTGTCGACAAATGTTGGAGAAAACGGATTGTTAATATCAAATCTAATGTTTTATGAATCAGGCACATTTAATGTAGATAAATATTCCAATATTGGAATGTTTGGTCTTTAACCAAATTTTACTTTATTTGGACACGAATAGCAATAATTCACTATTTACAAGTACATTAGGAACGACAATGAAGAAAACCTTTTTGAAATCGGCTTAAGGCACATACTTATTATTTATGAATGATTGATTAGTCAATAGTGTTTTTGTGTGAAACGTTCAGCACGACACTCGTATTTAAAAATCCATTTAAAGAGGGGATACGGTTTATATAAAAAATCTTAGTCCTTTGACCAAATAAACTTTTGATGAGCCGCAGTAAATATAAAAAACTTTTCATATTTAATGCGACTACTTTTCATATTTACTACTTTTTACTATAATCAGCACCTTACAGAGGATTTCGGGGATATCAAAGTAAGTAAGCATAGTCGCTGTCGGATTAAATCAAAACTCGGTATTAATACTTAAAATAAAAAAGTAAAACGTGTAAAAGGGTATGTTTTTGGTTTTTAATGCTTGCTTCAATTAATTTAATATTGACCAACTGAGCCCGCGTGGGGGATTACGGCCCACTCCTTATCACAGAGAGGAGGCCTGTCTCCCAGCAGTGGGAACGCCATAACCTGATTATGTATATTAATACTAGCTTATGAACGCGGCTTCGCCCAGATGTCGGGAATGATCCCAGGGGAAAGTGCTACCGGGACAAAGAAATGTCCTTATCATTTCAGATATGATATTATATGCCATCTATATCATATCATATTGAAATGTGTTCAATGGTGCAGACATAAAATGTTAAGCACTACGATCATCTAACGTACAGTCAGTTCCCTGCATTACCTGACCTCTCATCCTCATTTCTTCTGTTCAGGAGGGGTCAGGTAATGCAGAGTACTGACTGTACGATAGTTAGTTTCGAATTTATAATACTTACTAACTGTTGCCCGTAATTTCGTCTGCGATCCAGGATGAAAAGTAGCCTAAATTCTTACCCGAGTGATGGTCTATCTGTGTGCTAATTTCCATCCAAATCCGTTAAGGCGCTTTAACGTATTATGTATCGATTACCTTGTACATATGTAAGGATTAATATGAAAAATAAAGCTAAGTGTCTATTTCTTTTGTTTGAACGTGTCAATCACAAGAACTGTCAATCGGATTTAAAAAAAATGGTTGCGATTGATAGCCCATTTTTTGAGGAACGTTATTGGCTATTTAACATTAACAAGCAACACCGAGCAAAGGAACAAAGACAGTAGAAACATTAATCGAAAAAGAAGACACAGCGCGGCAGCGTGGGCGGGCGATGCGTTGCTACTGGGCGAGTCAGGCAACAAGAAATTACACGCGGAAAAATCGTGGCTAAGATAAGATAAGATAAGATTTCTTTATTCGTTTAAACATTGTATACATACAAGTGCATGCAAGATATTATATTATTTCAGTCCAGTCATGTTTAGCCGTAAGAATCGGCGTACAAATATTTTCATGCATAAAATAATTTATGACATAAAAGAATTAACAATACGAGAAATCAAAAAAAAAATTACATTTACATTACACTTACAAAATTTATAAATTAGAAAATATTTTTATTTTAAAATGTCAAAAACTACATACTAAAATACAGGAAATAGATAAAATTATTCAATCAAAAAAACACTTTTTCGGCTAGAAATTCGGAGACACTATAATAAGCTTTTTTCAAAAGAAAACATTTTAATTGGCGCTTGAATGCCCTACTATTCAGCTCTTTCCAACGTTTAGGTAATCTGTTAAAAATAGTAGGCGCCATACAGACGATACTTTTGCGTATGAGTGCCGTTTTTGCTGGAGATACTCTAACAATGGTCATATCCCGTCTGTTACGCGGTACAGTTTCCTGTAGACGCGGAAATAAATTGGGGTTTGTTTTAACAAACATTGCGGTTTCTAGGATGTACATACAAGCAAGAGTTAAAATATTGTACCTTTTAAAATATGGTTTACATGTATCGATCGTTTTTAGGCCAAACATAGATCTGATGCATCTCTTTTGGGCCTAGAAATTAGTTTTATTATAAGGACATAGTCAACATTCGTAAGATAAACCAATAAGCTTTATTTTACAAACGTCAGTGATGTAAATAGTTTTACACGCGCAACTTGATTTCTCTGTGCAACCCACGCGAGATGTCATCAAAAGTAATTTAAATCAAATATGCCGACTGAATAAATCCATACGAAGTTCTACCTTAAATTTTAATTTAACATTTCGATATTATTCGGCGTCCGTTGCAGCTATTTGTAGCGTACACTCGCGGGTGCACTAATAACGCTTCCACGTGTAACTGGACAATATATATATCATTGGTGTATGTTTTTGAATGATGCTTAATTAATATTTATGTGTCATTCATAAATGTAGGTACACCAGTAATATGTAAAGTAAAGATTCTTTAAGCATCATCATCTGCCTAGCCTTTTCATCTGGGGTCAGCTTCCAGTCTAACCGGATGCAGTTGTGTACCAGTATTTTACATGAAGCGACTGCCTATCTGACCTCCACAACCCAGTTACTGAGTAATACGATACCCCATGGTAAGACTGGTTGCCAGACTTTCGGACTTCTGACGTCACGTAATGACTGTCTAAGATGTACGAAAGACAGCCGGGACCAACGGCTTAACGTGCTTTCCGAGGCACGAAAGGGTCTTGGTATGTAAAGATAGTCACCCCTCTACGGACCAACCGCGGCAAGCGTAGCTTAACCTGAACGATCAACTCGTGCGGCTGTTATTACTTAGCCACAAGCCCTTCTAAAGTAAAGATTCTTTAAGCATCCTTCATACCTAACTATACATCAGTAATATGTAAAGTTCAGCTACACGAGGAGGCTATTTCATATTTTACGATTTTGGTAAATAGTATAATTATTTCAGACGTTATTTCGTTATTAGCGTCTAGTCACGGATTGTAAAATAAAGCCTTAATGACAGTTTATTTTTACAAAACTCAGTGATATTATTGTTTTATACGTGTAGCTTACAATGTACAACCCATGTGAAATGTCCTCAAAAAGTTTAAATCAAATATGCAAGTGGAATAAATCCGGATCGGTTCGATATAATTCGTCGTCCGTTGCAGATATTTATAAGGATTACACGTGGGAGCACTAAAATAGCTTCCACGGGTAACTGGTCTCTACATATTACTTGACGTATATCTGTGAATGATGTTAAAAGTAAAGGGATATTTAAAGATGTTTACTTGCTAGCATATTGCAAATAATTTAATTGTTTTGTGATTCGTAATGTTCATTACTACTACTATTTTATAGAATAAGTTTGAAGAATCAAACTAAAGAATAGACCAAAGAATAGAATCAAGTTGGTCTTACTTAACAGAGACATTCTTTATTATTTTTAGGGTTCCGCACCTCAAAAGGAAAAAGCGGAACCCTTATAGGATCACTTTGTTGTCCGTCCGTCCGTCCGTCCGTCCGTCCGTCTGTCAAGACCCTTTTTCTCAGGAACGCGTGAAGGTATCAAGCTAAAATTTATATCAAATACTTAAGTCTACTGTCCCTTAGAGCTGTGAAAAAATCAAACCTCTAAGCTAACGCAATCAAAAGATATAGCCGTTTATGCTGAAAATTTCCGCAAATTTTCGAAACTGGCAAGGGAATCAAAACCTAAAGGGTACTTCCAGTCGATCTAGAATTTTGAAATTTGGTACGAAGCAACGTCTTACAGCACAGATAAAGGAAAAATTGCGAAAACCGCAAATTTTTTCTTACATCATATAATAAAAATATTTAAAAAAAAAATACTTTATACCTACAGGTTTATACGGAACCCTCGGTGCGCGAGTCCGATTCGCACTTGGCCGGTTTTTTTAGTATGTTGTGCCACTTCTTTTTAGTTAAAACAGAAGGGGTGTAGGACGGGTGTTTTGGGTAAAAGTTTATGTAATTGTGACGATCAAATCGTACTGATTCTAAGCCTAGTTTTGATAAATGACTTTTCTTTTTGCTGCTTCAAAATATACAGGGTGGCAGGGACATCGACACGTAACCGTTGCCATGAATTCAGCACATGGTTCTAGACGGGTATCTACGATCAGTAATTTTACGTTTATAAAAAAAATCTTCTATTTCATAGTATAATTAAATGTACGAAATAGACGAACGGATTTTTTTTGGATAAATGATTTCAAAGTTGTAGTCGTGTGTCATTTTCGTGGTTTTCGAGCGTGCTGACGCTTATAGTGACGATAAAATGAAAAGGTGAGGGCAGTACACCTTTTCTAACATTTCGCCATTGGTAGGTATCGTTGCATGGTTGGGCGCTGAATTCAGTAGCGAGGTCAAAGTGAAAATCTAAGATAGTGGTTGAAAATATTTTCAAATGTTTTATCACTGGTGTCGTTATGATGGTTTCCGAAGGTGCAGGCGATAGTGTGGTCAAAATGAAAATCCAAAATGGCGGTAACGAAACATTTCGAATTTTCCATCAAGTGAATTGTTTTATGGTTTTCAATGGCGCTGAAATCAAAAGTGAAGTCAAAAAAATCTAAAATATCCTCAAAAACCAAGAAAACTATTTCTCCCGTGCTTGAGAGAAAAATAAGTCATGGAGGCGGAACGCTTTTTTGTTTTCTTGTTGATTTCTACCAGGTTACTCCTTTCGCACAAGACGCGTTAGAGAACCTCGTTCTAAATATTTTTAAATTTTCACATGACCATGACTAAGTTTTGAGGTAAAATAAAACATCATTTTAGGCCAATTAAATTTGGATAAAAAACCGAAAAAACATTTTTAGAACAAGCTTTAAATGTAAATTACTAATTTTGTGTCGGCACCAAACAAGCGTAAAGGCGCCAAATAATATAATGACAGCTTGATTGATCAGCAGCTTTGATTTTTTGTTGGGCCCTGACTTAAAATTAATAATTTATATCAATTTAGGGGCTTAGTTAGACTTAACGGTTTCTTTTCACTTTCAGTTTTTGAAAGCATGACACGATAATCTCACTGAAAAATACTATCTAACCATTTTAATTAACACAAGGTTCTCAAATGCTAGGAAGTGCTTTAAAATTAAATACTAATTTGTAACCGCAAACGAACGGACCAAACAAACTAAATAATACCTTGGAAAATGTCAAGGAACAAAAAATAAATTATTATCGCTTCGGTAAGCGAGCACACATGGCGCACTAATAGCAGCGCAGTGTGTCAGTTTACTTTAGCTTTATTTTTTGAGCTGAGTATGGCATCAATGGACCCGAAATCGATCACGGTACAAAAATAAAAATAATAGGAAACCAACTACACGGCACCCACTCATTGTAATAGTTCTTGTATCGTAATTTTTGTGTGCACATATGCGAACGAATCGCGTCATCGTATGTGCACACATACGAGGGGTAATTCCCGCAGGTATTTTTAAAAACGGTCGCATTATAATCTGTCTCAATCAACTCAGCCTATCGCAGTCCACTGCTAGACATAACCCTCTCCCATGTTGCGCCACAACACCCTGTTCTCCACCTTCCGCATCCAGTATGGCCCAGCCACTTTCCTAAGGTCGTCAGTCCATCTAGCTGAAGGGCGTCACACACTTATAATCTGTCTGAATCATTCAAAGTAATATACCTCTTATTTTTTTCTAAATACAATTTATTTTCGTAAACCCAATGAGCTATGGACCAAAATAATCATTACGTAGAGCCCTGATACAGCCAGAAAACGTCGCAGCAGACCTCGTAGATGGCTGAACGAGCTGGAGAAAGCACACGAATAGTGGTGTAATTTAGCCCTGGATGGAATGAGCTAAAAGTCATAGGGACAGGCTTTTTCCCAGCTGTGGGATACAAGCTAAGATCAGATAGATTACGACTAGATTCTGGAACGTGGATAGTTAATACTTTTTATGTAAGTTTCAGCGTTCAAAAAAGGTTTAGTGTTTGGAGGCTCCAAACACTCAACCTTTTTCCTCCCTTTGAAGGAAACAATGCCTATGTTTGGAGACTCCGCTCTTCTATTCTATAGCATAATTTCTTAGAGTGGATTTTACTAATGAAACTTAACTTTTCTGAAAAGCGATTTAGATGTGCTCTCAGTTCCCTTGAAAGGAGATGGCTAAATGAGTACCCTTTTTTTTTGTTTTTTTTTTTTTTTTTTGGATGGGAAATCATCAAATGACTTCTCCCGCTCTGGGCGGAGTGGGAGGGCTGTCAGACTTTTACTGACTAAAACCCACCCGTGTTCCTTCAGTTGCCCATGTGCCAGAGTCACGGTATCTCTTTCGAACAATCTCGTGACCCTGGCAGGAAATGAGTACCCTCAGTTTGTATTGGAACCTCACATTAACTCGTAATATTTAAATATTCATTTATGAATTATTTAGTGTTTAGTAATTTCTAAGAACTTTCGTGAACTGTTTAGCATAAAAAAAAGCATCTTAATTGCTTTTTAAGCTTTTCCATTGATCTGTCAAGGGGAAATATATAGTACTGCAAGTTAGGGAGGGGTCATAGCGGTTTTTCAGAATGTCAAATTGAAAATGTACTTATATCGATTTTTGATAACTGCTATCAAAACGATTTATTGTCTGAAACTAAGAACTGGCAATCAGAGTTTTTGGCGGAAATCGACGGCGTTCAATTCGGTGCCCTGTTTAGTTGCTTGTTATTGTGTTTTCAGCAGGTTTTGTTTCGGAAAATAAGGTTGTTTTTAAAGTCTCCGTTCATTCGGAATGTGCTCCTTCTTGTAATCTGACTATCTATATTATTTCGAAAAATATTAATTAACAATAGTAATAGTGGACGAAAAAACAGAGTTTTTTTTTTTTCAACTCTTTCGATTATTTGATCGATTCTTCTACACATGAAGTTCAATCCCATCTCTATCATAAAAATCAAACTTCAGATGTCAAACGTCGTTTGAACGCTTTGCCGTTTGCTTGTTCGTTGTGTTTTTTTATTTTAGATTTTCACTGACCCAGGCTTGTTTATTAGACTTATTTTGTGTACTCACCTACCTACTGACCTCTTGCTACCTACTCTACATGGTCTTGACTTCAATAAATTCAGCCTGTTGGTCTAGTGGTTAGTGACCCTGACTGCTATGCCGGAGGTCGTGGGTTCGATTCCCACCCAGGACAAATGTTTGTGTGATGAGCACGATCATTTGTTCTGTGTCTGGGTGTAATTTATCTATAATATGTATGTATTTAGAAATATATAAGTATGTTTATCAGTTGTCTAGTACCCATAACACAAGCTCTGCTTAGCTTGGGACTAGATGGCGTTGTGTGATAGTTGTGGAATATTATTATTATTATTATTATTTTCATATATATATTTATATATCTCGGGATCCTAGGATCCCGGTCTTTTAGAAGGCGTACGAGGGGCCGAAGCCAACTCGCAGAGGCCCCTTAGAAAATTTAAATGAAGTGAGGCACTAACCGACGGTTATCCCCGTATGCACTGTGTAAGTGCACCCAAGGACAACCTCCGGTTGTTGTTGGACTATTGCAGGATATGGAAACCAAGATGTTGGACTATGTATTTGACTGGCTAAAATGGACTGGTTACCAAGAACTATGGAAGGTCTATGGCCCCTGCCGCATCAATGTTTGTATTTACACGGATTAAATGGCAGGGGGTGACTTGCACACTCAATAATGGGCCCCCGGAAACCGTCGCTGGCACATAGTGACGCAGCGACAAGGGGGCAACACTTCCTGAGGTGCTTGAGAAGTGGAGAGGTATTCCACGGCTTTCAGAACAATCCCAGAGCCCGGAAGATGGTTAATATCCCTACGAGCACTTACTGGAATACTTCCTTTCCCCGAGCACGTTTGCTCTTGCGAATCTCCACTCAAGCCGGCCAATAAAGGCAAGAATGAGGTGGGAGCTCTGAACCTCTTCATTGTTCACTCCAGCCGGCCAATAAAGGCAAGCCAGAGATGAGGAACAAGAATTCTCCCGGGAGATAGGGTCCGTGGGGTCGCTACTGCCCAACAGCACGCCACATGCTGCCCTGCGGGTTTATTATTATTATTATTATAAACTGCGGTAATTCAGAAGCTACGGGTGATGTTCGTTTATTTGGCCATACAATGGTGCATAAATTGTGGCCATTCTGTGAGAAGTATACAACGCCATGCAGTGGAAAGAAACGATTCAGTGATGCAGAATTTATCAACGTCACATCCAGTTTTCTATCAGGTAAATAAAATGATGTTTATTCCCAGTGTTTTATTTTATTGTTATATCACCTTCCTCTTCAGATATTCAGTTTCTCCATAAGGGCTCAGGGCTGTCCCTGGACCCGGTCAGTAGGTCGTCTTCAGTTCTCCTTAGATATTAAGTATAATGGTGAACCATAAATACTCTAAATTAACTTTTCCAGGCCATGAATTATGAGTGTCATCCCTGTTGGAAGAGATATCAAAGGCAGACAAATCAATATCAAAATCGGGTAAATCTGCCTGGACCTGGATCTGACCTGAACCAGCACCTAGACCTGTATCAGAACAGAAATTAAACCTACCAAATGAAAATGGGCTGCAAACACCTCTAGACACTGTGTGTTTGAGGCATTAAAGAAGATTCATAGATTAAAGAACAAATAAATAAATCATATTTTTCTTGCGTTATTTCAATATATTATATGTCCTTGGTTACACACTGCGTTCGTTATCTAGTTTAGGCAGGTTTTATTAACTACCAAGCAGCAACGCGTGCAAGAAAAGCACTCAGGCGGCAGGATTTTTAGGGTTCCGCACCTCAAAAGGAAAAAGCGGAACCCTTATAGGATCACTTTGTTGTCCGTCCGTCCGTCTGTCAAGACCCTTTTTCTCAGGAACGCGTGGAAGTATCAAGCTGAAATTTATATCAAATACTCAAGTCTGCTGTCCCTTGGAGCTGTGAAAAAATCAAACCTCTAAGCTAACGCAATCAAAAGATATAGCCGTTTATGCCGCAAATTTCAGCAAATTTTCGAAACTCGCAAGGGAATCAAAACCTATAGGGTACTTCCAGTCGATCTAGAATTTTGAAATTTGGTACGAAGCAACGTCTTATAGCACAGATAAAGGAAAAATTGCGAAAACTGTAAATTTTTAGTTACATCATGTAATAAAAATATTTTAAAAAATTTAAAACTTTATACCTAGAGGTTTGTACGGCACCCTCGGTGCGCGAGTCCGACTCGCACTTGGCCGGTTTTTCTAAATTGATTTACATTGGTAAATAAACAACGAATAAAAACCAACCTACCTACTATTACTAGTGAAAACCCTATTAAAATATGTTTGTTAATACATCCGTACAGATACACTGACAAAAAACGCACCAGGGGGACTTAGATTAGTTAGATTAAAATAATGTATAATACCTAGTAGAATTGTTTACCTACCTCAAACACAAAAATTCTACACTTGTTTGGGTCAGTTAATATTAATCCTTATTTTCAAACATGCTCATCATTTCAGTCACTTATTTATTTTTTCTGTGAAAACTGTCTTTGTTTCAACTCGGGATAAGAAGTTTAGTTTTTACAAGGGTATAATATGTACTGAAATACACGCGAGCGGGAGTGGTTTTCACGCAGATTGTAGAAAACGTTTTTAGTGCAATTACCTCTTTGTTGACATTTACTTAAGTACCACCGTGCGCAATCGGAATGGGGCGCTAGTCAAAAAAACAATTATTAATACAATCTTATCAAATCAGCAATCAATCAATACAGCAGATGCAGATACATACGTAAAAGTTCATAACAATGTCATCTGTTTGCAGTTTCTGTACCTATTGACGTAGGAGTTACGCGATAGCGATTTTATTTTTACGATTGTAAAGATATGAAAAGTTCCTGAAACAGTTTTTATATGAAATACTAATATTCAACTATTCAGCTTTACGTATCGCTAGGTACCATATTTATTCATTACCAGGATGTCGCCTATACTTCAATTTAGCCATGTCCTACTCTTAATCTAGTTGCAAATCTAGTCATTAAAATATGAAAAAAACAATGTTTTCTCGGGAAGTGGCTTGGTCTTGAACTGAGGTTTATTTCTGCTGTTTTCATTTATATCAACAAGAGTTCTGAATAGTCGAAATCAAAACCAGTGCATTGCCAATTGTCTCAAAAAAATACTGAGTTATATATGTTAACTGTTTTTAATGTGTTTATTAAATATATGTTATTCTAAGCCTTTTACCGCAAGATTTAGAAAACAGTCGTGAGGTCGATTAATCAAAACCAAATCATAAAAAGATAAAAGTAACCCATTTATTTAATCAAAATTGAATCAAATTATCTTTCATATAATAAACGACGTAAAGGTACCGTGTAGGTGCCGGACGTAAAGAATAGCATCACCCCATTTCTTCCCGTGGGTGTCGTAAGAGGCGACTAAGGGATATACTAGAGAATGGGCAGCAGCGTTCTCTATGCATTTTACCAACATACTGCGATCGCCAACCCGCCTGCCAAGCGTGGCGATTATGGCAAAGCCCCCCAAATTGGGGGAGGCCTAAGTCCAGCAGTGGACGTCTTGCGGCTGAAATGATGATCTTTCATATAGGACATTAAACTAATCGGTATTTTAACTGCAAAAACACGTCTTATAAAATCTCATAAATCAGCATAATTCGAAAAATGTCGTTAACGGCCTCTTAAACGCTACAAGCAAACATAGTTTTAGTGTCTGGCATTAATGAAACAATGACAGCCCTCCTTTTTCCGTAATAAGTCTGAATATTGTAGCGCATTTTTATGTTTTTATAAGACTGAACAATGTAAATTTTTCTTACGGAAAGTAGATTACTAATATTTACGAGGACTCTGCATTTTTTATTTTTAAAGTACGCTCGCTTTATCAGAGCTCGTTGGGCTTGCTCCACTTCTATAATAGTATTTTATGAAACTGTTGCATAACGAGGGGTATTAAAACATGAGTATGTGTTTAAAACCTAGCCGCAGGAGATTTTCAACAGTATCACACGAGTGTTTTATTATCTATATAAGTGCAGTTTCATAATACTTTATCTACTCTCATACATTGGGATTGACCATAAAAGATCAACGTTAAAAGAGTAAGAAAAAGTTTTGTGATGGTATAAAATGGCACGCCCCGCAATGCGTTCCATTAGAAAAAAAATATTGTAAACTCCTTGGTAATATTAACTTCCTGAATTTGCCCTGTATTATTTTATTTAAAAATAACATGATTAATAAAAAAATTTGTCACAGAAAAGTCTTATACTAAGATTCTGCTTTTAAATTTCGGTATTGTGTTTATAAAGTACGTCAGTATAAACTCATTTTGAAGTTTATAAATTCGTATCTTACGATATGAGAGCAGATTAAATTCGTTTTCCTGCACTTTCCCAAAAAGGGATGCAATATAGTAAGACAGACTGCACCAAAACCATTTAGATCTCATTAAGAAGATTTCATGACGGGTCTGTTTAACTAGTCGAAGTTTTTGACGAAGTTTTTAAAAGATACAGCTTAATCTCCCAACTCTATTTGAGACGTGTTCACGATGTAGATACTAGAACAAACGCTTATCAATTATATTATCATGCCTAGTTATTAAGTATCTGTTAGTTGCTTAATACATTGAAAATGTAATGTTCTATTACTAGCATTTCCACATGGGCGTTTTATTAAGATCCTCAATTGGTTTGACTACTTTTGTTAATAATAAAGACTTTTAAAGCATCAAAAACCAATTATGTACAATGCATTTTTGGATATAATAAAGTGAGCTGGTTCTTATTGGCTACTTGTGCCATACCCATCTTAGTTTTAAGTTTCACATTTTCCCAGGAGTTGGTAGAGAACAGGACAGTGATCACAATATTAGATGTATCAACGATATGGTGCTTCTCATTCCACCTATAGATGTGTTGAAGAAGTTGTTATCGACCGAAGTTTGTAACTCGTACAAGAGTGAGCTTCTTGTATTTAAAGCACCTAAGCAGTAGCCGCGCAGTGTTCCACCCATAAAACTTAACAGTGTAGGACTAAAGGTTGTTTATAGTTTTAGGAACCTTCGCAACATTGCGAGGGTACGAGCCACCTAAAACTAAGTAGACATAGAAAGGGAGCGCAGGCCATGGTCTGTAAGGAGCAATATGCTTGCATGTAGGTCCGCTCATTGTAGTACCTACAGACGACAAAATAACTCTTTTTATGGCATTCTCTCAATCGTTTTAAACGAGTGACCTGTGAGTGACATACACGCGTCAAGCCTACAGCGTCCAGCGTGTGCAATTTAATACCGATTTTACGAAGCTGTTGGGACACCATGGCGTTGTAGCGCTTCATAAATGTTTACGGAGGCCTGCACAGATATTTTCCATGCCATCATGCAAAACGCTTCCATACTACGGCGCTTGCTAGGCTAAATTATCTAAATTATAACTACAGTTAGAATACAATCTATCTCGCGAGATTATAAAGTACCGAAAAATTGTGAACTGCCAAAACCTTTTACAATTTTACGCAATATTTTTCGATAGATTATACTCTGTCCATAGCAAAGCGACAAATTGTGAACCGGTATCAAATTTACATGCGACGGATCGCATCTTGCGCTAATCCTAAATAGCCAAGTAACTGCCATCAGCTTGGAAGTAGCGCTCGCTAGTCTCAAATAATGTGTTAAATTGTAAGCAAGTAGAAGACAGTGACAACAGCATTCTAAAAATGATCGTCACTAGCTAGAGCGGAATGTCCTTTCCAAGAATACTGGGTGGCGACTAGGACTAAATAAGGGCTTATGTTTAACTTACCAGCAGATATAGTAACTTATAACAGACAAAAATAGTAAATGATCACCAAAATTAAACCCGCATTTTAATGTAAAATTATAACCAAAGTTTTAACATCTCGATATTCTATTTAAGCAAAATGACTCCAAATAAATCATTGTTAATCCAAAAGTAGTAAATGATCACCAAAATTAAACCAGCATTTCAATGTAAAACTATCACCAAAGTTTTTATATCTTGCTATCCTATTTAAGCAAACTGACTCCAAAAAAATCATTGTTAACCCAAAAATAGTTAATGAACACCAAATTATTAAGGACGCTATAACATTTTTCTACAAATATCGGTGGTTTTCCAGTACCAATTACATCAAGAGGAATCACAACTGCGATAATTTATTCATCTCCATTATGGTACCATAAAAAATTATAATATTACAATATTTTCACAAAAATACGATTTCCCCACCGCAATAATCGAAGAAAATGAAAAATAATGGGGTCTGGAAAGGTACCTGTATAGTGAGATCAACTGCATATTTTAACTTCAAAATGACAACAAATTGTGGCTAGTATAATCTTCTACGTTTTGCCTAAATATTTTGTAATTAAATACATAACTTTTTTATTTATGAGAAAAATAAAGAACGTTCTCAACTTTCTCCATACATTTTAAACTCGCGGCTTCTCATTCCGCGCTCAGACGCGCCCTAGGAAGCACGGGCTTATCGCTTTTTTGTACAAAATAAATACGATCAAAATAATAATAAAGTGAGTGCCGTGCTGTATACTGTGGTTGAAAAATGTTGATACTTTTCGGACCAAAACTATGAGTACCAAACTTATTATCAGAACTTGATTTAGAAATAAATAACTCAAATTCTATTGGGATTATTGAGGTAGGGTAATTATGACTATGTATTCATGTATGTGTGTGTGCATGTTTTTTTTTTTTGTGTGTTTTCATTTTTTCGTTTTTATCTATAATATACAGTATGTATTTAGAAATATATAAGTATGTTTATCAGTTGTCTGGTTACCATAGTACAGGCTCTGCCTAGTTTGGGATCAGATAACGTTGTGTTGGTTGTCGTAAGATATTATTATTATTATTTTTTTTTTTCAAGAATTCAAAATGGCGGATAATTATTCAATAAAAAGTTATATTTTCAACGTGGTAATTAAATTATGCAAGTGTCGTCCATTTTTGGAACGAAATTCTTTAATGTAGCTTGCGGTAGGGGTAAACAAGGGTGCTGAATCTGATTCAAAATCAAAAATGGTGGTTACGAAAATTTTCAAAATTTTCATCATGGGTGTCGTTTTCAAGATTTTCGAAGGTGCTGAAGCCGAAAACTCCATACAAATTACATTTGGAGCCAAAAAAAGGCGACCCCACAAGTTTTTCATTCAAAACGACGAATAACTATTATATTTTTTATTATATTAACTATTATACTATAAATAACACTTTTTATTTAAAAAATTAAAATTTTTTAAATAAAAAGTGGGCATAGCTATCAAATTTGGATAATTTTAGGATAGTTATTACGAATGATTCATCCAAATTTAATCCAAATACGGCGGGTATTGTTTTTTTATAAAAAGATCTTTATCCATATTGGGGGTAGGGGTTATAATAGGTTGGGGAAAAATTTTCTTCGCATTTTTTAAGAAAATTCAAAACATTTTTTAATAAAGTTTATTTACATTTAACTAAAGTATGTAGGTACCATTTTGTTCGATAACTTTTTGCCATCTTGTAGGTAGGGACATGATCCCATTGCTATAGAAATTTTGGGACTTCTGGTCAAAATACCGCGACAAGTGGTTTTGGCAGTCCTCTCGTGATGTTAACCTGACACTGCCTAAAGAATTCTGAAGAGACCGAAACAGGTGGAAATCTGAAGGTGCAAGGTTCAGGACTATACGGCGGATGCATTAACACCTCCCAGTCAAAGTCTCTTCATTTTTGTTGGGTGGCTAAAGATGTGTGAGGTCTAGCGTTATCATGATGAAAAACCACACCCCTTCTGTTGATTAATTCCGGCCGCTTTCTCTCAACTTCTTGCTTTAATCTCATCAGTTGTTCGCAGTAGAGTTCAGAATCGATGGTCCTGCCTGGTGGTAACAGCTCATAATGAATAATGCCCTTCCAATCCCACCATACACACAGCATCACCTTGTTGCGAGTTAACCCGGGTTTCGCCACAGTCTGTGAAGCCTGACCGGCCTTTGACCACGACCTTTTTCGCACGTTCTTGTCATACGTGATCCACTTTTCATCACCAGTTATCAGCTTCTTCAAAAATGGTTCGATTTCATTACGTCGTAATAAAGAATCACAAATAAGTACACGGTTCATTAGGTTTCTTTTAGTGAGCTCGTGAGGTACCCAAATGTCGAGCTTTTTTGTGTACCCAGTTTTTTCCAAATGCGCCAAAACTGTTTTGTGGTCAATTTCCAGTTCTTCAGCTACGTCGTAACTACTGGTATGCCGATCTTGCTCCACTTTTTCAAAAATGGCATCCATTTTATCCGTAATAGGGCGACCAGAGCAACGTGCATCTTTGACATCAAAATTTTCGGATTGAAAACGCTTAAACCAAATTTGTTCTACTCTCACAGACACTACACTAGGTCCATAAACATCGCAATTTTTTTTCGCGGCTTGCGTTGCTTTTTACCTTTTTTGTAGTAAAATTTTAAAATGTATCGAATTTCTTCATTAGATTCACTCATCTTGACGGTACGAAAAACAAATGAAAATCACACATTTTCCTAATTTGAATTTGGAATTATGTTCTTTAAAATTTAAACTTTCAATGATACCAAAACCAGCCAGATACAAATAGTATAGCCAAAGAGATTTTATTACAAGTTCATACATACTATAATGCGAAAAGACTTTTTCCCCAACCTAATAAAATCTTAGATTTTTAATTTAAAATGGCGGATGTACTGTTATGATGAAATGTCGACATGGGTATCAATTTTGGGGGTTTTGCTAGTATGTAGTCACAATATTTAACGTAACTTTAATTATTTACATAAATAAAAAATTCTGAATACGCGCTGCAATCTCAAAGGAGAGGGTCGCGCGTCACACAATTTTTGCTTAGTTTTCTTTAAGGAATATCCTGTATATTTTCAACGATTACAACGATATTCTACGATCACCATCAGTTATATTTGTTTATTATCCAAAAATATTGTTAAAGTATTTTATTGTTACACCTCGTTTTTTTTTAATTGTCAAATTATACGTTACCCCAAAAATATTGATGATCATGGTAGTAAAAGTTATTTACTGTCACTAAATTCAGATAGTAAAGTTACTTTACTACAAATTTTACTCAACAGTGCTAGTAAAATAAAATAAATAATACCTTCGAGTATCAAGATTAGTTAACTAATGTTTAAAATCGAGCAGACAATGGTTTCAATGTGTGCGTGCGCGTAATGTTGTTGTGTGGCTACTCAGATACCTAAACTTGAGCGATTCAAAAATGTTATAGCGTCCTTAAGAGTGTACTACGTGAGCTCGACAAATGGATGTGCGAATAACGCTTGTGCGACAAAACTGTACTGCAACTCACCATAGTTTGAATGCACGCTTGTGCGACACACTGAATCTAGTCGTTTCAAGCACTCGCCGGCCGCTGCCGCGGCACCGCTCGCTTCGCTCGCTCGGCTCGTGCATAGGAGGTCACAGTTTTAACCTAACCTAACCTAGTGAGCTTGAGTGTGTCGCACAAGTGTTATTCGCACATTCATTTGTCGAGCTCACGTAGTACACCCAATTATTAAGATTTGGTGATCATTTACTACATTTGGTGTTCGAATACATTTTGAAGTGCAGTCGTGACTAAAATAGCTAGTACTATGTAATTTTATACTTTATTTTTCTGGTGTCAAGTATATATTTTTGGTAAAAGAACTAAGGGTATCAAAGCATTTTATGGTTGTCATTATATTTAATCCCCTAAATAAGTAACTAATTATGTGAAAACTAACAATATTAATCCACCGTATAAGAACTATTGTTACTAAAACCAAAATACTAACAAAAATATAGACCATAGTCTGAAATATCGTTTAATTTAATTGGCGTAAATCTACAATCGTTAACGCTAGTCGAAAACTAATCAAATGTATGGGAATGAAATCATCTCAACGTTAAGGCGAGGTTGCAGTACTTTTTAACTTTTTTAAACCTCTGTAAATCTAGCAAAATGGCTAGTTTCCGTAAAAAAATATTTAATAATTAATATTTAGGAAAATTGAACATATTTTTAAGCGCTGTGTGAAGATAGAAACGTGAATTAAAACAATTAGCTCGATAAAAAATAATCATAAAGATGACACTAAATCGCCATTTAAAACGTGTACCTTGAAGAGATTCCATCATTAAACCATGTAAAACTTATACCAAAAGATAGGTTTTATTGTTTTTTAGGGCATGGTGAGAAAATATTTTATAATTTCCTTATCATTTTGTCTCCACGAAACAATTATACTTACACAAAATCTAGCAGCTCAAGCGCTCGCAACGACCGGCCAGTGTTCGCCGAAACGTCTTCAACTACAAGAGGGCCTTAAGTCACGTGGTTAGAACAAACGAATAGAAAATTCGTAGCCAAGTTCACATCGTTCAAAATGATAAAATGAATTGTTACCGTTTCTACAATGTTCAACGCTACATCCTTTGTTATAATGTCGTTTATCTAAAGACATCGTAGAACGAACGGCCGACTCAGGCGCGTCAACATAGCTACCAACTTATCGTTTTCTACAATTGCTGACACCGAGGCGTTACCAATTGGAGAACGGAATTCGACACGAAACGGTTGTAACTTGGCTGGGGGGGCAGGTAAGCATACGTTAGAAGATGTTTACCTGTCCGGCTTTTGTACCGAACTTAGGTACATACCGTGAATAGAGTCCCAAGCGCTACAAAGGGTTACTAAGGCGCTCTCAGACCATTGTCTTCAATTTGGTCACTCATTATTCCCCAGACACTGAGGTTAAATGTTTTAGTTATTTACATCATAGGAATATGGCCGTCAGACTCTTGGTTTATGACGCATCTTTACATAATATTAAAAAAAAATGTCGTATTACACATTTGTACGCTTAGATCTTTTAAACTACGGAACGGATTTTAATCCGGTTTTTATCCATACAGTAATTCAAGAGGAAGGTTTATATGTACCTATAATACGTAAAAGACGCTGGCAAAAGCTAGCATACTTATATGTACTTATTTTAAGACATGTTTGTGGTTTTTATGCAACGCCAGATAAGAGCATCGATTATTTATAAAGCGGGGACTTGTTGAGTAAAGTTGTTAGTAATGGATAAAGCGGGAGGAAACACCCGGGTGTTTCCATTGCGTGGATCGTCTGGAGGACACGGTGGAGGTGTGCCCTGCCTGGGCGGAGTACCGCCGTGTCCTCGTGGAGGTGTGCCCTGCCTGGGCGGAGTACCGCCGTGTCCTCGTGGAGGCGATCGGTGGCGGCGACCTCTTGCGTTCGGCCCTGGTGCGAGCCATGGTACGGAGCGAGAGGGCATGGAAAGTCGTCACCTCCTTCTGCAAAGCAGTAATGCTCGCGAAGGAGGAGGCGGGGGGCGTGAGGGAGTGGCAGTCTCTGCGCCCTCACGTCCCTAGCTGCCACAGGAGGAGACGACCCGGGCGTCGGGAGTCGATTGCGGACTCCCGGCCACTGCAGGCGCGAGCTTGTGGGCAGCGAGCATTGGGTAGCTCTCCGCCCGGTAAGGACCAGGCTCGGGTCGACGGCGCGTTGCGTTGTGTTCCACACGAGCCTCAAAGAGATGTCAGCAGTACTAAGTAAGCCTGCCAGGGTCGCGAGATCTGTTCGAAAGAATTACCGTGGCCCTGGCATATGGGCAACTGAAGGAACACGGGTGGGCTTTAGTCAGTAAACTGACACGCCCCTCCGCTCCACTCTAGAGCAGGAGACGTCATTTAAAGACTTCCCACCCACAAAAAAAAAACAAAAGTTGTTAGTAATTAATGCTGATCTACTTTTTAGAGGTAATTTCCACCTTTTTAGGTGAGGTAACTAGCAACATTTCTACAACATGAAATGGTAATAAATTCAGGGATATGGTATGAATTTAAATGTACGTATGATTTAGTTAAAAAAACATATTTTTTTTGTGATTCTGTAAAGAAGAGAGGGTAAAATAAATACATCCCCGATTTTAAAATTCACATGACTATTAAATTAAAGATTAGGTGTTTGTAGCTAAGTAGTAACAGCCGCACGGGTCGATCGATAAAGTTAAGCTACACTTGTCGCGACTCGTCCGTGATTACGAGTCATGCGATCTTTACTTACCAAGACTCTTCCGTGGCCCAGATAGCACAATAAGCCGTTACGGGTCCACAGATGCCCCGAAAGTCTGACAATCAGTTTTTACCAAAGAGTCTCGTATTACCCAGTAACTGGGTGGACGTCCGATAGGTAGTCGCTTCATGTAAAATACTGGTATTCAGCTGCATCCGGGCAGACTGGAAGCCAACCCCAATATATTTCAGAAAAGGTACAATCAGAAGGTCGAAGAGGTCGATGAAATATATATTTCATTTAAATTGGTCAACCAGCTTGGAAGTTTTCACAATTTGAAGTTACTAGTGGTCGCCCAGTAAACAAAATTCGACCATAATTAAAAAAATAATTATTTTCTGGACTCCTTGTCCATTTAAACTTTAGAATTCTTACACACGAGCAGCATGTTGCCAACGGCAAAGGTAACTGCCATCGATACGTGTCGACGGCAGCCGGTAACATGCCTTCGTCAAAGATCAGTGTCATCATAGCGCATCAACGGTTGCAGTTACCTGCCGTTAGCAACATGTCGCTCATATAAGAGCTCTTAACTGTGGCATATTTCACTAACCGACAAATAACAAATGAGTAGCCTAGTTTAACACAGACCCATTGAGCCGGGATTGAGTAGCGTCGTCGAAGAGTCACAGAAACATTATTTTTTATTGTTATAGATACGGCTGTAAGTAATGCGCAACAAATCAAGACTTTCAAAACAACTGAACTCCACTAGCTACTAAAGTTTTAAAGCCTTTGTAATCGGTGGATAATTTTGGCCAGTTAGGAAATTAATATGAAACTTCATTGGAGTGCATAACACCAATTTGAAATTCGGTTAACTTACCGCTCAAACTACTGACAGACTATAAGCTCGGTTTCTGGAGCGAAAATCAACGCAGTAATTGGCTTACTCAATATTAAGCGCGTGTAAACTGCTGCGATCGTTTGACAGAATTAAGGGCAGCCAATTGCATCACTTGATTTACGTTTAATTTTGGCGCGTAGATTAATTTCGTTTCGGAAATCGGGTGTAACACTGAAAGATTTGAAAATAAAAAAAGAGAATGGTGTAGAAGATTGCTATTATTTTATTGCTTTTCGAAGTAGTCTCCGTTCCATGCTATGCACCATCGCATGCGATGGAACCATTCCTGACCATCCTGACCTGACTTCCATTTTGACCCCTGTAACACAGGTTTTTCCTAGCATAGGGGTCATTGCTCATTTATTTTGTACCTGGCTATTTGCACATAGATTAAGTGTCACCCTGTATTCGTGTACTTTATGTCAAATAAATTCTATTCTATTCTATTCTATTCTATTCACTGAAGCAATGGGCCCAACTCTGTTTTAGAGATCTCTTCAACGCCTTTTTCAAACGCAACCACGACTTCTACAGGGTTAATAAAACTAATTCTTCTAAGTTTATCGTTATAAGTCACAAGGTGCCAGGTCGGTACTGTAAAGAAAACGACTCACTAACTCCACACCTTCGATAGAAAAATATTCGATAGTCCGTCAGGCAAAGTGAGCTGGAGCATTGTAGTAGTGGAGGACGATCCTGCTTCTTGGGCGCTATTATCTAACATTTTCCAAGCCAGTTGGTAAACAATGACAGTCCTTTTGTCTAGGACAAAAGGTGTGAAATGACCCGTCATCAGTCAAAAGAATGAGGCAATCATCCTTTTCCCTAAACTTCTGCCCTTCTTTACTTTTGTCGGCAAATTCGAATGGAAACATCCATTGTGCATTGCTTTTAGTTTTGGGTTGTTAACAAAATATACAGCATGCAGATATCTCCATTTTACTTTTCAAGCATTGTGCGGTACCAATCTAAACGATGGCGTGTTTAATCTGCCGTCAAAATGTGAGGTATCTAGTAAGTACAAAGGTTTCTGTCGCCTAAATCTTCATTTAAGACTTTTTGTACTGGACTCATACCAATATACAATATTCCCTTCTATTAGCCACACAGCACTCACGTTATCTACAGTAGTCGCCGTAGACGATCGTCCTTCTTGCGAATCAGCAGTGAGTATGCTTCGACCACATTAAAAGTGATTTAACATGTTATAAACAGTGGCACGGGTTGGGGCTTCGTCTTTAAATGCTAATAGAAGTCTATCGTAACATTGTTGTTAAGTAGGGCCGCAATTAATAAATCATTGTGCGAAAATGTTCTCTAGTCAAATTTATTTCGACGCACAACAGACACGTTTTAAATGACCACCAATTTGTAAAACACAACACAATGTGTTTTTTTAACTCATCGACAGATTCCCAAAACCCCTGTATAACCCATGAGTGCAGACCTTTTGGCACTGCACTGTGGCTGGATAAAATTAACCAAGAAATTGATGATTGATGTGATCGTGCCCGCTTTAATACCAGCTCTCAGTCCGCTGATGGACTCACGTCCTCAGAGGTCTAATTTATGGCGAAAGTAGGTCAACACTATCCAAAGTTTAAGAAAACCAACAATTTATAGAAGTATTGGGTAAAAACTGAAGACGACAGATAATAGTATTGAGATGAATATAAGTTTTATAATATAACATCCTTCGAGGGGTTTATAATACAGTCCCATGTCTGTCAATCTGTAGATGTGTTTTTAAACAAATCTACTGATTCCCAAAACCTTTCTTATTCGAAATAAAAATAAACTTATCATCGTTATTTTATGCAGTTTATTAGTTATGAGGGTACATAAAAATCTAACCAAACATACCGGACAAAATGATAACTCTTCTTTTTGCTTCGCCGTAGTCGAGTTAAAACTAGTCAAAACTTAATACGGTTTCATTGGACACGGTCCGTAAAAGTTTCAACAATGAGTCCAGTATAGTTTGTTGGTCGATTAAAGGCAAACACGCGCGACGCAACACGCAATTTATATGAAACATTAATGGAAATCGTTCTACAAGGGTCGCATCGCATTTCAACGACGAGGCAGAGTGGTACCGAGAGGCCATGTCCGACATTTGTGACGTGGCTATGCCCCGGGTCCAGCCCGGAAGGGCTAGGCGCCAGGTGTACTGGTGGTCGACGGAGCTGACGGCGCTGCGCAAGTCGTGCGTTGCTGCGCGATACCGGTACATCAGGCACCGCAGGATCCATACCCGCCCTCTGGATACGGAAGCCATTCAGGCGGGGTACAGAGCGGCGAAGACTGCCCTCCAAGTGGAGATCGTGCGGGCCAGAGGACTGTCCCGCGAGGAGTCGCTGGAGACTCTGAACAAGGACTCATGGGGACGGCCCTACAAGGCCGTCTGGGAGAAACTCCACCCATGGGCTTCCCCGCTGACCCAGTCTCCGGCCCCAGCTTGTGGAGGACGTAGTGCCATGCCCCAGCGATTCCTTCGCGAAGGGAACATAGTCCCCCCCACCCATGACCCCGCCTCCTGCAGTGCCCGATGCAGACCACACCACCGACGACGACGACGATGCTCCAGAGGTGACCATGGTAGAGTTGAGAGTGGCGGTACGTCGGCTAAATGCCAAATATACCGCCCCAGGACCCGACGGCTTGCCAGGCAAAGCCTGGGTCCTAGCCTTGGAGGCTCTCGGGCCTCGACTAAGGGGGCTCCTAAGCGAATGCTTGGAGAGGGGCCAGTTCCTACTTCGTTAGAAGACGGGTAAACTGGTTCTCATTAAGAAACCAGGGTGCCCAGCGGACTCTCCGTCCGCTTACCGGCCCATCGTGCTGCTCGACCAGGTGGGCAAGCTCTTTGAAAGAGTCATTGCAGACCGCCTTGTCGGGTGCAGGAGTGGTCAGATTTGACGGACAGCCAGTTCGGTTTCCGCAAGGGGCACTCTACGGTTGACGCCATCATGCGCGTGCGAGCCCTCACGACGGGGGATGCAGTGGCCCAGGGTGGGACCCCACTCTGTCGTGTGCTCGAGGCCCACCTAACGGATAGGGCCGTCACCCCGGTCACCAGGGAGACTGGAACCGGCGAGAGCTGTTGTGTGGTGTCCCACAGGGATCGGTCGTGGGGCTGCATCTGTGAGATATCGGATACGATTGGGTGCTGCGCGCAGACCTCCCTAGCGGCGTCAGCGTAGTTTGCTACGCCTACGACACGCTGATCCTGGCGCAGGGAAGGTCGCACGAGGTAGCAGCCGAATTAATGACACGCGGGGTTGCGACAATCGTCGAAAGGAGGTTGGGTGGGTTTTAGTGAGGAAAAGTCTAACACGCCCTTCCGCTCCACCCTAGAGAGGGAGACGTCATTTGATGATTTCCCCCCCACAAAAAAAAAGGTCACGTCGCGCCTGTTTGAAGAAGCCTTAGCGCGACTTGGGGCTCACGTACCAACCACTCGAGGTATGATTGGTCTTAAAAGAAACGGAGTTCACATTTTAGCGCTCGAAAATTGCCCAAATTCTTTATCATTATGATATATCTCCACTTTAGTGCAATTTCCTCGATTTGTTGAATGGACTTAACAGCAATCGAAGTTGTTAAGCCCTGGTGAGCACTGTGGTAGCCTAGCGGCCTGCATCAGAGGGAACATTATAGGCTGAATATGTATGTATGTAAGCCCTGGCGGGAGACTTTACTAAATAAAGCAGCCACAGGCAAGTCCGGTTAAGCAGCCTTCTAGGATTACCTGTGAAATGTCAGAAACAAAAAAAAACCTTGTCCTACTAGACATACTGTACATCATTGTTCCTTTGGGTTATTACAAACTGATTCCCTCTGTTCTGTTCTCCCCTCGAAACTGTTTTGCCTGATAAAACAGGGTTTTTGAAGAATATTACTTTTCAAGTGGAAACAACATTAGAGGGAATTAGTACTAACCCATTAATTTGTGGTATTGGATTCCAGTTTTAGGTATAAGGAATTTCAGAAGCATTCTGGTGTTCGCCCCCTATAACATAAGACTTGTACATATGTGACGAAATGTAGCTGTACCTGCTACACTCCTGTCTACGCGAGATGTTAAATCAAAATTCCGAAATATGCCTGAAAATATTATTATTAAATTTTGTTATTGTACCTTGTGTTTATAAACAAGGTACAATAAATTAAATAAACTTAACCGGTAGTAGTCACCAGCACCCTTGATTGCAAAACACACTATCACTCTGAATCTGAATTATGTTTAAGGATATTGCTAATCCATTGCTTCCTATCCACTGAGCGTAATTCATGTAATTACCGTCCGACCGTCGACAGTATGACGGTTAAGGTCTGTTTGTAGGCGCGAGCTTGCAGGCGGCAAGCAAGGGGTAGCTCGCCGCCCGGTAAGGACCAGGCTCGGGTCGATGGCGCGTAGTGTTTCACGCGCGCCTCAAAGAGATGTCAGCGATACTAAAGGGGTCTGTTAGGACCGATGCCTGCCAGGGTCGCGAGATTCATTCGATAGAGTTACCGTGGCTCTGGCATATGGGCAACTGAAGGAACACGGGTGGGTTTTAGTGCGTATAAGTTAAACACACCCTTCCACTCCACTCCACCCCAGAGCGGGAGACGTCATTCGATGATTTCCCACCAAAAAAAAAAAAAAAGGTCTGCACTTACTGGCCGGGTTTCAAAATCTACTGTTTACCATGATGCATGCCGAAAAAGTTGGTAGTGATTCAATATATAATAATATCTTAGGACAACCAACACACCGTTATCTGATCCCAAACAGGCAGACCCTGTACTATGGCAACCAGACAACTGATTAATGTCCAAATACAAACATATTAAAGATAAATTACACCCAGACACAGAACAAATGATTGTGCTCAGCACACAAAGATTTGTCCTGGGTGGGAATCGAACCCACGACCTCAGTCTTAGCAGTCAGGGTCACTAACCACTAGACTAACAGGCCAGTCAAATATCTACATACTTTAACAGCGGGTGCGTAGAACGAATATAAATACATCTTAAATAAGTTAAAAATTGGTAAACGCCTATCAATTGATGTGCTTTGCATTAACATTTTGAATACCTGACATGTCGTTCGATTTTCATTCCAGGAACCGGGTACACAGGGTCTAATTTAACTAGCTAGCGAATGTTTGGACGCGTAATGGGTATTGATATTTGTGTATATAAAGAAAACGAAACAAACAAAAAATGTTTCTGCAACCACATGACGTCTGTGATGCTCGGGCACAAATCTGGGCTATTAAGGACAAGGCTATTAAGAATCGCCAAATTGAAAAACCTTATAGCCTCACTTGGAACACCCCAGGACCCCATATTCAGTAATCCACAAAGAGCTTACCTAATGGATTATTATTGAATAAGAGACTTGATAAAAGAAATCCCTTATAAGCTCGTACTATTATTTATAAGGATTCTTAGTTCAATTAATTAAGACTAAGTATTTTGGTTACTTTAATACAAAGCTTATTGGTTTTTCATCCCACTCTAACATCAAAGCATTAAAGCTAATTTTAAGAAAAAAAAAACAATCCTCTGGAGGGTTCTAGTTCTATCGTTTAAATTATTTACCTATATTGTATTTTAAATTGGACATGGTACACACTATGCGACATGTTACTGCGACAGCTCGGCTACTGAGCAGGTTGCGGCTGTCAGTCTAGGTGAGTCATGTTTTCGCTACTTGTCGCAGCGACTAGACGCATGGTGCACGCGGACAAACGACGACAATAGCAACAAATAACTATTTGGGTTTAGTCTGCGCATCTTTATGATGCGCAGCCTATACTGTTTGTTCTTACTGCTGGGTCACAGGTCTCCTATCGGTGAGAGGGACTGGGCCGTAATCTACCACGCGGGCCCAATGCGGGTTGGTAGATGTCACATGTCTTCGAATTTTTAGTTCTAGGACATGCCGGTTTCCTCACGTTGTTTTCCTTCACCGTTTCGAGAGCAGTGGAGATGAAATTATTTACACAAAGTAAAGCGCCTGCCTGGGTTCGAACCCACGATTTATAACTCGTTAAGTCGGGGCCGATGTCACTAGACTACCACTGCTCCGTCTGCGCAGTCTGCGCATAATAAGCATCAAATCAAGTGCAACTAAAAGCTCCATACTGACTCAAAGATGAACAACACGATAATTTCTCTCAAATACTCAAACAAAATAACTACTTCCTGCACGACTTTTGTAATAGCAACTACTCGTAGATGCCAACAAACAATTGGAATAAACAATTTTTCTTTCTTTCTTTCAACTCTACTCTGTGTTGTGCTGCAACGGCTAAACGCAGCGACAAGTCGTACAGTTGCGTAGGTAATAGTTATTTATAGTGATAAAAGAGGCATTTTTCTCAAATAGATAGTCTCAAGTAACAACAGCGTCGAAGTAAGTACCTACTAACGATATCGTTATCTAAATTCACGTCGATTTTAAAGGAATACAAAGTATTTTTCTCGGAATATGAGGATTCTCAAAGTGCTTATACTTTCGTATGAAATGTCTTACAGAAATATAAAGATGCCTCAGACAGTTCACTTTGTTAAAGACTTTTTCTAAAGTGCTGAAAAGGTGCGTTAAAAATACGCTCACCCACAAATCCAGCACATTTTATGGTCTGATTCATAAGTAAAACGTGGAGACGAGTCACGTACCCGTATCTCGTAGGAATCTGTACTTTGGCAGTCCAGTCGTTTAAGGTAAGTTCGGTTTTATGATATCCCATAAAAAAAGAACATAGTACCTATAAAACGAACTATATAAGTTTGTATATAGATACAGTCAGTGAAATTAATTGTTAATATTATCACTCGATGTCAATTCCTCGTGTTACGGCTATTTCATACATTGAAATATACCTACGTGCAAATGATGTTGGTAGTCAATTTGCTTACCAATTATTTTCCTTGGCTTTACCTACCTACTGCAAAAGAGACGTCATATGTTTAATAAAGTGTTTTTTTTTAGCCTATACTGTCCCACTGCTGGGCAAAGGCCTCCCCCAATTTCTTCCAGGAACTCTTGTCCCGCGCCACCTCAAACCAGTCGTCGCGGTACGTATCTAGGTCGTCTCGCCAGCGCTTTCTGGGCCGACCGCGGTGGCGACGTCCATCTTCAGGCACCCATTGTGTGCAGACCTTAGCCCAGCGGTCATCCTGCATACGACTAATGTGACCCACCCAATCCCATTTGAGCGTATTATAAATAATAAAGTGTTTAATAATTTTTTTATCTATCAAATAGCTCTGTATTTCAAGCTTAATACCGATGGAATTTCGACCATAATTCATTTAAAACTTTATGTATTTCTAATGCATTCTTTTATAACAATATATATAACAATATTTTTATTTTATTTATTATGCGACAATAAATAGCTACAAAACAAAATGTTTACATATTACAATAATACAGGCTCATAATTAGTATTAGCAATATTGTAGCCCACTACATTATCCGCATGTTTACATAATTAAAATAAGGTAAAAAAAATATATATAGCTTTCGTCACTCTTTCTTCATATAAACTTTAACTGAGCCAAGTTTCATACTCCTTCGTCCACGTCATTTTCGTAAAAAGGGGTACAAAGCTTTTGCTTCGCGTATAAACATAGATACCAAGGCCTCATTATGATATTTTTATCTAGGTAAAATTCTTCAATATCCTTTTCATTTCTCTCAGTGGTAAGACTTTCCCGAGGGAGAATAAATAATTGGAAAGCGGAGTAACCAGAATAGCTGCCTGAAAACGCCTCCATAATTGAAAAGTGTTTATTTAGAGACTCACAATGGTTCGCTGACATAAATCAGCGTTTAGAATTAGAACGGCCATCAGCTTCACAGAATCACTGGCGCTGAACTCATTATGCACGTATTACTTTATTCATGCTGATCCGACACACGTTATCCTGTCCGAATATCAATAATTCATACGAAATTCACACTGAAAATGCACTGTAAGTTTTGCCTAATAATTCAATTTTCCGGCATTTTTCGGAATGAACATATTTAACGCAGCCTGCGGTAGCTATATCTGACGTGGGTACATATTTTCCGGCGTAAATTTAATTGAACAAAATCTTAAACATATATTACACACATTACACACACACACATACACACATTACATTTTATATTTGTACATATATATATACATATATCAAAGCACCTGCCATCTATGACCTGCAAACTGCGACCGCAAATATTGTCATGATAGCATCAGCCGCAAGAAAAATGGATGCAGAAATACGTTCCTTTGTCTCTGTGTTACAAAGGTACCATTTTCCACATGATTTTTATTACACTTAAATGCGGTTTAAACCTAGCTGCGGTATTATAAGCGTATCAGAGAGTGTACGTAATAAAATGCTCTGTAAATGTTCAACGTTCCGAGACTAAATTGGATTTTAATCAGAATATCTGCGGATAGCTTGGAAATTGTTACGATGCAGAAATAGCTAAAGCTGCTCTTATACTTGAAGAAATTGACAATACTGAATTACATTTTATAGCTTTTAATTTTTTTTATGCATTCTGTTTCAGATGGAAAGGAGTAACGGCGAGGATACTTGAGGTATCGGGAGCAATAGCGGTAATAGATGTATTGGTCAGGATCCCCATTTAGCGAATTCTCGTGACCTTCATGGTATTTGCTATTGAAGATATGTTATCAATTATTTTCGAAACATGGAGAATGTTTAAAAGGGTAACGAACGTCCCCATAATTGAAACTTAGCCAACAGACTTGAGGCATAGATCATTCAGAGGGTAACTGATTTTTTTGATGGATGGTAGAGACCATCTAAGGGCCGCGAGATTGTTCGAAAGAGATACCGTGACCCTAGCACATGGGCAACTGAAGGAACACGGGTGGGTTTTAGTCAGTAAAAGTCTGACACGCCCTCCCGCTCCGCCCAAGAGCGGGAGAAGTCAATTGATGATTTCCCATCCAAATAAAAAAGGGGGTTCAAAGAAAAAATAATAAAATACGGCCTATTTGTAGTAGAAAATAACTTTGATTAGTAAAAATAAAAGATAACAACACTGCCTACACTTATACAAAATACAGACAGTATCAGGTCCACACAATCAACACACATACATAAACTCGTGCCTTTTACCCATGGGGGTAGGCAGAAACTACGGAACGCCACTTGCAACGATCCTGATATACTTTTTTTGCCTCGTTTAGGTTCATACAATTGATCATCCACACAATCAAATTCAGATTAATTTGCTGAAATCGACATTACATGTATTCCTGGTGTTTTCTAAGAACGAACCTTTAATAAAATATTTAAAACAATCGAACTATTAGGTAAAAAGTTATGCGCAGTCATACTTTAAAAAAAAAATATGTACGCGTTGAATTGAGAACCTCCTCCGTTTTTTTTCGTCAATTAAAAATACATTTTGCTTCCTATAATCTATTACTACCAACCTATCGAATCTTACGCGACACTTGTAGCTATTCGTTTCTATCGTTGGATTCTTTGCTTTTCGATCTGTTTGACGACTAATGCCAACTGGCCCTAATAGGACAGCTTTACGACTGTCGCTGACATTTTTCTTGGACTCTGTATATGCATTGAGAGTTGTTTGTTGACGGGAATATCATCCGTGTTTTATTATGAAGAGTGGAAATCTGTGTGCTTACTGCTCTGTGTTTATGACCTGATCTTCGACAGACAAGATTTATTTTACAAGACATACTGTTACAAAATGGACCGGACTTATCTCACCACGTTAAAAAAAATGGACTATTACAAGTAATAAAATATCAACAGGTTGAATTGCATATATGTGTCATCGTAAGAATTAACGGCTCACGCAGATAGGCGCGAAGCAGCAGCGCGACGCGTCTTCTTGAAAATGGTTTAACCAAAATTACGTTAACCCATCGTGTAGCACCCGTCTGCGGGAGGCTTGACGAGAATAGTGATATATATGTTGTATTCATCCCTACCCATCTGTTAATGAATAACAGGCCTAATGACATGTTGTTTTAAGTTTAAAGTTATAATATACAGTTCGTTTATTTTGACGTGAACTACAATTCAATATACCTTTGTATTCAATAACCCTACTTATAGAATATGGTGTGTTATTATGTACTCGACGTCTATGTGAGTAATAATTAAAGGCCTAAAAAAAAACCCACCCATGTTCCTTCAGTTGCCCATGTGCCCGGGTCACGGTATCTCTTTCGAACAATCTCGCGACCCTGGCAGGCATCGCTCCTAGCAGACCCGTTCAGTGCTGCTGACATCTCTTTGAGGCGCGCGTGGAACACTACGCGCCGTCAACTCGAGCCTGGTCCTTACCGGGCGGCGAGCTACCCATTGCTCGCCGCCCGCAAACTTGCGAAAAGTCTGTTTATCATATATGGCGTTTTGCGCATAAAGGTATCAGTAGTGAGGTATTGAGTTAAGGCAGGAGTAGAATCTAGATGAGTCCCTTTATTATGCTGATTACAAAAAAAAAATCTTATTACTTTTTTTCTGTAACAGACATCCTAAGTTGAAATTCTGAAAAAACTAGTTTCGAGAAAATTGAGTTTGAAAGTTAAGGTTACAAAAAACAATGTTCTACTCTCAGCAATTCCTGGCTTACGCCCACACATTATACGCATCAATCAAATATCACTAACATAACCTGTACTGCCAATATACAAATAGTATTAAAATTCAAAAACTCAACAAAATAATTATGAAAATATCGACATTTTATAAGACCTACCGACATTTGGTACCTTTATACTAAAAATATCCTTTAAAAAAAAATCTGCTTAGAAATGTCTGTAGATGTTAATTGTAGCTTTGTTGTAGAACAATAATCAGTAAAACTCACATAATGCCATATTTTCACCCGATTTTACAAAAACGCAAATAACTCGGAAACTAAATGCCGACATCTGGTACTTTTATGCGCGAGACGCCACATATAATATATCTCTGCCTTTTTTTTTTTTTTTTTTTTTTTTTTTTTTTTTTTTTTTTTTTTTTTTTTTTTTTTTTTTTTTTTTTGGATGGGAAATCATCAAATGACTTCTCCCGCTCTGGGCGGAGTGGGAGGGCGTGTCAGACTTTTACTGACTAAAACCCACCCGTGTTCCTTCAGTTGCCCATGTGCCAGAGTCACGGTATCTCTTTCGAACAATCTCGTGACCCTGGCAGGCATCGGTCCTAGCAGACCCCTACATTGCTGCTGACATCTCTTTGAGGCGCGCGTGGAACACTACGCGCCGTCGACCCGAGCCTGATCCTTACCGGGCGGCGAGCTACCCATTGCTCGCCACCCGCAAGCTCGCGCCTACGGTGGCCGGGAGTCCGCTATCGACTCCCGACGCCCGGGGCGTCTCCTCCTGCGGCGGCTAGGGACGTGAGGGTGCAGAGACTGCCACTCCCTCACGCGCCCCGCCTCCTCCTTCGCGAGCATTACTGCTTCGCAGAAGGAGGTGACGGCTTCCCATGCCCTCTCGCTCCGTACCATGGCTCGCACCAGGGCCGGACGCGAGAGGTCGCCGCCGCCGATCGCCTCCACGAGGACACGGCGGTGCTCCGCCCATGCAGGGCACACCTCCACTGTATGCTCCACCGTGTCCTTCAGACGATCCTCACAATGGAAACACCCGGACGTTTCCTCCCGCTTTATCCTGAACAGGAACCCACCGAAGCACCCATGCCCGGTGAGAACCTGCGTCAGGCGGAAGGTGAGGACGCCGTGGCGCCTCTCAATCCACTCCTCAAAGAGGGGACTTACCGCCGCAATTGTGGCGTGCCCAGCGCTGGGTTGCGACAATCGTACCCGCCATGTCTCCATGAGATCCTGCCGGAGCTCCGCCCGCCGTGCCGCGATTTGTCGCGGCAGCGGAGTTTCGCCCCGACGTTTCGCCTCCTCGCGCCACTCCCACATGTGGGCGAGGACCTTTGCCTCCAGATCCCATGGCGGCACTCCGGCAAGGAGGCTCGCCGCCTCGCAGGAGACCGTGCGGTATCCCCGGACTAGCCGGATGGCCATGACCCTCTGGGCCGCACTCAACCGGCGCGCTGGGCGCAGCCTCAATGAGGGCGCCCACACCGGTGCCCCGTAGAGGGCCATGGACCGCACGACCCCCGTGTAGAGCCTCCGGCAGGAGGCGTTTGGACCCCCCAGATTGGGCAGGAGCCGCTTTAAGGCAGCCCCAGCCCGCTCCAGTCTGGGAGCCAAACGTCGGAAATGCTCAACGAAGTTCCACCGGCTGTCGAGGACAAGTCCCAGATACTTCATCGTCGACTCGACGCCGATGTGAACTCCTCCCACCGTGAGTTGGGCACCCGAAGGTGGCGCGTTCCGAGGACCATGAAAACCCATGGCCTCGGACTTGTGCAGGGCCACCTCGAGTCCCAATTGCCGGATTCTTTCGACGATTGTCGCAACCCCTCGTGTCATTAAGTCGGCCGCCGCCTCGTACGACCTCCCGTGCGCCAGGACCAGCGTGTCGTCAGCGTAGCATACCACGCTGACGCCGTTAGGGAGGTCGGCGCGCAGCACCCAGTCGTATCCGATGTCCCACAGATGCGGCCCCAGGACCGATCCCTGTGGGACACCGCACGACATCTCTCGCCGGTTCCACTCTCCCTGGTGACCGGGGTAGATGACGGCCCTATCCGTCAGGTAAGCCTCGACTACTCGACAAAGGTAGTTCGGCACCCGGTGATACCGGAGTGCCTCCCTGATGCAACTCCAGGGCAGGGTATTGAAGGCATTGGCGATGTCTAGAGACACCGCCAAGACGACCCCGCCCCGGGCCACTGCATCCCCCGTCGAAAGGGCTCGCACGCGCATGATGGCGTCCACCGTAGAACGCCCCTTGCGGAAGCCGTACTGGCCGTCTGACAAATCCGGCCCCTCCCGCTCTAGCCACCCGACGAGGCGGTCTGCAATCACTCTTTCAAAGAGCTTGCCCACCTCGTCAAGCAGCACGATGGGCCGGTAAGCGGACGGCGAGTCCGCAGGGCGCCCCGGCTTCCTAATGAGGACCAGTTTTCCCGTCTTCCAACGAAGTGGGAACTGGCCCCTCTCCATGCATGCGCTAAGGAGCCCCCTTAGTCGAGGCCCGAGAGCCTCCAAGGCCAGGACCCAGGCTTTTCCAGGCAAGCCGTCGGGTCCTGGGGCGGTATTCTTGGCATTAAGCCTTCGTACCGCCACCCTCATCTCTACCTCGGTCACTTCTGGAGCACCGTCGTCGTCGTCAGTGATGTGGTCCGCATCGGGCACCGCAGTAGGCGGAGCCATGGGTGGGGGACTATGTTCCCCTCGCGAAGGGAACAGAGCGCTCACCACGCCCTCCACGAGTTGGGGCCGGAGACTCTGCGTCAGCGGGGGAGCCTATGGGCGAAGTTTCTCCCGGACGGCCTTGTAGGGCCGTCCCCATGGGTCCCTGTTCAGAGTCTCCAGCGACTCCTTGCGGGCCAGTCCTCTGGCCCGCAGGATCTCCTCTTGGAGGGCGGTCTTCGCCGCTCTGTACCCCTCATATAGCTCCGCCTGAATGGCTTCCGTATCCGGAGGGCGGATACGGAGCCTGCGGTGCCTGGTGTACCGGTATCGCGCCGCAACGCACGCTTCGCGCAACGCTGTCAGCTGCGGCGACCACCAGTACACCTGGCGCCTAGCCCGTCCTGGCTGGACTCGGGGCATAGCCACGTCACAAATCTCGGACATGGCCTCCCGGAACCACTCGGCCTCGTCGTTAATGTCAGCAGGCCTGTCTGGTGGTGACACCCAGGCCTGCACGATCGAGGCTTCCAGGAGCTCCCGGTCCAGCTTCTTCAGCGCCCACCGCGGACCACTCGGGGTCTGCTGGATCGGCGCGCTCGAGGTCTGGGCGGAGACGTCAAACCGGATGTACCGGTGGTCAGAATATGTCTCCACCCCCTCCATGACGCGCCAATCAATGACCTGCGGTGACAGAGCGGGGCTGGCGAACGAAATGTCCACCACTGAATCGCCCCGCATCCGTACACACGTAGGTACAGAACCCCGGTTTAGGACGACCAGGCCTGTCTCCAGAGCCCAGTCCTCCACCATCCTGCCCCGTGTGTCCGTATACCGGGAACCCCAAGCCAAATTCTTGGCGTTGAAGTCCCCGAGTACGAGCACGGGGAGGGGACGGAACCCGACGACGACGACTCTCAACTCCGCAAGGGAGTTGTGGAACTCGGCGAGAGTTCGGCTCGGGGAGAAGTATACTCCCACCACTACAATCTCCCCGAACCGTGCTGCTACGCAACCCCTTCCCCTCTTGACAGCCTCGAGGGTCGGGGTCCCGGCGGCGGCCGACGAAATGAGGGTCACTGAGCCGCTCAGGTCCTCCACCCAGTCATCCCTGGGCGGGACAAAGTACGGCTCAGCGACCACAGCGATGTTAATCGACCACTGCGCCATGCTCTGGAGTAACAGATCCTGGGCGGCGGCGCAGTGGTTGATATTCGCTTGGAGGAGGCGCAATGGAGTACCTATTATTGACACTCCATTTCAGCCCCCTCCTGAGCCCCCTGTGAGGGCCCTGCCGTAGTAGTGCCGGCAACGACAGCAGTGGTCGAGGCGGCAGCAGTGACAGCGGTGACAGCGGTGGCGGAGGGCTTGCCCTTGCCCTTGCTCCTGGCCTTGGCGGGTGGAGCGCAGCCCTTACTCCCAGCCCGGTGATCGGCCGGCTTGCCAGCCGCCGCACATGCATAGCAGTGCGGCGTGGCATTGCACGAGCCGGCCTTGTGACCGGGCTGACCGCAGCGGAAGCAGTGACCGCTGCGGTCCACCTCTGAATATCTCTGCCTAACCCCAATAACATTAAAAATTAAACCTAAAACAAAACGTAATCATTCGATTATGTTATATATAAGTTTAATTAAATATTAGTGGACTATCATAATTATCATCGTGTTTAATCTCGCCGACAGGAAGAACAGGCTCGCCAACTGCTAGAACAGGTTCGCCGACTGCTAGAACAGCTGCAGCATTACAAAGAGTAGCAGATTTTCGTCCTGAAAGACCTTCACGCGACATTTGGCAAATGTTTTTTTGACGAAAAATACAGTGAAGTACCTATGAACCTCTGCCTAACCTTCCCTACGAGGGATGAAGAATGAATAGAGGTACATAGGAGGAGCCAAAACCCAGAGTGGACGCGAAAAATAATATAGAAGTTATAAGTTACATTGAAGAGTATAATGCGGCGGGCTAAACAGAATGAAAAGTCTTTACCACCAGTTTTATGCACACCACTACGTCGTAATGCAGGTAACGAACCTAGTTTAACACCGAAATTTCATCAATTATCCTATAGTAAAAGTATTTCCCTCCCATCCTTCCTCCCCTTCCTTCACAAAAGCACCGTGCACGGCGGGTGCGACAAAATGTTACATATTTTAAAATCCAAATATTTTATTCCTACACCGGAGGTTGCCAGTTTCAGAAAAATGTAGATATAACGAGTCAAGTAGTTCGACCTTTAAATATCAAACTCATTTAACAACCGATGGCCAATCAACTGAATTGACATGCAATCTACTCCAGATACAGTACACATATGGAATTTTCATTATCAAGACCACAAAACAAAGTTTGCATGTGAAAGAGGTAGCATTACAATAATTATATTAAAGATATTTGTGGATATTCGACGTAACGTACTACACAATGGTAATGGCCGCGAATTTTACTGCGTCTTTTAGAAAAGAGTTAGTTTCGGACAAACAGATCTTATTATATTGCTCGTTTAGGTTGTGATAATTTTGATAGACCGCGAAGACGCACAATGGGGAGACGAAGAATGGGCAAGACAATTTCTTTCTGACGAATCTATATTTGTGCTGTATGCACATGATGGGTGACGAAGACTCTCTCGGTAGCCATGAGAAGGTTTTTTCCAGCAAAAGTGGTTTTCGAATTTGAGCTGGAATCTCTTCAGAAACTCCCATGGAGTTAGTGTTGATAGAAAATATTACGCTAATTAGTACAAGATATGTGGATGATTTTATTAATATAGGTAAAACTTCAATATTCATGCATGATACGCTAGGCTACATACTCAAATTGAAAATGAGAGAATATTCAGGAAGTTGGCATAAACCGCATGAGCTAGCCCGCGAGAAGCCAGTACCTGAATCCAATTGAACACGATTGAGACGAGCTTCAGAGTTGTGTAAGAAATTTAAACTCCGCCCTAGCTACATATCCATACCTGAAACGCTGTGAAAAAATACACCAATGTCCCGGAATGTCGCATAGGAAACTTAATAAATAGCATAGTCAATCGCCTGGCAACTGCGAGAAGAGCCGGCGAAGGCAATAAAATGTATTCATTTTGTTTTAAAGTTCATTTTTGCGTAGGACGTGAGAAAAATTATTCTTTCAACGTAAAATTATTCATATTTTGTTTTTAAATAACTTCGACTGTTAAATTAATAATGTTTCCAGCATTTGGTGTTTTTTAATTAACTGGTAAAATATCTACAACATACAGACATTCTTGACGGATTCTAAGAGTACTTTAAGGTTTTCGCAATGACCCGCCTTTGTCCACGAAAGTAGTTTACTTTATTGTACTAAGTAGATAAAGACATCTACCGTATTTTGGAAATAAAATATATTACAGTAATTGGCCTTAACCATTTCCTTGGTAATAAATACCCTATAAATTTAATATTGTAAAACAGAAGACGATAGCTTTGTTCTTCTATTAATTATCACGGTTTCACGTTAAAAACCTTCTCCTGTAATATTATGATATTATAGATATCCGTTTTACCGAAAACTTTGCGCCGTCGAAATATTAAATGTCAGTCGACTGAGGGGAAATAAGGGGGGGGGGGGGGGGGGTATAATGATTCTTTTTTTTTTTTGTCTGACATCTCGCAATTAACCTAAATAAAGTTTTTGCTACTTAAACGGTCTTTTTCCCGGCGATATATACTTAAAAACTAAAGCGACTAAGACCTAAGGGCAACCCCAGGTGGGGTACGGACCTCGGCTTAGGCAGTCACTGGTAGAGGGGGCAGCGAGGGACAGGCTGGATCTGGGTTAAAATGATTATTTAGGGACTAATTAAAGACTGCAGGCGCAGCATCGCGGGCTGGCTCTTGCAAGGGTCGGGAAGGACTATTTAGTCGGGGTCGCGATGACGGACCTCGGCAGCGAGGTCGGTATGACGATTTGTGTGTGTGGGTGTTCACGTGTACTGGTTTCCTTTCTGCTCTCTTGGAGGAGGGTAGTAGGGTCATCAGGATCGGAGAGTGCGTGCAGCGGACGGCGGATTTTACTAATGTGGGAGGGGTAGGATTCTCAGACAGTTGCTTTATCCATACTCATATTATAAATGGGAAAGTTTGTGTGTCCGTTTGTCCGTCTTTCACGGCAAAACGGAGCGACGAATTGACGTGATTTTTTACGTGGAGATAGTTGAAGAGATGGAGAGTGACATAGGCTACTGTTTATTCCGCGACTTCGTCTGCGTCCGAGATTACCGAAATTTACGCGAACGAAGTCGCTAGATACTGTCCACCACTTATTAGCTTGTTCTCTTATTATTTTTTTAGGTACATTTTATTATTACAACATTCGTGCGGTGCCGGACGTAATGAATACCACCATCCCATTTCTTCCAGTGGGAGTCGTAGGAGGCGACTAAGGGGCTTACTAGAGAATGGACAGCAGCGTGTTCTATGCATTTTACCACCACACTGCGGTCGCCAACCCGCCTGCTCAGCGTGGCGATTATATTTAGTATGGCAAACCCTCACAAATTAGGCCTAAATTGATTATATTACAGTGAAAGACGTAATGTTTAGGGCATTATACAGCTTTATAGCAAACTATAGAAGTCTTAAATATGAGTTCCCCATTACTTTTCAAACAGTAGTGTTTAATAATATTACACTATAAAATATTAAAATATTTCCCATTAATTGTTTCATTACAGTAATCCTTCATATTATTTATGGTTTTGTTAACTTTAAAGGCAACAAATATTGAAACATACTAGAAATTATTAACTTAAATGGTGATGCCATCGGGTGGCAAGCAATGGGTAGCTCGCCGCCCGGTAAGGACCAGGCTCGGGTCGACGGCGCGTAGTGTTCCACGCGCGCCTCAAAGAGATGTTAGCAGCAATGAAGGGGTCTGCTAGGACCGATGCCTGCCGGGGTCGCGAGATTGTTCGAAAGAGATACCGTGGCCCTGGCACATGGACAACTGAAGGAACACGGATGGGGTTTAGTCAGTAAAAGTCTGACATGAAGAGCGGGAGAAGTCACTTGATGATTCCCATCCAAAAAAATAAATGGTGATGCCATGTTTATACATTTAAAGCGAGGTAACTAGACTCTATTTAGAAATGTTGTTTCTACTTGCACGTGTAACTGATATTTCACAGTCATAACAAACATTGTTATGACTATTTTTTGCCCTTGAAGCAACCGCAGGGCATCTTCTTATTTGTCAATTTTTTTTTTTACCCTTGAATAGTTGCAAGATATCTTCTTACTTTTCTATTTAATTGTTATTGAAGGCACCACAGACTGAGATGAATTAACTAACTCTGAAGCTAAAATAAGAACCTATTATACAGAGTGTCCAGTAAATAGCACGACATACTGCAGGGGGTGATAGCTTGGGTCAATATACGTTCAGCAAAATCTTACTTATTTTTTTTTTTTTTCACCACTGTAGGTTAAACTTAAGTGATAAGAAAGTAGTTCTGTGCAAATTTAAACAAAAAATAGTATTTCTTGAAAACATTCTTGTCTTTGATAGAAAAAAGACTTATCAATGAGTAAAGTAACTATTCACGAATAATTTGATGTAAAAAAAAGTACTAGAAAAGGATTTTTTCATTACGAGATGCTTAAAAATCTGTTTCAAGGTAGAGATTTTTCGGTATTTCGGAAAATTTTGTAAAACTGTAAATCCGTAAGATTTTGCTGAACATATATTGTGTTGTATTGATAGGTAGTGACCCAAGCTATCACCCCCTGCAGTATGTCGTGCTATTTACTGGACACCCTGTATGTTTATTATATAATATATTTGTCTAGAATTTGACTTTGACGTGAGAATATGGGGTAAATAATACCTGTCGTAAATATTTTAGTAGTAGTTACAGAATGAAATGAGAACACACCTCAAAATTTTACCACTTCGATATAACATTAGTCACATCAGAGGGTACTGATGATATTACATTCCACCTGATGCGTTTTTTTTAAAGTGACTTTTCGTAAGACTACGCTCAAGAAAAGAAAGTTTGGCAATAATTCCTTCTGCACATGTGGCTTCCCTGGTAGCTCATTAACGAGATAACCATTTAAATATCTATTAACTGCTCCTAAATGACGATGTACATTTTGTATTATTTTTTTTCATACTTCTTTGACATCTACTCATTATTTATCCATCAACCCGCACTGGGCCCGCGTCGTGGATTATGGCACACTCCGTCTCACCGAGAGGAGGTCTGTGTCCCAGCAGTGGGAACATTATAGGCTGATGATGATGATAATTATTATTTAAGATTAATATATGCCTACAATATTCTAATTTGAACTCTTTATTATTGGTTGTCACGGCAAAAATCACATTTGGCTTAAATAGGTTATTTCATCTTATTTATGAAAATACTATCATTTAAGTAGATTCTTTTTAACCGACTTCAAAAAAAGGAGGAGGTTTCTCAATTCGACCGTATATATATATATTTTTATATACTTTGTGAATGTGGGCCCACATTCACAAAGTATATATGAAAATATATGTAGACTAGACAATTTTGTATTTTATTAAAATCCTGGTATTTGTTGACATGCCTACACTGTCCTCCCATACTTATCGACACTGTAATTTGAAACCATTGTAAAAGCAATTATTTTTAAAAGAGTAACCATGGAGCAATTTGGAACCATGCACCTAGCTTCTGAAGTCTTATAAGTGCCCATATAGGCTTATGTGAAATCAACATAATTTGATTTGATTTGATACCATAGTTAACACAAATGCTTGGAAAAGCTCCCATTTCCTTAAGTACGTATTACACAGTTTATAATAATTATTTGTGGAGTACTCACGTGGGCTACGATGCTATAAAATATAAACGTATAGTGAGCCATTTTGTATTATACAGTTTGCAATAAGTGGAACACTCGCGCAGGACTAAGCCACCATAAAACATAAACACATAGCTAAGCGAAAACATAAACACAATTTGAACGAGTACGGAATTATTAAAAGCAAACCGACGAAAATATCGAAGAGTTTTATTATTGACAAATTGTGATTATGGTGACAATTGACATTTGACGGGGGTGCTTTTGCAACGTGAAATAATCATTTTCGTAACTGCACTAACATAGTTATAAAATAAATTATACACGGTTGGATTTATATAGTTATTAGAAAACATAAAAATCACGGTTAAAACATTAAGATTACGAATAATGTACAACTATGTATTAGGCGTATAACTTTTTGGTTCTTCACTATTTTTCTGTCCTGTTAGTTTCCAGTTAGTTCTTTCTGTCCAGTTCGTATTGTTGTTAATAATATATGGGACGTTATAAACCCTGTTTATAAATACCTTTATTATTAGATAATATAATTGCCACATTATGATCAATATACTATTAGGTACAAGTTGATGGCGCCGATCTACCGGTGATCATTCAAAACTTCTTCTAAATAAGCCTTTTTTAATGATATATACACTGATGTGTTGTAAACTAGTAATAGCCGATACGTGACACTGTGTGTGTGATATATAATTTTTATACCAGCAAACCTAATTTTTTGAAAATTACCTATGTTAACCTCACAATATTTAAATTTTTAAAACTCCCGACAAAAATGAATAATGAAAATGTTATCCTTTCTACCTTTGCATACATTAATTTTATTGCTCGGCCTAGTCTGTTTGACGTTTTCATTGACCGTCCCCCAACGCGACGATGCTTTGATCAAAATATTACCTAAAACTTCTTTTTAAACTTAGAGGGCCAATACATTTTATTTTATTTTTTACTTTTTGCTACAGAGTTTCTTTTATTTTTTAAATTTTCTTTTATTGCCTACTTTATAAACTGAATATAGTAGTAAGTCTAATATCATTGAAGTAATACAATGCGTTTTCGACTTTTCTTTGTGTAAATTATTTCGTTACCACCGCTCTCAAAACGCTCACAATACTGAGATAACTGATTGAAAAATATAATTCTACAGCTGAGTTCTCATCAAATTAAAAAGAAAAACTGATTTCAAAGTTAGCGTGTTGGGTCCGATAAAATCGTCGATTTAAAATCTCAGATCATCGTTCACCATCCCTACTTGCACATCTAATCTTGATGAAGTCAACAACCACGCAAATTCTTAATATTAAACTTGGCTCCCATTTTATTCTTATGTTTTTGATGTGATATCATAAGTTTTTGGAAACAAATTTATTATTATTCTTCGCTCAAAACTGATCTATAAAATTTATCGAATTGAAATCAATCAAAACTGGGCCCGGCCGTTGTAAATGACAGACTTTTTGCAAATGTAAGTATGTAGCTAGATTGTGTAAAAATTTATTTCTTTTGTAAACACAACTACTATAATACAGTTGTTCACAATGATCTCATATCAGTGAAACAGTGCTGCCAGACGCAGGTCGTGTTATTATTGGTTGTCTAAGTTTCATAAAATTGCTGATTTGTGTAGGCCACACGCGATAGACTTAAATTCTTGCTTCTTATATATCACACACACACACAACAACAACGACAACTAACACACTGTTATCTGATCCCAAACTAGGCAGAGCCTGTACTATGGTAACCAGACAACTGATAAATATACTTCATCATTTCAGCCGTAAGACGTCCACTGCTGGACTTAGGCCTCCCCCAATTTGGGGGGCTTTGCCATAATCGCCACGCTTGGCAGGCGGGTTGGCGATCGCAGTATGGTGGTAAAATGCATAGAGAACGCTGCTGCCCATTCTCTAGTAAGTCCCTTAGTCGCCTTTTACGACACCCACGGGAAGAAATGGGGTGGTGTTATTCTTTACGTCCGGCACCACACGGCCACATTTCTAAATACATACATATTATAGATAAATTACACCCAGACACAGAACAAATGATTTTGCTCATCACACAAAGATTTGTCCTGGGTGGGAATCCAACCCACGACCTCAGTCTTAGCAGTCAGGGTCACTAACTACTAGACTAATTGGCCAGTCAAATAATATATAGAAAGACATTGTAAATATCTTATTAGTAGCTACGAGATGATAAATATAATGAGTAGTAAGCGTGAGAAAGCGTGAAATGCGTGTACTGAGGAATAGAGACGCACAAGCAGCGTTACGAGTATTTGAGCATCACTAATTCTACCTCTGCCTTTCCTGAAATAATTTCCTTTAATGTAATAGCTAGAGGAGAAATGCTACTAAGGCACTCTCCTGCACTGACAGTTACGCCACCACAAATCTAAACATTCGATCGTGAGATCTTGATATTTTGCAACATTTCAATCCGTCTGCAAATTAGTTTATCTTCAAGTATTTGGTTTACAAAACGATAAAAGCGACTTTTCATTATTCTCCCGCAACACAAAGAGTTTTCGCTGATATTATATTTTGTTTCGATAGGCGCTACGTGTTAACAAAAATCAATTGCTTGGAAAATATATTTCAAACCGTATAAATTCACTGTTTTATGATATACTAGCTTTTGCCAGCGGCTTCGTCCGCGTGGAGGTCGGAAATATACCCGCGGGAACATACTATCGGGATAAAAGTACCCTATGTTTTACTACAGGTTATAAACTATCTGTGTGCCAAATTTCATCTTAATCGGGTCAGTATTTTTTGCGTGAAAGAGAAACCAAAATCCATACATACAAACTTTCGCGTTTATAATATTATATATAGTAGGAAAGATTAGTAGGATTTCTTTGTATACATACAATTACCCAGCTGGATGCCAAATTTCAACTATTTAGGTCTTGGAACTAGGTTAGGTTTATGTTTTATACGTCAGTCAGTGATAAAAACACGGTTTTAGACGTTTATATGCCTAGAACAATGTATGCTATATTCTTATAGAATTTTGATAAATAAATCAAATTTCATGAGTCTACGTTTAATAGATTTTTAGTTATTACGGACTATAAAGTGACTCCAAATGGTTTAAATAACAGGGCCACACGACTTCAGCGTCACCAGTTTCTTCTTAGCTTAGAATTGGAAAGTTATCAACAAAATTGTAGACTAAAAACATTTAAAAAAATATGTATCGAATTGAAATTGAAACTTATCCGAAAATTGTGTAACCAGCCAGAACGCTGTTCTACAGATCTGGTGGAGTCGTGCTCCCTTAAATAGGGTTGAGTTACAAGATGCACACATACCGTCCTACACCTGCAATGACTCTTTCTTCAAAAGGCTCTTCTAGACATGGCCCCGCATTGTTAGAATCACATATCTTAAAAATAAAATTTTAAAAATGTAAAAAAAAAATCATTTATTTCAGTCAAAACCCTTAAAAAATAATGTTTGTAAGAGACCTCTGACTTTGAGTTGGAATTTATTTTCAGAGATCAGTCAGCAAGGAAATGCCGGTGCCCCAGACATAGCTTTAAAACATTTATCAAAATGTACTTGTTAGAGTGGCTTGGGAAAATCTACTGGCAAAAATAAACATTTCACTTCATTTACACTTCACGTTTCAGAAAACATGATTCCCCAGGCCAGTGGTGCCATCTGTCCTGGTTAGGGGAAAGCTTAAACGTCAAATAGCAGTCTAGCGTCAGCTTTCAGTTTTCCACAAAGGTTCCAATTTTTCCCGCTAGGAGCGCTAGCCTTGCACAGGTTTTAATTATTTTAGGTTGACACAGAGGGCGTTAAGTGTAAAATAGAATAGAATACCTAAAAAAGGATATAGGCTGCTTTTCATCCAGGACAATTGTATAAAAAATAATAAGAAACAAAGTTGACGCAAACGAAGCACTAGCTAGTATTTTTTTTTTTTTTTTTTGTTTATTTAAGCCATAAAATGGATCAGTATGGGGATTAAATATATTAAATATATATAATATTTTGTAAGATACCAACACACAGAAGGACAAATCAACAGGCAGATATATAGGCAAAATATAGGAATTTCCTAAAAAGTAATTCGATTAGAACGTTTCAAAATCCGTCATACGTTTATTCAAAATGTATATTAATAATGTAATGTAAAATGTATGTAATATTCTGCATTTTATCAGTAACTATCAGATAAAATAAAAGGAAAATGATGTGACTTATTTAAGCTAGATGGTCTATTTAAGTTATAATTTCCTTTTTTTTTGTCTTATTAGCTGGTCTCCACATCGGGCCATAGAGGCCGATTTTCCCTTAATCGCTGGAGTTGTTTACTTGATTCAAACCTATAATTTGTTTTCCGGACCCGTATGTAGGGGAAGGCCGGGCATAGTGGACAGCCTGGGCAAAGTGGATACCCTCCATTATTTTAAAATGTTTGGGAACAAAATTATAAAAATAAAAAAGTGAACATTGCTTACGAATTTTCAAGGCACGTAATTCTGTAATTACTCATGTTTAAATTCGGCATTCAGTATTGGCTAGATTATCTTTTAAAAGTGCATGTCTTCATGAGAAATACGGCCAGATATATTGGGATTTTTTTCTAGATTCGATTTTAAGGTAGACGCACACCGATTACAAGTACTATGCAACTGCCTTACTAAAACGACACCAATAAGGGCACCTTTCAGAAGAACGTCACTAATAAGGCTCCCAGCGTTTCCAATCACATCTGCTTTGTAAATACCTTTTGTTAGTCACCTTTCATTCATCTTCTAAGCATTACCAAAACCATAGTCGTGTAAATTTTGGCCACCATTATCAAACTTATGAAAAAAGTTTTAAAAGAGCATTGGGAACATTGTGAGGAAACTCGCTTATCCTTGGACTAAAAATTCGAAGACATGTGACATCTACCAATCCGCACTGGGCCCGCGTGGTGGATTTATAGCCCACTCACTCTCAAAACATGGAGGCCTATGTCCCAGCCGTGGGAATATTAACATTATTACGAACACGACTATAGGTAAGGTTGTCTAGCAGAAATAACTGAGTGCGATAAGAGCACCTATAGAATCACCCTTTTTGTAAAATTGTTTGTATTTCCTTTAAACGGTGGGCAATAAAGGGTGAATACTATTTGTATACGTACTTACATAAATAAGTATGGTTTGTGGCTAAGTAATAACAGCTGCACGGATCTTTAGATCAGGTTAAGCTACGCTTGCCGCGGATGGTTTGTAGATGGGTGATCCTACCTATCAAGACTCCACCATGCCTCGAAAAGCACGTTAAGCCGGTGGTTCCGTCTGTCATTTGTGGTTCTAACAGGACAGTAATTCCAAAAATTTGCCATGAGAAAGTTGTCACCGTGATATGATATCCCATATGCCTTAGTAGCCTCACTTCGAATTATTAAGACCCCAGTAGTGCTATTCTGTAAACATCTGTAGTTATTGTAATTTATTAAAATACCTATCTAATGTAATGTATGTTATTGTTGTTATTGGTGCCAAGACCAGCTTCCATACATCTTTGCCGATTCTCCTTAGTTCTCTACACAAGAATACTTTTCACCAAGTGAATTTTATCCAATAGCATGGATATATTTTTATTAAATTCGAACCAATAATTTATTGGTAAAAAAAACTATTGAATATTAATTATAATTAATATTCAATAGCTTTTTTTTAACTTTCTACACTGCCAATCCACTAAAAATGCAAGGTAATACTTATTTAATGTCACTACGTCAAACCTCATTTTTAGAATAATCGCACTGGCCAGCACGGCAACTGCATGAAAAATTACTTTATTTTTCTATTTCCCTTCCCTTTCTATCACTTTGGTTGGAGCTATGATTAAAATGTAAGAAATCATAAAATTATTCCTGCAGAGTTAGTGCAAGCGGATCAGATTCATTATTCTAAACGTAAAATAAATAAAATCGGAGTAGATTTGAATCGGTTTAATTATCACGTACCATTGCATATTGTAATTATGGCGTCCTAAGGCGAACAGGGTCGAATAGGTTGGGCGCACGTACTAAGCAAAGCCGCCATAGTGCCGTAAAGCAAAGAAGTTATTGTCTTTAAGATAAACCAATGGTCAACACTGGGCGTGACGATACATCCACATGGGATATCTTCCTAAGAGATCACCGTGTGTCCACTTATGCAAGCAACTCCATACAACCCTAAACAAAGCGAATTTATCGACGGAACGCACTTGGCACTATCATTTGGCTTTTGTTTTAACCGTCACAAAATAAAACACAATACTCAGAACAAAACGCTTACAGATGGTCACGGTGTGGTGTCAAAATTGGTTTAACCGACTGTATACCCGTGATAAACTAAAAATCTTCTCAGCCTGAGCAGATATTATCTTAGAATAATCAGAGAAACAATTACGGACCATAACCTCTTAGCAAAAATCTTTATAATACAGGCGCCACAGACAGCCCACATTGCAGAGTCAGCCTTCACGCCGAGGAAACAGCTGTTGACGTCTTCCTGGAATGCGAGTCTGTGGTTTCTCAACGTGAAGAAATCCTCGGAACAATGAGGTCGTCCCGCGAATCTTGTGAAGCACATATGGCTTTGTTAACTAAAACCCCCACGCACAATTGACCGAATGAGGATTTAAGTGCGGAAAAGGCCGTACCATCATCATTCACACAACACTTTGCGATGCGTCGCGTATCGTCGATGGTGTAACAACAGAACGGACAAGTAATTATTTAAACATTAAAACTTACACATTCTACCGATGAAGCGTTAGTGCGTCAAGCTAACGAACCGATACAAATTTAAAAAAATTGTCTGTAAACAAAATAACGGATTTTTGCTTAGTGCATATAAAAGTATATACTGAGCCTACTTATATATTTGTTAATTTTTTGTATGTCTGTTAATTCCGGCTAATCTCCATTACCATTGCGTCGATTTTCTCGGGACTTTTACAGGCACATTACTTTGTCTTCGTAACACTCTAGAGCAGCAGTCGTGGTCGTCTTGAAGTTTCTTGTCTAGGAGCTGACGTGATGATTCGCCTCACGATTTCTCTCCATTTACTCCGATTTTGGGAATTGTACAAGGGACAGCACTACGGATTTAATTTGGTCAGTCCATCTCATGGGTGAGCGTACAGCTGTTCTAGTGCCCTCCACTCTACCCTGTACGACAAGGCGCTATATAAAGTCAGTTCAAACCTCAAGACGTGTCCGAAATATTTAAGGATGTGTGTTTGGACTAAAACAGATAGACGTTTTTGAAGTCGTACTGGCAGTTAGCTGAAGTTACAAGGAATGACATAAGCTATACTAACTTTTTGTCCGGTAGCACATTCTCAAGGGATAATTCCCGATAGCATCGGTCAGATATGTGACCACCATTAGAGCATGCTATAGATCTGCGTATACCTTATGAAATAGCTTTATTTTTTAACAGTCGCTTATAAACGGCACTATTGAACTGAGTACGTACGGTAGATTAATGAAAGCTGGTATGATCATTTGCTTGGTATATTTTCCAAAGCCCACATCCGTGTACGTTCACACATATGTATGTATAAAGTTTGAAGAACAGAAGGTACAAATATTTATGTGATATAAATATGTAAGTATAAAGATTTTGTTTTCATATAAAAACCATTGACATCGACATAACGAATAGTGACGCTACAATATCTTAAGTAGTTGGAAAATAAAAACAAAGAAATCTTACCGTGACAGCCGTATTGTTGGACTCCAGTAAACTAACAACTGGGGTCAGATAAACAGTTCATTCACAAAGGAGTTGTCAAAACTATCAAAAAGTTGTCTACCGTTTGTCTTACTACTGGACCTAATAAGTGTATTTGTTTCATTATTATTATTTTGTGACTTGTCCATTGCTATTCTCTGTCTACGCTAATTGCACAGTCTGCACCATGTGATTCTCAAGATTGAGCTTTGCCTTATTCCTTGAGACAGGCGAACTATATTGCCCAATAAAACGCTTTTATAAAGTACTTATGCTACGATCAAAGAGAACCGTATCAGTCTGGAAATCACCTTAAGTTCTCTAGGAAATATTATTTATTGCTTCTCATTAATCGTCGTGAGATCTACGACTGTTTTTTGTAACTAGAGACCTTTGATAACTCCTACGTCCCCGGAAGGTCAAAACGGTCCAATCCCCAGTTTCGTGAGCCATTTGCTCCGAATAACTACAGGCAGAACTCATTTCTTGAAGCAGAATATGTAATAGGGTGTGTGAATATGCTGCCCGCACTTCTTCTTCAGTTCGACTTAGGTTCTTTCACAAGAGGTGTGTCCGTGGTCAGAAAGTGTTTGAGGCTTAAATTTTCACCTGATGCTTGATATTATTCAAATTATGTTAAACTGAGCAGCCTAGTTTCATAAATTATATTGTTGTTTGTATTAATTTGTATAGTTTTGGCTTTGGTGGTTTTATAGCGGCATCTACATCACCACATGCGACGATACGCAACGCATCACACTGACTTCACGCAATCCTACATCATTCTAGCAGAGTTTACTGTGGGACTAGCATATAAACAACGTCCCGACATCAATCGCAGAGCAGCTACCCACCAGACACGACACTCGTCTGTTCGAAGGATCCTTTTCTACACAGATTGTGTGAACATCATACCCTGTTCCTCATACCTTAAAAGTTTATTATTTTTACTGGCAATTGGAGGTCGAGTGAATTTTATACCCTTTTCCTCATACCTTCAAAGTTTGTCGTTTTTTCTGGGAGTTCTATTATTATTCTGGCAATTTTAAATGAACACTTGTAATTGGCTGTCAGTGACATTTTCAATTTTTTAGTCTGCTTTACTTAGCTGTAAATCTTTCAAAGGAAACAAATAAATAAATTTTGCTGACCTTGACAGCTTCTTCCACATCGTCGTCTCGGGAAGACTTGGCCAAGCTCTTCTTCATCAGCTGGTACATGGTCTCCCGCCTGAGGTGGCCCTCGCTTAGTAGGTCGTAGCACTGTAATTACAATAGATAGAGACTTTTATTAGCTTGAAGTCAGCATATACATATTTGCTGACCTTAAGAAATATCTACCTTATGCTTGTATTAAATAAAGGCGCTACACCAACGGGAGTATTTACTTGAAATGTAACCTTTACCCGCGACTTATCCGTGTTACTTCTACCTATTTAATTGCACGTATTAACCTATCCCGCCGGTTTCAATCATCTCTTTAGACTTCCCAGCCATTGATGGCCTACGCAGTCCATTTGCAAAACCCAATCCGTAAAGGTGAATCTTCGATTGATACAATTCATTTTTAACCGACTTCAAAAAGGAGGAGGTTCTCAATTCGGATGTTTATATATTTTTTTTTATGTATGTTCGGCCATAACTCCATCATATTTAGACGGATTTGCAAAATTCTTTTATTGTTTGAAAGGGGTTTATTCCGAAATGGTCCCATATAAATTTCATATAGATCTGATGATGAGTTCCAGATATAGACACCGGAACTCTTTAAAAAATGACAGCAAATCAACCGCGATTTCTGCTATCGCATAAATATGCATTGTTTGTTTGGAATTAGTGAGAGGTGGACACCACAATTAAAAAATAAAAACTTTTTTATAAAAAAAAAAACAACCGACTTCCTTAAAAACACTACAAAGTGAAAAATAACTTTAATTTGGGAAGTCGGTGGCAAAAAAACCATGAATACAGATCCTAAGACACCGACTTCCGAAATTAAAGTTATTTTTCACTTTGTAGTGTTTTTAAGGAAGTCGGTGTTTTTTTTTATAAAAAAGTCTTTATTCAAATGAGGGTACGCCTTAAATTGAGAATAGCAACAAATGTCAGCAGAAACATAAGCAGACATTTAACCACTCCTGTTTCATTATTTTTATCACAATTTTTATCAAATCTTAAAAATCATAAACAAAAACCAAGTAAATCATTTTAAAATAACCCTCTTATAAATTGGTTACATGTCTAATTTAACCGAGACTAAAATACTTAAATGCAATGAATCATCATGAGAGTTATTATTATCAACTCTGAAAAAATGTCTTTAAATAGGCTCCGGACTCAAATACGCCGAAGTAGAGAAAACCGGTTCAAGTGGAAATTCATAGATGGCTCCGCCCTGCACCCTAATTGCGAAACGCACAATTTATCAGAATCTGAATGGGATTGAAGATTATTTCTAAACTATTGCGTCATTTGTTCGAATAAATTGTCGGCTCAGCAAGGTAAATAACGCAATGAATGTTGTTTAACTATGAATATTAAACCAATTCCTACCAATAAAAAGTTCCGCAATTACCCCTTTCTTTTTTTGGATGTGAAATCATCAAATGACTTCTCCCGCTCTGGGCGGAGCGGGAGGGCGTGTTAGACTTTTACTAACTAAAACCCACCCGTGTTCCTTCAGTTGCCCATGTGCCAGGGTCACGGTATCTCTTTCGAACAATCTCGCGACCCTGACAGGCGCCCCTTCAGTACTGCTGACATCTCTGAGGCGCGCGTGGAACACTACGCGCCGTCGACCCGAGCCTGGTCCTTACTGGGCGGCGAGCTACCCATTGCTCGCCGCCCGCAAGCTCGCGCCTACGTTGGCCGGGAGTCGGCTATAGACTCCCGACGCCCGGCGGGGCGTCTCCTCCTGCGGCGGCTAGGGACGTGAGGGCGCAGAGACTGCCGCTCCCTCACGCGCCCCGCCTCCTCCTTCGCGAGCATTACGGCTTCGTAGAAGGAGGTGACGGCTTCCCATGCCCTCTCGCTCCGTACCATGGCTTGCACCAGAGCCGGACGCGAGAGGTCGCCGCCGCCGATCGCCTCCACGAGGACATGGCGGTGCTCCGCCCAGGCAAGGCACACCTCCACCGTACGCTCCACCGTGTCCTCTAGACGATCCTCGCAATGGAAACACCCGGGCGTTTCCTCCCGCTTTATCCTGAACAGGAACCCACCGAAGCACCCATGCCCGGTGAGAACCTGCGTCAGGCGGAAGGTGAGGACGCCGTGGCCTATCTATCATAACCTATCCACTCCTCAAAGAGGGGACTTACCGCCGCAATTGTGGCGTGCTCACGCAATAATCCAGAGGATTGTAAATGTGGTGCTGTCCCACAAACAATACAGTACTTTATATTTTGTCCAGCATGTCCTGCTGTTTGCATCCTACAGGAGTTGATGGATGCCTCTGAAAGTGCTAAGCTCGTAGCCAAATTCTGGGCTGACTTTATTTAGATTGCTATCGAGACGCTAAGAAAAAGAAGAATGTACGACGTAAAAATATTCAAATATTTTAATACAAGCTTCTGCCCGCGACTTCGTCGCATCGCAGCATGCCAGTTTTCATCCAGTTTTTTGCTGCTGCTCCGCTCCTTTTGATCGTAGCGTGATGTTATATAGCCTTCCTCAATAAATAGGCTACCCAACCCAAAAAGAATTTTTCTATTCGAACCAGTAGTTCCTAAGATTAGCGCGTTCCACCTCCCATTTTAGGGAAGTGGGGGGTTAGAAAGAGACATAAAGTAGCCTATGTCACTCTCCATTCCTACAACTTTCTCCACTTAAAAAATCACGTCGATTAGTCGCTCTGTTTTGCCGTGAAAGACAGACAAACAGACACACACACTTTCCTATTTATAATATCAGTATGGATTTTTCCAGTTTCCTCTGTTAAGTACGTATTTATTTATTTAAAATTAATTACAATAATAAAATAAATAGTTGGTCATGCAGATGTACAAAAAATTTAATAAAATCATCAAGTTCAGTTAAAAGTTAGCAACACTTTCATAAATCCCTCTCACAGTACTTGACATGCCGATAAAATCTTCATTCATTCGTCCGCAAACAGATCGTTTGTTGGGTTAGTGTCCAACAGATCATTAAATGTGACCAAGTGCGTGTTGGAGACTTAGAACGCGCAGTAGTCTCACTCAGAGTTTATCATACATAGGTACATATTACACTGAGGTACCTTTTCAAGTCATCATACAATAGTCATATTTTATGACAGAGAACTTAGGGAAGATCCTTACCCATGATGGAAAATAATAAACGCCCCAAAACCTGAACGGAACGCGTGTCATAGGTGCCTGATTCTTACATTATACAGAGCCTAATAACCTGCTGACGGTTGGACGGTTGCACAAGTAGTCTGCGAAGGAACGGAGTTAAGATTTTGTCAGCAGCGTGTCGTTGTTAACCCTATCAATCGCCTTTCAGAAGTCGAAATATAGTACGTCTACCTGACACCCGTTGCCCTAAGCCATCATCATTATTTCAGCCGTAAGATGTCCATGGTTGGACATAAGCCTCCCCAAATTTGGGAGGGTTTGCCATAATCTCCACGCTTGGCAGGTGCAGGTTGCGGCTTGCAGGTTGGTTGGCAGTATAGTTGTAAAATGCACAGAGAACGCTGCTGCCCATTCTCTAGTAAAACCCCTAGTCACCTCTAACAGGCCCACGGGATGAAATGGGATGGTAAAATTCTTTACGTCCGGTACACACGGAACGAACAACCTGATTGTATGTCCATCCACTTGACAGTCCTTGGCCACAATTGTTGCCACAGTGAAACTACTCTCAGCAGTCCGTGGCCACTTTAGTTGCCAGTTTCTATTTTCGTGGCACGGTCCCGATTTTTCCGATTTGTTGATACCATGAGAACAAATTGAACAAGGCGTCTATTTCTATGTCACTATAACAAACCAAGGAATGCCTGTGTGCCAACAGTACCATACTTCTTGTGAAAGTTGTAGCGAAAAAAAGCGCCAGAACGTCAGTCTTGGTAAGCAGCTGTCGTGTTGTTGTGAGTGCGAAGTGTTTGTGTCGATTTTTGGGTATTTATCATGTCATAAGTACTTAAATTATATACTGAAATGATCTTTAAGATTTGGGCTTTGTGTTAATGTTGTAAGATTATAACAACAAATAGTTTACTATCGTTGTAAGTTGATTGAAAAATTTTAAGCACACTGATGTTTCCAGTGGGCGGCATTCGTGTGTAATATTACTTCACAACTCACAAAATAAGATTATACACTGATGTTTCCAGTGGGCGACATTCGTGTGTAATATTGCTTCACAACTCACAAAATAAGATTATTTGAAGTGTTATTTATTTATTATAATGCAGTTAAACAAATATTTTACATTCATAGCAGATTGAATCTATTTTGAATGAGTCTGTTAGATTTTAAGCACGATAGATTTACGATCCCCGATAAAAATTCGGGTCGACGGTGTCTTTTGTTTGGATAGATTTGACTTTAAATTATTACTGAAACTAATGATTTTGTTACCACCAGATAGAAGAATTAGTCTAGTTTTTAGTAAAATAGTTTAATTACAGACTTTACGATATATTTGTAGTATTATCATCATAAATATAATATTTGTCCATAAAAAATCGTCAGAATGGTTGATTCAAGTTAAAAATACCATATTATTTTATAGATTTTGGCTTTTATTCTTAGCATTCTCAAATTCTTTATTAAATTAGCTTTACGATTGTAGCTTTTATTTTGACAAAGTTTATATAGTTTGTGAGATATAAACATTTCTTGTCGCGACGGCGGCGTCCGGCGATTTGCGACTGAATCGTGTCCCGCGGGCGCGGACTGTTGACGGTATTTTATTTCGCGCGCACGTACTGTCAAGCGGCTATATTAGAATTTATTTTGAGCCAAACCTTGGCCATAGAGTAATCTCATCTTCCGTAGTAATTAGGTTCTCAGAGCTTTTTTCTATTAATGTGAGATCATGAATCCTACGACCTGAGGCCAGCAAGAGTATTAAAACTTTACTCAATACTCAATACTCAATATCTTTATTGCTTTACCATAATGTGAACTTAGGTGGTAATTATATAATTTAGATCATTATGGACCCTGTAGGGCACAGCAAAAGGATAGGAGAGAGGAAGCTCTGTTTTTGAATCATTTTCACGAATTTGAATTTGTTGAAGTCCTTAGTCAGTGAAACTAAACTGGAGTGTCACATATTGGTGGCTTTTTACTGCCGGTTTAGTTACTGAAATTTCTTTTAGAATTTAATGTAGGAAAAATGTTTTGAGAGATCTCCCTCTGATGTAACACAGTAAGTAGAAATTGCTGCTTTGTGGAGGAGAATAGTTTCAGAAAATTAATTTTCAAAAAAGAGTTTCTCCGAAAATATAGCATACTGCGGGCCCTCAGTAGTTAATTTAGTTTCAAATCAAAATAACCATCTACTAAGGAACACTATATGTTGTTAAAGTAAGACCAGACCAGTGAGCAAGAATTAGGCAAGAAGAGTCAACTTATACATTTGTGCAGAGCAATAGCCTGTTTACCGATCTATTGGAACTTCTATCTAGCAGGTTCTGTATTGGGAATTACTTTAACTTGCCATAACATATAATCCACTTCGATGCTATTAGGATGCAAATTCCTAATGCACTGTTCAAATGAGCCGGTAGTCGTGATATTTTCTTTTTTGTGGGTGGGAAATAATCAAATAACCTCTGCCGCTCTGTGGAGCGGAACGGCGTGTCAGACTTTTATTGACTAAAACCCACCCGTGTTCCTTCAGTTGCCCATGTGCCAAGGCCACGGTATCTCTTTCGAACAAATCTCGCGACCCTGGCAGGCATCGGTTCTAGCAGACCCCTTCAGTTTAGTCGTGATATTAAACTAGGTTGAGGTCATGCCAGTGCGCAGGGAGTCCCCTCCCAGCGTTTCCTCTGCGTATGTGCATCTGTTTATGCGATCATGGTCAAGGCAAATGAAACATTAATATTTCGTATACCTTCAAGAAACTTTAAGTATGAAACCAAATCGTAAGTATTGTCTCACAGTTTACAGTATTTTAGTTTATTAATTATTATCATAATTTATAACACACTATATAACATACATAAACGCATTTGCATTTCAATACTCAATACTTTTATTTCTGATGTCGTTGGTATTATGTTATCAAAACGGGTCCTCACGAGTCCTTCAGAAACTAACGCAAAGAAATTGATAAACCGACTCTGCCTTCTTTTTATAGAAAGTGTTAAGCCTCTTTGCAAAAACTTAGAGCTTTTCAAGATAAAAAACGATTTCCATATTATAAATACACGTAGTGAACATGAAATGGTGATACCCAAATTTAGATACACTTTAAAAAGCAAGACATTTCTTATAAACAGTCGCTTTTATCACAGTTTGTCAAAGTCTGTTAGTCAACGTACACGCGGATGTGTAAATCGCGACAGTCTTAATTCACGCACTTCATCTTCAATGCACAGCTTGCAGTACTTTTTAACTTTTTTAAACCTCTGTAAATCTAGCAAAATGGCTAGTTTCCGTAAAAAAAAATATTTAGGAAAATTGAACATACTGTTAAGCGCTGTGTGAAGATAGAAACGTGAATTAAAACAATTGGCTCGATAAAAAATAATCATAAAGTTGACACTAAATCGCCATTTAAAACGTGTACCTTGAAGAGATTCCATCATTAAACCATGTAAAACTCATACCAAAAGATAGGTTTTATTGTTTTTTAGGGCATGCTGAGAAAATATTTTATAATTTCCTTTTCATTTTGTCTCCACTAAACAATTATAAACAAAATCTAGCAGCTCAAGCGCTCGCAACGACCGGCCAGTGTTCGCCGAAACGTCTTCAACTACAAGAGGGCCGTAATGCCGAGAGGTGAAAATCGAACAGAGTGCATGCCAAAACGCATCGAACATACACACGCTTAGATTTTCAGACTGTAGTTGTATACTTCAGATTTGTCGAACATTTTCTTTTTTGCTAAGTACTGGTACTTGTTGTACACTGTACAGGTCTGCACTAACCGCACCTGTTAACACTCAAATTTAAAATGTAATAACCAAATTATTTTTAAATAAGTCACGAATAGACAACGAAGACTGGCGTCTCGTTCGATGTAACACAAGGGCACAAGTATATGATAAAAAAGAAAAATAAAGACACTGATTTCCGAAACAATCAATTGAAAGATAATGAACGTGACTGTCATAACAAAAGCAAAATATCCTCCCATTTGTTTTTATTGTTCAGTACATTGGGCACAAAAACATGATCGAAGTAGGTACAATTTTTTCAAAGGATTTGGGAGACCAATTCCTATAACAAATTTTCGTTACAAGTCTCGTATAAAGTAGAAAATTATCCACACAAACGTTGACGTTGTTGAGATAAATAGAGAAGAAGCTTACATGAACATAACCTCTTTACATAAAAATATATTAGTAGTTGTATGGACAGTTTGTCTGCCGTAAAAGTAAAGTAGCGCCCTAAAAGAGTCTTAAAAGGATACTGCTGTATAAACGTTCGTAAAACATTTTATATTCTCCATGACTGTCCCTAAAATTTAAGACTGACAAGGGAAAATCGCCTGCTTTATGCAACAATTCAGGTCGATAATACGAAAGCAATTAGTATTTCATAATCAAAAATGGCAAATTCAGAACAAGTCCAAATTAATTAGGCCGGATGGTTAATTGATTTTGCGAAATCATCAACGCGATCTGCCCGCAGTCCAACTAATGTTACTTTATCAACAATATACGGTTTGAGATTTATCTACTGTTCGAAGCGATCAGGACGTATTGATAGGAAATTTCTTAATTTCCAACGTGTTGGCATACTAGCCTCTGCCCGCGACTTCGTCCGCGTTAAATTTCTTGTTCCCCCGACCCTTCCCGTCGCGTCTAATCGCCTACCCGTGCGATTTTCCCCGTTTTTGCAACATTTTTCTTTACTGCTCCGCTCCTCTTGGTTTTAGCGTAATGTTATATAATTTATAGCCTTCCTCGATAAATAGGCTACCCAACACAAAAAGATTTTTTTAAATCGGACCAGTAGTTCCTGAGATTAGCGCGTTCAATCAAACAAACAAACAAACTCTTCAGCTTTATAAAATTAGGAAGTATAGATACGAACCGAACGAACGTAAAATATTTAATCACAATGACACTGCTACGCAAAGTCACCACAGACACTAAGGGATGATCATTGATCACCACGCTTAATCATATCCTGTTGGCGATTTCGATCTGTCATTAGTCCGGGTTATTGCACGATGTCTTCGTTACCATAAGCCAGTGTTGGTTGTCCGAGATAGATTAATAGAATGCACTTTATTGTATTGTCATGACCACAAATACATTAGTATCTGTCGTCAAGATGACGGCAAATGCATGTGATCATTTGTGGAAGGCACATGCAAGCCGATATAGGCGGCCAAGCAGTGGCAACGACCGGACGGCCTCATTTACGAGACGTAGGCTCGAACCCAGGCAGGAGCTTTACTTGATGTATACAGGGTGTCCCAAAAGGTTACGTAGCTGGGAAGGGGGGTGATAGGGGTGGTCACGAGGGTCACCAGAAAAATAAAAAAATAAATAGCATTTTTTTTTTAACTAAATTTTTACACCTTTTATTTTGCTAAAAAAATGCTGTTATGTAATCGTCAATAACCCTTTATCAAACATACATATCTAACCAAGATTTTAAAGAAAATTAAGTTCTTGTCCAGTCAAGGACTTAGTAATTACGATTTCACTCAACTTCCGACAAGTGTACTGATAAAAAAAGTATTTTTTTATTTATTTTTTTATTTTTCTGGTGACCCTTGTGTACCACCCCTATCACCCCCCTTCCCAGCTACGTAACCTTTTGGGACACCCTGTATAATTAATCACCAATGGTCTTATCAACGGTAAAATGTCATGAGGAAAGTATTGAGTATGAATGTCAATGGCTTTAAGAGTAGAGGGAGACCAAACAAACGATGGAACGACTGTGTGAATTATGATATGGATAGAAAGGGGTGACTACTGAGATGACGACTAATAGAGAAGTGTAGAAGAAAAAGACATGTTGCGCCGACCCTAAATAAATTGGGAAAAGGGCAGGAGAATGAAGCTCTTACCAACGGTAAAGGAAAACAACGTGGGGAAACCGGCATGTCTTAAAGCCAGAAATTTTAAGACTAGTTAGCTCTGCAAGCCCGAACTGAGCCCTTGTGGTAGATTATAGCCTTTGTTTTTGGATGGGAAATCATCAAATGCCTTCTCCCGCTCTGGGCGGAGCGGGAGGGCATGTCAGACTTTTACTGACTAAAACCCACCCGTGTTCCTTCAGTTGCCCATATGCCAGGGCCACGGTACCTCTTTCAAAATAATCTGGCGACCCTGGCAGACATCGGTCCTAGCAGACCCCTTCAGTTCTGCTGACATCTGTTTGAGGCGCGCGTGGAACAATACGCGCCGTCGACCCGAGCCTGATCCTTACCGGGCGGCGAGCTACCCATTGCTCGCCGCCCGCAAGCTCGCGCCTACGGTGGCCGGGAGTCCGCTATCGAGTAGATTACAGCTCAGTCCTCAAAGAGGTAAGACCTGCATCCCAGCAGTGGGAATATTATAGGCTTATTATAATAAACAAGTGGGTACACAAATATGTTATGTTGAAGAACACCAAAACTAATATATATGACGGGATAACCGGAATGCAGCTGCATCGGTTTTAAAGATGTGTCACCTCTTAGAATGCAATAATATCGGATATATTCTGCCAACTAAGTTAAATTCGGCAGTGATGGCCCAGCAGTATCAACCCCGACTTACGAGTTGTAGGTCGTGGGTTCAAACCCAGGCAGGCGCTTTACTTTGTGTAAGTAATAATTTCCAATGCTCACTACTACCAAAACGGTGAAGGAAAATATTGTGAAGTAACCAGCCTGAACTTAAAATTCGAAGACAAGTGACATCTATCAACCCACACTGGGTCCATGTGAAAGATTACGGCTCACTCCTTCTCAAAGAAGAAAGTCCTGTATCCCAGCAGTGGGAACAATATAGACTAATTAAGAAGTTAAATTCAGAAGAATGACGTATGCGCTGCAGCGGTATTAATAAGCTGGTTATATGACATTATTATTACACGCTTTATAATTAGCTTCACTTGTATGTTTGTTTGTAACCGACTCCTTATAGCGCGATTTTGACCCACTTTAAACGACCAGATTTAATTTAAACTCTATAGACTTATCGAGGACCGATAACAATACTATAATTTCATAAAGTGCCATTATCCTTGCCAGGGTTACCAGGACTGCAAAAAACTGTCTTCGAAAACTATGCTGACATACGTCACAAACTACGCTGACATACGTCTCAAAATTCGAAACACCCTAAAAAATAGAAAATAATAAATATTTAAAAAAAAACTAAAAAAGACGCTTCCACAGAAAACCTAACTAAATAGTAGAAAATAATGGAAAAAAAGCGTGGGGTGCTTTTTAAGGTTTTTTTTTTTTTTATATCAGGCACCCCACGCCATTTTTTATATTACTACTTTTTTATTATTACTTACAGTAAATGCATAAGCGATACGTTCCTCCAGATCCCCTCGAAGGTAAAGAGATATGGCTTTGGCGAAGGTGGCCATCGTCACGTGAGGCGAGGTCCCGCGGTCCAGCGCCACCATCACACGCTCCATCATATAGGCATCCGTCATACCCAGCCCGTTGTGCAAAACGTCCCTGAAGTGGTTTCTGTGTAGGATAAACCAAGTATAAACAACAATCTGAAGACACTACGATAGCTCGCGGAAATCAAGATTTCTTACAATAAATCTAACAGTGAAATACACCTAAAAGTGTGTTTTTTTTTTTTTATAAAGGGTCAAATTAAATTAAATTGCAATACTTTAAGTGGGTAAACCCAGTTGATGGTTATCAATATTGACACAAATGAAAAAATAATCTGACAATCCAACTTCGTTCAAAATTCTAAATGAGACTTCCATGTACATTAAGATAACCAAACGACTGTTATGTTTTGGTTTTTGGAAATTTGTAAAAAAAAATCTATGTTCCATGTAAAATTACAAAAACAGTTGATCGATTACAAGCATTGACCTTCGCCAATGAAACGATGAAAAAAAAATGTAATTTTATATAGTTGTTTTTTTTTTTTTTTTGTTCCAGTAGTTTTCTATTTCGATATCCAAAACGTTGGTAAAGTTTTGCCAGTTAATTTATGCTGAGCCTGTATATAAGTGCCATACATTTTTTTTTATTACGAACTTTCAGTCTAAGCGGGAATAGAGCCCTAATTCTGTGGCATGGTAAACCTACAAAAACCCGAAAGGCAATTCGCTAACGCATCAGCCATCAATTGTTTGCGCAATAAATATTGATAAAAAAAAAAGTTTTCTGCTCAAATTAAAACATTACATACAACTATAACAAGACCTACTCGTTGCTGTGATACGTACAGAAAAAAAAAACGTCATTTTTGACATCGTGAACTTATAGAGTAATCTTATCTGTCTTCCGACCTACTTAAACACCTATTTAGAAATATTATATAGCTGATCGATTTTGGAAGTAACAAAACGAAAACTATCTTTAAAATCACAGAAGGCGGTTGGTCAACTCTTCCTATGACCTAAAATATACCGTGGCCAGAATAAAAGCTTGGTCAGATAGGGAGTCAGATAAGGTTGTCTAATGGAAATGTTACCAGTCGACAACGACGCGAAGGAATATTTTTATGTGCTATACTAAAACTAAAAATATATCTGTATTATTTCGAGAGCTGTATTGCAGGTTTAAATGATTTTTACTAAGTATTTTATCCTAACTCCGGGTACTGAATGTTGCTCAACATACAAAGTAAAACAGTGACGTAATTTGCGAGAAACGAGTGAGTGATTTATGTTACATTTTGCGGACTACCTAGGACGAATTTATTTTTTACTAGGTATCAATAAAATACATTATTATAACATTAATTAATTTTAATACACCTAAATAGTACTACTATTTGTGTTTAGTACTATTAAAATTAATTAATATAATAGCAAGATCTGACAATCTTAAAACTCAGACTACCATCTTAACGCTGTTTACTGCAAAACCATTGCAAAATGTCCACGGAAATGTGCAACAATTGCATTCGAAGTACCAGGCAAACATGAATAGCGAAGAGGTAAGCTTGTTGCATTTTGTTGTCCCACTCATACAGAGCCAATTTTAGTATATTTCTTTCCTGCTTCCACGTTGCTGTTATTGGGTGCAATGGAGGATGCGCAGTGAACACTAGTTCAGTCTCTGTCTAGGGCATACGGTAGTACCTTTCAGTTTTAAGTGTTTCATGAGGTGCTGTCATCACAAACAGTAACACCTACTGTTTGTAATGCTAGGAAAGTTTTTATTAAAGTTACAGAATGATGTATTAAATGCACTAGTTTTTGTTAAACTATGCCATGGTGGTGTTGCTGACACTCTACAGGTATGCTAAATTCCTATATCTTATGTCTAAAAGTGTAAAAACATAGTCAAAAACAAAAGCTAACCTCTAAGATAACCTTAATGCGTGTAAGTGTGCAACATTTTGACAAATATTTTTAATAACAATCCGAAAATAAATTGTGTAATTCATTATGTAAACACGAAATTATTATGATGCGATAACTTCATGACCTTTTTTATTTCTCTCTCTGCAGTGTTGTAAGAATAATTAGTTCGATAACCCTACCCAGAAAATGCGATCTGAAGAACTCTGTGTCATATTTATTGAATTGCAAAACTTATTGGACATCAATTCCGTTTCTAGACAATGTTTTTCATCTAGAATATTAAGGTCAGCGTGGCCTTGTGAACACAGAGTTGATTGACACCCATCAGGATCTTAACCTACTTGTATTGACATTGTTCATGTTTTTATTTCAGGTGAAAACCCTTGAGCCTGTGACGCTGGTATATAAGAAATGACGACCTCCATCGTGACCTTAAAATGGAACCCGTCACTCCCATAATCCAAAAATTTGCAGAGGTCCATGACCAATGACCCCCCTACATGTGATCGTCGTCGTGTCGAGACAACTCAGCTGTAAGATACACAAAAATAATGCGAAGGCTACAACACACTAAACCCTCGAGAGTGTAGTGTAAAAAGTGTGATAATAATATAGTTACAGTGACACACGTGTAAAAAGTGTTAATATCATTAAACTGACTTTAATTTAAGAAAGTGTAACGGACTTGTGTAAAGTGCGATTAACATTATTCTTGAATACAGTTACATAAATTAAGTTGGATTAATATCGCTTGTTTTTCAAGGTTAGATTTTAATTAGTTTTTAAGAACCTGGATCTTAGTAGTAAACCATAAAAAAGTGTAAACTTACTAGTAAATGTTTACAAAGAAGGATAGCTCCAAACACATTATAGTAATTTTGAAAAGATTTAAATCAAATTTAAATGTAGATGTTACAAAGGGGTCCATCGACTAACAAAAATAAGTTCTGTAAAGTAATAAAATGATTTTTACATTTAGTTTAATTAAGACTAATAAAGAGGAAATATGTATATTTTTGTTATATTTCATGGCTACAGAATCAGAATAGGGGTATGCTGTGCAGGGCAGCTACCTTAACCGTTTCAGCTACAGGAAAACGTTATTAGAAACTCATACACTACATTCACAGATTTTAGAAATATAGAAGCTAGTAATGTAACATTGTCAGCCTTTCATGATCTATCTCAAATGATCACTGAAGTTAGATTAATTTTTATTAAAACGATTATTAAATGTTTGAATAAATTACCGTGTTTTTATTTGTTTAACCAACCTTGGCCTTAGAAAAGGATGCCTGGAGGCATTTGGAGGAGGCCCTTGCTCATCAGTGGGGCAGTATAAGCTAATTTAATATTCTACAAGGCTGGTTGATTTCATGATGTTTTTTATCAACATATTGTTTTTAAGATGACCAGTTTGAGCATCATAATAAACCAAACTTAAATTCCCTCAATGGTTTTTATTTAGTACTAATCCATCCATAGAATACAAAATTACTCTTTTTATTATTAATTTAACAAAATTGATTTTAAATGGAGATTTTTCATTAAAATTACTTGCGATTTGGTCTTATAATAGGTATAGAACTAACTTCGATGAATTGAAACTTTCCAGACAAAGTTTTCTGAAAATTTTGAATAGTGAGTATCTTTATTTAACACTGCAAGCCGTATCGTTGAGCCGTATCGTTGGCTTGACTGTTTTAACCATATATTTAGATTTATTATACTACTAGTAAGGAGTCTATACTAAATCTATTGTCTTCTCGGAGTTGTGGGTAAGTTTTGCAGGCTTTACTATAAAACGGTTCATTATTTACTACCCATACAATAGCTTCCCCAAGATTCGACCACCCCGAAATTCGACGACTTCTACTAACTTCACCTACTCGATTTTCAGCATTTAGGTCAGGTTTTCAATCCTCTCCCAAGGGTGCAATGCCCATCAAACTTTCGACCAACATAATCGTTAAATACTAATATAGTACCCACTTTTATTCTGGTGGGTACATTACTGCTGTGGTTAATAGCGAAATAAAAAACAAGGGTTATGATTTTAACGGTGTCGGGTTATTTTACTGCGTGATTATATTCGACACAGTTTTATCATGCCAAGGTTCCTCATCGATGCTGTCTGAGGTTAGAAGTATTGCATTCAATCTTTTTTGAATATTCAATTGTCAGAACACACACCGTGAAGGGTTCTGTGCTTAATTTTGGGAATAATTTATCCTTTAAGGTAACTTAACCTTGTAGTTGAAAAACGTCCTCCCATCAAACGATATACATACGTCACGGTCAATTCTCCAACTGAGAAATGTAAGTTTTCTTTACTACGTTGACGAAGGAACAACGAAGTTATCCTATAAAAGTTTTGTTGTTTTCCTTTTTGAGCCCCACGCACGAGCAAAAAGGCCCAGTTAGCTCTATTGGCCAAGGATGCCTTTATTTACTATACTGGTCGCTATGACTTCGGACCGACGAGAAGATCGGCGATCTTGAGGAAGAGTTGAGCAGTTTACGAAGGAAAGCATCTTTATGATGAATTCCTTTTTCAGAAAACTTGAGCACAGGAAGTGGACCTAGCAGAGCCCAATGGTGCAACACAAAATGAGACAGACTTCATTATGTTGACGAAGAAGCAAGTATTCAATGATGTCTCTGTGATCAACGCGGTGAAAACTGGAAATGATCACCGCATGGTAATAGGCACATTGAATCTCAATATCAAGCTGGAAAGAGCTCGGCTGATGAAGTCTACGTCGTCCAGCACCGATCCAACTCCAAAACTCCGAGAGCTTTCAACTCCAATCGTATCGAGTGTCTAGGAAGTTCTGTGGACGATTTTAACGATGGATTCGTGGAAACTGTCCATACGGTCGGGTCTAAGATCTTAAGGTTCTGGGGACCCGTCGTACAAATAAAAACAAGAGAATCTGTAATCCTACTTTGCAGCTGTTGGAGGAGAGGTGATCACGAGATGATCTTGCAGGCTTCAGGAGCTGCGTTCGAGTACCGTAAGCTCAATAGACGGATCTCTATGTCCTACAAAAGCGACCTTCGCCGCTATAACACAGAGCGGATCAAGGGCGCGTTAGAGCAGAATAAACGTTTTTAAGTTCGTTAATAAGGTATTCTTGGGCAGAGCCAGCTTACGAAAAAAGAGGCCGGGTGATGATGGAATTACGGCTGATCTCCTAAAGGCCGGAGGGAAACCCGTTCTCAAGGCCCTTCAGAAGCTGTTTAATTCCGTCATACTCGGGGGCAAAACGCCACAGGCATGGAACAGAGGTGTGATAGTAATTTTCTTTAAGAAAGGTGCTAATGCCCTACTTGAGAATTATAGGCCCATCTCACTTCTGAGCCATGTCTACAAGCTGTTTTCAAGAGTCAACACGAACCGTCTAGCGCGCAGGTTTGACGAGTTTCAGCCTCCCAATCAAGCCAGGTTCCGTAAAGGCTTTAGCACCGTGGACCACATACATACGAAGCGGCAGGTTATACACAAGACCGAACAGTATACCCTCCTCTCTGTTTAGCGTTTGTGTACTACGAAAAAGCCTTCGATTCTGTCGAGACTTTGGCTGTACTGCAGTCTCTTCAACGGTGTCAAATCGACTATCGGTACATCGAAGTACTAAAGTGTCTGTACGAAAACGCCACTATTTCAGTCCGACTCCAGGACTACACCTTGATACCTTTCCTTCTGTAGCGAGGGGTGAGACATTATTTCTCCGAAACTGTTCACCGCTGCACTGGAGGATGTGTTCAAGGTTTTGGACTGGAAAGGGGCTGGCATCAATGGCGAGTACATCACTCACCTTCGGTTTGCCGATGATATAGTTGTCATAGCTGAGACTATGGAAGGCCTCAGTACAGTGCTCGATAACCTCAGTAGAGCTTCCAAAAGAGTGGGTGTCAAGATAAACAGGGACAAGACAAAGGTTATGTTCAAAGCTCCTGTGATACCCTTTCCAATGAAGATCGGAGGCACTACACTCGAAATTGTGGACAAATATGTGTACCTAGGACAGACTGTCCAGTTAGGTAGGTCCAACTTCGAGAAAGAGGTCAATCGTCTAATCCGACTCGGCTAGGCAGCGTTCGGGAAGCTACACAATATCTTCTCGTCCCACATACCGCAGTGTCTCAAGACGAAAGTTCAAGAGGAACTGAAACGTGATTGCTCACAATGGGTCTTATTAGGAGGCTGAAATCTACCCAAATGGCGATGGAGAGGGCTATGCTTGGAGATTCCCTCCGCGATCGAATCAGAAATGAAAAGATCAGTAGGAGAACTAAAGTAACCAACATACCCCGAAGAATTACTTAACAGATGGCCGATGTGGCCGAAAGGTTCTGGGGTCGCGACTGCGTACCGGAAGACGTAGAGCTGGAAGGCCTCCCACAGGGTAGACCGATGACCTTGTGAAGGCCGCAGGAATCTGATGGATGCGGGAAGGAAAAAAAACCAGCTTGGGGGAGGCCTATGTTCAGCAGTGGACATCTTTCGGCTGAAATGATGATGATGATGATGAAATCCTTGCTTTGATTTGGAGATTGCTCGCAATTGATTCTTGTTTGCATTCCGTCATTCATGTCTAGTCCTGTTCTTTTTTTTTACACACTTCGTTATCAATTAATTAATGCAATTATTTAAAATGTTAATTTGATTCATTTCATTGCATTAGATATTATTATCGTTTATTTTTATATTTAATACTAACTAACTTGATTTTATTATTATTAACCTATTTGATTTCACTGAATTTTACATCCCTTTCATTAACTTGGTCCAATTTAACCAAACCATGTAAGAGGTATGCACATCTTTAAGTGATAAGTTCATTGCATTACCATATAAATTATGACCAAGCTCTGTGTTCATGTTTATGAGATCTAGTCGTTGGAGTGCCATAGTAAATAAATTCAAAATTTGTTTCACCATTCTTAAAACACATAAAATGGGCACTACTCACAAACAAACTTCTCTATTATTTGTTTGACCCAACCTTTGTAATTGAACTCCCCCATCGGTGACGGGTAGTTCCGTTCAGTCGAACACACACCCTTTTCAAAGTAGAATTCCCTATGAAAACCACATTCTCACATTGGGTCGGGCTGTGTTGACAGGACCCGTAAACTTATGAATACAATCGTAATTGCATGACGTTTCATTTTGAGAGTGATTAATGAAAAAACGAAATAGGAAGGTAGGACTCAATCTAGTGGTGCCTGACAGTTAATTGTATCCGGGTAGATCTCGACATCGTGGTTTAAGTCTGTTTACATACCATAGCAAGGAATAACAACAGCATACAACAATTTGAAAGATTTTTAAGCCTAAGAGGAGCCTTACCAGACCTTCCATCGTCAATCATCGTCGTATTATCGTCCCACATTCTGCAGTGTCTCAAGACGTAAGTGTTTGACTAGTGGTTTTTGTGGACGTGTTACCATAAAAAGGCTGAAAGCCACCCAAAGGGCAAAGAAGAGAGCTTGGAGTTTCCGTATGTGATCGAATCAAGAATGAAGAGATCCGCATGGAAATCATGGTAATCGACATAGCCCGAAGAATTGTCAAACTAAAAAGGCAGTGGGCAGGGCAAATTGCTCTAGAAGAGACGGCCGATGGGGCCGAAAGGTTTTGGAGTGGTGATCGCATACCGGAAGACATAAAGTTGGAAGACCTCCCACAAGGTGGACCGAAAAAATTGTGAAGACTGCAGGAATCCGCTGGCTGCGCGAAACACAGAACCAATCGAAGTGGGCATAAGGGAGGTCTATGTTCAGGCGTGGATTTTTTTTTGCCTGAAATGATGTTGATGATAGCGCCTTTCAGGGTTCGGCCCCATGACCGTAAGTCACGGTCGATTCGACCACCAGTCCTCTCCATCTCTATGGGGAATTTAACACGTTAACTGCCATGTGGGACTATGTGTCCGACACTTTTTAATCAATAATCGACTTAAAGTCAAATAACACTAAGTACACTTTGACTTTTTCTGATTTTACCCATGGCAGTTATCGTGTTAATTGTTGTAAATGGGTAAAACTATCACGTCCTGAAACGAATACTTACGTCAAATTATAAGTCGCCGTTCACGTGGCTGATTTTCCCAGATTTCGTCTTAGTAACAGGTTATCATAATGATAAATACTATGATTCTTTAAGTCGTTTAAAGTTATTTCAATTACCTACACCTCACATGGATGATTGACGAACTCTGAATTGTAAGGATACTTTTAAGGCAAATCAAATTATAATAATAGTACCTTTACTGTATGAAAGACACAGAATGAAAGGATCGTAGCAAGTGGCATTTTGTAATTTGTTGGAAAAAAAGCGTGAATTTATGTATCTTATTATTATATCTTTAAACGAGCAATGTACCGTGTGGTGCTGGACGTAAAGAATAACACCACCCCATTTCTTCCCGTGGATGTCGTAAAAGGCGACTAAGGGACTTACTAGAGAATGGGCAGCAGCGTTCTCTATGCATTTTACCACCATACTGCGATCGCCAACCCGCCTGCCAAGCGTGGCGATTACGGCAAAACCCCCCAAATTGGGGGAGGCCTAAGTCCAGCAGTGGACGTCTTATGGCTGAAATGATGATGATGATGATGACACTTCTTGAACACCGATTGATATACCCTTCTCGCTCTTGCGCATAGGCGGGAGAATACACAATGGCGAGAAGGATATATCAATCGGTGTTCAAGATGTTTGCGGGGACCTATACAGTGTTACGTAAACGTTAAACGTAAGTATAGGAACGATAGATTTTTCATTCACTTATAAGTATCTACAAAACATGTCAAATCCGTTTACGGATATTTTGCACTGTACACTTCATATGTGTTATTTAAATACATTTGGTAAATATATTGTTTTATGATATTATTAAGTTAAAAAAGAATTTTATTATGATTATATCTTTCGGTATTGTGTTTATAATGTATGTTAATATAAACCCGTTTTGAAGTTTCACGTTCCAGTTTTAAGATATGAGAGTAGATAACAATTTGTTTTCACCAGAATAATAAAAAATTACATAGTTACTAGTTAGGCAATAGGCACCGGAGCTAAATGCTTATACATTTTCTATTAAAATTATCATCATTTGTCATCAGTTAACCTGAAAACATAGAACTTTTCAAGCAAGAATCAGTTTACCTGAAAATTCTTAGCACTTGCATTGAAAGGCTATACTGTAGGATTTTATAAAGTCGCTGTTAACGACTTGTCAAAAATTACCTTGGTGATTTTTTTTTCAGTGCCGTAGAAGCACTATGTTTTTTTATAAAAATATATCTCTATAAACGTATAAAAGTGTAAACGTATATAAAAATATAAACTTATAAAAATAGATTTTGTTACTCGCTCACGTTCCAGGAGACTTATACCAACGACGGGAACGAAACCATAGCGCGATTCAGGATTTTTACAGCGCCATCTATTGGAGAGATAGGAACTAAAGCGCTACAGGAATTTATGGTGTATTTCGTTTTTTCTCGATTTAAATGATAAAATATGGTATCAAAAATGATGTAGTTTAATGTAAAATTATTTTAAACATATGTTTTTGGCATTTTCTGTGCAAAAACACATAGCTAAAGACCAATCTCGTCGCAGTTATTTTCAAGTATGTTGCTGCAAATTTAAAGTATAATTTATTATAGCTTTCGTAAAATGTCATGTAAAATGACTTATTGTTATCCCCGCCATCTTAAATTAGCCTAAATCGATTTTTTTACACCAAGGATAATTGCTAATTCTTATGCTACAAGTATGATGGATAAAAGAAACGACATATTTTGACTAGTTAGTCATGAAACTGAACTATTTTTTCTATGCAAGTCATTTAGAAATATGAAAAAAAAAACACAACGGTTCTAATCATTTTGATCGTTATATTGGACTTTTGTATACTTCGTCACTTTCATGAGTACGACACTCCTTTACGATTAGTCTATACCAATATGACAGGTACAAGAAAAGATAAACCCATGATATAAAACCATGTTTTTAGGAGTTTTAATTTCCTTCAAATTGTATTACAAGGGGAAATGCTTTAGCCGGTTGACTGGTCAATCATAACTTCCACTATACAAAATAACTAGCTGTTGTCCGCGATTTCTGCGATCCAGGATGAAAAGTAGCCAGGTCCAGGTCATGAACTACGGAGTGCGGTGCAGGAAGCACATGGTGCCTCCGGCATCCTTGGTACAGGCAGTTGTATCATCGTGGATTTGGAGATGAAGGATTAGTGCATGAAGCGAATTTCTTGACGGGAGAAGGGTACGCTTATGGTCTAGGGGGCTGTCTTCCAAATGACCTCTAACTTATTTGAGGTCACAGCAGAGGAGTGGGGAAAGAGTTGTCTCTGTGTAATCTTTAATTCTTCGCAAGCCAAGCTTTCGGAGTCATTGCGCAAAACAGGTGAAGAAACCGGCTGTGTTCATGGAGGTGGTCAAACACGACGTGTCCTTGGACTTTTTATTAGGCACGGTGGAGAGACCAGGTAGAAGCGACGATGCAGGGTCTTTAGGGCCCCGCAAGACGGGCTTATATGATCATTTATGAACCCTGCAAGCTAAAAGGAAATTCAGATTATGGTCTACCATGTGCCAAATTTTATCTAATTCTTTAAAGCCGTCTCAGCGAGAAAGCATCCTAAACTAAAAATGTAATCTTTCATCTTTCTATTATTACTTTAGATAGTGATGTTATTAAAACTAGAACGAAGAAATCTCAAAAAAAAAGAAAAAACATGTGTGCAATTCACACGTGGTAGAAGTGAAACCTTCAAAAATGTTAGCTTCAAGATAATGAGACGAATGTTAAAAAAGTCAAATGTCTATTTGTCCAAAAAGCCTGCTCGAAAAACGTCAAATAGAAAAGCAAACTTTCTCAAGGAGCACCTTTACTTAGGGATTTCCACTACCCCAAGTGTTAGAGCGAGACAGAACATAATGACGTTGTTATGTGTCTGTCTCTTTTTACTGTCGCTTTTTCGTTTCATAGACTTTCAAATCACAACGGTGCTAAAGTTTCCACTTCAAAAAAGTTCAAAGACAATTCAGCGACGTAATTAAATGATTAATTAGAATGAGTCAGCATTTTATAAACGTCAAAATGATTATAGACATCTCTTAGGATGGTCGTCTTTTTCCGCTTCTTATTGTTGCACGGAAGTACATGTTTCGAGTGGAATCCAGTTAAGCACAAGTGTTAGATAGTGTGTGTATAAACTTATCAATGTTTTGGTCCTTGTTATATTGTAAATCTCAAAGTCATATTCATGACATATTTTTTTCAAGATTCAGGCGAAATAAATACATTGCCATTTAGGCATTGTTTTTATCGTTTATTAATATGTTAAACTCACAATATCAGCAGAAAATACCAACCTAGTCACACAAGGACTGAATAAGTAATGAGTTTCGTTGCGTGCATACATTTTTGTTCTCACAAGCATAATGTCAAACCTTCTTTTTTTTATCATTCAGCTGAAAGATGACTTAGGCCTGGAGATGATGGTCACGGGAATCCACTGTAGCAGGACCCTTCCTGCTACAGTGGATTCCCGTGACCATCAGTAATTTTTGTTTCACTTTTGATTAGTTATATAATTCCAGCTTGTTACTATCAGAGGTAGGGCAAAAACTTCTTCTAATTCACAGAAGCCATGACCATAGCTCACCACGCTTGCCAAACCAAAACGGGTTTGGCGATTTCAAACTGATATTACCTACAAGTCACGGTTTCCTCACGATGATTTCCTTTATCAATGTCAGTGATGGCCAAGGTACACTTAATTTTTTTTTTATGTACTTTTGAATTGTCACGGTGGTACTACTCCGTTGTGGGCTTATGCATGAAAGTTGAGGCCTTAAACAGAGGGCTATTGAGTCACCCAGACGTTTAATTAAGATTTAACTAAAAGCTTTTTAGAGGCAGCTGGGACGTTGTGGAGTATTGTGGCGCAACTTGATAGAGGCCCATGTCAACAGGCCGAGATTAATTGGATAAAAGGATCCTACTGTCAACAATACGATAAACAATTGTCTTACCTCGTTATAAGATCAGTTCCAGGACACCTATCGTCTCTTTTTTGAATTTTGAAAAATATCACCATAATTTCTGAAAGTGATTGAAGATTGACTCGATGTATCAATGCTTACTAACTAGAAGATGACATTAGAGTTTTTTTTTATTTTGCCTGTAATGTCGCGGTTATTCGGCTACGGCCAGCTTCATATTCAGAGTCTGATAGAAAATATCGTTAGATATTATTTAATTCTAAATTAACTCTTCAAATTAGCACGAGAATCAGCACATACAGAAGATTAAAAGTTATTTATGCGTTCTCCTTAAGTATATGCACCCATCTTGCATCTGCAAGAGGGTTGCATATACAGAGTAATGGGCTTGAAATGTGGCCATTGCTGGGACATAAGCCTTCTCTCTAAGAAGGACTGGGCCACGTTAGTAAGGTCAAGTAACCCACCACTCGGTCTCCGTGCGGGTGGCTATATGGTGCGCTAATGTTAAGAAAAGTGTAACTCGAGGTGCAATGCTCTCAACCTCATGGATTGTAGACTCGTCTCCAGTTACGGTCAGTATCTTTGATAGCTAGATAATCTTTGAACTCTCCCATGCTCTGGTAAAGTATTTCAGCAGTTTTCAATTGATACTTACGTTCAAGTTCATCGAAAGAGAAATGAGTATCTTTTTGTATTTCTACCCAAGTGTTACCGTGTTTTTTGCGGAAGCGGATTTCTTCCATAGGGTCTAAGGTGCTGTCGAGAGAAGCCGACATTTTTGCTGTTCAAATTGAGTACAGTATTGAAAAAATGTATCGAATTTATAACCACAATCGTTTCAGATTTTGTAAATGTTGATTAATTAGACAATGTTTTGACGTTGCGCATAGATTAAAAAAATTAAGACGTCAATGAGTCAATAGGACTTGAAAAGATTTTATTCCAAAAATTAGTCACAACTAAACAGCTAGGGTTGGACTACACAGTGCGAGCTATTATTTGAACTGAACGAGTCAGTTCTGTAATGGAGCTACCGGACCCTGTGATCGTATTATGCAGTTACCTAGTATCATGTAAGTCAATTCGCCAGTAACTCGCAATCGAATTACAAAAAAAAAAATTTAAGTCGCTACGTGCATATTTGTGTATAAACTGCTGCTGCACCGGACAATTTGTATTCAATATCCGTAAAAAGAGACTTGTTTTATCCGTAACATATAGCAAGACTAACATTTATCTACTACCAAGTATCTATTTAAGAGACAGAGAGAAACACTATTCGATTTGGACATGGAATGGTTGAATGAAGGTTTACGCCACTGAAAATACTTCCTGTGTACCGTCAGATTTGGCAACTTTGCCACTTTACACAAGTGTTGAAAAGTCATGGTACATTTTTGACCAGAACGCCTAAGAAACCGTTAAAATATGTATGACGCGACAGACAGTATATTTATCCGGGTGCCTAAATAAAATGGTTTTCAAATAAAATTACGGATAGTAAGGCTAACAACATCTAAAAACAAAACTGGCAAAGATACCTATACCATATGGCAACATTGCCAACTAAAGTTTTACTTAAAAAAAAAACGTAAGTTGTATTTACAATACTAATGCAGAATATTTAATAGTTACGATACAATAGTTTAGGAATTTGATCCTTAAGATTTATTTGTTATGAAATAAACCATAGAAAAAGTGGCAAAGTTGATCACCCATATAAGAAATTTTCATAGAAAGTGAGTGAATGTGGTTAGGGCTGGCACAATTGAAAAAGATTATTTATTAAAGTAATTATTTATTTTGTTACTTACGAGTAATCAGGTACATAAGTATTCAGAAAAACATACAAAACTCTTTAATAACATTATAAACTTTGAAAAAAATGTGCCATTCATACTGTTTTAACTAGGTCCTGTTAAAACTGAGTATAAAAATGTTAGAACAAAACAAATCACCTAGTAAGGAAAACATATTCTAAACAGTAAATAAAAAAAAATACCTTAAAAATAATGTTCATCGCATTCCTCAATCAAGTATTCGCGGTTTTCCTTCACCGGATTTAAGTTTACAGCTTTAACAATTGATGAAGATGGTACGACATCACGATCTCTTTTACAGACGATAAATTTTAAATAAGGCTTTTTAATGGTTTTTAAGAAATCTATTGAATAATACGTTTCTGTTTGTTGTACATCTACCTTTTGAATGAATCCTACAAAATACTTCCAGGTGTTTCGGATGTAGTATCTAACTAAAACGGTTCTTTTTATTTCATAAATTGAGTTTTGTTCGTTAATATCAATATTTTGGTTTTTTTCCAGATTACCGTCTTCTTCATAAGGTTTTTCTTTTATTTTGTTTTGGTCCAGATTCCGGTTCTCATTTACAGTCTTTTCCTTTTTTCTAATTTCGTCCATGTCCAAGATCACATTTTCTTCTTTCTCTTGTTCATTCGAATTTTCATTTTCTATTATTTTATTTTTTTCATTTCCATTCATTTGTTCTACATCCTTATTCAATATTAAACCTTGTTTCTTCTTATATTTACCAATCTTCGTGTTTTTATTAGTTTCGTCTATTTTCAAGTGCACCTCCTTTACTTCAGTAAAATTAGCCTCTTCGTTTTTCAATTCAATTTCATTAATATCCAATTCTTGAAATTCTTCCTTTTCAGTTTCTCCATCAATAGAGAAATCCACGTCACTTATATCTGGAAATGTTTTACTAATATGATAATCAGTCTCGTACTTTTTATTATGTTTTAAAATGGCATATAAAGCTATGTCTTCATCTTCAGACATGATTGTTTCTTCATCTGAGGTATCTCGTAGCGAATAATTATCTTCATTTTCCTCGTCACTGTTATAGTCAACTTTCCGTTTTTACACGCTTTATATTAGCTTCACTTGTATGTTTGTATATTTGTATGTTTGTATATTTGTATGTTTGTTTGTAACCGACTCCTTATAGCGCGATTTTGACCCACTTTAAACGACCAGATTTCATTCAAACTTTGCACACCTGTCAAGGACCGATGACAATGCAATAATTTCATAAATTTGTGCCATTATCCTTGCCAGGGTTACCAGGACAGCAAAAAAACTGTCACAAACTACGCTGACATACGTCTCAAAATTCGAAATACCCTAAAAAATAGAAAATAAATAATAGTTTAAAAAAACTAAAAAACACGCTTCCATTGAAAACCAAACTAAAAAGTACAAAATAATGGAAAAAAAGCGTGGGGTGCCTGATATCATTTAAAAAATACCTTCAAAAGCACCCCACGCTTTTTTTCCATTATTTTGTACTTTTTAGTTTGGTTTTCAATGGAAGCGTGTTTTTTAGTTTTTTTAAACTATTATTTATTTTTGTTTGAGTTTGTTTTCTGTTTGGATTTTTTCTTTGGATCAGATTACAGGTCCCAGAAGTAGATGGCACTGGATTTTCATACGGATTTATATTTTCAGTTTCCTTCTTTTTCAGAGTTAGCTTAGATTTTGCATCAATTTCTTTTAAATTGAGTGAGCTACATTGTCTTATATCAACATAAGCTTGGTTTTCTGGTAAAACTGTTACATCTGATAAAATAGTTACACGATTTTCATTAGTTTTTGGTTCATTCAACTTAGTTGCTGTTTTTTGTTTTGTTTTTGTTGCACACATAAGATTTTCTGCATCTTGAGAAGAAATCGAGCATCCGGGTTCTATTTTCAATTTTTTGTTCACTGCTTTTCTTTTAAGTGGATCAGGGGCTTTAGTTGTTTTCAGAAAATCTAGAAGTGCTGTATCTATTTTGTATTTTATTTCTTCTTCATAATCTGGCAGTTTCCTGAGGACTTTTTGGGGGTTAAATGGAACGATACCCGTAGCTTTAAAACCTGATTTAATGTTATCCTTATTACTCATTCTGATTTCTGCTAGTAACTCCTTCAGCAATATAGGAAAGTGAGTTTTATTTATTTGAGCCTCTGATGGATTTTTTATTTTATAGTCTGTCAGGATTCGTCGCCAGATTTTTTTCAGAGGTCCAAAATAGGCAACGTCTAATGGCTGTGTGATGTGTGTACTGTTCGGTGGTAAAAAAGCAAATCGTATATCGTGCTCCTCACAAAGTCTTAAAATAGTCACATTCAGGTGACTTGACAAATTGTCGCCAATGACAACTTTGGATCCATCAAGGTTAGTAGCCCATGGAATGACGACACACCTGAACCAATCCTCAAAAACGGTGGCGTCGAACCACCCTGACTTAGTTCTATTAAATCTAGCGTCTGGTGGCCCACCTAAGCACCATGCAGACCACAAATGTTCGGATTTGTATACTGTATAAAGAGGTAATAAAGATCCATCTGCACTTGCAGCGAACATAATTGAAATATTTCCTTTTGAATGATTTAATATTCTTTCAGGATATTTTACTTTCCGTTTGAAAATGCATTTTGTTGAACCCGGGTTGTCGGACAAGTTGGTTTCATCGTAATTTAATATATTTTGTGTAGGGACGTCTATTAAAGTGCGCTCAAGATTACTGAAGTAATCCGTAAATTCATCTACAGTTTTCTCTGCTCTTGCTTTCTTAATGTTCTGCACTGCTCGCTCCGTCAGTTCATGCTTGTGTCTATTTAAAAAATTTCTTACCCACCACTTACCTGGTATTTTACCAGAAAATAGGCAAGAGCGATGATTTTTATTCAGATATTCAAAGATCAGTATACGTAGATCCAGACGAGATAATGGGAAACCAAAATCTGCAGCTGCTATCAATACATCCACAATGTCCTTTTCCTCGGAGTCGCCAAGACGCAACTGAGCACCAGGAGGTTTCATATGGAGTCCCTTTGCTTTATTCTCAATTGTACGTCGAGGTATGAGAAATCTTTTTTCGGCTTCCAATGACGTTATGTTCTTTTTTTTTACTAGATCTACTGCTAGGTCTAGCATTTCCTGGGTGTAATTTTTATAGGTTCTTGATCCTAGTTTTCGGCGACTACGGCGACCCATCTCTTAAAAAAAAAGAAAATGTTTTTGAACCTACAACTATTAAGATCATCATGTTTATGTTGATGATTATTATGAGTAATTAGCACATAAAGTTTAAAAAGTGTCTCATAAAAATATAATTTTTATTTTCTGTTTCTGTCAACCCTAGGCGACTACAAAACATGGCAAAGTTGCCCTCCCATATTGACCGGCATGATTTGGTAACTTTGCCAACAACATTATGAGACACAATTCAAACACTATCGCATTTAGAAGGTAATCGATCCGTTCCTTACCATTAAAATAACATTATTTCTAAAATTTACGTACCTGGATTCGATTTTTACACTCGAAAATACTAAAAGTTCTTGAGTACTGTGTTTTAAGGTTATGTGAGCGACGAGTTTTGAGTTTGAAATGGTAAAAAATGGCTGCCGTGGTGTTACCTTATTCAAAATAGTGTTGCCAATTGATAACCGTATTTTTCCCTAAAAATAGTCACAACATTAAAAAATAAACGTAGTCTGTGGTTTGAAAGGATTAACATAAGCGCTCCGCTGTTGGCAAAGTTAGTAACCCTTGGTAAAGTTGCCAGATTTGACGGTACTGAGTACTTTCAGTGGCGATAATTATCCTTAATTCCACAATATTTTATGTCTTTGTCTGTCCTTTCTTATGTCATCATATCCGTACCTAAAAGTGATTCTTCTGTATTCGTAGCAACTGTAGGAAATACGATTAGCAGTGACCTAAATAATTTGTTATTGCAAATACACAAGTAGCTTTTGTCTCTGAATAGTCGTAAATATATTTTCGCCATCATTTTCAGTAAGAGAAGGACTCTTTATTGAATTAGCTTCGTCCAATATTTTCCCGTAATTATCCCAATTTTGAGTAGGATTCAGAAAAAAAATAAACGCCTTTATTTTATACAACTCTCAAGTTGCTGTCAAGTACGCATTTGGCATTTAAATTTTCAGGCGTTAATTTAATTTTCTAGCTGTATTTATTCTGTTACGTCAGAAGCAATTGCTGTTTTTGTTTACTAATTAATGATTTTTATAACGTTCTATAATAAATCGCCTCATTGATCTGGCTTCGTTGGTCTAGTGGTTGCAAACGCTACTACTGAATATGAGGTCCTGGGTTCGACTAGCAGGCCGGACAAGGTGCTCTTGGGTTTCTGCATCAGTGGTTTCTCAGTATCAGCCTGGATTCTGGATTCGTGCACGATTGATGGCAATAGGCCCACCGCCTATTATTACACACATATAGTCCTCCAGACCGTATTTCGGCCACGGCGGCCAATCTCAACGAAGACTAGCCATCGGCGCGAGAGATATTATAGTGCTCACGTGTGTGCGCAGACAGGAGCACTCACTCTTCCCTCACTCTCATAGTCCAATAGGACAGCAATCCGACACGACCGGAGAGAGATCAGGCGTAGGAACCAACGGCTTAACGTGCTTTCCGAGGCACGGTGGTATTCACACCGCCAACTTCCAAACTCCGGGCTGCTACTAAGAAATTCTTAATGGCAAAACCCAATAACGCTTTGACCGACCCGGGAATCGAACCCAGTACCCCACGCTCAGCAGCCCCGCTTGCGACCACGAGACCAACGGGGCAGTTGAAGTTATACACATAACATAGCATTAGGCCTAGAGTTTCCACCATAAGCCAGTTATGTTAAAGTCCCCGTGGAACTTAAACATAACTGGCGTAATTTAGGAGTAATATAGATACAGCCATCGGGGACTATTGGCCTGATGCTATGTTATGTGTGTTGCTACACCTTCTAAATAAAATTCAAAGTCCTGAGTGACTAACTGACTGCGCACAGCCTAAACCGCTGGTCCTAGAGACATGTAATGTGTAGGGTGCATTCTGTGTGAACAGTAGGAGTCCGCTAATAAAGGTATTTTGAAATTCCGTCCCTAAAAGGGTGTAATGGGGAGTTGAATTTTCTGTGAAACTCTTTATTCTCTGGGTCGGATAAGACAAAACAAGCAGTGCGATAAGACATTGTTTACCTGGATTAACACATCGGGTACTTTTAATCCCGGCACTACGCTCCTGGGGCATATATTTCAACATCCACGCGGGCAAAGCCGTGGGCAAAAGCTAGTATAAAATTAAAAAGCGTTTCTTTGGTAAGCGCACCACTTGAGAGTGTAATAAGTTCGAATTACGAAAAATTCTGCATGTGATTTTTGTGTTGGACAGGACAACATCTGTCAGGTCAGCTAGTAGTAAAATAAAACAAAATGAAACGGTAATTATTACATACCAAGACCCCACCGTTGACTAGAAAATGGGCAGCAGCGTTCTCTATTCATTTTACGACCATACTGCTATCGCCAACCCGCCTGCCAAGCGTGGTGATTATGGCAAAGCCCCCCAAATTGGGGCAGGCCTGAGTCCAGCAGTGGACGTCTTACGGCTGAAATGATGATGACGAAGACCCCACTATGCCTCGGAAAATACGTTAAGCCATTGGTCCCAGCAGTCATATGTGGATCTTTGACAGTAGTTACGGTTAGCCCGAAAGTCAGCCAAGGGGTATTGTATTTGTATCCTGCCGGGGTCGCGCGATTGTTCGAAAGAGGTACCGTGACCCTGGCACATGGGCAACTGAAGGAACACGGGTGGGTTTTAGTCAGTAAAAGTCTGACACGCCCTCCCGCTCTGCCCAGAGCGGGAGATCATTTGATGATTTCCCATCCAAAAAAAAAAAAAAAAAAAAAAAAAAAAAAAAAAAAAAAAAAAAAAAAAAAAAAAAGGGGTATTGTATATCCCAGTAACTGGGTTGTGGAAGTCCAATAGGCAGTCGCGGTAATGATACCTCCATGTCAACTGCATCTGGTTAAACTGGAAGCCAAGCCGAGCCCAACATAGTTGTGAAAAGGCTGGGCGGATGAGGATGATGATAAAAGAATACAGTAAGTACCTCCTCAGTCATCTTATATCCTACTAATTTTTTTTTTTTTTTTTTTTTTTAGTTTGTATGTATGGATGTATAGATGTATGGATGTATGGATGTTTATTCCTCTTTCACGCAATAAATACAAACCCAATTTGTATAAAATTTGACACACAGATAGTTTATAACCTGGAATAACACATAGGGTACTTTTATTCCGGTAGTACGTTCCCGCGGGATAATTCCGACCTCGACACGGGCGAAGCCGCTGGCAAAAGCTAATTTACAATAAATTGAACTTCAAATTGAATATCTACCCCATGTTGGGATACGATTGTAAAGATACTTTAACTGAATAGCTAAAGTCACAAACATAGGTACGATGAAATTGAGCTAATATTAACCAGAATATGCTAATAATGAACCTGTACCCAACCATAACACACATTAGTTATTCAATCATTAACACCCACACATCACTCACTCGATCACACATCCACTCCCGCACACAAACACACTCACACACTCACGAACACAACACATTCCTAACATATTTCAACAATTTTGTAATATCATAAAACCAAACTTTCTCTTTTTTAATTATGTCTCAACATTTGGTAGCTAGTAACACATGGGAAGTTGCGACATAACCCCATTACAAGTATCCTTATAACTTATCGGGGCTGCCGCAATTCAAAGTTGTATAACAATTGTATGGGAAACAATAAAACTTTTTTTATTATTATATTTTTGAATATTATTGATTAAAATTTCAATGAATGATTATGGTTGAATTTTACTTGACCACTAGCAATAGATAGTTACTCATAAATTATACTGTAGTTACAATGCACAATTCATTACTGAAAGCTGGCTAGCTACATTTCCGACCTTTTCATAATTATTTCTACAAGAAATAAGTACGTCATTTTCGTAAAAATATCCAAACATATATTTGCTTTATTTAGCCCACACTAATTAGGACATCCCGGAAACAAGCGAATTTCCAAAAAAACAATGTTTACCCGGAATATACCTATAAATACGATGTCCATAATTCTTTCAGTACCTACCGACAACTACCATAAATATGGGAAACAAAAGTATTTTTAGCCAAAAAATAATTCATGCTTACACGTACGAAAATATGTTTACGTATCGTGTAGAGTAGTCCCGTATATCAGGGGCGCACTAGACTCGAACAAAGGTCAAATAAGTGCAAAGTAATAAAAAGGAGATGTGTGAAAGTAAGTAGGTAATAACTCATACACTTAATCAAAGCTGACTTCACTGGAACTTTGGACATGCCGGAGGCATATAAGGCCTCAACTATATTAAATATCTATTCAACTAACTGTATCTTAAAGTACCTAACAGTAACGAGCAGAAATACTTTTCTACGGACAGCTTGGCTGAGTATGGAAATTTATTTATTAGGTACGCAAGCTACGTCCGATATTCTTGCATTCTAAGCGGCGCGAGGAGTCGATGACACATCTTTTGAAGCCAAAGCGGCATGCTATATTTTGGCTTCGCTTGTCTATTGTGCAGGAACTTACAAATCCTTTGACAAATGATCACATATATTTGCCATCATTCTAATAATGCTTGTGAATGTGTTGTGCATCTTTTGACAGTTACTCACCAAAATTTCAGCCATCTCGGAAGCATAGTTGATAAGTGACAGTCGTTTAAGTGAGTCAATGTGAGTGTTTTTGCGAAAACGGAAAAAAAATGCCAAAAATTGGCAATCGGAAAAAAAGCTGTCATGAAATTTTGGGCAGGTGAATTTAAACGTGACCGTGAGACAATGGGAGACAATGGACGTTCGCGACTTCCAAAAACTGCGACTACTGACGATAATATCGCTAAAGTTCACCGAATGGTCCTAGACGCCAGCCGAATTAAAGTGAGACCCATAGCAGAGGCTATGAGAATGTCCAAGGTAAGTGTTTATAACATATTAAATCAAGATTTAGGCATGAGAAAGCTGTCCGCGTGTTGGTTGCTACGTTTGCTCACATTACATCAAAAACGTGTTCGAATGATCATTTCTAACGCTCTTCTGGATCCACCTCTCAAATCTTCTTGTCTTAGCGAAAAATTGCAAAACGAAGTATGTTGTTTACAAAAAATATTCCGCTTCAATTCTTTTCGATCGTTAAACTTTTCACATGTCAATAACGATATTATTATACAGAGGTCCGTAGATCACAAAGCGAGTTTACAATATTTTTCCATATTCATCTACATACATAGTTTCGTCCATGCCATACTTACTACCACATAGACAGTCGGACAGTCTGTCTCACACAGATAAACCATGACCTGAGTTAGGACTTAGGATACTTTTATCCCGGTTGTACGTTCCCGTAGAAATTTCTAACATACGCGTAGGCAAATCCACGGGAAAAGCTATTCTATTATAATAGGAATCTTGGGAAGAGTCATCTTATAAGTTCCAATAATAAAATTCCAATATTTAAAATTATTTATCAAATGCATAAGCATAATAGCCTATAATTGCCTGCTGGGATACAGGTCTTTCTTTTTGCCTGAGAAATCACCAAATGACGTTTCTCTCTCTGGGTGGAGCGGAAGGCCTTGTCAGACTTTTACTGACTAAAACCCACCCGTGTTCCTTCAGTTGCCCATATGCCAGGGCCACGGTATCTCTTTCGAACAAATCTTGTGACCCTAACACGTGGGATACAAGCCTCGTCTCTGTGTGAGGGAATCGGCCGAAATCCACCACACGGGGCCAGAGCACGTTGGTAGATGTCACTTGGAATTTCTGGCTCTAAGACTTACCAGTTTCTGCACGATGTTTTCCTTCACCGTTTTGAGAGCAGTAGTGATGAAATTTAATACATAAAGTTGCCTGCCTGGGCTAAAACTCTCAACCTCCTACTTGTAAGTCGAAACCGACACCGTTATTTTTAAAACTTTGTTTACAGTATTAATGTATCATCACCTTCGTTCACTTAACAATTAATCGGTATTCATTTTAATTAACTGAACTAATTATGCAGAACAGCTTTTTCCCAATATTTACTATGCCTCGACGGTGATATCGGTGGCAAGGATAAAACAAATCATCATCTGCCCTTCCTTTTCCCAACTATTTTGAGGTAAGCTTGCAATCTAACCAGATGCAGCTCAATACCAGTATTTGACATGGATCGACTGCCGATATGTTACTAGATAATACGAAACCCCTCGGGAAGACTGGTTCTTAGACTTTCGGGCTTCGAACAACGATCTACGAATGACAGCCGGGACCAACGACTGAACGTGCTTTCCAAAGCACGGTTTTCGTATACGTACATAAAGATGGTCACCCATCCCGGACCAATAGCGGCAAGAATTGTGATTATTATATAAAAGCTATATAAATAGCCCTAAGGCAGTGGTCCGACCGCCGACGATGAACGAGAAACGAGTAGAACTAAAAACTATAAACGAGTTGGCGATCAGCGGGAAGCGAGTGTTAGTTTCGATAGTTTTGTCGCCGGGCTATAAGCGAGTGTGCAAGTGCGACGAGCGATTACTCGCGCCACTCACCAACTAACCAACCAATGCCGCACTGTAAAGAAATGATCAAGCGAGTGAGCATCGCTGAACGAGTATCGCTGTGCGAGTATTATGTTTGATAGCTCTTGTCGCTCAGCGATAAACTACTGAAGCGAGTCCTCGCTGGCAATGTGAACAGTCAGCGATCAACTATTAATAAATGCATCTCTTTTGTTGACACGGAATGTATATCTATTGTACGTTTCTTGAGAGAGAAAATCGCCGATAGTTAGTCGTTTTCTCGCCGGCGGCAGTCGGACCACTCCCTAAAGCCGATTACCATCCACCGCTGGACATAATCATCTCCCATTCATCCATTCATTCCACAACTCATTTACTTACACCAAGGAGCGCCATGCGTCCACACACAGGTTTAAATTAACTAAATGCAGTGTTATCGGTATTATTATTCGAGTGATTAGTAAACTGACGAGCCTCAATTTGTCCTCTGAAGTACTCAAAACATTTACAACTAATTACATTAGAATATTTACGTAGAACAGTAGAACCTCGCGTTGTTAGTCACATATTGAAAGAATATTCTTTCAACGTCGAAAATTCGGTGAAATGCAGTACACCTCTGCCTATAACTTCTCATTGATAGATCATAAGAAAAGGAAAGGAATTCGAAATACTTTATGGGGAACCTAGGTTTTTAGTAATACAGGCCGGTGTCTCTCACTCTACGTAAACTAGTATTTCGCGTACGTTACCCAAGCTACGAGGAACCTAAGATCGCAATTTTTTCTGGAATTTCATAATTCCACACCTATGATACCTCTTGGAAAGACTGGTTGCCAGACTTTTTAGGGCTTCTGATGACCCGTAACGACTGTAAAAAATTCACGAATGCCAGCCGGGACCAACGGCTTAACATGTTTTTCTTAGGCACGATGAACGATGCACGACTGTAATAATATGTATTAACTATAAGTTCTAATAATGCAACTCTTTAAGTTAAAGTCAAATGTCATGATGTCGTTCAATAGGCCAGAAAACGTGAACTTGAAGACTTGTATTGACGATTTAATGGTAATGGCGATTTAATGGTAATTAGCTTCGTTCACGTGGAATTCGTAGACACCACAGTTAGTTCATAACAGACACATTTTATTAAAACTTCCCTGTATGCTTTTTTTATTTTTTTATTTATAATGGGAAATTATCAAATAACAGAGGGCGTGTCAGACTTTTACTGACTAAAACCCACCCGTGTTACTACCGTTGCCCATATGCCAGGTCCACGGTAACTCTTTCGAACGAATGTCGCGACCCTAGCAAGCATTGGTCCTAGCAGACCCCTTCAGTGGTGCTGACATCTCTTTGAAGCGCGCGTGGAACACTACGCGCCGTCGACCCGAGCCTGGTCCTTACCGGGCGGCGAGCTACCCATTGCTCGCTGCCCACAAGCTCGCGCCTACGGTGGCCGGGGAATGCTACGTTTGTAGTTTTGGTCTCAGCGGCCGAACACATACGCGATAGCAAGTGACGTACAAATTGTTCGTGCGAGAAGCAGTTTGTCCTAAGGACGACCCGCAGTCTCAATTGGCAATGTTCCATTGCTAGAGAAGTTTTCAATTGAAGATAATTAATGAACGCCTACGTCCCTGCATATACGACCTAATGACACAACACTGATATATCGATGCATTCAAACAGATTATTCCGGACGAACGGGTTTCGCTAAAATAATATACCAGTAGTTTCTGAACACACGGGATTTCTCTTTCATAGCCACCTAACCATCAATTTTTATTTTACGGCCTAAACTAAAAGACATGTTTTTTCTTCTTATGTTCTATGAAATTTAATATACTAGTATATAGTCAGTCTATTCATCATAAAAAGTTTGAATCTCATTTCCTACGAAAAATATGGGAAAAGTTTTTTTTGCAATTTCTGACTTTCCTAGTACTGAGACCTCAGTTCGTTCAATGGAGTTTTTATCCGCATATGAAACAAGACCAATTCGTATCAAAAACAGTTTTTTATGTGAAACAAGACCAATTTTTTTCAAAATCTTTAAATGTAGTAAATTAAATTTAAATTTTTCAAAAAGTTACGGACAATCTCCTAAGATCGTTTTTCTGTCGATAGTACTACGATTAAGGTAAGACTAGATTTACGGCCCATCTAAAAAATCCATCCACATTTCGTGATTAATTGCTTAGCTCTATAGAGGTGAATATAAAATATACTCGTAACTATTACAATATTCTTACTTATTGGCTCGATTTTTTGCATACAAGCCAACGAACATAATGCAATATTCCTCATCCCTAGCAAATAGCGTGATAGTGATTGACCTACGGACAGACCAAATTCCAAGGGAATATCCGATGAGAATTTACGCGGTAGTATGAGTACACGCGTTATGCTGGAGCATACATTCAGACACACAGTCACTGTAAAAACTATACTATCGGCTCTAGAGAGTATAGTTGTAAGTACATAGTTTGTGTATGTTATTAGGGAGTTTAAGGAAAAGATTATGAGGAAGGCGGTACATCCTAGAAAAAAAAACCGAAGACATGTGACATCTACCAACACTGGGCCTGCGTCGTAGATTACGGCCCACGCCCTCACACCGAGAGGAGGCCTGTGTCTCAGCACTGGCAACAATATAGGCTGATTATAAGGTATTGAACTTTACTATAAAAAGTCAGTTTTTTTTATAACCTACGAAATATGTCTTCGCCAAGGGGTCAAAAATCATGTGCTATAGTCATGGTTGCAGTTTGCCCGTCGATGTCGCTGAGACATACAGGGTGAATGTATAGATAGTTCTCTAAATACATTTGGTTACGCCCGCGAATCACCTTTGGATCAACATACAATATGACAATGACCTTCAAGTTGGTAAACGTAAGGAAATTTGAATTTCGCGCGTCAGCCTGGGCCGTTTGCCTGAAACAGATTCATATTTAAAAAAAGTAACAGAAACAAGGTAGATCTACGGTAGATCTTAGTGGAAACGCCGAGAGGGCACGTCTTAGAAGGAAATATAGCGACTAACCTTATTGGCGAAATGGTTATATTCTTCAGAAAGATCTGGTGCGTAGCCATAATGGGCGAGCGGGTATCATCATCATCATCATCATTTCAGGCGAAACACATCTACTGCTGGACATAGACCTCCTCCAGGCTCCACCACTTCAACCGGGTTTTGTTTCACACATACAGCGGATTCCTGCTGCCTTCACCGGTCATCATTCAAGGTCATCGGTCCATCTAGTGGGAGGCCTTCCAACTCTATGTCTACCGGTACCCATTCGCCATTCCAGAACCTTTCGGCCACTTCTTCTGCGAGCAATGTGCCCTGCCCACTGCCACTTATGTTTAGCAATTCTTCGGGCTATGTCGATTACCTTTGTTGGCCTGTGGATCTTCATTTCGATCACGTATGGAAACTCCAAGCATAGCTCTCTTTCTCTCGCTCTGATACGAGCGCGTATTTTCTGATGAAATAATACCATGACAAAGTAGGTGACGTAAGCTTAAAATGAGCTGTCATTCCACCTGAAGCTAGGGGGATTGACACTATTGACAGCTCATGTCAAGACCTCTTTTCACAATTGGGTTTGATAATGTTTTCAAATAACAGTGAAATAGTGTAGGAGGACTGCAACGTTCACACATTCACAAAATATAAAAGACGATAATAAAAACCTATAGAAACAAAATGACAGGTGATGGCTATTATAAGCACTAATGAACCATTATCCTTGAAATACCCTACAAGAATGTTCTCAACCTTTACTCAAAGAGAAAATAAACATGTTTTTAAAAACGGTAACCTAAGCTTCGCGTCTGTACGTTTAATATATAGTATTACAATCCATTTGTTTGAACAATAGCGAAGACACGATGTCATTATGAAACACAATGGCTGGACACTGCCGATAACTATAATGCTCCACATGTTTATAAAAATATCTCCTATCTCCGCTACCTCATGAAATTTCTAGAAGAATATTTTTGATGGACAATAAAACTTTGTTATTAATTTTAAACCGACTTCGAAAATGAGGAGGTTCTCAATTCATCTGCTTGTTTATATCTTTGGCTATTGCAGGTCGATTTCAAAACTTTTTTTAAAATGAATAGGGTAATCTTCAGGGACGGTGCCATATAAATTTTAATAACTTTGGTTGGGTAGTGTTTGCGCTACCTTAGAGTACCCGTATTTAATCCACTATGTGTATCGTGTGATATTCTAATACTTGTTGTTACTGTTATTTACCTGGCCATTAATGTTATACGAATTGATGCGAGGAACGTACCATAGCTGAAAAGTGAAAACTGAAAAATATTTTTGTAAAATAAAAACAAGTCTTCCCAAAAAAAAAAACACTTCAAAGTGAAAAATAACTTATTTCGGAAGTCGTTGACGAAAACCTAAAATACAAATCGAAAATACCGACTTCCGAAATTAGTTGCAGTGTTTATTAATTTTTTTGACGTGACAACGTCTTATAAATTGGTTTGCCGGGTGACACTTCAAGAAACTGCGTTACGCTCCGCTCACGTTATGCGCTCACAATGAGAGCGAGTGAGAGGCACGCGTCCCTTCCACTCGGGCATGGTTAGCCCGCCTAAGAGCGAGAGAGACAGACATAAAAAGTGAAAGGCACGCGTCCCTTCCACTCGAGCACAGTTAGCCCGCCTAAGAGCGAGAGAGACAGAGCGAGAGAGAGAGAGTGAGAGAGATAGGCATACACACCGGTTCATGTCTTGCGCTTCTATTTCGCTTAGGCGCCTGCATACAAGTTTACAAAACGATTGTGTAGTGATAATGTGAAGGTAGTTTCGTCCATCGCAACAATTCAAACAGCAAAGGTAAATAATTTCAGACTGTGACAGTTAAAATTATTTTACCACTCAAAGTCGTTGTCACGTAAAACTTTCGCCCGTATACCGACTTTACAGGCAACCAATTTTTTTTGGAATATGGTTTCTATAGCGTGTGTATACTATTGTATACACACACATAATATCAGTTTGAGGGTGTCTAAACTTTAAGTGGACTACGAACATAGAAGCTTCGCTTGGGGGCACGTTTCTCTGACATTTATCCGACTTACAACTTCATGCTTCAGATTCAAAATCAAATTAAACTTGACTCTAACATCGTTAAAGAAAATAAATATTATAAAAAGTTGTTATCTAAGCCAGATGCTGAATGTGAATGCAGCAAGTGAGGCTGTGAATTCGATTGCAATTTCGGCCTATAGGAACTTATGTCGTCCGGTTATACTTTACTATAGTCTATGCCAGATGTGAAAAAAATAAAAGACGTTGACACCTGCCTACCAATGTATTCAAATGACCGTTTTGACCATGCTAGCGACACTTCTTTGCATTTTTTTGTATGGTTTTGAAATATTTGAATACATTGGAAGGCGGGTGTCAACGACTTTTATTTTTTTCACATCTGGAACAGACTATAGCTGCTACCCTCAACTTGGTTCGTGTGTCGTAGACGAAAGTCACCAAAAAAATTGTACAAAAACAACCACATTTTATGAAACTTAATTTTCCTCTAAGTATATTGCGTTTTCAGTTTTGATATCAACAGCCAAAATATGATGTCTCAGGAGTGGTGTCGCAAGAGCAAGCGACCAGTTGTCCGTGTGAGAAGCAGCTTCCTGAGGTCGATAACCACAGCCTTCAGTAGTAATTTCCCATTGTTTGCGTTTTTCGTTTTACTAAATCAATGAACGCCAGCATTCGTGTATAGCGGTAACCTACCTAGTGGTCAAAAGTGTTACACTTAGGTACTGATGCTTTCGTCAAGTATTCCTGACGAAAGGTTGCCACAAAAATAACAAAACAGTAAATGGTAAACACACGAGGTTTCTCATTAACAGTCAACTAACAATAGATAGAATTCGACATCAATATAGTTCGGAAAAGGCAGGACAGATGATGAGTCACCTAACCATAGATATTTATTAATATTATAACTTAACACGACAGAAGACTAGCTGTTTCTGGACATAACATGCAGCCCGCTTATAGATAGATGGAAGATAGCGAAGGCTTAGTAATGGGGCCTTTGACAACCTTTAAGTACCCTTAAAAATAAATCAAATGGGCCCAGTTTGACTCCCCGCAGTTCGCCTTCTTGTTAACGTTTGTCACAACTGTATCCAGAGCTGACACGATGAACACGACATGACACGACACGGCGAAGATACTCCACCATAAGACAATTACCGAATGGGCCTTTTTTCAATTTCATCGAATTTACAGTACAATCCACCCAGTGATCATAATATAAAGCAGCACAATATTGGATCACGCACGTTGCGTCGCTGATTGTATCGTCGTTTGATTCTTCTGCTGATATGTGTTGTTGCTGTAAACGTATGTCATCCGAGACACCTAATAAATCTCCGATGGCATGAAAATAGGCGGCTTACCCAGTTGTCTCATTATAGCAAACAAATCACTTTTTTCATCTATATCAATACTGGATCAAATTCGGCACACACGACAAGAAGAACGTGTTTTTATTTAAAGTCTTTCGCAGAAACTCCACGTCCTCTAGACGCTCACGAGTAATTTCATTCGTGAAATCTCTAGTGAACGTGACACTATAATTGATTACCTTTAAACGCATAATTTTAGCACCCATGTAGAGAATGTGATTTCATCACACACCACGTCTTTCTCTGCATTAAAACACACTGGTTGCCCTCTGATACGGAGTTACGGGCACTTAAAAACTGCGACGCTGACCGAGTAAACCGACCGAGTGACTCAAAAAAAAGAGGGAAACGACAATTCTTCAGGACCGGTGTCGAACGTCAACGTCAGCGATCCGGTCACCTGGTGGCACTATCTCCAAAATGCATTTCTCGCCCCAAAACCGTACCTCTTGAGTTTGCGACAACACTTGCTCACCTGTACCTGCATTATCTTCTCGAGCATTTACCATTGTACAACGTCTCCTTACTTGATGGATAACCGTAATAGATGGACTGTCGGTCACGGAATCCGCCACACTGCTCTGCTTGTCTCATATTGCAGATGGATTTGTATGTCGTATACACAGCGGTGTATTGATAAGAAATGAGAGCCATTATTTGATAATATTCTTTTAAACAGTTCACGCCGAGTTTGCACTAATTTAGTACATTAGGTTTTAAGAGAATGGTAAATTGATTGCCATCATTTACAGAAAGCGTCATTAATCATTCTAGTAGTCGCCCAGTGGTCGACATTCGACCATAATTAATCGAAGTTTAAAAATGAAAATATTAAAGACAGATATTCTCGATTGGACCACAGATTTCAACAAAAAAATTCGTAAAAAAGGGGTGCATAGTTTTCCTTCTCTTATTAATATATAGTATACTAGCTTTTGCCAGCGGCTTCGCCCGCGTGGAGGTCGGAAAATATCCCACGGGAACGTACTACCGGGATAAAAAGTAGCCTATGTCCTTTCTCAGGCTCTAAACTATCTGTATACCAAATTTCATTTATATCGGTTCAGTAGTTTTAGCAGGAAAGCGAGACAGACAGACAGATAGACAGAGTTACTTTTGCATTTATAATATTAGTGTGGATAGTGTGGATGTGGATATTGTGGATTATTTTAATATATTATGTATATTCTATATTATGTATATTATGTATATATCTACAAATTGTCGTAAATTAATTTATTATCCATAATTATATTTGACATTCAGTAAGGCTATAGACAAATAATACCAAAAACAAATACAGACTCGATGACCATAGAATTCCAAATAAACAAAAGAATATCTATGCATGTGTGTATTAAATACACGGTAATGAATAGTAGTGTGTGTAACGTGTTATTTATTGAAAATAATGCATTTTTACGCATAATTTAAAAAAAAATATTAGCATTCGTCACTTTTTCCCTGTATAAACTATAAGTGTGTAAAATTTCATACTCCTTCGTCCGCCCAATTTTCGTAAAAAGGGATTCAAAGTTTTCGCTTCACGTATTAATATATAGATTACCCGTAACAAACTCTCGTCATGTCATCTACTTTAACGGAAACATTAATAACTTGCGCGTACAATTTTTCCTTCGAAGGTCTAGACCTTCGAAGAAGAATCTGACGTGTCTGATCGACATGAAGGGCAAACGAAGAGATAAGCAGTGTGTCTACAAAACAGTTACAGACACTTTATAGGCATAATACTATAAGTTCATTTTTATCGACAAATGCACTTTTATAAAGACTCCTAATCAGGTAGACGGGCACCTTATTTTTGTAATGGGCTGAAATAGAGTATTTTCAAATATAATGCTAATATATCTTTGAATCTAAGAGGGGCCCGATACTCTGATACCCAGTAACTAGGTTCTGGAGGTCAGATAGGCAGTTACTTATAAAATCCTCTCACACGTAAAGTTAGTTGACCCAACCTGTGAAAAGGCGAGGCAGATGATGACGAATCTTAGAGACCTACTGACCTAATGACAAAATTTTATTTAAAAAATATTTGTTTTTTTTTACATTTTCTTCTCTAATTCAATAAAATTCACTCCTAAATAAAAGTGTAAAAATAAGTTACTAAAAATGAAATAATGTCTCCTCATATCCAAGACTATTAATGCTTTAAGTAATTGTGAACTGCCGATGTTAAATCCGCATTGCAACAGGTTAGCGCATCGATGTCGCTGCCAACTTGTACTCTTACATTATTTCGCGATAAACTATAAAAAATGCAATATTGCTCATCTCCCATAGCAAATAACGTGATATTTTATGGTCTACAGACTAAAATTCTTTTTCAGAAATACTCTATGGGTCTGACCTTAAGGAGTATTTTTGCATCTATCCGGTTGTTTTTGCTGAAAAATAAATCCAGAAAACAAATATTCAGAGTAAATTAGCCGATTGTGTAAACCCGATCCTAATTTTTTTTATTAAAACGTTCAAAAAGTTGCGGGACGTTTAAGGTGAGTCCTAGATACTGACGTACTTATATGTGGAGCTACTTTCATCAACATTTCAGCCGAAAGACGTCCACTACGGGACATAAGCCTCCCCCAAGGGAGGGACGGGGAGTTGCTATAATTACCACGCATGGCAGGCGGGTTGGCGATACAAGTATGGTGGTAAAATGCATAGAAATCTTTACTGTCCATTCTGTTGTAAGTCCCTTAGTCGTCTTTTACGACACCTACGGGCAGGAATATTAATGCTATTCTTTACGTCCGGACCACATGTACCAAGTGTAGGAGCCACCGTAGAACTCGTAAACTAGCTGATGCTACTTAAAATGCTTTGATTTATCTTAAAAATCCATAATTTTCACGGCGCTACTAGAGGTAAGTAATCCAATAATTAAATCACATGTTTAATGTCATTCAATACTATTTTTTTTTTACTTTTAAGTATAAAAATTGGGCGAAAATGCTATACAATTTCGAGGATACAATACATTTTTATAATTAAATTACATTTTAGAAGAATTTTCAGTAAATATTGTTATACTCCAACATTAAACTAGTGACCCGACCTTAGCCCGCATGGATACCATCTACTTAATGTAGAGACCTTTAAAAAAATCTAGATTTCTATGCTACATTTAATCTAATATGATCTAAATAAGGGTCATCATCATCATCATTTCATCCGAAGCAAGTCCACTGCTGGACTTAGGCCTCCCCAAACAGGGGTTTTTGTCGTAATCGCCACACTTGGCAGGCGGTTTGGCGATCGTAGTATGATGGTTATATGCACAGAAAACGCTGCTGGCCGTCCTCTGGTAAGCCTGAAATCATCAAATGACTTCTCCCGCTCTGGGCGGAGCGGGAGGGCGTGTCAGACTTTTACTGACTAAAACCCACCCGTGTTCCTTCAGTTGCCCATGTGCCAGGGTCACGGTATCTCTTTTGAACAATCTCGCAACCCTGGCAGGCATCGGTCCTAGCAGACCCCTTCAGTGCTGCTGACATCTCTTTGAGGCGCGCGTGGAACACTACGCGCCGTTGACCCGAGCCTGGTCCTTACCGGGCGGCGAGCTACCCATTGCTCGCCGCCCGCAAGCTCGCGCCTGCGGTGGCCGGGAGTCCGCTATAGACTCCCGACGCCCGGGGCGTCTCCTCCTGCGGCGGCTAGGGACGTGAGGGCGCAGAGACTGCCACTCCCTCACGCACCCCGCCTCTTCCTTCGCGAGCATTACTGCTTCGCAGAAGGAGGTGACGGCTTCCTATGCCCTCTCGCTCCGTACCATGGCTCGCACCAGGGTCGGACGCGAGAGGTCGCCGCCGCCGATCACCTCCACGAGGACACGGCGGTGCTCCGCCCAGGCAGGGCACACCTCCACCGTATGCTCTACCGTGTCCTTGGTAAGCCGCCTTAGTCGGCATTTATGACACCCACGGGAAGAAATGGGATCGCGCTATTATTTACATCCGGGTGACTAAGGATAGTTCATCATCATCATCATCATCATCATTTCAGCCGTAAGACGTCCACTGCTGGACTTAGGCCTCCCCCAATTTGGGGGGCTTTGCCATAATCGCCACGCTTGGCAGGCGAGTTGGCGATCGCAGTATGGTGCAAATGCATAGAGAACGCTGCTGCCCATTCTCTAGTAAGTCCCTTAGTCGCCTTTTACGACACCCACGGGAAGAAATGGGGTGGTGTTATTCTTTACGTCTGGCACCACACGGTACAAGGAGCAAAGGATAGTTACATTAGATTAAATTAGATATGGCACCACCACGCAGTGCACGGTAAAACCTTATACTCCAATACCAACGGCAAAGGCCTCCCACTCCCTTTTTCAAGCAATTCGGTCTTTTGCTAGTGCCATTGCTTTATGTAGAAGTCAAGATCGTCCCGTCATATTCGCCTTGGTCAGTCGCGGTATCAACGTGCAATAACTAAGTTTAAAAAAATAAACAATAGCTAAAAATCGGAATACATTTCCTAAATGATTACGAGCACCTATCAAAATCCATCGTGTAATTTAAAAGAACTTGGAACGATTCCTGCAACACGTGTACCCCAATACCCGTTGCTGGAAGCCTTACTTGTTGCAGGAAGGTTTATTCTTCGTTGAACAAACGACTTTTAGCTAGTAACACAAGGCCACGGCCCATTCTCTTAAATCAATTTCTAATTTGCTCTTTACGTCATAGACTACCACCATATGGGAGAGTCAGCAACATTAACTTTTCTCGGAACCACACAGTGTCTATGTCCACTTTACTATTATAATAAAACGCCATTACAATTCCAATCGATATTCTAGTTTCATAACAGAACGAAAGCATCTTTCGAGATGTTATCAGTGTAAATATAATTTAGTAAATCTAAACATTCTGCTCCTGACCCCAGTCGTCATTCCTCAGCTTAACATTAAACGGATGAAAACTATTCATAAACTAATTTAATATATGCGAATTTAAAACTGATGTTTTCTAGAATAATATACATCGTAAACATGAAATAGCAAAATGCAGTCATCATCAGAAAAGCAAAGTTTTTTGCAGTCGAAAAATGATCCTAAGTGTTTGTCCTCTTCGTGGAACTAATATTATAAATCAAGTCAGATTTGCATATAAACTGACTTCCGTACAGCCACACATCGCGTGTGTAAAACAGATCTCAGACATCTTCAATCGTTTCCAAACAGCAAAACAAATAAATGAACACAACCTTGATAATGATAATCCAGAGGTAGGTATCATAATAAACGTCCAGAAAAATAATCGGTCTCTATTGAAGTGCGCATCGTAATTTCAGTATCAGTGGGAGCTTCCGATGATCACGGGCTTTCAGTTCTCTTGTAGCCGCCCAAGAGAGCAGCGGTCGCCCGCCCAACCACCGCCGACAGTCGCGCTCTGAAACTTCGTGATTATATACTAACTGTGCTAACATTCTGTTATTTACAAAAATCTGTGCTTGTTATTGGATGCAGTAAGGATTACTGGACTTCTTTTTGGATTTCTTCGATAATTACAGGTATTATTTTTTTTGGTGAAGTGTCATAATTTTCCAAATTTTACTGGTTTCATTGGTGTTAATAACCTACGTCATGGATACAAATATTACCAATTAATGAACTGGTGTAGTGAGCATTAACAAAGTGTTAAAAGAAAAAAACATAATAAATCATCATACCCCAAAAAAATTATAAAAATAAAAAACCATATTTAATGTCCGGCAATATAATACAAAAACTTTAAATAAAACTAAATGTATCCAAATATCCAGGTAAAAGACGTTTTACATAATTCATATTTAAAAACATGCAATTTTTTTATAAAGCTTTTTTCGTGCATTTTCTTGAGAAATAAACGTGTGTACCAAATTTCTGCCCGATAGCTTCAGTCGAAGTGGGTGAAATATTGATAGCTAAATTCCATGACAAACAAATAGAGTTAAATAAAAACCTTAACTAATAAATAATAAAGAAACTCGTCTACACTACGAAAGGTTAATCTGTCACCATCCGAAAACTTTGGTACTTTAGTAACTTAATTTTAACGTCAACAATTCAAAAGGTACTTTACTTACTTTGCTATAGATAAACTATTAAATATTGGAGAGAGTTAAAGTAGGCAGTCTTTTTGTTACGCACTTAACACTTATCATTAAAATCTAAGCAGTAGAATAATAATAATATTAAGAACTGTACCCAAATCGAAATAAAGTTGGGATTGCAAGAACTGGCTCAAACTTTAGCCTAGAATTAGTTCGCGTTTTGAAATTAGACTTAACCGATGATATTAGGTTGGGGAAAAAGTTTCTTCGCATTTTTTAAGAAAATTCAAAACTTTTTTAATAAAGTTTATTTACATTTAACTAAAGTATGTAGGTACCATTTTGTTCGATAACTTTTTGCCATCTTGTAGGTAGGGACATGATCCCATTGCTATAGAAATTTTGGGACTTCTGGTCAAAATACCGCGACAAGTGGTTTTGGCAGTCCTCTCGTGATGTTAACCTGACACTGCCTAAAGAATTCTGAAGAGACCGAAACAGGTGGAAATCTGAAGGTGCAAGGTCAGGACTATACGGCGGATGCATTAACACCTCCCAGCCAAACCTTCTTAATTTTTGTTGGGTGGCTAAAGATGTGTGAGGTCTAGCGTTATCATGATGAAAAACCATACCCCTTCTGTTGATTAATTCCGGCAGCTTTCTCTCAACTTCTTGCTTTAATCTCATCAGTTGTTCGCAGTAGAGTTCAGAATCGATGGTCCTGCCTGGTGGTAACAGCTCATAATGAATAATGCCCTTCCAATCCCACCACACACACAGCATCACCTTGTTGCGAGTTAACCCGGGTTTCGCCACAGTCTGTGAAGCCTGACCGGCCTTTGACCACGACCTTTTTCGCACGTTCTTGTCATACGTAATCCACTTTTCATCACCAGTTATCAGCTTCTTCAAAAATGGTTCGTTTTCATTACGTCGTAATAAAGAATCACAAATGAGTACACGGTTCATTAGGTTTCTTTCAGTGAGCTCGTGAGGTACCCATATGTCGAGCTTTTTTGTGTACCCAGTTTTTTTCAAATGCGCCAAAACTGTTTTGTGGTCAACTTCAGTTCTTCAGCTACGTCGTAACTACTGGTATGCCGATCTTGCTCCACTTTTTCAAAAATGGCATCCATTTTATCCGTAATAGGGCGACCAGAGCGACGTGCATCTTTGACATCAAAATTTCCGGATTGAAAACGCTTAAACCAAATTTGTGCTACTCTCACAGACACTACACTAGGTCCATAAACATCGCAAATTTTTTTCGCGGCTTGCGTTGCATTTTTACCTTTTTTGTAGTAAAATTTTAAAATGTATCGAATTTCTTCATTAGATGCACTCATCTTGACGGTGCGAAAAACAAATGAAAATCACACATTTTCCTAATTTGAATTTGGAATTATGTTCTTTAAAATTTAAACTTTCAATGATACCAAAACCAGCCAGATACAAATAGTATAGCCAAAGAGATTTTATTACAAGTTCATACATACTATAATGCGAAAAGACTTTTTCCCCAACCTAATATATTATGACGTTTGAATACCATTAGGATATCAGTGTAAAAGACGTGACGTCACGTCTATCTACATCGTTCTTACATGAATGATGTAACCAATTTTTTTTTTTAAATTTTGATATAAAAGAACGCCGTTGGAGTTCTTTGCTCGTTCTTCTCTATAGAACCCTACTAAGCTTTGTAATGGGCAACTAACATCGTCTTTCGACTGACAGACCCATTGACAATCCAAAAGTGCCTGTAATTCTCATCATCATTTCAGCCAAGAAACGTCCACTGCTGGACATAGGCCTCCCCCAACTCGGGTTGGTTTGCCATAATCGCCACGCTTGGCAGGCGGGTTGGCGATCACAATATGGTGGTAAAATGCATAGAGAACGCTGCTGCCCATTCTCTAGTAAGTCCCTTAACCGCCTTTTACGACACCCACGGGAAGAAATGGGACAGTGCCATTCTTTACGTCCGGCACCACACGGGACAGCTATACCTGCATAACCAGCATGTCAGCACCATCCTGTTTTCGGACTCGAATCATGATGGCTATTTCTTAATACCGTCCAAGAAGCAAACTTTGCCAACGATATGTTTAGTAGCAGTGATGGCCCAGTGGTAAGCGCCGCGAGTTACGAGTTGTAGGTGGTATGCTCGAACCTAACAACCGCTTTACGTTGTCTATTATTCAATCACCACTTCTCTCACAATGGTGAAAGAGAACATCGTGAGGAAACCTGCATGTCTTACCTGGAGCAATGTGTAGCTCGCCGCCCGCAAGCCCGCGCCTACGGTGGCCGGGATTCCACGATCGACTCCCGACGCCCGAGGCGTCTCCTCCTGCGGTGGCTAGGGACGTGAGGGCGCAGAGACTGCCACTCCCCGCGCCCCACCTCCTCCTTCGCGAGCATTACTGCTTCGCAGAAGGAGGTGACGGCTTCCCATGCCCTCTCGCTCCGTACCATGGCTCGCACCAGGGCCGGACGCGAGAGGTCGCCGCCGCCGATCGCCTCCACGAGATAAACCTGCATGTCTTAGAACCAAAACATCAAAGACATGTGACATCTACCAACCCGCACTGGGTCCGCATATTAGGCTCATTCCTCATAGTGAGAAAGCCTGTGTCCCAGCATTATAGGCTGATTAGACATACAATAATTACTTGACACTATCATCACCATACACGAAAGACGTCCACTGCTGGACTTGGGCTGTACTCCATGCATCACCACTTACCTATTTAAGGTATCATGAAAGTGATGAGGTAGTGATGATCACGTTTTGCGTGAAGACCGCTCGTTGTATCGCCCTATGTAAAATTTCTACATTAAATGTAGAAATTTCAGACTATAGATTTATATTAAATTTTAATACAAATCTATAATCTTATATCATTATAAGTCTACATAATAAAAAGTATTATATTTTATTGTATACATCTAGTAAGATATATCACACAAAAGTAAAAGATAGCACAGTAAGAAGATTCATCTATGTTCACGTATTTACGTTATTTCTCAAACTTGAATCTTGGTAAAACAGGATAAAAATGCACCAGTATTTTATTTGTAACTCATTAACATATTTTCCTTTTCCGAGTATCTGGGTAAAAGCAAAAAAGACAAATTATTCAGAAAGCCTGACAATACCCTAATTTCCTTAACCTTTATTTTGGCGGTCATTGCATAACATCTCGGAAGAAAAATGGATGCCGAATGTTTTATTCATTAAAGAACTACACAACTGTAGAAAACCATGGATTAACGGGAATACTTTTTTTATGGGTATACCGGAAATCAGGAAGAACTAAAAAAGTATCAAGGGAAGTGAATCTATACTTAATAATATTATAAAGCTGAAGAGTTTGTTTGTTTGTTTGATTGATTGAACGCGCTAATCTCAGGAGTTACTGGTCCGAATTGAAAAAATATTTTTGTGTTGGGTAGCCTATTTATCGAGGAAAGCTATATAACATCACGCTACAACTAAGAGGAGCGGAGCAGTAATGAAACATGTTGCAAAAACGGGGAAAATCGCACAGGTAGGCGATTCGACGCGACGGGAAGGGTCGGAGGAACAAGAAATTTAACGCGGACGAAGTCGCGGGCAGAAGCTAGTTTGGTATACAATCTCATCATCATCATCTGCCCAGCCTTTTCCCAACTATGTTGGAGTCTGCTTCAGGTCTATCCGGATGGAGCTGAATACCATTATACATGGAGCAACTGCCTTTCTGACCTCCACAACCTATAACTGGGTATATATAAACTACGATATCCCTTGGTTAGACTGGTAATCAGTCTTTCGGGCTTCTGACGATCCGTTGCAACTGTCAAAGATCTACAAATGACAGGCGGAACCAACGACTTATCGTGCTTTCCGAGGCACTGAGGGACCTTGGTATGTAAAGATGGTCACTCATCCATGAACCAGCCGCGACAAACGTAGCTTAACCTGATCGATCAATCCGTGCGGCTGTTATTACTTAGCCACAAGCCCTTTTAGATTACTACCTCAAAGACTTTTTTAAAATTAACCGTGTTAGGGAATTTAATGACTTACTATATTAGCCTCTGCCCGCGACTTCGTCCGCGTTAAATTTCTTGCTCCCCGACCCTTCCCGTCGCATCGAATCGCCTGCCCATGCGATTTTCCGCGTTTTTGCAACATTTTTTATTGCTGCTCCGCTTCTTTTAGTTGTAGCGTAATGTTATATAGCCTAAAGCCTTCCTCGATAAATAGGCTACCCAACACAAAAAGATTTTTCAATTCAAACCAGTAGTTCCTGAGATTACCGCGTTTAACCAAACAAACAAACTCTTCAGCTTTATAATATTAGTATAGATATAGTATAGATTGTTTGCTCTGAATTTCATATACATACTTAAACGCTCAAAACTGATTTGGAATTGAAGCTGGAAATTGCTCATTATGATGCCACCGAGTTCTAGCGATACAATTTCAAATTTAAGATCATTAACGTTCTAAATTGATCTGCCATTGTCGAATGGATGGTGGCATAAAGGTCAACGACAAGCCTATCGCAATATAACATTCAAAAATACATAAGTTCACTCCTCATCCTTATTAGGGTAGGCAGTAACCACAGAACGATAATGACAAATAAATTAATGATATAATATAGCACAAGCCGTCGCCGTGGAGTGAAAACCTCGTAGTGAAAAACTTATTTATTTGAGATAAGCCTTATTATAGCGTTGGGTAGAGGTGTAACTACCTACCTACTTACTTATAACACTTTCAAGTGGTGCGTTTACCAATGAACAACATTTAATTTTTATTTAAAATAACCACACAAAATAGCATCACCCCTACAGTCCCCGAAAGGTTAGGCAGAAGCATATCTACAGTAAAAACACATTACGCCAGTTATGTTTAAGTCTCATGTCAGGGGGCGAGCCTATTGCCATCGATCGAATCGAGCAAAGATTACACGACCGCTAGACTAACTAGGCGGTCCATTCAGCGTTTCAGTCGATCATTGTTTTCTGTTTTAATTATTTTTAGGGATGAAAACCCGGTATTTCATATTTAGATCAAACGTGCACTGGTCTAAGATGCAAGAATGCAGAATGCATGTCCAATGACGACCATTTCTCATTTTTCACTAAAATAATAAGGCATGTTACCATGTCAACAACAACTAAGATAAATCTGAGCTCGAAAATAAAACCGTCTTCATCGTCGCACAGTGTGCTCGAGCATTAAAGTTATACGATTTTTATCGCCCTGGTAAGCTAGTTTATGCATTTTTTCATGAGACAAACGCTTTGCTGTTCATTATTTTTTTATTTCTTTCAATTGACTGTCCTATGTTTTATTATAGCTACAAAAACACTTACATAAATTAACGATGGCCACTTGTTTCGAATGTTCTTTACACACTACGAGACAGACACTACGAGAAATGCTTCGTAAATACAAAATTATGTAGATTTTATTAGAGTAAAATAATGACAATGGCGTACTACTATACTATACTACTATTTACAAATTAAAATATAGCGTCGAAAAATTCATCCGCATTGCTGTCCGCTGGTACTGTACCTAAGAGACTGGCGGCATTACCACGTTGTATGGCAATTCGGATGAAGTTTTTGCCTCTAAGGTAAAAACTAGCCCTCGGGTCACAGAAAGTGTCAACCAGCCGTTTAGATATTTGTTTAAATAGGCTCAGTGCACTCAGACCCTATGGCCCGAGGGTTTCAACCTCAAACGGCTCAAAAATATAATTACCAATAAGGTTATTGTACTTACGCCGTTTGAGGTTTTCCGCAGTCGCAGCAGCAGCACCAGCACGCCACGCCGTACCAGGAAGATAGGATGACGCAAGAGTATCGACTCACGTGGCATCCCACACTAAAGGCCTACCCACCTTTTTTTTTTTTTTGGATGGGAAATCATCAAATGACTTCTCCCGCTCTGGGCGGAGCGGGAGGGCATGTCAGACTTTTACTGACTAAAACCCACCCGTGTTCCTTCAGTTGCCCATGTGCCAGGGTCACGATATCTCTTTCGAACAATCACGCGACCCTGGCAGGCATCGGTCCTAGCAGACCCCTTCAGTGTTGCTGACATCTCTTTGAGGCGCGCGTGGAACACTACGCGCCGTCGACCCGAGCCTGGTCCTTACCGGGCGGCGAGCTACCCATTGATCGCCACCCGCAAGCTCGCGCCTACGGTGGCCGGGAGTCCGCAATCGACTCCCGGCGCCCGGGGCGTCTCCTCCTGCGGCGGCTAGGGACGTGAGGGCGCAGAGACTGCCATTCCCTCACGCGCCCCGCCTCCTCCTTCGCGAGCATTACTGCTTCGCAGAAGGAGGTGACGGCTTCCCATGCCCTCTCGCTCCGTACCATAGCTCGCACCAGGGCCGGACGCGAGAGGTCGCCGCCGCCGATCGCCTCCACGAGGCCTACCCACCTTCTGTGGAAATAGAGACATGACGTTCGGTCTCTTGCCATCGTCGGGTTAGCCCTTGGGTTCTAATACAGCTGGAACGTCGATGCTGACAAGAGCTTGTCGGATGATGTCATTGATGTTCGCGTGCCGCGCTAATCAACCCGCACTTCGGCTGCAAGACAGGCCGTGGTGTCCAAGACTGGTGACAACTTCGCCACAGTGACAGCGATGAGGGTACAACACGGAGCCCCCACTTCTTTTGTTTCGAGGTGGAAATCCTCATGGATATTCTCCGCCCTGGGGTGGGCGAAGGGGTCTGTCAGACTCTTACTGACTAAAACCACACGGGTGTTCCTTCTCACATACTACGTCGGAGACCACGGGATCTAATGCGTCTTCCGTGATTCTCGACTAGTGCCGGCCCGCTTCTGGGAGTCTCCTCACTTTAGAGTGAGGTGTTAAAATCCCCCCGTAAAATAATAAATAATAGGGAGGCGCCGGATGTGTCATAGTTCTAACCTAACCTTAAATCTTACAATGTTCATAATGTTACCGTGACATTATCATTCGACAACAAACGAATAAACAGACAACTATGGCGGTGCGGTGCACATGACTTTCAACAACCAATCAGTGCGTGAGGTGCGTTTCGTCACATGTCATTTCACAATTTGACGGTTTCACTTCGATAGATTATAATATACCGAAAAAAAATGCGTTAAACTGTTAGCAGTTCACATCTTTAGAAAGTTTAGAATTTCGTGAAATAGATTATAATGTAACAGTATTTACAATGTTTTACGGTGACCTAAGGTTTCTTGTTTTATATTGTTATTAAACAATTTTACTTTTTACTTACTTTACAGTAGGTACATTTTAAGAAACATGCGGTCAACGTTTATTTATATAAAGTTTTTTGTAAGAAAAAAGCCGTCCGTTACTCTCAAAATAGATTTCACTGAAACAAGGATCTGATTTACAAATTAGTGGCAAAGCTCTGTTATGAACGGGCAACCTCACTATAAACATTTTTCCAGAAGATAAATGGGAACATTCGCAATATTGATACTTACGGCACCGACACTTAGGATTTATAATCGACAGCTGTACAATATCAGCATTCCATCGAAAACGAACTCCGAAACTGATATAAGAAGGAAATCTATTGCCATTTACCGGACGTGCACATTATTTCTGTGTTACGGCAATATTACATTGTTCGACCAACTTGATTGATCGAAAGGTACTCAAACAAACGATCTGGCCAATGGCCGACATTGAATTATTCACTCAAATGCTGACTTTTCGATTTGATTACTTAAGGTGACGTATTGAGAAAACCGTGCTTTTTCTTTTAAGTGTACCTTTCTTACCGTATGATAGCCGAACTTAATATTAAAGTGTATGATTTTTGACTATATGATCTAGTATCCTGTAAAAGGAATACACGATACGATAAAATTTTCTCGATACAAAAAAATCGCAAAGTTCTATCCATGTTTATGATTTTTTTAGCCTCAAGGCGCAATGCGTTAGATTTATTAAACATAGTTTACTTTAAAACATTGATAATAATCTTATCTAAGTTTTTGTAAAACAGTTTTCGTTTTAATAACACTTTTCATTCATAAAAGACGGCGATTCGTTTTGGCACATACGTTATTTTATTCCAGGTGCATACACATTATCGCCATCTCTTTTTTTGCCTATAATAAGTAGTCTCATCACTCTCGTTCGTTCATAAATCAGTCGCCCAGTAGGGCTCATCGACGACGGATCTATGTCACTTTTTTACAAATCGGTGCGATCAAAATTACGTTTTTTAAATATTTATGTCCACAGAAAAAGGTAGTAGTGAAGTATTTTGCTGTAAATATTTAATATAATAAATGTTGGCTTTCCAAAAACTTTATATTTAGACTGTATACTCGTATGTGTCTATTTTTGTGACTGTGAATAATATAACATTCTTTTTCTATTACTATTTAGTGACGACCTAGGTTATGTATGAAAATGGGAAGAACCAAAAACTAAAATTGAACAGTACCTTCAAGGTTAGGAGTACCTGCACAGGGCAATTAATTAATTCATTTTGCAGGAATTCAATACCAATAAGATGATGATAACAAGAGGAATTCACCACCTTCACTAAAGCATTACAGCAACAATCTATTCTCACTTTGTAAAGTAATATTGAGTTAACACCCTATTTTTTTAGAGAAGAACGTCTGTTTTATCCCAAAAACTTATAATAATCGTTCATTTAGAAATAAATTAAAATATATGATTAGTTTTTAGATTTGAAGTACGTCAACAATATATCTATATGTCAAGTACTGACACTATAAATACAAGAGCACAACGAAGGAATAGAGTAGCATTACAAGTGTGAAAAAGGTGAGGTTTTATAACTGACTGCGGCTCAAAGGAGGGTAATGATTTTACCACGCAAATGTATGGTGATCGGTGAAACGAAGTTGGAGTTTATCAATCTCTTATATACCAACATCCATTTTATTTATATACCTCTAGAAGATTAGTTCGATATTTTTAATTTCATGTCGTAAATAACAAAGGTATGCAAAATTTACCTTTTTGAAAATTACAAACAAAGCTACTACTTACACATTTCGATTTTCATGACGTTTAGCATTAACCTGACTCTCAAAATAAACTGTTATAAATCCTTGTAATACCTTATTTGCTTGTCACTGAAGCTGCTTTGTCATATTATTTGACATTAAATATTTTCATTAGCCCGTTTATATCTTTACAGTAAAACTGAATCACCGTCTTGAGCAAAACTTGGGACAAAAGCTTTTTCTCTAAATCTATTTCTCTATATAATATGAAAAAGTAGTGCCCGTAGCCAATTTTTTTTTCTTTGAGTCGAGATCCTAAAAGTTCTAATGCAATTTTTAACCGACGAAATAAAACGGAGGAGGTTATCAATTCGACGCGTATATTTTTTTTAATTTTTATGTATGACCACGCATAACTTTTTACATAGTAGTCCGATTGTGATAATTATTATATATATATATATAATGGAAAGGGTATACTCTGAGGGTGGTCCCATATAAATTTGAAAAACAAAATCGAACCCTAAGGGTCGGAAAACAGGAGATGATTGATTGTTCACTCATTGATTGTAATGTATAACCACGCGTAACTTTGTACAGAGTAGTCCGATTTTGATAATTCTTTTCTCATTGGATAGGGTAAGCCAAGTAGTATTGGTACATTAAAGCCACAAAAAATTACAAAATAAAAACTTTTTAACAAAAAATTAAACCGCCGAATTTAGAAAGATCTAATTTACGCACTTGTTTGTTTAATTCTGGTTCTGTAAATAGCTGTGGCTCGGTTTTGTCGATAGAGAAATCAATCAGTCGACGGTCAATCACATTTACTAAATATTTTAAAAAACTACCAACAAGTAAAATAACAGTCGAAAATTATAATTGTTCATTAACTGCCTAGCCTTTTCCCAACTATTTTGGGGTCGGCTTCCAGTCTAACTGGATGTAGTTGAGTACCGGTATTTTACATGGAGCGACTGCCTATCTGACTTCCACAACCCTGTTACTGGGTAATACGATACCCCTTGGTAAGACTGGTTGTCAGACTTTTGACGACCCGTAACGACTGTCTAAGATCTACGAAAGACAGGGGCCCAACTGCTTTTTTTTTGGATGGTAGATCATCAAATGACGTCTCCCGCTGTGGATGCAGCGGAAGGGCGTGTCAGACTTTTACTGACTAAAACCCACCCGTGTTCCTTCAGTTGCCACCTCTTTCGAACTAATCTCGCGACCCTGGTAGGCGGACCAACGGCTTAACGTGGTTTGTAAACATAGTCACCCATCCACGGACCAACCGCGGCAAGCGTAGCTTAACCTGAATGACCGACTCGTGCAGCTGTTTTAAATTAGCCACAAGCCCTTCCGAAAATAATAATTGTTATTCTATCATATCTATACTATGGTAGCATTTATGAAGATTTCTACAAAACCTTACGTGATGGAATTTTTTCTTTATTTTTCCGTTAATCAGGACCTCTAATTCTATAAGAAACCATTAGGTATTCGATTTCAATTAATTTTACCCATGCATATCATTAATCAAAATTTAAGTTTCAGGTTTTTAAATATTTTGTATTAGTTGTCTACTCCATAGTTTACTATGCGCAAAAATTTCAAAGACCGAGACAAATTAACGTCACTTGGCATGCTCATTTTTTTTTAAATATTTTGCCGTCTTTATCTTGCATTGTTATTTAAACAGTTGTGCGACGGTGACAAGAATAATTCTTAGCGAAAGGCCATGCTAAGTAACGTTTTTAAATTTCGGTCAGTGATAATTCCTTCGTTCCACTTTTGGCCACTGGTAAAATAAGTCATTAAAGTTTGTGACGATGACGTGTCGGCCGACCAATGAAGATAGGTCCGCCACTCCCCGCGTGCGGGGGAAACAATCCAACTATCATTCATTATCGAGGTAGGGTCTTAATTCAAACTAAGAAGCGTTAATGAACCGTGTAATTCCGGTGTAGCAGACTAATAGAAAAATTGAATTACAGTTGGCCTATTCTAGAATCTAACCCAAGAGTCTCACGTTTGATTAGCAACTACCACCACGAATGTAATACGATTAATTATGGTAAAAGGGTTGATGTGTGGCTTGTAGGGAATGCGACCAAGTCATCACACACTTGAGCAATTTCGCAGCCCTACATCCTGGCGCTCTTTTCCTTTTCACACGCGCCAAACGAAAACAATATGGAACAAACAAAACAAAATGTGCCTAAACTTTTGCACTTCATTTACAAAGACGCTCGCTGAAGACTTTGTTAATGACTGACTATGTTAGAACACCTTCATACAAAACATAATAAACCTTAAGGTACCTACTGTTCAGGTAGGTATAAAAAGTAAGATAAAACAAATATAACTGTGAATTTTTTTAACAGGTTTCTCCGTTATTGAACTTATTTTATGGCGCAATAGCACCATTTAATTTATGAGTATTATATGTACCTTTCAGGAAGCGAAATAGCCGTTTAAAACGAATAGTGTAACGTTTATGAGCTATTCAAAATAGTCATGTTATACAACCCGCGAGAAACAGTGGTGGCCCAGTGGTAACGGCCGCGACTAACCATTTGTAGGTCGTGGGTTCAAACCCAAACAGGCACTTTACTTTGTTTAAATTATTTCAGCACCACTGCTCACAAAACGGTGGAGGAAAATATCGTGAAGAAACCGGCATGTCTTAGAACCAAAAATTCGAAAACATGTGACATCTACCAACGCGGACTGGGCTCGCGTGGGGACTATAGCCCACTCCATCTCACCGAGAGGAGGCCTGTGTCCCAGCAGTGGGAACATTATAGGCTGCTGATGATGACAACCAGCGAGATACACTATAACTTTTCTGTTTTTGCCATTGACATCATAAACAGAATCAATCAATTTCGTGGCTGTCTTTCTAACCAGATGTGGCTAAGTATTGGCTAATGAACCGATTTGCCACGGACCCACCCCACCCAACTTATTACCCGGAAAAAACGACAAAAATATTGAACGAAGGAACGAATGAAGCTTTCGCCAAGAATTTGATCGAAAGCGAATTAAGAAAAGAATGTGTTTAGTGAATGAAATGAATGTTGGAATTTGAATGTTACTGCTCAACATCAAAAAGAATGACTCTTAATTCGGTGGGTATGTGTATCATTAAGGTGTTTGAGTGCGTTTGTTATTTTTAGGAATCCTGTAAACTGTTTTATAGAACAGAATAGAATAGAACACTGTATTATCTACATTCGAATTACAAATAAAAAGGTTTTTTACATATTCTCAGATCAACATATCACTATGGTTCAGATCGCACGGTAAATACTATTTCCATGACCACTTTAACGTGACACGACATGTATATAGTAGGTCATCGCTAATGTACCTTTTCATCTTCAAAGTGAAGTTTAGAGAACAGCACAAAAGGCTGATCTCCATTTGAGTTTAAATATAGTTAACAGTTCTATGGGGAGCTTGTAGCTTAATAATAACAACCGCACGGGTCTATCGTTCTGGTTAAGCTACGCATGCCGCGGTTGGGCCCGTGAATGGGTGACCATCTTTACATACCAAGACCGTTCAGTGCCTCGGAAAGCACGATAAGCCTTTGGTCTCGGCTGTCTTTCGTAGATCATAGGCAGTCGTTACGCGGGCCGTCAGAAGCCCGATAGCCTGACAGCCAGTCTTACCAAGGAGTATCGTATTACTCAGTAACTGGGTTGTGGAGGTCAGATAGGCAATAGCTCCATGTAAAATACTGGTACTCAGCTGCATCTGGTTAGATTGGAGCCGACCTCAACATAGTTGGAAAAGGCTCGGCAGATGATGATAGTTGACAGTTGTATCCAAACGTCAGTTCAAGATAGTCAGCTTTTCCTTATTTCAAGTGTCTCGTTAAGTAGACAAGTTTCTTTCCAAACGATGGCGTACATTACGAACGCAAAAGTAAGTAACCTTAATAGAAATTTCCAAGAACCTACTGGAATTCATATTTTATATCTCACGACCCTTTATTAGAATTAGAGATTAATCCATGTATAAGGATTAATCTGAAGGCGGAGAACGCACCAAAATTCTACAAAAATGCTATTAAACTAAACGCTGATTACTATTATCGTTCTAATTATAAACTCAGCGTCTACCTGAAAACATAACTGCTTGTTAGCAAATTACCTACTCATTTGCCTTTTAGCTGATTATAATAAAACCTTTAGGTACGTTCAGGTGACATGGGTCTAAAGCCAAGTAAATACGAATAATTAAATTATTTGTCCATGGCAAACAAACAAGTCTGGAAAACAATCTCGTTATTTTCTGTGCCTTATTAGGAAAATGACGTAAAGATCGAATAACATAACCTACATTATCATTATTCTTTTTTGCCTGATGGGTAAGTAGATGTGGAGATAGTACCTACATATCGTCACTCTTGTTTAATTCCCATGTCATGGGGACGAGGGCCTAAACCTTAATAACACTTTACCGGACCTGGGAAACGAACCCGTAGGTATAAGTATCTATGTATGTATCGTATGTTGTTATTTTGTCTTGTGACTGCGTCGTTGGTCTAGTAGTTACAAGTGCGATTGCGCGTTAGGTCTGAGTTCGATAAAAAAAGTTGCATTGCGTTTTTCATTAGTAAATTCTCAGTTGCAGCCGTCAATTTGGATTTGTGAGTCGATAATGGTTATGGACTCGCCCTTCGTCAGATAGTTTTGGTGTTCTTTGATATTACTTATTTATGCTCCCTCATGTATATGCATACATGAACATATATATTTGCCGTCATCTTCACTACTAACATTCATAGATGAATCATACAATCAGATATCATTTCCGACCGATCCATCCATGGTTACGATATTTAGGCTCATTCGGTACGCAACTACAGAGGACCTTGTGGCTTCAAATTGTACATTTTTTTTTTTTTTTTTTAGATGGGAAATCATTAAATGACTTCTCCCGCTCTGGGCGGAGCAGGAGGGCGTGTCAGACTTTTACTGACTAAAACCCACCCGTGTTCCTTCAGTTGCCCATGTGCCAGGGTCACGGTATCTCTTTCGAACAATCTCGCGACCCTGGCAGATCTCGCGACCCTGGCAGTCAAATTGTACCTTGTGACAAGGTCCTCTGTGGTTGTTCATTACTTAATAATAGACGCACGAATCGATCAATCGGATTTAGCTACGATTGCCGCGGTTGGTATATGGGTGGTTGCTTCGGAAAGCACGCTAAGCCATTGGTCCCGGCTGTCATTCGTGGATCTGTGACAGTCATTACGAGTCGTGAGAGATCCGAAACTTATACAACCAGACTTTCCAAGGGATATCTCCCAGTAACCGGGTTGTGGACGCTCCATGTAAAATACTGGTATTTAGCTGCATCCGGTTAGACTGAAAGTCCAACTCAACGTTGTGGGAAATGACTAGACTGATGAAAAACTAAACGCAACGACACACACTACTTGAAGCTTAAGTAAACTAGATGTTGCGAACAGTTAATGCTCCACTGTTTTCTCTGCGATGTCTCGAAGATATTTGTGTAAATCAGGTATCTGCTTATACAGTTCATTAGATCAGTAAACAAGTAAACCTTATCCTTTAATGATGGCATCTCCTGTCCTACTTATTTTTAGTGCAGCCAGTATACCTATCACGTTTAACGGCAGACTGATTTGTTTATTAGATGTTGAAATTTTGAGTTTCTGTGTTTGTTAAGTCTCCTTCCCATTATCGGATTTGGGATTTGGTACACAGACAGAATATGATATAGATCAGGGCTGCGCAACCAATTTTGAAGGAGGGCCATCATATTGATTCCGTGACAGCCGGCGGGTCATCTAGAAAATAAACCTTACCCGCAGTTATGATGGATACTTTGCTATTAAAATTAAACATAGCTTTTAAGTTACCCATAGTTTAAACAATTTAAAAGAAGAAATTCACTTATATCTTTTAAGAGATTTTCTTTGCTAACAATTTATCAATATTTAGCCACAACTCTGAGGTCGTGTTGTGGGCTAATTGGGAATATGAATAAATATCTTGTTTAAAAAAGCAAAACATGTTTTAGACCTGGTTTGAAATTTTAAGTCTTGCTTGATATCCGAGGGTCTAATAATTTTAAGAATGTTCACACTCTGATGGCTGTCTCAATCTGTCAAAAATACCTCTAGTTTCCATACATTTTTGTCCAGTATTTTAAATGTCGCGGAGATAAGACTGCGACTAGATTTGGATTTGTTCTCAAAAGACCATCGTCAACAGCCATTATTTTGGCGCGCCAACTGAAATGCGCTTACGGATCATATGGTGGCCCGCGGACCTTGGGTTAAGCAGCCTTGGTAAAGCATAATTAGCTCATAATGTTCCCACTGCTGGGACACAGCTGTCCTCTGTGTGTGGGAGTGGACAGTTATCCGCCACGCGGGCCAGTGTGGATCGGTAGATGTCATCGAATTTTTGTCTAGGACATGGCCGTTGTCACGATCTTCGCCATTTCGAGAGTAGTAGTGATGAAATAATTTTCACAAAGTAAAACGCCTGGCAACCATATATATATTAGGTTGGGGAAAAAGTCTTTTCGCATTATAGTATGTATGAACTTGTAATAAAATCTCTTTGGTTATACTATTTGTATCTGGCTGGTTTTGGTATCATTGAAAGTTTAAATTTTAAAGAACATAATTCCAAATTCAAATTAGGAAAATGTGTGATTTTCATTTGTTTTTCGTACTGTCAAGATGAGTGAATCTAATGAAGAAATTCGATACATTTAAAAATTTTACTACAAAAAAGGTAAAAATGCAACGCAAGCCGCGAAAAAAAATTGCGATGTTTATGGACCTAGTGTAGTGTCTGTGAGAGTAGCACAAATTTGGTTTAAGCGTTTTCAATCCGGAAATTTTGATGTCAAAGATGCACGTCGCTCTGGTCGCCCCATTACGGATAAAATGGATGCCATTTTTGAAAAAGTGGAGCAAGATCGGCATAGCAGTAGTTACGACGTAGCTGAAGAACTGGAAATTGACCACAAATCAGTTTTGGCGCATTTGAAAAAAACTGGGTACACAAAAAGCTCGACATTTGGGTACCTCACGAGCTCACTGAAAGAAACCTAATGAACCGTGTACTCATTTGTGATTCTTTATTACGACGTAATGAAACCGAACCATTTTTGAAGAAGCTGATAACTGGTGATGAAAAGTGGATCACGTATGACAAGAACGTGCGAAAAAGGTCGTGGTCAGAGGCCGGTCAGGCTTCACAGACTGTGGCGAAACCCGGGTTAACTCGCAACAAGGTGATGCTGTGTGTGTGGTGGGATTGGAAGGGCATTATTCATTATGAGCTGTTACCACCAGGCAGGACCATCGATTCTGAACTCTACTGCGAACAACTGATGAGATTAAAGCAAAAAGTCGAGAGAAAGCGGCCGGAATTAATCAACAGAAGGGGTGTGGTTTTTCATCATGATAACGCTAGACCTCACACATCTTTAGCCACCCAACAAAAATTAAGAGAGTTTGGCTGGGAGGTGTTAATGCATCCGCCGTATAGTCCTGACCTTGCACCTTCAGATTTCCACCTGTTTCGGTCTCTTCAGAATTCTTTAGGCAGTGTCAGGTTAACATCACGAGAGGACTGCCAAAACCACTTGTCGCGGTATTTTGACCAGAAGTCCCAAAATTTCTATAGCAATGGGATCATGTCCCTACCTACAAGATGGCAAAATGTTATCGAACAAAATGGTACCTACATACTTTAGTTAAATGTAAATAAACTTTATTAAAAAATGTTTTGAATTTTCTTAAAAAATGCGAAGATACTTTTTCCCCAACCTATTATATCATACAATTCTATTTTAAATTATTAAATTTTATACAATTTCATTAAACGTAACCAATCTATTTATTTAAAGAATTAATTGTGAACCTTTTATTATTTAATATTACTTTATTGCATGTTTCAACTACTGTGAATGAATTTATAATCCACACGAGTATTTTTAAGATAGTATTAGTTATAATTGTTATTGAACTTTTTTTTGGGAAATAAATTGCTTAAATAAATAAATAAAACGCCTGTCTGTGTTTGAACCCATGACGACTCTTAAGCCAAACCACTGGCTCACCACTGTACTCTTGCCGTGAAAACGACTTGGAGGACATTTTAATTCCTGGTTAATGTAGTATCCGTTAAATGTGAGAAACCGCGGCTATTACTTAATATAATTAAGAAATTCTTATAAAAACGTAGGTTTTAAAATGATTACTTTTTCTTTTATAAATCAATTCACTTTACGAGCCTCTGCAATATACAGATGCAGATGGAGAATTAAAAAAATGATGAACTCAGTGGCGATTGCACTTTTTACGTTTCAATTTCAATTTAATTTTCTACTAATAGCGTGGCTTCTTTGGATCATCAACTCAGCCTATCGCAGTCCACTGCTGGACATAAACCTCTCCCATATTGCGCCACAACACTCTGTCCTCCGCCTTCCGCATCCAATTTGCCCCAAGCACTTTCCTTAAGTCGTCGGTCCACCTAGCTAGGGGGCATCCCACGCTACGCTTGCCGATACGCGGTCTCCACTCCAGGACTCGCCTGCTCCACCGGCCATCAGTCCTTCGACAGACATGGCCAGCCCACTGCCACTTAAGTTTGCTTACTCTGCGAGCTATGTCGGTAACTCCAGTTCTTTTCCGGATAATTTCATTTCTGATTTTATCCTTCAAAGAAACTCCGAGCATAGCCCACTCTATAGCGCGCTGAGCGACCTTGAATTTGTGGACCAGCCCAACTGTCAGTGTCCATGTTTCGGCACAGTATGTCATTACGAGCAAGACGCACTGGTTGAAGACCTTAGTCTTTAGAAATTGCGGGATAGGCGACGAGAAGACTTGACGAAGTTTCCCAAACGCTGCCCAACCCGACTGGATCCTCCTGTCGGCTTCTTTGGATGGACTTTGTGAATTATGAAATGGTCAAAAAGAGGGTGACTACCGAGATGACAACTAATAGAGAGGTGTGAAAGAAAAAGATATGTTGCGCCGACCACAAATAAATTGAGGTAAGGGCAGGAGAATTATGATAAGCGTGACTTCCTTGGGAACCAACGGAATCATTCATTAATATTTAACTAACAAAGAAGATTTTATTGAAAACTGGTTTCAACATTCATGTTATCATTTAAATTTGTAATTTATTACAAATTAAAAGAGACCTTTGTAACGCAGCTCAGCCGGACCAGTAACACTATCTTATTCGTTGCCAAGCAGAACTGCACCTTAATTGCGGAACACACTATTAATCCGAATTTGAATCATTTTGAAGCTTATTTGTCATCCATTCCTTCATATGTTCGACAAAATTGTTTGCTTAGCAACGTAAACAACGCCATGGATGTTGCGTAACTGTCAAAATGAAACCGATTCCTACTGATAGTGTAGTACGAAATTACCCCTCTGGAATCCGGTTTAAAAGTGTGTGTACAATGTCAGGCAGTAACATTTCTGCTTTGTTTTTGCGAAGGCAACACATGATGCTTTTCTCCTTGCAATTAATAAGATTGACGCTTACGGTTGTCTGTGTTGCCTGGTAGATTGCCATTCACTTAGTTAACAACTAAACAGGGCTGAGGGGCTTGTGACTTAGTTATAACAGCCACAGAGATGAATCGATTAAGTTAAACTATGATTGCCACGGTGGTCCGTGAATGGGTGACCAACGTTACTTATCAAGATCCCTTCGTGCCTCGGAAAGCACGTTAAGTCGTTGATACCGGCTGTCTTTCGTAGATCGTTGACAATCGTCACAGGTCGTCAGAAACCCGGAATCCTGACAACCAGTCTTAACAAGGAGTTTCGTTGTTACTCAGTAACTGGGTTGTGGAGGTCAGATAGGCAGTTCGTCTATGTGAAATAGGAAGCTGACCCAAAACATAGTTGAGAAAAGGCTATATATATTTTTCATTAACATGACCATATACCTTTTCTAAGCCGTCCTTCATACATCCTCTCAACATGGCCAAACCATGTTAGCATAAGATATTTACAAGGCAGATGTGTGTGGAAACACCGACAGAGGTCGCGCTAGGAGGACATATAGTGACCTTATTTGTGATGTTCTTTAGAAAGGTCAGGTGCGTAGTACTCGCAACCGGCGTGTGTGTATGACCAATTGTACTATGAACCTAAACGAGGCAAAAGGAGTGTGAACGGATCGTAGCAGGTACGTTCCGTGATTTCTGCCTACCTCCATGGGTAAAAGTCGTGAATTTATTAATGTATGTATGGTCATATAGAACTCAACATGCAACGATTTTTTAAAGTACCATGAAAATAGAAGACTTCAATATTGGTGTTAGTCTTGTTACATAATCTCCATTTACGATACACTTGAGCCGGGTATTAACTTAACACTTAACCTACTGGGCTATAAGGCGACAATATGAGTTTTTATCCATGATATTCCCATAGCAAAGGGTGTACATACAATGTGCGTATCCTAAAACAGGAGCCTTTTTGTCCTCACACAGGTCTCACTCTTTATTTTTTTTATATTCCACTATTGTGTTATTTTTGTCTCTTATTAAAAGAGTAAATATTATTTTTATTGTTTGTATTTGTACCTCGATTTTTTTTTACTTTACACTTAGTACAGTCTCGGGCATAAATACCTTACACAGGATTCAAAAGCAATTTTCTCCTAAATCATTGACTGATATTTTATGGTGTATCGAACTTATCACTATCGAAACCATACTCATAATAAAGTAGGGGCTCGTGGCTACGTAATAACAGGCGCACGGGTCGATCCATCAGGTTAAGCTACGCTTCCGTAGATCGGTGACCATCTCTACACGCTGAAACTCCTCCGTCGCTCGGAAAGCACGTTAAACCGTTGGTCCCGATTGTCCTTTTGGATCTTTGACATGCGTTATGCGTCGTCAGAAGCCTGAACAGTCTGACAACCAGGCTTACCAATGGGTGTCGCATTACTCAGTGACTGAGTTTTAGATGTAATTTAGGCAGTCGCTCGTTGTAATCTACTGTTATTCAGCTGCCTCCGGTTAGAATGGCAGCCGATTCCAACATCGTTGAAAAAAAAAACCGGCCAAGTGAGAGTCGGACTCGCACACCGAGGGTTCCGTACAAACCTTCAGGTATTCACGGTTATATTTATAAGGTAAGGCTTATGCTTATAAAATTAAATGTCTTTTTTTTTATTTTTATATTTGAGTTGACTGAATGAAAGGTAAATTATGATTTACGATTTATGACGTATTAAAAAAATACTACTTATTAGATCTCGTTCAAACCAATTTTCGGTGGAAGTTTACATGGTAATGTACCTACATCATATATTTTTTTTAGTTTCATCATTCCCTTATTTTAGAAGTTACGGGGGGGGGGACACATTTTACCACTTTGGAAGTGTCTCTTGCGCAAACTATTCAGTTTAGAAAAAAATGATATTAGAAACCTCGATATCATTTTTGAAGACCTATTCATAGATACCCCACACGTATGGGTTTGATGAAAAAAATTTTTTTGAGTGTCAGTTCTATGTATGGGAACCCGAAATATTATTGCTTTTTTTCTATTTTTGTATAAAAATCTTAATGCGGTTCACAGAATACATCTACTTACCAAGTTTCAATAGCATTGCTCTTATAGGTTCGGAAAAAAGTGGCTGTGACATACTCGGACAGACAGACAGACATGACGAATCTATAAGGGTTCCGTTTTTTTGCCATTTGGCAACGGAACCCTAAAAAGGCTAGGTAGATTGGTTGACTAATAATGATGTAATAGGTATTATCTCAAAGTAGCAGTTTTGATTTCACGAGATAAAACTATTGAATTTTACTAATAATAATATCTTGGGACAACCGACACACCGTTATCTGATCCCAAACTAGGCAGAGCAACCAGACTACTGATAAATATACTTATATATTTCTAAATACATACATATTGTAGATAAATTACACCCAGACAGAGAAAAATGATTGCACTCATCACACAAACATTTGTCCTGGGTGGGAATCAAACCCACGACCTAAGTCTTAGCAGTCAGGGTCACTAACCACTAGACTAACAGGCCAGTCAAATTTTGTATGACTGTAAGGTTTTAAACTAATGAGCACTTACTAAAAACCAAAAGTGCGTTTCTCGTAGAATAAAAGATTACTCCATTTTATTCTACGAGAAAAGCAGTTTGAGTTAAGACTTTTTACATAATAGTATTCAGAGCATTTAGTACTTAAGCTACTAAAGTAAAGTTATGAGTAAGTTTTAAATCATCATCATCATCATTTCAGCCGAAAGGCGTCCAGTGCTGGACATAATCCTCGCCCAAGTCGGGGGGGTTTGCTATAATCGCCACGCTTAGCAGGCAGATTGGCGATCGCAGTATGGTGGTAAAATGCATAGAGAATGATGCTTCCCATTCTCTAGTAACTTCCTTAGACGCCTCTTACGACACCCACGGGATGAAATGAAATGGTGCCATCTTTACGTTCGGCATTACCCGGAACCAAGTTTTAAATATAGCATGCAAAATAAAATATATATTTTTGATACTGGCTGTCTTGGTATGTGTGCCTTTCGAAACGAAAACGAAATGAGGAGGCCTTTGCCAATGCAAAGGCCTCCTCATTTCATTCCACTTTTATGTATTGACTGCTATTCAAGTGCACAGTATTCTTCCTGTGGTTTCCAGCTTATTGGTCCAGCGTTTTTTCTGTCTCCACCTCATCCGTCCAGCATTTTCTCTGTCTTTCTCTATGTCGTTTGCCATTTCTCGGGTACCAGACTGTTATGCTTTTGTTCCATTGTCCGTGCCCTCTTCAATTTGAGTTTTCTGGCTTGTCGTGTGACATCATACGCCGTCGTTAACCCTCTAATCTCTTCTTTTTTAATCCGATCTTTTCTCTTTTCTCCCATTTCCCATTAAAAAAAAAATGTAACCGAAAATAACAATAATTAAAATGAGTGAACATAGCATTTAAAGCTCTTAAGGGATTATATATTCGGTCGCCGGCGATGCCGCGGTATCGCTCGCTCCGCTCACTCGGCTTGTGCGTGATTGGGCACAGTTCTCACCCACTTGGTCAGGGTGCCCTGGCTTAATTACTGCGACCATTTCGGCTACAACCATAACCGAAAAATCAGGAACGTTTCACTATTTTACGGGTTATTAAATCGGACAGATTGAAACTCTGTCGGTAAGTGCAGGTTGGTCCATTTCACGATTTGACATGGCATACTTGTAAGCAATATACTACAGTTCCAATTGGTGGAAAATTTACAATCGCACAAGATTGTTTATAAACAAACAGTGTTCACAATCATACTGTGAGATATAATATGTATAAAGCACACAAATACACACACAAAAAATACAACTGACAAAAATGGTAGTACTATAGATAGGCATCTCTGCCTAAACCTTCAAAGAATACAGGCGTGATGATGTTATGTACTGAAAAAATAAGAAATAACAAGAATGGAAGGCACACGAAGTCACACGGTCCCGCCGCAAAAAGACACGAAAATAATATACATTTTTTGTCACACCAGCTAAATTCAATTGAATCAACATCAGTCCGTTTTTGGCTATAATGGAGCCCGTGATCCATCAGTCAACCTGGATTTACGTAATTGAATACGTACCTACCCTTACTAACGCAGCCTGAATATTAGGGTATTTCTGGTATCAACTATTTGCTCAAAAGCTGCCGATTGATTCAATAAATAGAGAATTTCCTGGCGTTTCCTATGAACCATTAATGCAATACAAACCATTAAACAAATGGACTCTAATGAAAATGATAAAAATTAACCTTCATTTAGAAGGCTGTAGTCCTAGCTTACGTACACGATTGCAAACAATATCCTTCATGTTTTCCATTGCCATTCGTCACGAACTTTAGTGCTAAGTCAACAATAATACATGAACTGGGATGAAGGACACCACCACCATTCAGGCGGGTGTTTTTACTGCGCAATTAGCTGAGGGTTGCCACTTGCCATAAGCGGAACGATATCGTACGCGGGGCTAGTAAAAATAAATAAATAACACTCATGCATACATAACATCGCGCCTATATTCTCCAGAGTTTGTTGAGTACTCCCAAATTTTTGTCAGTTCTGTTTGTCTCATGTCAAAAGGGACGAGTATATGGTTATGAACGGCTCACGCACCCAGACTCTGTGCCGTAACAGTGAAATACCTGATAGAAACCCTTATAAAACCTTGCCTGACATTTTTTTTGTGGTTGAGAAATCATCGAATAAGGTCTTCCACTCTGGTGGAGCGGAAGGGCGTATCAGACTTTTACAGATTAAAACCCAACCGTGTTCCTTCAGTTGCCTATGCCAGGACCACGGTAACACTTTCGGCTTTGCCAGACCTAGGAATCGAATTCCCAGGGCCTAAATGCTTAGTAGTCGCGGAAAATGTTTAGACCTGTGTTAAAACTAGGGTTGGCAACCGTACACTAAAATAGAGTATTGTACTCTTTTTCTTAAGGGTGTACTTTATAGCCTATAAAATAGTATTTTTACAAAAACTGACTTTTTTGAGGCAATTCATTTTCTATATTTTCCACTGTAAGACTCTATTATTTGGACGTAATTAATGTGAAGTGGCAAGAAGAGAAGAATGGGGAACTTCTGATATTATATTAACATAGAATTAGGATGTTTGAAGTCCTACAATTCTTATAAAATCAATAAAAATATTATGAAACGTAAAAAGTGCTAGAAAATACATTTTTTTTTCTTTTAAATTATGAAATTATACTTCATTTTATTAATCGGTACTCTTTATTTACTCTCTCTAAATCAGAAATATTCTACGTCTTGTACAAAAAGTTGACAACCCTACTTAAAACATACATTATTATTATAGATCTTCGCTAAGATACATAGATAGTAATGTAATATGTTTATCGCTAGCCATATTTAAACCGTTAGTCACGAAAGTCCCGGAAAACACTGAAGTCGTCTAACGCACTCATTTGTTTCTTGCCGCCTTGTCCCCGGGCGCGCCGTTTTGAAAACCAAACAAAAATATATAGCGGATAACGTAATTTGTACCTACCGTTATAATGAAAAACAAATGAAATGGGCATCTGTTTTCTGTTAAACCTTGGTATTCATAATTATTCTCTAAACATCAGTTTGAATCTTTCAAGCAAAAGCGTACTCAGTTGTTTTTTGACAATTGTGTACTAGTGACATGCGAATTCACATCTCGACACATAAATATTTAGATAAAGGTGTGAATAAGATAAGACTAGATAGGTATTTGTCATTATTTATGCATCTCGAATACGATCTGTCTTCTTAGAACAATATCGTGTCGTACCCTTGTTAAGTTTCACAAAACCTAGACACAGGTTCATGTAAGTACATTTTGTTATACCTTTTATGTAGATACACTTATCTATATATCTATTTATTTAAATAAAAAAATATGGCAGTTCGTTGGTAAGCGCATTACATAAGTAAGGCTGGACCGGATTTGGCATTCTTTTTGCGTGGTCATCGTGTGTGCTAATCTTTGGTCTGTTGAATACCATTAGCTATTTTAATAAACTAAGCGGTATTATTGACTAGCTACCAACCTTCTAAATATTGCTTAGGTTCTTATGGAAAGACTCATTTGGAAAGGTTCCCAAAAATTATTGAATAAGGGAACGAAAGGCTGTGTGTCCTTTTTTCTTTGGGATTTTTGCACTCAAGACTTATTGGTATACGACAATCTCCCTCGAGTCAGCAGCATAAATAAAATCAGATACATAAATATAACAAAAGTGACGATATTCCTGACTTTCAAATTATTTATCTGATTAGAGTGTCTGTCAGCGTTGACAATGAATACTTGCAATTCGCCTAACGATCGTGTCATATAAGTTAACATCCAACATGTGGCGTTGCGTCTGAAAATCTTAACGTTGTAAGTGTTGTAACCCGTATTCTCGTAATTTTGGCAGTGACACACATTCAACACCCCCTCCTAAAACGCCGCGTTGAGTGGTTAATAGACAAATAATTTGTATTTTATAGTTATCTCACTTCCTACTTTATCGTATCAGTAAACTAATCTATTTTCATCTCTTTCTCATTTTGCTAGATAGCAGCTGTTGGCATATAAATTTATATTATGCCAGGTTTTGTTCCTCTCACGTTACGCATAATTTAATGCGAAACATCTCGCAATTCGTCATATTTATCGGCATATAAATTGAAGGCGGAACTTTAGTAGGAATCAATATGAACAAAAACATATTTTGACGTACGCGGCCTTGTTAAAGATTTATGGTTCATACACAAACAGATGCTCTCTTATTTCGATTCATTACTTCATAAACAGGTGACCAGAATATATGTCGTCCTTGTGAGATGAATGAGATTACAGTAAGCAGCCACTCTGGCGCCGACGGGGATGGACAATGGATTTAGTTAATTGATTCATTGCCAGCAACTTTCATCCTCGGATAGGATCCATTATGCGACTGATTATTAATAAATCTGTATATGGAGACCATGCTTCTTCATTGAGATCCAGCCCGTGCCTTGCTACCCTCTCCCAGCCCTAAGCCGAGATCCGTACCTCATAGGGAGAGCCCTTAGCGTGTGGTTGCTCTAGTTTAAGTTTTTAAGTCCTGACTGGAGGTCTTAATTAATTAAAATAACGCACAGGCAGGTCCGGCTAAGCAGCCAACCAAATCATAGGTCAATCAGAAAGACGTCATTCCAAATAAAAGAAACCTTGCAATGAAATGTTTACTTTAAAATTAAGATGAAATTGCGCCACCCACCTTTTTTTTGGATGGGAAATCATCAAATGACTTCTCCCGCTCTGGATGGAGCGGGAGGGCATGTCAGACTTTTACTGACTAAAACCCACCCGTGTTCCTTCAGTTGCCCATGTGCCGGGGTCAGGGTATCTCTTTCGAACAATCACGCGACCCCGGCAGGCATCGGTCCTAGCAGACCCCTTCAGTGTTGCTGACATCTCTTTGAGGCGCGCGTGGAACACTACGCGCCGTCGACCCGAGCTTGGTCCTTACCGGGCAGCGAGCTACCCATTGCTCGCCACCCGCAAGCTCGCGCCTACGGTGGCCGGGAGTCCGCAATCGACTCGACCCACCTTGATTTAGATTAGTGCCATTAGTAACAATTGAAGTCTTATGAGCATCCCACAGAATCCCACTCGTTATCTATATATATAAAAATGAATCCCTATTTCTCTTGGTCACGCCATCACGCGTGAACGGCTGGACCGATTTCACTTCTTTTTTTTTTTTGTTGTGTTTGTAATTGTCAGGAGAAGGTTCTTATGAAAGAAAAAAATTAAAAAATTACGCGGAAAATTAGAAAATTTAAGAACACTTATTTAAGAAATACTTAACAACCATATAATAGGACAATGTAAACTTTTTTAATGTAACATTATGACATTTGACATAGAATTGACAGAATGCGTGCTCAAATATCATCAAAGAGACAGGACAACGTCTGTCGGGTCAGCTAGTAAAAAATATATTCTTAGGTAGTATTTATGTGCAGTACGACCACGCTTACGCTTCACAATTTACGTAGGTGTGCAATTATTTTTAAATGGATTTAAAATAGCAATTGATATTTGATTTCAAACAAATAATATACCCTCCATCACCGTAAGTCCCGACTGCTGGACATAAGCCAGTCTTCGGCTACTCCCATGTACAAAATGTACAGTCAGTTCCCTGCATTACCTGACCCCTCTTCTTCATTTCTTCTATGCAGGAGGGGTCAGTCGCGAGATTGTTTGAAAGAGATACCGTGACCCTGGCACATGGGCAACTGAAGGAACACGGGTGGGTTTTAGTCAGTAAAAGTCTGACACGCCTTCCCGCTCCGCCCAGAGCGCGAGACGTTATTTGATGATTTCCCATCCAGAAAAAAAAAAATAGGAGGGGTCAGGTAATGCAGGGCACTGACTGTACATAGCTGTTACAAGCTATCCTGTGAAGATCGTAGCTCCATCTACCCTGAGACACAGATATTGGTCAACTCAGATTATTTCATGGTCACAGTTTTTACGAACTGCCGCCGGATCACAAAAATGTGAGCTCTATTTTCGACGCGCAAACTGAAACCAACAATTCATCATAATTTAAGGGTTCAAAACCCAACGTTGAAATTATCCGTAGGTTATAATTTAATAATTGCTTGTCCATACATTATGACCGCAGGGGTATTGCACTTTTCCATGAAACAACTTTTTTTTTAAATTACCGACTATTCATTTTTAAGCGGGGGTCTACAATCAGGTACTAAATTCATGAAGTCGTAAAAAATAGTATCATCTCATTACTTCCCGTGGGTGTCGTAAGGGGTGACTAAGAGACTTACTAAAGATTGGGCAGCAGCGTTTTCTACGCATTGAACTACCATACTGCGATCGCCAACCTGCCTGCCAAGCGTGGCGATGATGGCAAACCCCCCTAATTGGGGGAGACTTATCTACAGCATTGGACGGCCTTTTGCTGCAATGATCATGATGTATACTTACAAGAAATAAGTGTGGCCCCTGTGTGTTTCCCTGAAAAAAAAGTGAAATGTAAATTATGACCAGAAACACCAATAGTGATATTAAATACCTCTCGAAACCCACCACTCGAGTGAGTGAGTGCACTCCCATCATGGGAGTGCACTCCCATGATAATGGACAAGTATGAGTTTCGACAGATACAGAGTTTCTGTTAACAGCATAATGCTATATAAATACGCAATACAAAACCGATTCAAAGGGAATCTAACTTTTAAAAGACTGATGGGCTAATCTGTTTTTTTATAAATAGGTAGATGTAATTTTGCAATATAAGAACAAGTATCACTTTTGTTATGCCAACTCTAACCAAATAATTAATAATATAATAATAATTTATTTGCCATAAAAAACATACAGATGGGAACCTAGGTGGTTCATTATGAAACACTGTACATTGCATACATGATTATCAGGTTCTATGTTAAAATCTGTACTCAAGTATTGTAGAATAGAAGAATAGAATATTTTTATTTCAGACCGGAGTCCATAGGGTTAGTTTAGTAACAATTTTTCTTAACGTCTAGTGTTAGTAGATTACATACACAGGTACAAACATATAAATTAAAATTCAGCATGGAGCCGCATCCATCTCCGCAGCATCGGGGAATCCCACCGATCTGCGAATACACTGAGAATACTGTTGGTGCTGCCGCGAACACGATTCATCAGGGATGCACACCTTTTTCTAATAATGGCGGCAAAACCATCAATATTATTATCTGCAAACATCCCTGACGCACTACTACGCCACGGCAGCCGCAGCAGCACTCTCAGTGCATTGTTATATTGAACGCGTAGGTCGCTGTATGTCCGCTGAGTGTAGTTGACCCACAGACTGCATGTGTAGAAACACTGACAGTAAACTTTGAACAGCTTTACTTTCACTGGTTTCGTACAACGCGCAAACCTGCGGGCCAGCATGTTACAACGGACAACCAGCGACTTACGTTCCCTTTCAATGTCACAATTATCTTTTAGATCTTCAGTGACCCAGTGGCCCAAATATTTAAACTTGTCCCTTCGCAGTGGTTCTCCACAAATTATAACCCTGCCTCTTAAACTAGGTAAACCTTAAGAGACAGTGATCAGCAGTGAGGGTCTTAAACATAGTTAATTAACAATGTAATTACAAAAATAGACGTGTGTCGATCCATCTTTTACAAATCTTAATATTTCACGGTAACAGAAAAAAGGAAAATTAATAATAATAACAACTCCGTACAACGTACAATTACTGTGATTGTATCTTGCCCAGTATGTCCATTTGTTTACATGCTACAGGAGTTTCTGGACGCTGCTGAAAGTGCCAAGCTCTGTGTAGTAGCCAAATTCTGGGCTGACTATATTTCGATTGCTACCGACACGCTAAAAAGAAAACTGAGAATGAATCTGAAATATTAAAGTCCATTATTTCTTATTTTCAAAGACATGATAGGTACATATAATACGTAGTTACCATTTTTTATGTTATAACAAGAAGTTCAAACGTCTCCCCAGAATTTGCCTCTAGCTGTTTTTTGATCCAATTTAAAAAGGGGAAGACTTATTGGCCTCATTTTCTAAGTATACCACCCTAACAAATGTGATTTCGAGAAAATTGAACAAAAAACATGTTGTGGAAAGTAAATCGTAAGCCAGAAATCAAGAGCTTGTACCTATAGGTAACATAACGCCTTGTTTCTCCAAAAGGTTGGGCAGAAGTGTACCAATAAAACACACATATTTCGCCTGTTATGTTTAACCGTCCCATGCGATGGGGGGCAACCTTCAATCGGGCACAAATGCATCACTTGGGGCTGCTACTGAGAAATTCCTGATAGAAAAACCGAATAACCCTTTGCCTTTTCTACCTAAGTTACTAAAACATAAAATCATTTTGCGAAACAGTTTCCACGAGTGTCGATACCAGAATGCACGGTGGCGTTCTCAGAATGGTATTCCCTTTACCAGCACTCTAACTGCGTAACGCACTGAATAATTTTGAAGAATCCAACATTTCATAGTACATAAAAAAATTGTCAGCTCTGCAACGTAAATAACGCAATTAATGTGGTTGAACTTTCATAATAAAAACCATTCCTGCTGTTAGTGTGTTATGCAATCAAGCCGCATTATTGCCAACTTCCACACGGCTAATATCTTTACCTCGACCGACATGATCATATTGCTAAAAAGTTCCAGATACCGCGGAACTTTAGAAAATAAGTACTGGTACTTACTGTAAAAGATTTGCGTACATGACTATTCTTTTTTTTTGGATGGGAAATCATCAAATGACTTCTTCCGCTCTGGGCGGAGCGGGAGGGCGTGTCAGACTTTTACTGACTAAAACCCACCCGTGTTCCTTCAGGCCCATGTGCCAGGGTCACGGTATCTCTTTCGAACAATCTCGCAACCTACATGACTATTCTGACAACGAATACTCTATTTATTTATTTTATTATCTACGTCATCATCTGCCTACCCTTTTCCCGACTATCTTGGGGTTGGCTTCCAAGTCTAACCGGATGCAGCTTGGTAAGCTGAATGGCAGACTTTCGGGCTACTGACGACCCGTAAAGACCGTCAAAGATCCACAGATGACAGCCGGGACCAACGGCTTAGCGTGCTTCCTGAGGTACGGAGCGGTCTTAAATATGTAATTATGGTCACACATCCACGAACCAACCTTAACCTGATCGATTGATCGGTGCGGCTGTTATTACTTAGTCACATGCCCATTTATTTTATTATTACGTACCACACAGTAAAATACATAGTTATAATTTGAGCACAAAGGTACTGCTTATTTCTCTTGTAGCAGAGATAAAATAGGTATTTTCTAAATGTTGCTATTTTGGACGTGTGTGAAGTTAGCATCTCAATTGTTAGCATCTCACAAAAAAACACCACATATAGTGGCATCCCACATAGTTCCACAGTTCTTGATAAGTTTTAACAATAGTTCCGTCGATTTGACTATCCAAAACGCGATTTGAAAAAATGAGATGCTAACTTCGCAAAACATATCACAGCATCTCATCGAATTTCTCAAAATTAACCATTTTTGAGTTGAAAGCAAAAGAGTTCTGCATTCAAAACGTATTCAGCTGAGAGTTCTATGGGGTGAATCCAATTTAAATCACCTAAAAATAATTATTATGTATTATTTCTCAATGTAATTAACGAAATATCCTAACAGGAGTGAGATGCTGAGGTATAACTGGGAGTTCTGGTTCAAATGAAGACTTCTATCGAGTAGTTGAGGTCTTTGACTCAATTACCGAAATAGTTCTGTTGTTTTGAACATTCACAATAGGTATATAACATTGTTATAACCAAAACATCCATATAGGAGTGAGATGCTGAAGTGTAACTGGGAGTTCTGGATCGAATGAAGATTTCTGTTAAGTAATCGAGGTCTTTCACTCAATTACCAAAACAGTTCTGTTGTTTTGAACATTCACAATAGGTATATAACATTGTTATAACCAAAACAACCATTTAGGAGTGAGATGCTGAGGTGTAACTGGGAGTACTGGTTCAAATGAAGATTTCTATCAAGTAGTTTAGGTCTTTCACTCAATTACTGAAAGAGTTCTGTTGTTTTTAATATTCACAATAGGTAAAAAACATTGTTATAACAAAAACAACCATTTAGGAGTGAGATGCTGAAGTGTAACTGGGAGTTCTGGATCGAATGAAGATTTCTGTTGAGTAATCGAGGTCTTTCACTCAAATACCGAAACAGTTCTGTTGTTTTGAACATTCACAATAGGTATATAACATTGTTATAACCAAAACATCCATATACGAGTGAGATGCTGAGGTAAAACTGGGAGTTCTGGTTCAAATGAAGATTTCTATCGAGTAGTTTAGGTCATTCACTCAATTACTGAAAGAGTTCTGTTGTTTTTAATATTCACAATAGGTAAAAAACATTGTTATAACAAAAACAACCATTTAGGAGTGAGATGCTGAGGTAAAACTGGGAGTTCTGGTTCAAATGAAGATTTCTATCGAGTAGTTTAGGTCTTTTACCCAATTACTGAAAGAGTTCTTTTGTTTTGAACATTCACAATAGATATATAACATTGTTATAACCAAAACATCCATATAGGAGTGAGATGCTGAGGTAAAACTAGGAGTTCTGGTTCAAATGAAGATTTATATCGAGTAGTTTAGGTCTTTTACTGAAAAACTGAAAGAGTTCTGTTGTTTTGAACATTCACAATTAGTAAAAAACATTGTTTTAACAAAAACAACCATTTAGGAGTGAGATGTTGAGGTGTAACTGGGAGTTCTGGATCGAATGAAGATTTCTATCGAGTAGTTGAGGTCTTTGACTTATTTACCGAAATAGTTCTGTTGTTTTGAACATTCAATATAGGTAAAAAACATTGTTATATCAAAAACAACCATTTAGGAGTGAGATGCTGGGGTAAAACTGGGAGTTCTGGTTCAAATAAAGATTTCTATCGAGTAGCTTAAGTCTTTTACTCAATTACTGAAAGAGTTCTGCTGTTATAAACATTCACAATAGGTATATAACATTAATATAACAAAAACAACCATTTATGAGTGAGATGCTGAGGTAAAACTGGGAGTTCTGGTTCAAATGAAGATTTCTATCGAGTAGTTTAGGTCTTTCACTTAATTACTGAAATAGTTCTGTTGTATTGAACATTCAAAATAGGTACAAAACATTGCTATAACCAAAACATCCATATAGAAGTGAGATGCTGAAGTGTAACTGAAAGTTTTGGATCGAATGAAGATTTCTATCGAGTAGTTGAGGTCTTTGACTCATTTACCGAAATAGTTCTATTGTTTTGAACATTCACAATTGGTAAAAAAAAATGTTATAACAAAAACAACCATTTAGGAGTGAGATGCTGAGGTACAACTGGCAGTTCTGGATCGAATGAAGATTTCTATCGAGTAGTTTAGGTCTTTTACTTAATTACTGAAGAGTTCTGTTGTTTTGAACATTCAGAATTGGTAAAAAACATTGTTATAACAAAAACAACCATTTAGGAGTGAGATGCTGAGGTAAAACTGGGAGTTCTGGATCGAATCAAATTTCTATCGAGTAGTTTAGGTCTTTTACTCAGTTACTGAAAGAGCTCTGTTGTTTTGAACATTCACAATTGGTAAAAAAAAATGTTAAAACAAAAACAACCATTTAGGAGTGAGATGCTGAGGTACAACTGGCAGTTCTGGATCGAATGAAGATTTCTATCGAGTAGTTTAGGTCTTTTACTTAATTACTGAAGAGTTCTGTTGTTTTGAACGTTCAGAATTGGTAAAAAACATTGGTATAACGAAAATAACCATTTAGAAGTGAGATGCTGAGGTACAACTGGGAGTTCTGGATAGAATGAAGATTTCTATTGAGTAGTTGGGTCTTTCATTCAATAACCAAATGAATTCTGTTGTTTTGAACATTCACAATAAGTATATAACATTGTTATAACCCAAACAACCATTCAGGAGTGAGATGCTGAGGTACAACTGGGAGTTCTGGATCGAATGAAGATTTCTATCGAGTAATTGGGTCTTTCACTCAATAACCAAATGAGTTCTGTTGTTTTGAACATTCACAACAAGTATATAACATTGTTATAACCAAAACATCCATATAGGAGTGAGATGCTGAGGTAGAACTGGGAGTTCTGGATCGAATGAAGATTTCTATCGAGTAATTGGGTCTTTTACTCAATAACCAAATGAGTTCTGTTGTTTTGAACATTCACAATAAGTATATAACATTGTTATAATCCAAACAACCATTCAGAAGTGAGATGCTGAGGTACAACTGGGAGTTCTGGTTCAAATGAAGATTTCTATCGAGGAGTTGGGTCTTTCACTCAATTACCGAAAGAGTTCTGTTGTTTTGAACATACACACTTAGTATATAACATTGTTATAACCAAAACAACCATTTAGGTGTGAGATGCTGAGGTAAAACTGGGAGCTGAGCTATGACTGTAAATAACACCCTTTCACTACTACACATATTTACTCATGCTCTGCTGATACCTCAGTCAGAATTGTGGTTAGAATTTACATGTTTTCCAATAATTCAGTTAGCGATGCATCAGAAAACGTAAAGTTTCCGCTCCTGGGTGCTATTGAATTTTTTTGGTCCATTTTAGCAGAACACTAATTAAGATCTTGATATTAAGTAACACATATTTTTACCAATGCTGTCCTGATACCTACGCTTGAGTTCTGGTTTTCGTTTACATGTTTGCGAATATTTTTCGTATGGATGCACCAGAAATCGTGGAGCTCCGGTAACTCAATAATACTAAAACTATTGTTTTGATAATTTTACCAAAGCTATCAATTAATTTTTTTTTTAATATTAATCTTACTATTCAGACATGCTCTGCTGATATCCTAATTAAAGTTCTGGAATACCACTACAAGTTCTTAGGTATTTTAGTTATAGAAGCAGAAGAATCCATGAAATTTCTCCTACTGAGTGCTTCGTAACCATTTTTTGATACATCTTGACTAAACACTCATTTAAATCTTGAATTCAACTAACGCAAATCTTTGCCCATGCTCTGCTGATACCTCAGTCAGAGTTCTGGTTTAATTTCACATGCTTTCTTTTTTTTTTCAGCACCTCAGTCTTATACGGATATCTTGGTTACAACAGTGATTTATAATAATAACCCTCTCAGTACTAATATAAAATACAGCGACTAATCGATAAAAAGCTTTATTCATTCCAGAACTCACAGTTACGCTATACCATCTCACTCCTATATGGATGTTTTGGTAATAACAACGTGAATGAAAAATTATTTATCTATTATTATTATCTATAATGTTCAAATCACCAGAACTCAATAGTTACTTGAGTGACAGACCTCGACTACTCAATAGAAATCATCATACGATTCAGAACTACCAGTTTTATTTCAGCATTTCATTTCAGTTTGGATGTTTTGGTTATAACAATATAATATACATATTGTAAATGTTTAAAACACTAGAACTGTTTAGGTACTCGTTTGAAAGACATCGATTACTCAATAGAAATCATCATACTATACAGAACTCCCAGTTATACCTCAGCATCTCACTCTTATATGTTTGTTTTGTTTATAACAATGTTTTTTACCAATTGTGTATGTTCAAAACAACAGAACTATTTCGGTAAATGAGTCAAAGACCTCAACTACTCGATAGAAATCTTCATTTGAACCAGAACTCCCAGTTTTACCTCAGGATCTCACTCCTATATGGATGTTTTCGTTATAACAATGTTATATACCTATTGTGAATATTAAAAACAACAGAACTCTTTTAGTAATTGAGGAAAAGACCTAAACTACTCGATAGAAATCTTCATTTGAACCAGAACTCCCAGTTTTACCTCAGCATCTCACTCCTAAATGGTTGTTTTTGTTATAAAAATGTTTTTTACCTATTGTGAATATTAAAAACAACATAACTCTTTTAGTAATTGAGTAAAAGACCTAAACTACTCGATAGAAATCTTCATTTGAACCAGAACTCCCAGTTTTACCTCAGCATCTCACTCCTTAATGGTTGTTTTTGTTATAACAATGTTTTTTACCTATTGTGAATGTTCAAAACAACAGAACTATTTCGGTAAATGAGTCAAAGACCTCAAATACTCGATAAAAATCTTCATTTGAACCAGAACTCCCAGTTTTACCTCAGCATCTCACTCCTAAATGGTTGTTTTTGTTATATTAATGTTATATACCTAATGTGAATGTTCAAAACAAAAGAACTCATTCAGTTATTGAGTGAAAGACCTTAACTACCCGATAGAAATATTCATTTGAACCAGAACTCCCAGTTTTACCTCAGCATCTCACTCCTAAATGGTTGTTTTTGTTATAAAAATGTTTTTAACCAATTGTGAATGTTCAAAACAACAGAACTATTTCGGTAATTGAGTCAAAGACCTCAACTACTCGATAAAAATCTTCATTCGATCCAGAACTCCCAGTTACACTTCAGTATCTCACTTCTATATGGATGTTTTGGTTATAACAATGTTTTTGACCTATTGTGAATGTTCAAAACAACAGAACTATTTCGGTAAATGAGTCAAAGACCTCAACTACTCGATAGAAATCTTCATTTAAACCAGAACTCCCAGTTTTACCTCAGCATCTCACTCCTATATGGATGTTTTGGTTATAACAATGTTATATACCTTTTGTGAATGTTCAAAACAAAAGAACTCTTCCAGTAATTGGGTAAAAGACCTAAACTACTCGACAGAAATCTTCATTTGAACCAGAACTCTCAGTTTTACCTCAGCATCTCACTCCTAAATGGTTGTTTTTGTTATAACAATGTTTTTTACCTATTGTGAATATTAAAAACAACAGAACTCTTTTAGTAATTGAGTAAGACCTAAACTACTCGATAGAAATCTTCATTTGAACCAGAACTTCCCGTTTTACTTCAGCATCTCACTCCTAAATGGTTGTTTTGGTTATAACAATGTTATATACCTATTGTGAATGTTCAAAACAAAAGAACTCTTTCAGTAATTGGGTAAAAGACCTAAACTACTCGATAGAAATCTTCATTTGAACCAGAACTCCCAGTTTTACCTCAGCATCTCACTCCTAAATGGTTGTTTTTGTTATAAAAATGTTTTTTACCTATTGTGAATATTAAAAACAACATAACTCTTTTAGTAATTGAGTAAAAGACCTAAACTACTCGATAGAAATCTTCATTTGAACCAGAACTCCCAGTTTTACCTCAGCATCTCACTCCTAAATGGTTGTTTTGGTTATAACAATGTTATATACCTATTGTGAATGTTCAAAACAACAGAACTCTTTCAGTAATTGAGTGAAAGACCTAAACTACTCGATAGAAATCTTCATTTGAACCAGTACTCCCAGTTACACCTCAGCATCTCACTCCTAAATGGTTGTTTTGGTTATAACAATGTTATATACCTATTGTGAATGTTCAAAACAACAGAACTGTTTTGGTAACTGAGTGAAAGACCTCGATTACTTAACAGAAATCTTCATTCGATCCAGAACTCCCAGTTACACTTCAGCATCTCACTCCTATATGGATGTTTTGGTTATAACAATATTATATACCTATTGTGAATGTTCAAAACAACAGAACTATTTCGGTAATTGAGTCAAAGACCTCAACTACTCGATAGAAATCTTCATTTGAACCAGAACTCCCAGTTATACCTCAGCATCTCACTCATGTTAGGATATTTCGTTAATTACATTGAGAAATAATACATAATAATTATTTTTAGGTGATTTAAATTGGATTCACCCCATAGAACTCTCAGCTGAATACGTTTTGGATGCAGAACTCTTTTGCTTTCAACTCAAAAATGGTTAATTTTGAGAAATTCGATGAGATGCTGTGATATGTTATGCGAAGTTAGCATCTCATTTTTTCAAAACGCGTTTTGGATAGTCAAATCGACGGAACTATTGTTAAAACTTATCAAGAACTGTGGAACTATGTGGGATGCCACTATATGTGGTGTTTTTTTGTGAGATGCTAACAATTGAGATGCTAACTTCACACACGTTATTTTGGTATCACGATAAAAACGCTTTCATAATTTTGCTTAACTGTTATGCAGGTATTTAGGCTCATGTATGGACGCCATACAAGATAAGATTGAGCATTTTCAAATGTCCCTACATTCCTACACACAATGATCGTCGACTGTTTGAAGAGAATTGATTCCCGAGTCTCTGAAGCGCGCTATCTCAAAATTACCTCAGTTTGTCTTCCCCCGTCCAACGATATCCGACATGTTTACACGGCTGCCGGTGTATGAAATTTTATTTCAATTGTGTAATTTTGTAAGTAGGTTTTTGAGAGAGAGTCATTCTTTGTCAATTCTTACAACAAATACAGTTATTGTTAAGAAAAAAGTAAGAGTAAAACCTTTCAGTACATTTCAGAACAGAGTTGGCCCAGTGGCAACGACTGTGACTTAGAAAGTTGCACGTTTGAACTCAGAAAGGCCCTTGTTAATTATTTTATGACCACTGCTCTCAAAATGGTGAAGGAAAACATCGTGAGGAAACCGGCATGTCCTAGAACCAAAAATTCGAAGACATGTGACGTCTGCCAACGCGCACTGAGTCCGCATGATAGATTACAGCCCGCTCTCTCTCGAAGAGAGGAGGCCAACAGTGGATTGATACATTAGCTTATATTGTGTACTAGCGTCTGCCCGCGACTTCGTTCGCGTCAAATTTTTGCTCCCCTGACCCTTCCCGTCGCATCGAATTGCCTGCCAGTTTTCGTCCATTTTCCATTACTCCTCCGCTCCTTTTGATTATAGTGTGATGTTATATAGCCTATCCAACAAAAAAGATTTTTTTTGAATTCGGACCAGTAGTTCCTGAGATTACCGCGTTCAACCAAACAAACGAATTAACTCTTCAGCTTTATAATATTAGTATATATTCTGGCGTGAGCAAAACCTACCTACCAACAGTGTAGTAAAATATTGCCCAATATTGATACCATGGACCAAAGAAAATATTGTATAATAAAATAGAAACTCTATCAATTTTCGTTTATTCATTGCTCCTTCTTCAATTCTAATATTGCACAATAAAATTGAATTGTTCAATAATATCACTCTAAGCAAAACATTTGAAGAGTTTCTTTTAATTCGATAAAAACCATGTGACCGAAGGGATTTCCCGTCGGCAAAAATTTGCATACAAACTGTCATCCCCTGTTTAACAGTTTTAGGGGATGAGTTTTCACGAATCCTTCCTTGATGCTCAGTTTCTCTATAATATAAGGAACTCTTGTACACAATTTCATGCTTCTAGACCCGGCGATTTATGTAGTGTGAGTGTTTCATCGTCTGTCAGTTAATGGCTCAAACGGGAGGAAGTCAGTAGTGTGTGGAACAAGGCTGATAATGCTAATGATATCGTTTGCCAGTGAATGAATGCATTTAAAATTCATATTGAGTAAACTAACTTTTGCTAGCGGATCCGCCCGCGTGGTTGTCGGAAATTATACCTCGGGAACTTACTATCGGAATAAAAACTCTAACATAATATCCTACGTGTTAATCCAAGTCATTAACCATCTATTTGCCTTTCAATTCCATTCAGTCGTTTTAGCAGAAACTGCAAAGATACAAAGTTTCACATTTATAATTTTAGTAGGATAGGTGTCGAATGCTTGCATGATACTGTATGTAGCGCTCATCTCTAAACATCACTTCAGGGATGTATAAAAAGTTAAATTTTAAAGTGCGGCGTTTGCGCGATATTCATTTATATACACAATCATGCGGTCCGGCAACGGTTCCGCTCCGGTCTCATGTACCTTGACAAGGGTAGGAATATGGTGATGATTCATATCGGGTGGAATGACTGCGCAGTTCACCTAAGTAGACACAGTTAGATTTTTTATAAAGCCCGGCTGTTTGTTTACTAAGTCATCACACTAGAACAAAAACAAATCGGAACCCCGATACCAAATCGATATCAGACCGTTTTTACTTCAGTTTTACGGGATTATGTTGTTAAATTATAACTGTCCGTACTTTAACGATTACTTTTAAATATACCTACTTACCATCAAACCAACACCTGGGCAATAAAACTATCATTACGTGTATAACGCGTTGTATTTATTATTAAGCCTAGTTCGCCATAACTCCTGCTTCTGGAATGAATCACTCGCTTGAAGTATCCCACTAATTGAAAGTAAACTTTAAAGTGGAACATTTCAAGGTGGTCGAAGGGTAAGGGGGGATTTTCCAAAATTTTAATCATTTATTTTGGAGCCTCGTTGGCCATCTAGTTATGATACTGCTGATCATGAGGTTTTAGGTTAAATTTTCAAGTCGAGCAAGGTGATATTGGTTTTTTCCATGAGTTACTTTTTAGTAGCCGTGGCCGTGACTTATGAGTCGGTCGTGGGTCCGAACCCAAGCAGGCACTTTACTTTGAGTAAATTATTTCATAAACAATGCTCTCAAAACGGTGAAGGAAAACATCGTGGGGAAACCGGCATGTCTTAGAACCAAAAATTCGAATACATGTGACATCTACCAACCCGCATTGGGCCCGCGTGGTGGATTATGGCCCATTCCCTCTCGCGAAGAGGAGGCCTGTGTCCCAGCAGTGGGAACATGTATAGGCTGTAGATGATGATGACTTTTCAGTAGTATTCGTAAGGTTTGATTGGTGCCTTGTGGATGTTAGTAGGCTCGCCTGTAATACATGAGACTTAAAGATTATTTGCATAATGTGGGTATACTAGAGGTACAGGTCCGGCGTTATGTTATAACGTGTATTCTTATATAAGATACCGGCGACCGCCTCGTTAGTCTACAAATCGAAGTCTATTAGTCGCAAGAGGTCCAGATTGTTTTTTTTTTTCGTTGGATTTACCATCAGTAATTACTTAGTAGCAGCCCGGAATTGTGTCTGGTTGCAATGGCTCGACCGAAAAACATGGGACAAACAAAACTGAAGAAATGTGCGTATACTAGAGGTACAGGTCTCCAGAGATTGCAAGCGTAATGTTACGTTTATGTTATTTTCGAGCAGTGTATAGAGGGCCTTACATTTATTAACAGTGGTATGAACTTATTAGGGATGTTTTAGCTGAGTGGCACAGTAGAGCAGCAGGTTTTCAAATCCCTTTTTAATACTTACAAATCTCCCTAAGTAACCATAGCAATTAAAGCGCTTCACTTACCTTCCCCTTCCTTATACCAACAAATCTTTCTATTTAGCAGATATAGTTAACATTTTTGTAAAACCACGTTTATTCAAAATTAATTAGCATTATTATGTGCCAAAATAATATGTCTAAAATAATGCCATTAACATTAGATATTTTATCTTAGTACTCGTGTCGTTTGAAGATAAAGACCTGATAACGGTCTGCGCGGGCGCACGTAGGGATCCGCAGTTGCGAAAATATAATAGAAAATTTAGAATGAAACACGATACGACAAATATCTACTTCTACTTTCCTAGCAAATAATTACAAGGTTATGGTAACAAACATATATACAGGCATTTCGCTGTTACAAACTAACTCAAAGACGTGCCATAAATATAAGAAGAACCTATTTCACCAGAGAACCCAAAAAACAAAGATTTTATCTATACACATATATCAATAGCGATCAGTGTAAAGGCTGTGAACTAAGATAAACGATTTAACTTTATCTTTGGTTTCAGATGCCGCCGCTGATGAGAGCACAACATGTGTGTCTACATTGAACGACATCTGTCATAGGCGAGCCAATATTGTGCAGTTTTATCATGGGCGCCGGTCATTAATCATTAATTAATCATGCCGAATAACACTACCACTGTAGACTACCGGAATGATCCCACATATCAGTGGATAATAAAAAAACAAAGGCAGTGCTTCCAAGAGAACATCACACACAGCACCCCTATTGTTAACAATAATATTGGTAAGTGATTAAAGCGATTACCTTTTCTATCTGTATCATTTTTTCCGAAGACACTGCGGTCTATTCTGTAAAAAAATATTTGTGGAAATTAGGTGACGTGAGCTGTCATTAGTGTCATTCTCTAGCTTCAGGTGGAATGACGTCATTTCACCTACTTTTACAAATTAAGTTTTAATAGAATAGATCCGCTGGTCGCATGCTTAATATATACAACATGTATAATAATTAACGCAAGACCGAGTAAATAACTGACTTAAGAGCATAATACAATAACCAAAACTTTATTTTTTAATGCTCTAATAATTAAGTCAATCGTGTTGACCTTAGCCTTAATTTCGCACACCTAGATTAAGAGTAGCACAACTCAAAATACCTCTTTTTTCAGGAAGTGCGAAAAACGTTTTACTCGTTTTCTATTTGACCGATTTAAATTATTGGTGTATGATGCTGTATATTATTTTACTAAGATATTAATTTGCTCAATTACTTACCTTCAAATACACGTATAACTTTTTTATTATTATTTTTCGTGTTATATTAGTAATCGTGACTAAATCATTGTTTAATATTTTTATCAACTGAAATTGATTCCATATTACTGGGGTAAGTGGAAATAATTTGAAGAACACCCAAGAAACAAGACCGATGCAATCACGAATACAAAATCAACTCAAAATAATTCACGCTTGATTACTGCGGTTAGCCACGAATACAAAACTAAGTGGAAATAATTTACTCTTTGTGCGTATTGACAGCAACTTCCCCTGCGGCTGACATGTCGTAACTGGTGATGGGTCACTGTTGTTGGTGAGGGGTGACCGTGGGCTAATGAAAAAGACTGACTTACAGAGCCATCTAGTTTTTTATGAATGGAGTTTGTACACAGGTGTCTTTGGAGTTAGTGTAGTTTTCGACGCTGATTCCGATAATCGCAATAACTCGATTTTATATTATTTTGAGTTGTGCCACCCTTCATCTAGGTGTGCGATTTATGCATTCAAAATCGTGTCTTAGCACATTGTGTTAAGATTGAATTTTGTTTAGCGCAATCGGTAAGGAATATCCCAATTTTTTTTATTGCAATGTCATTAGATTATGAAATCGATTCAATAATAAAGTATGACCAAATTTCTTCCAATAGTTGCGTTTATTTTTTTACGCTTTGTATAAGATTTCAAACAGTTTTTGCGATCAAAATGACCGATCGTTTATAAAATATCCGTTTAATTGACACGACTTATCTTTTCCTGGCCGAGTTTGGGCAAAGTTATGCACAAACACGCGCCAAAAGATTACAGAGATCATGTTTTGGTCCGCCATTACTTTATTTATTTTGTAATTTTCTGAGATTCTTTATTGATTTAACGAAGTAAATATAAGTACGGAGTTTGCTATCTATTTTGTTACGTTTATAACAATAATAAAAGATTGTTCATATATGACGCGATTGACGCGTGTGTCGTACGTGTACGTGCCTTACTCAACAATGCTTGTGATGTTGTTAAGTTCAATGCATATAATCAAACTACAAACTAACTGAAAAAGTTTAATTGTAATAATTTGAAAATGTAAGTCATCATTACGATTATGATTTCCTCAAGACTATACCGAACAGTTTAAAGATTTCCTTCGGACGGTAAAGATCTTGATATTTTAATATAGGCCAATATTAACAATTAACAACTTAATAACACCATAATACAACAATCAAAACTTATTTTAAAAAATAACAGACTTTTCAAAAAAAAAATGTATTTTGCCATACCTACCGCCGATTGTGCCAAAAAAATTCAATCTTATTTCAAGTCGAAAGGACTTCATTTTAAATGCATAAAGTAATGCTAGGATCAACACGATATTGTTGAAAAAATCAGTGGACTTTAAAACAAAAAAAAAGTGTTTTGGTCATTGTATTATTGTTTTAACTCAATACTCTAATACCGCAATTGAGTAATGAGGTCTAGCGTTAATTATGTTACATCTTGTATTATAACGAGTCAGATAGCAGACATATTGATTGATTATTATGATTGCCCGCAGGTTTGCTCGTTGTACCACCAAAGTGAAAATAACATTGTTCAGAGCATATTATACATCATTCTACACGAGCAGCCTGTGGATCTCATACACGCGCCGGCAGTACAACGCCTTGCGTGTGCAATATAATAATGCATTCAGGGTTCTGATGGGGCTGCCCCGATTCTGCAGCGCATCAGAGATGTTCGCCGAGTCGCAAGTAGACTGTTTCTATTCTACTATGCGGAAACTATGCACATCCCTGGTGCGCAGGGTTCGGGTTAGCTCCAGCGGCATCCTGAGGGCATTCGCGCAGAGGTTCGATTTTCACTACCAGAACCATTGCTGCATGATTCACATACTGAGCAACCGAATGCAGTAGAACGTTTTGTGTGTTTTTTTTTTATTGTATGTGTTTTTTGTATTATTATTTTCATTTCTTTTTAATTTTGTAATTGTTGTGTTTATGATCCTTTGTTGATTGAAATAAAAAGTTTTATTATTATTATATTGTTTCGTGATTCTGATTTCACATAATGTTTGTTTGAACAGAAGATGAGGTGTGGTGTCGACGAACGTTCGACGGGTTATCCTGCTGGGACGAGACTCCAGCGTCGACCACAGCCTACCAGTCATGCCCGCCGTTTATCATCGGGTTCGACCCAAGGCGAAACGCTTACAAGACGTACGTACTATTTGTTTATCCTACACTTTCTATAATTTTAGGTTTTTTATTTTTACATGTAACCAGTCACAGATAAGACTCTCAAATCAACGCCAAGGTAGAAAAATCAGTCGTGACCATCGACTATTGGTGTACTTGCCCAAGAGACCATTGGCGGAAGAATCTTACTTCCTATCCTACTAATATTATAAATTCGAAATTTTGTATGTTTGGTTGGATGTTTGAAGCTCGATTATGAGGAAATGGCTATACGGATTTGGATGAAATACTTTTATCCCGGTAGTATATTGCCGTGGGATAATTTCCGACAGTGAATTGAGTGAAACCGTTGACAAAAATTAGTTTCTTATAAATCTGCCCGATTTGGTTAAATATAATTGAGTTCATTTAGGTAGAAAAGGAGCCAAAAGAAAAACCGGGAAGACCTATATTCAATCTAGCCATATTTTGCCGTCTTCTTACTATGAAACACTACCTATCGGGTGTATTTTGACTTTGGATATGTATATCCACACATAATAATCATAATTTTCGACATATGCGCGGACGAAGCCTTAGAAAAGATCCTATATAATTCAAGGATATAGAATCGGAATAATATGCTAATCATCGTGAAACAATCACATTTTTAAACCCCCTACCGGACATGGAGACAGCTCATAGTCTCCCATATCGTACGACTCGACCACTTGCCCTCAACGACCCACTTTGTATTGGCAGGCCACGGTCCGCCATCCGTAGGCGTTTATCTGTCCTCCGAGCTATATTGCCCGACCATTGTTACCTTAACTTGCCCATCCTCGGGCAATGTTGGTGTCATTGATTTTCTATGAACTTGAATCGCCTGATTTTATCTCGTAAAGTCCATATAGACTATCTTTTTATGTGGTACGTTGCGGCATGCTAGGAAACTGGCTCTCTTGGTTTCTCGATGTAAATAATTTGATCTTCTATTGGTTTACTTACATCTAACTATATACATTAAGTACTAAAATGAATTACCTACTTACTAACTATACAAATAAATTCTAAACCAAAAGGACATTTAGGCGTCAAAGTCAAGCCAAGCCGTTTGTTAACCAAGCCGTTAGGTTACCTCTGGTACGCCGGCGATGACAAGGGCTCGACGAATAGGTAATATCGTTTATGCTTACGTGCTGTTTTATGCGAATCTATACATACAAATAAATAAAGTTGGAGTGTCTGTTTGTAATTTCAAATTAACAGCTTTTCACTAAATGCATATGAAAGTATATACGGTACTGACATCAAAAAAAGAAAATTTAAAATGTTTGTTTGTCCGTCTGTTTTTTGGGATATCCCCTCACTTGGGATATTACTTAGGCAACTTTCTTCCGCATTATCGCAAAGTAGTCGTCAGATTGCGCATCAGCGAACATACCTGATGCACTACAGTAAGGTGGAAGCCTCAATAGCGCCCTGAAGGCATTGTTGTATTGAATGCGCATGGCACTGCCTGCTTTCAGGGTGTGGTTATCCAAACGGCGGCTGCTGGTTTAAAATAAAAATCAGTAGGCCTCAAAAAGAATTAGATTCGCGGGTACTGAACAACCATGAAACCTTTTGCATATCACATTTCCACTCACAGCCAGTGCCCTGTTCTCCCTTACCACATCCAGGTCGTCTTTTAAATCTTCAGTAATAATGCGCCCCAAATATTTAAAGTGGGCGACTCTCTTCAAGAATGAACCATTTAGTTTTACAGGAGGGACAAATGTAGGAATTCTATTCCTACCTCGAAACACCAATACCTCACTTTTTGTAGGATTATATTATAGCCGTGCTGTTTGGCATATCCTTCACAAATGGAGAGTAACTTTTTAATTCCACTGATAGTAGGGCTCAACTGCACCATGTCGTCAATATAACTTAAGATAAATACTCCATCTATATGGCATCCGACATGAATGCTGCTGAGCTCAACAAACAGTATATTCACATAAATATTAAAATGCCTCGGGGAAGTTACACCTCTCTAACTAACGCCGTACTCGAGTTTGTACGGGTCAGGCAACGCATTCGACCATTTGACGAAGTTCCTCTGCTGGTCACACCAAAAAGATCATGTAGACACTAATGCAGTAGCAATGCCCGCCCCTAGAAACTTCTCTCATAATAGATTATAAGAAACCAGGTCGAAGGCCTTAGAAAGGTCCAGGAAACAAGCATACACAGGTAATTTCCTGTCAGTATAATATTTAACAATATACTTTATCGCAATTATAGCACTTTCAGTAGATGACCCGGCACGAAAACCAAATTGTGTGTCATGTTACTGCGTGTACCGTCCGAGGTGTGAGTTGAACACACAGTCGAACACTTTGACTATCATAATGATACGATATAATTATATACAAATAATGTAAATATATGAAAGAAAATAACAACAATAAATAAATGACGTGATTTAGATTCATCGTTTGAGCAGGGTTGGCTAATGATGCGATTGGAAAGTAATTGCAAAAAGATCCATTTTAAGCAAAGTTATTGAAGGCGAATCTTTAAGCGTATTTCTGTAACAATGATAAATGATCTTTTAAAATATAAATGATGCTAAAGCGAAAATCTTCAAGTAAGTATTTCAAAAGGTATACAAGTGAAATCGTTTGTATTTCAAAGCTCCTTTAAGAGCGATTTACAATAGATATTACTTAAAAGGTCCTCTAGCATACCTACGTTTCTGAATTTTCTAGTTATAAGCATTTAATGTATTCACACCTACGTACGCTACTATAATTATATGAATATTATTAATGTATTATATTATACATAAAACTATTTCAGTAGTAATAGTATTTTATTTCCAAACTTTAGTACTCTGTCCGGTATGACAAGCATAATAATCGAGTAATCTATACACTATATCTTATACCTTTAAACGAGCAATTCTTGTATATATACCGAGTGACATTTTATAACGTCTTGAAAAAAAATGGGTGTAATAGGTGAACGGAGTAGAAGCCTTTGGCATAGTTTTTTTTTTTTTTTTTTTAATAACATGTTACGAAATGGATCTAGCAATAAATACTACACATTTGAAGTAACATTTTCATACTAAAACAACAAAAACAGAAATTTGAAAAAAAAACAATTAAAATTTATCGAAACTCAAATCATACGCAACCTACTCAATGCGCGGTATGTATCAATGATTTCGTAGCGCGGTCCTACCCTTTGAAGCCGGCCGATAGGTGGCCTCATTGATCTTTCGCAGGCGCACGAGCCGCACACGCATCCCAGTCCGCTCGCGTCCCGCGCTCCTTTAGTCACCTGCGATGAATCTGAAGGCCTTCCTGCCTTCTATTCTAGTTACACAACACACCATATGAAGATCGAGACGGTAAAAAATGTCATCCGGTATATATATTATCTGAATCTCGAAAACGGCTCCAACGATTTTCTTGAAATTTAGTATACAGGGGGTTTCGGGGGCGATAAATTGATCTAGCTAGGATTCATTTTTAGAAAATATCTTTTTACCAAAAAAAAAAACCGAGCAGAGCTCGGGCATCCAGGTACTAATATCATAAACGCAACAGTAACTTTGTCTGTCTGTTATGCTTTCGCGACTAAACCAATGAACCGATTCTTATTAAATTTGGTACAGGGTAACTTTGAACCTCATGGAAAGTAGATAGGCTACTTTTTACCCCGCGACTTCGTCTGTGTCCGCGATAAACGACATTTACGCGAACGAAGTCGTAGGCAAAAGCTACTCAAATATACGATCATACATCACCGAACAAGAATATATCCAAATGAAAAACTTTACTGTAGAACACATCATTTCAATTTGCATATAGCACCTCTCCATAACGGGATCCCTTCTTTTGCATAATGTTCTTTTTCCTAATGGACTTTGGCGTACCTCATCATCGTCATCATTTCAGCCGTACAACGTCCACTGCTGGACTTAGGCGTCCCCCAATTTGGGGGGCTTTGCCATAGTCGCCACGCTTGGCAAGCGGGTTGGCGATCGCAGTATGGTGGTAAAATGCATAGAGAACGCTGCTGCCCATTCTTTAGTAAGTCCCTTAGTCGCCTTTTACGACACCCACGGGAAGAAATGGGGCATACCTATTTTGGAAAAAATTGTTTTGCCATAATAATACTTTGCCATATATTTTTTTAGCATATAGTTTATGTTGGCATAATGGTCTTGAAGGCTAATTTGTTTTGGCATAATTTTAATTCGTACAATGTTACTACGTATAATGACTATTAGCATAATAGTATTTAGGCATATTTTTTAAATTTCAATTTTTAACCCGAAATTAAAGTTAAAGTATTGTCTTATAAATTCAATATGTTGTGCTACAAAATTTAGTGACAGAAACGAATCGCTGCAAAACCGACTGCACGTAGTCTTGTCTGCCCTACCCCTAGAGTATAAATTAAAACCGCGTAGGTGGTGCATGCTTACTTGCATGCTGCATGCTTGTTTGCATACTGCATGTCTGCTGGATGTATGCTTGCATGCTGCATGCCTGCTGCATGCTTGCTTTCATGCTGCATGTTTGCTGTATGCATGGTGAATGCATATTACGCTTCTACATTATGCCTTCAAAAAATATATTTTAATATCATTATGCGTAAATATTTTATGCTTTAAAATGTTATGCTTAATCATTATTATGATTAAAGAAATTATACTTTCTAAATATTTTGCGTAAGCTGTTATGCGTAAATAATGTTATGTGAAAATATAATTAGGAAAAAAGGAGAAAAAAAGGAAGAAGGAATTAGGAGAAAAAAAGTATGCCAAGTTATATTAGGTCTTAAAATTTTATGCAAATGGATAGGACCCTCCATAACACCAATAATTCCAAATCAGTGCATTACATTTTATAACATACAAAAGCTTTTTAGGGTTCCGTAGCCAAATAGCAAAAACGGAACCCTTATGGATTCGTCATGTCTGTCTGTCTGTCCGTCCGTATGTCACAGCCACTTTTTTCCGAAACTATAAGAACTATGATGTTCAAACTTGGTAAGTAGATGTATTCTGTGAACCGCATTAAGAATTTTTTTACTCTTTGTTCGGCGTCTAGAGGTTACACCATGACGTAAAATAACCAGTGCCCTTCCTCAAGAATTCAGCTTTCAAATCACAAATATATTTTTTTATATTCGACTCCATTGGCTGGCAATGTCGTAGCTGATTTACGTGACAAAACTACAAATGAAGGATTTTCCTTAACCTGTAAGGCACTGAGATACCACATTTGGTTCGCCGCGTACCAGCGAACTTTAACCTTATTTGTATGATAAAATAAGGCTCTGAATCGTTTGAAACGATGCGAGCATAACGTAGGTAATTAGGGTTAAAGAAGCCTGTGCAAAACAATAAATTAGCACGTCTAATAATTTGGCGCTGCATTACTCGGCGTAGCATATTTTGAAGTCACTTATTTAACGTTTTTAACATTGTAATTAGTATTGCCATATTTATATGTATCTTAATTTTTACACATAATTGTCACTACACTAAAGAGGCTCATAGAATGTCTGTGAATAAGTTAGGTAAGACAATATTCAAGTGCAAGTGTGCGAGGGGAATACGGGGTGGTATTAGTCAAAAGAGACCACTCCGTCCGCCCAAGGTCGGAGGACATCTGCGAGGCTTTCCACCCCTTTAGAAAATGGTAAGACAATGTTAGGCAACTCATTAATCTGAAAAGTAAAGAGAGGAAGTAAAAAATACTTCCCTTTGTTTTAGTTAGGAACTCGGAAATGTTATAAAAGCTTTTCTGCAGTAGAAAGTTCTTTGATTGGTTTTTTAAATAATTTAACATTGAGTTCTTTATTGGGTGCTGGAATGTAATCCAATATAATTGGCGTCAGGCAAAACTTACTTTTATGCAATTGTACTGTATTGGACTTTCTTACACATAATCTTTTAGTATCCCGTTGACTTAGGGTTTTGTGTATTTAAAAGGTGGTGCGGAAACAAAAACATTGTTACCCCCAACCTTTTTCAGCCATATATCTCGAAAAATATTCGTCTAACGTAAGGTTTTTTCACAGGTTGAGATCAGAATGTGAACGTTGCCCTTAACATTGAACCTCTGATTTCAGGATCTTTGTATTATTGTTATCTATTATATTTTCAATGCCTAAATAAAGATAATCCCGATTTCTTTCGCAGAAAAACTCATAAGTTGAAATCCCTCCTTTAAAAAATAAAAGGTTTTTACTCATTTTACCTAGATTCTATTTGAAAATAAGTAATTATTTGACGCAATGACGACGAATGAAACGAGTATTGCTGCCTGTTCTTTCATAATTTCAATCCATACTTTCATATTTTTAACCGACGAAAAAAAACGGAGGAGGTTATCAATTCGACGCGTGTATTTTTTTTTTTGTTTGTTTTTGTTATGTATGACCACGCATAACTTTTTACATAGGTAGTAGTCCGATTTTGATAATTCTTTTTTCATTGGATAGGGTCCACCTTGCCAAGTATTATTAATACATTAAAGCCACAAAAAATTACAAAATAAAAACTTTTTAAGAAAAAATTAAACCGCTTTGCTTTTCTGTTTTTTCGGCGGTTTAATTTTTTGTTAAAAAGTTTTTATTTTGTTACATAATGACGCAAATTTTATCGGCCAAGGGTAATATAGTAACAGTCACATTGGGGTCGCCTTCTAGTCGTTTTTAGGGTTCCGTATAAAGCGTGTAATAATAATATCTAACCATTATGTCCTTGCGGTAGGGTATTAGGATAATCTAATATGTACCTATAACTAGCATATCTAATATGTATGACGTCTGTTACTCCCTACTGCTAAGCATGAGGTCCTGGTTTCGATTCCAAGATCAAGCAAAATGTTATTGGGTTTTTTTCTACCTGCAATTTCTCAGTAGCAGCCCTGAGTCTGGATTTGATGGCAATAGGCTCGCCCCTATAACATGACACTAAAACATTACGGGTGAAATTTGGATGTACTGTAACTACCCCTGTGCATACCCGTTCGGGGATTAGAACCGTGATCTTATTTGTTAAAACAGCACTTGTATTTTCGATATTAGACACGAGCAAAACTTAAGTAGCCTCCGCATTATTTAATACACTTTCAATTTGAAACACCAAAAGAAGCAAAAATAATGGTCTATAGATACTGACTGTTTGTTTAAAAAACAGATTTATTGGGCACTCGGCTAGCGAGTGGCTCAATGTATTTGTTTAACGCGCCTGGCTTCACTCCGGCAGCCGCCATTACTGCCACTACGAGTACGGTCACCCGCGCGTCCGTAGTAACACTTGATGGAAGAAAACCGTCTTTACTGCTACGAAATAAAGACGCTTTCAAGGTCACAGATGATATTAAATGAAGATTATACAAATACTCTTCTTCCGAAGAGTCACACGCGGCCCGTTGCTAATAAACATTCAGTTCCTCATAAAAGTTCTCGCCTTTTGATCAGTTTTTGAACTTGTAAACATAAACGAATTTCATACCACTGAAGGTACTTTCATAGGGAAAAGGAATTGTTTGTTCTTTTAAATATCACAAGGCCTTAGGAAGAATGACAGAAAAAAACATAGAGCTCGGAATCGCCGCTAAAAGCGCTGACGGGTCGCATGCTCTGTAGAAATAAACGACAGATATAAAATACAAGCTGTTTTAGAGACTAATTAGTTTCATCCTAATGGATATGTTTAAAGAAACGCCTTGGGGAGAAAATAAAATGATCGCAATTAACTGCCAACGTGAAAAGCGCTTTTATTTCATATGATTTCATTTACCTATTCGTGAGCGATTCGGTTGACTATCAAACCTTTGGTGTCTGCACCCCAATTGCATGACACAGTTCCAATCACAATCAGAAGAAAGACTTTGCAGGATTTATACGTTTCATCTCGTCTGAAAAACTCCTCTGCTTAACAAAAATGCCTAACAAACGCAATGTTAATGTTGTTGAACTGTACAAATGAAATGCATTGCAATTATAAGTTCCAATATTTACTTTAAGATCATAATACAATTGACTAAAATTATCATTTCAGCCGAAAGACGTCCACTGCTGGACTAGGCCTCCCTCAAATGGACTAAAATATCTTACAATATTTACATAATTTAACATCTAAATCTTAAAGAAAAAATTATGTACATATATGTATATATAAAAATCATCCGTCATGCTCTTGTCATCGCTGGGGTGCCAGCTGTTATAAAACCCAATGGCTTGGCACGCGACGATGGGAAGAGATTAAATGGAATTACCATAATGCCTAGGAAGTTAGGTCAGCCTCTGGTATGGGATGCAACATGTGTCTTCACCCTTGCGCCATCCCATTTTCTCAGCACGGTGGGCTGTGCTGGAGCAGCTGCTGCAGGTGCGGAAAACCTCAAACGTCACAAATATTCCACCCTAGTTCAAAATTATTTGTTCGAGCCATTTGGGGTTGAAACTCTAGGGCCATGAGGTCCGAGTACCCTCATCATATTACGAGACATTACCAAGCGGCCTATTTTATGGCCAAAAAATCAAAATTGCCAAACAACGTGGCAATTTGAACATGCTGCCAGCCTTTTGGGCACGTTTCCTGTTGATAACGATGCTGACGAATTTTATGGTGCTCTTTGATTATCCATTATAAGTATGTTATAATTATCCCATAGGCTCCCGTCACCAACAATACGTTGATATTGATATTCAAACAACAGTACTCATAAGTGCGCCTCGATGAAAACAAACAGTTGAACAGAGTAGCAGCTAACAATTAATTGACCTACTTATTAATTAATATTATAAGTAAGTATTTAAACAGCAAATACTGTCATTATTCCGAGTAAAGATCATAATGACCTTTATCATCATATCCGATCATCATATATGTAATGGAAAACTATACTTTTATCGAATATCTATTCTATTTTTCTGTAATTATTATCAAGGTAACACACTCAAGACAAGAAAAACACTATAAAGAGAAAAAAAAAACTTGTCGGGCGCGCTGTTCACTTTTAATCGTAATATTTTTTCACATTTTAGTCGTGTCTACCTCATACCACTACTTGCTATCGAAACAACAGTGACAGGACGATTTTTATCATCATCAACATACACCAAATGGATTAAATACGTATAATAGAAACTCAAAAACTACCGATACAAATTATACAGGATTTTTTTTTAACCAGTGCGCAAATTTTTTTGGTGGTTCAGTTCATCAGTAATAGAACACATTTCACCATTTTTTTTTTAATTTTTTTTTTTATCCGACCTTATATCAGTAAACTGTGGACACCCTACATATTTCGTACCTAATATGATATCGACAATAGCAATAGGTCAGTAACCGCGCGCAGGCTTAGGTACTCTGAACTTCTTAGAATTTTGACCGACCGAACAGCTGATACCTACCAGCCGAGTACCTACTCGTAGCTACGCTTGGTCGTTCACCTTCGCCGCCACGCCGGCGTAGGTACTTTGAACTTCTAAAGCTCTATTCACACAGCGGGCGGGACGTGACGTGACGCGACGTGGCGGGGCGCCGGCGCGGCGGGAGCCTTCACACTGCGGGCGCGATCACGTCCCGTCCCGCCGGCGCACAGTGGATCGTCCCCATACAAGAGGTCGGACATAGAATCAAAAATTGAAAAAGTATTTAATTAAAAAAATAAAACAAAATATACAGTTGCATTCCTCTATTAAAGAACAACACACATGTACAAAACACACAAAAATAACTATAACTAGCAATGAATTTGATAAGCTAATTATGACATGAGCCAATCACACTGCAGAGTTTAAGGGCTGTGAACATAGTAATTACAATAACTAATTAGATTAAGCAAGTACTCGTAGTCGTTACTTAATGACTTATTACCGCTTTTGTTATGTTGCAACAAAAGCGTTCATAAGTCATTAAAGTCCTCAAAAACCGCACCTGTTATTTAAGGAACTACTTAGTGATGACTAATTCTCAGTAATAAGTATACTGAATGTACCTCCATTCCATCAGTAATACAATAACAAACATAGTTACTATAGGCAAAATATCTCGTTAGGGGCACTCTAGGGGCACCATGTGTCCTTGAAGAAAATGTGGCATAAAATGAGTAAATAACAGTAGTGAAATCCACAGGTCGAACAAAGAGGGATTCATGAGATACATACATTTTTGTGTTCGTTTCCATACAAAAATAAAAGTTTTCATCGAATAGTGCCTAAAGTGCTGGTCAAATAAAAAAAGCGTAGAACAATTTTTGTTGTTCTTTAATAGAAAAATGCAACTGTATATTTTGTTTTTTTTTTTTTTTAAATTAGTTGCTTTCTCAATTTTTGATTCTATGTCCGACCTCTTGTATGGGGACGATTCACTGTGCGGCACCGCGTCGCGATTCATTCATTGAAATAATGTTGAGCGACTCAGACGTGGAAACGCTCTTGCTCTTATTTTTTAATGAAGTATCTAACTAATATCACAAAAAATAATAATTTTATGGTTAAATGCTTTAAATATGAGTATGCTTAGTCAAGTTCACAATATTTTTTTATACTATAAGCCAAGACAGTCTAAAAAATCACAAAAGTTCGTTTCACTAAATTGAAATCACATGGTAATTATGAATTACCTTTCTTATCTCGCGATTTGCAACCCACTGTGCGGCACCGCGGTGCCTTGTTATGTGAATGATCAAAAAGTTACAGAGACAAAACAGAAAACCAAATCATTTCAATTGTTAGGAAATTGGTCCTATGCTTTAAACCGAACTGTTTAATTTTTTTTGCCTTTTCAATAAGATTTAACGGGTTTCTTAGATTAAATGTATCAAATTATTCACTTTAAATTAATTGAGTTTACTTACAAAATAAAGGGTACAGTCATTGTAATAAACAAGCTTGCGTCGTGTGACTCTAATCACATTGGCATAAAGTTCAAATTCAATTGATTCACGTGCGCTAGTTGTTTGAAACTGTACTCGTAATGAAAATGTTTTAGTCAATCACAGCTAATGTCGGCGATCGCTCACTTTCATTCACTATCCATTACTCGTATCAACCAACATACAAAACTGTTATTAAATGTAAGACGCAGTCAATCAATTTAAAACTTGTGATACTTCTGCAATTTATCGCCGTCCTGCCGACGCTGCGCTCGCGCCCCGCCCGCGGCACGCCGGCCTCTGAGTTGTATTCCGACTCGGCGCGGCGGCGGCGTGGCGCGTCGCGCCAAGCGCTCTGTGTGAAGTCGTCCATAATATCTAGTACTTTACAACTACTCAGCGTCGCGTCGCCACCCGGTCCCGCCGCGTCGCGCCCGCTGTGTGAAGACACCTTAAGAATTTTGACCGATCGAATAGCTGGTAAATACCTACTTGTAGCTACGCTCAGTCGTTCACCTTCGCCACCGCCGCGCGCAAGTTACCATAAAAACCAATTCCAAAATAAACATCTTTCGTTAACGATAACTAAATTTTTTTGTACTAAGATATATCAAAATAAAAATTGCATGGTTATTATAACTCGTTTAAGTTTAATTTGTTCAAATTTGCGCACTGGTTAAAAACTTACCCTGTATATGAGACAACTGCGTGAGCTTCCTCTACCAAATAAAAATGTATTTTTAAATCGGTCCGAATAATCATCATCATCATCATTTGAGCCGAAAGACGTCCACTGCTGGACATAGGTTTCCCCCAATTGCCATAACCGTCTCGCTTGGCAGGCGGGTTGGTCATCTCAATATGGTGGCAAAATGCATAAAGAACGCTGCTGCACATACTCTAAGTTCTTTGATCGCCTCTTACGACACCCATGGGTAGAAATGGGATTGTACTATTCTTTGCGTCGATTTAATCGGTCCACAATTTATTGAAATATAGTTTGTACAGACGCATTGAAAACCTCTTATGTTTTTAAGTCATTTAAAAAATCAGTTAGCGTCATATTTAGGGGATTTGAAAAGCCGATTAAAATGTAACGTTATGCTGGTAAGCCGAACCAACCATGATAAGTCTTAGATATGGGGTTTAAAAGGGGCCAGGCTGGTGATTCATAGGATTACAGACACTTTATAGCATATGAATGCTTCCTCCAAATGCCCTTCACGGACACAACACTTTTATTTATTGATTCATTGGATTATAAAACTTTGTTAATCGTCGAGAGAAACATAAAGTTTGGTAATCTAACGACCAACGTTTATTTGTCTATTCGCCTGGAACTTTGTAATCAAACTTCGAAAGCGATTCTCACCATATTTTTATTAAGGTACTATTACGATACATTTCAAAACCAATTTTTGGTATTTAAAAATTGGTATAGCTATGCTTTTGAACGTAATTTTAGGGATTATCCTAAAATTACGTTCAAAAGCCGAAAAGGGATTGGGATGTCAATGTAGAAGCCCGAATTTGATTATCAATTTCGGGAGTTAGATAAAGCCCGTCAAGCCTCAGAGGATCAACTAATAGACCGTTAAAGTGGAAGATAACTTTCCCTTGATACCAGTTAATCATTCTCTTGATTTATTTGAGGCCTACGGAACACATCTATCCTATTTTCAGTTTCAGTAAGTAAATGTGTAAGTGCATTATCTGCATCCCAAATAGTACTCATAAAGTACACACATACCTACGTACATATCAATGGAACTGAACAACAGCAATGTATACTAAGTTCTTGGATTTTACACACAACTGTATGACGTCAAAACTCTAACATAAACTCAAACCTATTTTAACTTCTGTAATATAAATAAAAGTAAATTATCCTAGCAACTCTCATTTGGGAATGTAGGCCTACGCAACAATTTATGTCAAAATCCATTCCGAAGCAAAGCCAAAAAGATAGAGAATGTAGGCGGTTCAATAAATCCAACTGTTCAACATTCTTCAAGTTCTCTCGAAGCCAAATGGTTAATGGTGTTGTGGAAACTAAATTGTTGTTGTACTTTGATAGACCGTATGGTAACTGGAACATATATTTCTGACACTAGTTACTACTATCTACTAATAGTTCTTACTAAAGCATGCTACCTACTGGTAGTCCTAACTAAAGAATACTAACTACTAGTCATGCTCACTAAAGTATACCAACTAATGGTAGTGATAAATAGGAATACTGCCTACTGGTTGTGCTAACTAAAGTATACTAACTACTGGTAATTGTCACGAACGAATACTAACTACTGGTAGTGCTCAATAAAGATTATTACCTACTGGAAATGCTCACTAAATAATTCTACTTACTAGCAGTGCTCACTGCAGAATACTTCCTACTCAAAGAGCTAACTAAAGAATACTGCATATTAGTAATAGTGTTGTTTGTATAGGAACCCCTCTGTAGCAGGTGACTTCTACGGAGGGGTTATTCGTCGTTACACTCTTGACAGAGTGGTCATGGTCGTCACATCTGGTGTGGTGGTGAGCTTCACAAGCCGTCGCCATTCCTCCCGTACCTACTGCAGCTCTTCTCGTATACGTGACTATACGGCCGGTCTCTCATTCCATCAAACTCTGGACTACGCTATGCCAGGTCAAGGTCGAAGGTCTTTGCTGGTCCATTACTGGGTATCGTTAAGTATTGTTCAACTTTGCATGAGCAAAGTCAGTCAGAAGTAATATGTTCTTTATACGACTTTCGGCACCTTTGAATAACTTCTTTCTAAAGATATTGAAGTAGGCAGCTACGAACAGCAACAAATGTAACAACTGAAGTGTAACCAATAAGTGGTCATGTTATACTTTATATAAGAACATTTCAATGGCTCAATATTTCTGAAAGGATATCTTTTTCAGATAAACCATGATTTCCAGTTTCATTTATTTTTTGCCTTTCGGTTCCCTCTTCGAGAAATGATTTTGTAGTAGACAACGGGGACCCATATATGTTACCTTAATAAAATAATCTTAAGACTTATGCACAAGGCAAACAAATAATTAGTATTATCTACGCAGACGACATAAAAAAAATGTAAAAAAGAATAGTAAAAAACATTTCGGACAATGACAGAGCAAGCATTATGAATAGTTACACAGTGTTTCATTTTAGTTAATATTCACGAAATAAAAGCAGTTCTTCTTACGTCCCTTTGTTTAAAATATGTTGTACTAACTTTTGCCCGCGATTTTGCCCGCATGGTGGTTTATTTTTGGAAATTATTCGATAGGATCAATCAGGATAAAAAAAATATCATTTCCTAATAAAGATCATAGTCTACTCGTGTGCCAAACGAGAAAAGGTATCAGACAGAGTTACAATGCTTTTAGATACGATAGGGAAATATTTAACTGGTCTTCTGAAATCTTTTTGGACTTCTAATAGTGGACACAATACAATTTTTAGTATAAAACCTATTTTTCTATCTGGCCTGATTTCACAGTTGGTCGCAGTACATCGACCAAACGGGTTAGGTTAGGTTAGATCTGTGAATCTATGAATCAATGGCAATGAATCCCTTCTGGCCATACCACTCGACCCTATCTACCAGTATGATGGAACTAATGTCACGCAAGCCTTATTAAATGTCATTATGAATAGCCATTATTTTATTGATACGCTTTCATCAGTCAAACATAGTCTGAACTTGGAACGTATTTTGTGTACAACTCCGGCTTTTATACTCATTACGTTTTACAAATAAATAAGATTACTTTGAAGCGAGGCCGATTGCTATTCAAAACAATAGACAGAATCATTCCACAGTTAGCCCGCTTGTCCATAAAAGTAACGCCGACTCAGCATCTGCCAAGTCTTTTCCCAACTACGTTGGGATCGACTTCCAGTCTACCCGGCTGCAGCTTAGTATCAGTATTTTACATGGAACGACTGCCTATTTGACAGTTTCTGGGTATTTTTGGAAAGGAATAGAGAGGAAGAGTCTTGTCCAATTTGCTCATTGGTGCATTTAAAAACAATCGGAATGAACCAACGTATAACAATCAATAAAATAATGCAAACGCTTTCATTTTGACAATTCAGCACAGAAGAACCAAACAGAGTTTTTTTTTTTTTAAGTATCGTCAGATAGCCGCTGGACCCACCATATCACTTACTCCATGGTTTAGACCACTAACACACCGCCACCGCACCACCGCCTGGTGCAATAACAGTTATATACATCTATTTCATATTTATACCAATAAACGCAATATTTTCTGTCAGTTACTTGACATAATTATATTGTGTGTAGTACGTCAACCTGTCGCGACGACGGCGACGTCCTGCCTTCCTATCGGCCTAGTAAATTAATTATGGCTAAGCTCGGCTGCAAACGAAGCCACTAAGTTATTGCCATGAATAATACCACAAAAGTAACCAGGCTGAGAAGGTTACTTTGGCCAAGCCCAAAACCTTGAGCTTGACTTTGATGCGCCACTTCATATTCCCAGTGGAAGTGGTGCAGGCGGATGTTTTAGGGACCGTCTAATGTTATTTTGACGATCAAAAAGTGCTGACTCTCAAACTAGTTTGAATAAATGACGTTGGATCTTGATTTTTGAGCGCTGGCAATACAACACACATGTAACATCCAGCCAATATCGATTGCACTGCTGACCTTCACAGAGGCCTTCTCTACGAGAGTGGAGTGCAAAATGGATCTTCTAATGTCACAAGTCTTCGAACTTCTGGTTCTAGAAAATACCGATCACCTCAAGATGTTTCAGCGATTTGAAAGCAATACTGAAGCAAAAAAACCGGCCAGTCGAGAGTCGGACTCGCGCACCGAGGGTTCCGTACAAACCTGCAGGTATTCAAAGTTTATGCATAAGGTAAAAGGGTGGGCTTATGTTTATGAAGTTAATTGGTTTTTTTTTATTTTTATGTTTGAGTTGACTGAATGAAAGGTAAATTGTCGTTTACGATTTATGACGTATTAAAAAAAAACTACTTACTAGATCTCGTTCAAACCAATTTTCGGTTGAAGTTTACATGGTAATGTACATCATATATTTTTTTTAGTTTTATCATTCCCTTATTTTAGAAGTTACGGGGGCGGAAGGGACACATTTTAGCACTTTGGAAGTGTCTCTCGCGCAAACTATTCAGTTTAGAAAAAAATGATATTAGAAACCTCAATATCATTTTTGAAGACCTATCCATAGACACCCCACACGTATTTGATGATTATTTTTTTTGAGTTTCAGTTCTATGTATGGGGAACCCAAATAATATTGTTTTTTTTTTCTATTTTTGTGTGAAAATCTTAATGCGGTTCACACAATACATCTACTTACCAAGTTTCAACAGTATAGTTCTTATAGTTTCGGAAAAAGTGGCTGTGACATACACGGACAGACAGACAGACAGACATGACGAATCTATAAGGGTTCCGTTTTTTGCCATTTGGCAACGGAACCCTAAAAATACACAAAGCGCATGCCTAGACTCGTATCCACGAAGTACAATTCTAAAGTCGGCCTAGGTCAAATTAAATTAGCTGCTAGCAAAATTTCAAAAACATGCCGCCGTTTCGTCCTCAACAAATATCGACTTTTTTCTAACTTTATTAACTAAACTATTGTCGCAATCTGTACTCCCGGTTCCTTGAGAAAGATGTCATCATCCAATTTGATAATAAATTAGATAAAGTAAGCCAGTGAGCAATATCCCCATCTCGCTACCATGGACAAGTGTATAATATATTTGCGTACTCCAGTCCACGCATTAAACCAGGAAACTGTCAGTCGTTGACTTTATACGTTCATATCACATCGTTTTCCCAAACATTATTTTTTCTTTTTTATTAGGAATCCACAAAAATAATTCTACAAAATATTTACTGCAAAGCTGTGACAACTTTGGGTCCCATACAGTATTCAGAATAAAACGGAAAACTTTTCTTTCCATCTACCTACTAGATTGTAGAAATCAGTTTTCAGGCATTCGCTCTAAATAAAATACTGGTTTTCGCCATTCACCTGCCTCCGATATCCTAATGATAATAATAGGCTATGTATGTTTGAAGGGAAAGGCATTTCAAGCAGCTGAGATTAGAATGTTAAGAGGGATGTATGGTGTTACACGAATCGATAGAATAAGAAATGATTACATAAGAGGAAGTCTCACGTTGACATCAGTAACTGAATTTTTTTGTGGAAATCGGTTGTCATGGTATGGGCACGTGATACGGACAAATGAGGAAAATGCCGTAAGGAAAGTTTTGAGTATGAATGTCGATGGCTATAAGGGTAGGGGGAGAAATAAGAAAAATATTTTGTGTTTATGATTTTGACGACTAATAGAAAAGACAGAAATAAGAAAAAGACTTGTTGCGAAGACCCCAAATACATTGAGATAAGGGCAGTTTCGTGTGGATCCGGACGTAAAGAATACGACTAAGGGACTTATTAGAGCATAGGCAGCAGCGCACTCTTTGCATTTTATCACCATACTGCGATCGCCAATCCGCCTGCCAAACGTGGCGATTATGGCTAACTCCCCTCCCCCAAATTTGGGGAGGCCAATGTCCAGCTGTGGACGTCATTCAGCTGAAATGATGATGATAATGAAGGGCAGGAAAATTATGATAAATTGAAGATGATGCTGTTTGTTACAGATGCACGGAGGACGGCACGTGGTTCACGCACCCGAACACGAACCTGCCCTGGACCAATTACACCACCTGCGTAGACATGGAGGACCTACAGGTAAGTACTAAGAAAAGTTTCTTTTTTTATACGGGTCAAATTAAATTAATTTAGGTAACGAAATTACGTACGTGTCAGGTATCACTAATAATGATAAAATGTAGCTGAACATGATAAAAAGGATTGGGTTTATTTTTTGGGTCAACGACCGCTGATTTTGTAGTTAAGTTAGAATAAAACAATTGTTACAATTTTATTTTGTTTTATTATGTCTATCATCACGTCTGCAGAGTTTGGCTAGCTAAGTTTTGTATATAAAAATAATTACAATTGGGAAAAAGTACATGGTCAAATTAAATTATCTGGCAGTACTTCAACCACCTGGGTATCAATATCGAAAAGTAATGGAACAAAATAGCACAAAATTTTAAAAAATGTTAACTTTTTTTGATGGGTGAAGGTCAATGCCCGTAAGCGATCAGCTGTTTTTGTAATTTTTCGTGGAACATAGATATATTGAAAGAATTTCCAAGAACCAAAGCCTAACTGCAGCCATATCATGTTTAAAGTTACGAACAAGTCGGAATGATGAAAAAAAATTGAGTATTTATTTTAGTTCTATTAGTTTTTGATAACCCAACACGTGGATAAAGAATTACGAGCTACTCAATTAACTTCTCATACTGAATTAAAATAACTTAATAACTTGACAAACTCACATATGCCGTCGGAAAAATCCTCCGCATCGCTGTCAACGTGTAATGTTTCCACGTTGTATGGCAATACTTAGCCTCTGGCTAAGGTAAAAGCCCTTATGTCAAAGTGTCAAACAGGCGTTTAACCTTTAACAGAATTCGTAGGTTTGATAAACCATTATTTTGGGTGCAATGCCCCTACCAGTACAATAAAACCTACAAACGGACTAGGGCCATCATACCAACCACGGAATAAAGAAAACTAGAGGAAGTGCCCCTCAGATATCGCGCGCGTGTCAACATTAAGCGCAGATGCGCAGCATTTAGCTTATTAGCCGTCTGATACTTGTCGCGATTGGTTGTCGCAGAAATACGCGAAATATTACAAATTATGCCTTGTTGTGCGGTTTTGACCTGCAAAAACGAAAGCAGAAGCAGCTTGTGGAGGTGTATCCTATCATCAGTAACTACTAAACTTTGTTAATTTATAATATAATTGATTTTAATTGCAATACCACATGTTATGACTTCAATGCAAACTATAAACAACCTTATTTTCATTGACACAAAGTCTTAATGCACTTAGTCGTCATCTGGAAAATCATAACCAAAATTCTAGTAACTTCGACGCTACTCGATTAGGGATGGGACACATCCGTAATGTAGGTCGGTATCGGTAATTTTGTCTGATTTTAGTAAGGATTCAATAGCTCACATAGCTGGTTATATAATAAGACAGTTGATTAAAAAAATTAAGTGTGATATTTGCGTTAGTGCTTTAGTAACAGAAAAAAAAAACAATCATTACATAGATTTATTATAGCTAAAGATAGAGGGGGATTATTATACCCATCAGAATCTGTGATTAAGATATGTCAGATGTCCGAAATATTTTTAAAAGACGGTTACATATTTAATAAAGATTATATCATGGCTAAAATAATGCGCCAGTTCATTGGGTCATCGATATTCCAAAACATAAGCTATCATCAATTAGGGGAATTTCTTACGTCTAATCATATTACTGACTTAATGAAAGCTATCACAGCAAAATAAATTAATATACGATTTCATCACCTATTAAAATTAAACATAAAATTATAAAAACGGCAAGTAATTAAATAAATATGTGTTATTTCAAGGTTAGTAAATATTTTTAGTACTATCTGTTATCGTTTCATTTATCGTTAGCTTCTATCAGCGGTTTCGCCCGCGTACCTGATTTTATGAAAATAACATTACCCCCCTACATACAAACATACAAATACCTCTTTAACATTGATATTTTAACGATAATCAACCTTTTCCGTTATTAAGCATTTGTATGATGTTAACAAATTATTACATTGCTCACTCGAATAAATTACGTAACTTCAATATTAAAATATCGATATATTTCCTCATCTCTTACTTTTGTTTTGCTACTCACCAACAGAGATTACAAGTGCATGTGAATATGACATCTATTTCAAAGGAGCTAGCGTTCTGAATCGAATGAATTGGTTACAGCGCCATCTAGCATTGAGTTGCTGAACTCGTTGTAAATTTGTCTTTCTAAAGTTTCTAAACGAAAAACGTCTTTATTGTGTGTGTCATGTCAAATAATAACAACTTTCATGCCTTGTAATACGACTTAATTTTTGAAAGCAATACGAAGATGATTTGTAAAACTTGCGTGTGTAATTTGTAGCCAATCATATCACTGTTTTTTATGTGTGTAATGGACAATTTGCTATGCAAATGTGTGAGTTTGGCGACACTGGTTCCCGTGCTTAACCAGTGTAAGGGCACTTCTCTGTATTCTTTGTTCTGTGATACCAACAACCTGTGGCGCCGCGTCCTAACCGAAAGCGACTGTCACGCGAGTACGCGATCGTCGAACGATTTTATAAGTATTTTACACTAGCTTCTGCCCGCGACTTCGTCCACGTCAAATATTTGCTCCCCAGACCCTTCCCGTCGCATCGAATCGACTGCCAGTTTTCGTCCATTCTACGTTGCTGTTTCGCTCCTTTTGATTGTAGCGTGATGTTATATAGCCTATAGCCTTTCTCAATAAATAGGCTACCCAGCACAAAAAGAATTTTTCAATTCGGTTCCTGAGATTCCCGCGTTCAACCAAACAAACTCTTCAGCTGTATAATATTAGTTATTTTACATACTCACGTGAGGCGCGACCAATCAAATCAAGTAGACATACACACAGACGTAACAAAATCGCGGCTGGATATTTTCTCGCATTGAATTTTCGATTCCCAGTTTTAATCCGAGCGTTTAGAATCCAACAGAGTGCAGCGCGAGTGAGTCTCAGCACGTCGAAAAAACAGTGTTCGATTTTCAACTCTAGGTGCTAAACTCAAGATCCAGTGCCCAAACAACCTCGCCAAGATTTTATTACGTACGTGAACACGTGGGCGTATGTATGTACGTCATTATTCAGGTGCACGATCGTGTATGAGCAACTGTCCCTTTCGTTCGGTTAGGACGCAGATTAGGAACAAGCTGTGTGACAGCTTGAGGACAGTCCCTGAGGAAACGGACCTCAGTTTAAGGCGACGTTGAACAGACAGAAGGATAGCTATAGTAGATTTGAGGCTGACATGAATAGCTTAATATTTCAAAAACACTTTTTCTACACATATTTCTGCCATGCTTCATGCATCATCATCATTTCAGCCGTAAGACGTCCACTGCTGGACTTAGGCCTCCCTCAATTTGGGGGGCTTTGCCATAATCACTACGCTTGGCAGGCGGGTTGACGATCGCAGTATGATGGTAAAATGCATAGAGAACGCTGCTGCCCATTCTCTAGTAAGTCCCTTAGTTGCCTTTTACGACACACACGGGAAGAAATGGGGTGGTGTTATTCTTTACGTCCGGCACCACACGGTACAATGCTATGCTTCAATTGTATTAATTATCCCAGAATATTGAAATCCACTAGACGGAAAACATCGTTAGGAAACTATCATGTCTTAGAAACAAAAATTCGAAGACATGTGACAGGTACCACCAACTAGGTTCACGTGGTCGATAATGAACAACTATCTCTAACGAAAAGGAGACCTATGTCCTAACACTGGGAAGGCTATACGCTGATTATCGTAATCCACTTATAAAAGCAAGTGGAAACCTTCACATTTATTCCGCCATCTTTTAATTGGCTGAGCCTGTATATTTACACTATTTGTTTTTGTACTCATCAATCACTTTCAGGGAAGGAAAGCAAGCAGGAAGATGTCTCGTGCTTAATTCTCGTCTGACAGTATAATCAAACAGCCTTTTCGTCTCAGCTGAAAGCAGCTTTACGTTTATCCCTCACCTACTTAGAAAATATAATTTTAACCCGTATTTTATGTTGCCAAAAAATCCTGTTACGACCTTTGTCAAGGCGAAAGCGCGAGGAGCCCAAAAAATCCAAATTTTGATGCGTTTTTTTTTTTTAGGGAATTGCTTTAATGAATTTATTAACTAGTTACCGTCAGCGGCTGCATCCACATGGATATGGACAATTATTCCACGGAAACGTGTTACCAAGACACATTTGCCATCTGCCCGTGAAAGTCCCGTCAAAATCGGTCCAACCAATTCTGAGATAAGCCAGAACAAGCAGGCGGACAATAATTTTACAAATCGTTTTTTGTTATGTACTGTATAACAGAAAACAATGAATTTATTTAGTAAAAAGCTGTTATTTAATATTACAAACAGAACATTTCAATTTTATTAATTTGCACAGATTATAATTCTATAAATTGATATTTGTTCCCGATGCGAATCATGCTTTGACTCTCTTTGACTCTCATGCTATGACTCGAAGGGCGGGCGTTTTGGGGGGACTGTCTTATGTAACTTTGACGTTCAAAAAGTGCTGACTCTCAGCCTAGTTTGAATAAATGACTTTTGATTTTGACTAACAAACAACTTGACGCAAATCAAGCAATGATCACAAAAAAACGTTAGAAAATTGAATTTTAAAGAGTGGTTGTCTGAAATCTCGACAATGCTGACCTAGCTTTTGGGTTGGCAACTCTTTGATTTTTACACGCTTTATATTAGCTTCACTTGTATGTTTGTTTGTAACCGACTCCTTATAGCGCGATTTTGACCCACTTTAAACGACCACATTTCATTTTAACTTTTCACACCTGTCAAGGACCGATGACAATGCAATAATTTCATAAATTTGTGCCATTATCCTTGCCAGGGTTACCAGGACAGCAAAAAATCTGTCTTCGAAAACTACGCTGTCATACGTCACAAACTAATATGTGCCATTATCTTTGCTAGGGTTACCAGGACAGCAAAAAAACTGTCTTCGAAATCTACGCTGACATACGTCACAAACTACGCTGACATACGTCTCAAAATTCGAAACACCGTAAAAAATAGAAAATAAATAATAGTTTAAAAAAACTAAAATACACGCTTCCATTGAAAACCAAACTAAAAAGTACAAAATAATGGAAAAAAAGCGTGGGGTGCCTGATATCAATTGATTGATACCGATATGATTTATACCGGTTATAAATTTAAAATTTAAAAAACCCCCGACACAAATACCTAAAATCCCTTTAAAAAGTAAAAAATAATAAAAAAACTCAATCTTGAAGTACCTAAGTATGTATTAATAATTCAAAAAAAAAAATACGTCGCGTTGGGGGACCGCTCCAAACCTAACAATTTACTTACAAATAGTCTATTACCTAACTGAAGAAAAATTTATAAAATGACTTCTAAAAATATTGCATTTAGGATACGACCGTCAACGACGTCTGCCCTCGCAGAGCGGTCCCCCAACGCGACGTGTTTTTTTTTTTTTTGAATTATTAATACATACTTAGGTACTTCAAGATTGAGTTTTTTTATTATTTTTTTACTTTTTAAAGGGATTTTAGGTTTTTGTGTCGGGGGTTTTTTAAATTTTAAATTTATTTTTTTTATTTTATACTTTTTATAGGTATACTTATTATAATGTAGATTTTGTTAAGTTGTAAATACATAGAACTTCGCCGTGGCCAACAGGAAGATGGGAAGCTTCCAAAAAACAATATCAATTCAATTTGATGATGCCACTATCGGCCGGAGTTGTGTTAACGAGAATGGATGGATTCTGATCTTAGAGGTCTTAGAGGATATGGAAATATTGAAAGAACAATGTTTCCTATCATTTTATGTTGGGCGATTACGGCATATAAGTTGCAAGGCAGGACAGTTGAAAAAGCTGTGGTTTACTTAGGTAAAAGTACTTTCGCAAAAAGCCAAGCCTATGTAGCCTTAAGTAGAGTATTTTTACTCTGTTTCAGGCTACATAGGCTTTTCCTTTTCCTTGGATGGTGTAGCAGTTTGTGAGGTCGACCAAAGAAAACTATTTAATAACCCACATGACAAATCATCTTTAGCAGAATTGCAAAGACTGAGATGTAGTCATTGATACTCTCACGTGACAATCGGATTTCCATGTCCCAATTTTCCCACCACCAATTTTCTCATCAAGCGAAGCTAGAACATTCTCGATTAAGTCATCAATATTCTCTTTCAGTGCGCTTTCATTTGAGACCCCACTCGAGTATATTTGTAGACATTCGGTTATTCTTCCCCACTTTCACCCCCCACAACTTTTAAACGGCTCAACCGATTTTCATCAAACATATTTAAGAACACTCGCACATAAGTCACCTTTAATACAAAAAAATAATAATTGAAATCGCTTCATCCGTTCGGGAGCTATGATGCCACAGACAGACAGACACACAGACAGACCGACACACAGACAGACAGACAGACAGACAGACAGACACGTCAAACTTATAACACCCCTCTTTTTCCGTCGGGGGTTAAAAAGGTGCAAGGTAGGTAGAAATAAATGTTGTGCAATGCCATCGCCCGCCCGCGTCATTACTCGCTTACATTTAGCGTTCTTTCCGTCTTTTTTTTTCTCATTCTGCCTGGTTCCTATGGGTCCTAGCGTTAAATTAAATATAACCTTCCTCAAGAATTAAGAAATACAAACAAACTTACAAACTTTATAATTAGTGTAGATAAGAAAAATGTTATTCTAACCTTAACTTTATTAAGCTCACACAACCCGATTACAGCCACATATTGGTTATTACCGGTTTCTGTGAGCAGCTGTCTTAAGAATCAGCCTATCAAATGCTTGCTAACAAAAAATCATATCCGTCTGGTAGTTCTAGAGATTGCATCCTACAAACAAACTCACAAACTTTTTGATTTTATTAGTGTAGATAAGAAAAACGTGATTCTATACTTAACTTAATTAAGGTCAAATAACCCGATAATAACCGGTACCGGTTATTCACGGTTGATGTGAGATTTAAGGGTCTGTGAGTGATTTCATCCAGAATTAGGCTATCAACTGCTAAACGACTTTTCAAATCCGTCTGATAGTTCTAGAGTTTATTTCCTACAAACAAACTCACAAATTTTTAAATTAGTGTAGATAAGAAAATCGTGATTCTATGCTTAACTTTATTAAGCTCACATAACCCTGTAATAGCCGGATACTGGTTGTTACCGGGTAAGCTTAATAAAGACCAAGAAAAAATGTAGGTCAGCTTAGACTTAATTACAATAATCGCACGTACGCACGGCCACAGGTCAACCTATAAATTTCCAGTATAAGCTGACTTCACCCTGTACGAAAAGCCTATACAATGCGAGGTCAGTTAAAACTGGAAATGTATAGCTTGATGTGTAGCCGCGTATACAAGAACAAAGAAGTCGGATTATACGTAGTTTTTCTACCTGAAAGTTTCTTGTATAAGTCGTTCTGTTTATTATCACTACGTTCTTTTTGTTATTGTATTTATATGTATAGTTAGATATTTGATTTAGTACTAAGTGTAACTAAACAGTTGATTGAGTTAATATAATTGTATATATAATTGGCGGCCCAGTGACCGTAGTACCAAATTTTAATTTCGTGAGTTCGAACCCAGGCGACTTTGTGTTCGATTGCAGAGTTCCGGCTACCATAGGCGCGTGCTTGCGGGCGGCAAACAATGGGTGGCTCGCCGCCCGGTCAGGACCAAGTCGGGTCGGCTGCGCGTTATGTTCCACGCGCGCCTCAAAGAGATGTCAGCAAAAACTGAAGGGGTCCGCTGGGACCGATGCCTGCCAGGGTCACGGAATTGTTAGAAAGAGTTACCGTTGACCTGGCATAGGCAACTGACGGAACACGGGTGGATTTTAGTCAGTAAAACTCTGACACCCTCTTCCGCTCCACCCAGAGGGGGAGACATCATTTAATGATTTCCCACCCACAGAAAAAAAAGGTACTTTTTGTACTTAATTTCATCATCTTTGCACTAAAACCGGTGAAGGAAAATCCATCGTGAGGAACCCGGACAGATGTATTCGAACCATCTGACATCCAAAAACACGTACTGCCCTCGTGGTGGATTTCGGCACGCAGGGAGCGTGTTCATAGAGAGGAAGACTGTGTCCCAGAAGTGGGAACATTATGTTGTGAATGTTTTATGTTTGATGATTGTTTATGAACGATAAAAACATATTTTCATTTCTCCGAAGACTATACTTTTAACAGAAACTCCCTTTTACCCAATGGAATCATAAACATTCAAAGTAATTAAAAAAACAATGTAAGCAGTCCTTCTTACCCATAAAAATACTTTATTTTGTTTATAAGGAAATAATGTCTCTTGACTCTTTTATCTATTCAGACGCATGCTTGACTGCTTAATATCTTCTATATATAAAAGCAAAAGGTCACACATTCAGTCACTCACTGATTAATCACGATATCTCAAAAACTACTGGACCTACAAAGATGAAATTTGGTGCAGTGGTATATTATGAGTAGGAGTCAGCTAAAAAAGGATTTTAGGAAACTCCCCCCGTAAAGGGGTGAAATAAGGGGTGGAAGTTTGTATAAAAGTCCGACAGTTTTGTAGCTAGGTTCTTCAAACTTTGTGTGCAGGCTGGCAACAAAAAAAAAATTGAAAAACGGGATGAAGTTGTGTGTGAAGGTAACATTATTAAATTTATTATTTAGGCATATAGTTGGAAACTAACGCAACAAATTTCCGACACAGCTAGTAATAATAATATAATAAAATTGGAATTCCTCTAAATTGGTAACGCGGGAATTCTTATTTAATTCGCTTCATAATATATGACATCTGCGAGTAATCGCCTTGCTATAAAGCCGTCCTTTATTACTGAAGCCCACTCGAGTTTTTCATTTTTTATTTTGCTGAAACAACCATTTTATATTCACTTTCTGCAGTATTTACAAAAACCAATAAAAAACCCTACTTTATTATTCAGCAACTAAGTCTCATTGCTAAGATACCGAATTTATATTGCTCTTATATTTGGGTGCCACGTGAATAGCCTTGGATGCAGGTTAGATAAAAAATCAATCAACCCCTCGGTGCCACGGAAATCACGTTAAGTCGTTACAAATCTTCAGAAACCCGAAAGTCTGACAACAAGTCTTACCAAGGAGCATCTTATTTCCTAATAACTGTGTTGTGGAATTTAGATAAGTAGTCGCTCCAATTAAAATATTGGTACTCAGCTGCATCCGGTTAGACTGGAAGCTAACCCAAACCTTGGGAAAAGATTAGATGGATGATGATGCTAATATTTTGGAGAACCGATTACAGCTGAAATCAATGTCGTAATCAAAATTCCAACCTAATTTCACTTAAGTAACGTTCACGAAACTCGTAACTCTTCTATATGAAAAACAATGGCAAGAAGATTATATGAAACAGGTGAATTAAACAAACGTGCTCGTTTCAATTTTTTAAGTTCAAAAATTAATATTTTCAATGAGTATCGTACACGTTTCAATTAAGTCTGTTCAGAATGTACAGTCACCAAAAGATATTAGTAACCACGAGCGTCGGATATAGTTGAAGGTTAGTAAGAGACGGATAGGTGTTTTTAAATGAAATTTTGTATTGATAAATAGTAATGCTGCATAGTATTTAGATAAGTGTTTTTGTACAACCGAAGGTAATAAAAATCTTTATTTTTTATTTTTATGAACTGCTTGGTCTCTACAATTCAATAAATCTTATTCGAAAATATCCATCGGTTTCTTATTAAACGTCAACTCAAATCTAATCAAAATATTTTAATTTCACATAAACGTACATGGGCACTTATGAAACGTCAGAAGCCCTGGCTTCTCTTAGAGATCAACAAATTAGAACCGCCAATCCAATTTGTTGATCCCTATGCAGAAGAGCCGGCAAGAAATTCCATTATTACTCTTTTAAAAATAATTTGCTTTTTTAATGGTTTCAAATTACAGTGTTAATAGGTATGGCAAGACAGTGCAGGCCTGACAACAAGTACAAGGTACTTACTAAAATAGAAAAATGTGTACAATTCACAAAATATAAAAGAATCTACATAAATAATAGTATAATAAAATATTTAAACCACATGCCATTATTGCCAGGACAACCAATAATAAAGAGTTCAAATTAGAATTGTATGCATATAATGTCAAGTAATGAATAGATTATGTCAAAGAAGAATGTAAAAAAAATAAGCATCGATATTTGTAAGTTGTTCTTAGACATTTACATGGGTATCTCGTTGATGAGTTACTAGCGATGTGCAGAAGGAATTAATGCCAAACTTCCTTGTCTTGAACGAACTATATCCGACGACCCTGATTACTTACCTGTTTTGGTGACCATACCTATATGAAAGCACCAGTAAACGAGAACAAACACGATGAGTTTGTATGTTTGTTTAAAAATATTGTGTGTACACATTCTGACATTTGTGCGGTGTATCGGTTGCGTGTGACGAGTGAGGAGCGTCGTCGTGTGGCTGCTGCGTGGCCAGCTCGCCATCCATCATAGCGGTGGCGCGCTGTTTACTGGTGCCGACACCCCGTATACACGCCACCATGATTCATGCGTGCAATGTCTCAGCTTGCTCAGTTATTTTTATAATATGATGTACGCTTTGAAACGTTAATGGTAAAGATGATATTTAACACCAGATTTGCTGGTTTATAAGTCTGGAATGGTATGCTGAATTCGTGGATGCAGTTTGCGCGCTGGATAAAAACTTATCCTGTATATAAGGATGTATGATTAAATTACTTCAGTTACTAACATAGAATAAGTATACAACAATTGAGTCATGGTTATTTAAAATAAAATTTGAATATATAATTGCGAGTACTTTCTTCATGTGTTAGTTTTAGCTAGAATGTTCATTTTTGCATTTAATTTGCACTTGAAAAGAAAACTTATAACAGATTTAGTAAATAAAGCGTACTATATAACATTAACTAGCTTGTAGACGAAAGATTTTTATTAACCTAGTAGCTTATTTGATTTGTTTTTTTTTTTTGTATTTTTTCATTTATAATGACTAAGTTGAATTATTTTTGTATATTTGTTTTGTTTTTCGTTGTTTTCATGATTATTTTATAAAAGTGTCATTAAATTATTTTAGTTTTTAATGTTCTGTTTAATTGTTTTTTGTTAATATAAATTTACAGCATTTCTTTTTTCTTAAAAGTTAACTATATTTTTACAAAAATCTTACAAAAACATTTAAAAAATGGTGACCCATCGGCATCGGGAACAGGGTGCAAGCTGCCGGTGCTCAGGGCTCTAGAGAGAGGAACCTCCTGACTATGCGTGCCGTGTCCAGGAGTGCTGCCTTCTGAATCAAGCCCTTGACCCAGCCGCGCAATGAGAGCCTCATGAGGTGTTGGTCGAAGCTCTTCGCTATTAGGCCATTTACTGTTACGATTATCGGTACGATTATTGCAGTGTCCACATCCCTCATGTCGACAACTTCGTGTGCTAAGTCAAGATACTTGTTTTGTTTTTTATCATATTGCAATATATTTGTTATTCTTTAATTACTTGTTTTTTTTTTTTAAGAGAATGATTTATTTAATTGTTTGTCTCGACATTAGCACGTCACATCATGAGGCAAACATGTCTGTTCCCTACAATATTGTTACGATCTTGCATACGTTCATTATTAAGCAAACAAATATTATCTTATTTTATTACACTCATCCTCTTTATGTACCGTTGTTCCCCCGAAGGGTAGGATGTACTATAGTAGCAGTACTACTGCAGTATTCAACCAGAATAATAAAAAAGACCCTTTCCTTCTTTTTATATGTACTCGTACAGTGATGTTTCTCGCACTTGCCCATGGACTACTAGTTACTCTAGTATCCTCTCACACGTGTCCTCCTTGTATAATGAAATAGAGAGACGCCACGTTTTTCAAAATAAACACAGCAATTTAGGCGTGCTTCCTAAAATCGTACTATCCTACTAATATTATAAATGTGAAAGTTTAAGGGCGTATGGAAGTTTCTTACTCTTTCACACAAAATTTACTGAAAGAATATGTTTGAAATCTTTACACATAGATAGTTTATGACCTGGACTAACACATAAGGTACTTTTATTTCCGTTCCAGAACTTGTACCTCAATATAGTTTATTGCTAAAGCTACCGATTCCTAGGATAAAAAAATTAAATTAAAAATTTAAAAAACCCCCGACACAAAAACCTAAAATCCCTTTAAAAAGTAAAAAATAATAAAAAAACTCAATCTTGAAGTACCTAAGTATGTATGAATAATTAAAAAAAAAATTACGTCGAGTTGGGGGACCGCTCCAAACCTAACAATTTACTTACAAATAGTCTATTACCTAACTGAAGAAAACTTTTATAAAATTACTTCTAAATATTGCATTTAGGATACCCTCGCAGAGCGGTCCCCCAACGCGACGTATTTTTTTTTGAATTATTAATACATAGTTAGGTACTTTAAGATTGAGTTTTTTTATTATTTTTTACTTTTTAAAGGGATTTTAGGTTTTTGTGTCGGGGGTTTTTTAAATTTTTAATTTAATTTTTTATTTTATACTTTTTATAGGTATACTTATTATAATGTAGATTTTGTTAAGTTGTAAATACATAGAACTTCGCCGTGGCCAACAGGAAGATGGGAAGCTTCCAAAAACAATATCAATTCAATTTGATGATGCCACTATCGGCCGGAGTTGTGTTGACGAGAATGGATGGATTCTGATAAGGCCACAAAATGTAACTTTTCAAGGTCTTAGAGGATATGGAAATATTGAAAGAACAATGTTTCCTATCATTTTATGTTGGGCGATTACGGCATATAAGTTGCAAGGCACGACAGTTGAAAAAGCTGTGGTTTACTTAGGTAAAAGTACTTTCGCAAAAGGCCAAGCCTATGAAGCCTTAAGTAGAGTATTTTTACTCTGCTTCAGGCTACATAGGCTTGGCCTTTTCCTTGGATGGTGTAGCAGTTTGTGAGCTCGACCAAAGAAAACTATTTGATAACCCACATGACAAATCATCTTTAGCAGAATTTCAAAGACTGAGATGTAGTCATTGATACTCTCACGTGACAATCGGATTTCCATGTCCCAATTTTCCCACCACCAATTTTCTCATCAAGCGAAGCTTGAACATTCTCGATTAAGTCATCAATATTCTCTTTCAGTGCGCTTTCATTTGAGACCCCACTCGAGTATATTTGTAGACATTCGGTTATTCTTCCCCACTTTCACCCCCCACAACTTTTAAACGGCTCAACCGATTTTCATCAAACATGTCTAAGAACACTCGCACATAAGTCACCTTTAATACAAAAAAACAATAATTGAAATCGCTTCATCCGTTCGGGAGCTATGATGCCACAGACAGACAGACACACAGACAGACCGACACACAGACAGACCGACACACAGACAGACAGACACGTCAAACTTATAACACCCCTCTTTTTCCGTCGGGGGTTAAAAATTATAACAACTATCAAGAAAATCTGTCATTTTCACCACAATTTGACATAATAGTGTCAAAAATGCTCCGTATTTCATCATCATCATAATAGGGCCTCCTTCAATAGGGGGTTTGTGCCAATTTCGCCAAGCTTGGCAGGCGGGTTGGCGATCGCAGTATTGTGGTAAAATGCACAGATAACGCTGCTGCCCATTCTGTAGTAAGTCGCCTCTTACGACACCCACGGGAAGTACAGAGATGGTGCTATGTCTTACGTCAATAACCACACGGAACGTATCGCTCAGTATTTAGACAGCCGCTATTGTGTGACCGGTCACCGCTTCTTTGGGAAAGTAAATCTTAACCAAGTTATTGGAACGAAGTTCCTTATCGCGCGTTGTGAAAGGGGGCTAGACGGAAAAAATTCTCACGAAAAATTATAACGACACTTTTTAACCGACTTCAAAAAAAGGACGAGGTTTCTCAATTCGACCGTATTTTTTTTTTGTTTGTATTTGTTTGTATGTTGTTGTTTTTTTTTTGTTGTGAGTAGAGAGAGAGAGAGAGGGAGAGAGGGAGATAGGCAGAAAGAGAGATAGGGACAGAGAGAGGGAGAGAGAGAGAGAATATTTTTGTTGAGTGTATACAGGTTTTTTGTACATAATAAGTAATAAAAAAAATATAACAATTATGAATCCTGGAAAGGAACTTCGTTCCATCCGGGTGTCCCTTGACACCTCTAAAGTTTTTTTTTTTTGTTTCAGTTCCGGACCATGGTGAACAACATATACGTGGCTGGATACTCTTTGTCGGTGCTTACCCTACTGGTGTCGGTCTTCATTTTCCTCTATTTTCGGTAAGTAGCTTCCCGGATGTACATCCGGAATTACGTATGGAAATACATGTACCACTCGTATTATTGCAATCCAATATGTTTTATTTTATCTACCAATCATCACAGTTCATTGATATTTCTAATATCATCGGTGAACATATCGAGTGTATCTGTTACGTAAATAAACTTTTTCCTCTCTGTTTATAACAAGCTGTTTGGCCGAAATATTTTGAATCAAACATGTTATTGATATCTTGGCTGTGTGAAGTGCAACGTATGATGCGTCCATGTTAGGTGAGACAAATACAAACGTAACAAGCACACAAGCCCGTAAATGTGCACACGGATAATAGAGAGGTAATTTTAAACGTGGCCATGAACTGAATTTTTAATTTTAATGTTAAATGGACCACCTAATACGAAGCGTAAAATTAATGCGTATTAGCCGACTCGCACAAATAACTCATCCAAATCGAGCAAATCGACACTTTTAAACAATTTAATATTTTCTATAGGTGACTCGCACGAAGGTATTTGTGGACGAATCGACAAATCTACAAATTTGTAATAGGCAATTAGCACATTTTTATTTTATGTAGTACTGCTAAGGTACTTTTCCCTTATATTTTCCTTGTTCCTTGTTTTCCAAGTTAAAGAAACGTTTTATTCAAAACAAGCCAAATGCCGTATTTCTGGAATTGTCGATTCGCCTACATATAACTTGTCTTCGTGCGATTCGCTTACACATGATAATATATAATTTGAAAATGACGATTCGCCCGATTCAGCGACTGAATTCGTGCAATTCGACTAATAAACCAAAAATAATTATAATTACGACACAATCGTAACTGACATGTTCTTATAGTATAGTAACGTTACAGAGAGGAAGCTATAAGTATTCATATGTATAACCTTGATCAATCCCGTTAAGACGATTTTGCCAAATTGCCTACAGAAGGAAGACATGAAACAGCGAGAAACAACATAACAAATCGCAAATAACGCGATGTATATCAAAGCTAAGCCATAAACGGGCCAAGCACGGAATAAAGCGGCTGTGTTATGCATATATATTAAGAATAAAGAGTATATAAAACTTGTGAGAGCCATACTCCCGAGCCTTCGAGTAATCTTCCATGCAAATATCTCGAAGTTAGAAACTGTTGTGAAGAGTACTTACTGTTTCATTTTCATTTACCAAAAGTGTAAACAAATGGTGAAGCTTGAAAAGTCATTTATTAAACATTGACTTAAAAAACTTTCACTGTCATACCATAAAATCGTGTTTATGAATTGTTTTAGTTAAAACGAGACATTAGGCTGACTAAAGGCAAAAGTAATCAATCAAATTGTTTACATATCGGCACTGTGACGTGTGACAGCACTTTTGTGACTAGTGACGGGCACTATATATATCCAAAATACTGTTTTTCCATTATCGATCGGTAGAAAAATTGATTGTGACGAATGTGTTTAGTCCATTATTTAAGTTTTCTACCTTTTTGTGAGTTTGTTCAAAACGTGCATACTTTGTGCAATTTTAATTTTGCCATTTTATGCTTCCATAAAAAACTGACAGTAATTTTGTGTCATGTTTTTTATAATAACGCACTATCTATCTAAAGTGTTATGGTTGCATAAATTATTAAAGGACAGTTTTATAACAGTTTCGTACAGATAACCTTAATATTGGAAATAAAGGGGAAATCAATAAATATGAGAATTTTTCAATGTTTACTAAACTCAATATTTAATTCAAACAAAGCAACGCAATGCTCACGGGGTTATTGTTGCAACTATGGACAGTTGTTCTTTTTTTGACATTTGTGACAATTTGAGTATAAACTTAAAAATAGACAATAATTGTTTGTAGGTAATAGACAGAACGTAGAGGAAGCCGTCCTTTACCTAATCTTTAAAAGACTAGTTCTCAAGAAATGAAACAAGACATGTGAAGATAAATAATAATAGGTATTTTGTATAACACAAATTCAAACATCCAGTCACTCTAACGTCACGAACAACAGCAGTTTAAAATCAAACGCTTGTGAAGTCTCCATGCATTATACATTTGATGGGCACCATTCTGGAAATGTTACAGTTTAAGTAAATGTCGAAATTAATCTTAACAAATGCAAAGAAAAGGTTAACAGTTTAATCTTTTCTTTTCTTTCAAACGGAACGCTCATGACGGATTCTCAATTGCAGCAGGTTTAGAAATACGTCCATCAAATCGCACAAGTAGGTAAAAGTTTCACTGAATAATAAAACGAAGTGAACTTTTACGTTCGGTACTACGTCAGAGCGGCACATCTGCTTTATCAACCCGTACACACGGTTGTCCACTGTACCGATGTAGAATAGAACCGGGAAAAACAATGAACACTATGCAGTAAAACGAACGAAAGAGCAAGAATTTTCAGCTCTACACTCGAAATGGCCACTTCTACAGTTCTCAATGACATCTAAACTTGAATGAGTCGAATTTTCTTAGTCTTTTTTGTCGGTAGCATGGCGCCACTTGTTTTTAAAACATTTTCGGTGGCACTGCAAAACTATTGGGTTGCTAGGTTTCTGTACAAAGAAAAATAAATTGAAGATGGAGAAAAGAAACTCCAAAACGTTCAATTTGTTAAATTATTCACGTCTATTGCTTTTAACACACAATGTGGACGCTAAATTCTTAACTTTTTAATATTGCAAACGACGGACTACCAATTATAGTGTACAGTCACCAAATAACTTGGTAACCAGGGTCGTCAGATTTAGTTGAAGTTTGAGAAGAAACCGATAGATGATTTCAAATGAAATTCAATATCATAAATGAACTATTTCTTTGCTATTATTTAAATTTATTTATATTTTATGTGTCTTAAACTAAACTTCATCTATATCCGACAACCCTGGTTAAGTACCTCTTTTAGTGACCGTATTTTCCTAGTTTTTATATATATTTTTTTGTTATAGGTGCATCCTTTTTAGAGTTTCGAGCCGGCATTGTGAAAATAAAGATCAATAACTTATAACAAAATCTTGAAAAATGGAAAATGTTTTACCCCAGCGTTTTTTTTTTATATTTTGTATGTTTCTGGTCTTTCTGTGCGTCATGTTTGCCGTATTTTCTTTCTTTCTTCGAAAAATCAAAAAATGTAGGACAACATTTTTGGCCACCCATTTCGTAGAACCAAAACCTGTTAATTGGTTATGCAAATACGCGGTTTATCTCCTAACTTTAACAGCCTAATCCTTCAATATTGTTATATTATACAGTTACGTTTACCAAGCTTGCCCAAATTGCGAATCTTATGATTTCATTGCGATTTTGTGTTTTGCTCTGCTCAAGTGTCGGTGTGCGCGGCGACTTACGCCATGTTTTCTTTTCTTAGGGTCCTGCATTGCACGCGCATACGCATTCACATCCATCTCTTCATGTCCATCGTTCTCAACAACGTCCTCTGGATAATCTGGTACCGGGCCGTCGTCAACAGGGTCGACGTCGTTTCACAAAATACGGTAATGATGTCATTTATACACCTTTTAAGCTGGTACTGGACTTATTAACTATATTTGACCGAATATTTGCATCATTTGTACAATACAAATCTCCCGATAAAGTGTTGTGTACCCAAGGAAAATAACGCGACAATTGGTACAAATACGCCAACTGATGTGCCAACGTCAGACTCCTAACACAAATAATGAAATAAAAAGGTCTTCAATAGAAGTTGAAGCATTTCATCCTTCTCTTCGCTTTGATTTCGTCTTATTTTGGATTTGAATAAAAATACGAATGAATTACCTACACAAACAGAATCCCAATTTATATTTTATACTTTGGTTCTTTTTATAAACATTAGCCAAGCAATTTCACTTTTGTTTAACGAACGACAAAATTCCAATTGGATCATGAAAACGTAGCCACGGAACCGATTTTTTAAAACTCTTTTTATATTTAGACTTCGCTATTATTAGAATATGAATTGATTTAGAGAAACTTTATTTTATTCAGGCGTGGTGTCAAGTTCTGCACGTGGTCACCAACTACTTCATGCTCACAAGTTACATCTGGATGTTTTGCGAAGGGTTGCACCTGCACGTAGCTCTTGTCGTGGTACGTATACGACATTCATCGTAGAGATGCCCGATTCTTTGCTTTGAATCGATCTTCTGGATCTACTCGATCTCAAAAGATCGTCTCATAATTTTATAATAATAATGAAAAACACAATATGTATGACAAAATATTTATTTTAAGTTAATCTAATTAATAGATCTATGACAAAGTTCGCCGCGGACGCCGTCATGATGACATATAACTGTAATAGGCGATTAAGACAGTGAATCGTATCAACTAAAACCTAAACAACGAACCGTAGGAACTACAACTTGTCGGGTATGTTAGCATTCCCTTCCAAACGTCTGTTTTCTCTAGCTGGATATACTTTGACAGCCGTAATAAGCTAGACTAGACTAGGCTAGAAAATTTTCAAAATTAATTATTGGAATGGACGCACTGGGCCCATTTCAATACTTAATTTTGAAAATTTTGAAGCTGGAATCTGTTTTGTGTAAAACATCTTTTATTCTTTTCAAAATTAATAATTTAAAGAAAACAGGCCGTTCGGAAGGGAATGTTAACATATCCGACAATTTGTTGTTCGTACGGTTTAGGTTTTAGTTGATACTTCTTCATACGATCTTCTAGTTGCATACAATTCGATCTGCGAAGATCGTATCCTGTTGAAATTAGTAATCGGTAGATCGTATGGCCATGAATCGATCTTCGGAAAGATCGATTCAGATCGAGCATCCCTAATTCATCGTCATTTCATCCGAAAGATGTCCACTACATAGGCCTCCCCAATTTGGGGTGGTTTGCCAAAATCTTCACGCTTAGAAGGCGGGTTGGTAATCGCAGTATGATGGTAACATGCATAGAAAACGCTGCTGCACATTGTCTAGTAAGTCCCTTAGTCACCTCTTACCACACCCTCGGGAGCAATAAGATGTGCTAATGTTTACGTATACTACGGGAGTAGACTAAATCAATATCTCTCAAGCCAGAATGATGAGCACCATTAATATAAAAATATTTTTCTCTCCCGTGGATTTCATCGTTCAGTAAAAGACCTATATGTACATTCATCAGGCCTTACTCGCTGCGGGTTGGTAGATGTCACAGAGGTAGGTAGATGACAAATAGCTAGATTTCTTCACGAAATTTTCTTTCCCCGTTTTGAGAGCAGTAGTGATAGAATTTAATAAGTACACAGAGTAAAGTGCCTGCCTGAACTCTCGACCTACAACTCGTAAGTCAGAGCTATATAACACTAGGCCACTGCTCTCGCTCGTACTAGTAATTACTAAGTAGTAGATACAAATGACTTCAAGGCAATGACTTGGCTTGATCGACTCCTATTAGTCTTACTGAAATGTCTCACTAAAAACTTTTAGACGCATGGAAATTTCCGTTTAATATCCTGTTCAGTAAACATACTGAGTGATGCAAACAAAATTTCAAAGTTCCTCGGTGAAATAGTCACGTAGTGTGGAACACTCATGGGGCAGCGCAAACACGGGCAATATAAATCCGGTGTGTACATAGGCGGGTCAGATATATTTTATGTGTTGAAGACGTAATTTCTTTAGATTAAGGTATATTAGACGTAGTGCCATATTTTAGGATTATTTCGTTTGTGACTTCCATTCCTAAACTGCCTTGTGATATAAATTGTGCCGTTGATTACGTTTTCTCTTTAGTTGGCTTATTTCGCTGAAAATATATGTATTACGTATAGCTTTTGCTCGCAGCTTCGCGCTGTGTGGTATGATGATAAAAATTAGCCTGTTTCCTTCTTCAGACTTCAGACTATTCATATCAGACAAGGCAGGCAAGCTTTACTGTCACTCTGCTCAGTTCATATCGTACTAACTTTCAAACTATTTGTCCAAATTACTTTGTATAAAAGGCTTTGATAAGAATTGAATAATTACTCTGAAATTCGCATTGTAATTAAATGTATTTATGGCTCACTAAATAGTGAAATGGCTACAATAGCTTCCACATAAAAGGCGGATATAAGCTGTCGTGGATTTTTATTAAGAACTGTTTAAGACAAACAATCCTCTAAGACTGTATCTCTAACGGTTTTAGACAGCGTACGCCATGATAGCTCACCGAGGGCAGACATTTTTCCGACATACTTGATCCTTATCGTTATAAATTATGACCAAATCACAAAATAGTTTTATATATGGTAGCCTATGTATTATTCTGATGAATAACCTACATTACTGTAAATTTTCTTCAAAATCTGTTCAGTAGTTTTTGCGTGAAAAGTAACAAACATCCATCAATCTTCACAAACTGACGTGTTAATGACATAGAACTGTACGCTGTGTGGCTTGATATATACCACTTGGCCTAAAGATAACCCAACCGCTATGTGTATGAGACCTTATAAAATAACTATGTCAGTTGTCCTATACCGTCCCCTAACCTTCAATACACTGGAGGCCAGCAAAATTGTCCTCTCCAACTTATGATCATAATATGTGGAGCATATTTTTGAAATATTTGCACGAAATAATAATAGTTGTCCCTGTAGTTTCGCAAAGGAAGATACGGTAAAAGTTCTGTCTTCATAAGGAATACCTTGCAAAACTGAAAATTTATTCAGATACATGTTTCCTGTTTTCATGTTCATAGTTTAGGACTGATCTGACTGCCTAACTTTTCCCTAATTTCGTAAGATTACCAAAGTTATGTTGTGTGTGTATATATATACCTACCACTTCTACTGTATTTGTTGAGTGTAGACTCATCTAGCCACTTAGTTAAATATATCGTCTACAATAGTGAAGTTATACTATCTAACCAATACTCTGCCAGAGTATAGTAGGTAGGTACCCGGACGCAGCTAAAGCTCAAACCTCGAGCTATAAAAAAATGCCCGTGAATCAGCAAACAGTGATAGATACAACGCTCTAGAAAACCGAACTACATATTTCTTAAACCCATCATTCATCATCATTTCAGCCGTAAGACGTCCACTGCTGGACTTAGGCCTCCCCCAATTTGGGGGGCTTTGCCATAATCGCCACGCTTGGCAGGCGGGTTGGCGATCGCATTATGGTGGTAAAATGCATAGAGAACGCTGCTGCCCATTCTCTAGTAAGTCCCTTAGTCGCCTTTTACGACACCCACGGGAAGAAATGGGTGGTGTTATTCTTTACGTCCGGCACCACACGGTAAACCCGATGAGGTACCCGGTTTCTTAAACCCGATGAGGTATATTTCCCGCCAACTTACAGTATTTTATCTCACGAAGCGACGCGCGCTTTATTTCTGGTATCCAAGTGTATAAGCATGCTGCGAATGTGTGCGCTAAGATGTGTAGCTTCAGCACCTAAAACCGTGCTTAAAACACACAAGCACACACGCTTCCGACCTCGGCATTTTATCGGACGGTACTGAGAGTTCCTGCGCTTACACACATTCACACTGTGTTTGTACACTTGGTAACCACAAGTAAGGCGCGTGAGATCTAATAGGTACTTGTCTTATACTAACTATGCTTCTAAAAATCAAACTATTCGTCATCGCATGTTATAGATAGGTATAAAACTTTTCGCACAGTATGTTTACCATTATTTATAAATGTTATGAATGGTTGATGCTAATGGGTATGCGGCACAGGTGTTCGTGAAGGAAGAGGTGGCCATGCGGTGGTTCGTGCTCCTTGGTTGGGGTGGCTCGCTGGTCATCATTATGATTTACGCAACCACCAGATTCTTCACGCCCGGAGCTACAGAGAGGTTTGTGATTTACGCTAATTTATGAGTATTTTTAACCGACTTCAAAAAAGAAGGAGGTTATCAATTCGACTGTATTTTTTTACACGCTTTATATTAGCTTCACTTGTATGTTTGTATGTATGTTTGTTTGTAACCGACTCCTTATAGCGCGATTTTGACCCACTTTAAACGACCAGATTTCATTCAAACTTTGCACACCTGTCAAGGACCGATGACAATGCAATAATTTCATAAATTTATGCCATTATCCTTACCAGGGTTATCAGGACAGCAAAAAAACTGTCTTCGAAAACTGCGCTGACATACGTCACAAACTACGCTGACATACGTCTCAAAATTCGAAACACCCTAAAAAATAAATAATAGTTTAAAAAAACTAAAAAACACGCTTCCATTAAAAACCAAACTAAAAAGTACAAAATAATGGTTGGTTTTTAATGGAAGCGTGTTTTTTAGTTTTTATTTATGTTTGTTACCTCATAACTTTTGACTGGGTGAACCGATTTTGATGTTTTTTTTTATTTGAAAGCTGGTGCTCCCCGAATGGTCCCATTTTAATTTGGTTCCATTCGGACAATGGGATCCATGTGAAAACCATATAAGTCTTAAATTTACGTTGAGTATTTGCGCGGCAAATGAACGAATAACGCGATTAGATTAGTGCGGGGTATCTACCATAACTAAAAAGTTAAAAATAAAAACTTTTTACAAAAAAATAACTACCGACTTCCTTAAAAAAACAATACAAAGTCAAAAATAACTTTAATTTTGGAAGTCGGTTGCAAAAAAACCTTAAAAACAGATCCTAAGACACCGAATTCCAAAATTAAAATTCTTTTTTGACTTTGTAGTGTTTTTTTGTTTTAAGGAAGTCGGTTGTTATTTTTTTATAAAAAGTTTTTTAGTTTAAGATGCTTAACGCACTGAGTCTAAGTAGTTAGGTATAGTGGTAGGTATTATATTAGGACTTATGCTAGATGAATGCTACGTAGCGTCGCATTAACTTATGTTTCGTAAAGATGCAAAAGTACTGGTACATCTTCTTCGTGGCTGAATTTCCCAGTTTCATAAAAAGGCCCTTTTTTGAAAGAGAGTATGTATTTTTTACGTTTGTTTTGAGGACAAAGGACAGACTGCTTTAAAATGAGAAATGAGCACGTGTCAAGTGCAGTTCAACCATATTTTGTACATTTATTCTGAGGAAATGCGTGTGCCCTTGACCTATTTAATTTTTTTAGAATTGCCTTCCTTCCTGCCACCAAAAAAGATAATATGGTGCAACCAAGTACAGTAAAAAAAAAGAATACAATAAGTAAAGCATTTTGTGTGTACATGTCAGAAACCTATATGTTTATGGATTACCATATGAACCGAACAGACGAATATAAAACGAACAGCCTGTATCAATGAAGCTTGTGTTATGGCGGCTGTAACAGCCGTGGAACTGTTTCGTTCATAAACTGAAAATGGGAAAATGCAATATCCTGCAGTATTAACGACAACTAGCAAAAAAGTGTGGCCACCGAAATCACAAAATATTTAGCAATTGTAACAGCTATGGAAACTTGTTTGAAACTTAATTAACTTAAAATACCTACTGGAGCTGAAGGTTAATATTAAATTTATTCAGACAGTGAACTGGCCTGTGTCCCGGCAGTGGGAACAATATAGACTAATTATGAGATAGTGAACTTCCTTTCCAACTTCTCCCAACGAATGCTTATTTTACTCAAAACAAAACCACTCTAAAATTACTTAATTTATTTAAGTAGGACATTATTCACCTCCTAAGTGCCTCACACCAACTGCTCCGTGGGTCTCGTGGTCGCATGCGATTGGCGAGGTGTTCGATTCCTAGGTCCGTCCCAGTGTTATTGGGGTTTTGAAATAAAAACTTTGGGGTTCGTGGAGTGACACCGCCCGCCGTGCCTTAGAAAACACGAAAAGCCGTTGGTACTGCATCTCATCTCATCCCTATAGTTTCGGATGTTTTGGAGAATGAGGGAAAAAAATGTGTGCACATGTGCTTACGCACACACTTGTGCACTATAACGGCACCTACGTACTTTGCTAATCTCTGTTTAGACTGGCCGAAACTCGGCTGGGAGGAATTTATTATAAGGTCAATTATTTTGACTTTCAGTTGCTAACTTTCAAAAATCAGTACTTCATGTAGGCCAAACACGGCTGGAATGAAACCGTCACAACCATTCAATGTCATCGTTTCCTGCATGTGCATTGTGCACGCAACCGGTCAGGTTGAACTGACGTTCAACTTCGCAGGTTCACCAGCTCTCCGGGTATAATACGGCTTTCGAGTCGTTCAACGCATGCAAAGTTAGTGGATACAGCTCTGAATGAAACATGCCGGATAATCACCGGCTGCCTTAAACCGACCCCGGTGCAAATGCCGTATCCACTGGCTGGAATAGCGCTACCAAAAATTCGTAGAGCGGTGACAAGCTCAAATGAAAGAGCCAAAATGGTTTCTGACACACGACACCCTTTGCACGATAACATCCTCGTGTCACAAAGGCTGAAAAGCCGCAACAGCTTTATGAAGTGTGTCCTCCCACTCACTAGCGAACGATCTATGGAACGACTAAGCCTGTGGCGACATGGTGCTTCCCTACCAAACCCATTCGTACCACCTGCTGAAAATCTCGCATCTGGACACGAGTTGCCTTGGCTTTCCTGGAAGTCTTTAAATAGGCTCCGGACTCAAGTAGGCCGAAGTAAAGAGAACCTGTAAAAGTGGAAATTCATAGATGGCTCCGCCCTGGAGTGCAAATGCGGTGCTGTCCCACAAACAATGCGGCACTTAATATTTTGTCCAGCATGTCCTGCTGTTTGCACGCTACAGGAGTTGACGGATGCTTCTGAAAGTGCTAAGCTCGTAGCCAAATTCTGGGTTGATTATATTTAGATTGCTATCGACACGCTAAGAAGAGAAGATAAGGTTTTAGGAATATCCCGTTGAGTGTAAACTTAATACTACGGCGACTGCGGGGTAATTCTATTACACACTTACGATGTCACTGCCATTCATGTGTTGACAGTTCAGCAACATTCATTACGTGTATTACGTTGTAGAACTGATGCACTTTGAACATATGAAGCAATGGATTCCCAATGCTTCAATTCGTTTTTGATTGTGACTGAAAATGTTTTACGCAATTAAAATGCCGACAACGTTAATTTTACTTACAAGATCTCTGAGAACTCATGGTTATTTCAGGAGTCCGTCATATTTTTTAACTATATCATCATCTGCTTAGACCTTACCAAACGAATGCAGCTGAATACCACTTGGTAAAACTGGTCTTTCAGGCTTCTGGCGATTCGTACCGCCTGTCAAAGATCCAAAAATGGTAGCCGGCACCTGCCGAGACCAACGGCTTAACGAGATTTCCGAGGCAAGGGTATGTCTTGGTATGTAAAGATGGCCACCCATCCACGGCCCTACCGTGGCAAGCGTAGCTAAACCTAATCGATCGAACCGTGCGGCTGTTATTACTTAACCACAAGCTTATCTGAACTACGTACGGAACTAATTCAATTATTTATATTTTAGGTGCTGGATGGACTACAGCGACACATTCTGGATAATCATCGTTCCTGTTGCGCTTTCTTTAATGGCTTCGTTTGGTAAGTATTACATATCCTAAACTATATTTAAAATTTGCCTGTATCCTTCTCCAGGCTTCAGACTATTCATATCAAAAATGGCAAGCAAGGTTTACTGTCACTCTGCTCAGGTCATTACTACTAACTAACTTTCAAACTATTTGCCCAAATCACTTTGTATAAAAGACAAAATTTATTTACATTAAATACCAAAAGCCGATAACATTGCCGATACTGATAAATAATTTAATGTAAATTAATAAATCTTCAACAAGTTCTAGAGAATAACATGTTTTCATAATTTATGAATTATTAACAACTGTGCCCGCGGCTTCTCTGCGTGTATGTCGGAAATTATTCCACGGGAACGTGTTACCGGTAGTTAAAGGTTAATTTTATAGTCCTTATAACATCAGCTATCTGCCAGTGGAAACCGTGTTAAAAACGGTCCAGAAGTTTCGGATATTAGCCGGAACTAACAGACAGATAAAGACAATAAAAAAAAACTTGTCATAAGTACTAACACTTGCATGTCCACTTAGTAAAAAGTTGTTATTTCACATTTATATGTTTTTTTTTCTTTTGTCATTATATAGGTGTGTATTTATTTTTATGTATGAGTTGCCAAAGGCAATAAAACGCAGGCTCATGGACATGTGTATTCTTCCCGTCTTAACCTATGGTGCACAGACTTGGTCTTTGACTAACGTCTAGAAGTCCAAACTTAAGGTCTGCCAAAGAGCATTGGAGCGCAGTATAATAGGCGTTAAATTAACGGAACGGATCCAAAACACAAAACTACGCTCCAAAAAAAAAGATAGCAGACGTGACTCATAATGCTGGCTAACTTAAATGGGTCTGGGCAGGACATGTTCACCGCGTAAACTGCCGGACAAACTGTGGGCCCAAGTAGCACAGAACTGGTGCCCTGAGACAGTGAGGTGCAGTCGTGGCAGACCACGTAGGACTAGCTGGATAGATTCCGTGAAAACTGGAAGGAGGACGCATAGGCTCGCGAAAGATAGAAAGAGTGGAGGAGTGGTACAGTAGAGGGTAGAAAATAATTGTATTAAATTTAAAAATATATAATTTAAAATTTATTAAGAATTATCGTAAGTTGATCGTGAATTGAACTAACTTATCTTAGTTTTCCAATATTTTAATTAGGAAATTAACAAGTTTAAAACAATAATGAACAATTTTTTCATGATATATTACTTTCCTGCTAAGGGCAAGTTTTATTTCGAAAGTGCTACATAATTGCGAATACAAAACAGTCACAAATTGTTCAAATTAGCCGTACAATGTCACCTGCTTCAGTAATTTTACCCTAACTGAAAGGTCAGGTAAGCATTTTCCTGTTTCAACCGTCTTACAACCGAGTTTTTGTGTGTAGATACTTATATCGGGGAAAACCACGAGACCAGTTATTTATTGAATCACATTCCTAACAAATTGAGCAATCCGTTTATCTTTCCTCATTTTATTGGAAATGTCCGATAAATAAATACATTGTTTATCTATAGTAGAGAACGGTATGTCCCGGCCAGCGGTATATTGTGATTGTAGTCTAATTAAAATTCTAATTAATTCGTAAGTACCTCACCGCGTTCGTGCGTGTCGACTGTCGCCATACTGCTAATACTACCTAATACTGTCGTTTCAACCGCTTCCAGATCAGTGGTGGCCTAGTGGTACTGAGCGTTAGGTTCTACGTTCGAACCCAGAAAGGCCATTATTTGGTGTAAATTATTTAATTACCGCTTCTTTCAAAACGGTGAAGGAAACATCGAGCGGAAACTGACATGTTCAAGAACCAAAAAATTCGAAAAAAACATATTTTTTTTTAACCTTTTTGAAAGTAACTGAAATCGATTCAGTGGTCAATTATGAACAACTACTTTCAGAACTTGTATTTTTTAATTGCATCTTGTATAAAATATTTTCACGTTAAAAATGACAAAAGTGCTACAACCTAAGAATCAGATTTGTATTTCCCTTTATTGCTTGAATTCACATAATGTAGGTACACAAGCCTAAATAAAAATGCCTTGGAACAAACTCATTTACTCCTGGAAACATCCCGTAAGCCATTACCTTCCCTTAAAATGGCCCCGTTTTTCTTAATATCAATTAATGTACACCTATTTACGCCGAGAGCCTTGAAATTCAGAGGAGTGTGTATATTGTGTTTAAAGGGACTGTGACCTCTGCGTTTGTTTCGGCCTTTCTTCTTAGCGTAGTCAGTTAAAACTAGATGAGGTGAGTGTTCTCATCTAGTTTTATAAATTTGATTGACGGTAAAACTGTTTGTACAAACCAATTTACATAGGTATATAAAAACTTATATAATTGTCAAGAATCAGGTTCAGCTACCTAATATACCTTTTTTATTTTATTTTTTTATTAGCCTACACTGTCCCACTGCTGAGCAAAGGCCTCCGCCAAATCCCTCCAGTTATCCTTTTCCAGGGCCACCTTGATCCAACCCTTGGAGTACACGTCTAGGTCGCCTCGCCACCTTTTTGGACCGACCTCGGTGGCGCCGTCCATCCTCAGGCACCCACTGTGTGGAGAGTATTGCCCAGCGGTCGCTGTGCATGCCGCTGGTGTAACCCGCCCAATCCCATAATCTAATATACCTTAGATAACTAAATTTAAACATATGAAAGTGAGGTCATATTTACCAGTGCCAAGCATTTTTACATCATATTTTGAAAATGAACTTACAGGAAAAGTTGCAACAAACTGAACGTACTTTTATTTATTTACCCCTGACTCTCACTTAGTGGTGAGAAACAAAAACACCCCAAAATACGAGTGCAGGGGCCATGAATAAAAAAATACAGATTCAAAAATCATGAAATCCTTATTACTATAATAAGATCTCAATCTACAATATTATAAAGACATACTTTATTTATTACACTATTATAAAGGGGTAAATTTTGTGAGTTTGTTTGTACGAAGTAATCTCTGGAACTGTAGTCGGATTTGTTTTTCTTTTGATAGCCCAATCCTTGAGTAAGGTTATAAGGCTATTTAACATCACACTACGATCAGCCGAGCATATTGAAAAAAAGTCGTAAAGAACACTAAGTGTAAACGAAGTAATAGCGCGGGCGGGCGATGAGAAGATGAGATATGACGCGTCGGGTCGGGGGCTAAAATTTCGAGTGCATCCCATCCACCCCGGTCGTCCCGCCCCGTTAACGGGGCTTTCACACGAACGAAGTTGCGGGCAGAAGCTACATAAGTAAATTTTAGTTTTTGAAAGTTTCATTTTTGGTTACCCAGTTACGCAAAAACGGCTGATCGGATTCGTATGTGGCGCACAAATAGTTTCAAAGTCAAAGCATTTATTTCAAATAGGCCCAAAAAAATGCACTTTTATAACCTAGATTAACACATATGATACTCGCGGTAGCACGTTCCCGTGAGATAACGCCTGACTTACACGTCGGTGAAGCCGCTAGTACGATAAAAGCTATTTAGATTATTTTATTTTATAAAACACAATCCCATTTCATGATCAAAACATAATCAACTAATCTCATCCACCTCCCTGCTAACCAATCACACATGTCGGTGACTTATCTGAATTTAATTAACATAATAAAGGCGCAAATTAGTAACAATAAGTGGCATTCTGTAGTTTCTGCGTACCCCCATGGGAAAAAGGCGTGATTTTATGTATGTATGAATGTAAGTAGTAACACAAAGAAATAAGTGAAGTATCGTTACATTCACTTCAAATTCAGTCTGTGGCGTTTAACCAATTCGTTCATTGAAACAATTGAAACTCAGTGAAGGTTTTATTCAGTGTGCGTTCAAGTCTTCACTTCATCTCGTTACCTCCGAAGTAAAAGTCCTTGTTACCTACTTACATAGCTGCTATTCTTGGCTAGACTGTTGACTGCGTAGGCACACAATTCTTATGACTTTCGGCCTTAGAACTGGTTGTTAAAAATGGATTGAGAGAAACCATTAGATACTTAGAAACTGTTTAAAAATAAATATTAGGTTGGGGAAAAAGTCTTTTCGCATTATAGTATGTATGAACTTGTAATAAAATCTCTTTGGCTATACTATTTGTATCTGGCTGGTTTTGGTATCATTGAAAGTTTAAATTTTAAAGAACATAATTCCAAATTCAAATTAGGAAAATGTGTGATTTTCATTTGTTTTTCGTACCGTCAAGATGAGTGAATCTAATGAAGAAATTCGATACATTTTAAAATTTTACTACAAAAAAGGTAAAAATGCAACGCAAGCCGCGAAATAATTTGCGATGTTTATGGACCTAGTGTAGTGTCTGTGAGAGCAGCACAAATTTAGTTTAAGCGTTTTCAATCCGGAAATTTTGATGTCAAAGATGCACGGCGCTCTGGTCGCCCTATTACGGATAAAATGGATGCCATTTTTAAAAAAGTGGAGCAAGATCGGATCCCAGTAGTTACGACGTAGCTGAAGAACTGGAAATTGACCACAAAACAGTTTTGGCGCATTTGACAAAAACTGGGTACACAAAAAAGCTCGACATTTGGGTACCTCACGAGCTCACTGAAAGAAACCTAATGAACCGTGTACTCATTTGTGATTCTTTATTACGACGTAATGAAACCGAACCATTTTTGAAGAAGCTGATAACTGGTGATGAAAAGTGGATCACGTATGACAAGAACGTGCGAAAAAGGTCGTGGTCAAAGGCCGGTCAGGCTTCACAGACTGTGGCGAAACCTGGGTTAACTCGCAACAAGGTGATGCTGTGTGTGTGGTGGGATTGGAAGGGCATTATTCATTATGAGCTGTTACTACCAGGCAGGACCATCGATTCTGAACTCTACTGCGAACAACTGATGAGATTAAAGCAAGAAGTTGAGAGAAAGCGGCCGGAATTAATCAACAGAAGGGGTGTGGTTTTTCATCATGATAACGCTAGACCTCACACATCTTTAGCCACCCAACAAAAATTAAGAGAGTTTGGCTGGGAGGTGTTAATGCATCCGCCGTATAGTCCTGACCTTGCACCTTCAGATTTCTACCTGTTTCGGTCTCTTCAGAATTCTTTAGGCAGTGTCAGGTTAACATCACGAGAGGACTGCCAAAACCACTTGTCGCGGTATTTTGACCAGAAGTCCCAAAATTTCTATAGCAATGGGATCATGTCCCTACCTATAAGATGGCAAAAAGTTATTGAACAAAATGGTACCTACATACTTTAGTTGAATGTAAATAAACTTTATTAAAAAATGTTTTGAATTTTCTTAAAAAATGCGAAGAAACTTTTTCCCCAACCTATTATGTTATTGATTAATATGAAGTGAAAACTATAGAAATGTTATTTTATCGTGTTGAAATATTGATGATACTCATCACGATGTGAAGTTTACACCCAAAATACTGTTTTAAACTCTCACTTAAAGTAACTACAATAGCTGGCCAACATCTGGAGATGTAAACACCAAAAAAAACATTTTGTCATGTACAAATGTTGAATACAAATTCACAATTAAAACTGATATGTACTATAAATAACAATTTATGCCTAATCTATATATATAAAACTGAATCCCTATTTCCCTTGGTCACGCCATCACGCGTGAACGGCTGGACCGATTTCACAGATTTTTTGTTGTGTTTGTAATTGTCAGGAGAAGGTTCTTATGAAAGAAAAAAAATATGAAAGTGCGCGGAAAATTAGAAACTATAAGAACACTTTTATTTAAGAATATGTCGGGTTTGGTCCAGACATCAGAAGTAAAACTCAGTTATGGCAATACAATACACTAATTTTAATTTAATTGAACAATCAGTTATCTTAAATCTAGGAAATGTAGAAATGAAATAAAACTGAATTAAATAACGAATAAAGGCAGTGAGGGCGGTCACATAGGGCAGTACTGACTGTCAGGGACAGTGGTCCATGCACCCACCGCAATAAGGATAGTACTAACTGTGTACACAGTGTTCCACATCCAATAACCGGGCAGTACTGACTGTCGAGAGACAGTGGTCCGTGCACCAAGACGCATCCGTTTGAAATGCGTGCCGTCTCAACAGCGCAGCTCCTTATAAAGGCGGTCGCTAGTGGCCGAGGGTAGTTACGATATTTTACTGAACTGTACATTACGTCAAATGATCGAAAGAGTGAAGGTTTGTCTATGATGCTTCCGGTGCACGTTCCACTAGCGCCATCTAGTCGCCGTCTCTCGCAGTTGTTAAATAATATTGCTGCCGACACGGCCATTCTGACAAATCACTCGTCCTCGAGTGCATTTATTCATCTAAAAATAATAATAATACTAATTAATTCACATCATCATCATCGTTACATAGCTTAATAGCAAATATCACTGGTCTAGGTATTTCTTTACAACAGAAAACCCCTACAGTTCAAACAAGCTGGTCTAAATCGTCACCCACTAAAGCAGGCGAGATTCCTGCAGCATCTCACACATCATTGCTCATAACAGCAAGAGATCTTATTAGAACACCAATACAGTTCAAACATTCTGGTCTGAATCGTCACCCACTAAAGCAGGTGAGATTCCTGCAGAGCATCACAGATCATCTCCCACAACAACAGGAAAGATCTTTATATTCTATTTGCTAAAACAACCATCTTCCACAAAAGTAGAAGAGACCACATAGTAATTGATCATTCCAAAGATTCCATTATAGCATCGGAATTATCTACACTTAAGGTGCGAGAACTTACAGAAAGTGTTTCCTCTGCATCATCTGCAGTCAATGTGCCAGAGCTTACAGAAAGTGTTTCCTCTGAATCATGTGCAGTCAATGTACGAGAGCTTACAGTAAGAGTTTCCTCCGAGTCTGAGGTCATATCATTATTTACTGGCACAAAAGACGTACTGAGCTCATCTTCTGCCGTCACGGTCCGTTCATCATTTTCATCACTATAATTTTCGCAAATTTCTAAATAACTTTCTTGCCCTTTAGGTACTTCCCTTAAATTTTCATGTGCATATTTATAAATTCTGTTAGAACCGTTAATATGTTTAAGTTCATAACGGTCATTATCTAATACGGTGACTATTTTATAAGGCCCCTTAAATTTATTATCTAACTTTGTTTGATGTCTTGCTTCGCATTTTGCGAAAACAAAATCACCTACTGCAAAAGGTTTAATCCGAGCTTTTCCCTTATTAAACCGTATAGTGTCAGCGTTAGCTACTCTTTGAATATTTTCTGATGCGGATGAACGAGCCGTTTCAACATTAATTATAGGTGGTTCAGAAGAACTAGGAGTTATTTTAGCTAGACTAAGTGAGGAACCTTGAATGCCAAACATCAGTTCCATAGGCGTAAAACCTGTGGTCCTGGAACGAGTACTATTAAGAGCAAGTTGGATCTCTCCTAGTTCATCCTTCCAAGCATTATTAGAATTACATTCTATAACAGTAAGAATACTCTTCAAAGTTCGCATGACTCTCTCAACCTGCCCGTTAGCTCTACTAGAACCAGTTGCTATTAAATGGAGCTCTATTCCATTATTATTACAAAAGTTTTTAAACTCATTGCAGTCATAACAACGTCCTCTATCTGCGATAATGCGCTTCGGAGCACCAAATAAGTTTACAGCATTCTTAATTGCTCTCACAGCGTATGAAGAGCTTAAGGCCGGTGTATATTCCAGCAGTACAAACTTTGTAAAGGCGTCTATTAAAACTGAGCAATATTCTTTTTTATCACTTTTGCCCGAAAGTTTTCCGGTTAAATCCAAGTGAATTGTGTGCCAAGGGACTGGATGTTTAGGAATTGAATGCAACTGCATTTGCTGTGCACCTGAAGGGCCTTTAGCAGTTTTACATACTACGCAGCAATTAATAAACTTTTTGACTAATTTAGCCATATCAGAAAACCAATAAAATTCGTAAAGTTTGTCTAAAGTCTTGTCAAAACCTAAATGTTTTATTTCATTATGAACGTGGTTAATAAGGGACCAAACCAAAGAACGTGGTACAATAGGTAGCCAACTAGAAACTCCTCTACGTTCTATCTTCCTATACAATATTCCTTGTCTTAAATCATACGTATGCGATATCTCTTCAGGTAATTGATTATTACGGATTTTTGCTATTATTTCAGAAAGTTCTGAATCGCGTTCTTGTTCTACAATTAACCAACCTTTATCTAATTCAAGGAAATTTACTTTGCGGGGCTCAGAATAATTTGTGTTTGACAAATTGCGAGACAAGAAATCTGCATGAGCCATCTTTCGACCTTCTTTGTACACGATATCAAAATCATAAGCTTGCAATATAGCCCACCAACGGTGAACCCTTGGAGTCAAATCACGTTTAGAGTGAGAAGCTTTAAGGGAGTTACAATCGGTAAATACGGTGAATTTTCGTCCATGCAAATAATGACGAAAATGTTCGATTGCTTTTACTACCGCAAGAGTCTCTAACTCGTAAGAGTGATATCGCGTTTCTGCATCTATGGTCTTCCTACTATAATATGCTACTACATGAGGGGTATCATTATGTTTTTGGATAAGAATTGCACCATATCCCGCACTACTTGCATCGGTATAGAGTTCAATGGGCAAGGAAGGGTCAAAAACTTTTAAAACTGGTTCAGACGTCAAAATGTGGATAAGTTTTTTGTGTATTTGGTCATGCTCAGGGGTCCACTTAACATTGCCTTTTCCTTTTGTCAAGGGATATAAAGGGCGAATTATTTGGGAAAAGTTAGGAATAAACTGTCTAAAATACGTTGCCAGCCCTATGAGCTGCCTAACATGAGTGACAGTTTTTGGCGTTGGAACATTAATTAAGGCTTGTATTTTTTTTGGATTTGGTCTAATCTCCCCAGCTGAAACTATATACCCAAGGTACTCAGTTTGAACTTTCAGAAACGAACATTTCTTTAAATTAAACGAGAAACCAGCATTGGACAGAGTTTTAAGTAATTTGTCTAAACGGTCAAGCCCCTCATTAATATCTGTGGAAATTGAAAGGACATCATCCATGAAAACTAGAATTCTTTCATCATTCATAGGCTGTAGAGCAGTATTAATAGCCTTTTGAAAAATGGAAGGTGCATTGCGCAAACCGAAGGGCATAGCCAAATATTCGAACTGCCCTTTTGGGGTAACAAATGCAGTTTTTTCTATGGAACTTTCATGTACAGGCAGCTGGTGAAACCCAGAGGCCATATCAATACTACTAAAATAATGAGCACCATTAAGTTTATCAATTTGTTCACTGATCAGAGGTAAAGGATAATGATTAGGTTGAGTATTACTATTTAATTCCCTATAGTCAACACACATGCGTGTACTACCGTCCTTTTTCTCTACAAGAATGATGGGGCTTGCAAACGGGGATGAACTTTCCCTAATAATATTTGCCGCCAACAATTGCTCGATTTTTTCGTCAACTATCTTAGATTCCTGAGGGGATAACCTATACGGTCTCCTATGTACCACTTTATGAGGATCAATTAAATCGATTTTCAACTGTCCTGTTTTAATTCTAGTTGTTGGAAAATTTTCAATAAAATTATCTGCATATTGCGTTAATATGTTAAAAAGTTTTATTCGGTCAGATCCTGTCAAGTCAGTATTAATTGAATCAATGTCAAAAATAGGTTTGGTTTTGGTACACATATTAGTCTCGACACACCGTTTGAATGTTAAACCGCTCTCTGAAATTTCAACAAGAATATCGCGCTCAAGTATATCTCTACCTAATAAAATAGCATCACGCAAGCAATCATCTGGAACTACATGAAGAGTGACGCTAATTTCAACGCTTTGAATTTTTATGTTACAAATGATTTGCTCTGTGCTACTAATGATACTCTTTCCAATACCAGTCATGTTGATAAAGTCATGCGATCTTTGTCCAACAACAAGGTGTGAAAAACTTTTCCTAATTAAACTACACTCTGAACCGGAATCAAAAATAAAGGGAAATGTCATACTATTACAGTTCATAATACCTCGAACAATTCTCGAGCACACGTTGACTTCTTTGCTTCCAGTAGCGACTTGTTCCTTCTTCGTATTATCAACCCTCGTTGGGCAGGTGGACACAACGTGGCCTGGCTCCCCGCACGCGTAACATGTCACTTGTGGCTTCTGGTTGACACGTTTATCCGCAACTACAGAGCGATTAAGCGATTTGTTTCTTTCACGGCAATCAGCCGCACGATGCCCAGTCCTGCCACATATGTTGCAGTTGCCACGAAAGCCAAACGTAGAACGAGAGCGTTTGACATCAGAATCGGTCGACTCAGGCAGTTCTGATTTTCTCTTCAAAGATATGCCTCGCAGTACTCGAAATAGCTGGGATTTGTCATTTACCACAGTTGAGTTTAGTTCACGACGTATTTGAACATCACACTGAGATAATATAGAAATGGCAAAGCCTGTCACAACCTTTTCAGATAATCTTGCGTCCGGGATATTTTCAATCAATTGCCAAAGACGTAAACATGCCTGAGCAGGGGTCTCATTAGAATTAAGTTGAAATTTGAGGATACTGTCAAAGTGATCCTGAATAAGCATAGGGCGAGAGAACTGAGCTTTTAAAGTCTCCTGTATATCGTCCCATTGATATTGACTGGGAGGTATCTTGGTCAGTAATGTAGCTGCGCGGCCTCGAAGACAATGGGTCAATGTCATGATTAAATCGACACCTTTCAAATTTTTGCTTTTAATTATAGTGTCTGACAGCCGACACCAGCCCCCTATGTCTGAATTGGGGTCGTCAGGATCAAAAGGTACTAACGCTATGAAAGGTTGTGGTGCTGAATTGGACCGGGGTAGTAGAGCATCAGTTAATTTTGAAAGAAATGTTTCTAAACTATTTGTGGGTAGCGGAATATCTTCCTGCATATTTTGTGATGATGAAGTGCCAGAGGTGGGCGGAAAATCCGATCCCACTTCTGATGTCGGGTTTGGTCCAGACATCAGAAGTAAAACTCAGTTATGGCAATACAATACACTAATTTTAATTTAATTGAACAATCAGTTATCTTAAATCTAGGAAATGTAGAAATGAAATAAAACTGAATTAAATAACGAATAAAGGCAGTGAGGGCGGTCACATAGGGCAGTACTGACTGTCAGGGACAGTGGTCCATGCACCCACCGCAATAAGGATAGTACTAACTGTGTACACAGTGTTCCACATCCAATAACCGGGCAGTACTGACTGTCGAGAGACAGTGGTCCGTGCACCAAGACGCATCCGTTTGAAATGCGTGCCGTCTCAACAGCGCAGCTCCTTATAAAGGCGGTCGCTAGTGGCCGAGGGTAGTTACGATATTTTACTGAACTGTACATTACGTCAAATGATCGAAAGAGTGAAGGTTTGTCTATGATGCTTCCGGTGCACGTTCCACTAGCGCCATCTAGTCGCCGTCTCTCGCAGTTGTTAAATAATATTGCTGCCGACAAATACTTAACAACCATATAATAGGACAATGTAAACTTTTTTAAATTACAGGACAACGTCTGTCGGGTCAGCTAGTTAAGTAATATAAATTACAATATTATATCCTAAATAAGTTGTTATTAGATAGTTAATAAACTAAAACATGGCGTCTTAATATTTATCCACATCACTGGTAATATACCCAAGAGAGTATAGACCTTGCCAAGTTACATGGCAGTGCCTAGCTTCTGGCCAAGGTAAAAATACACCCCCTAAGGCCACCGGAAATGTCAACCAGTAGTTCAGAGAGACCACGCTTGAACCCCACGGCCAAGCGGCACGAAAATATAATTATCGATAAGATATTCGCTGCTTCAAATTATCGGCTGCAGCTGTAGCGCCAGCACAGCATGCTAAAGCAAGAAGATATGATGTCACAAGAATATCGATACACGTTGCGTCCTACCTACCCATCTTCCATGGAAATAAGGGCATGCCGTCCAGTTTGTTGCTATCGTCGCGTGCCCGTTAATGTTCGCGTGCCACGCTAAGCGAAACGCAATTCAGCTGCAAGACAAGCCGTGGTGACTGAGACTGTTGACAACATCGCCACATTGACAACGATGAGGAGGACAACATGGAGCTCCTAGTCGTAAGGAAGCATGCGATGCGGAAAGTAGTGTCGTCAAACAAAGTGCCTGTGCAAGTGTTTGACGACGGTAATGGATGAGCCCAAAGACCAGACTCCTAACGGCAGCAAGCGCGCGTAGACGTCACATTCTTCGAATTGTTAGTTCTAGAACATGCCGATTTTCTCATGACGTTTTCCTGCACCGTTTTGAGAGCAGTGTCAAAACATATATCCAATGACACCGACTTCCGAAATTAAAGTCATTTTTCACTTAGTAGTGTTTATTTTCCGAAGACGGTTGTTTTTATTTTAGGAAAAAGGTTTTTATCATACATTTATTATTCAGGTATGGTAATTTAATATGGTAAATAAAATCCGCCAAACATTGACATTTTTATTCGTATTTCTCGTCACTCAATTAGGTAACCCACAAAAAGAAAAACAAACATTTTGCTTTCCCTATTCAAGTTTGACCACAACGCGTCCTTTGAGATAAACTCTCAGAAAAAAAGGACGTGTCGCAAAATCCTCAATGAACAAAATGGTATTCGTTACTCGTTTTAATTTGTTAGACAAATTGGACCACTTTTCTATCCGTGTAGGAACTTATGAGAACTACAATTACTGAAGATATTGCGGTGTTCAATGGATCGTCAGAAACCCGAAAGTCTGACAACCAGTCTGACAACTTAGGGAAGAGCACGTAGGATTCGTACACTTTTTACTCCAAGTTGTAGAAAAACAAAACTCTAAGCTATTTTAAAATACCTTCAATGCTGCTGTATTTCCGACATATTTGGCTTTATTTATAGTGAAGTGTCGTTTAGATACACACCAGTACGGCGAAGTTATAGTGACTTTTCTGAAAACTGGAAAACGTACGAAACTACGCCACACATGGGGTAGCTTCGTACATAGCGTGAGGCACATTCGTACATACTGGGGAACCTTCGTACAGTCAAAGAAACTGCTGTATACTGAATGTAATAAATCATGTTTTGAGATCAAAGTTAACACAGAATTCACCTTCATGTATTATAGTAATAATAGGTTGGGGAAAAAGTTTCTTCGCATTTTTTAAGAAAATTCAAAACATTTTTAGGGTTCCGTTGCCAAATGGCAAAAAACGGAAACCTTATAGATTCGTCATGTCTGTCTGTCTGTCTGTCTGTCTGTCCGAGTATGTCACAGCCATTTTTTCCGAAACTATAAGAGCTATGCTGTTGAAACTTGGTAAGTAGATGTATTCTGTAAACCGCATTAAGATGTTCACACCAAAATAGAAAAAAAAAACTTAATATTTGGGGTTCCCCATACATAGAAATGAAACTCAAAATTTTTTTTTTTAATCAAACCCATTCGTGTGGGGTATCTATGGATAGGTCTTCAAAAATGATATTGAGGTTTCTAATATCATTTTTTTTTAAACAATAATATTTGGGGTTCCCCATACATAGAACTGAAACTCAAAAAAATAAATTTCATCAAACCCATACGTGTGGGGTATCTATGGATAGGTCTTCAAAAATTATATTGAGGTTTCTAATATCATTTTTATCTAAACTGAATAGTTTGCGCGAGAGACACTTCCAAAGTGCTAAAATGTGTGTCCCCCCCCCCCCCCCCGTAACTTCTAAAATAAGGGAATGATAAAACTAAAAAAAATATATGATGTACATTACCATGTAAACTTCCACCGAAAATTTGTTTGAACGAGATCTAGTAAGTAGTTTTTTTTAATACGTCATAAATCGTAAACCACAATTTACCTTTCATTCAGTCAACTCAAATATAAAAACTGGCCAAGTGCGAGTCGGACTCGCGCACCGAGGGTTCCGTACAAACCTGCAGGAATTCACGGTTTATGCATAAAGTTTATGTTTATGAAATTAATTTTTTTTTAATTTTTATATTTGAGTTGACTGAATGAAAGGTAAATTGTGGTTTACGATTTATGACGTATTAAAAAAAAAACTACATACTAGATCTCGTTCAAACCAATTTTCGGTGGAAGTTTACATGGTAATGTACATCAAATATTTTTTTTAACGGAAGCCTAAAAATTAAAAAAAAAAAATTAATTTCATAAATATAAACCTTATGCATAAACCGTGAATTCCTGCAGGTTTGTACGGAACCCTCGGTGCGCGAGTCCGACTCGCACTTGGCCATTTTTTAATAAAGTTTATTTACATTTAACTAAAGTATGTAGGTACCATTTTGTTCGATAACTTTTTGCCATCTTGTAGGTAGGGACATGATCCCATTGCTATAGAAATGTTGGGACTTCTGGTCAAAATACTGCGACAAGTGGTTTTGGCAGTCCTCTCGTGATGTTAACCTGACACTGCCTAAAGAATTCTGAAGAGACCGATACAGGTGGAAATCTGAAGGTGCAAGGTCAGGACTATACGGCGGATGCATTAACACCTCCCAGCCAAACTCTCTTAATTTTTGTTGGGTGGCTAAAGATGTGTGAGGTCTAGCGTTATCATGATGAAAAACCACACCCCTTCTGTTGATTAATTCCGGCCGCTTTCTCTCAACTTCTTGCTTTAATCTCATCAGTTGTTCGCAGTAGAGTTCAGAATCGATGGTCCTGCCTGGTGGTAACAGCTCATAATGAATAATGCCCTTCCAATCCCACCACACACACAACATCACCTTGTTGCGAGTTAACCCGGGTTTCTTCACAGTCTGTGAAGCCTGACCGGCCTTTTACCACGACCTTTTTCACGCGTTCTTGTCATACGTGATCCACTTTTCATCACCAGTTATCAGCTTCTTCAAAAATGGTTCGGTTTCATTACGTCGTAATCAAGAATCACAAATGAGTACACGGTTCATTAGGTTTCTTTCAGTGAGCTCGTGAGGTACCCAAATGTCGAGCTTTTTTGTGTACCCAGTTTTTTTCAAATGCGCCAAAACTGTTTTGTGGTCAATTTCCAGTTCTTCAGCTACGTCGTAACTACTGGTATGCCGATCTTGCTCCACTTTTTCAAAAATGGCATCCATTTTATCCGTAATAGGGCGACCAGAGCGACGTGCATCTTTGACATCAAAATTTCCGGATTGAAAACGCTTAAACCAAATTTGTGCTACTCTCACAGACACTACACTAGGTCCATAAACATCGCAAATTTTTTTCGCGGCTTGCTTTGCATTTTTACCTCTTTTGTATGTAGTAAAATTTTAAAATGTATCGAATTTCTTCATTAGATTCACTCATCTTGACGGTACGAAAAACAAATGAAAATCACACATTTTCCTAATTCGAATTTGGAATTATGTTCTTTAAAATTTAAACTTTCAATGATACCAAAACCAGTCAGATACAAATAGTATAGCCAAAGAGATTTTATTACAAGTTCATACATACTATAATGCGAAAAGACTTTTTCCCCAACCTAATATTTTAAAATACCTTCAATGCTGCTGTATTTCCGACATATTTGGCTTTATTTACAGTAAAGTGTCGTTTAGATACACACCAGTACGGCAAAGTTATAGTGACTTTTCTGAAAACTGGAAAACGTACGAAACTACGCCACACATGGGGTAGCTTCGTACATAGCGTGAGGCACATTCGTACATACTGGGGAACCTTCGTACAGTCAAAGAAACTGCTGTATACTGAATGTAATAAATCATGTTTTGAGATCAAAGTTAACACAGAATTCACCTTCATGTATAATAGTAATATTTGGCGCTAATATAGAATAGTAGCTCATAAAAATCGGTATACATCCAACCTGGGCATCCTGTGTATAGCCTAAATGGTAATGTCTTTATTTCTGTAAGTTTGTACAAGCACTTTTACACGTAAATCACATTTTTAAAACTGGATGAGGTCGGCGTTTCCTATCTAACTACTCTGAGAAGAAAGGCCGAAACCAACTCACAGTCTCTTCTAAAGTCTACCTTATTTCAAATTGTTCCATGTCACTTAATATGTTGTGGTGGTATCCCTTATACAAATTACATCGCAGAGTACTGCTTCATTTGTTTTCGTGGCTTCCATGTTTGACCAATATTGGCCAAAAATAGAATTAAATTGGCACGTGGTATCTCACCTTTACAGGGAATATGTTGAAATAAGTTGGAAGGCCTTCGTATTTCCCAACCACATGTTACGGTCCTCGATCCCGACACCAACACTCAAAGTACAGGGAAACGAGATCGACTAAAAAGTTACACTCGACTGACCTTTCCGCCGTTTTACCTGTTGCTTATTCATCTATTTACTTTGAAATCTGAATAGTTTATTTGTCCAAATCAGGGACTGAATTAACCAAAAATTAAGATACCTTTAAATTTCGGTATGACGTCATATCGTTAAATTTGGGTAACCGAAATATTTCGATACCGTAGCGTAGGTATATCAGCGGAATTTTAAGGTTGGAAATACATACCGGTATATTTCGGTAGAAGCACTATAACCTTTATAATGATTTCGGTAGCAATACCTAATTAATAAATAGGGGTTTTCTTTGATGTACCGCCTCGTACAAATACTAGTTCTAACGTGTTCGACAGCCCCGTGCACCCGCGCCAAGCCATCTCGCATGTTTTTCGCTACCGAAATAGTGTAAAGGTAATAACTATTAAGTCCAACCTTTATTTGTAAAGGTAGAGGTATAGCTCAACCTTTATTTTCAACCGGTACTTTTATATTTTTGAGGTATCTTAACCTTTAACCGTAACCGCTTTCAGTCTCTGGTTCAAATATGTTACATAGAGACTAGTCGCTAAGTAATAACAACCGCACGGGTCTGTCGATCAGGTTAAGTTCCGTTTGATGCGTGACCATCTTTACATTCAAAAAGCCCTGTTTGACTCGGAAAACACGTTAAACCGTGGATCCTGGCTATTATATATGGATCTTTAACTGTCGTTAGGGGTCCTCAGAAGCCCGAAAGACTGCCCACTGGCCTAACTACTACTAATTACTACCCAGTAATTGGATTGGAGGTCAAACAGGCTGTCGCTCCACATGAATACTGGTATTCTGCTACAACTGAGATGGTGTGGTCATGTAGAGCGCATGGATACCAGCAGATTACCTAAAACCGTTTTCTACTCGGAGCTTGCCCAGGGAAAACGCGTACAGGGTGGACAATACCTGCGCTACAAAGACGTCCTCAAACGTCACCTTAAGACTTGCAGTATCCCCGTTCATCAATAGCAGGAGCTTGCTCGAAACCGTGAAAGGTGGCGCAGTTCAATTCACAAAGCAGCTGAATGCTTTGAAAGGAATCGTCTTGAAGATCTAGACAAGAAGTGCCAAATACGGAAAAGTCGCCCGAAGCCTTCATATACTTATACATATTATATGACAATGTTGGTCAGCTCATCTGTATACAGTGTGACCGGATTTTTAAGACCAAATTTGGTTTTGCCAGCCATCAAAGAGCTCACGAGAGGAGAGAGAAGTAGTCAGGGTGGCTGTCGCCGGACACGGTGAAGAGGACTATATATTTATACTATACTAATTACTACCCAGTAGTTGGATTGTGGAGGTGAAATAGGCAGTCGCTCCACATGAATACTGGTATTCTGCTGCATCCGGTTAAAGGGGGAAGCCCTCTTTTTTTTGGGTGGGAAATCATCAAATGACTTCTCCCGCTCTGGGCGGAGCGGAAGGGCGTGTTAGACTTTTACTGACTAAAACCCACCCGTGTTCCTTCAGTTGCTCATAGCCCAGGGCCACGGTAACTCTTTCGGACAAATCTCGCAACCCTGGCAGGAGGGCAAGCCCTCTTAACACAATTGGGAAAAGGCTATGCAGATGACAGATGACCCTGAATAATTTTTAAGAATAAAGAGGTTTTGGCACTGTACTTCTCAGGGAGGGAAAGGAGCATTAGTACTCACTTTCAGCAGTAACAGCGAAGTAAAAAATAAAAACTGGAATTTGCTGCCAACACAATATGTGTCACACTATATATACTTTTGTCACGGTTTGCAAACATAATTATTAATAGATTCATTCTATATTCGTTTCCATGGCACTAGAAGCGGTGTGCGTTCAACAATATAAAAAAATGCACATAGCTGCCAAGACATTTTGTCACGGGTTTAGTAGGTGTGCAAGTTTCGACAATATTTATGACACACAAGCACTTCGCCCGCGACTATGTCCGCGTACGTTACTCCGGAATAATGTAGTTTCCCACAGGTGAAAGAATTTTTGAAGTCTATTCAGAACTTTTTGCGATCATCGATTACAAAACAATTTTACAAACAGTCAAATATTTCCTCTTTATAATTTTAGTATAGATATCAGTCCAAAGGTTCCTTTTTGAAAATATGATAAATGTGCTTCATTCAATGATGTCCCTTAACAGACTCACCCACTCACTAAAGGGAGCCCGCAAAATTACCATACGAATCTATCTTTTGGAACGGGCGACTAGAATCAATTCTATTTAAATTTAAATGTTGACGTTCAAAAGTGCCTTGTTGTGCCTATTCGAAATAAATGCATTGACTTTGAATTACATTTTTCTTACGTTTATGCAATTTGAAGGTCAGTTTCAGGCTGTATGTTGTTTAAAATATGATTTGCGTCCGTCACAAATATGACTTTACAGAATTACAGACACTAAAGTCATCAATACAACCCTCCAAGTTCATTTAAACCCATTAAATGACATTTTCATAAAAATAGTAATTCAATGCAAAAAGAATTTTGCGTGTTACCCTGGCCGTTTCCACCCTTACATTAATCAAACGATTTATTGCTTCACTTTATATTTTTCAATCAGTGCTCGGATTTCAACTGATTACCTCATGTTACATGCACACTTTTCATATTATTTTGTATTTTAATACAAAGTAAACAAAAACTAATTTAGAAGTAGACCCTGTTTCGGATTTCATTTCTTCGGGTAATAGAATGTCATCATCATCATCATCATTTCAGCCGAAAGATGTCCACTGCTGGACATAGGCCTCCCCCAAGCACCGCCACTTTGACCTGTTCTGTGCTTCTCGCATCTAAACTATTCCTGCGGCCTTCACCAGGTCATCGGTCCATCTTGTGGGACGCCTTCCAACTCTACGTCTTCCAGTACGCGGTCGCCACTCCAGAACCTTCCGACCCCATCGGCCATCCGTTCTGCGAGCAATGTGCCCTGCCCACTGCCACTTAAGTTTAGCAATTCTTCGGGCTATGTTGGTTACCTTGGTTTTCCTACGGATCTCTTCATTTCTGATTCGATCGCGTAAGGAAACTCCAAGCATAGCCCTCTCCATTGCTCTTTGGGTGACTTTCAGCCTTCTAATAAGGCCCATTGTGAGCGACCACGTTTCGGTCCCATAAGTCGAATAGAATGTACGTAGTTATAATAGTTAATTTCAATTAAAAAATGACGTATTTATCCTATGCAGTAAGTATATTGTTAATACAACTAAATAACGTTTTAAAATTTATTCTAAAACCGGCAAATTCGGATGACCCCTGTTAATTTTTGACGATTGAGTAGCTACGTAGTAAGTATTAAGGATCACAAGATATTTGCCAAAGAAATTTGAATCTAAAGTAATCATTTGGACATTTCGACTCGGTGAAACTGGCACGTCGCTGTGTGGGAAAGGAAAATGGGGTCCTTAACAACACCGACGGAATTTTCCCTAAGTAAAAGCAACACAAGATTCGCAGCCAACCCGAAGCCATTATTAGGTTTGGATAATTGCAATCTTTATCTAAATTAGGGACTGGTAATTTATTGGTTACATGCATTTAACTTTTTTTTTTTGGGATATAATATATAATTCGGAAGATTTAGTTACACAAATGATATACTCTTGGAAAGTCAAATAGTGAATACTTAATTGCCGGATGAAGATTTTTTTTACACAATAAAAAAAAAACAATCAATAAATCTAAATCGAGTGGGTCGCTATCTAACATTCTAATTCCAAAACATCATCATTTGTACTTTTAAGAAAAATATTATAGAAACAGTTTAATTTTAGCTAAATGTACACGTTTTATAAACGTTTTTTTTTTTTAATAGACCGGTTTTTTTTTTCATTCTTATTAAGGAGCTGATTGTTGATATTGCTGACTGCGGAATTATACAGGCCTGTATTTCAGCACGAATTTAATGTAATACATGAATCAGTCAGATCTAAACAGCATTACATGTAATGCACGGACCGTCAACGTGTCAATACTTAATGATTTTTCTATAGTCTAGGCGGACTCTTCCCCGCCTCTCAAACACGAAGTTGTGGGTTCAAATCCGAGCGAGTACCTATGTGCTCTTTTCGTTTAGTATGTAGTTTCTGAATTTATCTTAGACATTACTTGCATCGGTGAACGTAACATGTGGTCAACATTAGTCCGAAATCGCCATTTTTTCCTAAGCAACCCCGACTATCAGTGCCTTCTCTGAGTGAAAACTGGCCTTTGCCTTACAGGCGGCACAATAATAAGCTGTTTTTAAAATTAAGGCAAAATCTGCATGTTTACTTTTCTAAATAAAATTAGCGTTCCATACAAATATGAATATTATTCTCATGCACGTAATTTTCACATTCGTAGAATGAACGTGAGTAAGCTTTTCGAATGAGTATCAACGTTAGTACAATACAAATAAAGTTCACGTCCGTATGAGGCGCTTACTTTACTTGGGAAATAGGTTTAACTCGCATCCCAGGGGACCTCTCCTACTTCCTTTATACTGCGTGTTTCAGAAATATGTGGTCATATTTAAGGGTGAGGTACAGACCAAATTGAGCTCTTCATGGACATAACATAACATCGCGAAAATAGTTTATTTATAAAAAAAAACAACCGATTTCCAAAAGACACTGCAAAGTGAAAAATTACTTTAATTTCGGAAGTCGGTGCGGCGTCTTTGGTTTTATATATTTTTTCCTTTTTTTGGAAGTAGGTTTTTTTTTGTAATAAACTTTATATTTTTTTCTTTTTAGTTGTGGTACCGTCTCTTGCTAAGTAAATAACAGTGACTGGAAATTATTTTTTACATCATCAATATAAAGTAACGGTAAGAATACTCTTTCAAATCAGAGAATAATTTTTCAAATCGTTTGATAAATGAAGAAGTTCTGAGGTAACAAACAAAAAAAGCTTGAATACTTACACTGCCTAAATGTCTGGGACAACTTTTTTTTCACGATTGCGTTATTGCTGCCATGGAGAAAGTTATTCATTTTGAAGTACGCACACTCATAAATATGACCACACATTTCTGGCACACGCTGTAAAGGTTCTTGGATTAAGGTATAGTAATAATTGTGTGTCATCCAGGATATTGAATCTTAAATCCATTAGGTTGCTATGCGTATTTGAGCTACTTACAAAACAAAATATTAGAATGAATTAAATGCACCGATCCTATCGTGGTTTGACCAGACTCGATTAATCGAATGAACCTAAGATTTGCCCCTGAGGCTTCATGTTTCATGGTGCTACAGAGGCCATTTCATATCAAGGAGTTGACCGGGGAGCACTGTTATGGTAAAGACGTGTCTTTAGAAAAGGAAAGGATCGTAAGTCGTACTGGATAATATGTATTCTAGAATACGCACTGGACTAGTAGAGAGAGGGTGGTGTTTGTCTATAGGAGGGCATCTTTTCACGACATCGACGTCATGACGTTTATTCAGTGTTTCCATTCAACTGGTTTCTCGGCTCTTTTCTATTTCCTCGCTTCACTGTGTTGCGTGTTGTTCTTTTTATAACCACCTTCAGAGTTCTCACTGCTGTCAGTTTCTGCTTATTTTGTGGATTTCGCTACCCACTTTCTTGATCTTATTTCTGTCTCCAGCCATGTCTATCCAAAACTTGATTCTCTTGCCGAAGTATAGGGTTGAAGTATGAAATTGGTGATTCTTCTTCTTCTAAGCGTGTCGATAGCAATCTAAATAGAGTTAGCCCAGAATTCGGCTACGAGCTTAGCACTTTCAGTAGCGTCCATCAACTCCTGTGGCGTGCAAACAACACGACATGCTGGACAAGATGTCCAGTACCTCATCGTTTGTGGGACAGCACCACATTTACACTCCAGGGCTTAGTCGTCTATGAATCTCCACCTGTACAGGTTTTCTTTACTCCGGCCTACCTGGTCCGGAGTCTATTTAAAGACTTCCATGAAAGCCAAGGCAATTTGTGTCCAGTTGCGAGATTTTAAGCAGGTGGAACGAATGGGTTTGGTAGGGAAGCGCCTTCTCGCCACAGGTCTAGACTTTCCTTAGACTGTTGGCCAGTAAGTGGGAGAACACACTTCAGAAAGCTGTTACGGCTTTTCAGTCTTTGTGACACGAGGATGTTGTCGTGCATAGGGTGTCGTATGTCAGAAACCATCTTGGCTCTTTCAGTTGAGCTTGCCACTGCTTTGCGGATTTTTGGTGACGTTATTCCAGCCAGTGGATACAGCATTTGCACCGGGGTCGGTTTGAGGCACTCGGTAATCATCCGGTACGTTTCATTCAGAGCTGTATCCACTAATCTTGCATGGGCTGAACGACTTCACACAGCGCACGCGAATTCACCTGCAGAAAAAATTGGTGATTTATAAAGCAAAATTAAAACTCGTTTTTTTTTCCAAGATATAACACATTCATATATTAGGTTGGGGAAAAAGTCTTTTCGCATTATAGTATGTATGAACTTGTAATAAAATCTCTTTGGCTATACTATTTGTATCTGGCTGGTTTTGGTATCATTGAAAGTTTAAATTTTAAAGAACATAATTCCAAATTCAAGTTAGGAAAATGTGTGATTTTCATTTGTTTTTCGTACCGTCAAGATGAGTGAATCTAATGAAGAAATTCGATACATTTTAAAATTTTACTACAAAAAAGGTAAAAATGCAACGCAAGCCGCGAAAAAAATTTGCGATGTTTATGGACCTAGTGTAGTGTCTGTGAGAGTAGCACAAATTTGGTTTAAGCGTTTTCAATCCGTAAATTTTGATGTCAAAGATGCACGTCGTTCTGGTCGCCCTATTACGGATAAAATGGATGCCATTTTTGAAAAAGTGGAGCAAGATCGGAATACCAGTAGTTACGACGTAGCTGAAGAACTGGAAATTGACCACAAAACAGTTTTGGCGCATTTGAAAAAAACTGGGTACACAAAAAAGCTCGACATTTGGGTACCTCACGAGGTCACTGAAAGAAACCTAATGAACCGTGTACTCATTTGTGATTCTTTATTACGACGTAATGAAACCGAACCATTTTTGAAGAAGCTGATAACTGGTGATGAAAAGTGGATCACGTATGACAAGAACGTGCGAAAAATGTCGTGGTCAAAGGCCGGTCAGGCTTCACAAACTGTGGCGAAACCCGGGTTAACTCGCAACAAGGTGATGCTGTGTGTGTGGTGGGATTGGAAGGGTATTATTCATTATGAGCTGTTACCACCAGGCAGGACCATCGATTCTGAACTCTACTGCGTACAACTGATGAGATTAAAGCAAGAAGTTGAGAGAAAGCGGCCGGAATTAATCAACAAAAGGGGTGTGGTTTTTCATCATGATAACGCTAGACCTCACACATATTTAGCCACCCAACAAAAATTAAGAGAGTTTGGCTGGGAGGTGTTAAGGCGCGGACTGACTACGATTTTAAATGCTACAACTACATGCTACAGCTCCAACAAATAAGGTTGAAAATTGAATAAATATTTGGATTGACGATGTGACAAAGCTGCGAATTGGCATTTATTTTACGGTTTTATTTAGATTATTCGGACTACACACATTAAATTAAATAATTGTCTGGTTAAAGTTTTAAAGTAATGTTTATTCTATTGAACTCTTTAAAAAAAAAATGTTGTTATCGCTGAAAATACAGAGATGTTCGACGTCAAAGTTTTTTTTGTGAAACAATTTTTATTGGGAATATCAAACAATTTTTCACTATTCTATTCGGTTAGAATTTTTCTTTAAACCCTTCTCTGTCCACTGTATTTTTTGTGTTGTATATTTTCATTGCGTTACGTCATACTCGATTGTCAAAGACACCAGTGTTTTGTGAATATTGAGGTAACACCGCGCCTTAATGCATCCGCCATATAGTCCTGACCTTGCACCTTCAGATTTCCACCTGTTTCGGTCTCTTCAGAATTCTTTAGACAGTGTCAGGTTAACATCACGAGAGGACTGCCAAAACCACTTGTCGCGGTATTTTGACCAGAAGTCCCAAAATTTCTATAGCAATGGGATCATGTCCCTACCTACAACAAAATGGTACCTACATACTTTAGTTAAATGAAAATAAACTTTATTAAAAAATGTTTTGATTTTTCTTAAAAAATGCGAAGAAACTTTTTCCCCAACCTATTATAATCAATATATTTACGCTCATTATCTATATATTGCTGCCATCTAATAGGATGTTTATTTATGCCTTTGCGATAGAACTCTGGGGATCTAGATTCGACAAACTGTGTGAAAGCATTTGGTACTGCCTCCTAGGAATATTTTTTTTACCATGTAGAAAATTATCCATATCACGAAAAAAATGCTAATAAGTTGAAGCAGTTTTAAGATCTTGCGTTATCATGGAGCAATAATGGTGGAAGTTTTGCACAGTAAATATCTGCTGATATTGCTTGACCATACCTGAAAAAGCTATAGTGAATAACACCATGAAGTGACCACAAAACAGTTACCATTACCTTTTTATTGGTAAGCTTTGCTTAAAGGCACTGTTGCGGCCTTTGACCTGGGGTCAACCATTGCAATTTTTGCTTACGGCTATCGTAAAGAATCCACATTTTGTCATATATGCTGTGGCAAATATGACAAAATGTGGATTCCATCCAATGTTCCTTCATTTCTGTTTCGACAAAGCAGCGCAAGTTTCAACACGCGTTTCTTTCTGCAGATCAGTGAAATCATGAGGCACCCATTTTTCATATCGTTTCATCTTATTGATTTTATGCAAATTTCTCAAGATTGTAGGTAAGGTAACGTTAAACCATGCTGCTAATTCCTGGGTAGTTTGACTCGGATCGGCTTCTACCATCTCCTTTAATTCAGCGTTTTTCACCTGTGTGGGCGGTCTTCCACGTGGCTCGTTCATCAAATTGAAGTTTCCATTACGAAAGTGTTTATAGCAGAAACGCACCGTGCGTTCATTAGCAGTCTTCTCACCAAACGCAACATTGATTTTGCGAGCCCTTACTGTCCCGTTAGTTTCGCGTTGCAAATCGTATTCCAAAATTACTTGGATTTTTGAAGTATCCTTTTTTCTGTCTAAACTTGGTCTAAACTGTATGAAAAAAAACTATTGAAATTCGAAAATCAAATGTACATTTTTTTAAACAAAAATCTTGTAGGAATAATGTAAGAAAGTTTTGAAGGTCGAATGTCAATTCAAATTAACTATTACTAGCTTCTGCCCGCGACTTCGTCCGCGTCAAATATTTGCTCCTCTGACCCTTCCCGTCGCATCGAATTGTTTGTGTGTTTTCGTCCATATTCCGTTGCTGCTCCGCTCTTTTTAATAGTAGCGTGAAACATCTCATCAGCGTATATAGTCTTCCTGAATAAATAGGCTACCCAACATAAAAATAATCTTTCAATTCGCACCAATAGGTTCTGAGATTACCGTGTTCAACCAAACAAACAAACAAACTTTTCAGCTTTATAATATTAGTATAGACTAAAAAACGGCAATTTCACACTTCAACCCCTCTTATTTCCTGTCCTATTTTATGTTGTCATTCATAGTGTAAATAGATCGTCTGACCTTCATAGATTTGGCCTTGGACTACATTGTTGCATGCAACAGGTGAGGGTCACTTCGTCTAAAGTGTGCTAGGTAGCACATCCTGTCGTTCTTAATGCGTTTTGTTACGGTTTTCTCTGTCTAAGATTTGTTGCATTTTCTTATGTCTTGGCTTATTTCCAGCGTTGTTAATCAAGTCTCTCATGATAACTCGTCCACATCTTCTGAATCTTGATCTGGTCGCCTTCGTGAGTGACAATAGTTTTAAACTGTAGGTATAGGATAAGGATGCCGAATATTAGACGGTCGCCGATTATGAGATAGTTAGGTTTTGGCGAAACTAATTGCCGTACCCATTTGGTACTACTGTCACCAAAAGCCAAATGGCAATAGGTCGAAACGTGTGTTATCGGTTCCCAGTCCGAGGAGACGTTAGGTTGTATGTGCGAGTTTTTACGGAATCACAGAACAAATGTTTTTTCATCAAATGTTTACGAGGTATGTAATAACTTTATAATTACACTAAATGATTTCAATTTAAAGTCACTGTCTTAATTATATGTATGATTAATTTTATGGTGGATTTGCAATTTTGTTGCATTTTCTTTGCCAAGAAATAATAGGCAGTAATTTTGTTGAATGTATATGTTTTCCTAATATGAGACACGTGGAGGCAAAACATTTCGGTGTTCCTAAAGATACTCTAGATCAAGAAAGACGCCATTGCAGAAGTACTTCTCAGTGTTCATATGGGAAAACCTCCAGCTTGAAAAATATTGTCATGAATTGGACCAAAGATTGTATGGGTTACTTCTGGAGGACATAATTTCAATTGGCAATCATAAATATATTAAGTCGTTACTAGATCTTTTAATTTGGAAGTATGATATTGTTGATTAAAAATATTGCCAATATAAAGTTAAATTTAATTTATTTCCTTTTTCACTATATCTATACTCAAACCCAAAAGAACCTAATATGAGATACTATATCATATGAGCAACTCTTAGTATCTCATAATAGGAGACCATTTGGCTGAGACGTACTTTCAGAATTTCCCAAAATTATTGATACAATAAAAAATGTATTATACCTACTCAGCACTAAATGGTCTCTCGTAGAGAAACTTAATTAAATACCCTATCGAATACTGTATTTTTCATAGTCATTAGTACGATAATTAATTTTTATGACCAAAAATAAAAATTGTATCTGATATTCCCGCAACTTCGTCCGCGTTAAATTTCTTGTTTCCCCGACCCTTCCCGTCGCGTCGAATCGCCTACCCGTGCGACTTTCCCCGTTTTTGTAACATTTTTCATTACTGCTCCGCTCCTCTTAGTTGTAGCGTGATGTTATATAGCCTATAGCCTTCCTCGATAAATAGGCTACCCAACACAAAAACAATTTTTCAATTCGGACCAGTAGTTCCTGAGATTAGAGCGTTCAATCAATCAAACAAACTCTTCAGCTTTATAATATTAGTATAGATTCGGCATCCTAACCCTATCATACAAGGTACCTACGATAAACATTCGATACATAAGTCTAGCTAATTTCCAGTCCATCTTTGAGTTTAATATGAATGGTAGTAATCATTTGGCGTTTCTCGTGGCGTGTTAGCATCATTTTCTAATTGTGTTTTTTCTGCTTAATGAGGATGTTATGTAATCGCCTAGGTATTTGATTTCATCAACTGTGGGTATACTTATTCCATTAAGGATCATGTGGGTCGTATTCAGTGTTTTTATGGGGTCCCTAATTAGAATTTTTGTTTTCGTTTTGTTTATTTGGATGTCTACATTATTTAGTAACGATTTAATGTGGTAGGTATGTGTTCTAGTCCTTCTAGCTCATCTGTAATGAGAATAAGGTCGACCGCAAATGTTAGTACCAGGGGGAGTAAAATTTCGCGGTCCTGGTCTAGTTTGATTAAATGAGTTTCATCTTCGAAAGTTCTTAGGGCTTCGTCGACAAACAAGGTCAAAAGGCGAAGGGAGAAGGGGGCAATCTTGTTTAACTCCCGTTCCTTTAATAATCCAACTGCTTTGCTGGCCACACCATTTGATGCATGTTCTTTTATTTGAGCATGCCGAGATAATCTTGTTTTTAATTTTTCGAAAGAGTTTCCTATGCCAGGGCATAGGAAACTGAAGGAACGAATAACACTAGAATTCAACATTGTCCGAAAGCTCTTTTTTATGCGGAGGCACTCCGGTATCACCGGATGGCGACCTACCTCTGTCGCGTGGTCGAGGCCTATGTGACGGATAGGGCCGTAATCTATCCTGGTCATCAACGAGAATGGAACCGACGAGAGATGTCGTGCGGTGTCCCACAGGGATCGGTCCTGGGGCCGCATCTGTGGGACATCGGGTACGACTGTGTGCTGCGCGCCGACCTCCCTAGCAGCGTCAGCGTAGTTAATGACACTCGGGCCCAATTAATTACACTCGGGGTTGCGACAATCGTCGAAAGGAAATGGGACTCGAAGTGGCCCTGCACAAGTCTGAAGCCAAGGGTTTCCAGTGTCCTCGGAACGCGCCACTTGCGGGCTCCTAACTCACAGTAGAAGTAATTCACATCGGCGTTGAGTCGACGATGAAGTACCTTGGACTTGTCCTCGACAGCCGGTGGAACTTCGTATAGCACTTCCGACGTTTGGCTCCCAGACTGGAGCGGGCTGGGACTGCGTTTAAGCGGCTCTTGCCCAATCTGGGGTGTCCAAACGCCTCCTGCTGGAGGCTCTACCCGGGGGTCATGCGGTCCGTGGCCCTTTACGGGGCACCGGTCTGGGCGGGCTCATTGAGGCTGCGCCCAGAGCGCCGTTTGAGTGTGTCCCAGAGGGTCATGGCCATCCGCCTAGTCCGGAGATACCACACGGTCTCCTGCGCGCAAATGTGGGAGTGGCGCGAGGAGGCGAAACGCCGGGGCGAAACTCCGCTGCCACGACAAATCGCGGCACGGCGGACAGAGCTCCGGTACGATCTCATGTGCGTCGCAACCCAGTGCTGGGCTCGCCACAATTGCGGCGGTAATTCCCTCTTTGAGAAGTGGATAGAGAGGCGCCACTGCGTCCTCACCTGCCGCCTTACGCAGGTCCTCACCGGACATGGTTGTTTCGGGAGGTTCCTGTTCCGAGTAAGGCGAGAGGAATCGCCTGGGTGTTTCCATTTCCAGAAGCCCCGGTCGTCGGGAGTTGATTGCTGCGGACTCCCGGCCACCGTAGGCGCAGAAAGAGATACCGTAACCCAGGTATATAGGCAACTGAAGGAACAGTTCAGTTTAGTCAGTAAAAGTTCTAACACGCCCTCCCGCTTTGCCCAGAGCGGGAGAAGTCATTTGATGATTTCTCAATCACAAAAAAAGGCTCTTTCTACGCCAAGGTCACCCTCGTACGTAAATTCGTGTACCTGCCTTTTCCTCGTCTAGAATCCTTTTAAGCGTAAAATGTTGTCATCTGTTGACCTACTTACAAAAAAATAAATATTAGTGGAATAATGTGAAATCTTCCCCATTATTACTAATAATAGATTAACCAATTGAAGGGCACTGAACGAGACACAATAGAAGTTTTATTGATATAACGTCTGGAGGCGATTAGTGTCCCGCAAAAAGATAATCAGATAACTTTAACGAACTAACGACAACTCAAAATGGTGATAGAAAACATCGTGTCGAAACCGGCATGTCTTAGAACCAAAAAATCCAAGATATGTATGTGACATCTACCAAACTGCACTGGGCCCTCGTGGTAGATTACTGCCCACTCTTTCTAGAAGACAAGGGGGGCCTGCATGCCAGCAGTGAGATCATAAGCTGATGATAACCATATTTGAAGAATAAATACAACAATTTGACATATTATTTTCTATACCAATCCTGTCAAACAGACATATTATTTCTAGCTTGTAGTTAAAATTCCGGCCCTAAACATTATATCACCTCTAACGAACTTATGTATCTACTGGAAATACGTAAAATAAAACACGGTTCAAATTCCGCCTACTTTCCACATCAATCCAATTTGCTGATAAACAAATTAAAAGTTATAAAGAATCACGTGACTGCCTTAAATTAGGCGGCTTGTTGGTAAAAATAAAAACTTGGTTTAACAACATTTATGACGATTAAACAGAATTAAGAATTGTAAATAATAAACGCACGAGCACGAGTGACAGCTATCAAAGAATATAAAGAGCGAATAACAAAACTAACCTTTCATTGAGCTTACGAAACATGAACAGTGAATTTTATGCACGTTTTCACTAATCCCACGTTCGTACTAAAATCGTGAGGGGGTTTTTACGCGCACTGAATCTTCAACATGTGGGTGAACTCAGATCATTCCCCAGCAGAGCATAAAAAAATAGAGTTCTATATGCGCCTGAGTTCTACAGTTCCTTATAAAAAATTGTTCAACAGTTTTTTTTTTCCTGAAAGCAGGTTGAATATAAACTCTACTAACTTCCATTAGAACTGCAGATCATTTTTTTTTTAAATTATTTAGACACGCAGCTGTGAGTTCTATAGTTCCATATACTTTCCGAAAGAATGTCAAACTAATTCAAAAAAAAAATGTGTTACAGCTCCGATGCAGTATAAAATATATAGATTAGTAAACATTATTATGTTTACTAATCAAGGAGCAGAACTGAGAATTGAACATCCACTGCAAGATAAAATCCCGCTGCGATATTTTCACGTCTGAGTGGACTTCGACTTACTTACAAGAAAAACGGGTATAAGAATTAATTTTAGCTTTATTCTGGCCACTCAGATAAATATTTAGCAACACAGCCAGGCGAAGTAGCCTTACTTACTTTATATCATTTAATGTGTGTTCTTGCAATCCAACCCCCACTGCGACCACGTGGTGGATTACGGCCCACTCCTTCTCACGAGAGTAGGCCTGTGTCCCAGTAGTGGAAATTCCCACTGCTGGGATACAGGCCTCTTCACATGCCTCCTCTCATTTAGGCTAAATTATGCTTATGTTTGCAGTATTCTTGGTCAACGTGGTGCGAGTACTCCTGACGAAACTGCATTCAGCTGCTACCCAACGCGCTTCTGTAGCGGCCAGGAAGGCCGCGCGAGCCGCCCTGATATTGGTAAGTTAATGTCAATACAAGGCTTTAATATGATTTATTTTGTTCTTCTTTTTTAAAATTTTTTAATTCTACTATGGATAGTTCGTAAAAGTACATAGAACACATTAAGTTTACGCTTCTTTGGTCATCTACGGTTAGAATAAAAATAAACCAATAGGTATCGATGGTTAGGTACTGCTATAAGGAACCCCATGTGGTCGCAATGTACTTTTATATTAATTTAGTGATAGCCGTTCATCACCAATAATCTGTAAGAATGCAACAATCAGTTTATCAGTGTTGTGCCATTAGGTAGTGTATGAAGGATCCCAGGCGTTCATTACTTCGCTGAAAACAAACGTGATTTCTGAGACAAAAACTATAAACATCATTATTTATACAAGGAGTTTTACGAAAATGTGTTTCAAGTCCTTAACTTTGTGCTGCACCTGAATATTATTTAACAACTTCAGCCCGCAAATTTTTCTGCAAGAAATTGCTTGTTTTAACTTAAAATATATCTTATGACTCTTGGCAATACCGTAGCTTCACAATAGTGTAAGAATTTTCGGAATCGGATCATGATTTCCGAAGACATACAAACTCGCATATTTTTCACATCTCTTTATAATTTAATGTCCTTAAAGATTGATATCATAAAAGTCAAGGCCAAACTAACCTACTATAACGCCTACTATAACTATTCTACAATGGGCTCGTCTAGGTACTATTAGATTAGTCAGATAGAGCCTCTGCAGACCGTACTTGACATCGTGGTTTAGCAACGGTAATAGGTCTCTTACGGTAGTATAGGTATATCTAGGATCAAATATTTATGAGTCATAGAAATATCATAATAGTACATGGACAGTTATTATTTCAAGCGCACAAAAGTACATATAGCTGAACTTAAAGGTCAACCTAATAAACCACACATCACGCTATTAAAATAAATATTAATCAAATGTGACCTCCGTAGCTGCGAAATCACGTGCAGCTGTCCCAGCTATTATTCGTCGATCTTTGACAATCGTTACGGGTTGTCAGAAGGCCGAAAGTATGACGACCAGTCTTACCAAGTAGGATCGTATTACCCAAATATGGTTTTTGAGGTCAGATACGCAGTCGCTCCATATAAAATACAGATATTCAGTTGCTTCTGCTGCATAGACTGGAAGCCGACCCCAACATAGTGGAGAAAAGGATGGTGATGTGAGCTTTGGTAAAACGTATTTCTTATAAATTGAATTTGTATTCACATTTATATTCCGAGCGAATTTTCCATGTTTTACTACATACCTTATTCGGATTTCGAAGAACTTCATGAAATAAACTAAGCCAGTTGAGTTTCCGCAAGGGGTGCTCTACGGTGGATGCCATCATGCGCGTACGAGCCCTCACGAAGGGGGATGCAGTGGCCTGGGGTGAAGTCATCTTGGCGGTGTCTCTAGACATCGCCAATCCCTTCAATACCCTGCCCTGGAGTTTCATCAGAGAGGCACTCCGGTATCACCAGATGCCGACCTACCTCTGTCGCCTGGTCGAGGTCTATCTAGCGAGAGATGTCGTGCGGTGTCCCACAAGGATCGGTCTTGGGGCCGCATCTGTGGGACATAGGATACGACTGGGTGCTGCGCGCCGGCCTCCCTAGCGGCGACAACGTGATCTGCTACGCTGACGACACGCTGGTGCTGAGATAGGGGAGTTCGCACGAGGCGGCGGCTGAACAAATGACATCCGTTCCGACGTTTGGCTCCCAGACTGGAGCGAGTCGTGGCTGGCTTAAAGCGGCTCCTGCTCCAATCTAGGGGGTCCAACGAATCTAGGGGGTTCTCAAGTGATGCGTTTGCCAACGAAAACCATTAAAAAAGTATGTAGAAGAGAAGATAGACGATAATCCTTGTAATTTTTTTAAGAGGCTATTGTTATATTGTATTAAAATCGTAGCTAAGTCAAAACTGCACATCGAATATTTGAGAGAAAAACCTCTTAAAACCCCGTTCGTGGTCTTACCGTCTAGGCTCGCCCAAGTCCATTTTTTTGAAGGTCGCTTTTGAAACCACTTCCGCCGGTTGCTTTTTTGCCGTCGCATCATTGCGTGCATGTTCTTTTGTTCGAGAAAATTTTCCATAGTTAGCCCTCTTCTGTTCTGCTGTTTTGCCCTCTTCTTCCAAAAATATAGTTTATAAAATTTACGCCTGTTTATCTGAACGTATTTCTCAGCATGAATTTCCAAATACTACCCAATAGTTTTTGTTATTACAGTTTTTTTATAGATATTCTCTAAAGGGTATAAATTATCACTCTATTTGCTATGGGGGATTACGAATATTACTTTTAGCTAGCATTCTTCTACGATACTTTTCGTTCATAAAAAGATGAGCCAATAGGTTATAATTAGAATATTTCAAACAATTACAGAGTTAAACTATTCAATCATTATCATCACATTATACCCTTATTGAGACCTACCCTCCTTATTTACCTTTTTCAATCAATCGTGACATATACAGGATCGATGTTTGAGATGGGTCAATAACTTTAACCGTTGTCGCTGCAGGCAAATGGTCTTAGGAGACTATCCTTAACCTATTGAAATATTTCGAAATGCATTTACAGATTTTGAAGAAAAAAAACGTATGATAAGCAAAATTGACAATGTTTACAATAAATTTTAAAATGTCAATCGATCCTGTTTAAAGAGAGGAGCGAGAAATGAGAGAGCGATGAATAACTTTAGCTGCCGTCCATCAAGACATTTGCCCTCTTCATCTATCACGCGGTACGAAGCAGTGCAGCACAAAGTCTGAAATGTCTCAAGTCTTAACATTATAATATTGAAAAAGTGACGTGTACGGAAACCGTCAATTCTATTAACGATACTTTTTACAAACCCCTGCAAATCAGCTGTTATCGTTATGGGGTTGCAGATAAACGGAAAACACTCTATGTAACGCTCAATTAGAGAAGCTCCGCTTTATTTTTCGCCCTGGAAATGGGAAAGCAAAATGTTGTTTATAAATAGAGTGGATTGTTTAAAAAGAATTCGATTGTATTCACAGCCAATCGAAAGGTACTTAGTATAACGGGTAATATGGTTCCGGGGTCAATTTGAAAATCTAAGTGTCCTCTTGTAGGTACCCACATACATACCCAGGCAATAAGGTAATCGATTTCTTCAAATATTTTGGGTAAACTCTAATATTATCCAAATAAAAAGAGAAAAAGTCTTTTGTAATATCTTTTAAATCCCAATGTTTTTTTTTTTTTTTTTGACGAGTTTAGAGTTCTTTCGCGAGATTAGGGAGATAGATATTAGGTTAGTACTATTGTACCCATGTATAATTCATGAAGTACATACCTCCATTTTGCTCCGTGTTCTGAGAATGCAAATACTCGTTTTTACATTTCGTAAATGTGTACAATTTGTATTTTGCAATATTGTATTATGAGCAATTGTTAAGTCGTGCGTATTTGCTATATTGTATCTTTTGGCAAATCTTTTTGATAAAACGATGAAATGTTTTACAGTTTTCAACAATCATTTTTCAACTTATTCTACACCGAAAATCACAGCTACTGCGAACTCAAGTTTCTAAGACGATATTTACATACTTGCGAGTTATGAATTCGTGATTTTACTTTAAAACTTCATTTAAGATAAGAATGTCTGGGTTTTAAATGGGAACATAGTACCATTACGGGTTCAACTGCCAATCGTTAGTTTAAAGTCCAACTAAGAGTGCATGTTTGTTACTGACTCGTGAACGTTCCACTATATATACTTTTGATATAAATCTACTAACCTATTCCTTGAGGTTACGGCGTAGTACCAACGAGTACCCGTCACTTACCTGTTCATCCCCAAGTCATTATATTTGACGATTCCCTAACAAACTCCTCCTGTTTCTGGAAGGCTTATTAGCAATATGTCATAATCAAACTCATGTCAAGTGACTTGATTGGCTGATGTCATATCAGCTTTCAGAAACTAGAACCCTTACAAGTTGTGATACTTGTTTTGTACAGTGTTGTAAAAACTTGTGATATCATGTCGAATATAAAAACATACATGCATCATAAATGTGTTGCCGTCTTCATTCAAAATCGTTTTCACACAAGTATTATTAACTAGTAGCTTCTGCCCGCGACTTCGTCCGCGTTAAATGTCTTGCTCCTCCGACCCTCCCCGTCGCATCGAATCGTCTGCCCGTGCAGGGTATTCGTATTGTGACTTCTATCTTTTTACTGGGCTCCTAAGGTTCTTAGCGTGATGTTGCATAGTTTATATCCTTGCTCGATAAATGGGCTATCCAACACTTCAACCAAACAAACTCTTCAGCTTTATAATATTTAGAATTGATGTAATATCCTTCCTTGCTAAATGGACTATCAAAAACTAGTAGATTTTTTTTTATTTGAGTCAATTGTTCCTTATATTAGCGCGTTCAACCAAACAAACATACAAACTATTTAAAGCTGAATAGTTTGTATGTTTGTTAATATTAATATACATTTAATTCTTCTTATTGACGTTTTTGAGTCGTCTTCAAGGTTTGTGGGTATCATCGTCTGGTCGTAGAAATAATAATATCGTGAAATCAGGTAGATCATATAGAAATGACTATATGATCTACCTGATTTCACGATACGCCACCATTTCATTGTATGACGATCTAACATCAGAGAAATCGTTTAACGCACGGCGTATGTTGGTTTGCCTAGCGATGCGTGGAAAAGAACCAGACACGCGTAAAAAACCTAACCGTCTTTGTTGAATTCCTATTCCCACTCAGATAGTTCTCATTTTAAAGTCCTTAAAAATACTAAATAGTCAAAAGTCAAGTAACTGCTACCAACTTGGATAAAATGTAACGTTCGTCGGCCGCTGCCGCGGCACCGTTCGCTCCGCTCGCTCGGCTCGCGAGCCGCTGGTAATTTTTTCTAATCTTACCTTACCCGTTTCGATTCGAGACGTATCCTGATACAACATATGAAATAATGGCGTATCTTGAAATGGTCAGGCACACAATATGATCATTTCTACGATCGGACTACGACATGTACAACTAGTGAACTAAGGAGCATTAGCTATCCCGACAGATATTGTCCTGTCCTAATTTCATTAAGTCATACAAAATTCCCGTACAAAATGCACATTCAGTTTTCCCGATTTTACCAATTTTCCTGGCAACATTGCCATATCGGTGTAGCCGTTCTGGAGTTGTGCGCTTACCAACGAATAGAATTTATTTTTAGGGTTCCGCACCTCAAAAGGAAAAAGCGGAACCCTTATAGAATCACTTTGTTGTCCGTCCGTCCGTCCGTCCATCCGTCCGTCCGTCTGTCAAGACCCTTTTTCTCAGGAACGCGTGAAGGTATCAAGCTGAAACTTATATCAAATACTCAAGTCTACTGTCCTTTGGAGCTGTGAAAAAATCAAACTTCTAAGCTAACGCAATCAAAAGATATAGCCGTTTATACCGCAAAATTCCACAAATTTTCGAAACTCGCAAGGGAATCAAAACCTAAAGGGTACTTCCAGTCGATCTAGAATTTTGAAATTTGGTACCAAGCAACGTCTTATAGCACAGATAAAGGAAAAATTGCGAAAACCGTAAATTTTTAGTTACATCATATAATAAACAGAACGAAACACAGATAGAAATAAAACCAAGCCAAGAAACAGAACAGAACTACGACTCGATTATCGTGATGGGTGAACTTTTACTTATATACCTACAGGTTTGTACGGAACCCTCGGTGCGCGAGTCCAACTCGCACTTGGCCGGTTTTTTTTATTTAACAGAAGATTAGTTTACTCATCACAAGCAACAGTTAACAGAAGGCTTTTACCGAAGTTTATAATTTTTCATTCCTTTGTACACAGGTACCCCTATTTGGACTGCATTTTGTGTTGCTGCCACTTCGACCACTGCCTGATTCACCTTGGGAGAAACCTTATCAGATTATGTCAGCTATTCTCACTAGTTTACAGGTACAATAGTTCATACCAAAATGTGCCTTTTTCCTATCATGTGGATTTGTATCTGCGTGAGTAAATGCCCGCCGTCCGCATACTTTTATATTAAATACTTTTCCTGCCATGCAAGGTACTCGCACACAAGATGTGGGGAGTCTGTAGGTTCCTCACACGCGTTAAGTTTACGCATGCCTGTGCAGCTCACACGTGCCACAAACACTCGTGGCAGGGAAAGGACCCTTAGATCTAGGGCACGCAAAACCGGTTTTCCGGTTTTGCGCAAAACCGGAAATCGGCCAAAATTTAACGATTTTTGGAAACCGGTTTTGAGATCCAAAACCGGAGCTCAGCTCCGGTTTTCCCATTATTGAGTAACAATTAACATTTTGATTTTTATCAACATTTTTTCGAACACTCAAAAAATAATTAATTTTGAGGCATCAAATGTATCCGAACCGAACACAGCCTGCATCCACCCACTTACACGCCTCCATCCACTACCCCCGCACCCCGCACCCGTAACCCGCCAGCCTGCGCCTGCGTTGTTGCAGTAATACCCTTACCGGGAGTGCAAGTGCGTGTCCGCCGCCCTCGCCTGCGACGCTAGGACAAAATGTGAGTATTTACTTAGTTATTAATTTATTATATTTTGTGTCTTTTAATGTACATTTATGTTGAGCTCGTGGATGAAACGACACGAAGGGCGCAATTACATCCAGTAGTTGCTGCGTTAGCCCGAATTATATTACATTATGGTTCACCACTTGTGACAGCAAGCAAGATTTAATTAAAACGTGTTTTATTATTCGTGTTATATAGATAATTTTATAACTGACAAAAGTCTTTGTTTCGGTACTGTTCTGAGCCGTTTGGATTGTCGTTCCTAGCCTATCGAATCCCGTTCAAAGAATACGTGAATACCTATTTTGGGTAGGACTTATAGGACGACCGAACGACAATTAAACGTCAACGATATTTGTCTTGTTTGATTTACGTGAATCAAGGTACAGGTGTAATTGCGCCATAACGTAACAGTAGAATTCTTGTGCCAATTTTTCCAAGTCTTAGAGAAAATGATTTTTACAGATTTAATATATATAAAAATCAATTTCTCTAAAAATCTTAATTTGTTAATGTTTACGTTATTACTATTCATAATAATGTTTACGTTATTATAATATTTCCTTTATTAGTAATAAAGTAAAAACATTAACCAAAGTGACAGAAGATATTTTTTTACCATAGACTAGTCTAGTCACCTCTAGTGTTAACGCACCGAAATGCGCGTAATTTTAGCTAGAACCACACTATTAAAATCCGACGGCACGACGACGACAGCGACACGCGTTTTCATTGGTTAGCGTTTAAAAAGACATAACTAGATGAACTGACGCCAATCAGCATACCTTAAGCCAGAGCCACTTGGCCGACACACGATGCGACGACACGCGTCAACACGTCAAATGATGCATGCACCATTAAGCTACAGTTCTCCTAGTAGTGTAATTTTAAAACGTTTAACCAATGAAAACGCGTGTTGTCGCGTCGGGTGGCGTTTTAATGGTGTGGTTCTAGCTTTATTTGACGTGTTGACGTGACGTGGCATCGTGGTCAGTGCGGTACTGGCTTTAAAAATGTCTAAACTGAATGCATGGAAAAAATGTACTACCTAATAACACACCAAAATGCACGGAATTTAAAAACATCCTAAACCAAATAAACTTCGCCCGATTAAATTTTTTTTTTTCTTTTAGGTCAACTGATCACATCCAGAATTGTACAGGGAAACAATCACAAAAGTTCGCAAACTGGTCAAATCTATAAGAAAATCCCCTCTAAAAGCTGACGCATTACGGGTCTATGTCTTGGAGGAACACAAAAAAGACATACAATTGCAACTAGATTGCCGCACACGATGGTCAAGTATGTCAAATATGATCGAAGTGTTTAAAAAAATTAAAAACTTAGTCCTCAAAGCCCTGATAGATTGGAAGACTGAGATATCTTTTCCGAAGAAGAAATTCGAACTCTGTCTGAAATTTACAACAGCTTGAATGTTGTCAAACTTGCTGTTCTGTCCTTGTGCCGACGTGATGCTACGCTGCACACAGCTGACACAACATTAAAATTTATGTTTAAGAAGCTTGACGAACAAAACAGCGTTTTGAGTCTCAAGCTAACGACTAATTTGAGAAGTCGCATAAAGCAAAGACGTCTCCTTCTAGCAGGTGTTTTACACTATTTACATGATTGGGAAGACTTCTCCGCCCAAGATGATGATGACACATTTCCCAAACCCAGTGGTGCTGAAATAACTGAAACTATTATCAACTTGTTGCAGCAGCTAAAATATAAACCCGAGGACACAGACACCATCACCGCAGTTCTCACCGAGCAGTCCATACCTTCGCAATCGTCATCATCTGACGCTGAAGAGCTAACTCTTCAAGAGCAGCTAGAGAAGGAATTACACAAATGCAAGAGAAAGAGAACCCCCAAAAATCGGTCAGATTTCGACCTGGCTGAAAGCGGAGGGCATCGGGGTGTGTATCTCACCGAAGCATATAATTATTTATTATGTGTTCTACCAACAAGTGTTGAGAGTGAAAGGGTGTTTTCGAGTGCTGGGTATTTCTGTAACAAAATAAGAAGTTCGCTGTCTGATCGAATGTTGGATGCACTTATATTCTTGAGATCACATTATCAAGAACAGCGAACTCTTGAAAACAAGTGATTTATGCTTTATTTAAATTAGTATACATAGTTGATTATTGATCTCTTTATTAGTGCAATATGAATCATATTATAATAATGTTATTTTGTAGTTCGTCTTCAAAGTTACAAAAATGTTGATTTCTTTGGTAATTGTGGGTGGCTGTGTTTAATATTTGAAGATGCTGATTGTATTTTCTATGTTTAAAATATATTATTTTTGATAGCAGACTTAATAGGTACCAAAGATACCAAAAACTTGTTGATTTGATCTCAGTTAATTAATCTTTATACTATTATAAGTTCATTGTTATCTGTACAATTATTATGGTTTGGATTAAAAAGAAATGTATCATACAATTTGTTTTATTTGTAGACTTAGTGGGTATTTAAAAAAAAATGGTGTTTCTTTTTAAATTATACTACATTCGATTTTTTTTTGCTAAAACCGGTCCTAGCTCCGGTTTTCGGTTTTGGTCCCAAAAAAACGATGTTCAAAACCGGTTTTGATGACTTTCCGGTTTTGCATGCCCTACTTAGATCTAATCTCTTTTAACAATTGCGGCGATAAGTCTCTCTTTGAGGAGTAGATAGAGAGGCGCCACGTCGTCCTCACCTTCCGCCTAACACAGGTCCTCACCGCGCATGGGTGTTTTGTGGGGTTCCTGGTTAGGATAAAGCGGGAGGAAACGCCCGGGGGTTTCCATTGCGAGGATCGTCTGGAGGACACGTGGAGCATACGGTGGAGGTGTACCCTGCCTGGGCGGAGCACCGCCGTGTTCTCGTGGAGGCGATCGGCGGCGGCGACCTCTTCCGTTAGCCCTGGTGCGAGCCATGATACGGAGCGAAAGGGCATGGGAAGCCGTCACCTCCTTCTGCGAAGCAGTAATGCTCGCGAAGGCGGAGGTGGGGTGCGTGAGGGACTGGCAGTCTCTGCGCCCTCACGTTCCTAGCCGCCGCAGGAGGAGACGCCCCGGGCGTCGGGAGTCGATCGTGGACTCCAGGCCACTGTAAGCGCGGGCTTGCGGGCGGCGAGCAATGGGTAGCTCGTCGCCCGGTAAGGACCAGGCCCGTATCGCCGGCGCATAGTGTTCCATGCGCGCCTCAAAGAGATGTCAGCAAACTGAAGGGGTTGTTAGGACCGATGCCTGCCAGGATCGTGATTCGTTCGAAAGAGATACCGTGGCCCTGGTATATGTGCAACTAAAGGAACACGGGTGGGTTTAAGTTAGTAAAAGTCTGACACGCCCTTCCGCTCCACCCAGAGCGGGAGACGTCATTTGATGATTCCCAACCAAAAAAAAAAAAAAAACGGTTTCAGTGGTTTTTAAACAAAAAGAATAATGGTCTAAGTGGTTATCTCGTTTTTTTTAGCTATTTTTTTTTTAAATTTATAATTATAATGTTCTGGAATAGAATATTTTCCGTTTCTTTTCCTTTATTTCTAATGAAATTAATTTTGTGATAGAGATAGCAAAATATTTTCTGATTTTGTTACAATACACGCATTGACGTGGAGTTGCACAAGCCATTCGTACCGATACTAATGTTGTCTGTTTGTGTGCAGGGTCTGTGCGTGGCGATATTATTCTGCTTCACCAACCAGGATGTCGTGGTCGCCATTAAGACATATATTTCACGATTACGGAGAAATACCGAGAACATTCCTATGACTGGTAACACTTACCCATTGGCTGGGTCGGTTTTTTTACTTATTTCATTAGCTTTAAGATAACTTTAACTATGATTAAGACCCCAAGAGGAGCTCGAACTCAGCGTCGTTTGAAACAGTAGGTGGTAACATATATTCTGTTAAGAATATCCATCAAAATTCACTTTGGTCAAATTGCATACCTAAAATCACCAATTCGGCCTTTTTCACACTAACTAACAGCCAGCCATCTGTAGCTTGGCTAATTACAATTAACGCTGAGCTCGTTCGTTCAGATACTACTCGCAATTAGTTGCTAACTTTGAGTTGAGTGAGCTGGCCGAGTTTGAGCTGCGGTCGTAAAAGGGCCGCGAATAAGCGCACAAGAGCGTACCGCATCCGATCACCTTTTCATTGTTAAATTGTACACGGTTACTGATAATAACCCTGCAGTCTACTGTTTGTGCACAGAGTATATGCATGTAAATGTATATCAATGACTAAGTTACTAGATCGCAAATGTTAGCTGCTAATTGTGATCTTATCTGGCACAGCGATTCATTAAGTATTCGTTTTTAACATATCTGTTTACTTAAGAATAATATCTTTGATATTCAAAGAAATCTTTTCAGTATAATATTTCATTTGGACGCACTTCTGAGAATGAGATATCTTCAAAACAGCTTGATCGTCAAAGGTACCGACTGACGACGTGCCATTAAAAGCATTTCGTCTAAGTAACTTCACAGAACCGAAAATAATTTAATATTAAGTATTTATTCCAGGCGTATGTTGTATGAAGCCCATAATTTAATAAGCATGTCAAGAAAAATATATCCTTAATGGTATAGCAATAACGCACATTTTACAATTTTCAGGTTTAACCGGTGCTGAAAGCTTAGTGAACACAAGAGACAACGTTGTATGACCTCACCTGTAACCTTTAGGTCTTAAATGTATTTAATTGTAAGTGATATGTCATTAAAATTATGTGTGATGGATTAAGTATGGAAGATACTCATATTGTAACTGACAAACTATAATACGTAATAAAAGATTACGAACTCATTCCATTTTTGTACTATCCCCGTTTATTTCACTAACAAAAATATCGTACAAACATCAGTCGCGTAACAGAACAATGGGCCGTGAAAAAAGAAAAAAAAACACATCTGCATAAATCTACCATCTCTATTCGGAATTAATCATATCCTTAAGAAGTTGATTTAATAAAATATTTAATAACTTCAATATTTAACTCATAAATACATTTTACAACCTAAATAAATAATAAATAAACATTTACTTAATCACTAATTATTTAGTCCGTCCTAACAGTCACAAAAATACAGTGTCACAATATTTTGTTCGAGATAAGAAAACTTCAAAAGGACGCGGAATTTTATTAATTGTGAATATATTGTTAACTTAAAATGGTTTGCTGACGATCCAAAACACGTTATATCACAAATAAAAGCACAAGAATCGAAAGACTGAGTGGTTCAACAAAGAAGATGCGTTATTCGCTTTAAAAAAAGCATCATATACTTACTACTATATGCCGCTATTCACAAAGCGAAGATTTTATTCGGTAGTATTTTATTTTTCTTAATTATTTCAAGACTCATCTTGCACATTTTTATTCCTCCAAAGTTGTAATATTATTTGATCTAAATATTCTCGACCCCGTTGAACCACCCAGTATAATAAAAATCGAATATCAAAATCGAAATCGGCAACGTGTAATCAGATCCTGGCTCACCTTTTTCATCTCTAAGTACTTAGTCGCTTGGTATTTGATATAAAAAGTTTAACTATTGCTCCATGATATCGCTCACTTGGACCACAGCCTAGCGAAATCCTTATTCGCTTCATAAAAGAGAACTTTTTCACTTTCATTTCAAGCACTGATGTGAATAGCAACCATGCTCATTCAACAAATTATTGCGCGTGGTACACGAGATGAAATTGGTCAACCACATCGTTTTAATCATTTACGATAGGTACTATGTCAAATAAATCAATAGTAGTTTTTCGACAAAGATAGGAAATTATTTAAATTACATCGCCATCTAGGCAAGTTTCAGCTTTACTCGTTTTATTACTTAGTTAACATTTTGTGGCTGTCTGCCATAAATTAAAGTGATTCGTCTGAGCGTATCCTAAGCCAAAGAGAATTAATAACATCTACTGATGATTAACTCAGTTATCTTAATCCAATGAAGCTGCGAACAAATTACTCAGCATGCTTCGTTGCCCCTGTCTAAAATAACACCCATTTCTACGAGGATCGCAAATGTGATGAAGATGGCGTAAAGTACCAAGAGTATGGCACCAATGCTTCTTCGGAGAGTGAATTTTCCGAGGAACAAGGTGATCCACAAGCAGACGACGGCCACAAGCAGTGAGCCCACCACGAAATCAATGCCCACAGAGTTGATGCGCACATACGTGATGTCCGCGCCCTGAGCGAGTAGCGTCAGCGTCTTGATTAGCCATGGAAGTCCCAACGCAAACAATATCGCCAAAGAATTAGCTCCCAATGCGTTTGAAACTCCAATACCGCCTTCACCTGTAACACAAAAACGTGGGATAAATACAACATACCTTTGAGTTTCATCAGCGAAACGTTTATAGACATATCAAGAATTATGGCAAAGATAAACGAAAGATATTAATCTAAAATTATACTATTTTATTTAAATCCGGTTATCAAGAATGGTAGATAAGCAAGTAATTCGCATTGCTTCGCTTGTAGCAAAATTTCATAGAATTACGATATATCTAGACAGTCACGTGGAACAATTTTATGCAGTGATCGCCAGTACTTAGTTTCTATTTAAAGAGAGACGTTGAATACAACCCTAAATGTAGCAATCCTCTAAATATTACAAACAACTTTGCTCAAAAACTTTTAAGTAGATCAGGTATTTATAGTTCGCAAAAACGAATTAATGAGGATTTCTTCTCAGATTGAGTTTTAAGCGTTTCGACATATGCGTTATTGGGAAAATAACATAGCCGATTTTCAATATACATACTTTCTTTTCAAAGTCTTCCTGAGGTCGAATCTTATCTAAACGTTAGTGATCCATGATGACAATAAACTTCTTGTGAGACATGTTATCTACTTTAAGTAATCTTTGAATTATTTAAGGACTAATGAGGTCGAATCGTGGACACATAATCTACATAATCTTCAGCTTCCGATACAGATAGCCAATTTTAATATTACAAGATAAAAATGTTAGTATATGAAATTGAACACGTACACATTTCGATCAACTGACAAGCGCAGAAACAAAAGGTCATTGTTAAGTAATTGAACCACGCAAAGCTAGAGGACGCAAATATACAAATCAACAATTGAATAAACCAGAAAATAATATAAATCTGAGTTTGTGGAAATGAACTATGTATTATATAACTGCAACTGAACAAAATGTGAAGCGCTATGATAGAAACAACAAATCAATAAAATTGAATGATTGACAGTAGCAACATTCGCATAGCAACCAAAACTTTCGCAGAGGCAATTCTAGAAATAAACGTTATGAATAAAATGTCTTAAATTAGATTTCTCCTTGATGAAATCCATAGTACGTACCTCGCCTTGACATGATGAAAATGGAGCAAGCCTCGGGCAGACATCCACCGAATGCCAAAAACGTCATGCCCATAACTGATTCCGGAATGAAGAATGTATGTCCTGTAGAAGAAGAAGAAGATTTAATTAATTTACTAAGCTATTATTCATGATCCTACGCTAGTATATGATTTACTTAACGAAAACAATAAGGCCGTTAAAAGTAAAAAATTACTCGCAGTTCGCGAGTTCCATTCTATCTGTATTTTTTTCAGAATAAGTTACATTCCATAAATTATTATAATTTTAAGTGTGTACGTAACATTACTAATAAATCAATGCTTGAAGTAAATATTTCAAGGAAGAAAATAAACATTTTAGAAATACCTAAGGTCAAATTAATTATAATTATCATAATTGATCAATCATCGATCATAATAAATTTACAATTTTATTGCAGATTACTACTAGATTTCAAGGTTAATTTATTTAGCCTTTAGATATTTTTTTACATTCCCTAGTACACCACACTATTTTTTCAATGGTCTTTTGTTGTTTTATTCGATCTCGTGATCAAAAGCAATTGATCTTGAACTCTTTTGCCATGTTTTTATAAATTCAATAAATTATTTAGCTAATATTATTCAAGGAAGTATTTCTTACGTTTGACGAAATGAGTTTTATGAGTTCCTCCAAATGCAAACGTTTTCTAAGACAGTACTTCGAGGCTCATACTTGCGGCCATGAAGTACAAGGTCATTTTCAGCCCTCTTGTAACCCAAATATACGAGTATGTCCAGTCTCTAATAAAATCCGGGCGTATTTCACTCTGAGCGCATTAAATCCCGTCAAGACACAATTTATCCGAACAAGGACAATCTTGCATAGAAAGGATATACAGCTAGCGACTGTCTTGGAAATTTCTTTTTATTGCATAAATGTAATATAATTCGTAGATAGACAGAACCAGGGTTATTATCCTTAACTTGACGAAAAATCATAATACACAGACACTTGACCTCCATGTGGCACTATAGTGTACACCAGTTCTTGCTATAGCAAGGACTGATAATTGAAATGGTGGTAATAAAAAGGATTTGCCGGTGTTTTTAACCCCCGCCGCAAAAGAAAGGTGTTATACGTTTGATCGCGTGTGTCTATCTGTGTATCTGTCTGTGGCACCGTAGGTCTTAAACGGGTGAACAGATTTAGGTGCTGTTTGTTTATTTAACAGTAGGCTTTCTAGCGGTGGTTTTTAGATATGTTTAATCGAAATCGGTTCAGCTGTTTCGACACGACCATCCTTTCATTAAAATATAACCTACCACTTCTTATTAAATTTAAAAGAACAATACGTATTTTTTTTTTACTTTTAAGGACTTTTTTGTCTTGGTCGGGGTTTTTAAAATTTAAAATTTTATTTTTTATCCTACATTATTATAATTGACAAAATATAATTGTTCTGTTGTAATGAGAGAGTCGATTGAGAATAACTTACCAATAACAGTCATGCTCCAGGACACACAGTAGGAGTTAGCGCCGATCCATACAATGCACATGAAGAAAGCCAGTGGGTACCACCTCTTGAACCTAATCGGTGACGGAATGGTCAGAGTCAGCAACAGCTTCAAGGGCCAAATATACACCCACCAGCATCGATACATCAGGGAGTTTTCTTTTGGAAACCGGAATACACTTTTCTTTGGCTTAAAAATCACGTCTTCTTCAGCTAAAAAAAAAAATTCAATTTATATTTGAAAACTATATTAACATTGTTGGCTAGTTTATCGACGGATATTATTTATTTATTAAAACTGTATGCACAAGTAAAAAATATACTATGCAAAGGCGGAATTAATGCCTGAAGCATTTTCTACAAGTCAACATTAAGGTGATGAAAAGACAAAACATGGTAGGTGCAATATGCGGGATAGATATATCGGCACCAACTAAAAATACAAAAATAAATACTAATACATAGATACACACATACATAGATGTTACTGTCTTACCTTTATCTACAACGGTCACTTTCTCAGGATTCGCAACGTTCACAACGTCGTTAAACCCTTTGTTATCCACGCCTTCTTCAACTGACTTGCCATTCTCAGTAGGAGTTACTACCGCAACTGAAAGTAAGCAAAGGTCCTTACTATATTTGGATTATACTAACATACCGTGTGGTGCCGGACGTAAAGAATTACACCACCCCATTTCTTCCCGTGGGTGTCGTAAAAGGCGACTAAGGGACTTACTAGAGAATGGGCAGCAGCGTTCTCTATACATTTTAGCACCATACTGCGATCGCCAACCCGCCTGCCAAGCGTGGCGATTATGGCAAAGCCCCCCAAATTGGGGGAGGCCTAAGTCCAGCAGTGGACGTCTTACGGCTGAAATGATGATGATGATGATGACTAACATACTGTAACATCATTTTGTTTTTATTTTATTATATATTTAATTTACTTATTTAATTATAATGTTGTTAAATTATTAGTACCGTACCTTCTAAATTGTCCTTTTTGAAATATCTCAACACTAATCGGTCATAGATGGCGAACATTCTCATACTGTTGAACATGACAATGAAATAGAGGATATACAGGATTCCCAATACAAGTGCCTCATACCAGTCAATTTGTCCGTCCCATACGAAGGCCACCAGTACACTGACGTTAACCATATAGATGACCACGTCTCTTGTGACAGGTCTCGCTTCTAATGGTATTGGCTGAAATACACAATGTTTATAGAATCACCACAATTTACCACCGATTTTAGAACTAGTGGTGATAGCTGATCAAATATTCGAGATGTCGTAACTGCGTGGCAGTTTAGATAAGTTGACATAAAAAGATGCTCTAAAAGTCTATTTAAAATGTATATAATATTCAGTTTTATGAAAGTGATAGGTACAAGTCCATAATTTTACTTTCGGAGGATAAATAGTCGTGAACTCGGGAAAAAAAACAAAACGCTTATCACTACGTTGAAGTCCGTCTGTCTGTCTGCTATGACCGTTTTTGGCTTGGGAACGTGAGGGTGTATCAATTTTAAGTTAATATTAAGTACGTAAGGCTACGGTATTTTAGAGATTTAATTAAATCTAACTTCTAAGTCAACACAATACAATTACCACCCATAATACCTACTATGGTACAACTATGGTATATATATTTTAAAGAAAAGGTACCCTGATAGCAGCAAGACCTCCCACGGCAGCAACACCAAGCGCATTGAAAATGGCAGAGCCGACGATGGTCCCGATACCCATGTCAGATTCAGTTAAAAAGGTTGATATAACGTTGACGAAGAACTCGGGACAGGAGGTGGCCACTGACATGAACGTAGCGGCGGCGACATTCTAAAACAAAATTTTAAAACATAAATTTCACAAATAATTCTCATTTCTTTGCATGCATAGAAAGTATGCCTCGCAAATCGCGAACAGAAAATAAAAATATTTTTGTCATTAGTACCTGAGGAATTTTCAAGTCTTCGCATATAAGTTCCACACACGGGATAAAATAGTCATTACACACTATAGCCAACAGTGTGAATGAATAAATACCGAACATAGCGTAGAGAAGAAAAGCCCCCTGCCTCAGCTGCTCGTCTGAAATTCCAACACACGAATTATTTTCCATGTTCACACAAAAACAAACTTTCGTTGGCAGAGCAATAAACTTTTCACATTAATTTAAATAAAATGCCTGAACTTGAAAACGGTATAACGTTTTACAATGAATTAAATATTAAAACATGGAAAAATTCAATGGTTTACTTTCAAGGCACAAACTATTTGACAACCGTGGAGAAAGAATTCTAGATAAAGATTAACTTACCGCTGAAGATGCTATCAGGAAAACTCTCGATCGAGTCCCCGGACGAGCACGAGGCCTCCCGCACGAAGCCGTCCTCCGCGAACTCCAGTCTTGTTCTCAGCCACGGAGTCCAGTGCCAAGTCTCGTGCTCGTCATCCAGCTTCCTCATTAGTTCCTCGTTCATAAACACGATTTTACCATTTCTACTTATTGGGTGGACTGAAATGCCGAGCGCGGTCTCGTCTAAAAATAAACAAAAAACGCGTAAATATAATTCCACTCGATCAAATAAGTATGTAATATTGTGTGTAGTGTCCCGCGGGAAATCGATTACCAAAAAGTCACCTTTATGATAGTGATAATACTACTTAATGAGGAAATCGATGTGATGTGCGGTCACATAAGCCGCTGCACGATATGGTGCGCTCAAGCACACGCTACCGAACTTTATAAACCGGCAATTGAGCATTAAATAATACTTGTCAACGAGTACTAAAATTTACCTAGATTAGTGTCTAACAAACCGTTCAAACCAAACGCTGTTCCATTTAAACGTCTTCCTTTCAGATGTTAAACTTAATGAAATGCTTACAGCGTACCTTAGTTGCAACCAATAGAACGTCTTATTAGCAAGGAAAACCCCCTTTCTAATAAGACGTTGATATCATAGTTTACTGGCACTATAGCACTTGAAAAAAAATTCAAAACAGTAAGTCTCATACTAACGCCGTGTGTAAGTACTCGTACACTACCACAAGCACGGCTATGCGTGCTTGATCTGTCAACGACGAGGTGCGGGGAGCAAACACCGGCGTATAGTTGGATGGAGACGAACAATAATATGACAATATAGGCGGTAGATATGCCTATATCGGCATATTATTGTTCGTTTCCTACTTATTCATTTCATATTTTGGTTATAGTCGGTCTGTTAGTACCAAGGTGTGTTTGCAAGCCGTCTTAGCAAGATTCCGTTTGTGGTAACAAGAAAATCGTACACCACATTCTCACGGGTGTAAAAATATCGCGACAGGATTTTATTGCGCACAGAATTTTCAACGTTCTGCACGGCTCCGGGGGTAGAAAACCCAAGTTTAATTTTTGGATGCCTTTCTTTTTTTTGTGGGTGGGAAATCTTCAAATGATGTCTCCCGCTCTTGGGCGGAGCGGGAGGGCGTATCAGACTTTTACTGACTAAAGCCCACCCGTGTTCCTTCAGTTGCCCATGTGCCAGGACCACGGTATCTCTTTCGAACAAATCTCGCGACTCTGGCAGGCATTCGTCCTAACAGAACCCTTCAGTATTGCTGACATCTCTTAGAGGCGCGCTGGGATCCACTCTGTTAAATTCTCAATACTCGGCACTGACACCGGGAGTTAATAATCCAGTAGGTGATAGAATCCTGCCACGATATTTATACATTTGTACGAACGTAGTTTCGCCGTGGCCGACCGTCCGTAAGTCACAGTTATCGTACTAACCAAAACAAAATCGCGCTATAAGGAGTCGGTTACAAACAAACATACAAACATACAAGTGAAGCTAATATAAAGCGTGTATGCATCTATGTATGTTAAATTAATTACAAACTTTTAAATATTCAAAAACCAAATAAACCCTGTTAGAAAGCTATCATTCTGCTTGGTTGATTTACTCGGTGCGAGTCTGTACTCGACAAACTGACAAATTGCTCAGGATAAGGGGAGAATAATCATGCTTATTGTACGCTTTTCCTTTATGTAACCTACACGTGTATGAATTTTCAGCGTATTTTTCCGAAACACACTGGCCTTCAAAACATACTGGCACACTCTTAAAATTGCAACAACTGTCTTAATAATAATGTTTTTTTTTTATATTTTGTAACTTTATAGTCCTAAACTTCGTTTAGCACAGAGTGGCCATAGAAAATGGCACCCAGGCGGAGCAAAGATATGCTCAAAAGAGTCTGGGTGTGATGTGTATACAGGGCCATATGTAGTAAATATGGGTAATGGTTCGATACTAATGCAGGATAACGCCCGGCCACACATCTTTCGGGTTGTACAACATTACGTTCAGAAGGTTGGTATCAACTTGATGGCTTGGCCATTAGAACTCCGTAATGCAAGACCCAGTCGAGATGTGGTTGAGATCAGGAGATCTCAACCCAATTGAGCACACCTGGGGTGGATTCGAGAGGATGGACAGAAATTACATAGCACCACCTATCACCCTCAGGGCCCACAAACACGCCCTGTTGGAAGAAAAAGAAAATATTCCCCAACATCGTCTACGAAACCTCGTCTTCAGTATGCCAAACCAGATTGAAACTGATATTGGAGCTCGAGGAGGCAATAACAGTTATTAAAATGTAAAAAAGGCGTAAAACATACTTTTAAATGGCGTTCGAGTATTTTGCCAGCAAGTTACTTTATCTTTTTGAAGTTAAAAACGTTATCATTACATAATAAACTATGATTTTAAAGGAAGTTGATGGAATTTGTTATAAAACATATTTTTAGTTCAAAATTGTGACTTAATTCAAAAGAGTGGTATTAAGTTTTGGGAGACATTGTTTTCTTTATATAATTAAACTTACTGAAGTCCTCAATAGCCTGCGTATAGCCGGTGCCCACGAGTAACGTCCCCAGGACGATCCATACGTAGGCGCGTGTCATGATGTTCACTCTCCGGGCGACTGTTCCAAAATCAAGGAACTGGAAGAAATGGACCACTTAATATCACAAGACATCCAAACTTGTCCACAACTTGATTCGAAAACCAACGTACAAGTTAATAGCCTACTGAAAACAGAACACATGTTGATATTATAAGAAACACCGAGTTTAGCAATAATTAGCACGTTTTCTATATCTACAGCTATAGACGCACTAGATTCATATCGAATTTGATTGATTACATTAATTAAGATAAGAACGTGTAACGTAATTATTGCCATACTACAAGCAAATGTGACAGGCTGCTAATCCCAATCGTTAAGAAAGACGAAACGTTTCTAAGTAACTCAGTCACTACATCATGTAAGTATTTCGTTTGTTCATTACCGAAGTTAGAATATCACATGTATTCAAAAATAACTGCGATCTGATTGTTTATTATCAAAAAGTTTTACCAAATTTAAATTGTTTATGTCACATATTTTGACTATTCACGTTGCGACTGTTGCAATTAAGTTTTCAAAGTGTGTTTTAGCCCATTCCAGGGAAAAAATAATCATTTCCGAGATAGTGGCTACTTGAAATTGAAAATAGTAATGTGCTACTTTGTTTCAAACTGATAGCTACGTACCGTCCATGATAATAACACAATCATTTTAGATATAAACTGCTAACCACCAGTCGATAGCCTATTTATTACTCCATGTTTATCTTAGGTGTTAATAGAGAAATTGCTACACAATGATTTGTTAATACAGTGATAAAATAAACGAACACAAAATACTTTGCGAATGTGTACTCACTTCAGATCGACTCGCTCTCACACAAGGCGGCAGCGGCAGACGAGTCTTAGTGTTAATAAAACATTATTGCTCATTAAATATCTACGTTACTAGAGCGATAGCTGCCACTCCGCAATTACCAAGGATCTCACGACACTGAAAGAAAGATATCAATGCCAGAGGTTTTTAAGTAGATAATCTTATTTGATAAGAGACTCCTTTGTAGCGATTAGTAGAATTCAGTTAATACATTATACGTCAATGATAGGAACATTATTTGTGTACAAGAATGCAATCTCTCACCGGCAGTTTGGTCATGTTTTCCTCAATGGTGGTGGTGCGCGGTGTGCCACCAGAGCGCAAGCTCATTTTTATATCTCAGACGCTTTCTAACAAAATTCTGAAAGTGTTGTAGGAATCTACTCCAGTACCCGCTCAATGATTGTTGTGATTAGTCAGAATACACAATCAAACGCGGTCGATAACTGGCGTTTGTAGCTATTGCAGTGAAATGCAAGGTAGTTCTGCGTAAATATTAGCACGTGGAAGTGTACCCATACATTTATTTTAACTAAAGTATAATAAACAAAGCCACAGAAATAGACACGGATTTTAGTTCCATTAAAGTAATTTAATGCATTCACTTCATTCAGTGCATTATACGCAACAATAGAAAACTGGAATTACTTGTGGCACTATGTACTGTTATGTGTCAGAAAGATTGTACTCATGCACATGAAATAGAATAACATACTCATCATTAACTGCACTATAACCTGAAAAATATCTAATAATATGCATTAGAAAGTACTTACACTGCTGTTAAGGTGTTCGGGTAAAGATGTTTATTCATTTACAAACAATAGCTTGGACATATTTATGGGGGCCTCATATTTATGCATAGTTTTAAACAATTTGAATTTGTACTTTTTCATAACAGTCCTACAAAGACTTTTCTCCAAGCAAGCCGGATTTCTAGTCTTCATAATCTTTTATTTAAGAGGCCGTATACGAAATTTTGTGTTTCGCTGATTTACTTAATTTTAAGACGTAATTTTCCAATTAGAATAATTTATTTCCATTTGTTTTAAAACACAACATGAAAGATCGTTTCCATTATTATCTAATGAATGAGCTACTTTATTTTTGTCGATTATTACAAAGCGAGATTTAAGTTTTTTTTTTAAAGATTATTCACTGCCAAATCTTTTCAATTTTTCACCTTTTTTATTTTTTATTATTCTTTTATTTTCAGGCAATGGTTTGATTTTGAGCGAACGAGCGTTTTGAGTAACCGAAATGAAAAGCAATTCTTTGCCTATTTTCTCTAAAATTTTAAAAGATATATATTTTTGATATATGACCGTGATAAGTGATTCAAACATTGTATAGATGAATATCACAACAATAAATTCTATTTTTTTCATACCGTAGACTTTAACACGCTTCGTGAATAAGTGACAAGTATTCTAAACGTTTTACAACAAAATTCACAAAGCAGTCTCCGTTTTGAGATCGATTCATCCAAAATTTAAAAAGTAGCTCATTCATTAGATCAAAATTAAATTGATCTTTCAAGTTGTGCATCATATCTTATAGAAATAAAGTCTTTTAACTATGAAAAACTTTTTACAAAAAAATAAACACCGACTTCCTTTTTATTTTTAACTTTTGAGTTATGATAGATACCCCGCACTAATCTAATCGCGTTATTCGTTCATTTGTCGCGCCAATACCTAATGCAAATATAAGACTTTATGGTTTTCATATAGATCCCACTGTTCGAATGGAACCAAATAAAATGGGACTATTCGGGAAGCACCAACTTACAAATATTTTTTTTTTATCGAAACCGGTTCACCCAATTAAAAGCTATGAGCTAACAAACATTAAAAAAAAATACAGACGAATTGATAACCTCCTCGCTTTTTTGAAGTCGGTTAAAAATCATTTAAATCAGCGAAATCGGAAAGATTTCATATACGGCCTCTTAATACTGAACGCTGTGAGGTTGTTAGGATAATACGTTTTATGCTTATTAGTTTCACTAACTACTTCCACATATAATGACCTCTTTAACTACACGATCTGTTGTCGCTAATCAAGGGAATGCATTGCCATACAACGTGGCAATCCTATGTGGTATGCTACGTTCATGACACGCGCCTCGCGGGGAAAAAAAATGTCAACGCAAAATAGTTTTGTTAGATATAATTGACGCCATATTTTAGTTTGCTAATAGAAATTTAGTGAGTATATTATATTGATATTTCTATTATTAATTAGGTATAAGTTGATAGTTATGTAGATTTCAATTTAATTCTGAATGGGCGATATACAGAAGGACTTTTTGTAGGAGAGAATTTATAAATCGGTCAAAGATTTTCAAGAACAGATGAAAGTAGTTTACGAAGGTCAGTGAACCGTGTTAAGTGCCGGTTAAATTACCTGCTAATATTATAAATGTGAAAGTTTGTAAGTATGGCTGTACGTTTGTTACTCTTTCACGCAAAAACTACTGATCAGATCTATATGAAATTTGGCACACAGATAGCACAGACCCACAAAAAAAAAGGCCTGGTCTGGGGGTCTCACTATGTTGGCTATATGTTTTTGGGGTCGCTGAATCTGAATCCGAAGTCCATTTAACACCCATCGGGTCTAGGTTTGGCCATAACCTTAAAAAACCCACTTTTATGGGGTCATCAGTACGTCATACATCAGTGCCCCCAAAAACATATAGTAGATGTGATTTAATGACCAAACATGAAGGAAAAAAAATCAGTACTGATGACCCTGAAAAGGCGTTTTTGAGGTTATGATCAACTGATGGAGCCAAGTGAACTTGAGATTCGGATTCAGCGATCCCAAAAACATATAGGAGATGTAGTTTCATGACCAGACCATAGAAAAAAAATTGACGTACTGATAACCCTATAAAAGTGGGTTTTTTAAGGTTATGGCCAAACCTAGACCCGATGGAGTTAAATGGACTTCGGGTTCGGATTCAGCGACCCCGAAAACATATAGTCAACATAGTGAGACCTCCAGATCAGAACAATTTTTTTGTGGGGCTGTGTAGTTTATAACCTGGATTAACACATAGGGTACTTTTATCTAGGTAGTCCGTACCGGCGGGATTATTTCCGACCTCCACGCAGGCGAAGCCGCTGGCAAATGCTAGTTATACCATAATAATTTATCATAATGGCCGTATAGTAGTTCTTTACCAGCTACTTCATAATCTGCAAGTAATCCCCACGATTACCTAATACTGTCATTGTGTTACAGAGAATGTTATTTAATATCTACAAGACATAGAGACCGGTTCGTGGCTAAATAATAACAGCCGCACAGGTTGATGGAACGTTATCCTACGGTACGCTTATCGAGGCCGGATCTTGGATGGGTGACCATCCACTACATATTGAGACACCTCCGTGTGTCGGGCTCGGATAGCATTCGTATTTTGATCCATAACAGTCATTTCGGGAGTCGGCAGCCCAAAAGTCTGGCAATCAGTCTAAGGGATACCCTTATTAAACTTATGTTGTCAGACACTGTTACCTGACTTTGACTGTTATCAGACATTTGTGTTTCACAGTAAACGGGCTGTAGAAGTCAGATCAGGTAGTCGCTCAATGTAAAATACTGATATTCAGCTGCATCCGGTTTGACTGTTATGGTGGTGACTGTGATGGTTAAACCCACTTTCTTGGTTTAGAACGTTGGGCCGCAAAAGGGATGAATGATAGGTATTTGTATGCAGCTGAGATGACAACGTTACGAGGGATAACCGGTGTGACACGAATGGATAGAATAAAAAATAATACACAAGAGAAAGTCTGCAAGTGGCACCCGTAACTGAAAAGTTGTGTGGATATCCGTTGTCATGGTATGGGCATGTGATACGGAAGAATGAGGAAAATGTTGTGAGGAAAATTTTGAGTATGAATGTCGATGGCTACTCAAGAGTAGGAGAAGACCAAAGAGACGATGGATGGACTGAGTGAATGATGATATGGTTAGAAAGGGGTGACTACTGAGATGACAACTAATAGATAAGTATGGAAGAAAACAACATGTTGTGCCAACCCCAAATAAATGTTATAAGGGCAGGAGACTGATGAATGATGGAAAATGATCCTAACCTGCAAATTACAACAAAAAAAAAACAAGAAAATTGGAATGTTGTATCGATTTGAGATTTTGATTTAATCAGATATTTTTCACAGTGACTTTCTTTTCCTATTGAATAAACATTTACTCGAATAGCAACGACACTATTATGTACAGAGTTAGCTAAAACCTAATATAACAGTAGTACGAAAAGAAAATCTTCGCCAAAAGGAACCGAGAAGCTATTTATTTATTTATGAATTTTATTAAACTCCAAACAATATATAACACAAAAGAAATTGAACACTACAAAACCTGCAATGGATCTCTCGGCCTTTTAGTTTTCCACGTTCTCTTCCAGCCTACCTTGGAATGGACAGTGATATCGTGGACAAAAAATGGGGTGGTCATTGGTGCAAAATAATAATAATATACACAAGCATAGAAATTTATACACAAGTATATAGACAAAAATACTCGTATAATATTATGGATAAATAGATAGATACTTATGTTATATAGATACATACTCGTACACACTAATTTGAGCAACGAAAATAAATGCTGACCACAAAGTATTTACAACTGCGAGTATTTATAAATTATTGTAAAGAAATACCACTCTTAATTTCACTTTCATTTTTATCAAACAAATCAAAACAATGCAATGGGGGGAAACCGTGCAATCTATGAGGAAAACACAACACTCGTCTTATTTTATCTTGCTTACGTAAGCACTCAAAACCTTAGCAAATACCTTTCCTAACATTTATTATAAATTAATATCACTTTTCGTGTTCGTCTGTATGGCCGCGTTGTTCTTTTAAACTGCGAATCAGATCATGATGCAATTGTCACCAGGATTTATGAAAATAGAACATTTCCGAATGGTTTATGTGTGTTTAGTAAATACACTAGCTTCTGCCCGCGACCTCGTCCGCGTCAAATTTCTTGCTCCCTCGACCCATCCTGTCGCATCGAATCGCCTGCCCATGTGAGGTCTTCGTATTCGTGATTTTTTTTCTTTTTGCTTGGCTCATAATGGTCCTAGCGTGTTGTTATATAGTTTATAGCCTTCCTCAATAAATAGGTTATCCAACAGTAAACGTAGTTCCTGAGATTAGTACGATCAACCAAACAAACTCTCCAGTTTTATTTAGATTTGATTACAATTAAAAACGTTAGAATGAGCCAACCTTTAAAGATAGATATATTTTGGTGTCATGACAGTTCACCAAAAATTAATTTACAAATTTTTACTTGACAAGCAACGATTGGCAAAAACATGATTTGTCATTTCATCATTATACAACAACAGGTTTGTCAAATAGAAAATAATTAACTAGTTTTTTTTTTTTTAACAATGTATTATTTGACAAACAATTCTTTTTTTTTTCACTTTATCTCATAAAACAACGCTTGGAATAAAAAGTCTGTAAGTCATTAGACTATTTAGGTTGTTTTTTTTTAAGCGAATACCTTTCGGGGCAGATCCAACATGGTTTGGGGAGGTTAGGTTAGGTTAAAACTGTGACCTCCTACGACTGAAACGACGACCAGAAACGACTAGATATAAGGGAGGTAGTTCTATAAAATTATTCAAAACAATTCCGTCATGACCACTTTGTGATATTTAGTATAAACGTAATGTTTCCAAAATAATCTAAATATTATATGAAAAATGCATAAATGATTAAATATCATCTGAAACATAATGTTAAGAGAAGCATTTGCCAAATAAATGTTTGTAAATCGAGTGTTTATAAAATAAAACATGTACGGAAACAAAACAAACAAACAAACTCTTTAGCTTCATAGTATTATTATAGATTAGTATTAATTAACCTTAGTTAAAGTACAGAAATCTTGATGTTTGGAAAAGTCAGACATGTCGTTAAATAGTTCAGCGAATTCCTGCGGCCTTCACCAGGTAATCGGTCCACCTTGTGGGAGGGCCTTCCAATGCTCTGTCTTCCAATACGCGATCGCCACTCCAGAATCTTGCGGCTCCATCGGCCATCTGTTATTATATTGGATTTTATATTATGCAGTAGGTACGTATTATGATTAGCTTATAATCTTACCGCTGCTGAGACACAGCAGTGCTAGCTCAGCAGTAGCGCTTGCTAACACTAGACCAACGAGGCAGTCGATGCAAACTAAATGATACAATTCAAACAAAATGACACTTTCTTTATTTACTTTATTTAAAACTTTGACAAGATTTTATATATGATAAATAGTAGGATTACAAATACTTTGACTTGCATTTAAGCGTCACCACCATCATCCAAAAATTTGATGAATATCAAGACTTCAAGGAGATGTTGATATGGAAGCAATTCAGCTGCTAGATAACATGGACATTATTCGTAGCCTAAAGAGATCTTAAACATTTGAGTTAGTGTAGTGTAAAAATTTTGAATGAATAGCAATGCTGTGCCATACATTTAACACATGAACAAAGTGTTTTTATCAATTATCACACTCTAACAAAGTGCTACTAAATCGTGTAAAAGTGCAAATCGACCAAATTCTTAGTTATAACATAATCTATCTTATGAAATATTAAGTTCAAACTGACACTGTTCTTAGTTCTAACATTTTCTATGTCGTAAAATGATAAGTTATTGTTAAATTGCTTATTAATTTATTAGGCAAGATTATAATCAATTACTAAGTACTTTCGTTCTAATTATCAGGCGAAAGAACTTGCATGTAAAATGTTATTTCATATAATATAACACACACACGCATTTGTGCATTATCAAACTAACCAAATCTAAAAATGACCAGAACCTGTACAAGTATTTGATTAAACGTAATTCTGAGAGATTCCTACTCACTCTAAAAGGCTAGAAAACTTAGTACTATTGTTCCTACTACCAGTGGTATAAAATTTCTCTTATATATTTTCTTATAATTGTACGACCTTAAAGGTACTATGTTGAAGAGATAAACCGCTGCCTGCCAGCGGATTTTTTCGAAATTGTTACTGTGGCCCTGGCACAGGCAGCTGAAGGAACACGGGTGGGTTTGAGTCAGTAAAAGTCTGACACGCCCTCCCACTACGACCAGAGAAGTCATTACATGATTTGCCACCTAGAAAAAAAATTAGTGCGTACATTGCGCACGAACACCGATTTTTCACACGAATAATTATATTTGTTCCAGGGATAATTATTGCTCAATATTACTTCTACAGCATGCTGGTCTCTACTGACTAAGTGATGGGTCTATTCGAAATTTGAAATCACACAAAACATCTAATATTTACGATGTTCAAAATAATCAATTTTTTGTTTTTCTAGAATCTTCGGTTTGATCGGATTGATAGCAATAGCATTACTCATCCAACTCTGCTTAGTTTTATAATCATCCACGTATATCTTGTTCTGTTGCTTGTCAACGGCGTCGGTGTAAGCGTCGTAAGCTACCCGGATAGTAAAGAACAGCACCAGATCGAAACCGGATATTAAGGTGAACCCGAGCATGAGACTCAGGAGACCGCCGAACGCAGCTGAAAACAAAATGGAATGAGGAAAATAGCAATAAAAATAGTTTTTTTTTTACATGATACTTATATCATGGCAGCCGACCCCAACCAGGTCGGGAAAAGGCTAGGCAGATGATGATAATAATGATATGATATATATAATGAGTCTTAAAATAATAGTAATGATATGTGCATGTACCTATATAAAACACAGAAAAATGAATCGCAGGGTATCAAAAAACTCGGGAGCATAGCTATCAATGGGAAAAATGCCCAATAGGCTGGCAACATTACCACGTTGTATGGCGATGCTGATTCTTTGGCCAAAAATAGGCCAGCCCTTTGGTCACGCGATGAGTGGACCAACCGCTTGGCGATGTCTCGAAAACCAAGTGAGCACTCGGACCCCATGGCCTTAATGTTTCAACCCCAAACGGCTCGAATATTTAACTCCCATATTGAAGTATTTTCGCCGTTATATTTTTAATTTAATGATTTGTATATCTGGTGTTTTCTGTAAAGTCCACTTCTTATCTAAATCCAGCCCGTTATTGTGTAACTGCAGGGCAATTGCCTCTTCTTATACAGAGAAGGCACGAGCATTGAACCCCACGCTTACTCGAGTACCTATGTATGGAATAAATGATCAAATATTTACTGCAGCATTATATCAAGAGGTGGCACGAAATCCAACTGTTGTACAATAACAATGAACACAAATTAATCATTCAGATTAAAAACTGCCGTCTAATTTAGAAACTGTAACAATTTGGAATATGACTTTGACATTGGAATTCGTTCCAAGATATAATAAAATATTTTACGCACATCCCTATACCTGCTAGAAGGGGTTTGTGGCTTAATAACATAAGCCGTATGGGTCGACCGCAGGTTAAGCTACGCTTTCTACGGTCAGTTCGAGAGAGGGTGACCACCCATTACAAATTGAGACCACTCTGTGCCTTGGAAAGCTCGTTAAACCGTCGTCGGTCCTAGCTGATTTGTAGATCTTTGATAGTCGTTACGTCAATCAGAAGCCCGTAAATCTAACAACCAGTCTTAGCAAGGAGTACCGTATTACCCCGGTACCCAGTAACTGGGTTGTTGAGGTCAGATAGGCAGTCGCGCCATGTATGCTGTATCCGGTTAGACTGTAGGCCAACCCCAACATATTTGGGAAAATGATAAAGAATTATGTAATAAAATGTAGCCAGTAGAACGAGTCCGTCATCCCCATTGAATACTCACCGAGAATATTTTGCCAGTTCAAATAAACATCACGTCTATATCTGGTGGAGACCAAGTCGTTGAAAAAAACATTCAATAGAGATCGATTTTTTATATTGACGTCATCACTGGAATACAAACAGAAACTTTTACAACATGATCATACAATATCGAAGACATAACCAACAAAATCTATGGCATTTGTCTGTATCAAAGTCTAGACGATATTTTAAAAATAACCAATATGATGAGTGACTATTGATCTTTCAAATGTAATTGGAACTTATTGTAAACACGTCATAACAACGTTAAAAAAATTATTAAGGGACGTTGCACTCTTACTAGACACATCAGTTGTGTCTAGGTCTTGTCTATAAATAAAAATTAATTGCTTTGTTCTATAATTAGCGCGACACTTGAGAATGAGGGCTGAATATATTCGTTTTATTATTTTCTAAATTCGTCATTCTTTATTATGACTATCGAAATATTGGAAAAATTGCCCTGAAAATTGGATATTTCAGCAATTTTCTAGTACCTGAATAATATAAACCTACAAAAAAAATGTAAAAAGCCAATTCCTCTTCTTCTGTCGTGCCCAGGGTTCATCTGTATGTGAAATAATATTAGGCCAGATTCATACTGACGTAACAGTTTCAGTAATGTGGAAACAGGTAGAGTTGTATGGGCTTGCAAGTTACGTTGTAAAATGGCCGTAGTCTTTACCCGATTACGGCGAAACAAAAAGAGGGCTATGACTTTAACTGGAATGTATGTGTGTTCATATGTTCCCTTATAACTTTTAAACTACATATCATAACTTGCCAAATAAGGTTTCGTTGGAAGCGTCTTGATTGTCTGCTTTTATAAGTGACGTCACAATCAATTGAATATGGTGCGATTTAGTCGACATAAAATAATAAACTATGATTAAACAAAAAAAAAACATTGATGCACACTAACACCAGTTTATGATAACAGTCAAATTATTCGGGTTAACGACTGCTTTGAAAACCAATGTTCAATTCCCAACAAGTTACATTTTTATACTTATTTTTTTACATTTTGTAAAAACTACTATTCAGGATGGCAGGGAAGATCACTGAAAAACCTGTTACAATGGATGCAGTAAAACGGACACAAATAAACATAACGTTTAGGCCTCTTCTGTCATCTAATAAAACCTCTCCAATACAAACGCAGTATTATTTGTAAAAAACTTTCAACCAGACTAGAGGAAAAATTTTACAAGATCTTTTAGTTAATTGTGATATCGAAGGAGTGCGCGATCGAAGGCGCATGCAGTAGTGAGTCTATACAAATAAATAAAATTTAAATGTCTGTTTGTAATGTCAAAAAACCGCATTTAATAAATGCTTAAAAAGATAACAAAAATAAATAGATTTTTCAATCTTGTCTGTCTGTTTTGGCAAATCTCCGAAACGACTGTGCCGATTTTGACGGAACTTTCGAGCTGAAAGTAGCCTACGTGCTGTGATAAAAATTCTGACATCGACACGAACGAGGTCCAAACGACGTCGTTGCGGCTAGAATCTATTTTATAATAAACCAATAAACTTACAAGAATGGAAGTCCGTTGACAAAGATGTTGTCTGCCAGGTTACCTAAGGCGACTTCCATGGGATAGTCGTAATGTTCACACTCCGGCAAACATGGGACGTAGTCGCTATGGTCTGTAGTATTATTACGATTTGCTTCATCGTCTGTACAAATTAAATAGGAATGCATTATTGTAGGCCTTGAGGCTTGATATGAATAATAAGTATAATTTATGCTTACTGAAAATAGTATATATGCAGTCCATGTCACTGAAATCACAAATCCGGTAAGAGTCTGTAAAAAAGGGCATACATATTTTTGTTATTTTAATTAAAACTGTTGCACCAATAACATTTATTAACATGGAGATTGAAACCGGCATGGTATACAAAAATACTTCAATTACATACATGCATACATACAACATATAATAGAGGACATCCTAGCATACTTCCTCTAACAAAAGTTATTTTAGTATAACACGGCATGTATTATTTAATCGAACCTTTCAATTAATATCCCAATGTTGTTATGGATTCTCTAATGTACTTATCATGCCTCATTTTGTGAAACTAAAATAATTCGCATGTTGTCCTAAACTAATAGCTTAGTCACATTGGAACCAACTTCGGTGTAGCGCACGGTTCGGTTGCCGATCACAATTTCAACCTTTTTTTTTGTAACGGTTTGGAAATCCTCATGGATGTCCTCCATGGTGAAGCGAATGGAGGGGTCAGCCAGACTACTACTAACTAAAAACACCTCGTGTTCCATCGCACACTTGCATCGGAGGCTACGGGGCATACTCATCGACGCTGGCTCCGTCTGGTCTAGCGGAACAAGTGAGATATTTGACTCCCCCCACGACGTCTAAAAAGCATTGCTCGTTAAGCTAGCACGCGGTTGGTCACAATTTTAACCTAACCGAACCCAGTGTGTGTGTGCCGAACCACGCACAATGAAGTGTTCCGTAATATGGATCAATTTATCCCAACAAAAACTTAACACTACAGTTGAAAAACATTTTTTCCCATACATTCCAACTGCAAATGCAAGTCTGGAAGTATTAAAACTGTAAAAGCATTTTCAGTTTTATTTTTTTAACAAAATTTTAGGTTCAGTACAACAAACTTAACTCTTTCACTGTCCATAAAGTAGACACAATAGTTAAATAATCAACCTAAACCATATGTGGTTCATGGGTTAAGTTTGTTGTACTGATGGACAGACACACGGACACGCGAGTGATCCTGCAAGGGTTTCGTTTCCCATTCGGATGTACGGTATAGTACATCATTAAAAACCCAAAAAGATTTTAGAGGCTTATTTTTAACTCTTGAGGTAAATTACCTGTTTACCTAAGCGTAAACTACTCCGCCCATTAAATCTCGTACTAAACCACAACTAAAGTGACAATCCGTGTAGTTTAAATCCCTGAAGAAACAAGACACTCGTGCTGGGACATTCATGAATCCTACACTGTTCAAATGTATGTTGTAAACTTGTGACCTTTTCACATAAGAGCGGAATATACCTCGTAATGTTTTTGTGAATGATATTCCAGTTCCTATACGAAAATATCCCAAACTACCACAATGGCACAGAAAGAAAAGAGAGAAATAAGGATTGGTATATTTGTTACGAAATCGCCAGCAAATGAAAAGATAAGTAAGTTAGTTGGAATAAGATAGTAGTTGTAACCAAAACAACGTGACGTTTACATATATAAATAGGACACCTTACCTTCTCTGGGAAAAGACAGCGGTATACAATCACAAACTTTCTTCAACCATTGAACCTTTTGATACGCCATGCAGTTATGGAAGGAGTATTGACGAAATTTACCAACTAGGACCTGAAATAATTACATGCAAAAGAGTATAAAAATGAAAAAAAAAACTTAAGGAACTTCCGTGCCCAAAAGGCGGACAGTACTCCTACCTATTGCCTGCTCTCTGGTCACATAAAGAGTAAATTATCTTAATTAATGCTGTCTCGTTGGTCTATTGGTCTCAAGCGCTTCCTGAGTTCAATTCCACGGTCGAGCAGTGTTATTGGGTTATTCTATCTGGAATTTCTGAATAGCAACCTGGAGTCTGGATTTATCCCCGGTTCAGGGCACCAATTCTATATGATTATATGAGGGACGTGTGGTGTGTCGTATGGTGCCGGACGTAAAGAATAACACCACCCCGTTTCTTCCCGTGGGTTTCGTAAAAGGCGACTAAGGGACTTACTAGAGAATGGGCAGCAGCGTTCTCTATGTATTTTACCACCATACTGCGATCGCCAACCCGCCTGCCAAGCGTGGCGATTATAGCAAAGCCCCCCAAATTGGGGGAGGCCTAAGTCCAGCAGTGGACGTCTTACGGCTGAAATGATGATGATGATGATGATGATATTAGGGATAGGTAAATCGCCAAGGCTCCGTATCTGTTGTGAGCGCGTCAATAACGAAGGCTCGCCCCCTATTACATGGGACTTAAACATAACTGGTGAAATGTTGGTGTTCCAACCCTTCGGGGTAACAATACGTGAAGTTGTGTTATGTAATGTAAGAGGTACTACACTCATGTTCAGGACATATACAGGGTGTCCCAAAAATCAACGTCAAGCCGAAAGCGGTTGATAGGCCAGGTGGTGACAGTTATCAGAAAAATAATAAAAGAATCTAAGTTAAGTACTTTTCAAATGATTGACATTAAAAAAAAATTATTGAGAAAATTGCCACCCTGTGATGATCTTTTAAGTACTGTGACTACAAATCTTTACTTTTCATTATTTTTTTTGTGAGTGATGTAACCCTGAATAACCCTTCTCTAAACTACAGTCCAAAATTAAAACACAACTACCTCAGTTTTAAAGAAAACATCACTTTTTTGCCCCAACATGTACTAAAAATTACTACATCGCCCAACTTTAACTGACTGTACTAAAAAAAAATGCTTAACTTAGATTTTTTTTATTATTTTTCTGATAACTGTCACCACCTGGCCTATCAACCGTTTTCGGCTTGACGTTGAGTTTTGGGACACCCTGTATACATTATTTTAGTGATATTTATTTTACACGTATGTAAATAAATTCTCAAATTGTATGTGTATATCTAAATTAGAGTATTGTTTTTGATTTTATGTTTTCTCTTCTCCTTTCACACATCTCTTTTTATCTTATCTCCTATCGCAGGTACGCTGAAAGAGATTTCTATAGAAATAAGCATCACCTTTGTATGTATTTTTCCATTCGTTTCTTCTTGTCTGTTTTAATAAATAAATGTGTGTAGTTATTGCTACGGGTTGGTTTGTTGTTAAGCAAGAAATGCCAAATCGAATGTGCCGATCGGAACCAATGTCTAGGAGCTTAGGTACTATGTTCGGAAAAGAAACAAAGTAACATATTTCTTTTATTTTATTTAAGTGGAACCTCACCTTTCTACATAAGTAAGTATGTACTCGTACAGTTACTGTTCGATTTATGGTCATTTATTTTGTATAAATGGATACCATACTCGTAAATAAATAATCATTACCAAGAAGTATATATGACAGATTTACATTGTCCATTGTTGCTTCCCACAATCTCATTAGTATTGCAAATATTAAATATCGTTAGTAAGTAAATGGGTTCGTTCCATCTATAAGTACCACAGGTCAGCAGAATATAATGTGTGTAATATATGGTTGCTATGAACATAATATCTAAGTCATTCATATGTTTAAAATTCCTGTACTGGTGTACTCAAACCTGAATTGCTAAATTGTCTAAAGATATATTCTTTTACAAATAGTTGCTTCAAAGTCTTTTTTAGTAATAGTAGGTAAGCAAATTAGCATTTCAACAGCAGTAATGTTAAAGCTAGCGGAATTCTACATAATTTTGCCACTTTTGTGAACCCTAGACAAGACATAAGATTACATATTTTGCACTCAGCAGACGACAGAGGTCATCCGGCAGGCTCAGTCTCGTCAGTGCAGTCTTGTCCTCGTAACCAACATCGTAACAAAAAGGTGAAGAGAAGAAACATAGTTTGTACTGGCCTGTTAGTCTAGTGGTTAGTGACCCTGACTGCTAAGACTGAGGTCGTGGGTTCGATTCCCACCCAGGACAAATCTTTGTGTGATCAGCGCAATTATTTGTTCTGTGTTTGGGTGTAATTTATCTATAATATGTATGTATTTAGAAATATATAAGTATGTTTATCAGTTGTTTGGTTACCATAGTACAGGCTCTGCCTAGTTTGGGATCAGATAACGGTGTGTTGGTTGTCCTAAGATATTTATTTATTTATTTATTTACTGATAATTTTCACAGACCATGCGCAGGGCAGCGTGTGGTCATTCACCTCGTATCCTGGTTCCAACTGAACCCACGGCTGGTCAACCGAGCCGATAACCATTCAAAAATAGTAGCTGACTAATGCCATAATATTCCGATAGCCACTGATACGAAACACCTTATAATGACGCCAGTACATAAAATAAATAAAAAACTGCGTCAGCAATTAATAACAATTAGCACGGATGCCTAAGTTTTTATATAATTTGATGATTATATGGGAGATAGGTAAATCGCCAAGGCTCCGTATCTGTTGTATGTGCGTCAATAACCAAGTGCGTTACTTACAGATAAATTTATCGCGATAATCTTATTGTTTTAATAGATCAATCGAAAGACATATGAGATTAAGGATATGTAACCCTGATGTCTCTGATATGGCGGACACCTGATTTTTGTAAATGGGCTTGTTGTTTGTTTGTTTGCACACTCTAAGTATTTACTTTCTGCTGAGCCAATGTTACTTTAGGCCATTTGAAACTGCGAAAACCTCAGGTACAAGATTTGGTGTCGTTTATCACTAAGAGATGTGGAACCCTATATTTCGTTCCAGAATATAAGTAGAGGAATCAGACTACACAGCTGCTGAATTATAGAAGAACTACGCTGGTCAATATCTAAAGCTTATCTGATGGCAACAAAAATAACTTAAGGGCTACTCAAATTGTCATTTGGATGGAAGGACAGGACTTTTCTATAGGATCACTTAAGGATTAGCCCAAAATCACAGTAGACCAAATTTTGAGGTACCGGGTACGTATCCCGTATAGCAACTTTTTTTTTAACTCTATCTTTTTTAGGTTCACTTTGCTCTCTTTCTGAACAGTGAACGAGAATGAACCGTCAGGCTGGGGTCAGTGACGCTGAATCGGATATACTCGGCTCCGGTCGGTCGATGACGCTAAATCGCATAGGCATAAGTACTCGGCGCTGAATCGCGTATACTGGGATCCAGTCTTATGTTTCCACTTCTATCGTGTGGTCACAAGCATAAACCCTAGTTTTCTTACTTTTTATTAGGTCCACAAATCCATAAAAAATTAACAAGATCACATACCTCATCACTGTAATAGCATTGCCTTTGTTCTGGGCTAAAAGACCGAATGCCGTTAGTAGTGTACGTTCGTTCAGGAGACAACGCTATCAGCAGCTCAGTAGAAGGGTTCACCATCCGCACCGGAGAGTCCAAATCAGGGATGTTGTACGCGTTATCGATTATCACCTGGTAGTAAAAAACTTAATTATTATCAGGAAGTTGTAATACAAGAGCTCTCAGTGAAAAAACCCGTCATCAGGGGAAATAGGTACAGAAGGCCGCACGTCACTGGTAACAGAACCAATATAAGCTAGTCTCACATTCTATTGAAACTCCGTACTAAGCCAGCTTAAGGTAAACTATAAAATATGCTTAAAAATTATTTAAATTTATATAATTCCATTAATTCAAACTTGTCACTGTCGCGAATCATATTTTGTTCACCATACAGCTTGGTACTGACCAGCAAATTCCAACAAACGAAAGAATATTAGAATTTTTCGGGCTACCCTGGTGTTTCCCCTCCGAGGTCAAAGTGTTACCACAACTTGTGGTCTACTGTACTATCAGCAGACTTACTCTGCCGCCAAGCAGAGTTGCTGTGTTCCGGTTTGTAGGGTATGTATGGGTCTCGGTGTAAAACGCACAGAATACACAAACATACAGACATCTATGTATCTCTACAACATGATCTGCTTAGCCTTTTTCCCAACTATTTTGGGGTCGGGTTGCAGTCTAACTGGATGCAGTTAAATACAAGTAGTTTACATGGAGCGACTTCATTCCCATTTCTTCCCGTGGGTGTCGTAAAAGGCGACTAAAGGACTTACTAGAGAATAGGCAGCAACGTTCTCTATGGATTTTACCACCATACTGCAATCGCCAACCCGCCTGCCAAGCGTGGTGAATATGGCAATTCTCTCTATTTATTAGAGCAGCATAAATGAACTTCCGATTAGTTGGCAGCAATGAGATAATGAGGGTAAATATTTTGATTACATAAATATGTTACATCTTGGATAATAACGAGTTTTAAGTTCATACTTTAACCCCTAATTTTATAGTAATGAAATTTCGATGCTTTGTCAAGTCGTGAAAACCATGCGAAGACGGGGCGGGGTCGCTAGTGAAATATAGTTTCAGTATTTCATCAAAACCTTGGATGTTACTAATACGATGCTCAGCTTTTTGATTTGCTTTTCATTTGATGAGCTTTGACGCCCACTTACGCTAAATTAACAAGTAAATATTATAGTTATTGACTGACTAAATTAAGCGATGCGAAGGGTTTCACTAAACTTCAAAGTAGGGTAGATTTATATGATTAACATTAAGGCCCTTTTACCACCGCCAGCAATTAACAAGAAGCGAATAGAGCTAGCAACTACTAACATCTCATCAACTACTATATCGAGCAGCGAGTGCGTGACGTATGTACCAAGCTTGGCCCCTCAAACAGAAATGGCCCCGACTTACAAGCTGTTTGCCATAACTCATAACCCAGCAGGCACTTTAGTTCGTGCTTTCAATTTCATTACCACTTCTCTCAAACAGTTGGAGGAAAATATCGTGACGAAATCGACATGTCCTACAACTAAATAATTCGAAGATATGTGACATCCATCAACACGCACTAGGCCTGCATGGAGGGTTAAGGCCCACGCCCTCTCACAGAGAGTAGGCTTGTATCCCAGCTGTGGGAAGATTATGGTAGAGTCTTCTGCCCACCAAGGGAGCATAATGCGATGAACGGAACTCACCGGGGCCGTTGGTGTGAACAGTCAGTAATCAACTGTTATTAATATACATACCTCTTATGCTAACACGGGACCAAAATCATTTTTACGTTTCTTGAGAGAGACAATCATTGATAGCTTACTTATTGTCGGTGGGACAGGTACCTCAATCTATTGGGGAATTAATTTCATGACTGTTAAAAATGCTAAAGTTTAATGAAGATGTTACTCTAATGTTTAGCAGGCCATGAACACTGTTTCTGCGACTATCTAACTGTCTAATCCATTTCTAAACATTACATAAATTGACTTTTAGTTAAGAGCACCATAGACGTGGCGATAATGGCTAACCCTCCCCAATTCGAAGAGGCTTATGTATGGAGTTCATCAATTGTCAGCTTATTTTGTATTTGAATTAAATAGTTGTGCTAAAAGTAGGGAACCTAAGGAAATGTTCCTCTTTTTCTACATCGTACATATAAAATACAAAACTGATGTGACTGCAGCCAATTAAAGTTTCGCCGTCTCTAAGTTATGTCACCGCAGCAACTCGTCAGAAACGTGAAATCGCTTTGAACTCGTAAATTTCTAATTATCCGTCTTCTTCTCCCAAAGACTGATCTCTTAATTCCAGAATGTAACTGGTAAATTTGGATTTCAGTCTTGTTTGGATGCTTTAAGAATGGAAATTTGGAGCAAAGAGAAAGTGCCTATATGCATAACAAAATCACGTTTGTTGTATTGGAGCCCCTCTTAAATATTTGTTTTATTTTGATTTAATTATTTATTTTTAAAGTGAATATATAACTAAATATTCTGTGAATATTTCAAGTGTCTACCTGTTGCCGTTATCAATATCCAGCAAAAAAGAGCCAAAAAATCACGTTTGTTGTATGGGAGCCCGCTTAAATATTTATTTTATTCTGTTTTTTAGTATTTGTTGTTACAGTGACAACAGAAATACATCACCGGTGAAAATTTCAACTATCTATCACGGTTCATGCGATACAGCCTGGTAACTGTCTTAGTAATAGGGTCCCGTTCTACCCTTTGAGTACAGAACCCTAAAAAATTAAAACCAAAAGTAATTTATTCCAATTAGGCTGAGGATCAGCACTTTTCGAACATCAAAATTATATAAGACAGTCGTTCCCCAAAACGCCCGCCCTTCACCACTCCCTAGTGCTTTAGCTGGGAAGAAGAAGTAGCACCACAAACTCCCCAGCAGCACAGCTGTCTGTTTTATTAGATAAACTTGATTCTATATACGTAGATAAAATAATTATCATTACGAGACATAGATCATTAAAATTAGAAAAGAAAAGTATGTCCTTTATGCAGCTTAAGGATCAATTTAGGATAGAAGAGAGTTATAGTGGTAGTTTGTAGGTTCCTACACTGTCGATCACTTACGTTTCGGATGTATGGAAAAAATACATTATTATTATGAAGCAACGGCTGATCAACACCCCAATTGTGTATGACACATTCTATCACAATTCAGTATTACCTACGTAATACTGAATTGTAATAGAATGTGTCTATAGTATATACTGTACTATACCCCTATGGGTATCATATTACTTAGTATATGGTAACTGGAACGTGGAGGTCAGATAGGCAGCCGCTCCATGTAAAATATTGGTTTTCAGATCGACAGGTGGAATACTTTAATTTTTACATCATAAAAAATACAGCCATAAACGTAGAAAATTTACAAGAGCAGACATATTGGGCGCGGTCGGTCAAAGCGATCTTTTAAAGACAAAGTAGTAGTTACGTACAGCTGCTTCTGGTTTGACTGGGAGCTGAATCCAACATAGTGGAATAGTGAGAATAGGCCAGGTAGATGATGACAATCCAAAGGACTCTGAAGGATATTCACATAATCCATTGCTTCCTATTGGTTGAAAGATTCATCTCCTCAATGACTACGTAATTAAAGCAATGAATATGGTTGAATGTTAGAAATGAGTTTTATTAATATTGTCTATGTTATGCAATTTCTCCAAGGCGCTCAACTCTATGTACTTAAATTACAGGGTGGCCGTGATTCCAACGCGCAACCTGTTACCAAAGATTCAGTATAATGATTCTTTGCTTTGAAATTTTCCGGGATTATTAAATATAAATTAGCTTTTCCATACATTTTGTCCGCGTTCATACACTTTTCTATTGGCAGCTGACTTTTTTGTTTTGATAACCGACCAGTAATTTCTATGCTAGGGCTGTAGAACTGTCAGGGTCGCGAGATTTGTTCGAAAGAGTTACCGTGGCCCTGGCATATGGCCAACTGAAGGAACACGGGTGGGTTTTAGTCAGTAAAAGTCTGACACGCCCTTCCGCTCCACCCAGAGCGGGAGATGTCATTTGATGATTCCTCCCGAAAAAAAAAAGTGGTGTAGAATCATGTGTAGAATTCCTGGTTACAGTTTACTCGTCGTTGTCTATGCTTCCCTGTTTGAGTTGCCGGTCAGAATAGTAAACTTTCAGGGGATGGCTGTTTACATAGGATGACGCGAGCTGACCTACTGCGGGTCTCTAAAATGATCTTATTAACATAGTGGAGTCCATTATAAAGTTAGGAAATAACCCGAACGTGCCTCACACGTTGTTCTGGGGCATCAAATACGTATTATATTAAACAACCTGGTTTGTTCTGGACGTTTATATACTTGCATTATTAAAATTGGTTATAGAAGACGGCTTAAAATTTAATTTATGTCTTGTCTAGGCGAAAATATGTACTTTACTTTAATATTTTAAAAGAGAAAAAAATAATATTGGATTTTTATTCGTTGCATTAAGCCTAATATCCACTCCCAAAAGCAAAACTATTTTTTTGTGTTTTAATCTGTCATCCGTCATAGACAATGCCTAGAAACGTGTCCGCACGAAATTCCGTTGGGAAATCAAAATCTCAGAAACCAACACCGCGTTTTTGCTTGAAGAGAAAATCAACAAAAGTGAGATAAATCATACGGTGCCTACTGGATAAATACAGGAGCAAATTTTAATTTGAACATTGTGAAAAACATGAGCTTTAGGTTCTGAATAAACTTTGCTCGTTGTATTTACCAAAATTTACGAATAATGGGGTTTTTGAGCTACATTTCATTATGATACGATTTTGGCTGTAGCCGACTACATTGCTCTGATGCCGTTGATTGACATTTCGTGGAAGTAATTGTGTCCAAACCCAGTGAAATACTTACTAACGTTCTCAAACTTGTCATTGCATGGCTATATAATACGAACCAACCCTAAACGTATCAAATCACTAATTCTACCATGTTTCAATTACAAATAATACCTAACATGAAACATTTATTCAAACTTTTTCACACCACATAACATAGAGCAAGTCATTTACGTCATCGATTCCAACCGGGGGGTTCCCTCTATCTGGCAGAAACTTGATGCTCCGAATTTTATTTGGCATAACACACTTGGCATAATTTTATTTAAACGAATATTTGTAAGGCATAAAAAATGTTTTGCATAATCATTGCTTGGCCGAATGTTTATATGTCCGACTTTATGCTGGCATACTTTTAAGATAGCAGAATTTTATTAAGCATAATTACCTTTGGCAGACTTAAAATTCCGCAGAATTTCGTTTAGCATAACATTTATTTAGAGCGACGATTATTTGGTACAATTTTACTTGGCATACTATGAAGATGGCAGAATTTCATTTAGAATAATTTTGTTAGGCATATTGTAATTTCTATTAGATAAAATTGCATTTTATCCTTAAATTAAAATAGTGTCTCAAAAACTCAATATATGTTGTGCTATAAAAGTTGTTGACAGAAACGAATCGCTTCAGAACCGACCCCACGTAATCTTGTCTGCCCTACCCCTAGAGTGTAATTTAAGCCCGCGTAGGCGCGGAGGGGCGAAGCGGACCGCGAGCTGAGGAACAGGTGATTTTGACGCGCGCCGCCGCGGCTGCTGCAAGCTGAAGCTGCGGTGGTGAGCGTAAAACCATCTGTGACGATAAGCTCGCGTGGGACCGCCGGAGCCACGCAGCGCCGGAGCCGTGACAGAAAGCATGCATGCTGCATACTTACTTGCATGCTGCATGCTAGCTTGCATGCTGAATGCTTGCTTGCATGCTGCATGCATGGTGTATGCTTGTTTGCATGTCTGCATGCTGCGTGCTAACTATGATTTTTCTGTAATGTAATAGATGAGCGTTTCAATTATTATGGATATAAAATGTAATGCCAAAAGATGATTCTAACTGTAAAGTTTCTGAGATATTATAGTTCTGCCTTTTAATGACTATCGATATGAAATAATGCCAAGAGACGATTCTGACTGCGAACTTTCTGCGATATGATGGTTCGCCTTTTTCATTATTATGGGTCTAAAATGTATGCCTAAAGATGATTCTGACTTATAAAATTATGCGTTGTGAATGTATGATAAATGAGTGTATGCCAAACGATTTTCTGCGAAATGAAGTTCATGCTTTCCGCTGTTATGCAAAATAATATTGTGACGAAAAAAATTCTGCCATAAAGGGTGGACCCCAACCGGGGATGTTGTTGAATTGTATTATGTTGGTAATAAATGTGGTTTGAATTTTGGAACCTCAACTGAGTAAATCATATGGGAACTTTAATAATTTATACACGCTTTATATTAGCTTCACTTGTATGTTTGTTTGTAACCGACTCCTTATAGCGCGATTTTGACCCACTTTAAACGACCAGATTTCACTTAAACTCTGTAGACTTATCACAATACTATAATTTCATAAATTTGTGCCATTATCCTTGCCAGGGTTACTGTCTTCGAAAACTACGCTGCCATACGTCACAAACTACGCTGACAAAATTCGAAACACCCTAATAAATAGAAAATAAATAATTGTTTAAAAAAAACTAAGAAACACGCTTTCATAGAAAACCAAACTAAAAAGTAGAAAATAATGGAAAAAAGCGTCATCATCATCATCATCATTTCAGCCGAAAGACGTCCACTGCTGGACATAGGCCTCCCCCAAGCACCGCCACTTCGACCTATTCTGTGCTTCTCGCATCCAACGTATTCCTGCGGCCTTCACCAGGTCATCGGTCCATCTTGTGGGAGGCCTTCCAACGCTCCGTCTTCCAGTACGCGGTCGCCACTCCAGAACCTTCCGACCCCATCGGCCATCCGTTCTGCGAGCAATGTGCCCTGCCCACTGCCACTTAAGTTTGGCAATTCTTCGGGCTATATCGGTTACCTTGGTTTTCCTACGGATCTCTTCATTTCTGATTCGATCGCGTAGGGAAACTCCAAGCATAGCCCTCTCCATTGCTCTTTGGGTGACTTTGAGCCTTCTTATGAGGCCCATTGTGAGCGACCACGTCTCAGTGCCATATGTCATCACTGGCAACACACACTGGTCAAAGACTTTTGTCTTGAGACACTGCGGTATTTGGGACGAGAAGATATTGCGTAGCTTCCCGAACGCTGCCCAGCCGAGTCGGATTCGACGATTAACCTCTTTCTCGAAGTTGGATCTACCTAACTGGACAGTCTGTCCTAGGTACACGTATTCGTCCACAACTTCGAGTGTAGCGCCTCCGATCTTCATTGGAGTGGGTATCACACGAGCATTGGACATGACCTTTGTCTTGTCCATGTTCATCCTAAGACCCACTCTTTCGGAAGCTCTACTGAGGTCATCGAGCATTGTACTGAGGTCCTCCATAGTCTCAGCCATGACTACTATATCGTCGGCAAATCGAAGGTGAGTGATGTACTCGCCATTGATGTTGATGCCAGCCCCTTTCCAGTCCAGAACCTTGAAGACATCCTCCAGTGCAGCGGTGAACAGTTTCGGAGAGATTACGTCTCCCTGTCTCACCCCTCGCTGCAGAAGGATAGGTTTCGAGGCTTTGTCCTGGAGCCGGACTGACATAGTGGCGTTTTCATACAAACACTTCAGCACCTCGATGTACCGATAGTCAATCTGGCACCGTTGAAGAGACTGCAGTACAGCCCAGGTCTCGATCGAATCGAAGGCTTTTTCGTAGTCCACAAACGCTAAGCAGAGAGGCAGGTTATACTCTTCGGTCTTCTGTATAACCTGCCGCAGCGTATGTATGTGGTCTACGGTGCTAAAGCCTTTACGGAATCCGGCTTGTTCGGGAGGCGGAAAAAAGCGTGGGGTGCCTGATATCAACAAAAAAATATCAATAAAAACATGATTCATTTAAACATTAATTAACATATATCATAATATGCTTTACTAGCTAAAAAAGATTTTAATTTTCTTTTAAACGTTACTACGCTTAACTCTTTCCAGGTATTAGAAAGCTTATTGTAAATAATGGGAGCCATACAAAAAACACTCTTGCGCATAAGTGCAGTCCGGGACGAATGTTGACAGAGTTGACTGTTATCCCGCCTATTTCTAGGAAACCGGCCTCCCATGCGGGGAAATAACTTAGAATTAGATTTAACAAATATGGCGATTTCCAAAATATAAATTGATGGTAAAGTCAAAATGTATAATGTATGACTTATGAAAAACGGCTTACAGCTATCAGTCGTTTTTAATTTAACTATGGATCTAAGGCTCTTTTTTTGAGATTTAAATGTCTACGGATAGAGATATCGAACTCTATCCGTAGAGACTCCCCAAAAAAGAATGCCGTATCTGATAATGGTATCAGCCATGCCATAAAAGGCGGTTAATAGGGCATTAGGCTTTAGTATCTGCGATAGTTTATATAACGCGAGTGCACTGTTACTTAGTTTTTTGCTAATAACCTCTATGTGAGCCTTTTTTTTAATGGGAAATCATCAAATGACTTCTCCCGCTCTGGGCGGAGCGGAAGGGCATGTCAGACTTTTACTGACTAAAACCCACCCATGTTTCTTCAGTTGCCCATGTGCCAGGGTCTCGGTGTCTCTTTCGAACAATCTCGCGACCCTGGCAGGCATCGGTCCTCGCAGACCCCTTCAGTTCTGCTGACATCTCATTGAGGCGCGCGTGGAACACTACGCGCCGGCAACCCGAGCCTGGTCCTTACCGGGCGGCGAGCTACCCATTACTCGCCACCCGCAAGCTCGCGCCTACGGTGGCCGGGAGTCCGCTATCGACTCCCGACGCCCGGGGCGTCTCCTCCTGCGGCGGGTAGGGACGTGAGGGCGCAGAAACTACCACTACCACTCTCTCACGCGGCCCGCCTCCTCCTTCGCGAGCATTACTGCTTCGCAGAAGGAGGTGATGGCTTCCCATGCCCTCTCGCTCCGTACCATGGCTTGCACCAGGGCCGGACGCGAGGGGTCGCCGCCGCCGATTGCCTCCGCGAGGACACGGTGGCGCTCCGCCCAGGCAGGGCACACCTCCATCGTATGCTCCACCGTGTCCTCCAGACGATCTTCGCAATGGAAACACCTGGGCGTTTCCTGCCACTTTTTCCTGAACTTTTGGGGGTTCCTCCCCCCGAAGCACTCATGCCCGGTGAGAACCTGCGTCAGGCGGAAGGTGAGGACGGCGTGGCGCCTCTCTATCCACTCCTCAAAGAGGGGACTTACCGCCGCAATTGTGGCATGCCCAGCGCTAGGTTGCAACAATCGTACCCGCCAAGTCGCCATGAGATCACACCGGAGCTCTGTCCGCCGTGCCGCGATTTGTCACGGCAGCGGTGTTTCGCCCCAGCGTATCGCCTCCTGGTGCCACTCCCACATGTGGGCGAGGACCTTTGCCTCCAGATCCCATGGCGGCACTCCAGGAAGGAGACTCACCGCCTCGCAGGAGACCGTGCGGTATCCCCGGACTAGCCGGATGGCCATGACCCTCTGGGCTGCACTCAGACGACGCGCTGGGCGCAGCCTCAATGAGGGCGCCCACACCGGTGCCCCGTAAAGGGCCATGGACCGCACTCTATGTGAGCCTTCCAATTTACATTACGACCTTTGGTTAATCCTAAAAACTTAGTGGAATCTACTGCGTCAATTACATTATTATTATGTTTAACTAGCTTTTGCCCGCGGCTTCGCCCGCGTGGATGTCGGAAATTAATGCAAGAGGACGTACTACCGCGATAAGAACGTGTTATTCCAGGTTATATAGGTAATATAAACTCTGTGTGCTATTTTCGATCCAGATCCATTCAGCCATTTTTGCGTGATTGAGAAACACCCAATCATACATATTTTCACATACATAATATTATTAGTAGTAGGATTATAACTCATATTACTTAGGATTCATAGTTTATGAGAACATCATGTGTGTTGGTGTTTTTAAAATAAAAGTAATAGTATTCAGAGTAAGAAGACTGTGACCTAGGGCTTGGTTTAGTTGAATATATATAATAATAAGTCTTCCTGGTTTTTCTTAACGCTCCTATTTTACCTATACAGACACTCAATCATTTAACAGACACCGAACATAATTATAGGAATAGTACTTTTGCCAGTGGCTTGGCCCGTATAGCTGTCGGAAAATATCACCCGGGAACCTACTACCGGGATAAAGTAGGTATCCTATCTGTTACGTATCTATGATATAATATATCTTTGTGCCAAATTCGATCTAAATCCGTTTGGCCGTCTTTGCATCATTGAGAAACAAACATCCAAAAATCTAAACATCTAGGCCATTTCGCGGTCTCTTACTTGGAATAATATAATACTATTAGGTTTATTTTGAGTATAATGGACACACATGATATTCGTAATTACTATGAAGCCAAAGTAATATGAATTACAAACCTACTTATCCTGTACTACCCGGCCGCTGCCAACGCGCTCTGCGCCCACTTTTTAAATCTCTAATATCTTCTAAGATATTCATTTAAATTACATGCTGTAAAGGGCCATATTGATCTATATTAAATGCACAATGTATTTAAGGTACTTAATTGGATAAGGATTAATGCTGTATTGCTTAAAATCGCTTCGTAAATAAGCCCTTATTTCTCGTAAAAAGTAAAAGAAAAAAAATGCTTATTGTGGGTTATCCCTAGGAGATAGACATATACCATTGAGGACATTTTTGTAGGCCTTTTTAAGGTGTACAATACTGTAGTACATTATTTTGATCTATTTCGTAGGATTCAGCCAGGGTTTTTCGAATTTTGAGACGTATGTCAGCGTAGTTTTCGAAAATAGTTATTTTTTCTAAAATAAAAGAATCTTTCTAAAATAAAAATAGCCTAAGTTACTCCTTGTTACATCAGCTATCTGCCAGTGAAAGTCCCGTCAAAATCGGTCCAGCCATTTCAGATATTAGCGGGAACAAACAGACAGACAGACAGACAAAAATTGTAAAAAATGTTGTTTTGGTATATGTATCGTGTATACATCCATATACACTTAGTAAAAAGTGGTTATCAAAACAGACACTCCAATTTTATTTATTTGTATGTATAGATCACAAGGAATGGTTATCGTACTGTCATCTGCAAAAAGTGTTATACTGTGTTCTATACATTTAGGAAAATCGTTTATGTAAAGGGGTGGTCCTAATACGCTTCCTTGCGGTACACCATAGTTGACGTTACGCTCCCCAGATGTAAACATTACTTCACGTTTAGTGTTCGCATTAATCGTCGATATTTCTGTTGTTTGCGTCCTTCCTTGTAAATATGATTGTAAGTGCCTTTGAACATTTATAAAGACACTATTCCCTTAATGCTTAATCTACTATTTGTTTCTTAGGATCGAACTCAACCTGAAGGGTAATTGCGTTAAGCACTATCAGTAGGAATCGGTTTAATTTTGACAGTTCCACAACATTCATGGCGTTGTTTACGTTGCTAAGCAGGCAATTTTTCGAACATTTATGAATGAATGGATTAAACCTTTAAAATGATTCAGATACTGATTAGTAATGTGTTATGCAATTAGGGTGCCGATCTTCGGTGAGGGTCTTTGTTACTTAGTCTATAAAAGAATTACCGTTTCAGAACTATATTGGGGTTGGTATAGGCAGTCGTTCCATGTAAAATACTGGTATTCAGCTGATGGTTAGACTGAAATCCGACCCAAGGTAGTTGGGACAAGGCTAGGCAGATGATAAGGGGCCGTCCATAAATTACGTCACACGTTAAGGGGGGAGGGAGTCGACGAAGTGTGACATTGTGTGACAAGAGGGTGGGAGTGCCCCTAAATTTTGTGACGTCACATTTCAAAATTGAATATACATATTTAAAGTACTATTAAAACACGAAATATGAACTATGAAAGAAATTAAAAAAAAAAAATCAATGTCTAGATGTAAAATTGCGAAATATGTGACGTCACACTAGGGAGGGGGGGGGGCTCACAAATGTGACCAGCTGTGACAAGGACGGGGGGGGTCAAAAATCATGAAATTTGTGTGACGTAATTTATGGATGGTCCCTAATGATGAACTATGTAGGGGTTGGCTTCCAGTGCAACCGAATTCACCTGAATATCAATACACGTATTTTACATGGAGCGATTGCCTACCTGAGCTCCACAACCCAGCTTACAAAACCCAACATACCTATTAGAGTAGATAATAATATCATGAATCGCGTATCAAGAAGAGGTGGGTAAAACAAGTTATGATTAGTAATGTAATTAATAAATAGCAAATATCCGCAGTGGAATTATAACTATATCTAGCGCGATTAGATAATCGGGCTAATCAAATCAGATGATAGTCTGCTTATAACAACACTGACTTGCTCATTTTTTTTTTTTTGTATTTCTAACAACTGTTGTATTCATACTCGCATATTCTCCTAATAAATAGAATTAAAGATTGGGGTGGAGACCGCGTATCGAAAGCTTAGTGTGGGATGCTCCCCACTTAAATGCCTTGATGGCTTTGAAATGGTGGCTGGGACAGACTTGATGCGGAAAAGGCAGCGATTGTCCAGCAGTGAACTGTGATAGGCAATCAACTCAGATTGAAAGATTATCAAAATGATCATGCAGTTTTTAAGCCTTTTATAGTTTTAAATGATAAAATAAAATGTACAGTAAATGTAAGTTTTTTTAAATTTATTCTCAATAGAAAGGTAGGTATGGTTGATAACATATGTACTAGAACCTCGTCAGATACCTATTTATTTTCCTTGTTATGTTGGTCAAAGCATCAGCTTTTTTTATCAAAGCTTGGCAAGCTGAGTATTGAGAAAATATTGAGTGTCGACATCCACGCGAACGAAGTCGCGACTCGTTGACTTCGTTCGCGTGGATGTCGAAAAACAATAATTCGTCAAAGTCAAAGCATTTATTTTAGGCCCAAAAAGGACACTTTTGAACGTCAACAGAAGAGAAGAGTCGTTTTAGAGAAGGTGTAGGTCAGTACTTACCACTCCTCCATTATAAAGGAAGTATCTTCCAACAGAGCCGAGTGATATTGTACCTGGTGGAAAGCATCACTAATCTATTATTTACATATTATTATAATAAATCGACTCTACCTACTTAGGTTCCTATCTCTTGAACTGAGATTAAGTGCAACTCGTAGGACAGCTTACGTGCAACTTTTTATCAATTTACGTAAGGGATTAAATATAATGACCACCATAAAATGCTTTGATACCCTTAGTTCTTTTACCAAAAATATATACTTGACACCAGAAAAATAAAGTCTAAAATTACAATAGTACTAGCTATTTTAGTCACGACTGCACTTCAATATGTATTCGAACACCAAATGTAGTAAATGATCACCAAATCTTAATAATTGGGTGTACTACGTGAGCTCGACAAATGAATGTGCGAATAACACTTGTGCGACACACTCAAGCTCACTAGGTTAGGTTAGGTTAAAACTGTGACCTCCTATGCACGAGCCGAGCGAGCGAAGCGAGCGGTGCCGCGGCAGCGGCCGGCGAGTGCTTGAAACGACTAGATTCAGTGTGTCGCACAAGCGTGCATTCGAACTATGGTGAGTTGCAGTACAGTTTTGTCGCACAAGCATTATTCGCACATCCATTTGTCGAGCTCACGTAGTACACTCTTAATAATTTGGTGTTCATTAACTATTTTTGGGTTAGCAATGATTTTTTTGGAGTCAGTTTGCTTAAATAGGATAGCAAGATGTAAAAACTTTGGTAATAATTTTACATTAAAATGCGGGTTTAATTTTGGTGATCATTTACTCTTTTTGTCTGTTATATGTTACTATATCTGCTGGTAAGTTAAACATAAGCCTTTACGTAATGCTCGTGAGCCTTCCTTGTCTTATTACAATGATTATTGTTAAATACTTTATTCACATTCTTAGGATTACTTAGCATAATGAGCATGTTCCTAATACTGGAACACCCTGTGAGAGCGAGTGGGCCGTAATCCCGCACAGGGGTTCATATGTCTTCGAGTGTTTGATCTAGGACATGCTGATTTTCTCACGATGTTTTCCTTCACCGTTTTGAGAGCGTGGTGATGAAATCATTTACACGAAGTAAGGCGCCTGTCTGGGTACGACCAACAACTCGAAAGTTACGGTAGTTGGACCACCACTGTACTCTGGGACATTACTTTAAAATGTAAAAATCTGCTGGTACATAAACAAAGACATCCCTGGCGTAACTCGAGTAAATGTAGAGAACAGCTATATTATCTTTTTGGGATTTTATTTTAGGTTTCAGTGAGACCTTTTTAGGTTTTCATTTATTTCAATAACACCTTGCCTGCAATAACGTTTGTTTCCTAAAAGCCGAAAAAGAGGGAAGATTTAGGAAGACAGAGCAGATTACTACTGGCCACAAATAAGGGTACAAATGTTTTTATTTAATTCCGAGACAACAAAGAGGACCACAAAAAGCTGTGGGTCTGTACCTAATTGATTTCCTTAAAGGTCAGTATAGACTAGAGTGTAGTGGTATATATGTTGCCATATAAGAACGCCATGAACACTCGTGTCGAGCATTCGTAGGAACGTTACATTACAAGAAAATGCTTGTTTTATAATAATAATAATATCTAATATCTTAGGACAACCAACACACCGTTATCTGATCCCAAACTAGGCAGAGCCTGTCCTATGGTAACCAGACAACTGATAAACATACTTATATATTTCTAAATACATACATATTATAGATAAATTACACCCAGACACAGAACAAATGATTGTGCTCATCACACAAAGATTTGTCCTGGGTGGGAATCGAACCCACGACCTCAGTCTTAGCAGTCAGGGTCACTAACCACTAGACTAACAGGCCAGTCTGTTTTAGTGTATACTCACCTTTAAAAGTAAATGCATACCTACTTCTTATACGTGAGTGAAACTCTATGGTAGAGCCAATACAAAATGATATCAACATAAACCCCCGGAATTCAAATTGTTATCAACTTTTGTAAATTAATCTAAACGATTAAGACAAATGTTCATCGTGAAATGACACGTGAATTAATGATAAAATGTCGAGGGCGTGTGAATTAGCCTAGCAATGTTTCTCATTTTGTAGCTGTAATCAACTCTGAATATATACATTGTATCACACCTTCTATTAACACTAGAAGCGCTGAACATACCGACTGAGGTAAATTTGGATAAAAAAATATGTATATTGCAATTACGTGGTTGAAGTCTCGTATAAATAATAAATATAATAATCATCACATTTCATGAAAAGTCATACAAAGTTACGATTATGTGCATAATAAAATATTAATTAGAGCAGGAAGAACATCGAAATGGGTCAAATTTGGGACGCCCGCACTTCTAGTGTTAAGTATAAGTCAACCATTAATGAAGAGGACTGGAACTGTTTCTTCTAAATACGGGTTATTTCGTAAACGACTTAGAAGAACAGTACGGGATCCTCTTACCTACTAGAAGAAACACAACACGAAGAACAGCCTGTGTTTTTTTTTTAATTTACTACAGGTAAAATGACGATCACTGAGAGGTGGCCGAGGTCCCAGCATTGGGAACTTTATAGGCTGATTATGACGAAAGTGACTTTATTCAATGGCTCTTGAGTCAATATATAGTCGTTTTCATACATTACGTTGTCGTTTACGATATTTCGCCGCTTCCACTGATTTACTTCATTTTACAAACGTACTTTTACAGTTCACATACTGTATTTCCATAATTATTAAGATATAGCACGAAAAACCATTTCATTGATTAACTAATGACTAAGCTAATTTAATATTTTTGTCGAGCGTTATAATGCGAAAATTAGGTTGTTTTAAAAGATTATTAACTAACATTTTTTTTTAGGGTATGGATTAGTTTTTGATTATGTTTTGTTTACACAGGTTTTTAATGTTAACTGTAAAATCGCAAAAATCAGCGAGATCGAAAAAGAAATATCGTACTCCAAAACAATTGTTTAAGTTGTTAATGAAAAATTAAATAATGAACGAATGAGAGTGATCTCCAATTACAGATGTATTTTATGCACACCTCATCCGATTTCTAAATAGCAAAGTCGCACGCTCTGGTTAAAATAGAAAAAAAACCTCACTGGTGCAAAATGAAGGGTTCCGTAGTTCCATTCAATCCATCTCCCATATTTATTAAATATGGCCCTGCATACTCATTTAGGAACTCTTGAGCATATATTTCCCCATTCAGGGTGCCCTTTTCTATGGCCACTATCTCTTTGCGACCTTCTGAAATGATGTTAGCCCATACGTGTATAGAGCCTCTACCGTATTGGATTCTCTCTGTGAAGCAAACTTGAATGTATCGCTCACCAGGTCGCATGTACAATCTTCGCCTTTCATCATATAAATGAATAGTGAGAATCGATACTCATTAGTGAACTCTTGCCCATTCTTATCCACTGCACTGTTTGAATTCACGGGCGTAGCGCAGTCTTGCTACTCAATGCCCTCTTCCGAGTTAGGGGCTACTTGCCGGCCTTTGGGGCTTTAGGTTTGTTTCAGCAAGTCTGCTTCTTACTGTACTGTCACTAATGTAGTCTCTTCGGGTCTGAAAAAACTGTTGCTGGACTACAACTGCATTAACCTATTGACCGCCAGAGTCATGTATAGATGACAAACCAAAATGTGCCCAGCACGCCACGGTCACGATTTGCTATCATGACCGTGGCGTGCTGGGCACATTTTGGTTTGTCATCTATACATGACTCTGGCGGTCAAAAGGTTAAGGGGGCGGTTCCTCAACAAGTGGACACAATATAGCTGTCCTCTCAGGTACTAGCTCACCTGGGTCTGCCGTTACAAGATCTCCTCAGATGATTTACAGTTTTTTTGTGACTTCGCTTCACCTGCCGGACCGTTCTTAATGTTACGCTCACCATTATTTCAGAAAATTAATTTACCTAAAACATTTTTACGTGAACGAGGCATGAAAAGTAAAGGGTACGAGCTGTAGACACTTTGGCTTTTGAAACGAAATTCATCGTTCAATAAATAAATGTGAAAACAAAAGTACGTAGGTACTTCCAGAGATTACTTCTTACAAACAAACAATTTTACTTCATTGTAACTATCTTAGTTTTAACTATCTTCTGCCGCATGTTCGCAAGCGTGAAAACACATGCTATGGTACTCGGGGATAATATTATAGCTTAACATTCGTGAACAAATGTTTGGAATCGTGTCAGTAGTTCCGAAGACTACCCCGTTCATACAAAGTCACAAATACATCTTTGTATTATCATAAAAGTTTAGATGATATTAACTATTCTACGCTGTTCTGTGGCAAGTTTATCTGTCAATTACAATCGAACAAGTGATTAAACTTGCACGTGGTTATCAGGATGACCCAAATGCAGTAGGTATACTATACGACATATCTACAGTAGATATGTAGTAGGTAACTATTGTGTTCTTGCCACAAAATAAACACAAAATCCAGATCAGGAAGTGGGCAAAATAAATAGGAGCTGGTGCTACAACCGCCATAGTTCAGACTGTAGGTAGTCTGAACTATGGCGGTTGTAGTAGGTAGTCTATAACTTTGAAGACAGTTTGGAGATTTCCTTTATTCAACAATCTTACTAACAACCCGCTCCAGATCCGCACATTTTTTACGACTTGACAAACCACTGAAATTTCTTAATTACCCGAAAACGTAGAAAACAAAAGGGTTATGACCAGTAAGTATGTATGTTCACCTGTACCCTCATAACTTCTAAACTTCATATTCCAATTTGACAAATGAGATATCGTTCTAAGCGTCATGATCGTCCGTTTGTTATGGGTGGTTTGTAACGTCTAATTAAATTGAATATGGCGTCTTCTAGAGGACGTAGAGTCATGAACACAAAAACGTCCGAGGCTTTTTTGAATTTAAGATTAGAATATTTTTTGTTTTTAGAGCGTGATATTTCTGTAGTCGAGTTTTAGTTTTTAGACTTACTTGTTTATGGTAAAGTTTAATAACACATTAACCTCCGGAATACGTTCTCTATACGAGGATGAAAGTCGCATCGAAATCCATGACATAAAGGGAGTCCGGACTAGTATACTGCCCTCCACCAAAATCCTGTTTTTTCGTAAGAACATATTATTATTGCAATTTTCAAATAACTTCCAGCTGCGTTATTTAACTATATTTTCTTTAATACAAGTGTAGTATAACTTTAATAGTTTCAGATATATCAACAAATATACCTAAAGTGAAATTTGGCTAATTTCTCCCATCTAGGTGGGAGAGTTGACCACCAAAGTACGGAGCTCCGCCAGCCCAGGCTTGAAAATATTAGAAAAACAACTGTAAGTTAATAATGTTAAGTTAATGTTTAATCATAACCATAAAGCACGAAGTTTTACATAATAAAGTGACTGTCTAAATCAATCTCTATTCTCATAGAGCCTTTATCGATGTCTAGTAAAGTATTTTTTTCTACCGATATATCTAAATTACCACACTGTCCTTGTATTGTCTATTTTACTTTAAACGCCATTTTGGGCGTGTATCCGAAAAAATCACTCATAAGTGATTATCATATCATAATATTAATGAACTTTACGAAAGAAATCACCCTGGGTAAAGGCATGACTTATGTCACCCTCCCCACGCCAAATTGACTGTTATTCAGTTTTTTTTTAAACCATGCCACATAGGTACAATTTATATGTCGTACGTGTCTCTAAGATAAATTAACTTATGATTATATATATATACAAGGTGACAGAGACAACGACGTGCAAACTGAAACCATGAATTCAGCACATGATTCTCTAGCGTAAAAATAAAAATCTGCGGTAATTAAAAAACCAGCTGTTTCATAGAAAAATGCAATACAAGGGCGATCAAAATACATGGCAGAGCTATATTTTAACGAAAATTTTCAACACATAGGTTTCTGAATCATTCACTGAACGCATGGTATCAGGTTGTTCGTCGATGTCCTTGCCAACCTGTAGAGATGCCTTGTTCGAATCAATTTAATTCACACATTACAACACTAATCAAATATCTATAATTTAAAATTTCACTTAGGATATTCAAATACGTTTTTTTACTACTGATTTCGATACCAGACTACCGAACGCCAAGCCATTGCGTAACAAGAGGTACGTAGCATGTGTCAGAAGTAGGACCAACTCACAATGCTTATTCCACAACGATTTTAATGACCATTGGCTATTGCCTCCCCTGGTAAACTCTCACCGATTACCCCTAGTTTAGAAGAACAACTCGGTCACATAGACAGACACGAAAGGCGACTTAAAACTTATGTATGTATAGATAAAGCTGCGTCATTACCCCGTTGTGGTGCACTTTCGTCTCATTTTCCATGCTCGAAATTCAATCATAGGCCAGTAGTTACCAAATGGCTTATAGAAGTTAGCAGCCTCTCCGTTCAAAGTGATCGTCGGCTTCACGCATCAGTCGCTGCACCTGCGGAGATCGTCACACCACATGTCTGGCGACGTCCCAGGTTCCATTAGCCCCTTCGCAGCCTCCACAACAACACGAAACTAATTCAAAATCGCCACGCGAGTTTTGGAAAGGGCGTTTTGAAAATTGCTGAAGTGCGTACTTGTTCTGGGTGATCTGTAAGTTGGGTTAATGGTGTGATACATTATAACATACCAATGCTCCTTGCGATGCTATCGTGGCGCTGTAGTAATCATCAGGATTGGTGTACAGGAGCACTGTCAGTGCTGTCTGGTAGCCGCAGGAAGCCACTCGCCGCGGATTCGCCAAGCCAGGATCTTCTTTATGGCTGCAAAATGACAAAGAACTTGGTTTAAGTAACTAACTTAAGTTGTCGATATATTTTATTACCAACTGTCATTCTTTGACTGTTGTATGAAATGACTATAACAAGGCAAATTGACGACGGTGTCATTTAGCTTAACAATTTGTTTCACTGAGTGTACATGGACTGGCTCTTTGATCGGGTGGTTACACCAAAGAACTTAAAGCATTTTTGGATATTACATAAGCTAATTGTCGGTGAGCAGTGGTGGCCCACTGATGGCAGCCATGACTTACTAGTCGTAGGTCGAAGGTACGGATCACGCTTTAGTTTGCTTAAACTATTTCACATGCAAACTTAAGAACATAAAACTCTGTTAAGGCGAGGGTTTGATTGGAACTGTAACATCCGTGCTCGATCTGAGTGAGCGAAGCGAGCCCACCACGACAGTAACTGGTGAAAGTCATTGATTAGCCAGGGATTATTACATCTCGCTTATACCAACCTCGGTAAGGCAGGTTATGTTAGAACTATGAATACTTCTTACAAATCGCACTTACCCAATAGCCCGCCCCGACAAAACCTGCTATTAATGCTCGCACTACTATGTGTAAGATGCGCTCGGCTCATGGCTTTCTGCTATGAAAGCTGAGTGGTGGCGTAGGTAGGCACGCTTCAATCGCTTGATTTTTGAATATGCTTGCAAGTAATTATGGCTTGTCTACTGCGAGGACTTGCTAGCTCGATGATTGCTTGCTTAGGCAAGCTCTACTCAGCAGTATCGTCTGTAGGCTCGCTTACCTAGCTGGTCACAAAACTATGCTTGCTACACTGAGCTGAGTTTGACGATTCTATCGTTGAGCCACCTTAGCGTGATGTGATTGTGGCCAACTTTCATTAGTTGGGATAGAACAAGCTTAGCGCGGTTGTGACTGGCAAAGTGCTTGCACTGACTGAGGATTGGTAAGGGAGGTCCTCTCACTAGGTTAGGTCTGCTTTCTAGTTGTTACCAGAAGTTTTCACGAAAGCAAGAGGCGCGGACTCGTAGTCCGAATTTTATTTTTTAATTTACCTGTTTAACCAGGAAAAGCTTGCGTCCTATATAGATAGTTCAATCCATGAAGACGCGCCCCACTCTTTGACAATTGTTTTGAGAGCGGTTAAAAACAAAGGAAAGGAGCGTAGTGGGGCGCGTCATCGTGGATTGAACTATCTATACATGGGATTCTAACATAACTGACGAAATGTGGGTGAACTTTTGTATTTATATGTCCTCATAGTCATTGCACCTACCACTGTATGTCTAGCTGCATCACCCAAAGGTTGACTGGTAGAAAATGCCTATGGCATTAAATCCGCCTCTGTAGATTTATGTGCTTGAAGTATTAAATAAATAATAACTTTAGGTTTACCTCTGCTTAACCCTTCGGAGATGTCAGTCGTGATGTTATGTGTTATGTCAAGATGAACGGGCAGCTGAGCCCGCCAAATTTTTTTATTTAAAAATTCTTAGGTGGCATACATCCCCAAAGTTTGACAGTTGATGATTATTATTCAGTAAATTTAACATCCCTACAGTCGCAAATTGCATTTTGATCCGCTTAGGACGTAAAACCGAGCTATAATTTGCAAAAAAACTAAAGAAATTGTAATTTCGCGAGCTCAAGTGCACACGAATGCAGGTGAAGAAGAGGGAACAAAAACTCCTGTTCAAGCGTCACGTTACCATTTCACTCACATCAAAATTCCCTAATTATTTTCTTTGGTTTCTTTTATTTCATCTCTCCTCATCACATGCCTAAGAAACCTTCGCGTGCCTATGAAACGCTCATCAAATCAAGGTAATACAAAAATAGTGTACAAACAAGTGTTACGTAACCCACTACACATGAATAGAACTATGTTTAGAGCCAGCCATTCCGTAAAACGTATGAACGTAAATCAAAAAGATAATTAAATTAAAATCGGCGTAACCCCGCGTCCTAATAAAAGCGACCATCGCAAGATCGTTGTACGTAAGAATTCACGATTATTCGATACGCTACCGCACCGAATCGAATATCAATAAATGTATTCACATGTATCCGATTAGATTGGAAGCTGACCCCAACGTAGTTGGGAAAAGCTACCCAAAGTGTTTACACATACATAGCACATAATCAGCCTATACGTTTCCCACTGCTGGGACACAGGCCTCCAGTCGGTGAGAGAGAGTGGGCCTTAATCTAGCATGCGAGCCCAGTGCGGGTTGGTAGATGTCACATGTCTTCAGATTTTCAGGTCTAGAACATGCCGTTTTCCTCACGATGTTTTCCTTCACCGTTTTGAGAGCAATGCTGATGAAATTACTTACACAAAGCAAATAAGCGACTGCATGGGTTCGAAGCCACCAGCTACAACTCGTAAGTCGGGGTCGATACCACTGGGTAACCCCTGCTCTCCACAAAATTTTTGATCGGTATTTATTATTATGAATTGTTGAATGATTCAAAAAATTATTGAATGTCTAATCGTTTTTTGTCAGCACTACGGCTTATCTCAATGAATCATCCAATAATCAATATTTATAATTTTATCTTCAGTATCTACTTTAATAAACTACCATAGCGATAACATAATAGATTTTAACATAATATGACTCCTGTCAGTAGATGAAAAACAATGTTTGCGTCATACAACTGGGAACCGCTAAACTAGACGGATTAGAATTGAGTCACTTCTATTTATGATATCTTATTTTAATCGAGATACGCTCCTACTTCGCACAGGGGTGCAATATACTGATGCAACGACATTTCAAAACATAAAAAATTATGTGATACTTGTATCTCAGTTAAATATGAATTAATACAATTTACACATCTCGTTTCACCTTCCTTACTACATTGTCTGAGTGATTGTGTAAAGCGCTTCAAAATTCGTTCCGTAGTTTAGGAAAACAAAATCATCATCATAATTTCAGCCTAAACACGTCTACTGCTGGACATAGGCTTACCTCCCCCAAATTCAAAGGAAGGCTTCACTAATAAAATAAAATAAAATTGTGTGTAGAGAAAAATTCACGGGCAAGTGATTCGATACGGACGGGATGCGTCGGGGGAGTAACAAATTTGACGCGGACGAAGCCGCGGGAAGAAGCTAGTAATCAATGAATGTGGCGTTCCGCGCATAAAGGTACCCGTAGGGAGGTATTGAGTTAAGGCCAAATGTAGAATCCGGAAGAGTCCCTTTATTATGTTGATAACAAAAAAAAAACCTAATATTTTTTTTGTAACAGACATCCAAAGTTGAAATTCTGAAAAACTAGTTTCGAGGAAATGGAGTTTGATAGTTAAGGATACAAAAAAACAATGTTCTACTCTCGGCAATTCCTGGCTAACGTCCAACACATTATATGCATCAATGTATCACTAACATAATTGATACTGTACTGCCAATATACAAATAGTATTAAAATTCAAAATCTCAACGTAATAATTATGAAAATATCGATATTTTATGTGATCTGGTACCTTTCTACTAGACATTTCCTTTTAAAAATATGTGCTTAGAAATGTTGTCTGTAGATGTTAATTGTATCAAATTGTAGCAAATTTATTGTAGAACAATAATCAGTAAAAATCACAAAATGCCATATTTTCACCCGATTTTACAAAAACGCAAATAACTCGGAAACTAAATGCCGACATCTGGTACCTTTATGCGCAGAACGCCACAAATCATAAAGTATGACAAAGTTATTTAGCAACTAGATTTTATCGCAAAAGTCTGATTGTCATATTAGTGCATTTTTTACTATCTTGGTCTCATTGGTCAGTTGCACCGCCACCGGTCGAGTAGTGGATCGGCTGAACCGACATAGCCATCAAGATTTAGATGCCCATTTTCCTTTGAGGTCTTGAAGGGCACATTCGGTAAACTTTATGAGGCAATAAAACCCATTTCAATTTTAAAAACACTAAGAGTGACCGATGGAGCGTAATCATCAATAAATAGGTCTAGTTTCTATACTAGCCATATTTTTACTGTGGTTATGTAAAAAAATTGTAGATTCTTTGAAGATATGGCAGAGATGAGGTGAAGAATACTTATGTTATCTTTGAATATAACAAAATAATGAGCCCTCCATTCGCTGTCAAAAAACCCTTTTCATTGCTAACGAGCCATGGAAAATGTCGAGGAAAGGATTTGGTATTTGCTGCGTGTGATTACTTAAACCCCTTTAATTAATCGTACTCAGCATCATGATAAAGCGACAGGACTATAGAACCATTTCTATGAACTTCGTGTAAATTTTTCTACCAGAATGGCCTCGCAGTGACCTTTACTGCAATTGGAATCATCCCTCACTAATAAATAAAGACCACGGGGGTTAGTTTTCCCAACTTTGCCAATCAGTTTGCAAACTTCTTCAAGATTAATTTTAATCTCCTGGATTAGATATGAATAACGAGAGTCTACCTATGTGCGTACATTATAAACACATAATCCAGAAGTAGGTAATACCTGTAATAAGAGCTGGGTGCAATAATAAGCAGTCGACAACTGCCATTTTAATCACCTAATGGTGCTAAAATTACATCACTTATTAATGTAGCTATAGAATAGAATAGAATAGAATAGAATATTTTTATTTCAGACCGGAGTCCATAGGGTTAGTAACAATTTTTCTTAACGTCTAGTGTTAGTAGATTACACACACAGGTACAAACATATAAATTAAAATTCAGCATGGAGCCGCATCCATCTCCGCAGCATCGGGGAATCCCACCGATCTGCGAATACACTGAGAATACTGTTGGTGCTGCCGCGAACACGAGTCATCAGGGATGCACACCTTTTTCTAATAATGGCGGCAAAACCATCAATATTATTATCTGCAAACATCCCTGACGCACTACTACGCCACGGCAGCCGCAACAGCACTCTCAGTGCATTGTTATATTGAACGCGCAGGTCACTGTATGTCCGCTGAGTGTAGTTGACCCACAGGCTGCACGTGTAGAAACACTGACAGTAAGCTTTGAACAGCGTTACTTTCACTGGTTTCGTACAACGCGCAAACCTGCGGGCCAGCATGTTACAACGGACAGCCAGCGACCTACGTTCCCTTTCAATGTCACAATTATCTTTTAGATCTTCAGTGACCCAGTGGCCCAAATATTTAAACTTGTCCACCCTTCGCAGTGGTTCTCCACAAAGTGCGACAGTTGGAATATTCGCATATGTGACACTGCCAGCTTTAAAAACCATTAGTTCGCTCTTCGTGACGTTATATTTGAGCCCCTGATTCACCGCATAATTTTCGCATATAGCGATCAGTCGCCTCAGAGCACCGATCGAGGGGCTCAGCAACACCATATCGTCAGCATAACTAATATTGTTAATGCACACCCCGTCAATGTGACATCCGACATTGGTGCTGCTGAGCTCAAGGATCAGCTGGTTCATGTATAAGTTGAAGAGCCGGGGTGAGCTAAGCCCCCCTTGCCTCACCCCGCACTCCAACCGATACACGTCCGAATGCGACCCATTCCACTTCACGCTATTGCGTTGACTACCGTACCAGTACTTAAATATTGACAGTATTTCAGATGGTAACGAAGTTTCACATTCTAGTTTACGCCACAAAACATCGTAACATACAAGATCAAACGCCCTTGAGAGATCCAGGAAACAAGCAAAAATAGGAGTCTTCCTGTCTGTGTAGTATTGGACAGTCTGCTTGAGGCACAAGATTGCACTCTCAGTTGACAGCCCAGGCTTAAAACCGAACTGGGCGTCATGTAGTTCGAGGTGTTTAGCCAATTGCTTATCAAGCAGACTGTCCAACACTTTTGCTATGACAGTGGCCAGAGAAATGGGCCTGTAATTGGAAATGTCAGAGACATCCCCTGTTTTATTTTTCACAATAGGCACTACCATTGTATACATTACGTCATCCGGTAAGTAGCCGTGACTAATGCACAGGTTAAAAAATAAGGCTAGCACGCGAGGCAAGTGTCCCCCCGCATGCTTCAGGTGCTCGATGCTGAGGCCATCATGACCCGGGGATTTACCCCTCTCCATTTTCATTATGATGGTTGATATTTCTTGTGCGGTAAAAACAATAGAAATGTCCCCAGAGTTGGCTCCAGCATCAAACACCTGCACAGGGCTAGTAAGAGGTGACTGAATCTGAAAATGACGCCGAAATGCATTGGCTATATCGGCCGGCTCATGTACGCCCGCCACGCTCACCGGGGGACTCAACTTCGGATTCAAACTATTTGTTGATTTCCAAAATGATCCAAACTTCTTTTTAGTGTGATGTTTAGCTAAAATATCCATTTTTATCTGCTGTTGGTTATCTTGACAATATTTCATATTGATTTTAAAGGTTTTTCTAGATTCACACATCTTACTGTAAACATAACCACTAGCAGGTTTACCATAAAACAACCATGTTTGGTAACACTGTCGAGCCTCTCTGTGAGCGTCACGAACATATTTGTTCCAACCAGTAATGTATTTTTTCTTATTATGACGCGTCTGTTTACATAAATAAGTACGTTCGGCACCTTCCTTTAATATGCTAACTAAACTACAATACATTGCATCTAACACTTTCACGTGATTAGCATTAGCACACATTTTATGCGCACAATACCGAAAATCATCTGGAAAATCTATTAATTTTAATTTAGAATTACAAAATTTTGAATATTCATTAATTTGATTGATATCTCTTTCACCCCATATTACCTTATTGCAAGTATAAATTGGGTTTTCCAACTTAGGTATTATTAAATCAATATTGCATTCAATTATTAATGGAACATGATCTGACAAATAGACTCCATACAAAACTGACGCGTCTACGACTAAATGTCGTGCTGCACTGCTCACCACACAGTGATCAAGCCAGCGCAATGCACCATTGGCGGTACTCTCAAACGTAAACGTGTCCTTCGGAAGTAGCTCCATATCAACACATGACCACGATTGCTCCCCACATACAGTTAACAATTCATTTGAAAAGCGCTCACCTGGATGTGCGTTAAGATCACCCAATATAAACACTGACTCAACATTAATGTTCTCAGTTATAGCAATAATTTCACTTAAGCACTCCGTAAACTCAATTACATTGTCTGCCGAGTTAGTCGGCATATACACTGAGAATATCAATAGGGAACGTCCCGCGTGCTCAATCCTAATAGCTAACAGACGATCACTATTACACTGCACCACGGATACCGACGCAAACGCTGATTTCCTCCACAGAAGCGCAACGCCACCATACGGTCTTCCTATAAGAACTCCGGCCGACGTGTCGACGGCGGACTTGCCCGTATACGCGAAGCCATCATCAATACTACCGAGAAACGGCACATCATGGGGTAAAAGCCAAGTCTCCTGAAGTGCAATAACATCTGCGATACGGCATAATCTGCGAACACAATCAGCCGATCGAATAACATTCTTGCAATTGAATGTTGATAAAGTTACATTCTTTTTTATGTTATTATCCATTATTTACTACGGGATTGCCATTAACAATATCTGAGACTTTTCCTTTCTTGAAATTAATAAATCGTCTGAACATTATTCCCTCCGGCCAGAATTTATCATCCAAAAAAGTACATAATTTATGTTTAGGTATAAACAACTTAAAGGCGTTATATTGCCTTTCCGACTTCATATTGATTTTCTCCACTTTTACAACTTCACTAGTTTTTTGTTGTATGTAATCACATATGTCTTTCTCGGTTGTACCGATATTCACATTAGAGATAAAAACAGGTATTTTTATCTCGGCGGCCTTAAAATTACCTACAGAATTAGAAGCAGCTTTTCCTGTCATGCCAACAAATCGATTTCTCGTTTTTGACCTTTGCACCAATATCCACTGTTCTTCATGCTTATTTTCCTTCCAATCGCCTTTTCTGACAATATCTGCCAAAGTCTGTTGTTTACATGCGTCATCTACGGCCACTAAGCTATCGCTCTCAAGCATAGTCGAGTTAACAGGTGCAAGAGAGACAGGTTTAGTCTGAGTAACACCTCCGGTATGCGTGTGTACGAGAGAGCGATATATCGGCGCCGGTGGCGTTTCGCTTGCACTACCGTGACTCATATTCTTAGAACTGGACCGCGATACATCGACGTCGTTTACCGGCGGCGGTTCAATGTGAGGTAGGAGGCCAAACGGGCCGCTATCACAATTTATCATGTACCCTCCGCCTCTTTTCTTCATGTTCACATTCGAATTAATTAACTGACTCGATTTTTCCAAATTCACTTTTTGCTTCAATTCCTCTAATTGGCCATTTGTCACATAATCACTCTTTATATCTTCAATTTCTTTTCGCAAAACCAAAATATCTTTCAATAATTTTGTGACGTCGACGTGATCAAAACAAACAGGTGGTAGTTTGTGTAGGTCGTACGCCACAAACACTGGTAATTGTTCAGGGTCTATTGTTTTAAACACAGTTATCATATCTTCCAGGTCTTTTGCTATAAACATTGTTATCACAGAATCCCCGATTAGCTTTTACTTAGACATAAAGCTAAATGGACAGGAAAAGCCTGGGTATCTTGGAAATGGTCTACATACTATATTTAGGTACCTACTGATGATGATGGTGATGTAGGTAATCAAAATGTAAGATTTTTTTTACTAACTAGCTTTTGCCAGCCGCTTCGCCCGCGTATAATACATATAAAATTTTCTCTTGACTCACTCTGTATATTGATGATTCAACTGTCCCGTTGGTCTCGTGGTCGCAAGCGCGACCGCTGTGCGTGGGGTCCTGGGTTCGATTCCCGGGTCGGGCAACGTGTTACTGGGTTTTTCCATTAGGAATTTCTTAGTAGCAGCCCGGAGTTTGGAAGTTGGCGGTGTGATACCCCCGTGCCTCGGAGAGCACGTTAAGCCGTTGGTCCTACGCCTGATCTCTCTCCGGTCGTGTCAGATTTCTGTCCCATCGGACTATGAGAGTGAGGGAAGAGTGAGTGCTCCTGTGTCTGCGCACACACTTGAGCCCTATAATATCTCCCGCGCCGATGGCTAGTCTCCGTTGAAATTGGCCGCCGTGGCCGAAATTCGGTCTGGAGGACTATATATTGATGAAAACGGCATTAAAATCCATTGCGTACTTTCAAAGATCTAAGCCAGCCTTCCCCAAAGTGGGCGATAACGCCCCCCTTGTGGGCGCTGCAGGCCTAAAGAGGGGTGGTAAGAGACCCAGAAAAAAATGAGGGCGTTGTGTAGAGTCCACACACCCTACACAGTCTTTTCTGGGTCTCTTACCACCCCCCTTTAGGCCTGCAGCGCCCACAAGGGGGGCGTTATCGCCCACTTTGGGAAAGACTGATCTAAGCGTACAGACACGGGAAGCGACTTTGTTTTATACTATGCAATGATTACCTATTTTATGCAAAGAGTGTCCTTCGAGTTTCTTGCCAGGTCCTCTCTATGAGTACTACGCTATGGGAAGGATAACTCGCTTCATCTTTCTGACTGACCTACTCCCTGTCAAATATGACAAAAATACCTCTAGCATAAATCCAAAATCCATAGGAAGGTCATATCCATAGGATTTAAACCATATCCCAAACAGTAAAAATTGCGTGTTGAAAATATTAAATTCTAAACAAATGTAGTTGCACAAAGCGCTTGTTAAATAAAGGTAGCAGTTACCCAAACTCAAAACATTAATTCTAATTAAACCTATATCAAACACTTCTATATTGTCAAAGAGCCGATCAGTTAATCAGAAAGTTTAAGCGATGTAGTTGCCCATTCTAAAACGTAGATTTCTTTGGAGAAGAACGGGCAAGAAATTCCTTTAGTCTTTCTTTCAAATCAAGATATTACAAAACTCTATATTCTTACTTTATTCTTGTTAGAAGCAACAAGAATAAGGGTAACCTAGGATTTTGTATATGTCTCACATATGAAGAAGTAAGCCATGGATTTCATCCAGCTTAACCATTTTGAAGCAATCCAACACAATGATAATGATATCAAGTCCAACCCACATGATTGAAGAGTTTTCCTATGCTTTCTATCTTTCATGTTCTGTCTATACATACAACTTTTCCTGAAACCTATTGGGTTTCAAAGATTTATAAAGTGTCAATATTCGGGCCTATCCTATAATATCTAATAATGCGATATACTTTTCATAAAAATACATTATTGCCACATTTCCACACTAGCAGAAAACTAGAAAAAAAAGTTAGAAAATATTTTGAATTTGTCGGATTGTCACCTGTTGCATGTTGGTTTTATTAAATAGACTCTTGGTATTACCAAACTCATTTTATTAACTATCATACCACTTGTATCGGGTTATCAACAGGACCTGTTTGGTCAGCATTTGGTTCGTACTCAGAGTATCACATTCTATCTATGTTACCATGGCAAATAAACTGACACCCCACTCGATTAAAAAGGTTACCGCTGCCTATAAAGTAGGCATGGACACCCTCAATTAGAGGGCCCTCAATCGTTGGGGGATGTAAACAAGAATACAGTGGGAACCTTTCAGGGAGTAGAAGTAAGAACTTATTAATGTAAACCACTTTTGTTCAAAGAAATTTTATGATACATCGAAAAATATCTGTTGTTTTATACTTAAACTAGCGTTTGCCAGCATTTTCGCCCGCGATATATAATATATATAAATACATATAAATGTTCCTGGTGAATTACTATCTATTGCTAAAAACTGCATTAAAACCGGTTGAGTAGTTGAAAAGATCTAAGCGAACATATACCAGAAGCGACTTCATTTTATACTTGTAAAGATAAAGATACAATTCCAATGAAATAGTGAGCTGCGTTGAGCTCCTCAAGTTGTGAGTTGACCTACTCGATTACTGACATCGACAAGTGTTTGAACTGACTGCTAGACTTTTCCTCTCAATTTTTTGTCAAATTACCATTTTCTCCCGCTTATTTCCTCAAAGTACCATTTTTAGGCTTTCTTTTTGCACGCTTTATATTGGCTTCACTTGTATGTTAGTATGTTTGTTTATAACCGACTCCTTATAGCGCGATTTTGACCCACTTTAAACGACCAGATTTCATTCAAACTCTGTAGACTTATTGAGGACCGATGACAATACTATAATTTCATAAATTTGTGCCATTACCATTGCCAGGGTTACCAGAACAGCAAAAAAACTGTCTTCGAAAACTACGCTAACATACGTCACATACTACGGTGACATACGTCTCAAAATTCGAAACACCCTAAAAAATTGAAAATAAATAATAGTTTAAAAAACTAAAAAACACGCTTCCATTGAAAACCAAACTAAAAAGTAGATACAAAATAATGGAAAAAAGCGTGGGGTGCTTTTTAAGGCATTTTTTTATTGATATCAGGCACCCCACGTTTTTTTTCCTTTATTTTGTACTTTTTGGTTTAGTTTTCAATGGAAGCGTGTTTTTTAGTTTTTTAAACTATTATTTTTTCTTGTAATGACATCTCGCAAGTGAACCTATGTCAGCTGCTTAACCGAACTTACCCGTGGTTAGTAAATTAAGGCCTCCAGCCAGTGCTTAAAAACTGTAAACTAGAGCGGCTACTCGCTAAGGATACCCCCTGTTGGGTACGGGTTAATGCATTGATGATAGATGGCACCAATGGACAGGCTGGATCGAAATGAACCATTTTTAGGCACTAATCTACATGTCTTCACAAAATCTAACCAAGATTATATTATATGTCTGGACTCAAGAGACTTTAAACTTTGAGTTTGTTTCACCATTTCTTCTCAGGGATCATCAGATAAGGAAATGTTAACTGTGTAAAGGTGATTACAGAATAAACAATTTCAGTTCATTTCATGTCATGTAGGACACGTTCTTTTGTTTTGTTATTTCAGAGTTAATCCCAAAGTAAAAGTTTTTCATATTCATGAGTGGAGTTACGCCTAAGTGAAAATACCAATCTGTTCAAAGGAAGGTACCTAAGCTGGCAGGTACAGCTGATATTGAAGAAGTCTCACGTTGAAACAAATATACCCTTTAATCGAAAACATGGCAATCAGCTGCATGACGTATGTTTGTCCGTGGTGTATTAATACTAAAACTTCAAACTATAACTTAATAGCTGATTCGCTTAGCTACGTAGATTGGTGCCTACGTACAACTTCCAGGTCTCAATCACTGAAAAAATAGCATAAGTTACTTCAAAGATTTAAAAAAATTCTAAAAACTTTGGTCGGTTTTTATCTAATCTAATATACATATATGGGTGGTTCTACTTTTCTACCGACAACGGTCTGTCCTTCGTCTTGTTATGGCAGCCCGTTGGAGTATTGATATTTACGGTTTCCGGGGCAGACGAGGCATTTTTGGGTTTCTCAGGAGCAGCCCGGATCCCGGATTTGTTCCCGGTTGATAGGAATAGGAAAGCCTCGTATTACATGAGATTTAAACACAACTGACAAAATGTAGGTGTACTATATATACGCCTCTGCTTAACCCCTCGGGGATTACAGGCGTGACAACACATCACATTTAGTTAATGTTATGTTTATCATACACCCCGATATTTTTGTTCTCAGGAATGTTCGGTCTGTTTCAATTTTATACGAAGTAATATATTTTTCTGAACAGAAAGTGAATGTGTTAACTTAAACGAGGTAAATAGATACTTGAAGAGATAACCTACTCTAGAGGAGTACACACATACATGTGGCCTGACAGCTCGTCTCCCCTAGAGACCAAACAAGCAATGAAATAAACCCGAGAATAGCCAACGGCATCTCTCATTGTATCACTATACCTATCAATATTTTGTCAATACTTACGTTTTAGAGATATCCTCGACCGCATAATAGTTGAAAGTACAGCAAACACTGAGCAAGGTGAAGATTTGCTTGAACATGTCCTCACAGCGGTATACGGCGTTCTTCCACATGCATCGCTGCACCAGGCTGCTGCACGAAGACGCTGGAGACAGCTGGAATGGAAGCCATTTCTTTCATTATTTAACTCTCTGTAAACATATACGAAGGTGTTACTATACACTGCAAGAATGCTGTAAATATTCTTATTAGTATTATTTCAGGTCAGGGTTTGTATACGATAGAAGAACGCGGACTTGCGTTACTATCTGAAAATTACGATTATCCTGAAAATAATACTCAATATCACAATGTGAACTTAAGTGGAACAAAGACATTAGAATTAAGGACCAGCATAGTAGGGGAGAGGAAAAGGACGTTACTTATCAAATTAGTTGTAGGTAATACTACTTGAATATTATTTACTAGCTTCTGCCCGCGACTTCATCCGCGTTAAATTTTTGCTCCGCTGACCCTTCCCGTCGCATCGAATTGCTTTCCACTCGTCGTCCATTTTTCGTTGCTGCTGCCTTTTGACCGTAGCATAATGTTCCTGTTCCTGTTCCTGTTCCTGTTGTGTTCCTCAATAAATAAACAAACTTAAGTAGACTCGGATCCTGCTGTGTTCTTCTGTTAAAGTGTCTTAACTAGTTTAATATAATGTAGGCTCTATAAGCATAGGCTTTACTTATAAGAACTCAACTAATATTTACTACGGTATTTGGTACGTGATTAAAGAAAGTCGCGCGTATCATAAAAATTGCATCGAATGAAGCATAGATTGCTGGTATAACTGGAATTCTTGGAACAACGCTTCCGAGATCGATAAATCATTGTGACTAAGGTGTTCTTTAACTAGATTTCGTAATTGCCCTAAACTTTACTGATTTTCTGAAATTGATCTCAAGAATATGCACTGAAAAACCGAAGGTTATACCCTGCGAAGCTTTCCAAGGTTTCCAATGCTGAAATCGATTAAAATTAGGCTGAGAACCAGCGTTTTTATACTTCAAAATTACACAAGATAATCCCCTAAAACGCCCGCCCTTTACCACTTTCTACTGGTTTAGACACAGCTAAAGTAGAAGGAAGTGTTGATTGTGTTGGGAGTGTGAGAAGAAGTAGCGGAACAGTTTTCTGTTTTAATATTTTAATATTTATTTATTAGACCAAAAAAGAATATACATGTTACACAATTTGTCTTAGCTACATAAAACATATGCTTAAGAGTAAATCATTTACAATTGTGTCTAATTATTAGCATCTGCTGCCGAACTAGGTTTATAGCCTGTGTTTCAGCACGCAGCGCCTCAAGCTCTCAGACTGGGTATGCAAGTATGAGCTTATGAACAAAAGGAAACAGTTTATGGTAAAATATAAACTTAATTAAATTAAAAGAATAAAATGTTCAATTAGAAGAGATTGATTCTATACAATTGTAGAACCAGGGAAGACTCTAGACGCTAGTACAAAATAGTGATGCCTCGATTAAGTCAGCATAGCTACATGGTTTGTATTATAAACTGTGTAGTGTAGTGCAATTTCTAGCAGCCCTTAAATCAATAGCAAAATCTTATGCTAAAATTGGAGATGAAAATAGCACTACGATTTAAATACTTACTTTTAGAAACATCGTGTCTATCGAAATGTTGTTTAGATCCAACACAGTTTGCAGTGTCTGTAAAGCTTCCTTCTCATCTTCCTCAGCTGTGAAGGTTGCATACAGCAACGGCACCAGTCGAAAAGTATCGAAAACAAAGTCTGCTGTAACATTTTCAGGAAGAGTCCTAAAAAAATTAAATTATTTATAGTTAGGTACTTTTCACCACAGAAAAGATAATGTCGAACTGGTCATAGTCCATGTTCATGGTGAGACTCCCAAGTGAGGAACAATTTTCAGCATGGCACTCTACGACTTCTTTATCATTTTAGTGGATCCAGATATTACATGATAGCGTATAAAGATGTTTCTCAAAGCTCTTCGATATCCCGACACCATTGACACGACTGTGGCCACATCATCATCACCACCCTAAAATTACCCATTCCGAAAATAGGCATCTCTTGTTTCTGCCAGTCCCGTGTGTTCCTCATCCAGGTATTTTCGGCGGCTTCAGTGATATCGACGGCACAAAGCGCTTGCTTTTGGACTGTAAACAATTTGTTGAATCTATCTTCCACGTGCTGGTTACCTGGTAGGTTCAAGCCTCCAGTCAAGCATGTGATCTTGTTTATTCACGAGGTCCTCAAAAACCTTATGATCACTCAAACACTATTAGATAGAAAACTTACAAATTATTTGCTAAAGTCCTTGCAGCCCTTCTGGAAACTATATTCAAATCGCATATGGTAACAGCAGGGAATGGCACATCCCAAATTGCTCCTTGAGTGCTTTCTATAACCTGAAACGTTTAAGGTTTTGGTAGGTAGGAATATCATATATCGCAGTTTAAGCAATGTCACTTATCGGATAAAACTAAAAATAGTAAAACATGTGGATTACTTTAAATTTTACGTAGGTACCTAAATCTCTAAAGGATTATTAACGTGTTTGGTTATCGATTATCATATCCCGCGTCATCGTAGAAAGAATACACAACTGATAAAAATCTTGCAAAAATGCAATGATCGATTAGCTTTTGGTTTTAATCATTTTCGGTGATATGCTATGTTCTTTACCATAAATTTGAAGTTATATGTATCTCTATTCACAAAGTGTCTAGTACCTCCTTAATGTTGTACGGATTGTAGGGAGGCGTAACAGCTTTATTGGGCAGAAAGGTAAGCAAGTCGATTGCGAACAAATACTAAGACAAATTAATTTCAAAACCCAATATTAGATTACCTACAGTAACCTGGCTCTTAAAGTGCCACATCGAGCCTTAAAAAAACTGTCGCACCGGTACCTAATGTCACGATTAGCTAATAATCTCGCTATCCATCATACGACAAAGCTACTGAAAAGGAACGGTTGCTACTTTTTCTAAGGATATGCAAAAGAACTCACGGTTACTATGGGATTCCTTGCGTACCACTTGTATGCGGTGACCACGAAGTAAACGGCAATAACAACGCTGACCATCACAGCAACCGCCCAGCAGCACCTAAGTCAAAACCACTTCAGGATTACTTAAAGTAAATGTAAACACAATTATATAACATAACGTGTACCTATAGTACACCCACATTTTCGCCTGTTATGTTTAAGTCCCACGTAATAGGGGGCGACCCTATTGCCATCAACCGGGTACAAATCCAGACTCCGGGCTGCTACTTAGAAATTCCAGACAGCAAAACCCAATGACACTTTGCCCGATCTGAGAATCGAACCCAGGACCTCATGTTCAGTAGTAGCGCTTGCTGCCACTAGACCAACGTGACAGTCTTCCTATAATATTTACCACAAACTGTTTCTAAGCCTGTACATTCCTGAGAAAATAATGATGAAAGCACAAGAGTTCCTGCCCGCTGCCTGGAGGTAGTTGGAAGAAAATTACGCCAGGACGAAGGATGTACATGAGAAATTATATTCTTACGAAAAAAAAAGAGGTGAGCTTAGAGTAAAATCTCAGGAACTCTAAAGGCCTTAAAGTTGGCCTTTAAGGCCTTTAGAGTTCCTGAGATTTTCTGATTTATTCATAATCAGCCTATATTGTTCCCACTGCTGGGACACAGGCCTCTTGTCGGTGAGAGGGAGTAGTAATAGTAATCTACCACGCGGGCCCTGGCAGGTTGGTAAATGTCACATGTCTTCGAATTGTTGGTTCTAGGACAAGCCGGTTTCATCACGATGGTTTCCGTCACCGTTTTGACAGCAGTGTTGATGAAATTATTTTACACAAAGTAAAGCGCGTGCTTCGGTTTGACCTACAAATCGTAAGTCGGGGTCGATACCACTGGGCGACCACTTCTCATATATTTTAATTTTATTATATATTTGGATTTATTATTATCTCTTTTATTTTATTAAAACATACATATAAATTATATTTTTAAATATTAGAATAAAAAACATTACAAATGTAGTACAAAAAATAGTAGCCCACCAGTATCGGGAACAAGGTCCAAGCTACTGGTGGTCAAGGCTTTAGAGAGAGGAACCACCTGAAAATGTGAGCCGTGTCCAGAAGTACCGCGTACCCTTGATCCAAGTCGAAGCTCTTGGGTATCAAGCCAAGAGCCTTTGCCTGCCGATTGTGCTGATATCGGCATATCGACTATCGGCACAATGATCGCTGAGTCCACATCCCACATGTCGACAACCTCGCGAGTCAAGTCAAGATACTTGAATTTTTTATCTTTCTCGGCTTTCACGAGGTTCCCGTCATATCGGACCGTTATGTCAACAATCAGTGCACGCCGCTCTAGTGATCCACCACCATTATATCAGGCTTATTGGCAACAATAGTCTTGTCAGTGATCATGGATCGATCCCAGTACAGAGTTATATGCTGATATTCGAGGACAGGGTCAGGCATATCTATAGTACGGCACTTCTGATTACACAAGGATTTATTTCAAAGCCAGTAGCTGATGTATAATCCTGGCTACAAGGTTGTGTCTATGCAAGTTCTCCTCGTTAGCTAGATGAGAACACCCAGAGATGATGTCTGATTTTATTATTAAGGCACTCCAACGACTAGTTCACATAAACATTAACAGAGAGCTTATTTAGTAGATACATATTATTAATTCACCCACAAAACAAAGCCAGTAAATAAACCACGGCTTTTGATACTCAAACGCATTTACTTAGGTATCTATGCCGAAAAGCTGTTTACAGCTAAAGTAAACTTCATAACGTTCAATTGAATTCGAAATCGAGTTCGAGAAAAAAAAATGAAGTTCCCCAAGTTTTGCTTTTATTCTAACATCACAGAGGCTGCAATCTCACCACCAACAATTAGTAGCTATCGGAGAACTACGCTGGGAAGGTAGGTATATATATATGTGCCTTGTCATCATAAATGAGCAACTATCTTTTAGGAACGTTGGGCTTTAACTCGTTGGAGGTGAGAAGAGGCCTTGATCAGCTCACGGTAGCCTGTAAGACCTTACGAGGACGTATAGATTGCCCAGAACTCCATGGCTTTTTCTAGCGATTATTTGTGCCCGATAAATACATTGGGCACTAAAGCTAAAACTGTAACCAGAGCCGAATCTTTATAAATGCTAAATGCCCTTCTGACTGCTAAGCCTGAATATGACTTGTTTGTGGATGAATGGAATAAAATGATTATATGTGTTCTGTGAGAGAAAGTATGCAAGGGAGTCCACTGTTCCATTTTAGTTTTTAAATTAGGTACCTATTTGTTTTTATAATTATTGTAAAACTTTTATCTGTTTCCATATTAGTTAATGGAATTGGCGTTGTATCGAATATGAAGTAGTTTAGGTACCTTTCACCATAATTGAAGTCTTCCATCACGATATACTTGTACCCATGCAAATCCGTCCGCTTACAAAACTCCACAAACTTTTTCATACAGAATCGTTTTTTCAATTGTTTCTTGTTACTATTATTACTGTACAAAAACTTTCTGTGTGGAACGTTAGATTTCTCTGATGCAACCTGAGCCATTTTTAAAGTTTAGAGGAACTGTGTTTAGTAAAATGTCCACACTGTGTGAGCAAACAGTGTGGACTTGTGAACAGCACACGAGGTAGTAATTATAAAGCTAGATGATCTATCAGAGATAGCGCGAGTACCTTCATAAATATTTAAGTATGTCCCTACCTACCCCAGGTCATGGACGACATGGATTCATAAAGTGTAGTCAGCGTAATTAAAGTGTATCAATTTATTTAACATGTTTTACTTAGGTTCTGTTTATAGTGCGCTTTTCTTCGTTTTTGGTCGGTTTTATCTACTTTCATCGAATTGGTAGATAGGTACCATGTGATAGGTACATATCCAACAGGCGCGAATACAGCCTTCAAATTAAGGTGAAACTTCAGGGCGATATCTTGAACTCCTAAATAGAGAATATTGAAGAGAGGCTTCTTATAAAATACACAATGACAATATACAATACCCCTGTGGTACCCCTGGTATTGCAGTCCATTAAGATAGGACTTCAGGGCGATATCTTGTACTACCAGATAGAGCAAATTGAAGAGAGGCTTATTCAAAATAATACAATGATAATAGACAATGCACCTGTGGTACCCTTAGTACTGAAGGCCAAAGACAGCCATTTACCATCAAGTCACGCCGGCTGCATATTGCCACTGGTGCCGATTCTGTTGTACAAAATTCTCTAAACTAAACTAAAAATCACTAAAATTTGGTTTAATCCTGTCAAAAGACGATTTCCTATTCTGAAATAGACTAAAGTGACACAACTTAACTATATTTTAGTTAGACAGCACTAAGATTGCACTGAGTTATTAGTTTAGTGAAAATGACAATTTTGCTATTCTGAGTTAGCCGGTTTTCACCAAAAATTTAGACTATAATAATTTATTTTCACTAAATCTGACTATTTTTAATCGCGATTAAAAAGGTGTGGAATAAAACTAGTGGTCATGAACAAAAATTCACACCAACGCCTCGCCTTCACGTGCAAAAACAGTGCTGTATTTTTTCATTTTTTATTTTGCTTATATCTCGAAAATGGCGTGTCCTATCGCAAAAATAATGAAATTTTCGACCCCCTTAACAGCCCCGGAACATATAAATCTCAACACGTGGGTAATTTTTTTTTTTTTTTTTTCAAACAAAGAATGGAAAAATTCCATATAAAACACGTCCAGGCTGCCCGCTAGCGCGCGCCTTCGTCTCTAAAAAATTCATTGCGTAACGCACACAAGTACCACGTTGCGAAACCAAAAGAAAAAAAAAACCACGTTGATTGTCAAATTCGTTTTTAGTCATGTCAAAATAATTTTTAAATTTAGAGTTTTTTTCTTGGAGAATAGCGTTAAAATTCTCATATCCAAAAGTAAGGAATTTTAGAGATAGTTTAGTTAGTTTAGTTCGGTGTACAACAGAATCGGCACCATTGTCTCCCGTCCTGTACGTACTAAGAAATATAAGTAGTTGAGGGGCAATTTCACTGTTTTCCTGTTCCCTGTTTGCCACTCTTTGGCATAAAAATAAAAAGTGTAAAGTTAACTCTTTAATGGCGTATCCGAGCAAAATTGGGATCTCTTCTTTTTGCATAATGTTCTTTTTCCTAATATACTTTGGCATACCTATTTCGGTATAATTTGTTTTGCCATATTAATACTTTACCATATATTTTTTGGCATACAGTTTATGTTGGCATAATGCACTTGAAGGCAAATTTATTTTGGCATAAATTTAATTCGCATAATTTTACTAGGTATTATTTAATTTTACTATTAGCATAATAGTATTTAAGCATACTTTTTAAAATTCATTTTTTAACCCCAAATTAAAGTTAAAGCATTATTTAAAAATTTAATATGTTGCGCTACAAAAGTTAGTGACAGTAACGAATCGCTGCAAAACCGACTCCACGTAGTCTTGCGCCATAGTATCGATGCGTCGCCGCACGCACACTCAAACCAAATCTCGACCCGTTTCTCAGTGCGCCAGTCGGGGGCACAGAGTACTATAATATAAAAAGGAAGTCGGGGGTAACTCCGCACAAGGTTCGCGCGTCACGGCTTTTCGGCCCCGCTATGAAAAATTCGTGATAATCACAGGAGAAATTATTGCTGTGTGTTTACTCCTACTGGGCCACCACTACTCATTAATTTTATTTAATTTTAGATTTTGATTTATTATTATCTCTTTTATTTTATTAAAACATACATATAAATTATATTTTTAAATATTAGAATAAAAAACAGTACAAATGTAGTACAAAAAATAGTAGCCCACCAGTATCGGGAACAGGGTCCAAGCTACTGGTGGTCAAGTCTCTAGAGAGAGGAACCACCTGAAAAGGTTCGCGCGTCACGGCTTTTCGGCATCGCTATGAAAAATTCGTGATTATCACAGGAGAAATTATTGCTGTGTGTTTGGGTGTCTAAATAATTCATCGATTCCCGAGTTTTTTTTTTTTTTTTTTTGATCCTGCACCGGTTTATTTTATCCCCTTTTTAGGGTTAGCCGAATGGCAAAAAAGGGAACCCTTATAGAATAGAATACTTATTTATTAAAGTAACCAAGACTCAAGTAGATTGTTAGTAAAACTTACTACTATGTTAATAAGCACATAAATTAAACGAAACAAAGAAAAAAAACCGGCCAAGTGCGAGTCGGACTCGCGCACCGAGGGTTCCGTACAAACCTGCAGGTATTCACGGTTTATGTATAAGGTTTATGTTTATGAAATTATTATTATTTTTTAATTTTTATATTTGAGTTGACTGAATGAAAGGTAAATTGTGGTTAACGATTTATGACGTATTAAAAAAAAAACTACTTACTACATCTCGTTCAAACCAATTTTCGGTGGAAGTTTACATGGTAATGTACATCATATATATTTTTTTAGTTTTATCATTCCCTTATTTTAGAAGTTACGGGGACACACATTTTCATCATCATCATCATCATCATTTCAGCCGTAAGACGTCCACTGCTGGACTTAGGCCTCCCCCAATTTACCACTTTGGAAATGTCTCTCGCGCAAACCATTCAGTTTAGAAAAAAATGATATTAGGAACCTCAATATCATTTTTGAAGACCTATCTGTAAATACCCCACAAGTATGGGTTTGATGAAAACATTTTTTTTGAGTTTCTGTTCTATGTATGGGGAACCCCAAATATTATTGTATTTTTTTCTATTTTTGTGTGTAAATTACATTCACAAATTACATCTACTTACCAAGTTTCAACAGCATAGCTCTTATCGTTTCGAAAAAAATGGCTGTGACATACTCGGACAGACAGACAGACAGACAGACGGACAGACAGACATGACGAATCTATAAGGGTTCCGTTTTTTGCCATTTGGCAATGGAACCCTAAAAACAATACAAGAAATAAAGATTCAATTCGATTTATAGATTCGTCATGTCTGTCTGTCTCTGTCCGTCTGTCCGTATGTCACAGCCACTTTATTCCGAAACGATTAAGACTACATCGTTGAAACCTGGTAGGTAGATGTATTCTGTGAACCGCTTTACGATTTTTATACAAAAATAAAAGATAAAGTGGGGGCTGTATATACATGGAACTGAAACTAAAAAAAAAGTTTTTTCTTCAAACCTGTACTTGTGAGGTGTCTATGGACAGGTCTTTAAAAATGACATTGAGGTTTCTAAAACCATTTTTTCTCAAAGTCAATCGTTTGAATGATAAACTCTTCCGAAGTGGTAAAATGTGTGCTCCCCCCCCCCTCACCTTATAACTTTTAAAGGAAGACAGTAAAAATCTAATAAAAATATATGCTGTAAATGTCAAAAAACACTTTCAACGAAAATTGGTTTGAAGGAGATATAGTTAGCAGTTTTTGAGATATACTTAGCACTTTTTCAAAAACCGCAAATATAGGTAACTTTGCCATTCATACAAACACTATGAACATCATCGTTTAGGTAAAACCGACCTCACAATCCCTGAACCCAGACAACACATAAGTAAAAAATAGAACTTCCCGGCCCTTGCCAATTTCCAGGCACTGAATTAAAATTTAGCTAAAAGTGACAACCCTGGGTCAGGCAAGTATGGTAGGCAATTATTTCGCGGATTGGGCCGGAGATAGCCTACTAGGAACCAGGCGCGGTCGCAGCCTAACATTTTGGGGGGGGGGTCACCATGAGTACTGAAGAATATTTTTAGAAAGGTACATCTTCTTTGGTCTAGTAGTCGCAAGCGCTACTGATCAGCATGATGTCCCGGGTTACAATCTTTTTGCAAATGTCCATCGGAGGCTCCGTGGCTCAAGTGAGAACAATTTTAAGATAGTAAGACAGGCAAATCGTTCAGGGTTTCGGCAGCATGAATGTCTTTGGGGGGGGGTCATGATCCCTAGGACCCCCCCCCCCCCGCCCTCGGATCGCGCCTGCTAGGAACTCCTTTTACTATGTCTGCGACGATAAACTCGCATTGGACCCCGCAGCGCCGGAGCCGTGACAGAAACTATACCTGCTGCATGTAGCATGATTGCTTGCATGCTGCATGCATGCTGCATGCTTGCTGCATGCTTGCCTTCATGCTGCATGCTTGCCTTCATGCTGCGTGCTTGCCTTCATGCTGCATGTTTGCTGCATGTTTGCTGCGTGCTTGCTTACTTGCTGCATGCCTGCTGCATGCTGGCTTGCATGCGGCATGTTTGCTGCATGCATAGACGTGTATGCATGTTTTCATATTTATTAGTGTCTAACATTTTAGGAGTTAATTATTATGCTAGTTTGATATGCCTAAAAAATATGTTTTAATATCAGCCTGTTAGTCTAGTGATTAGTGACCCTGACTGCTAAGACTGAGGTCGTGGGTTCGATTCCCACCCAGAACAAATCTTTGTGTGATGAGCTCAATCATTTGTTCTGTGTCTGGGTGTAATTTATCTATAATATGTATATATTTAGAAATATATAAGTATGTTTATCAGTTGTCTGGTAACCATAGTACAGGCGCTGCCTAGTTAGGGATCAGATAACGTTGTGTTGGTTGTCCTAAGATATTATTATTATTTTATTATGCGTAAATAATTTCATGCTTTAGAATGTTATACTTAATCATTATGTGAATCATTAAAATATGAGAAATTATGCTTAAACATTTCAATTATGTTATGCGAAAATATAATAAGGAAAAAAGTATGCCAAATTATATTAGGTCTTAAAATTTTATGCAAATGGAGAGGGAACCAGCAAAATTATATAATACCTTATTTCCTAGTACAAATCATATTCTGTGAATGAATGAGATTATTTATGGAATAAACTATCGACGCTAGAGGGGTAATTGCGTACTACACTATCAGTAGGAATCGGTTTCATTTTGACAGTTCCGCAACATTCATGGCGTTGTTTGCTTTGCTAAGCAAACAATTTTTTCGAACATATGAAAGAATGGATGACAAACAAGCTTCGAAATTATTCAAATTCTGATTAATAGTGTGTTCCGCAATTAGGGTGCAATTTTATCCTAGGGATAAATGATAATATCTGACTTTGGGAAAATGAGCCTTCGGGTAGTTAGGTATGTACCTAGGTTATCCAAATATCTTTGGGATAAACTATGCTTAACTACATATTGTAGCTGGTAAATAATAATTGAACCAATATTGCAGGCAACTAATGACTGGTAGGGTAGAGCCAGTATCGAGACGCGATCAAAATCGTTTAACCTTGCTTTATGGTCTTTAATTATTCATCAAAAACTGGTTAAAAAGCAATTAATCAACCATACATAGCCTTTTTGAGTAGGTACTTAATTGTATTTTTTTTTTTCCAACCATTTAGTAATAATGCAGACAGACATGAGATAAAAATCAGACCTTGATACCATGATAGTCCATGGTATCAAGGTCAAATAAACGTTGGCAGCGTTAAGATCGTAGCAACAAGAACGAATTTCGCAGTTCAAGTGTATCAACACATACGAATTTTTCTGCAGAAATGGATGGGTATGGTATGGATCCATTTAGGTACTTCCAGGAAAAGCAATAAAAGAAAATTCATTCGATCAAACACGTTTATTTAATCTATTTTATAATGTATTCTTTGGGTCCAATTACTTGTAGAATCTTGAAATAAACGGTTCCCAGTTTGCGAAGAGTAAACTCCACTAGCAGAACAGTGATGGCCCAGCGGAAAATGCCGTGTGGGATCGATCAAACGACGTAGAAATGACCTCAGCCAAACACTCTATTTTGTGTAAATTATTTCATCACCACTGCTCATAAAACGCTGACGGAACATCATGAGAATGTCTTAGAAACAAAAATACGAAGACATGACATGCACCAAGACGCGCTGGACCTGCGTGGTGGATAATGGCCCACTCCCTCTCATAAAGAAGGCCTGAGTCCCAGCAGAGCGAACTTTAAAGGCTGATTATAAACTACGTCCAATAACAATAAACGACCCCAGCCAGTTTTTAGTACAAGGCAACCATTTTTCAATTATAAAAAATATTAGCGATCCAAAATACCAAAACATCGAGATTTCTGTGCTATAATATAAATATTAATGAATTATACAAACAATGATTCCAGAATAAATGCTCTAAACGTCTAAATTATGGTTTAACCCATATCAAAATCCATTGTGTAATTTTAGAAGAGACACCACAGACAGACGGGCAGGCAGACACGAAAAGAGACTTTGTTTTATACTATAATAATATAATTATACCATCTACAATATATACATACATGTATATATAACAATATCTCTAAATAGTATACAGCAAAGGCGCTTTCCCCGTCTATACGCTTAATGATTAAAACTTTGCAACGGTTTTAATGAGGTTTTCATAAGACAGTGATTCAATAAGAAGACATACAGGTTATAAACATACAGGGTGTCCCAAAAGGTTACGTATCTGGGAAGGGGGTGATAGGGGTGGTCACAAGGGTCACCAGAATCGTGGAGGCGACCTCTCGCGTCCGGCCTTGGTGTGAGCCATGGTACGGAGCGAGAGGGCATGGGAAGCCGTCACCTCCTTCTGCGAAGCAGTAATGCTCGCGAAGGAGGAGGCGGGGCGCGTGAGGGAGTGGCAGTCTCTGCGCCCTCACGTCCCTAGCCGCCGCAGGAGGAGACGCCCCGGGCGTCGGGACTCGATTGCGGACTCCCGGCCACCGTAGGCACGAGCTTGCAGATGGCGAGCAATGGGTAGCTCGCCGCCCGGTAAGGACCAGGCTCGGGTCGTCGGCGCGTAGTATTCCACACGCGCCTCAATGAGATGTCAGCAGCACTGAAGGGGTCTGCTAGGACCGATGCCTGTCAGGGTCGCGAGATTGTTCGAAAGAGATACCGTGACCCTGGCACATGGGCACCTGAAGAAACACGGGTGGGTTTTAGTCTGTAAAAGTTTGACACGCCCTCCTGCTCCGCCCAAAGCGGGAGAAGTCATTTGATGATTTCCCATCCAAAAAAAAAAGGGTCACCAGAAAAATAAAAAAATAAATCTTTTTTTTCAGTACACTTGGAGAAAGTTGAGTGAAATCGTAATTACTAAGTCCTTGACTGGACAAGAACTTAATTTTCTTTAAAATCTTGGTTAGATAATTGTATTGTTTTTTTTATTTCAATTTGATAAAGGGTTATTGACGATTACATAACAGCATATTTTTTTTAATACAGCAATATTTGTAGGTACAGTTAGCAAAATAGCCCCAAAAGGTATAAAATTTTTAGTTTAAAAAAATGCTATTTATTTTTTTAAATACCCGGAGAGGATTTATTTTTTATTTTTCTGGTGACCCTTGTGACCACCCCTATCACCCCCCTTCCCAGCTACGTAACCTCTTGGGACAACCTGTATATACATATAATACGCGGGCGAAGCCGCTAGCAAGAGCTAGTATAATCTCTACACAAATTATGAACTTCATGCTAATCTTTGACAGTTGTGCATGAACAAGGAGCGAACTTTGTGAGAGACTGGTGCCTGAAGTAAGATTGATATAAAAACCAGTATTACAGGTCACCAGAGGCCTCCCAGGACATTGCAGGATACTTAATAACTAACGATAAATCACATAATACACGTAAAATAATACAAGAAACATAATACAAGATATACAAAAAGGTAATACCAGAGTGTGTGTGAGTAACCAAAGAAAGTGTATGAAAGAGGTATAAGAGTGTAGGAAATGGAGAAGAATGAAGGAAGGTAGGTGTGAGAAGGTGTAAGAGTGTGGGTATATGAAGAGAACGGACGAAGGAAGGTAGGTGTGAGTATTATAAGACTATGTCCGAACAGACTTATCATTATTAAGCACATACATATTTTTTCACTTTCGTTGTAGCTCATTTTAACGCTCTCTTCATTAAACTGACACATTACGTTTAAAAAAATTACTGTAACTAAAAAATAATGCCTTGAACTCTTATACACAAAAAAAAAAATGTGAAGCATTATAAATTACATGTAGGTATTCTTAACAATACATTATTGAAACATTGAAAATATTGTATGCATCATAAAGTTGTCAAGCAACCAATGGTTTCAACGTTCATCAAAAAAATTGTTACATTAAAGTTGGACCCCTATTTCTTATTGTAAATTCGAACCCCGTAATTGCTTTACCAATTTTGTTTTTTTTTTTTAACTATACAAACGACTATATCGATGCATTAGTACACAATTGCACTAACTACAAAATTTTCACTTTTTAATGCCAAACACACTAAATTTTATACATTACAATATTGAGATATTATGATGGAGTTAAAGGACTAGTTTTATGAATAGATGCATATTTGTTTTGTTATTTTACTTTGTTTTTGTACTGTACTTGTCTAAACTTCAAAAAAACTTGAAAGCTCCCTCTTCAAAATTGTCAATTTTGTAGTTAGTGCAATTGTGAAATAAGGCATCGATATTGACACTTTAATAAAATTGAAGGTATCTAACTGTCACATTGATTTTATTATTACAAAAATAGACCTTGACGTTAAAGGGGTTAGGGTGGTAAAGCTGTTACGAACTCAACTGTACTTATTTCCAAGCGTAACCATAGTAAGTCATTGCTATATAATAAAAGAGAAATCTTTAGTAATATTTACGCTCACAGCTATAAGTTTACATCACATAAGGGAATAAATTAAGTTGTACGTAAATTATTTACAATACTCGCTTGAATGTCAATGTCACACCGTGGCAGAAAATGTGGCCCAAGCCCTAAGAGCGTAAATTTGTGAACAAACTAAACCTATTCTATGGAATTTTTAAATGGTAATATGTGCCACTAAACTAACGTAGTGTGAAAATATTCTCATAAAGAATTGTTTTATGAAAATATTTTTAACTCACAAACACTAGGTTACTTTTAAATTAACGTGTGAAAAAAATATATGCTAAAGCTGTTTTTATAGTTTCCCAGGAATTTAGGTTAAAAGATAATTAATTATAAATTTTAATTATAATTGCCGTTGTCAACTGCTGTGTATTCATTTAAACTTGAATTCAGAATCTTAGATTTCATCAAAATAAAGTTTCAATTCCAGTACACTGCACATTTACTGCTGTGTCAAAATTCTAAGATTCTGAATTCAAGTTTATATGAATACATATAAACTTGAATTCAGAATCTTAGATTTTATCAAAATAAAGTTTCAATTCCAGTGCACTGCACATTTATTGGGGAAATTAAAGGTTTTACTTCTTACAAATGGTCACTCACAAGTTTAGTGGCAAGTTAATTTTATTACTAGCAGCTAAGATACTGAATTGACGTCATTAGAATGACGGTGACAATTAGTTTACATCATAAGAAAAAATAAGTTGATAACATTCATAGAACACAAAATTATTACTATCAAATCCTGATCCCAAAATAAACAACATTTATAAATCTCATTTTTATGAAATTGCACAATATTCCTCAACTTAATTTTATGCTTTTTACACGTCTGTAATTTAGTCACAATGGCAATGTAAAAATGTATAATTTATATTACTCTAAGCTACACTAACGACTTAACACAAGTATGTAAATAAAAATGTTGACACATAGGCAAAGTAAAAATTTATAACTTGTATTACTCTAAGCTTACGACTTATTACAAAACTGTAAATAAGAATAAAAATGTAATCACAAAGGCAAAGTAAAAATGTATAATCTGTATTACTCTAAGCTACGCTTACGACTTTATACAAAACTGTACATAAAAATAAAATTTAGTCAGATAGGCAAAGTAAAAATGTACCATTTGCATTACTTTAAGCTACGCTTATCACTTTTTACAAAAATGTTTATAATAATAAAATTTTTGTCAGATAGGCAACATAAAAAATTATAATTTCTATGACTCTAAGCTTCGGTTACGACTTCATACAAAAATGTATATAAAAATTAAAAATTGTCACAAAGTAAAATATATAATTTGTATTTACTCTACGATTTTAACTTTATACTAATATATTAAAAGAACTTAAATATATTTAACTTTTACCAATAACAAGAAATTTTAGTTAAAATGGTGGGAGACAGTGTATTTAAGTTAATAATGATTATATTAGGTATTTCAACATTTTTTTCAGCACATCTTAACAATTAAAAAAAATCTTAGTGTTGTAGAAAATCTACAGAACTAAGATTCTTTTATTTAATTTTTGTTTTTCTAATATTTAAATAGTTTTAATCATCTACACCATTTTATCTATAAAATGCGAAAAAATTGACAGCAAAAGTCAAAAACGTAACCATTAGGTTACGTTTTTATCTATTGTTTATTACTTTAACCCGTTTCGGAGAAGAATGGCACTGTTAGTACACTGCACTTTAGCGGCTCATCACTAATTTGATTCATGTCTGAAAAATTTGAGGCAGACATATTTTTATAATTCAAACGCTGCTCTTTCTGATAATGTCCATGATATTTTCTTAATTAAATTAAGGAAAAAATCAGTTTAAAGAAAAAAAATGGGATTTTTTAACCTTTTTTGCTCTTCAAATCGAATTTTCAAAAGGTTTCCGGTCTGCAATGACGCTAGAAACCCACTACGCTGTTGAACTTTAATAATATACAGTTTCGAATTTTTTCTTCACCTCAACGTATTTAAAATGGCGCCTAAACTATAACGGTTTCGAGAAAATAATCAGAATAATTCTAAAAATAATTTCCTGAAATTTTTCAGTTTTGTTAAAATTGACTACTTGCTAAATAAAAAAAAAGGCATAAAATATTTTCAAAAAATATTTGAAACGGTTTGAACTACATGTCCGTCTCAAATTTTTCAAAACACTTATTGAATTAGTTATGCACCGCTAAAGTGCGGTGTACTAATAGTGCCATTCTCCTCCGAAACGGGTTAACAATGTTATAACAACTGAATTTGTCAAAATGTTTGATTAAATATGTCAGTTTGACTAGCACAACTCTAAATACTGCAACAAGCATGCAAAGCAAAAATATCCCTACACTAGGCGCGCGCACCTTATAAAATAGTAAAGGCACTCTTTTGGAAGACTACTATAACAATGGCCCTGACATAATAATAAGTAAATTTTTGTAAAACATCCTCAATATCAAATATTTGGAATGCCTATATAACTATCACAAATGCTTAATCATTTGTAAGGTTTTTTTTAATAAAACCATATCCATCACAATATTTTAGAACTCTTCTCTAATAAAATTCACTGCATGCTCAGTCATACGTTGGAAGAAGTTCTGCTGGGTCTGAATCTTGGGTGAAGTTCTTGACAAAATGTGGCCATTCTTTTATAATGTCGTACAACTTGTCGCCAGGACTGAGAGTAGACGCTAGTTGCCGGTGTGCGAACAGTTTGTAGTTCTTAGCGAGTTTTCCAATCTCGACTCCCCTCTTGAGTAGCTTGAGACAGGCGTCAATTTGATTCTTCGGGGGCGGATCGTTATTGAATGTCCCGATGAAACTAATTCCGATGCTGTATCTGTTGTAGCCCAGCGTGTGGGCCCCGACGAAATCCCAACCGCGGCCGAAGTACGCAGAGCCGTCGCCAGCAACTAAGAAGTTGTAGCCAATGTCATCCCACTTTCTTGACTCTATGTGGAACATTTGTATGAGGCGCACACGCAGAACGCATTCACTCTGAAATTTAAAATACATTTTTAGATTGCAATTTACACAACACAAATCCGTATACAAGAATTTCTTTAACCAGTGCGCAAATTTTTTTTGGTGGTTCAGTATCAGTAACTACAACTATTTTTTCAATACTTTTTTTAATTTTTATCCGACCTTAAATTAGTAAACTGTGGACACCCTACATGTTTCGTAATATGATATCGACAATAGGAATAGGTCAGATACTCGCGCGCCGGCGTAAGTACTTCGAACTTCTTAGAATTTTGAACGATCGAACAGCTGATAGGTACTTGTAGCTATGCTCGGTCGTTCACCCAGGCGCGGTCGCAGCCTACGATTTTGGGGGGGGGGTCACCATGAGTACAACATAACTAAAAAAAAACAACTACGCGCTGGTTAGGTTTAGGTTCGATTTTGTTTATATTTTCAATATAAGTAGGAGTTATACTGTCGATTAATGCCAGGAAAGCCCAGGCAACTACGAGAATTATGAATGCAAGAGCGAGCGAAGCGAGCTCGAAAATTTTAACAACCCGCCTGGTTTTGGTTCGGTTTTGTTTTATATTATCAAACAGAAATAAGAGCTACATTGTCGATTTAAGTCTGGAAAGCCCAGGTTACTTTGGGAATTATGAATGCAAGAGCGAGCGAAGCGAGCTCAAAAATTTGTACATCCCGCCTAACTTAGGTTCGGTTTTGTTTTATATTTTCAAACAGAAATAGGAGCTACATTGTCGATTTATGCCTGGAAAGCCCAGATTACTATGGGAATGATTAATGCAAGAGCGAGCGAAGCGAACTCGAAAATTTTTGTACAACCCGCCTGGGTTAGGTTCGGTTTTGTTTTATATTTTCAAACAGAAATAGGAACTACATTGTCGATTTATGCCTGGAAAGCCCAGGTTACTATGGGAATTATGAATGCAAGAGCGAGCGTAGCGAGCTATAAAATTTTCCACACGCTCCGATAGGTTAGATTTTCTTTGATCGTTCTAAAAGGAAAGCTCAAGTATCAACACAATGTAGAATGCAAGAGAGAGCGAAGCGAGCCTGATAAATTTTAGCACCAGGTAGGATAAAAAAAAAAAATCTTTGGACCATTATACAGAAAGAGAACTTGCTTTGTCGAGTTATGACAAAAAACTGAAACTCGTTTTAACATAGGGTATTTTTTATCCCGATAGTACGTTCTCCCGGGATAGTTTCCGACCTTCACGAGGGCGAAACCACTGGCAAAAGCTAGTATTTTATATCAAGCTTTTTGAAGTAAAAACTTATTTAGGCGCATTGAGCAATATTTGGTAGGAGAAATTGAATTATGACAGAGAATTTACAAATTATGACAATTTTAATTTTTGATACTATAATGTTTTGATTCTGCCGGCAGTCTCTTTGCTCTTGATTGCTTATATTCTTAATATTTTTGCAAATCTCCATCAGTCTCCGTGGCCCATGTGAGAACAAATTAAGTTAGTAAGACAGGCAAATCGTTCAGGGTCTCGACGGAATGACTGACTTTGGGGGGGGGGGTCATGATCCCTAGGACCCCCCTCTCAGACCGCGCCTGCGTTCACCTTCGCCGCCGCGTCGTCGCCGCGTGCAAGTTACCATAAAAACCAGTTTCAAAATAAAAATCTTTCGTTAACGATAACTTAATTTTTTTGTACGAAGATAATAGGTTGGGGAAAAAGTTTCTTCGCATTTTTTAAGAAAATTCAAAACATTTTTTAATAAAGTTTATTTACATTTAACTAAAGTATGTAGGTACCATTTTGTTCGATAACTTTTTGCCATCTTGTAGGTAGGGACATGATCCCATTGCTATAGACATTTTGGGACTTCTGGTCAAAATACCGCGACAAGTGGTTTTGGCAGTCCTCTCGTGATGTTAACCTGACACTGCCTAAAGAATTCTGAAGAGACCGAAACAGGTGGAAATCTGAAGGTGCAAGGTCAGGACTATACGGCGGATGCATTAACACCTCCCAGCCAAACTCTCTTAATTTTTGTTGGGTGGCTAAAGATGTGTGAGGCGTTATCATGATGAAAAACCACACCCCTTCTGTTGATTAATTCCGGCCGCTTTCTCTCAACTTCTTGCTTTAATCTCATCAGTTGTTCGCAGTAGAGTTCAGAATCGATGGTCCTGCCTGGTGGTAACAGCTTATAATGAATAATGCCCTTCCAATCCCACCACACACACAGCATCACCTTGTTGCGAGTTAACCCAGGTTTCGCCACAGTCTGTGAAGCCTGACCGGCCTTTGACCACGACCTTTTTCGCACGTTCTTGTCATACGTGATCCAGTTTTCATCACCAGTTATCAGCTTCTTCAAAAATGGTTCAGTTTCATTACGTCGTAATAAAGAATCACAAATGAGCACACGGTTCATTAGGTTTCTTTCAGTGAGCTCGTGAGGTACCCAAATGTCGAGCTTTTTTGTGTACCCAGTTTTTTTCAAATGCGCCGAAACTGTTTTGTGGTCAATTTCCAGTTCTTCAGCTACGTCGTATGGCGATCTTGCTCCACTTTTTCAAAAATGGCATCCATTTTATCCGTAATAGGGCAACCAGAGCGACGTGCATCTTTGACATCAAAATTTCCGGATTGAAAACGCTTAAACCAAATTTGTGCTACTCTCACAGACACTACACTAGGTCCATAAACATCGCAAATTTTTTTCGCGGCTTGCGTTGCATTTGTACCTATTTTGTAGTAAAATTTTAAAATGTATCGAATTTCTTCATTAGATTCACTCATCTTGACGGTACGAAAAACAAATGAAAATCACACATTTTCCTAATTTGAATTTGGAATTCGGTTTAAAGAATTTATTCTCATAAAGAACACAAACAGTTCACTTATAATATGAGATATAAAAATAAAGCATGCAGTTTTTAAATAACATAATGACTCCATGAGTCGACAAAAGGTAAACAAAGTATTTTATATTATTGTTCTAAATACTTAAAATCTATACAATAAGTTATTTTACTATCGTAAGCAAATACATATATATATTTTTTTTTTAACTAACTAATGGTTACTTTATTTTGGACATGATTTTTTAACATTTTTTTAAAAATATTTCCAGTTTTTGCATTCACAATTGTCTCTGGCAATTTATTGTACAGTACCGCTCCTTCATATAAAATATTTTTCTTCCCGTAATTGGTTCTGGGTGGTCTGAGTTCGAGTTTATTGCGATTTCTGGTGTAGTATCCGTGGTTTGTTTTTTTGAAATTCAACTGCGAGTGCGTTTCCTTTGTTATTATTTTTCTAATTAGGGTACATGTTTTGTATATATAAAGTTGTTTTATGTTGTATAGTTTAGTGTCGTTATATATTTGTTTAGTTGATGTTAGGTAGTGGTAATTGTATAGAGTTTTAATTAATTTATTTTGTATCACTTGAATCTGGTTTATATAGGTTTTAGCGGCGCATCCCCATACTTCAACCAAGTATTCTATATGTGGTTTCACGAGTGCATTATAAATCAAGTTTCTAATTTTGTGCGGAATACAACCAGAAAGTCTACGTAGTGCTCCCGTAAGTGAAGAAATTTTTGTTCTTATTTTTTCTATGTGATTAGACCAAGTTAGTCTTGGATCTAGGGTTAAGCCTAAATATTTTTCACTTGTTGACTTTTGTAACGATTCATTATCTATAGTCAGGTTAATGTCACTCGGTATTTTTTTATTTTTAGCTGCAAAGATCATGTACGACGTTTTTTTCGGATTAATGGTAAGCAGGTTATACTTGAACCATTCGTTAAGTAATGATAGATCGTTTTGCGCTTCTCTAACAACTTCTTCAATATCACTTCCGAAATAAAAGAGACAGGTGTCGTCAGCGTACAGAGTAGTGTCGCCAGTAATGTTGATGTTTTTTATATTATTTATATATACAAGGAAAAGAAGAGGCCCCAAAATTGATCCCTGTGGTATTCCGTAATTTAATTTAGCTGGTCTACTCTCGCAATTATTTATTTTAACTATTTGAAATCTGTCAGTAAGGTATGATTCCAGGACTTTGTATGCAGATCCAGTTATTCCGATGTTTCTGAGTTTTTTGAGCAATAGGGAATGACTAACGGTATCAAAAGCTTTCTTCAAATCGATAAAGATACCCAGACCTATAAGTTTCTTGTCGATGGATGTTTTGATTTTAGTAATTAAATCTATTGTCGCTGATAGGGTGTTCGATTTTGGACGGAAACCGTATTGTTGAGTGTAAAAGAAGTCAATACCATTTAGATGGTTTATTAGGCGATTATAAATTACTTTTTCAAAAATTTTAGATAGCACAGGTAAGACGGATATTGGTCGGTAATTTCCAGGGTCAGATTTGTTTCCAGATTTGTAGATTGGCGTTAATTTTGCAACTTTTAAGCTATCAGGGAAACTTCCTAATTCCAGACATTTATTAATGCAATTAGTTAAGTGGTCGAGTATTAGCTTTTTTATGCATTTGATGTCTTTTGCACTGATTCCGTCGATGCCGCTGCTTGTGTTTATATTTAGTTCGTCGATGATTTTATTTACCTCTTTAGTTGTACATGGTTCAAACATGGATAGTTCGTTAGTAGGTGTATCTGTGATGTAGTTGAGAGTATTTGTTTGATTGTTATGATATTTTTGTGGTATATTATTAGCTAAGTCAGAACCAATTGTCGAGAAGAATTCATTAAAACATTGACAAATTTCATTTCCGTTTTTAATTTCACGCGTATCAACAATAAGTTTAGGAGGGGTGGAATTAGTTTTATTTTTATTATTAGCTAAGTTATTTATTAGACTCCACATTTTCTTAGGCTTCTTTTCACATTTCTTGAAGGCTTCATAATAATAATTATTCCTAGTATTTCTAATACGTTTCAGTACAGCATATCTCTTTGATTTAAGTTGATTTTCTAATATCGGATCATCAGGTTGCATTTTATGTAGCCTCCAGATAATATTTCGCTCGTCGATTTCGTCTAATATTTTCTTATTTATCCAGTCGTCTCTTGGTTTGTTCAATATTTTAACTTTTGTTATTTTATTTTGTTGGACATTTAATTTAATAAAGTTTTCTAGGTTTTCATAGCTAGATTCCTCATTTACATAATTTTTGTTTTCTATGGATTTGTAAAGCTTTTCGAAGTTCGTCACTGTGAAGGTAGTCTTTTGTTTCGGGATATGTTTGTGGTTTTTCAGTTCTAAATAGAGGTGTTTATGGTCCGACAAGGATGAGTTGATACAAGCCATATGAAAATTACCTCCGCTAAGGTTTGAACAGACGTGGTCAATAATCGATTTAGAGTTACTTGTTTCTCGTGTGCAATAGTCATCATCTATTTTATTCAGTATTTGGTAGCCTGATTCTTTTAGTGTATCGATGTAGGTCGTAGTTTGACGTTCAGCACGTAGCAAGTTTATATTAAAATCGCCGAACACTATAACTCGCCGTTTATTTTCTAATTGAGATGTAAAGGTTTCCAAAAATCTATTTACATTTGTATTTGGGGGTCTGTAGATAAGGCCAATATGTAGTGCATATTTGACTATGTGCAACCACACATATTCACTGTCTTCCTTACTTTTTATTTCGATAACATCATGTTTAATACTACTATGAATATATACGGACACACCCCCACCCCGACGGCTCTTTCTATAGTTGTAGATATGTGTGTAGCCTGCGATTTGGAGCAAGTTGGCCTCAGAGTCAGACTTAATCCAAGTTTCCGTTAATAATATCAGTCCTATAGTATGTCCAATCGCTTGTAATATACATAATAATTCTTCCAGCTTACCGAATTTAACCAAGCTTCTTATGTTTGTATAAAGTAATTTTAAAGATGACTTACTTGTTGTTAGGTCCGTATAGCAGTTTAGGTTTTCATACGTTATGTCACAATCCATTTCTAATTTTTCAATATTTAAGACATCGGGGCAACGTCCACTTTGCTCAAGTTTTTTGAGTTTATTTTCACTATTTGAGGCACAGAGTTTTTATATTTAATTGTAATATTAGTTTCCCCACTCTGCTGACGACCTAATAATTCTTCACGCATTTGTTTATAGTACATTTGTTGATTAGGAGTCTGGTCCGCATATATGTGTATTTGTTTATCTATGACATTATTTCGGTTGCGCAATATTTTTTTAGAAGTTGCCTGCGATTCAAAACATATTTTAAGTGGCCGATTTTTGTTAGGTACGTATTTTCCCAATCTAATTATGTTCATAGGGATAGGACATTCCGGCAGGATGTTCGTAATAATCTTCATGGTTTCATTTTTATCATAATCTATCCTTGTTTTTGTATTCGCATCATTTATTTCAGGTATACCCACCATTATGATATTTTTCTCGCGGCGCTGGCGCTCGCGTAATTCGAGCAGTGTGTCTTCACTAGTAGGCGGGAGCGATTTTGGTTGTAATGTTGGGGTTTTTATTGTAGTTGTTAAAGACGCAAAGTTTTCTTCAAGATTGCGCAATTTCTCTTGTAACGAGGAATTTAGTGATTTCACATTATGTAGTTCCTGTTTTATGTTGCTTTGTTCCGATATTAAACTTTCCGAGACAGTTTTAACACCTTTAATTTCGTCTTTTAGTTCAGTTATGTGTTGATGAATTTGTGTGAAATTTTCATTTTGCGACTTGCTGAAATCTTGGAAAAAAGACATTATTTCATGCTTAAATTCCGCCAAATCCGACTTGATATCGTATTCGAATTCAGAGTACTTTCTTTTTCTTTGCGTTACATTTTGTTCCAAGGTCCGTAAATCCGGTGTTGAACCACCTCCGCTGTCGCTCATTTGCTTTCCGCTTTTCGGTGATCGCAATGTCATCATCCTTATTCGTATGGGATGACTTGCAACGAGCGAGCGAGTCAAAAAATCGCAGCGGTCTCCTTTACTCGCGGGTGTGAGGGGCGCTCAGGCGCTAAGCTACGTTGAACAGCTGTGTACTGAGAGGTAATAACTGGAGTACGCACTTTCACTCACAAACTAAAGCTTATTTATGTTATGATAGAATTCAAACTCGTATAGTAGATATTTAAATTGCTTATTTAAAACAAAATATTTAGAACACACGTCTTGTCGTTCCGAAACACAGAGTCAGAAAAATAAGGAATTATGTTCTTTAAAATTTAAACTTTCAATGATACCAAAACCAGCCAGATACAAATAGTATAGCCAAAGAGATTTTATTACAAGTTCATACATACTATAATGCGAAAAGACTTTTTCCCCAACCTAGGATATCAAAATAAAAATTGCATGGTTATTATAACTCGTTTAAGTTTAATTTGTTAAAATTTGCGCACTGGTTAAAAACTTATCTTGTATTCAATTAATCCGTTGATATAATACAAAGACAAACTATTAGTCAGTCATTGTCAATGTACTGCCAACTCAAAACAATGTAAAATGTTTGATAAGTAATTTTCTTGAAACTTGGACAGGAATTCTGGAAATTTACGAAACGGAAAAACAAGAGCATAACACTGACCTGCATTGAACAACTCTCGGTTGCTGTGTGGGATATAATGACCCATGGCACGGGTTGTCTAATCTTATCTAACGAGTTTTCTACAGGCTGAGCAAGCCAATCTGCTCTGGGTACTATCCTAAGATGATCTGGTGCTATCAACAATGGATTAGCTGAAAAATAACATTGAAATGTCAGCAACAGCATACAACCTTATCAATCCAGCCACAAAAATTTGAACCAGTTATTTATTTATTAAAGTATTACCAGTAGACAGTAAATGTAACACAAGTTAGCACTGACGCACAATACTGTTTACTTTCTCAAAAGAACTTTCAAGTATACTTAAATTAACACTAGCACACTATGTGTGATAGTTAATAATTATGATCTATAAAAAGATTGTACCTTTTTTAATAGGATTCATGTAGGGATCATAATCATCAAGTATCGCTTCATAATCCCTTTTTTTCCTACTCCTTGCAATATTTGTGACCACACTCGTTTCACCACCAGAGCCATCCAATGTTAGTAATGTATAAAACATCAACAGGAATGTTAATGTGGTCAATACAATCGTAAATATAATTAAGTTTAAGTTTTCATACAACAACCCCACCACCTTTGAGTAGTCTGAAATGATAATTATTGCGTCATTACTTTATTTATAGCCACGCCACGCCATCCATTAAAATTATATTAGTATTAATGTGCAATAGTATGCCTATAGACACACCTTATTTTAGGGAATTCCCTTAACCGTCACATACTTTAGGAACAATTAGATTACCTTATTAGTACAAGGACAAACTGATAATTAAAATGATAAATCACAAGTGAGTTTTGGAAAAAAAAAACCGGCCAAGTGCGAGTCGGACTCGCGCACCGAGGGTTCCGTACAAACCTGTAGGTTTAAAGTTTTACATTAAAAAAAATATTTTTATTACATGATGTAACTAAAAATTTACAGTTTTCGCAATTTTTCCTTTATCTGTGCTCTAAGACGTTGCTTCATACCAAATTTCAAAATTCTAGATCGACTGGAAGTACCCTATAGGTTTTGATTCCCTTGCGAGTTTCGAAAATTTGCTGAAATTTGCAGTATAAACGGCTATATCTTTTGATTGCGTTAGCTTAGAGTTTTGATTTTTTCACAGCTCCAAGGGACAGTAAACATGAGTATTTGATATAAATTTCAGCTTGATACCTCCACGCGTTCCTGAGAAAAAGGGTCTTGACAGACGGACGGACGGACGGACGGACAACAAAGTGATCCTATAAGGGTTCCGCTTTTTCCTTTTGAGGTGCGGAACCCTAAAAAGAACTGCATCTGAACATTGTATTCTTCTTTAACACATTAAGAATCGAAGACAATATCATATTAAGTGATGTTACATTGGTTTACTACAGTTTACTAGATGTTTTACAGAATAATTTGCTGATACAATTTTTTTAATGGAACGGTGACTGGTTAATCTTTTTCACAGAAAGAATATTTATGTGATTATATACCTATCCAGATTTTTTGGTTAAACTAAACTGTTAAGGGGACTTTTTCATAGTTTTTGCTACAATTTGCAGGACAGGTCAGGCTGTATTTGAAATGAATTTTAATTAAATAGCCTTTCAATGGGTTTTTCTGGATATTAAATTAACATAGACATGGTATTGATAATTTTAATGATTACAACTCCGTAAATCCAATATATTTTAATCCACATACTATGTAACACTTAACTGTAAATTGCATCGTCTTTAAGGTATATGCAATAGAATTATTGGATATTGTTACATAACTACTTGATGTTAGTCACATAAGATGTGGTTACATGGGCAATAAATTGTGCAATTATATAGTGATCTTAGACAACACCAAGAATATATACAAATTGCCAAGAACTACCCAATTTTAGTTGACCATGTGAGCGCGCCCAAATAGCATGATCAAGAGAGTGAAAGAGATAGTTGCATGAACTTCAAAGAAAGATCTGCCACTTACTTGATTTTCCAGTAGTACTGTCTTCCTCTGACATTGATGGTGATGATGGTGGACTATCATCTTGACTGGAATTGCTAAGTATTATTGATAAAATTGCAAATATACCACCAAGTATAACTATACATACTGCTGAAAATGTTATTTTGTGCCATCTCCTTAAATGAAACTTCTTGATAGCTGTAAAATAATAATTGAACGCAATTAATCTTATGCAATTTATTGTGCCAATTCAATAACTGTGTTCGCCCTTTTAAAACAGTAGGTAATTATTAACAAACTGAATATAATATGCACAAATGGAAGGGTTAGTAAACAAGCCCATTACACACCCAAAATGATAAGACGAAAATAATTAATGAAATTTTAACAGAAAGATACAAAAAATTATATCTACATTTCAAAACTCAGTAAAAACATAAGTTAAAACTGATGTTATGATTGAAAGTTAGTAAAAATAAATTTTGCACAGCAGAGCAGTTACCAATGCTAGTTTCACAATGGACCCATGTGTATAGGAAATAAGAGCTTATTTCCTATACACAGGTCCTTTTGAATGTGAATAAATGTGAGTAATTAGAAACAAAATCACATGATAGTTTTAAACTTGTTTTTCTTAGGAAAATTAGGCCATGCGGCATAGAACATCAACATTGTCACAGTTGTTTAACCCTTTATAGGACGGCTCATACAAAGTTGCCAGTAAACTGGACAGTCACTTCAAGGTACCTAGGCCCTTGAAGTGGGTGGTTACTTCTTCAATCTTCACTGTTCAGTTTACTGGCTACTTTGTATGAGCCGTCCTATAAAGGGTTAACGATAACTTAATTTTTTCCATCTTTTTCAAGGTCCTAGGTACCTTGAAGTGACTGTCCAGTTTACTGGACACTTTGTATGAGCCGTCCTATAAAGGGTTAACGATAACTTAATTTTTTCCATCTACTTCAAGGTCCTAGGTACCTTGAAGTGACTGTCCAGTTTACTGGACACTTTGTATGAGCCGTCCTATAAAGGGTTAATACACATGAACATGAGACAGCCATACATAAATGGCATCCACTATCAACACTTATGACTCTCATTCAGTCCATTGAGCAGAGCTACTAACACATAAATATTGACAGAAGGTTCCTCAGACCTTCATAAGGTTCATGAAGCGAGCTCACTGTCCCGAGATTTTGTTCAAGTTGTGATACATGTGCGACGCATTCAAGAATGACATGAGTGGGCTGTGTGGGGGACTTGCATTAATATTGTGCAGTATGGAGATGATGAACACTCCAACCCAATGCTTATGTGGCAAATTCACGGATGATAGGCAACAGTAGCTGTAATCTAATAAAGAAAAACCTCAATTATACAATGCTATGCTATGGTCTATCAGTGGTCATACATACCATTGTCATTCTTTGATTCCTCCTGGTACTTCGGAGCTGGAGCATTTTCATCTTCAGTTTTCACATACGAAGGATTCTCTAATCCAGCTGCATTTTGTATCACTTGCTTGATTACAACAGGCCCATTAAAATAGGTGTTGTTACCAATTATAACGTTTTCGGAATTGCTCACTGCCACATTACCGATGGGAGAACTGCTGGGCTTCACCACACTTGAGGGGATGGTCGCAAGAGTATCAATCGTCCTTGAACTTTTGGTATCTGTCCTGTCATCATCGTCACTGTAGCTATTCTCTTCAATTATTTGAAAGTCTCCCAGGTCGCCTTCAACTTTGATACCAAGACTATCATTCACATAACCTGACTCCGATTTCAGTGCCATTTTAGGGGGCAATACGTGAACATTCACATCTTCTAATCGACCATTTAAATGTGCTATAAATTCTTTAAAAATGCACTTTGTATAACTTGTTTAGCAACAGGAAAACATATTAGGCAGACCCACATTACTTTTGATGGCTACAGTACGGATAAGGAGTGAAAGTATTTCTTATTGTCTAAAAAAAACAGCAAGTATTTCCTTTCTTCAATTTTTTAAATTATTTACCTATCCACAAGTTTTTTACCAATCAAGTAACATCAACAACAGGATAAAAAGTGAACTTCGTTTAGTTCAATCACTAAAAAGTTTAGTTCATAAACTCAGTTTCATTCCGTAAACAACAATAAAGGCTGGTTATGCGGTTTTATGCACTCTTGCTGTGTAAGGATATTCTTGTGCGTGGGCAAAACCAGAACTAATGCAGCAACCTTGTTTTTCAATACATTTCCTATCGTAGTCACATGGATTAAGTATGCATTTCACAAATGTTGACCAATGTCATTCAAGCGCCAAAATAACATTTTTTATTTTATTTTTCGTAAATAAAATAGCGATAAAGCTACAAAAGGATAAAATAAACAACCGTGACGTGTGCAGTCTCAGGAAATATTTTTTGAAAGCCGAAGTGGGAATGCACCGTCATGTAATCGCAGTGGACACGAGGCTCACTCCGCTCTCTATAGCTAAAGAGAACTGGCGCAAACCTGTAGTACTGACCGCAAGGAAGTATGGCGAAACAATGAGCTTCATACACGCTTCTAGAGGGCTCTTCATGAGACCAGTGTAGATTTCTTAGCGTCCGTATCCTGGCTACGTTTTGATGACCTTTTCGGAAAAACTGATTGTTTTGTCTGTGCAATTATGGACCTACCGGAGAAATATTATGAAGGACGGGACGGTTGACGTGTGTCGGACATGTCACCATCCGGGTGAGTCCATCAGACGTTGTTCTCGTCTGGTTAACGGCGAATACTTACATAGGCATACCAAGTAGCCAGAATTATTCACCAGCAACTTTCTTTGCAATATAATCTAGTGGATTCTGTTCTGAGGTACCGTATTGCGGCATAACCTCAGAAATTTGGTCTAGACGCTACAGAATCCAGTTTACCTACGCAAAGCTTCTTGGTCCATCACTGCAATAATCCAGTTAACTTCTGACCAGCGCATTGTAAACTAGTTTTAAATTAGTGAGTAGAGTGTAGTTTTAAGCAAAGACTGAGACCAAGCGCTCACACTGTTTAACCGTATCATTCCCGACAATATAGAAGCCAGGGTTTTCTTCTTAATTGGGATAGCTTGTTTGGCTCGTGTCATAATGGCGCCATCTGATGCCTCAACTTTGCTTAATATTCCCTACTGAGAGAAAATGTATTTTAATAAAAATTCAAAGACAGTTTATCATCTGCCTAGTCTTCTCCTGAAAGTTGTTTTGGTGAAGTACCTGTACCCCAATTGCGTAACACACTATCAATCAGAAACTGAATTATTTTGAAGGATATTGCTACATAAACGTGCTACAAAATTGTGTGCACGCAAAATGTAAATCACACACTGAATGTTGTTCAACTGCCGAAATGAAAACCATTCGTACTGTTCTGTTAGCGTAGTACGCAATTATCCCACTGGTGGTTTACCAAACTATGTACAGCTTGGCAAAAAAGAGTCTGGAAAAAATGAGGGTGCCTCTTTTTTAGGTATGGCCACCCTGTTTACTAGGACGAAAAGTGATAAAATAGGTACTTGTTGTTTTAATTAAATCTTTCAGTCTTGGTGGTGCGTCACTAACCACCTCTTTCAGATTTTTTAATTAAAATCTGTGCCATGGAGCCACAATCGGTTGAATCATACTTAACAAGAAGAGACCGATTGGTGGTTTATTGAATTAAAGACAGTTTTAGTTTCAAAATATTCTTAACCTGTAAGTCACTGAGATACCACATTTGGTTCGCCGCGTACCAGCGAACTTTAACCTTATTTGTATAATAAAATAAGGTTCTGAATCGTCTGAAACGATGCGAGCATAACGTAGGTAATTAGGGATAAAGAAGTATGTAAAAGCGTGACTGAAAGAATTAATAAACCTTCGCAACCGCGCCGGCGCGGGCGCGGCGGCGCCGCGCGCAAGTTGACCATAAAAACCAGTTTCAAAATAAACATCTTTCGTTAACTATAACTTTTTTTTTTTTTGTAATAAGAAATATCAAAATAAAAATTGCATGGTTGTTATAACTCGTTTTTAAGTTTAATTTGTTAAAATTTGCGCACTAGTTAAAAACTTGTCCTGTATATGGCCTACATAAAAGAATTTCGAAGATTTAGTGGTCATTCTCTAGTCAATATTCATAATTTATAAAAACGATATAATATACAAATAAAACAGCATAACTTACTAAGTTACTACAAAATAATCTAATAAAAATGTGTTCACAACAATAACTGACCAGCACCTTTTTCAAATCGCAGTCCGCGAAAAAGTTACAGAACATGTCAAATTCAAATATGCAATTCCAGTGCCGCCAACATAAGAATTTAAAAATAAGTCTGTTCTTGGTCGACAAGTGACAATCTTTTTTTAAGGCAAACTTGCATGCAAGGAATTAAGGTGCATGACATTATGCTACCAGAATATTATGTACAGCTTGGCAAAAAAGAGTCTGTCGTGGTGACTATTGGAACTGAAATATATTTATTATGGTAACACTGCTTTATTTATCAACTAAAAGTAGCTTCTCTGTCATTGTGTTATGTTCCCAGTTGTATTTCACTTATTTCTAATTTACTATCAATTATTATAGCTTTTGTACATATACAAAATGAATAAAACAATACGGAGTAGTGGTATGAGCTGTGATATGCCAAGTTTTCGTACAATATTTGGAGGAATCGGAAGCGGAACAAATTTTGTCTCCGATTGCCAATGTTTTCGAAAGAACTCCCGATATGACTGGTATTTATCCAAGAAATTTATCTTTTAGTCAATGCCAGTCATTGTTTATCCTTTCTAAAACTTAGTTTTGTCGGTACTATTAAGTTTCAACCCATTTTATTGTTTTATTTACTAATAGATTATTGAGGTTATGTTTTCTAGTTTGACAAATCGCGTGTACGTTGACTCTTCATCGTTGATACTTGAATTTGAAAAATGTACAAGGAATTAATATGATTAGGTATCTTTATAATTTCTTAATGGTAACTTTGTCATTATAATTAGAAAAATTGTTGATGAAGGTAAAAAAAATATGGATTTTTTTTCTACACCTGGAATACACCCAAAATGTCACCTGAAGGAAGACTTGAATGATTTGTGTGCAATGAGACAAAAAGTTAACGTCTTCTAAACTGTAAAGAAACAGGCAAGTATTTTTTGTAAATGCTATTATCGTATAGCACAGTGAAAAAAGTATAATTAAAATATTTTATTTTTTAGGTGTCTACTTTATTTATTTATTTAACCATTTATGTACACACATATACGGAGTTGATATGACAGAGGGGCATCAAATTACACTACGTATACTATACGTGTTTAGTATTAATTCGATACGGTTTAAAAATAAAAAGCACCAAAAAAGAGATTATTATTTTTTCAAACAAACTAAATAGCTTACAAATCAGAGTAAAACGCAACCACCCTTTATAAATAAATTTAACTGACCTTAGATACCTAGGTAAGAACGACAACGGCGCGCGCGCGCGTGTGCGGCGTGTGTTATCTCGTATCAAAGAGGGCGGCCGCGCGGCTGACGCGCTGGGTTTTTATGTTAGGTTTTGAAATACGCGCACAACAGTCACAACAAGATCACAAAATGTTTTAATTCTCAATGTGTCCTCCATTCACGTTAATGCACAAATTATACCGACGGAGAATATTGTTATTTATTTTTCTAATTACATCACTGTCCGCCGCTAAGCACTTTAATTTCACTGAATAATAATAATCCCAAGTTACGTTACGTTACAGGACACTGTCACAATAAAAATAAATAATAGTTAAAAAAAACTAAAAAACACGCTTCCATGGAAAACCAAACTAAAAAGTACAAAATAATGGAAAAATAGTAGTTTAAAAAACTAAAAAACACGCTTCCATGCTTCCATTGAAAACGCTTTTTTTCCATTATTTTGTACTTTTTAGTTTGGTTTTCCATGGAAGCGTGTTTTTTAGTTTTTTTAAACTATTATTTATTTTCTATTTTTTAGGGTATTTCGAATTTTGAGACGTATGTCAGCGTAGTTTGTGACAGTTTTTTTGCTGTCCTGGTAACCCTGGCAAGGATAATGGCATAAATTTATGAAATTATTGCATTGTCATCAGTCCTTGACAGGTGTGCAAAGTTTGAATGAAATCTGGTCGTTTAAAGTGGGTCAAAATCGCACTATAAGGAGTCGGTTACAAACAAACATACAAATATACAAATATACAAACATACAAACATACAAGTGAAGCTAATATAAAGCGTGTAAAAAGCGTGTAAAAAAGAAATACTGTTTGTCTTAGGGCCGATTTTTCAATCCTCAGATAAACAGACAGATAGGGTTTATTCAATAGATAATAAAAAAAACCTGTTGTTCAATCGTCAAATAGGCTTTATTCGTCGAACAATTCCCTTAACTGATGAATAAATCTATTTGGCTCTTTGGCGGCCAGTTAACTGCTTGTTCCATTGATAAATGACGTTAGCGTTACTAAATTTGAGGTTAGTTTTCGTTTTTAACAAGTGTACTTAATTAAAATTTATATTTTCGATAGTATTGGCGAAATGGCAATTGAGGATGAAGCCATAATTAATTAATATACGTTTATTAATGAAAATAAAGAAAGAATATGAAAGAAAAGAAAGAATTGTAAGATCAAGTATCGAACATTTTAAAGTGTGGGATTCATCTTTGCTTTCCATTAATATTTTAATACAATTAAAAATTACAGAATTACAAATAAAAATACCACACAACCAAAAAACAACGTCTCAACGTAAAAAAAGGGACATCTGGCTGCCGCACATTGTTTTTATAACATTGACAGTAAACAATGAAATAGTCCGTCCCGTTCTAACATTCGACTATTTTGTATATTTGTTTCACCTCTCTGAAGTTAGCGTATTCACAGATGTGATATTCGGTCAGGTAGTTATTCTTAAATAAAATAACGATTGAAAAACTGACAACCACTTATTGGACGAATAAAGAGTCTAATAACTTTACTCTTTAGGTAGCTATTGGTACTTTTATCTGAGGATTGAAAAATCGGCCCTTAAACTAAAAATCACAATTGTCAGCACGCGAGTCCCACAAAACAAAATCTGCGCGGGAGGTCTTACGAAACGCACATTCGCGGCAGGATCGCGCCGGCGAACTGAATAAACAAGTTTTTTAGGCCGATCGCAAGGATCTTAGATGCAGTAGCAAAACAGTGACGTATTTCTATTTCTTTTACGCACGGGAATTTTTGTATAACTGTCACTCTCGTAATAAAAGTGTAAGTGTGTGTATTCATTGCTTCCTTGTTTGCATTGCCATCTTTTAGCGAAAATATTTGGTTTTACTTGTGACTTGGATCAGAGCGGCAACAGCGCATTTCAGATTTATCATTTTAAGGTGCATGACCTATGCGTATAGGCATAATCAGCTGTTAGAAAAGATACATCGTGTTCAAACAAGGCAAAATCTTAAAAAATCATTTGCGACTAAACTACTGCTCCTATTTAATTGATTTTTGGTACACGGCTTGAACATGGTCCCTAGTATAGGCAGTTTAAAGGAAAGCCCCTCTGTCGTATCAAGTTTGTATAAACAGACAAGAAGAAAAGAACAGAAAAATTTGTACAAAGGTGATGCTTATTTCTAAAGAAATCTCTTCCAGCACACCTGCGATAGGAGATCTTCTCTCCTATCGCAGGTGTGCTGGAAGATATTTCGTCAGCGAGCAGAGATGTAGACAGCGTGTGTAAGAGTATGAGAAAAATATATACTTATAATCAAAAACTATTAACTTAATAAAATTAAACAAATAATATTAGAATATACTTACATACATACAAACAAACATACATACATAGATACATACATACAAACATAGTTTAGACGACGACGACGTTATAGTTTGAGACGACGGGTTATAATGGGAGCCGTGAACCTTTAAGAAAGATTTTACACTGTTTAAGTTTCATTAAAAAAACTTGAGAGGTGTCAAGGGACACCCGGATGAAACGAAGTTCCTTTCCAGGATTCATGATTGTTATTATTATTTATTATGTACAAAGAACCTGAATACACTCAAAAATATTCTCTCTCTCTCTCCCTCTCTCCCGCACTCTCTCCCTGTCTCTCCCCTTCTCTCTCTCCCTCTCTGTATCCCTCTCTCACTCTTTCCCTCTCTATATACCTCTCTCCCTCACTTTCACCCTCTCTCTCTCCTTCTCTCCCACTCTCCCACCCTCTCTCTTTCTCTCCCTCTCTCACGCCCTCCCTCCCTCTCTCTCACTCTCTCCCTCTCTCTCTCCCTCTCTCTCTCTCTCTCTACTCACAACAAAAAAAACAACAACATACAAACAAATACAAACAACAAAATATACAGGATGTAAGGGTAAACACCGTTGTCACTTAACCCATGGGTAGTTTGACTTAAATATAAAATAACAGAGCGAGTAAAAAAAAAAAAAAAAATTGGTTGCCTGTAAAGTCGGTATACGGGCGAAAGTTTTACGTGACAACGACTTTGAGTGGTAAAATAATTTTAATGTGAATATTCATTCGTATAGTAGGAAGAAGGATGAAATAATAGTAACTACCTCTCTCTCTCGCTCTGTCTCTCTCGCTCTTAGGCGGGCTAACTGTGCTCGAGTGGAAGGGACGCGTGCCTTTCACTTTTTATGTCTGTCTCTCTCGCTCTTAGGCGGGCTAACCATGCCCGAGTGGAAGGGACGCGTGCCTCTCACTCGCTTTCATTGTGAGCGCATAACGTGAGCGGAGCGTAACGCAGTTTCTTGAAGTGTCACCCGGCAAACCAATTTATAAGACGTTGTCACGTCAAAAATATTTTCCTAAAAACGTTTAGAATGAATTTACGCGCAAGAAATGAGCGATGTTACGCCGCGGCGTTACGTGCGCTAGCTAGCGAGACTGACAGTTGACTGACTGGAGGCGCGACCCGTGCGTCGGCGTCGGGCAACGCGGCGTATTGAGACGCAAGTTTGTTGCCCTCGCGCATAGGGTGAAATGTTCTTGTGGAAAAATGCAGATTTACTTTAAAAAAAAAAGGTTGTATTTTTCATTGATTTTACGTTCAATTAACGAAACCAAATCACTGGTTTCAAGGATAACGGTGTTTACCCTTACATCCTGTATACGGTCGAATTGAGAAACCTCCTCCTTTTTTTGAAGTCGGTTAAAAAGTGTCGTTACAACTTTTTGCTCTTAATTTCCGTCTAGCCCCCTTTCACAACGCGCTATAAGGAACTTCGTTCCAAAACTTCGTTCAATAAGAAATGTAAAACTGACCAGATCAGTGTTAATGGAAATTTAAATACAACCTACATTTTAGCGTGATCTTTCATTTTCATTTAGATAGTGATAGTAGTATGTACCCCACATAGACATACCTGACGACTTCATTATTCATCTGTTCATGTTTATTTGATATGGCCCGTACTTTTCGAATGCGACATGTTAAAGGTAGTCTCCGACTTCCAATTAGTTTCCGACAGAAGCAGCTGTTAGTAGCCTTCTTGTCGATTATAAACTGTCAGCATTACATTTCATCATCATTCATCATCATTCTTTCTAGATAGCGGCCGCAAGTGCGATTGTTGACAAAATTTCTTGGGTGTCGGGTTTAATGGACATTCCCTGAGTATGAATTAATTAATTGTTTATTTTGAATAAGTTTTCACTATGATGTCATGATGGCACTCGCATCTCATAAATAAAAGGTTATTCTAATGAAATAATGCGCAATCTACTAAATACATCATTCTTTCTAGATAGTGGCCGCAAGTGCGATTGTTGAAAAAATTTCTTGGGTGTCGGGTTTAATGGACATTCCCTGAGTATGAATAATTAATTGTTTATTTTGAATAAGTTTTCACTATGATGTCATGATGGCACTCGCATCTCATAAATAAAAGGTTATTCTAGCGAAATAATGCGCAATCTACTAAATACAATAAAAGTAAAAGCCTATGTGTCTATCAAGTCTTGAAATTTTGACTGTTGAGAAATCTCGTGTTTGTTGATTAAAAAACCAAGAACCTATCTTATCAGTTTTAGTCCTAGAATACAGGGTGGCCATACCTGCTAAACAGGTGCCCTCATTTTTTCCAGACTCTTTTTTGCCAAGCTGTAGTCTGCATCCTTTTTTTTTTGGATGGGAAAATCATCGAATAGCTTCTCCCGCTCTGGGCGGAGCGGAAGGGCGTGTCAGACTTTTACTGACTAAAACCCACCCGTGTTCCTTCAGTTACCCATATGCCAGGGCCACGGTATCTCGTTTGAACAATCCAGCGACCCTGTAGTCTGCATCCTACACGTAGATAGAGTATAGTAGTAGATGAGCTACTAAAATAACAATAATAACTAAAGTGAGAAGGCATTAACGTGAAATTCTTCAGTGCGAGCGAAACAGAGTATCAGTTTTTTATCTCTATTTGCGTATCGGTTTTTATTTGTATGCCACCGAGCCCTCTTGGTGGCAAACAAGTTTCAACGCTTACGGAATTTTTGTTGATATATCTGTGAAACCAAGGTGAAACCCATATTTTAAGACTTAAATGTTAGTGTTAACGTTTGAGAGGTGTATCTAAAGCATCAGTCATGGTGAATTGTTGCATAATTGGCTGTAAAAGCCGTAGTGAACGTAAAGAACCAAACATAACCTTTCATCGGTAAGTAGCTTATTTTGTCACGACTGAGTAAGTTTGTTCAAGAATTATTCATTTGAATGTGTATTTTGATCAATAATAAGCAATCTTGAATGAATTAAAACTGTAATAGACATACATTATGAAGTTATGTCGATCATTCGTTATCTCATATGTGTACGCTGATGTCTTGTCTATACCATAGTCCGTCTACGATCCTACATATTCTGTGGTGGAGTTGGACTAACTAATTAATTAAACTAATCTGTGGTCTGTGTGTGGATTGTTTGGCAGTTTTTTTTTGCAACAAGAAAGTAGTATTTTAGTAGGCGATATTTTTTTGAAGACCTTCAAGTAGTATTTATACAAATTCACTGATAACGGCTAGTAAAATTTCAGAGGGTGGAATATTATTAATTCGTTCCTTACAAAATTATTATTGATTATGTTTCTAAAATCAGCCATATAACGGAAAATTATCACAATGGGAACCATTCATGAAGGGGAAATAATTTATAAGGAGTTATACGGAACCGTTAGTAAACAAAGGATCTATGTGAAACCCCCAGGTAACAAAACTATTGAATGAAATACAGTTCATTATTTTTTAGGTATTCTGTACTTGTAATTCACAGTAGTTAACTTGAATGTCGTGTTCTCCACGTCATACATTCTTATTTGACAACATATTTTGTTACAGACCAGTTAGAAGTAGTCGTACTCGATGAAGAAAAGTCCAGTGGTCTCGCCAATTTTATTGCGAGAGTATTCCTACCTCAAGGCTACCCTAACAGTGTAAGCAGAGACTATACACACTACCAAATATGGGATACAGCACAAGCTTTCTGCAGCACTATTACTGGTAGGTTGAAGCTACCATCTGGCTCACATAGGTGTTATTACCTTGCCATTGCAGTTTTGTGGGTGCTTGCAATGCAAAATTCTATCATCAATCATGCCCCTTTTACCTATTGTGCCCCAGGGTAGTATTATTTTACAAAGAGTGATTTTTGGCAGCCAGGACATAGCGAGGTGAGTAGAACATTACCCGTGCCCAGCTGTGGGATAAAGCGGTCTTATAAAGTATAAACAAACTAAGCCGCATTCACACCAAAATGTGTAGTTGGACACCAACTGTGAGTGCCCAGTTTCAAAATGCATGTAAAAAGCTTGCCAACTAAACTTGGACTTTTAAGCCTATTCAATAACTTGACAGTTCAAAGAAAAATAATGATACCATACTAAAACTAATAGTGTTGGGGTAGTGAATGATTTCACGTAAAGAATGAATGATAAAAATGGCTTAATTTAAATAAAACTTTAAAAATAAGTTTTTAGAAACTGGAATATAAGAATAGTTAATATTTTTTAATAACAGTTATTTCCTTTTTTATTTTCTTCTAATGGAAACAAAACTAAATATAAAAATCATGTCAACTTACTTTTTTTTTTAAATTTAGTAATTTTATTAAACATTGACATTGTATATATCGATATAGTATATATTGTGTTATAATATACAGAATCAGTTTTTATCCAGTGCGCAAACTGTAACCATGAATTCAGCATATCATTCTAGACTCCCCAGCGTAGAAAATATTCGTTGGTTATACAAAAAAAAAATCTGCTGTTGCATACATTTTGACCCTGTAGGTATTGCATTTTTCTATGAAACAGCTGATTTTTTGTTTTTGTAACACCAACGAAAAATTTCTGCGAAAGGAGGTCTAGAGTGATATGCTGAATTCATGGTTACAATTTACGCACTGGATAAAAAATCAAAAGTCATTTATTCAAATTAGGCTGAGGATCAGCACTTTTCGAACGTCAAAATTACAAAAGACAGTCCCCCCAAAACGCCCACCCGTCGCGCACTTCCTAGTGCTTTAGCTGGGAAGAAGAAGTGGCCAACAAACTCCCCAGCAGCACAGCTGTCTGTCCAGTTAGAAGAACTTGATTCTATACAATGGTATATAGTAAAACAGTATTTCCCAAAGTGTGGGTCGCGACCCACTAGTGGGTCGCGGGTAGATTTTGGGTGGGTCCTGAAACTATAGGACGATTGTCGTACTCGTTCAATTGACATTTTACTCGTTCGTTCGTCGCGAACGAACGAACGTCGTGGGTGCGTGCGGGACGGGGGCGGGGCATTCGAACGCTAACGGAATTATGAGTCACGCGTCAGTTGCGTACTTACGAGTCGCGAGATCAGTTGTCTTATCGTCTGTCGTCCGGCACTGTTTGTACTGTTTGCCTTCGAGTGTTGTGTCGTGCGTGCATTTACAATCTTTTTAACATTAAATAATGCACAAGTGGTTGAAACGAATATCAAAAAGTACGCCGCCGCAGGCGGATTATGTTCAAAGTGATGAAAAAATAGAAGACGTTATTGCGGACGACAAAAGTGACATTGAGCCTGACCTAGTAGCTCCCTCAACGAGTTCACATGAAACGAAACGTAGAAAAGTTGTGCGAAAGTATGATATCGAATATCTAAAACTAGGATTCACGTGGAACCAAAACAATGGATCCACGTCCTCAATGCGTAATTTGCTACGAACTATTAGCGAACGAAAGCATGCGTCCTAATAAGTTGACACGTCACATGGAAACGAAACATTCTCATTTCAAAAATAAGCCATTGGATTTTTTTCAACGAAAATTATTGGAAATAAAATCTTCGAAAAATATTGTTTCGCATTTCATAAATATTAATGAAAATGCTACTTATGCTTCGTATCTCATTAGCTTGAGAATTGCCAAATCTGGTAAACCGCACACGATTGGGGAAAATTTAGTGTTGCCATCGATTAAAGATGCTGTTGGAGCGATGTTTGGAGAAAAGGAATTAAAAGAAATCGAACGTATACCACTTTCCAATAATACTGTTGCTCGAAGAATTGACGAGATGTCCGAATGGGCAGAGGATGAGTTAATCCGTAGGGTAGTTGGTAGTAAATATTTTTCATTGCAACTGGACGAGTCTACCGATGTACAAAGCCTATCTCAGCTACTTGTTTTCGTACGTTATATATGGCAAAACAACACGCATGAGGATATCTTGTTCTGCAAACCAATTATTCGTGGAACGGCCGAAGAAATTTTCAAAGAAATTGATTCTTATACAAAAGAAAAAGGTTTGGAATGGAATAACTGTGTCGGTATATGCACTGATGGAGCTCGAGCTATGTGCGGCAAAAATAGCAGTGTGGTCACGAGGATTCTTGAACGAAGTCCCAGTGCTTCGTGGACACATTGTAGCCTTCATAGAGAAGCACTGGTTTCAAAAGCATTGCCTGATGATTTCAAAACAGTATTAAATACCGCTGTTAAAATTGTAAATTATATCAAAGCAAGACCCTTACAATCACGTTTATTTCAAAAGCTGTGTGAAGAAATGGGTAGTCTCCATAAATCTCTTCTTCTGCATACAGATGTACGTTGGCTATCCAGAGGAAAAGTGTTAACAAGATTAGTGGAATTACGCAATGAAATCACAGTTTACCTGCAAGAAAAAAAAGAATATCTTGAATCTCTCCTGAACGAAGAATTCATCCTCAAACTCACATACTTGGCGGACATTTTCTCAAAATTAAACGAACTCAATTTGTATCAGCAGGGATCAGACGGATCCGATATTTTTGCAGTGCACGATAAAATTCGAGCGTTCATGAAAAAACTTATGTTGTGGCAGAGATGTATCGAGGAAGGCAAGTACGATTGTTTCGAAACATTTGAAACTTTTATTATAGAAAACGAAGTACAGCCAGGTGTCAATGTAGTGTCTGCGATTTCCACTCATTTAACACAGTTGAAAAATAACTTTGATGCATACTTCGGGGAAGAGATGACGAAGTTCGACACGAAGAACTGGATTTGTAACCCATTTCAAGACAACATACCAACTGAAATGTCAACAAAAGCAAGTGAAGAGCTTATCGATTTATCAGAAGATACCTCACTGAAAAATACTTTTAATCGCAAGCAATTGACGAAAGTCTGGCTATCAGTTGCTGACAGCTATCCTTGCCTGTTTGACGAAGCAATGAAAGTCCTCCTCCCATTCACTACCTCATATTTATGTGAAGTGGGTTTTTCAGCCTTGGTTAATATAAAAACTAAATACCGAAATAGATTGGACGTATCGAACTCATTACGATTAAAAGTGACTAAAATCGATGTCGACGCTAAAGCTGTAATGGAAAAAAATAGAAAACAAATGCATCCCTCTCATTCTCATTGAAATATCATGTCAAATAATTTTATTAATTAAAAAAATATATTACAACTGGAAGTTTTTCTTTTTTCTTAATTGAAATGGGTGTGGTGAAGAGCTTTAGAAAAGGCCCAAGTCCAGCAGTGAACGTCAGTAGGCTGATGATGATGGTATGGTGGTCAACAACGATAAGAATAAACGCGTAAATGCTGCGGCAGCAACATACCGCTGCTTTTTTGTCTTTATGACACAAGGTGGGCCGCGAACTTTAAACTTTCTTGTAGATGGGTCGCGGTCCCGACAAGTTTGGGAAACACTGTAGTAAAACATTAAGAGACACAAATTAAACTAAATGATTTGCTATATGCCAGCTAGCCAACCCATTATACCAACAAATAAAATGAAAACTATACTCAAGCATAAGCAAAAAAAATATGTATAATGTAAACATGGCTGCAAAAATAAAAGCCTGGCATAAAGGGTGTGACAGCTTACATATGCAATGCTGAATGTTCACATAGCTGTTACGACCTGAGTTACAAGTCGAGGCCACAAATGATAAACTAGGACCATTGACGTAAAATAAATTAAACAGGTAAGTAATATTAATAATAATATCAACAACAAAGTCAGCAAGACGACCAGTCACCACAAGCAGCTCCCGTTCACGACCATAACGCAAAGATCAGCCATTGCCCCCCTCGCCATATTAAAGGGAAGGGGGTAACCCGACCCCCGACGCTACCGCAAGCATTGACATCTAAGGGAACATGACGAACTTGCTGCCGGTTGCTCAAGCAAGAATTGAATGATTACTTGTCAAGGTCGCTAGCTAACCACATTATGCAATACTAATAAAATAAAATTGGCATCAACAGGAAAAAAAATATGGAAACAATTATATTGAACCTATCACTAGGTACGCTAATACTGGAGAAAGAACATAAACATTGTCTTGAGTTAATCACAGCGACCAACTATTCTTATCATTTAAATAATCATTGATGGAATAGTACGCCTTTTGACAAAGGTTGGATTTTACTTGAGCTTTAAACGCATTAAAAGGTAATTCTAGTAAAGAAGGTGGTAGCTTGTTGTAAAATGTTATACCAAGCCCAACAAATGAGTTATGCACCTTATGAAGCCGGTGAAAGGGAACACGTAGTTTGTCCTTACTTCTAGTGTTAACAGTGTGAATATCACTGTTTTTAGCGTATAAGTGTATATTTTGCCTAATATATAAGATGTTGGCGAAAATGAATTGTGATGACACCGTAAGAATACCAATATCTTTAAAAAAAACTTATCCTGTAGAATAATAACTATGCCAAAATGTACTAACCTCAAACTCCCAACAAATCAACCACTATCCAAAATAAATGAATTTGGATAGCTTAAACTTGATTTATGTTAAATCTACTATTCTAAGAATTAGTTTGGGATTCATATAAGACAATTTTTGCTGGATACCACAATTTGAATATTAGATTAGTCTCATTGATGTAAATAGTTAAAACATTGCTAATTTGTGTCAGTTCCTTCAGGCATACTTGCCCCTACTAAAATATATAGGTAGAACGGGCTGGTGTCTGCAACTCCACTTCTGAGCGCGTATTTTGCGTATGGAAAAATACTAAAATACATTTATACTGAACTCTGAACTATATTTTATAGGTATCCTTGCTACACAAGAAGTCCTAAGAGGAGTGGGAGTTGGAGATAATACTGCAACACCTTTTGCGGCAACTGTTACATGGGTCCTTAAAGATGGTTGCGGACATTTAGGAAAGATATATTTTGCATACAGCCAGGGGTAAGCATAGATGTATTGAACTTTTTACTGCCTGATACTTTGTATGAATTCTGTATACCAAAGAAATTAGACTTTTCATTGCATATGGAACACGCTTTTAAATTTCATATTTGATATATTCAGTAGTTAGGACTGTGCATTTTCTTTAAGGCAACCTCATATAACAGTTATAAAAATAGCCAAACATTTCACTTCAATATGTTTCCAGCACTCACCTAGATTCATACAGTAAGAAATGGAGACTATATGCGGATACTCTGAATGATGCAGCAATGTGCATAGAAATAGCTTTGCCAGCGTTTAAGAATTATACCACATTCATTCTATGTATAAGCACGGTTATGAAAGCTATTGTTGGAGTTGCTGGTTTGTATGTTTCATAATATTCTCTAAGTAATATTAGAATGAAAACTTAACATATCCGGGTCTTGAATGCTACTAGTTCCGAGCTAGGTTTGCTCGCTTGTGAATGAAAATTTGTAGTATCCAAGATACTTGACTTTGTCGCTTGCTGCGTTCGCTGATGCATCTCTTAGTGAAGTCACAACAGAAGTTTAACCACCCAAGACAGGATGCTATTCTTATTTGATGAAACATACTTATTTAAAAGAAAGAAAAAAAATGTTTTATAATAATCATACTATATTTGTTTGCAGGAGGCGCAACCAGAGCAGCTATGACACAACACCATGCCATAAGAAGTAACCTCGCAGATGTATCTGCTAAAGACTCCGCCCAAGAAACAGCTGTGAATCTCATCGCTTCTGTGGCTGCACTGATGATCATCACAGTCTTCGGGTACTTACGATTCGTACTTATTCGGGTGAACCTATAGTACCTCTCTGTAATTTTCGCCACTTATGTTTTTAAGTCCCATGTAATAGGAGGGCAGCCTATTTCCGTAACCCGGGCACAATTCCAGACTCTGGGCTGCTACTGAGTAATTCCTGATATATATACCCATTAACACTGCCCAACCTGGGAAACTGCTTCATGACCTCATGCTCAGTAGTAGCGCCTGCGACACTAGACCAAAGGGGCATTCCATCTTCGTCATCGTCTTGCTGTTTAAAAAAATTCTTAAAAACATTTTTAAGAATTTACGTACATACGTGAGTTTAAAATGTACTACTTCTCAGCGGAGGTTTCATTTGGAAGCTTCTTTTAAAGTGGGATTGTGGAAGACACAGTGGAAAAGGTCATTTGCAATACAGCTTAGGATTAGGTTAGGTTGGGATATTTTGAAAATATTTGTTACTAGCTTCTGCCCGCGACTTCGTCCGCGTTAAATATTTTTGCTCCCCATCCCGTCGCATCTCAGCCTGCCAGTTTTCGTCCATTTTTTTGTTGCTGCTCCTTTTGATCGTAACGTGATGTTATATAGCCTTCCGCAATAAATAGGCTACCAAACTCAAAAATATTTTTTCAAGTCGAACCAGTAGTTCCTGAGATTAGCGCGTTTCACCACATCACATTTTAGGGAAGTGGGGGTTAGAAAGAGGCAAAAAGTAGCCTATGTCACACTCCATCCCTTCAACTATCTCCACTTAAAACATCACGTCAATTCGTCGCTCCGTTTTGCCGTGAAAGACGTACAAACAGACACACACTTTCCCATCTAGACAAATAATAAAATTGGAGTGTCTGTTTGTAATATTAAAATAACCGCTTTTTACTAAGTGTATATAGATGTATACACGTTTCATATACCAAAACAACATTTTTTACAATTTTTGTCTCTCCGTTTGTTCCGGCTAATCTCTGAAATGGCTGGACCGATTTTGACGGGACTTTCACTGGCAGATAGCTGATGTAACAAGGAGAAATTTAGGCTACTTTTATTTTAGAAACAAAAAAATAGAATCTCTCGAAAAAAAAACGTACGAAACTTTTTTGTTACAAATACCACGCGGACGAAGTCGTAATGATCTATATAACTTGGATTAATGCATTCTTAATACATTAACCGCGGTAGTACGTCCTCTTGTGATAATTTCCGACATCCACGCGGCTGAAGCCGCGGGCAAAAGATGGTATTAAATAAGCTTTTACTGTGTTAACACCTAATTACTTTTTTCAGGAGTTCTCTGATAATATTCGCAATAATGATAATACTTCACATCATTTTTAATTACATGGCTGTAAGATCAGTTTGCTTAAGAACCTTGAATGAACCAAGGTTTTTACAAATTATTGAAAGGTATTTGAAAGAGGAAGTAATTGCAAAGCCATGTGTCGTCAACAGAAACGAGCCAATCTTAGCATTGGACACGGGACGCATCATTTCGGGTAAGTGGTCGTCAACACGCAATTTCAAGGGTTATTTTTGCACGTGTAATTTGTGCATTAGGTACTTGAAATGGGTTACACTAGAGCTCATTTGCAACAATTTTGAACCCGTTAATGGGGTCCAAATTATGTTGTTCGCTAGTTATCAAACTTTGATGTACCTTTCCCAAAACATTCTCAAAACCTGCTAATTGTGAGAAATCTTATCCACTCTTGATGTTAAACTGATACTTTTCTTATACCTACGGACCTTTGAATACTAAAGTTCATGTTATGAAAATTTCTTCACACTTGTCATGTTTATTGAGGCAGTGTACTCAAAATCAGTGCGAGGAAGAAGCCTTGTTTCTTCTTACTCCAATTTCTTTACGTTGGCATCCTCCATCGCTTCTTATAGGTTTAAAGAATGCACAGTTATACAGGTCCGTTTGTCCTGAATGTTTGGTAAACTGGCCAATAGACCAATATTATCACTCCAACGTCGCTTTTTTTTTTAACGTGGTGAAATTCTCATGCATACTGCCAGCGGCGTGCAGTCCATATAGGCAAAAAGACACTGCAGACCCTAGGGTCTAGACCCTAGATCAGGACTAGTTACTAATATTTCAAAAATAAAAGAATTATACTAACAGTAAGTAATAAAACCATTCGAAAAGTTTAAACGCCTAATGTAAATATAATAGATACGTTCATACCGTTCTATTTACTACGGCAACGCATTCATAACAGGTCGCAACGCAAGCAGGCAGCGAACGATCGTGTCTTTATTTCATTCATAAATGTACGCATGTAGTGGTAATTTCTTCTACATTTTCGTGTCTATACATTGCACACATAAAGCGAAGTCCTGCCGCAGGCTAACCAATCACAGGCGTCCTGTGATTGGTGAGTATTATCACAGCCCGCTGTGAGTATTATGCGATCAAGTTGAATATGTACGTAGCCTCAGGAACATTACGATTCGCAATGATGCAATTTTATTTGTCAACGTTTTAGTTATCAAAATTTAGAAATTGTTCCATATTGATTTCGTACATGTGAAGCGCGCTGTTTTATGTTTTTATTAACCGACGAAAAAAAACAGAGGAGGTTATCAATTCGACGCGTATATTTTTTTTTTTATTGTTTGTTTTTTTTTATGTATGACCACGCATAACTTTTTACATAGTAGTCCGATTGTGATAATTCTTTTTTATTGGAAAGGGTATTGTCCGAGGGTGGTCCAATATAAATTTGAAAAACAAAATCAAACCCTTAGGGTCAGAAAACTGGGGATGATTGATTGTTCACTCACTGATTGTAATGTTTAACCACGCATAACTTTATACAGAGTAGTCCGATTTTGATAATTCTTTATTCATTGGATAGGGTATATCTTGCCAAGTATTATAAGTATATTAAAGCCACAAAAAATTATAAAATAAAAACTTTTTACCAAAAAATTTAACCGCCGAATAAACTGAAAAGCAAAAAATAATAAACCTTAAAATTATGAGTCGGCGCTGGAAAATCAATGAACAAAGATCACTCAAAGCGCCGACTCATAATTTTAAGGTTTATTATTTTTTGCTTTTCAGTTTTTTCGGCGGTTAAATTTTTTGGTAAAAAGTTTTTATTTTGATTGAGTTTTCTTGTGATTAATTCATTTACAAACGTTAATATTTAGGTAGATTTGTTGCTTATTTCAGTTAGTTTTTTGAATTGTTTTAATTTTTACTTACTACGCTATTTGTTTGTTTTTTTTTTCAAAATGTTGTTCGATTGTGAGGTTTGTGTTGAAAATGTGTGTTTGTTAAAAAGTGTATCTAAATGGAAATGTGTACCTGAGTAACGAGAATTATAACCCAGCAAAGAGGTAATGCAACTCGTAAGTTTCATAGTAATAATTCAGAAACTAAAACCGGCTATGTTGTTGTTTACACACATTTAAATTATTATTTTTTCCTTGCTAGTTTAGTAGTTCGAGTACAGTGTGGAATTGTTCGGGATTTGCAGATTTACATGATTACTATCCCGCGGCTTGCTCAAAGATTTTGGTAATTATCGTATTGAGAGAAGTATTACGAAAAAGTTTTTCATTAAAACGTATTCTTACGTACCTATTTAAGAAACACACAAAGTCAACAACAAGTACCTACACATCTTTCTGTGCTTTCGACGGAAAAAGAATTATTGGTTGAATGAAGATGCATACCAACTTTTTATGACGATGGTTTAAAATCATATTTAAAAAAAGATAGGCGCGTAGATGTCATTTATAAATGAGTTTGTTTACTTTATTATTTTTGCTGTTACCCGTACTAAATTTACCTATTAAATATATTTACATATACGAATCACATGAAGGGCCTTTTTCAACTATCACTCACCTGGATCAGATATTTGAGGTGGCCGAAATCATTTATTAGCATTATCAGGAAATCGCCATTTCAACCTTTTAAACCACTTAGTGAGTTTTTCTTCACTAACTTTAGCAATTACGAAAGACGTTTTTTTTTTTGAGCTGCCTACCCGGTCATAAAACCCTGTGCACGCCACTGCATACTGCACTACCACGGGGAGATAGTGCAGTTATGTGGGACTCCAACCCACTAAAACAACCCAAAAAAACACGGTGTCCTCCTGTGCCGCTTGTGGCGGGAACACGGGCACACGTAATTCTTCCGCGAACCCGCCGCGGCTGTCCGTCACCGGACTCTCCTCTGGGGAATAAGGTACTCCATTTACGGCGCGCCAGAACACACATACCACGCCGTGACCACCCCAGGGACCAATAAGCCTGACGAGCGGCCCCTCCTCGGGTTCCTCTTAGCTTCACCGTGGGGTTCTAAACCACGGCTACTGAGCCCCCAATCCAATCCCCAATCGTCAATGCGGGAACCCACTGGGGGGGACTCCAACGTCGCCTGGGCCAACCCTCGCTATGATTTATTGGGGTGTCAAGCTTTTGCTTAATTATTCCATTACAAAGATTTTCTGTTACTGTCTCTAATGTTTAGATCTCCAGAAAGCCTTCGATACTGGGTCCACGGAAATACTACTGACAAGACTTGAAAACATGGGTATACGAGGGATAGTACTGGACTGGTTTAGAGATTATCTATCAGACAGAAGGCAGACTATTCGTGTCGGCGATCATGAGAGCCACAGTAGCCACTGCACATTTGGAGTTCCACAAGGCAGCACTCTTGGTCCCACCTTATTTTTAATTTATATTAATGACCTGTTCAGTATAAGTCTACCTAATGTGGAACTTCTTATGTTTGCGGATGACACTGTAATGGTATTCCACGGGAATAACTGGGATATGGTCCGTCAGGAAGCTGAGGATGGGTTAGCTAATGTTACGCAATGGCTGGAAAATAGTCTTATGTCACTAAACACCTCGAAAACCAAATATGTTTGCTTCAGTAAGTCTTACTTGACAAAACCAGGATCAGACTTCTCGGTAAAAATACATACTTTTCCATGCAATCGATCCAAAAGTCGCTCAAAGTGCACATGCGGCCTGCTTTCCCGAACCCCCTCCATCAAATACTTAGGTATACTAATAGATGAAAAACTTGACTGGAGCAGTCATACAATGGCGCTGGCTGGGAGGATTAGAAGAATGATCTATATATTCAAGAACTTACGAAATGTGGCAAGTTTCAAACTTCTAATACAAACTTACCGTGCGTTGTGTGGTTGCCTAGTCAGGTATTGCATCTGTGCCTGGGGTAATTCATGCAAAAACCATCTAATCACAGTAGAAAGGGCGCAGCGAGCAGTATTAAAGGTGATAATGCGCTTGCCATTTCGACACCCAACAATTAACGTCTATGAAAGAGCAGACGTCCTCTCCGTGAGAAAACTCTTTGTGCTCGAAATGTTGACTAGATACCATAAAATAACCGTACCTGCGCTACCTATTACATCAAAACGTGTAGATCGCTGCCCAACACCGCGTGTCAGGACTGCCTTTGCAAGACGTCATATTGATGTTCTAGCCCCTAAGTTATACAACATATTTCTAAAAAATAACAAGGACTGCAAAACCTATAGTGTTCGCAAATTTAAAACCAAACTGACAGTCTGGCTCAAACAGTACAATTATGATGAAATAGAAAACCTTATCTCTAATGGGTAATTATATATTTATAACTTCACATTCACACTAAACACCCACCCACACACTACACAAACACACGCTTCATCAATTGTTTAATATAATCCTAGTTTTAGAAAAATATTGTTAGTAACATAAATTGACACTGTGACTTGGATAGACGAAGACACTGGTCCCTAAAATACAGTTAACACTAGTTTAGGAACCAGGGGATTCACGTTTGTGTAAAACATTCATGTCAATAAACTTATTATTATTACTTATTATTAATGTTTAGCTCATCATCTTTTGAAATTGCAGGCCACTGCGTGGTCTATATCACACATAGCTGAGACACTGTGGGTGTGGATAGTGTTTTTATATTGTTCGATGAGATATATTTTCGCGTACTGCGGTTTAACATTCACAGGTTCATAAACATAAAATCAATCTGCCAGATCTTTTTACAAAACTAAGTTGGTTTGGGCTTCCAGTCTTGCCGGATACCAGTATTTTACATGGATTGTCTGTCTATCTGACAACTATAAGCCAGTAACTGGGTATTTTACCCCTAGGTAAGACTGGTTGTCTGAATTTCGGCTTCTTACTATCCGTGTAATAACTGCCAAATATACCGGATGACATTTTTTACCGTCTCGAACTTCATATGGTGTGTTGTGTAACTAGAATAGAAGGCAGGAAGGCCTTCAGATTCATCGTAGGTGACTAAAGGAGCGCGGGACGCGGGTGGACAGGGATGCGTGTGCGGCTCGTGCGCCTACGAAAGATCAATGAGGCCGCCTATCAGCCAGCTTCAAAGGGTAGGACCGCGCTCCGAAATCAATGATACATGCCGCGCATTGAGTAGGGTGCGTATGATTTGAGTTTCGATAGATTTAAATATTTTTTTTTTCAAATTTCTGCTTTTTGTTGTTCTAGTATGAAAATTTTACTTTAACCCTTAACCACTGACGTACGAATGACATTCGTCACCCAAATAGTTATTCGTTAAAAACTTTGTTTTGCGTGGGGATACGTGTTTGTCGTTTTTGGTAGTTTCCTAGTGTCTAGTGACGCGTGCGCAGCGAGGAAGGGTGGACGCTTGGTGCACTCCTAAACAGGTGAGTAAAAAACAACCTAGATGTCATGAGATTAGCAACCACATTAAAACGGACTAGACATTCGAGCGCCCAGAAGCAACCAATTTAGCTGGAGTGGTGGGTTGCTCTCACATTTGCTTCGCGACGACCTGACGAATCACATTCGTATGGTCAGTGTTATTGTAACTTTTTGAGTTTTTGTTTTTGTTTCTTTTGTAGTTAAAATGAATCGAAAGCGGTGTAATAATTCGCCTGGGACTTCTACATGAAGAATAAAACAACGAGTACAAGGGAGCAGCGGTATTGGAGACCAAGTAATAGAATCTTGGCTTTGTGAATCTGACGAATCATCGGCAAATGAAGATGACTTTATTCACTCAGACCGCGGAAATTCTTCGGAAGAGGAAGAAGATCACACTGGATCACCAACACCAGCGACTTCAATGGTTCTTGAAGACCCCTCAGATGATGATATTCCGTTATCACATTTTACCCGCTCAACGAACTCTGAAGAAAGAGAATCTGCCATCCAGATAAACGAACCAGAGACAGAGGCAGTTGCCGGTGACACGCAACGTTCACGAAAATTTTTCTATGGCAAAAGACGTTGCATGAAGTGGTCCGCAGAAGGGCCATCAAGAACCACTCGAACTCCTGCGCACAACATTGTTGTTCCGTTGATCGCAACTGATGTCCCACCTGACAGTTCTCCGTCTCAATTGTTTGGACTGCTGATATCTGAGAGCATCAAAAATAAAGTTATAGACTTTACTAACCAAAGATTAGAACTGACAAGACAAAAATATAAGCGCCAATATAAGCCTGAACTGAAAGATTTAGATACTGTGGAGTTTGATGCGTTTATTGGCCTGTTGATTTATAGTGCAGCGTTCAAATCAAATGGTGAAGATATAAATGCATTGTTTGCAACTGACGGAACCGGTAGAGATATTTTCAGGGGTGTGATGTCTAAAGAGCGGTTTGCGATGATCCTCCTAAGTCTGAGGTTTGATGATGCATCTACTAGAGACCAAAGAAAGCAGTCTGATGTTGCTACTGCTATATCTGACATATTTGGTGAATTTATTGTAAATTGCCAAAGGTATTATAAAATTGGAGAAAATACAACAATTGACGAAATGCTAGTATCTTTTAGAGGAAGATGTAGATGGAAGAAATACATGCCAAACAAGCCATGTAAATATGGCTTGGAAATAAAATGTCTAACTGATGGTGCTACGAGCTATTTATATAATGCATACCTGTATACAGGAAAGGGCAGTGACGGAAACGGGCTTACTGATGAAGAAAGGAAGTTATTAGTGCCAACGCAGTGTGTCTTGCGTTTGGCAAAACCAATTATTACTACAAAAATAATAATAAAATTAATTAATTATTAATTATAAAATTAATTTATTATTAATTATTTACTATTTTTCTTCAATTGAAGTCTGTAAGGAACTGAAGAAAAATGGCTTGACATATGTTGGAACGCTGAAGAAAAATAAGAAAGAAATACCACCTGAATTATTCGATAAAAACCGAGAAGTTCACTCAACTATGTACGGATTCACGAAAGAAGTCACACTGCTGTCTTATGTTCCAAAAAGAAATAAAACTGTTCAGATGATCTCATCAATGCATCACGAAGAAAGCGTAGACTCTGCTAAAGGGATCCCCGAAATAATATCATTTTACAATGCAACAAAAGGGGGTGTGGATTCTTTAGACGAAAAGTGTGCAAAGTACTCTTGTGCAAGGAGGACAAGACGGTGGTTATTGGTCATATTCTACAGAATTTTGGATATCGCCGCTGCCAATTCCTGTATAATGTCAAATTATAACTCATCGAATCGCCTGGCTTTCATGAAAGAACTTGGAAGACGATTAGTGACACCACACCTAGAGCGAAGATATGTAATACCGCAACTTTCACATGAGCTCAAGAGCCTTATAGGGCGTATCTTAGGGAAAGATATGCCTACTAAATCGAACCAACAAAGCACTGAAATTCTAAAGTTTGAGACCTTGAAGAATTGCTACATGTGTTTCAAGCAGAAACGACGCAGAACCCATTACGGGTGCACAATATGCGGTCAACCGATCTGCTTGCAGTGTTCAAAACCAACCTGCAATAACTGCCGTTAAAAAGTGTCTAGATATAAGATTTGATAATAATGTGACTTTGATCTCATAAATACCATTATATTTACGTTACAAAACGATGAAAAAATGTTCCTATAGTTAATAGTCTATTTTGTGTTAATTTTTTAAAATTGTTTGTGTTCATTTGGGTAGCTCTATATACGTTGATTAATAAATATTTGTTCATGAGTATTTTTACTATTTTATTTATCTTTACATCTTAAATATGATACGTTCTAATATTTAGTTTTAAATAAAAATAATAAAAATTTCTATGCCAAAAGCTTCTACTCCGTTCACCTATTACCCCCATTTTTTTTTCAAGACGCTAAAAAAAGTCACCCTGTATATGACCTAGCTTTTGCTCACGGCTTCGCCCGCGTGCATGTCGGAATTATTTTGCGTTAGCTTTCCAACCATATGCCTAAATAGCAGCAGTGAGCAGTGGTGGCCCAGTGGAAACGGTTGCGACTTACGAGTAGTAGGTCGTGAGTTCTAACCCAAGCAAGCGTATTACTTTGTGTAAATTATTTCATCGCCACTGCTTTCAAAACGGTGAAGAAAAACATCGCGAGGAAACCGCCGTTTCTTAGAACCAAAAATTCGAAGACATGTGACATGCTGGCTGATGATGCCTAAATAGTAAATTTAATAATGTTTGCTTTGAAAATGATGAGGACTCTTCACATAACTTCATCCCCTTTTTCAGCTCTTCGGAAGTAGAATAATTAAAAACGCCGAGACAAGTATAAATTATTTTTTATTTGTCAGTCTAAAACAAATATGAAGAACCAGGATTCAAAACTAACGGAGTTTCATACAATACTTCCACCCCCTATTTCCCTTTACGGGGGGTTTCCTAAAATACTTTCTTAGCTGACGTCTTCTACTCTATGTCATTTCGTAACTTGTCTCCTATAGGATAAGTTTTTAACCAGTGCGCAAATTTTAACACATTAAACTTAAACGAGTTATAATAACCATGCAATTTTTATTTTGATATATCTTAGTACAGAAAAATTTAGTTATCGTTAATGAAAGATGTTTGTTTTGAAACTGGTTTTTATGGTGACATGCGCGCGGCGCTGGCGCGGTGGCGAAGGTAAACGACAGAGCGTAGCTACTAGTGCCTACCACCTGTTCGATCGGTCAAAATTCTAAGAAATTCGAAGTACCTACGCCAGCGCGGCGGCGAAGGTGAACGACCGAGCGTAGCTACTAGTACCTACAGCTGTTCGGTCGGTCAAAATACTAAGAAGTTCGAAGTACCTTCGCCGGCGCGCGGTTTCTGACCTATTACTATTTCGATATCATATTACGAAATATGTAGGGTATCCACAGTTTACTGATTTAAGGTCGAATAAATTTTTTAAAAATAATTGAAAAATAATTATTGAAATGTGTTCTATTACTGATACTGAACCACCAAAAAAAAATTTGCGCACTGGTTAAGGCGTAGGTACTTCGAAATTCTTAGAATTTTGACCGATTGAACAGGTGGTCGGTTTACCTTCGCTGCCGCGCCGGCGCCGCGCGCAAGTTACCATAAAAATCAGTTTCAAAATAGACATCTTTCGTTAACGATAACTTAATTGTTTTGTACTAAGATATATCAAAAAAAATCGTTTAATTTTCATTTGTTAAAATTTGCGCACTGGATAAAAACTTGCCTTGTATAGATGAAAGCCGGTGCCACCTTAACGTGCTGTCCCAGACAATGAGGGGTCTTGGTATATAAAGATAGTCACCCATCCACCTTGGTATATAAAGATAGCTTCACCTGATTGATCGAACTGTTATTACTTTTTGCCATAAACCCTTTAATTATTGAATATTTTATTTTCAGATAAAAATCTATGTGGATTTAAAATCGTAATAGGCCATTCTATGAAGAATTTTGTAGACAAGAATCGGAATGCAGAATATATGAAAAATGTGAAAGAAGTCTACAGTTCTAATGATTATATACTGGTTCCGTGTATACAAACAAAAAGGATATATGTGTTTCTGCGGGGCTCTGCCACGTCTGAGAGCATACTATGCTCTTATTTTCATTCCGTATTATACGGCATTATCATCTGCGCCATAAATGAATACAATTTGGTATGTTGATTTTATATACGTTTAATTTTTATTTCACACTAGTATTAGCGATAATGTATTTGACAATATTGTATTTTTTTTACAGCCCATATACAAGAATCCTGAAATTGCCTCGAAACCTTTTCCGCTCATTTGTGAGACTTTACAAAAATCTGAATGGTGTAAAGAAGCGACGGAAATTCGATGTGATACATTTAAGTATGAACCATCCATTGAACTCATGGATTTTCTTAACAAACTTGTAGAAAAGGAATGGAAGAGAATAAAACCAGGGCTCAAACAAATTGGTAAGTAATTTGTGTGTTCCGTATCATCTTCTCATAATATTATAAAACAAAGTCGTTTCCCGTGTCTGTTCGCTTAGATCTTTTAAACTACGCAACAGATTTACAACATATTTGTCCTTGTAAACTACGTTTTAAATAAATCCCAAATTTATTTAAAAACTACCTCAAGAACTACTTCTTGAGGCTCACAGTAGACCGCCGCCGCCAGGGTTTTTTCCACCAACGCTATACATAAATGTTTTTACAGGCTGGGACCTCAAAAAAAATCTCCTGATCATTGAGGAATGGCGAATATGCAATGCTAAACTTGTTGCCGAAGGGGTGCGTCTCAGCGGAAAAGTGTCACACACATCAAATCCTTATAACTTCATGAAATCCAATGAAGAACTATTGTGGCACTACAGCACTGTTGAGGAACATGAAATGAAAACTTTTACAATTGAACCTGACACTGTGGCAAATTCTTCAGATCAAGGAAGCATGAATGAAAAGCCATCCGTTTCGCCTCAAGGGCGGACCCAGGAGGGTAAAGGGGCACTGGCCAAAAAGTTAAAGTAAAATATAATCGGATCATCTGAATGGGTTCGCCTGAATGCATATTCAGGCCATTCTAGGCCAGACCTTACAATTATTTGCATTTAGTATTTGTTAAGCCTCATTTACACGATACAAATTTCTTGTCTATGGCATACCAAGGAATCGATGCAACAAATAACTTGAACATCGTATATAGTTCTATTGTGGTAAGACATGGTAATGGCCATAGGCAATTAAATCACATCATATAAATCGGGCGTCATAGATTTTGATAAAATGCTATTTTCACTTTGTAAGAGTTTAATTTTTAAAGTTACATTTATTTTATACTTTTTTCCTACGAAAATAATTAGATCAAGTTGATATTTTCTTGTTTACAACCTGTTTTACATTTCGCCAGTTATGATAAAGCGAAGGTATAACTACCATCTATTAGTGAGTTTGTCATCAATCGATCACGAATTCGATAAGGAAATTGAGAATATGTATTTCCCAAGTTTTGCAGTCATGTTTACAGCAACAAGACACACCAATAAACTTTTTTAACTGTGTTTTATTATGACTTTAGTTCAGTCAGAGTCCGCCTTACTGTTAAATCTGTGAATTAGGAAAGAGCTGGTGAATTAAAATAAGTACAAAATAACTGTTACTCACACAAGGCGTTAACAATTAGAATGGTAAATAAGGAAATATCGAAATGGCCTTGCTATGGATCAGCCGGCGTAGCATGACTAATTCTATATCTATTCTACCAAGAACAAAAAAAAATCCTTATGTATTTTAATTCTGTAAAAATGTTTCTATCTCATCAATAGTAAAGAGACATCGTACTCTTGTTGACTGAAGAATAGAAACATCTCTTTTCTTCAGTTTTACACAATTTTTCTACGATACAATCTATCATTTTGTCTTCTCTTCCGTCGACAAATTCCGTTTCTATGGCGGTCATGCTACGCGCGCTGTATCTGTTAATTTCCTCGGGACGACGCGGGCAATCATTGTACATTCCTATTTAATTTATGTAACTAATTATTCAATAAAATGTTTAGAATCAGAATAATTCTAAGTAGGTTTTTATGTGTATATATGCATGTGAATAAAAATAATACCAACTTATTTGTTTCATAAATCTCATGATTATAATTACCCCTATAGATTATTCGTTAATTTTACTTGTTTATAAAAAGGGTCTAGTGTTTGGAGTGTCCTTTATGCAAACATTGCCTGTGGTAAGAGGCTCCTCTCGTCCATCATACAGCATAGTAACTTGATCTAGTAACAAAACGGTAGAACTTAATATATCCATGTAAATAATAAACATGACATGCTATTCGTTGGTAATGCGCATCATTTGAGATAGGCTGGACTGATGTGGCTATTTCTTGTTTTAAAATGTTCGTTATAGTCTGGATAACTCTAGGGAAAGATAATTGGAACAGTTGCCTTGGAAATTGGACTAGTTAAAATTAATTAACTGGATAAATACAGGATAAGTTTTTATCCAGTGCGCAAACTGTAACCATGAATTCAGCATATCATTTTAGACCCCCCAGTGTAGAAAATTTTCGTCGGTTATACAAAAAAAAATCAGCTGTTCCATACATTTTGACCCTGTAGGTATTGCATTTTTCTATGAAACAGTTGATTTTTTTTTTGTAAAACCGACGAAAAATTTCTGCGCACAGACCCCCCCGGTCTAGAATGATATGCTGAATTCATGGTTACAATTTGCGCACTGAATAAAAACTTACCCTGTATTTATTATAGTAATATGAATTAATTAAATAAAAAAAACAAAATGACCTAAATTAACTAAAACTTTTTATAAATTAAAACATAGCGTCGAAAAAAATCATCGCTGTTGACTGGTAATACCCAAGAGTCTGGCACGTTGTATGGCAATCCTTAGCCTCCGGCTAAGGTGAAAACCAGCCCTTGGGTCACGGGAAGTGTAAACCACCCGTTTCGAGATTTGCTTAAATAGGCCAAGACCACTCGAACCCTAAGGCCCGAAGGTTTCAACCCCAAAAGGCTCAAACAATGATTAATAAGGTTGTTATACTTACGCCTCTTGGGGTTTTCCGCAGCCGCAGCAGCAGTACCAGCTCAGCTCGCGGTGACAGGGCGATGGGATGGGGCAAGAGTATCAACGCACGTTGCATCCCACACTAAAGGTCTACCCACCTTCCATGGAAATAAAGACATGCCGCCCGGTCTCTTGCCATCTTCGCGTGCCGAGCCATCGGGCTCAAGACTGCGGCAAAATCTCGTCGGATGATGACGTTAAAGTTTGCGTGCCTAGCTAGTCGACCCGCACTTCGGCTACAAGACAGGCCGTGGTGTCCTAGTCTGGTGACAACTTCGCCACAGCGACAGCGATTAGGAGAACAACACGGAGCTCCCAGGCGTAAGGAAACAAGGAGGCGGAGAGTAGTGTCCGCGAACAAGGTGCTTATATTCGACGACGGTAGTGCATGAAGCCATAGACCAGACTCCCACTTACCCACAACTAGCAGGCGCGCACGCTCCACGGTAGTTAAATGTAATAGTGGATAAATAGGTTATCTCTCCTCAGACGGCCACGGCTAGACTTATGCCATCCTCAAGCTCCGCCTCTTCGACCGGTTGTGTACTTCACGCAGCTCACTGATTCCTACGGCCTTTATAAGGTCATCGGTCCACCTTGTGGGAGGTTTTTCAAGTCTACGTCTGCCTCTCGTGTTCATACGCCGTCGCCACTACAGAGAACCTATCGGCCCCATTGGCCATCTGCTCTGGGAGCAAGGTGCCCTGCCACTGCCACTCAATTTTTTTTATACAATTCTTCGAGCTATGTTTGTAACCTTGGTCCTCCAGATCTCTTCGTTTCTGATTCAAGCACGTAGGGAACTCCAAGCATTATTCCAGCAGTTTTTCCCTACGTGAACACGTAATCTATCAATCTATACAAATAAATAAAATTGGAGTGTCTGTTTTTAATATTAAGATAACCACTTTTTACTAAGTGTATATGGATGTATACACGGTACATATACCAAAACAACATATTTACAATTTTTGTCTGTCTGTCTGTTTGTTCCGGCTAATCTCTGAAATGGCTGGACCGATTTTGACAGGACTTTCACTGGCAGATAGCTGATGTAACAAAGAGTAACTTAGGCTACTTTTATTTTAGAAAAAAATAACTGTCTTCGAAAACTACGGTGACATACGTCATAAACTACGCTGAAATACCTACGTCTCAAAATTCGAAAAACCCTGGCTGAATCCTACGAAATAGATCAAAATAATGTACTACAGTATTTAAAGGCCTACAAGAATGTCGCAATGGTATATGTCTATGTCTTAGGGATAACCCACAATAACCATTTTTTATCTTTTACTTTTTACGAGAAATAAGGGCTTATTTACGAAGCGATTTTAAGCAATACAGCATTAATCCTTATCCAATTAAGTACCTTAAATACATTGTGCATTTAATATAGATCAATCTTTACAGCATGTAATTTAAATGAACATCTTAGTAGATATTAGAGATTTAAAAAGCGGGCAGCTGGCGGGTCGTACGTCCGTCCCGTCCATCCGTTGGCAGCGGCCGGGTAGTACAGGATAAGAAGATGCGCGCGTTGCGTTCAAGCGGATAAGTAGGATTGTAATTCATATTACTTTGGCTTCATAGTAATTGCGAATATCATGTGTGTTCATTATACTCAAAATAAACCTAATAGTATTATTCCAAGTAAGAGACCGCGAAATGGCTTAGTTGTTTAGATTTTTGGATGTTTGTTTCTCAATGATGCAAAGGCGGCCAAACGGATTTAGATCGAATTTGGCACAAAGATATATTATACTAGCTTTTGCCAGCGGCTTCGCCCGCGTGGAGGTCGGAAATTATCCCGCAGGAACATACTACCGGGATAAAAAGTACCCTATGTGTTATTCCAGGTTATAAACTATCTGTGTGCCTTTCATCCAAATCCGTCCAGTAGTTTTTTCGTGTAAGGGTAACAAACATACACATACACATACATCCATCCTCACAAACTTTCGCATTTATAATATTAGTAGGATCATGGATACGTAACAGATAGGATACCTACTTTATCCCGGTAGTAGGTTTCCGGGTGATATTTTCCGACAGCTATACGGGCCAAGCCACTGGCAAAAGTACTATTCCTATAATTATGTTCGGTGTCTGGTAAATGATTGAGTGTCTGTATAGGTAAAATAGGAGCGTTAAGAAAAACCAGGAAGACTTATATTCAACTAAACCAAGCCCTATGTCGCAGTCTTCTTACTCTGAATACTATTACTCTTATTGTAAAAACACCAACACACATGATGTTCTCATAAACTATGAATCCTAAGTAATATGAATTATAATCCTACTACTACTAATAATATTATAAATGTGAAAATATGTATGATTGGGTGTTTGTTTCTCAATCACGCAAAAATGGCTGAATGGATATGGATCGAAAATAGCACACAGAGTCTATATTACCTATATAACCTGGAATAACACATTCTTATCGCGGTAGTACGTCCTTTTGCATTAATTTCCGACATCCACGCGGGCAAAAGCTAGTAACTAATAATAATAAGCTATTCGTATTCGTTAATCAGTAGGTTCAGAACTTAATGTATTTGTAAACACCGGGCTGAGTTATATTAATAATTCTATACACAATGAGACTGAAATATGTATTTTTTTTTTTTTATCTTTACGCCACCTGCTTCCATTCCTAAATACATACTCAGTTTGCATCGTTTATGTTCATACATTTGGTCAAAACGCACGCCGCGCCGGTTGCGAGTACTACGCACCTGAGCTGTCTGAAGAACACCACCAATAATGTCACTATATTATGTCCTATGCTCTATCGTCCTCTTCCGGCATTTCCAGCCCTATCTGCCTTGATATACCTTTTGTTTGCCGCCCTTCATCGTCTCAACATGACCATACCATCTAAGCATACTCTTTCAATTTTTGTCACTACATGTTTTATAAACGTACCGCGTGAGTTTATAATGTATGTTTTATCCTTACCATACGGATAGTTTTCGTTCTCTGTCAATGGTCATTGCCGCACAATATAGTACTTAGTCGTTTAAATAGCTACAGAAGTCTCTCGGTCTCTTTGTTTCCAAGGAAAATTATTTTATTTAGGTAGGCAGCCAATTATTCAGGACAGTCCTCTATGAGTGGCCAAGGGCGGTGGGGGTCAGTGGGTCATCTTAGGGGCGGAGTTTTAGGAATTGGAGTATACACTTAGGGGCACAATGAGCAGAAAAGAAAAATAAAATTCAATAAAAAAAAATTTTGGGACTTCGTAAATATTTAGTTTTTTTTTTCTCGGAAATTTGTAATTTTTATTGCACTTTCGGGTTAACCTAGACCCTAGAAACCATTTAAGTTCTGAGAAGCATGGCCATACGATGCACCGTTTTTGAGTTAGGAGCTTTCCATATTTTTTTTTACTTAACAACAATTTTTTTTATTAGTCTAGAAACCTTTATTAGACTGGATAAATAAAATTAACTATTTTCATAAATCTCTAAATACCGTATTATAATTCTAACGGCTCAAGATTGTTTAGACCGTCTCGACACTCGCGTTACACTGCTTAGCTACGCACACTTACACAAGGCTGCCGTCTTTTACCTAAACTCGTGCGTTCAAATTTTGTGAAATGGCTCTTAAGCAGTTTGGATTTCTGGTTATTCTGACGTACGGAATTAGATACATAAAAATTGATTAGATACTCCAACTCCAAGAATAATGTTTTCCGCAAGATTTTCCGGAAGCCGAGATCTCACGACATCGATGTTTCCGATTTCGCGAGATCTTAGCTACGGCAAAATTTTCTCGTCTTTTACAAGAATGGTGAATGTTTGCTACCTATTCTTTAAATTAAACAATAATGTCATTTTAAAATCCGGATTATTTCTTCGAAACCGGGACATAATAAAAAACGTAAATAATTCGTCGTTTATTTCGATAGTCACTAATATTTTCCTTTTTATTTGAGGCTCAAATAAAGTTAATTATGATGAATTTATGGTAGATAGTAGTCATAGAAAATGTATTTCCATTAAAGTATAACCGCACCGTCGACTAATCCCAGATTTACCTATAGGACCCGCATTTAATTTCTCTCTTAGACCCACCGAAAAACACATCTTCCCAGGGATATCTATGCATTCTCCGCTTCGAAAAACATATGTAATCATGATCCTATGCAATCTCGTTCGATTTATGTGTAGGTATATATGGCCGAAACCTCCTAAGAACGAGATTGCATTGTGTATTTCTATTAGCGCTTTAACAACAATTAAAATGAAGTACGTTAAGTAATATTAGTCCGCTCCCCGACACTTCACCGTCTATACGTCTACACTACGACTGTTCGCAAGACTATTTACCTGTCGCCCGCAAATTGTCACTCACTAATCTTCGCGAACCGGTCTGTAAGCTGAAAACTAGCCGTTGGCTACCAACTAGTAAGCGGAGCATGAGCAACAAGGTGTCACCTAATCGGTGGCGTGCCAGCAGCGAGCGGTCGTGTTGCGGACGAGCGACGGCGTGTTGGCGACAAGCGGCCGGAAATTGCGGTCAACTCTCTTTTGTGGAAACACGTGAACACGTCTCGAATGGAAAGGACAACAAAATTAAAACGCAAAATACTACACCATACCACTTTATTTTAGTATTGTCAAATATTGTATCGTTTCGTTAACATTTGATATCATGAGGTCGCACTGTCATTACAAGAAATGAACGCTCATACAATCTCGAAATACGTACCAAACTAGTAAACAACTTTACATTAAAATATGTTCTCAAATACAACTCATATTGTGACAACAATAATCAGAGCCGTAAGAATGCGGAGACGTTGGGCTACATTACTGTCTACGATGTAAGTAAATGTTGCATCGGATATTATTATAAAATATTGTCGGCTATTATTATCAAATATTGCTTTTTTTATTTTAGGCTGTGTTCTATCAATAAATGATCCCTTTTAAGCATCTACATAACATACATAAATACTTTGGTAAATTGAAATTAATTTCAGTAAAACTAAAAGACTTGATTTAGAATGAAAAACGACTTAATTGTATCATGCATAATATAGCTTACTCAGTACGTCTCCTAAGGCTGATTTACATTTACTGCATTGCATTGGTAAAGAAGCGAGTTTCGTTTGAAAATTGTTGCTCGGGATGTAGCTGAAGAAGTTACATTCAACGTGCTACAGGCTCGTTACGCTGCAAGTATCAGTTTTTCATTCTGTATTACATTAGACTCCAAGTTTGTGTCTGCGTAAGGGAGTCGCACGGCCTTCATTTGACTCCCGAAAAACAGGCAGTGTTTAATAAAGAATAAATGCAAATCATCCTCTAGGACCAACGATGACAAATCACACCTATACCTACAGACCAACCATATGTTCCAAAACCTTTCATAATAACACTGACTTACATTTGAATCTAGTGCAATAACAACAATACTGAGTTAGCTGCAAATTTTGAAGTAATAATGCACATGATTTATAAATATTACGACAAAATAAATATCGCATTTGACCTAAAAAACAGTATGCCTTTATACTGAGTTTCTACATAAAACGACCTAAGTAGTATCCGACCGAGCCGAAACAGAATATTCGGCTCCTCTTCTAGCTTCACCCGAAACCAAAACTTAAGTTAGTTAAATTGACATTATTTTTTGCCACCCAGCGGTTTTCGTACAATTGTAATAAATAATTCAATTAAGGGGTGATATTTCAATCGACAGTTTTGCTTTATCTAAGGAACTTCGATCGGACACTAGAGCTAAGTTACCAAATTTCTATTTACTTTAGTTCGTATTTCAGCAACTACGTGGAATTCTCAGTTGAGTCACACCACCACTAAGTCAATTTGTCAAATTGAATGCCTTCCGAAAATATACAAAAATTGTTTTTAAACTAATACATAAAGTACAAAATAAACAATATTTTCATAACAGAAATAAGTACACAATAGTATAAGTATATAAATTAAAATATACTCAACAACAATAATAATAATAAAAACAACGCAAATTAAAATGCATCAACAATAAATAAGATTAAAAAATGATTAATTTTGAAACATTAGTTTGGTAAAAAAAATGTTTAAAATATCACTACAAAAATTGACTATTGGTGTTAAGTGTGAATCAAACTGTTAGTACCTAGTTCCGTTCAGGGCATAATCATGTTTTAATTAACTACACTATGATTTTTAACTGTATTCAGTAACTTGATAGTTGGAGGGATGAAAAAAGTAGTGTTGTGAAAAAGAATGAGCGAAATTGAATGGAACCTTACTTTATACTAATTATATGCTTATATTTTAAACACATTATACTCGTTTATAACATAACTTAAACATCATTGTTTAATGAAAGTAAGGAACTAACTCATTTTACGCTTGACCGTGTAATCTTAAAAATTAAAGCGTATTTTGTCTTATAATAAATAAACGACTGGCAAAATAATTATTTGTAATATTCTAATACAACAAACACATTTTCCCCCATTCATTTGCTCCGCAAATTCAATCACCCCAACACTATGAGTTTTAATACGGTAACATTATTGAACGGTAAGTTACTGAATACGATTGAAAGTTGAAACACGTATTGCGATCTAGCCTGAACGAATTAACTTATGTTTTTGGGTGTGTTTACTTTCCATACTGCTTCATCAGTGATTCAGTGGTAAGAGACTTGGGTCGCTCGATGGGTAGGCCGAGTGCGCGCGACCAGATCAGCTGAGCGAGCACGCCCAACGCGCGGGACACGCCGAACATCACCGTGTAGTAGTTCATCTCCTTCAGGCCGTAATACTGCACACGAACAAAGCATATTAGTCATACGCTCTATAAATCTTCAAAAACAAAAAAATAAATAAAAAGAACATAGTGTTAATACCTGTAAGAGGACACCAGAGTGGGAGTCCACATTGGGCCACGGGTTCTTGACCTTGCCGAGCTCTGTTAGGATCGGGGGCACCACTTTGTAGACAGCGGCGACCAGTTTGAACATGGGGTCGTTGGGCAAATGCTTCAGGGCGAATGCACGCTGGCATGTGTACCTTTACAAACAATATTAGTTAAGAAAAACCCATGTTAAAAGAAATACAAAACTCACAAGTCTCCTGCTAGACTAGATAAAGAGATAAAGGTCTTATTACCTAGGGTCAGTCTTCCTGAGGACAGCGTGTCCGTATCCGGGGACGACCTGTCCGGACTTCAGAGTCTTCCAGATGAACTCCTTCAGTCCTTCTTCGGTGAAGTCATCGCCAACTTGTTTGCGCAGTTTCTCCAACCATATGAGTACCTGCACGCAATTGTTTTGTTTAGATAAAATAACAAGATGTTTCTGTAAGACTGGCATAGACTAAACCATTAAAGAAATAAACTTAATATAAACTAGAATTTTGGACGGTAATTATGACATTCGTATCTAAATTGAAATCCAAGCGAACGACGGCTTAGAGCGCCTGCACACTAGCGTTTGTCCAGCGTAGGCGTTCGATAAACGTCTGCGCAGCGCAGACGCCGCGACAATGCGGTGCAAGCGTCGCGTTGTTGCGGCTGAAGTCAATTGAACGCTGCGCTAACGCGGCGCAGACGTCACACAATTCCGTTGTCGTTTAGGAAATATCATTTTAAGTTGTACCTACTAGTTCAGGCGCTTGACAAACAAACAACAAATCAACGGGTGCGCAGGGGCGCGCGGCTGCGGGTAGCGGGAAGAGGTCGAATGTGAATAGGATTGTACATGACTCCGCAGTAACGCGGCGCATGCGTCGCGCACCTGCGGCGCTAACGCAGCGTATTCATTTACCCTTGCGCGCATACGTTTATAGAACGCCTACGCTGGACAAACGCTAGTGTGAAGGCGCTCTTATCCGTATTTGGGCGAAGCCATTATACTGATAAATGGAGTCTCATTGCATCTTTATTTCATACGTTTTTGTAATCATAATCATCCCCAAAATTAACAAAACTCATTTAAGTGAAAAATAATCGTTAAAATCGGTATAGATTCGACGAAATAACATGCGAGAACTATTAAATATAATAGTTGCTAGCCCCGTAACAATGGGGCATGTAATCACTATCAACTAGAAAATTGCTCTCTATCTACGTGTATAAATCATAGGGTCATGGTTATCGTCTTCCGCGATCCGTCGTAAATGGCGACTGGAAGTGGATGTGCAATCACAGAGGTCATGAATGCACTTGCCTACGTGTTTTATTATCTCAATGCCGTATAAGAGGCCGAGATAGTTCAAAAGATAAAGGTACTGACGTGCGCTAAAAGATTTTCACTCGTAGTCGCGTTACTACTGAACTGTTCAGGCCTATTCATAGGATATCGCAACCTTATTGCCCATTTTTCCCGTTAGAGGTCACCATTGCACTGGACACCAACAAGGTTAACGTTCCTACATACATAGATACATAAACTCGCGTCTTTTCCCATGGGGGTAGGCAGAAACTACGGAACGCCATCTGCTACGATCCTTACATACTCCTTTTGCATCGATTAGGTTCATACAATTGATCATACACACACGCCGGTTGCGAGTACTACGCACCTGACCTTTCTGAAGAACATCACCAATAAGGTCACTATATGTCCTTCTAGGGCGTCCCCTCCCGGTGTTTCCTCTCACATCTGCCTCGTAAATACCTCTTGTAAGCCGTCCTACTTCATTCATCCTCGCAACATGACCAACCCACCTAAGTATACTCACATTACTTTAGAATAACATGAATTTTAGGTCCCTTCTGTAATCTAAGGAATAAAACATTATACTATGAATAAATATACTGTTAAGTGATAACTATAAGGAATAATCTATAAGATTGCATCAGCCAGTGTTGAGCCAATAGGTAGCTTTACGCAGGAACAAAGACATTAATTCAGTAAAAACGCAAAATATTTTCTTCTTGTTCTGATAATTTTAGAGCTATATCCTCAGGCTTTTTCACAGATATTAACTTAACTTACTATTATAAGTTTATTGTAAAGTAGTTCAATATCACAAACGAAAACATATACGTTTGAAATACTTATGTAAGTGCATGTTTTTTTTTAACCTTTTGGTACTATCTTAATCTACATTTATGTTGGGATGAAACAAAGTCAGAAAAAAATTGCCGCCCGCCTATTACAATTTGCTTTGTTTCCGTGGTGTTTAGATGGCGCCATCCGCCGCTGTCTCAGCTTTGTGTAAGATTTTGTAGCAGCATGGCACGTAAATAGTTACTCAGTTCACGTGTTTTATCATGGCAATAAGTGCCCTAATCCAGAGCTGTTTTGCAACCGTCATTCAATCTCTTATTCGTCGATGAAGATCTCTTTACAAACGAGAATATTATTTTTAAGTAGTACAAACCTCCTGGTTAGCCAGACCGTGCAGGGGTCCAGCGAGACCGTTGAGGCCGGCGGCAAACGAGAGGTAGGGGTCACTCAGAGCTGAAGCCACCAAGTGCGTCGTATGGGCAGACACGTTGCCACCCTCGTGGTCACTGGACAAATAGAAAAAATAAGAAATAAAATAAGCCTTCCAGGGCTATGTTTTATTTAAAACGATGAATAATATAATAGGTCAGTTTCATATCACTACAACTTAAATTTACGAAATATCGAACGAATAATTTGCATGAACAATGTTTAAAATAACATACCCGTATGGTATTATTAAAACGTTATGAAAATTTATATATAGACTCGAAGAAATTTCCGTCGAACGTTAGACTGTTGTTTGCTATAGTTATTTTTTAATTTGACAGTTAATATAAATCTGTGGTTAATATGTAATAGGAACTACAGGAAGTGTGAAAATATATTTATAAACAAAAAAAAGAGAGGAGAGAGGTAAAGGTTTTCTACGTTACATTCAATCTACTTGCAAAACTAGTAATCACATTCAAAACTAGTACACTAAAGCACACTTTATATTTGCAAATTAATAAAGTTTAGTGTCACTAACGAAGCGTGTGCTCTCTGTCTACCTTCCTACCATTACCTTTTTTAATATTTATTTATTTTTAACATTAACGTAGTAAAAAAGTTACCTCATGCTATTTTGGAAATGTTTCTATATTTCAAAATGTCGTTTCTCATTGAATTTGTTACAAATACACAATTTAAGGAAAAGTTGCTGTTAAGATTGAATGCATCCTGCGTTCATTCTTAAAAGCAATTTTTTCCTTAAGACATTTTCCTGGCCTAATAGCATGCATAATAAGGGTGAGCAAGCGTACAGTTACCGAAGTTATGTACATACATAGATGCGTTTGTTATATAGGATTAAAATAAATTTCAAAGATAACGAGCCTTTTAATCTGGACAGATTATTATTTTAGTACTTTATAACTGTGTAAGTACATAAATAGTGTAAACTGGTCCCGCGTTGCAGAGTTAAGTGGTTTAAACGACTAAGTGCGATGCCACCACTTAACGGTGACACGTGACAACTGTAGTTAAGGATCACAATAGTGCAAAAGCCGTGCTTTAGTGATACAAATTGTAAGGCACTTGAGATAACAAAGATATCACGAAGTTACTCGTGACTTAGATTGTCCAGTCTTAAAATACAAAGTGATTGGGGGATCTTTGATTTGATTAATTATCTGAATAATTGAACTCGAAATTATATTAAATAAATGCACCACAAATATGTGTTTCGTATGACAACTTAAGTTTATTTTCGATGATTTTTCAATTTCAAGCAATAATTGTTGGAAAAATCAATGAAAGTTGTTGAAACTTTCTAATTACAGGTGAATTTGTTGCCTTGAGTAATTGCGGAGAGTTTAACCTGAGCAGGTTTTGTTTACACTGTAATCAGATATTTGGAACAGAGATTAGTTGTTCGCTATAAGCAGGAACATGACAAGTGCAAGCGAATCATAGGCTACAGAATATAGTGAGACATAATCTCGCTTAGCTACAGATTAGGAACAAACATGCAACGCTACACACAACGTGGAGATAACAACACATACTTAATATTGAAAGACTAGTTACGTAACTTCTATACTACTGGTTACAGTCATGACAGAAAGTTATACAATAATATTTCTGATGATGTTATAAGCGAAATAGTAAAAAAAAACGCAACATTAAGCCAATCACTATTTTTAAAAAATTTTGATAATGCAAATAATAGTGTCGTTACAATTTTCATTTATGACTGAAGCGCACAAATAATTTACGTAGCACGTGCACTAAACGTAGCGTGTTAAATAAACATGCACTAAAAATTCGCACATAGCAGTTATTACAAGGAAAAAAAATTCGCAACATTGCTAAGTGGGATGACTTACATACTATTAGACCTGAGATATTGTTTGATGTTTCTTCCAACAATGTCAGTCCGCAGACAAGTGAACTTCAATTATATGATGTTTTGATACAATAATTAGGTTACTGTCAACATCACATACTTTTTAAACAAATGCACATCATGGTACGAATCACGTTATTATTATGTGCATTCAGTATGCACGTATTATGTTTACTCAATGATGGAGAGGTTTCATTCGTTGGCGTGTCGAGTTCCGCGATCAGAAACATTACAAGTTCAACACAATGCAAACATTACGGAGCAAGGGAAGTCAAGATCAATAACACTATTCATGCAAATCATTGTTCGATATTCATTCTACTTGAGTGGCCTGCCACTTATTTAGAGCGTAGAATTTATTATTTTATATTCCTAGGCATCTAATTTAGATGTTATCTCTGACAAAAGTAAAGTAAATTAAAAGTGAGGTTTCAATGAGTCTTATTAAAACTAGCTTTACTGGGACAATATTATATTATCTAAGATATAACATATTCTGTGGTATTACCTGTGAATGGTGAGGTAGAGACGCATCAGCTCGACAAACTGAGGGTCGTCGAAGCCGAGCATGCTGCAGTAGTTGGCGGAATAATCCTTGTTCTCATCAATGGCACCAACGCCCTTGCCGTCACGGTAGGTGTTACGGAAGATGGTCGCAGCGATCACGGGCAGTTTGGCGATCAAGTTCATCGAGTCCTCGTATGCGTACTGTTATACAAACGTTACATTGTATTCAATATACTAGGATGCCTTTCAAAAGTACTGTCATGTGGTTTCTCTAAGTAGGTATTTAGTAATATCATGACGCATAATTTTGTATGTATATATTGATATGTTGTAACCGAAATTGATAACTAAATTTACAACGTTTTATATCTTGTATCCGGCGTATCGTATATCACTTGGCGTATCGATGTAGCTAACCAGTTTTACGACATGTTGTGATGTTAACAATATAAGGACCTACCTCCCAGTACTTAGTTTTGGGCACACCATCTGAGTATGCCTTCGCGAAGGTTGATTCGCTGTTGAGGGCAGTGACGGCGGCCGAGAACTGTGACATGGGGTGGAGCTTGGCCGGCAAGTTGTTGAGCATGGTGACGACGTGCGCTGGCAACTCAGCCCTGAAACATTCATTTTTAAGGTTTCGTACCAAAGTTACAAAAAAGGAACCGGGAAGGAAGGAGCGACTTCGTAAGTCACAGCTGATAGAAATTATTAATCTGTTTTGCTTTATCTACATTACAAGTGAAAGAATTGAATAAAATATTGTTAATTTTATATTTGAGACCAGCTCCAACACCGACCTCTACTAATACAATTTATACATTTGTGAAAGTACTTAAAAACAGGACTCGACTGTTTCAATTCAAATTATTTTGTATAAATCCATTATTATTTCGTAGACCAGATACTAAATGTGTAACTACTTTGTCATTAAATTAACATTCGTACCAAACTCACAGAAGGTCGCAATGTCGTAAGTACATCCGCCTTTTCAACACGTAATACTACACGAGTATAATAGTCCTAATATTGTCATGACGTAGTATTCTTTTCCGCTAAAGAAGGAATTTGACTCACCTACGTGCCCATTCCTTGGACAGGGCATTTACTTGAGCATCAGTGGGGACTTCTCCAGTCACCAGAAGCCAGAACAGACCTTCGGGAAGTGGTTCCGAACCGCCCGGGGCCTTGGGCAGTTTCTGTTGGCATTCCGGGATAGACAATCCGCGGAAACGGATACCCTCATCAGGGTCCAACAAGGATACCTCCCAAACCAGACCCTTGATACCACGCATACCACCGTACATCTGAAGAAAACATATAGTTATTTATTAAGGACGCTTTATTGATACTTACTCCATAAATGATTGGCTTTGACCTCGGAACACGTTATGATTACTTGATCATAACTGCAGACGACCCAGAAGATTGATTCGACATGCAGTTATTTATCAATCAATGTTATGATTTAAAATCAAATAATATGACCTTCGTATTGAGCCTTCATAACTTCATACACTTACATAGATCATACACAATCATTTAGAGATTTAAAGTTATATGCAATCTTGAACTTCTTTCGAACTGGGTTCGATTATATCTAATTCAGTTCATTGACCGCCTGTTTGAATACACTTTGTGGTTTACAGTGAATAGTATTTACTACACTTATCTATCTATAAGCTAAACTTTGTACCCCTTTAAATAAATTTCCGCGGACGGGAGGAGTATGAAATCTGGCACAGTTACAAGTTTATATAGAGAAGAATTGCAGAAAGTTATTTCTTTTAAATTATGGTTCAATTTTCGTATATTTTAATGATGATTGAACTTCGACCATTGATAGTTATAAAACAACCTCAAATATGCGTACATATAGCTGCAACATAGTTATATATTTCCTCAATCCTAATGTAGTCCGAATAGTATCTAATTATTTGCTATTTTTGGTATTTAAAACCACAGACAATTGCGATAAGAAACGAAGAACAACTGTCGAGGTAATTTGTGTACTAGAATACATAAAGCACTTCTAAAAATTTTGTAATATTATTTGCGAATATAACGTCTATTGGTAAGGGCAGTCGCCCACCGTGACTCTTTGCAGCGATTTAACAGCGCATCCCTGCATAGCTACTTTATGTGCGTTTGTTGCATTTGCGACACAGGACAGAAGAGATTCCGCAGCGTTACAATTACAATGTCAAATTATCGATTCAACATCGCTTCTGCAACGATGAATCTGGGACTGTATAGATTCAGCATCGCTACTTATGCGAGCCTATTTCGATCGAGCACATCTTCCAACTGCAGCATCACGTATTCATAAGTAGTCAATATTGTGTACGACTGTATCGATACTGCATCGCGTCTGTATGAATTCTGCATCGCGACTATATCGATGCTGGATCGCTGCAAAAACTCGCCGTGGGCAACTACCCTAGGTAGCAAACGTTAGGGTAATTATCACTTATAACGCTTGTTCAGTATACAGGGTGTTTGGCAGAACGTTGAACATACGAAAATGGTGGATAGGTGGGGTCATCTGCTACTTACAGCCTTAATTTATTTGGCCCTGGCCCACTGGATATTAAAAAAAAAATGTTTTTCTTTCTTCTTGTTTCACCACTTTCTTAACTTTAAAGTGTAATTTTTATTTAAAAAATGGGTAAAACAGGCAATTTAAAAAAAATCTTTTATCTTTCTGTAAGTTTGAGGACTCATAACTTTTTTCTAGCTAACATCTGAATAAAGCAATAATTTTATGAGAATCTGCCAACATAAAAGATTAAAAAAAAAAACAAAATATTGCCTGTTTTACCCATTTTTAATAAAAGTTACTCTTTAAAGTTAAGGAAGTGGTGAAACAAGAAAGATTTTTTTTTTAATATCCAGTGGGCCAGGGCCAAATAAATTAGGGCTGCGTAAGTAGCAGATGACCCCACCTATCCACCATTTTCGTATGTTCAACGTTCTGCCAAACACCCTGTATTGACTTACCATATCAATGGTGACCTCTCCGACTTTGGTGTTGCCATATTTCTTACGGAACTCCTTGATCTGTGCTTGCTGCTGGGGGATTTTTTCCGCGAGGATGTTTTTGAGGTTGGTCGATTCCGAGCTCAAACCTCGGAGCAGAATCGATGCTGCCGGACATATTTTCTGGATGGGACAAAACAAAAATAAACTCATAAATTCTACGTAACGAGTAAATTTTATATATTCAACTAGCTTCTGCAGATTTCGTTTGCGTTTGTATTTCATCATTGTTTTAAACAAATATCCAGGAAAAAGTAACTTATACTCTTTTCCGGATACCAGGCTACCTCTCTCTAAAATTTCATCAGTGGTGTAGGCGTGATAAGATAAAATACAGACAGTTACTTTCGCATTTATAATATTATTGTTGTATGGATGTCATGTGCATAAGTTACCAAAATTGGATTACCGATATCCCTTTATAACTATTTCCACTTTTCAAGTATGCAATATACAACAACAATCAAGCCGGTCTCGTGCATGTGGAATATCATTACATTAAATCACTGACATGACTAAGTATTTATAAATACACACGTAAACAGATCTCCCAGGAATATCATGCGCTTCAGCAATTATCGTTTAGCTTAAGAAATACGAATGATGAGATCTTTCTTTTCTTTTCTTTCTTTTCATAAATAAGAGATGATCAAATCTATGCAATTTCAAAAAAGCTTTGCAAAACTTTTAAGAGATATGACGAGAAACGACTACAGTAGGTGACCCTACAAAGAGGAAACTTCATACCGGATGGGCAATTATAGGTCCCTACAGCAAATTGTGCCCGCGGCCGGACAAAGCTTAGCAGCTTTGCTTCTGTGGGAACTCCTCACTCTGTGGCGCAACGCTCATGTTATTGCGAAATCACGAATATTCCCGAAGCCCATACCGAAAAGGAATGAGCTGGTTTAATTAAAAAGAAATAATGTAAATGTGTCGATAAAACCGGCCAAGTGCGTATCGACGCACGTGGAGCTGAAGGGTTCCGTAGTTGGGATAACTATTTACGCATCAGTATTAATTTGATCAAACGTAAAAATAAGTTTAGTCTAGTAGAAGTAGTTTTATAGTATTTCTCGAAAAGCTATGATAAAAAGTTACCAACCGAAAAGAAAGATATATTTTCAGTTACAGCCGCAGATATAACTTTTATTTCCGAATATTTTTTATCCATCCTCCAGAACCAAACTGCCTAACCTTTCCGAAACAACGTCCAACTTCGTTGGTGTTAGCCTCCAGTCCAACCAGTTGCAGGATACCAGAATAAAGCGACTGCCACAATCTTTACAGTTACTGGGTTACACGATATCTCTCGGTTTATTTATCTTAAGTGAAATTGTTAAAGAGCTGTGGATTTTGTGATTAAATAAATAAGACCGGTAGTTAGACTGTTTGGGCTTCTGACTACACGTTACGGCTGTCATAGATCTACGAATGACAGCCGGAATCGACGTCTTAACGTGCTTCCGTAGCCACGGAGGGGTTTCGAACTTGCGATATGTAAAAGAATCGGCTCGTGGATGGCCCCCATCCACGAGCCGATCGTGGCAACCGTAGCTTAACCTTTTGATTGACTCACGCGACTATTATTAGTTAGTCATGGTTTGGCGGGGAACAGGTACATGTTTCTGATTTTCATCGATATCGGTAGTGGTAGTGCAAAAAGTCTTCTACTAAAATGGCAGTCTCATTCGGACAGATGAATAGACGGATGGACGAAATTATGAGGGTTCCATTTTTGCCGTTGGGCTACTACAATTTTTTGTAAGGTTCGGTTACATTACTGTTGCCGTACTTTTTAACCGAACAAGGCTTTAACGATTAAACATTTATAATACAATAACATGATAAAAGAAAGGTACCTATCACAAGCATTCCCCAGCTGGAAGTCTTCAATTCAGTTCGCTTCTCGGAAACTCTCATCCTTGTAGGTATGTTACTAACAAAATCGTAATTGGTTAAGTAATTACTCACGGCGAAACAACAGTGCCAGAAATTCTTCGAGAATTATATTCTAGAAAGTTCTATCAAACGTTTCGCTTTCAACAATTTGTTTAATTTGCAATGTTTTGCGAAAGAAATTCTAGTTCCGCTAACGAAACAAATCAATCTATACCAAAGCATTGTATCAGGAAGTGCTTGTTTATAAATAATACGAGGAGCGCAATCAGAGCGGCGGCGAGTCAATCAATAAGTGGACATCGTCGGGTCAGCGCGGGTCAGAGTTTAACCTGATTGACTTTATAAATCATATTTGCGTCTGTAAACCCTTCTAAACGTTATTAGAGCTAAGATTGTCATTTATGTATGTAAGTATCTTCATAAGAAGCTGTGTACCCGATGTGATTTCTCATCAGCAAAAATTACGAATTGAATTTTCATCCCCCTTCACTTACGGGAAATAATTTTCTAAAATCTTTCCTTATTGCTCACTTCAGTTATAAACTCTCATGAAAAATTTCATTAAGGCTCCTGCAAACAGTCCCGACGCGATTCTCGTAGAACAGTTTCTACGAAAACTCACAAATTGTCCTAAAAGTGTTGCGTCGCATTTGTCTGAAGAAGCCTTTATTCTAGATCCAGAGGTTTAAGCTGTGCGTTATCTATCAGTGACTCAGAGGCTAAATTTAAGATTTTAATAAACAAAAATCAATAAGTTGCTTCGTAATTAAATTGCAAGTCATAGTCATATCAATATTTTTTGTACACTAATACTTAAATACATTTTGTAGACATAGCCACTTTGCCAAATCGCAATGGCCCTCAAGCCATGCTAGAATTCCTCAACGTAGATTAGCAATCTTTTAAACGGATTGTCAGCGAAGAAGAGTGTGAATATCAAAATCTTATTCAAAGTTTCCGTTACATACGTATGAAGCTAATAAAAGCGTGCTAAAAAGCCTCATTTCAAATCAGCACGATTTGAAAGTTTAAGTTTATTTTGTGGATATTCTTTGATTCGTATGTTCACATGCAAAAAGGGAGCCTAGGTAAAATGAAAGTACTGCAACATTTCAGATTCAATTCTATTATCTGTTTTAGCATAAATTTTTAAATAAAAAACGTATGCGGTCCGAAGACCTCGTCACGGCCGAAGTTCCTTACGTAATACTCGAACGCAAACACACTCGTTCATAATACAAAGAGAGACAAAATAACTTAAATTCGAAGTTTATCGCAAGGCATATTTCCAGAAATATGTAAGAGTCAACAAAACATATATTCAAAGAAATTCTTCAACTGCTTTATTTATTTTCGCTGAACATTTATTGAATATCTCGGCAGTTCAGTTCAGTGGATACTGTTTAGTTTATAAAGGCTTCTGAAGAGCTTTCGACAAGGTACACCATGAGTTACTGCTATCAAGATCAGCAAAATATAACGGTATATGTGGTGATTTTCCCCGTTAGTTCTCGTCTTATCCTTCAAAACAGAAAATAAAAGGTATATTTATAAGAGGGTTTTACCCATTCCACCCTATTACTGGTAATGTTACATATGGCGTGCCACAAGAATCGATTTTGTGTTCCCTCCAATTCATTTGACTCAATGACAACGCTTCAAATATTCACAATTCTTATTATGCTACGACTTGAAAATCTTCCGAGACGGATTTTCAACATCGAAATATTTCGAACTGTACCAATCATCATCATCATCATCATTTCAGCCGAAAGACGTCCACTGATGGACATAGGCCTCCCCCAAGCACCGCCACTTCGACTTATTCTGTGCTTCTCGCATCCAACGTATTCCTGCGACCTTCACCAGGTCATCGGTCCATCTTGCCTCATAAGAAGGCTCAAAGTCACCCAAAGAGCAATGGAGAGGGCTATGCTTGGAGTTTCCCTACGCGATCGAATCAGAAATGAAGAGATCCGTAGGAAAACCAAGGTAACCGATATAGCCCGAAGAATTGCCAAACTTAAGTGGCAGTGGGCAGGGCACATTGTTCGCAGAACGGATGGCCGATGGGGTCGGAAGGTTCTGGAGTACCAATATTATTGACAAAAAATAAAATACTGTACAATTACAATTTAAATGAAATTGATCTAGTAAAAGTACATTTCATTAAACATCTCGACGACAAATAACGCCTTTATCAGCACTCCATAATATAATTAACAGTGCTTACCGTATGTACGGTTTTGTCATGACGGCTATATGATTTGATATTAAATGTGCTAAGCAGTTTCATCCAACTTTATAGTATACTTAGATCCCAAGAAGAATACGCTGTGGTAATATGCAACCAAATATACAAATAAATGTAGCAGCTTAGAAAAAGCCCAAAGGAAATTCTTATGATCTGTACAATATCGATGTTATTGGAACTATTGAGTACAAGAAACTATTCAAAGGATCGTACCTTTGAATAAATCAAAATCAAAATCAAAAGTCATTTATTCAAACTAGGCTGAGAGTCAGCACTTTTTGAACGTCAAAGTTACATGAGACAGTCCCCCCAAAACGCCCGCCCTTCGACACTTGCTAGTGCTTTAGCTGGGAAGAAGAAGTGGCGGAACAAACTCCCCAGCAGCACAGCTGTCTGTTAAGTTAGAAGAACTTGATTCTATACAGTATTGTGTAAGTTATTAATATTATAAAACAAAACATATATTATTCGCCATATGTCAGCTAGCACACGCCAATATACCAACAAAACATTGAAAACTAAACTCAAGCTGAAATAAATAATAAAATAAAATCGAAAACAGAACTTAAAACCTTAATAAAGCCTCCAGGCATAAAGGGCGTGCCCGCTTACATATACGATGCAAATGATACATATACACAATAAATGAAATGAAAAGAAAATAAAAATAAACTAACAAAAGCAGTTAAATAAAAATAAAAAAAAAAACAATTATATGAACTACCCATATAAACTTTCAGTAGGAAGACTAATTCTGGATCTTTCTATTTCATTAAGAAAAGGACAGAAGATAAATTTTAGTTCAGTCCTGTCAAATTAATCAGCGCTCCATACAAGTTTAGACGTGATTAAAAACTTGCCTACTAAAATTACGTCAATTTACGTCAAGCGCTGATTAATTTGACAGGACTGAACTAAAATTTATCTTCTGTCCTTTTCTTAATGAAATAGAAAGAAAAAGATGCACTGAACTTAAATTTAGTTTAGTTTGTGAATAAGGGAATCGGCACCATTGTCTTGAGTTGATCACAGCGACCAACTATTCTTATCGTTTAAGGTGTATAGTATCCTCGTTAACCTTGAGCATATGGGCGGAGCTAAGCTCCATACTCCCGCACACACGTAACGAGTGGCGGCGGCGCGCTAAACTAAAACGACGACCAAAGATTATGCAGAGACGGACGAAAGTCGGTATTTTTGCCTACGGCTGTAAAAGGTACCGAATGGTGGATCAATGGCTGATACTTTAGAAAGACGCAACTATTTGATGTTTATACTGGACATATTTCTTTAAACATGCAGGTATGTGATTAATTAAAGAAAGACACTTTTCGGGTTAGAAATATCTATATTTCCCATAAAAAAACAAATTTCACTTACATGAGAAAAAATATTAACATAATTTTTAAAAAAAAAATTGTTTTTGTAACGCACAGTTTTGGTAAGGAGACACTAAAAATTAAAAATTACAACAAAACAGAAATAGTCAATAACTGTAGGATAATCGCTAATAAATTAAACACTTTCTTTGCCTGGGCATTTTTATTTAAATACAAACTATGTTACAGTTCACACAATAAAATATATACACATAAAAGTATTTAGAAATGCCACCACTAATAAAGCGTCCACGCGCGTCGCGCACAAACAAATCGACTCCTCTGCAAGGGGCTAGTCTATAAACACACACTGTTACAATACGTTCGTAAGTATTTACACTAACACACACGTCGCGCGTAGTCGGTCGATAGCTGGAGCGGAGCAGCGAGCGACACAGCCCTCCCGTCTGAATGCTAATGCACGACTGCAGCCCGCGCCTGCGCAGAGCCCCTCTACCCTTGACGGCTTAAAATGGGGGTATTTCTTTGCAAAATTTTGATTAATTTACAATATTTTATTGTAAAATCGTAGTGCCTATAACCGTTTATTTTTATGTGTAAAAATATTTCCAAATAACAAAGCTGTTTAGTAGGAGTATGAAATATAAGCCAAAAAATTGGGTTGTCGTAAATATTTTTTTACAGCAAAGGTTTTAACCCTACGAAAAAAGTGCTCTTGTAAAAATTATGTACATGAATCTATAGCAAAAATATTTTTTTTTCAAATCTTCAAACCAAGTCGTTAATGAGAAGATAGGTTCATAAAGTGACCATTTTACGGCACTAAACCGGACCAAGGCCCTTAAGTAGTCGTTGATAGAATAGTATGCCTTTGAACAAAGGTTGGATTTTACTTTAGCTTTAAACTCATTAAACTGCAAATCTAGCAAAGTAGAGGGAAGCTTGTTATAAAAGGTAATACCAAGACCAACAAAAGAATTATGAACCTTATGAAGCCGGTGAAAGGGAGCACGTAGTTTATCCCTACTTCTAGTATTAATATTATGAATATCACTGTTTTTAGTGTAAAGGTGTATATTTTGCCTAATATATTAGATGTTGGCGAAGATGAATTGTGATGCCACCGTAAGAATACCAATATCTTTAAAGAAATCTCTCAGAGAAACTCTCGCACCTAGTTGGTAAATCGCTCGAACAGCTCGTTTTTGAAGAACAAAAATATTTTGAATGTCCGCGGCTTTGCCCCACAGCAGAATGCCGAAGGACATTATGCTATGAAAATAACTAAAATAGACTAATCGAGCTGTATCAACGTCCGTGTACTGTCTACGAATACGTCCTTTCCTCCCTCCCTTGATTATTTCTGAACATAATAAAAAAAACCAAGAGAGAAAAGGAAAAAATAAGGAAGAAAAATAGCTTTAACTGTCACAGAAACACGTGTGAGTATTACAATTAATAGATTACATAACTTTGTCCCTAGAAAGACGAAGGGTGCGCAAACACCCAGTTTTTGGCTGGAGCTCGCGCACCCCGGTATCTATAAAGTCGCTTTTCGTGTCTTTCGGTGTAACCACGTTTTTATTTACTAACTTACGCAACCGAATACTGACACGACCCCGAACAAGTGTGTATGCACCCCTTCGGACTGAGAATCACCCTTTGGATTGCAATTACTATATTATTCGCGTCGCGCGTCGGTTAGTATTTTTTATGTGGTTACAAGCTGTGTCCGATGATTTCCTATCGGAAAAAATTATGTACTTCCATGCAAGTAGGGGTAAATTTTCAAAAATTCTGTATAAGGAACTCTTGTCCAAAATTTCATGCTTCTAGACCCAGCGGTATAAGCTAGGCTTTGGTCTGACGGTCAATTAATTGAAGATTTTTATTAAATAGACTAGCTTTTGCCCGCATGGAAGATGTGAACGTATCACGTAAATTATCATATGTCCTCACCCAGGTTATGGTCCATGGTCTACCTTTGTGCCTGTATATCCGTTAAGCCGTGAAAAGATAACACAGATAGATTAACCATAAGATTAACTTTCGGAATTATAATTATTATTAGTATGGAAGTGCGAATGGCCTTCAATCGTTACACACATGTTATTTTTGCTGTTAAAACTGATAACATGATAAAGAGATTAATAATGGAGCCGTTAATGTGATGCGGTGTTTTATGTGACAAAATTACTACATTACACTATTTTGTAGGACACCAGTTAGTAAATACCCTCGTTAGCAAGACATGGAATGCGGTAAACTGAATACACGCTCATGCCAAATAATTAGCATCAGTTTCAAGTGTTTCAACGGGGAATAAGACACTAAATGCGGGCATCCCCATTGTCATGCTTGTAATCTACAGCGAACGAGGACATGGCGCATGCTCAGTAAGGTCAGTAGAAATAAGGCCAAACAATTACGTAAATGGAATCCAATAGGTACAAGAACGTTTTTTCCTCTGAGAAACTGACAAATCCAACAGTTCTGAATAGTGGAGACCTTTAAGGAAAATTTTAACGTTAAATGTAAACAGAGACTTACCGAGGCCAGCTCGTTACATTTTAATTTACTGTCTCACTATTTGGTATTCGGATAACATCGATCACTAAGTTCTTTATTAGTGATCGATATCGGATAAGATCCTTATATGACTTCCAAAAGTACCCTACGACATTCACGATCATAGGGCACGATCAGTTGGCGTGGTGTCCTGCTACAAAATGCCTCCGATCAATACGTTTAAGTTGCGAAACTTCCAACTCTCCGAAATGTCTAGTTAGCAAGATATACCTAATTTTTATAATCATTTAGGTAGTAAAACGCCATAAAGCAAATAGTGTTATTCACACAGAGAGCGCGGATACGCCTCGGCGGCCGCTACCTGCCAGAGGCAGCATTGTCAAGACTTTTCATACAAAACAAACGTGTCACCTTTTCCTTGCACTAATTACATAAAGAAACTTGACGGCTATTGAGGCGATCCATGACAGAAGTTGTGCGCTCAACACCCTTTAGAGGCCACGAATTTCATTAGTACTGCCGTCTCTAGACTATAATTTGAATCTATACTAATATACTAATAATATCTATACTAATATTATAAAGCTGAAAAGTTTGTTTGGTTGAATGCGGTAATCTCAGGAACGACCGGTCCAAATTGAAAAAATATTTTTGTGTTGAGTTGCCCATTTATCGAGAAAGGCTATAGGCTATATACCATTACGCTACAATCAAAATTATTACTTTCAAGAGCTTTCGTTGCGTGCGCTGCGTAAACGGTTAAAGTAACGCAACGATGAAGTAAGCCGGAATTGTTCCTTTTAAAAAGTTCTAAAAAAACTCCGCGACACCATAATATGTCCGTCCATCTTTTAAGGTTGGCGCACTATGTTTTTTTTTAATTCTTTACAAAAATGCATTATTTGCGAAGGTGTTTTCATAAACATGGATATAATCCTTATCCATCACAAGTATTTAATTTTGAACAAAGTTGCCCTTACATTATTTGAGATTAATGAATATCTTACGAGACATAACAACCTGCACCCTAATTGCGAAACGCACAATTTATCAGAATCTGAATGGGATTGAAGATTATTTCTAAACCATTGCGTCATTTGTTCGAATAAATTGTCGGCTCAGCAACGTAAATAACGCAATGTATGTTGTTTAACTATGAATATTAAACCAATTCCTACCGATAAAAAGTTCCGCAATTACCCCTCTGATTGCTCAACACTACGCCGCCGGCGATTCGATGCGACGGGATTGGTCGCGGGAGCAAAAAATTTGACGCGGACGAAGAGAGGGTCAACGGTATAGAGATGCAATCCGCAATATTAATGTAGTGCTTGTGTAACAATCAATAAAGCTTAAAATGAAAGAAAGTAATATGTCGGTTACTTCAAAGAACACCGTTGTAAAACATTTCGGTAATTAAAATTGACCAAGTGATAAATTGGACATAAAATATGCAAGATATTAATTTTCCAAAAATCAAAGCCTGTTATTTTTTTAAATTTGTTTTTTACTTAATTTATTTAGGTACTGGATTTTATTCAACAGACAGCATTTTCAATTCAAAGAAAGACGAAATAAAGTCATAATTATTCAAGGCTCGTCGCAAGTGTTTAAACGTTCGTAATATTATTGAAATCCAAAACGAGGCTGACAAATTCCCGGTTTGTCAAGATGGGTGTGTAAGCAAGGAAATTAGGCCTGTACCTACCCGTAGTTCATCCCTCGGAACCCAGTAAAACTAATCGATTGCTAAATGTTAGAATTGCCACTTTTATTCTGTCTCATTTTTCCTAAATCTGAATGCGGTTTCTGAAATGGGGTTGGTAATGCGTTACTCCCTGCTAAGAAAGAAGAAACTTACGTACGCTAGTTTGATCTTACCAAACAAGATATCGCATTAAAGAAGACTACTATTAAATGTGATTACAAGATAGCTCTTATCAATAGCTTTAAAACGAACAGAGCAGCCTGTTATCATTTTAATAAGGTCAAAAACTCCTTTTAGTGACGTTATAGACGAATCCATGAAATAATGGACACTCCTCACAGATGGTCACCAACCTCCTAAGACCATAAACCGAGGTGCTCAGCAGCCATATCATCGGCATAATTGAATTTACTCATAATTTCAGCCGTAAGACGTCCACTGCTAGACACAGGCCTCCCCCAATTTTGGGGGCTTGAAGTAATCGCCACGCATGGCAAGGCTGGTTGGTAAAATGGATGGGTTATTCCCTGAGTAACCCGTTCCCCGAGGCCCCCGTCCCGGAGGACCCCGATTTATTTTTATTTAGATTTGACCAGTAGTTCCTGAGATTACCGCGTTCAATCAAACAAACAAACAAACTCTTCAGCTTTATAATATTAGTATAGATTAATGTAGCGTAGGAAATGGTTAACTCTAAAATAATCTTCTAACATGTAAAATCAGTTTCACTTACATATTTTTTTTTTACAATGCAGTAAATAAAAATTATTTAAAAAAGATATTTGTTAAGTGTGATCTGATAATATTGTAACATTTATTTTATATTTTTGATAGATTTTATTCAAACTGTAATTACCTCTACTAAAACTATGATTCAACATTGTACATAATTTCAAATAAACTACTTTCGTCTTATGTATTTCAAAAACATGCTTTTAAGCACTTTTATGTCGACCGTACAAGTTGAAAGCAATAGAAAAAACAAACGTAATCATATTTATCGTATTCGGGGTTCTCCGGGACGGGACCCTCGGAGATCGGGGTGGTAATGGATAGAGCTGCTGCTGCTGCCATTCTCCAGTGAGTCCCTTAGTCGCCTCTTACGACATCCATAGGAAGAAATGGGATGATGCTATTCTTAACTCCGGCACCACACGGAATTTAATTTTCTCATACTCCGTCATTGTAACAGCCGGCACTCTCTGCTGAGCGCCTCAATAACTAATTGAAAAAATACGTTGAAGTCTTACTAAAGAACCGATTGTAGAGAAACCATCGGAGTATTTTTCAATTTACTTAAGAAACCTTTTCAATACATTACGTAATGTTGGAACTAGCATCGTTAAAACAGCCACGGAGTGTCAATTAGCTGGCGGAACTTCACAGACGTGATGAGTATCGATACTTAATACTTAAAATGGAAAAAAAGAAAGTTATTACGGGATTGGCCGTATCTCCAGCCTAGATATACTTTACTGTTAAATAATTTGGTGGTAAACCGGCAAAAACCTTACTGACAAATCATCACAGTCATGATGTCAAATAATAGTTTGCCTCGTGGATGCAATCACGGGTGGTGCTACTTTAGTTACTAAACAACTAAAGAACTGTGAGTTATTAGAGCTTCTAGGAAAATGACGCTAGGTTAATTACTATGTAGGTACTTATAATAAAAGGTTTCCAAGCAATGATGTAAGCACCAAACAGTGTCATACATACTTTAATTATCTATCAGTGTTAGTTAAGTCGAGTACAAGGTTAGATTACCCGCACAATAAAAGGAAATTTATTCGGATATTGGTGCAGATTCTGTTGTCACAAAATTCACTAAACTAAAAATCTCTAGTTCTTACAGTTTCGGAAAAAAGTGGCTGTGACTTACGGACGGACGGACAAACAGAGAGATAGACATGACGAATCCATAAGGGTTCCGTTTTTAGGGTTCCGTTGCCAAATGGCAAAAAACGGAACCCTTATAGATTCGCCATGTCTGTCTGTCTGTCTGTCTGTCTGTCTGTCCGAGTATGTCGCAGCCACTTTTCTCCGAAACTATAAGAGCTGTGCTATTGAAACTTGGTAAGTAGATGTATTCAGTGAACCGCATTAAGATTTTCACACAAAAATAGAAAAAAAACAATAATATTTGGGGTTCCCCATACATAGAACTGAAACTCAAAATTTTTTTTTTCATCAAACCCTTACGTGTGGGGTATCTATGGATAGGTCTTCAAAAATGATATTGAGGTTTCTAATATCATTTTTTTTAAAACAATCATATTTGGGGTTCCCCATACATAGAACTGAAACACAAAAAAAAAATTTCATCAAACCCTTACGTGTGGGGTATCTATGGATAGGTCTTCAAAAATGAAATTGAGGTTTCTAATATCATTTTTTTCTAAACTGAATAGTTTGCGCGAGAGACACTTCCAAAGTGGTAAAATGTGTGTCCCCCCCCCCGTAACTTCTAAAATAAGGGAATGATAAAACTAAAAAAAATATATGATGTACATTACCATGAAAACTACCAACGAAAATTGGTTTGAACGAGATCTAGTTAGTAGTTTTTTTTTAATACGTCATAAATCGTAAACCACAATTTACCTTTCATTCAGTCAACACAAATATAAAAATTAAAAAAAAAAACATTTCATTTCATAAACGATGATGACGAATGATGATGATGATGACCTGCAGGTTTGTACGGAACCCTCGGTGCGCGAGTCCGACTCGCACTTGGCCGGTTTTTGCCATTTGGCTACGGAACCCTAAAAACAAAAGTAGGTACCTAGGTATTACGGACGCTGTTCCGTTCCGGAGGCCTGAGCTCGTTTATAGAATCAGGTTTTGGCCATCAAAATGCTAAACGAGTTGAAACCTACCTACGCGTGGAGTTTTACATAAAAATTAAGCAACGAACTGACGTTGACTGCCTCGGTGGTCTAGCGGCCGCAAGCTCTACTGTTGAGCATGAGGCCCTGGGGATTCCCAGTTTGAACAGTGTCACTGGGTTTTAATATCTAGAATTTCTCAATAGCAGAACTGAGTCCGGATTTGTGCCCGGTTAATGGGAATGGGGTCGCCCCCTATTACATGGGACTTAAACAAAACTGGCCAAATGTGAGTGTACTATCCGTAATTCCGTATACCTTGATTTTAGGTTATATGCAAATATTGCTTAATTAAATCAGCCTTCTTCAAGTACGTAGTAGATGACGTCATAGAATCGTCGAATGGAAATTCGGTGGCAAGCCAAAGTTAACCTTCATTAGGAACAAAAGAAGGCCTAAAGAAAATCAAGTTTTCCTTTTCATGTAATAATATATTAAAGGACGAACATTTTGTGTTGCGTACTTAGTTTTTGTACTACAAAGACTGAGCTCAATTATAAAAATCCCTTCGTATTGCTCATCGATTAACAACATAAGGTTAAACGGTAGTTATCACCAATGATATAAGTAAATTATAAAATCATTGGTTATCGTAATATAAATTAAACTTCCGCGTTGTAGGCATACGCTAGGTAAATAAGTGGTTAACATAATAAAATTATGTCGTAGAGACATTAATATTTCTACTTGTTTCAAATATTTTAAGTACAAACCTACCGTACTTGTGATGTACTTCATCATTACATATCTATACTAATAATAATTATAAAGCTGAAGAGTTTGTTTGTTTGTATGTTTGTTTGATTGAACGCGCTAATCTCAGGAACTACTGGTCCGAATTGAAAAAATATTTTTGTGTTTGGTAGCCTGTTTATCGAGGAAGGCTATAGGCTATATAACATCACGCTACAACTAAGAGGAGCGGAGCAGTAATGAAAAATGTTGCAAAAACGGGAAAAAGGTGGCAACCCTAGTCCCGTCCGTCCGTTGGAAGCGGCCGGGTAGTACAGGATAAGTAGGATTGTAATTCATATTACTTTGGCTTCATAGTAAATGCGAATATAATGTGTGTTCGTTACACTCATAATAAACCTAATAGTATTATTCCAAGCAAGAGACCGTGAAATGGCTTAGATATTTAGATTTTTGGATGTTTCTCAATGATGCAAAGATGGCCAAACGGATGCAGGTCGAATTTGGCACAAAGATGTTTCATATCATGGATACGTAACACATAGGATACCTACTTTATCCCGGTAGTAGGTTCCCAGGTGATATTTTCCAACAGCTATACGGGCCAAGCCACTGGCAAAAGTACTATTCCTATAACTATGTTCGGTGTCTGGTAAATGATTGAGTGTCTGTATAGGTAAAATAGGAGCGTTAAGAAAAACCAGGAAGACTTATATTCAACTAAACCAAGCCCTGTGTCGCAGTCTTCTTACTCTGAATACTATTACTTTTATTTTAAGAACACCAACACACATGATATTCTCATAAACTATGAATCCGAAGTAATATGAATTATAATCCTACTTACTAGTAATATTATGATTGGATGTTTGTTTCTCAATCACGCAAAAATGGCTGAATGGATCTGGATCGAAAATGGCACACAGAGTATATATTACCTATATAACCTGGATTAACACATTCTTACCGCGGTAGTACGTCGTCCTGCGTTAATTTCAGACATCCACGCGGGCGAAGCCGCGGGCACAAGCTAGTTTAGTATATAATACTTTTACTCATTAAGAATCATACTGCATAGTAGACGTATTTAATAACCAATAACCACCTTCCACACAATGAACTATTTACGGCCATTTGCTTGGAATGCATTGAAATATTTTAATCATCGTCCATCATTAACTGAATTCCTACTGAGGTAAAGTGAATTTATCGATATTATTATTGGGAAATGCAAGAATCGGTATCGCAATGGTAAAATAATCGCTAACGTGCTATAGTTAGCTACATTACTAGACATTTGCGATGAACAGCAAATGTTAGCATTTTACTTAGCGCAAGTTAACATACTTGTCACCAGGTTTCAGTCTTGCACCACATATTTTCTCTGAAAGAGGCCAAAGATCAGTAAAGTAATAACTTGGTACTTCATACTGACGTCCTATTAGATAAGATGGATCTGATAGCCGAGCTCATTTGTAATCAAAGAGGTAGTATTGAATGAAACGTTGGAGAAATTATTTAATGATGATTAAGAGATTGAAGTATATATATCCATTTTACATGTCTATACATGCAGGACAAACTATAATCTGCCTTAAAATAAAATGAATTACTTTTATTAGTGTTCCAATTATTTTACCCACGTGTTATCACAATTCCTTATCAGTATCACGTAGACTTTAATACAATGAAACCATGTTGTATTCATCACAAAGACCTACCTACGATCCTAGGTATGCGATTTCGTAAATTTTATATGCCTTTTTTTTACGATATAAATTGGTATGAGATGAGTTTGTAAAACATTATTTCCGACTAGGCAGTCGTAGTTCGTTTTTGTTATACCACTAGAAGCCATACCTCAACGCAACCTTGAATATGTGCGTCATAGTAACCAACGTTCTTCACTGGTTTTTTTTAGATCCGCGTAGTGCGAGTTATTTTGTTTTGTTTTCGTAAATTTTCCAAATTAAACCAATACAAGTCATCTTAATGTAGTGGATGTATCTGAACGATATATCTAACATGTGCCTATAATAATCGTGAACATTTGGGCGTGTGCCCGCTGCGAGCGCGGGCTGACCTGCATGGTTATCTTTAGCGTTGGGGCATAGCAGAGGACACGTATCGTGAATGTCATTGCGAGGATTTCTGTTACATAGTTAACTGATAACGATATCACGTCACGAAGCCATCGATATCGATAAATACAAGCTTATGTTCGTTCCGGGCCGAGAATGTGTGGTAACACTTTCGAACAGTCGTCCGTACGAACATTACCTACCGAGTTATGTAAATCAGATTCGTGTAGAACAATAGTATGTCACCTGACTTTGTAAAGTCAAGTGTTATTCCTGATTATGTCATGAGAAGGTACGAATAGTGATATCTTGTACGAGTTTGACGTGTGGCGCGTGTGCTCGTTCAATGCGCGGCTCGTGATAACACAGTTAAAATTTGCGTATGAAGTAATAATATTATCACGCTAGTTGCTCCACGAGACTGAGAAGGCGCAGAAATGCGCGCTGCACAGCGAGTGACATCGGTTATCACGCCACAAGCGCCACCGTGCGTGACACTGACACAGATTGACCAAGGCCATTGCCACACGCTTTGTGCAAATCTCACATGACTACACTACAATTTCCATAACAGATCAATCATTACAGTTAAGAAATTTAATCCAGTACTTACTAAAAACTGTCATATTTATTATATTGTATCAGTGATAAGAGATAACTTGTGCAACAGAAAGTGCTACAATACAAATAACACTTTACTTATAACAAGAACAAATTATGTAACCACAGACATATTATCAGGTGACAATATTCAATATTAAAATTAGTTATAATATAGACAAGAAATTATTTAAGAGTGCTTGGCAGGTTAGGTCACAATCAATTCAGGAATATTATTTTATGTTTAAAGAATCTATTTCCTGTACCATGCGGTCAGAAGGTTTTTGTAAAAACTTAATTGATGAGAATAAGAAAATTTTATTTGGAACTATATTAAATTAATCCAGGCAGCTGATAGGAAAAACATTGTTTAAATATAATTCTGTCCTGGTAAGTGTATGACTGCTACCTAACCTTTTGTTGTGCTTTCTTTGCAATAACCCCTACAATGCTAGCAGTGCCTAAATTCTGGTATGACTATGAATCATTTGGAATAATTGATACAACAAGTAGTGTATGATTAACATTTTGATTCGTTCAAAAGTAAGGGAGTATCAAAGAAATATAGGTACAATTTGAATATCAATAAATGAACTTATGAGTCAAGAATATTGAAACTGATAAGACCCAACTATTGTGCATACTGCACCAACATTTAATAGTTAGATTGAATGGAATGTAAATCATGAAGCCATGATATTTAAAATTTGTTACTATAATTGAATAAACACACTTTGTGCTGTAATTTCGGCAAGGTTCATACAAACCTTCATTCTGTGAATATAATTTAAAACACAATGAAAAACTTATTCAACCTTACAGTAAATTTTTCATTCAGTGAATCTATTTAGATAAAAGCAAACTACCACTCACTCACTTACTTATTTATTAATGAAATCTCAAGAATAATTCAACCTACAAAATTGAAGTATGACAAAATAAGTTCTTAAGTGATATAATTATCTACCCACTAAGAAAAGGATTTTTTAGAAATTACTTCACTAAGATGGTTTAATAGAGGATCGTTTGTATGGAAATCTGTAATTTTCATTCAAATCCCATTTAGAATTCTGGTCAGGTGCATTTTTTGTAAATTCCACCCCTATGGGGTTTTAAGAGAAGATGAAAGTTTGTGTGGAAGTGTTTGTAAACATAGAGGACTTGTAAACTCCATCTCTGAAATACTTCATAAGATTCTCACTAAATAATTATATGGATAGCTAGAATGAATGTAAAAACTTTGAATGAAAAAAAAAAAACAATTCAGTGTACAAATGTGGGAGACACACAAAATAGAACTATGAAGCTCCTGCTTATCTTGTAATGATCGATTAAGTAGTAAAATGTTACACAATGTATAATAATAGTATAAATGCGAAATATGTACGGATTTGGATGGGCACACAGATAAATCATGACCTGAGTTAGGTTACTGGATACATTTTAACCCGGTACCTACTACACTCCTGTGGGATAATTTCAGAACCTCACGCAAGCGAAGCCATGGGCAAAAGGGGAACTACTGATTTATTATTTTTAGATAAACTTTAAGTTTTGTTCATATTTATTGCATGTGATCCACGTACAGAAAAGATGTAAAAAGACATAGCTACTAGTTATATAAAAGTTATTGACGCTATTAAAGCACAGTATCAGAATAATAAAATAATATATAAAACACCATGACCGGAATTTCCCGCTGGAAATCTGCATGCCCTTTGATATTGACAGTATACCGGTCGTGTCGTAAATTACGAATAATAATATTTATTAACTGCGGCTATTTATAAGCACTATAACATATCGGAATATATAGACTACCGGGATGCAACATACCTGCAGTTATTCCCAAAATAGTTTTCATTCACATTACATAACTTCGAACCCAAAATGTGGGCAAGAAGGTTATAAAAAATTCACAAAATAATATCATGCAACATTATTAGAGAACACTTTGAATTATATTGAAGAGTATATCAGTATATTTACCTGCACTTCTGGCAATAGAGATGAATATCTGAATAGAGCCATTTTCGAACCCACCGAGCGTTTGCTACCAGATACAACTACACCTTGCCCGCGATCGATCGCATTCGCAAGTGATGGAAATTGGAATGTTGGCTGAAGCCTGACTTGGCTAGCTGACAATCTTGCCAACTTACTAAAATGTGGGGCTCGTGCATAGACTAAAAAAGTCCGTTTGTCAGATTTATTAAATAAAAAGTGGCAGATACACAACTCGGAAAAAGCTCTTACGAATACTAATGTAATGTAATTAATTATGTAATTTAAAAAAAAAATGAATGATTTAAGACAAAGTCAGCATAGGATTAGTATAAAATATATCTTGTAGATAGACAGTATCAGAATGTATGTCACAAAAAAAATTGGATCTAGTGATGGGTGGTGGATAAATACTCGGAGGATAAATACTCGAGTATTTATCCGTTTCGGAGTCGTTTATACTTATTTTTATCGGATATACTGGGTGACTTTTTTTAGCGTCTTGAAAAAAAATGGGGGTAATAGGTGAACGGATTAGAAGCTTTTGGCATAGATATTTTTATTATTTTTATTTTTGAATAACATGTAATTAAATTGATCTAGCAATAAATACTACACATTTAAAGTAACATTTTCATACTAGAACAACAAAAACAGAAAATTGGGAAAAAAAAACAAAAAAAATATATTTAAATCTATCGAAACTCGAATCATACGCACCCTACTCAATGCGCGGCATGTATCATTGATTTCGGAGCGCGGTCCTACCCTTTGAAGCCGGCTGATAGGCGGCCTCATTGATCTTTCGCAGGCGCACGAGCCGCACACGCATCCCTGTCCACCCGCGTCCCGCGCTCCTTTAGTCACCTACGATGAATCTAAAGGCATTCCTGCCTTCTATTCTAGTTACACAACACACCATATGAAGGTCGAGACGGTAAAAAATGTCATCCGGTATACTCCAAATGATGGATTTATAGAAATATCTTTAATTTGCACATCGGATGATTAAAAAAAAATGTTATTGACTTTTATTGTTATTTAGGCTTTCCAAAATACTACATATTACGGTATTTACAATTACGGCCAATGTCAATTGCCATTGGCCGTAATTGTATCAGGAGCCCAACCGTCTCTAATAGAACATGCTCTTTGGGTACAATTTTTAGAATCTTTGTTGGTTGAGAGTATAGAGATTTGCCACACAAATGAATATCTCCGTGAAAAGCTTCTAAAAGTCATGAAACATACGGTGAAAACAAGTTAGTTGTTGTTGCTTACCAACGCTAGAAACATGCAAAGGGCTTTTCAATTAGTTAAAGATGTAGTGCCTTTCTAACGAGCAGCACACACTATTAATTTGTTGTAGCAAAAGAAAAATATATCTTCATGTCAAATGCCACCAACAGCTTTGCTTGATGATAACTTTTGGGATTACACAGATCAATGCATATATGTATTTGAACCCATAACAGAACCTGTCTTTCAACTAGAGTACAACAAGTGCAATGCCCACCTAGTGTTTATGATATTTATGGATATGAAATCAACACAAAATGGGCTTTATTTTTACTTACTATTAAAATTCTTGTTAATAAAGCCAAAAATGAAATTCCTCTAGCAGTGGAAACAAGGGTGAACGTCTGTCGTTAAATTTATCTGCCTGTCTGCCTGACACCAGGACTCAAAGTAAGGACATAAATCAAGACGAAGAATTGGAAGCCATATTTTATTAACGAAATGGCGAAATGGTTTGTTGTATGTGAAAATAATCCCAGAATTCGCTACATAAGGCCATCATATGTTGTTAGTAAAATCCTTCCATTCAGAAGAACACTAACGAAATAAGCGTGGTGGGAACAGATATGTTCTTATACAAAGTTAATTAGTTAAATTTAAAGATATTTTAGTACAAAAAAAAACGGGAAAAATTAAATTTTTATAAAATATAATTGGAATATTTTTAACAAAAATAAAGAGCGACGGTGATGATAAAGATGTTAAATCACCATGTCCAGTATAGACAGATACTGATAATGAGTCAGTGGATTTGAGAAAATCCAAAAGCAGTTTATTTGATCAGTTAACCACAGTTTTACCACTGTGTAGATCACGGAATAAAGAAAACTAGAGGAAGTGCCCCTCAGATATCGCGCGCGTGTCAACATTTAGCGCAGATGCGCAGCATTTAGCTTATTCGCCGTCAGATACTTGTCGCGATTGGTTGTCGCAGAAATACGCGAAATATTACAAATTATGTCTTGTTGTGCGGTTTTGACCTGCAAAAACGAAAGCAGAAAAAAAATGTATCTTGTGGAGGTGTATCCTATCATCAGTAAGCACTAAACTTTGTTAATTTTTAATATAATTGATTTTAATTGCAATACCACATGTTATGACTTCAATGCAAACTATAAACAACCTTATATTCATTGTCACAAAGTCTTAATGCACGTAGTCGTCATCTGGAAAATCATAACCAAAATTCTAGTAACTTCGACGCTACTCGATTAGGGATGGGACACATCCGTAAAGTAGGTCGGTATCGATAATTTTGTCTGATTTTAGTAAGGAATCAATAGCTCACATGGCTGGTTATATAATAAGATAGTTGATTAAAAAAAATTAAGTGTGATATTTGCGTTAGTGCTTTAGTAACAGAAAAAAAAACAATCATTACATAGATTTATTATAGCTAAGGATAGAGGGGGATTATTATACCCATCAGAACCTGTGATTAAGATATGTCAGATGTCCGAAATATTTTTAAAAGACGGTCACATATTCAATAAAGATTATATCATGGCTAAAATAATGCGCCAGTTTATTGGGTCATCGATATTCCAAAACATAAGCTATCATCAATTAGGGGAATTTCTTACGTCTAATCATATTACTGACTTAATCAAAATCAAAAGTCATTTATTCAAACTAGGCTGAGAGTCAGCACTTTTTGAACGTCAACGTTACATGAGACAGTCCCCCCAAAACGCCCGCCCTTCGACACTTCCTAGTGCTTTCGCTGGGAAGAAGAAGTGGCGGAACAAAGTCCCAAGCAGCACAGCTGTCTGTTAAGTTAGAAGAACTTGATTCTATACAGTATTGTATAAGTTATTAATATTATAAAACAAAACATACAATATTCGCCATATGTCAGCTAGCACACGCCAATATACCAACAAAACATTGAAAACTAAACTCAAGCTGAAATAAATAATAAAACAAAATCGTAAACAGAACTTAAAACCTTATAAAGCCTCCAGGCATAAAGGGCGTGCCCGCTTACATATACGATGCAAATGATACATATACACAATAAATGAAATGAAAAGAAAATAAAAATAAACTAACAAAAGCAGTTAAATAAAAACAAAAAATGAAAGCTATCACGGCAAAATATATTAATATACGATTTCATCACCTATTAAAATTAAACATAAAATTATCAAAACGGTAATTAAATAAATATGTGTTATTTCAAGGTCAGTAAATATTTTTAGTACTATCTGTTATCATTTCATTTATCGTTAGCTTCTGTCAGCGGTTTCGCCCGCGTACCTGATTTTATGAAAATAACATTACCCCCTATATACAAACATACAAATACATCTTTAACATTGATATTTTAACGATAATCAACCTTTTCCGTTATTAAACATTTGTATGATGTTAACAAATTATTACATTGCTCACCCGAATAAATTACGTAACGTCAATATTAAAATATCGATATATGTCTACATCTCTAAATATTTTTTTTGGTACTTACTATAAGCGATTACAAGTGCATGTGAATATGACTTCTATTTCAAAGGAGCTAGCGTATCTGAATCAAATGATTTGTTTACAGCGCCATCTAGCATTGAGTTGCTGAACTCGTTGTAAATTTGTCTATCTAAAGTTTTTAAACGAAAAACGTCTTTATTGTGTGTGTCATGTCAAATAATAACAACTTTCATGCGTTGTAATACGACTTAATTTTTGAAAGCAATACGAAGATGATTTGTAAAAGTTGCGTGTGTAATTTGTAGCCTATCATATCACTGTTTTTTATGTGTGTAATGGACTATTTGATATGCAAATGTGTGAGTTTGGCGACACTGGTTCCCGTGCTTAGCCAGTGTAGGGGCACTTCTCTGTATTCTTTGTTCTGTGGTGTAGATCGTCTGAAGGACACGGTAGAGCATACGGTGAAGGTTTGTCTGCTCGGCCGGAGTACCACCGTGTCCTCGTGGAAGCCATCTGCAGTGCTGGCCTCTCACGTCCAGCCCTGGTGCAAGCCACGGTACGGAGCGAGAGGGCATGGGAATCCGTCACCTCCTTCAGCAAAACAGTAATAAAGTAAAGTGGAAAAGGCAGTCTCTGCACCCTCACGCCCCTAGCCGCCACAGGAGGAGATGCCCCGGCGTCGGGAGTTCATTGCGGACTCCCAGCTACCGTGGACGCAGGGATGCGGGTGGCGAGCCATGGGTAGCTCACCGCCCGGTAAGGAACATGCCTGGGTCAACGGCGCGCCTCAAAGAGATGTCAGCACATGTTGAAGGGGTACGCGAGGACGGATGCCTGCCAGGGTTGCGGATCTGTTCGAAAGAGTTACCGCGGCCTTGGCACAGGCAACGAAAGGAACACGGGTGGGTTTTAATCAGTAAAAGTCTGAGATGCCCTCCATATTGGCGAGAGCAGAGGTGGCGCAGTGGTATCGACCTGACTTACAACTTGTAGGTTCTCATCTAGGTCGTGGTTTCAAACTCAGGCAGGAGCTTTGCTTGAGGTAAATAATTTCATCCCCTCTGCTCTCAAAACGGCACAATGATCGCTGAATGCACATCCCACATGTCGACAACCTTGCGAGCCTAGTTAAGATACTTGATTTGTTTATGTTTTCCGGCTTTCACGAGGTATTTTTATTTATTTATTAAAACTTTATGCACAAGTAAAAAAATACTGTACAAAGGCGGACTTAATGCCTGAGGCATTTTCTACCAGTCAACCTTAGGGTGGTGCAGAGATAAAACATGGCAGGTGCAACAAACGGGACAGATATATCGGAACTATAAAATACAAGTATAAATACTAATATATAAATACTAGCATATTATATATAAATACTAGTATATTTTTCTTATGATTACAATGCTTTCAACGTTACTTAAATAGTTTCTGGCTACCCCCATGGGAGAGAGGCGTGAGTTCATGTATGTATGTGAAGAAAAATATGTACAAACTAGCTGTACCGTGCCACGCTTCGCTGTGGCACATTCGAGTGTTTTTCTCGCTTCCGGCAGATGGTGCGGTCACTGGTACACAGCTGATCGTTAAAAAAACTGTTTTTGCGATCGCGTCGATCGCAAAAATATCGCATCGATATGTGACTGATGTAAAAAATATATAAAAACAATCCTTGATGTAGATATTATATATCATGCTAAAATTTCAGCTCGATCGTTGCAGAACTTTTTGAGTTTTTGAAGCGTACACAAACCAACATAACATTTTTATATATTATAAGATGTATAATTTTGTCTAACTTTGACAGTGATGTACAAACTGTATTTATGACTGAGTCAACATATTATTACGGTCAGAGATGTATCAATGGCGGTAAAATCTATTTCTAAAGGCAAATCACCTGGCCATGATAGATTGAGTGTAGAACATGTGCAGCACGCTGGGCCTCATATGTGCACTGTGCTGGCCATGTTGTACAACTTTTGCATATTACACTCATACCTGTCTAACGACATGATGAGGACTATCGTAGCGCCGGTAGTAAAAAACAAGGCGGGGGATTTATCAGATATGTCTAATTACAGACCTATTTCCTTGGCAACAATATGTGCAAAAGTGTTTGACGGCATTCTGAATACACAATTAAACACTTACTTAAAATTGCACGATAACCAGAGTTCGGATTTCGACCGGGACTGTCCACGGAAACTGCGACATTGTGTCTGAAGAGTGCTGTCAAATATTACACTAAGAGGAATACATTGTCGGACCTGTATAGGTTGGAATGTGGGGTGAGGCAGGGGGGCTTAAAATCTCTTTCTATTTTCAATCTATACATTAATGGGCTGATCGAGGCACTCAGCGAGCAACATATCGGTGGTTATATAGATGGCGTTTGTTTCAATAATATCAGCTACGCGGACGATATGGTGCTGCTGAGTGCCTCGGTGTGCGGACTCCGAAAGCTGATGAGTACCTATGAGCGTTATGCAACTGACCACCGTCTATTGTACAATGTAAAAAAGAGTCAGTGTATGGTCTTTCAAGGCGGGCAAATAAAAGTTAACAATATGCCACCTATAAAGTTGAATGGCACACCCTTAAAAAGAGTAGATACTTTTAAGTACTTAGGCCAATTAGTTACCCCCGACTTGAAGGATGATGCAGATGTTGAACGGGAGCGAAGGGCACTGTTAGTCAGAGCGAATATGCTGATTCGTAGGTTCGTACGATGCTCAGCAGAACTTAAAATTACTTTGTTTAGAGCGTACTGCACTTCGTTTTACACATGCAGCCTATGGTCTGGCTACACGCAAAGATCGTACGCTGCCCTTCGAGTCCAGTTTAACAATGCGTTTAGGATGTTGTTGGGTCACCCCAGTTACTGCAGCGCCTCGACAATGTTTGCGGAGGCGCGAGTAGACTGCTTTTATGCGACAATGTGCAAGAGAGGCACCTCGTTGGTTCGGCGAGTGCAGGGGAGCTCTAACAGCATGTTGGTCGCGCTCATGGAAAGGGTCGATTGCACCTACATTAACCACTGCAGTGGGTTACACATTGAGCGCAGGTAATGTGGCAACACTGCAGTAAGTCTGTTTTGTACCTATTTGTTTGTTTCGTTTTAATAATCTTGTTTTAGTAATTTTGTTCTAATAACTCTATTGTAATCATTTTTTTTTTTAATAATATGTATATTTATCTGTATTTTTATTTGATTGTTTAATGTAATGGGACTGAGTGTGTATTAATATGTAACTTAATGAGTCTGTGTTACTTGAAAATAAATGATTGATAATAGATAATAATATTGTCAATATCGGCGTTTTGTAATTGTTAAAACACTAATTTAATTGTTAAACTTAATAAGGTACTAAACAAGTCTGTGTTTTCTGATTTTCATTAATTTTAATCCTAGTCAGTAAAATGACAAAATCTATGTTATGAAAACTTAAAATAGTATTTATCCGCTGTTTTGGATAAATACTCGAGTAAAAACGGATATTTATGAGTACTTATCTATTTTGAGTATTTATCCGGATAAATTCGCAACCCTAATTGGATCAGATGAGTTCGATATTTGCAGCATGTTATTAAGGTGAATGCTCCAAACCAGCCCGCGAAATTCAAAATTTCTTACGTTTTTTGCAATTTGCAGGCCAGTGCTAGGTTGTATGTTGATTTAAATATTATTCGAGACTGTAAGACGTATGTAGTTACAGAATTATAATCATCAAAATCACCAATAAGAAATTTTGAATTTCGCGGGCTGGTCGGAGCATCCCCCTTAATCAATACAACTCTCTTATTGTGGAATAAATGATTTTGATACTTGGCAGTAACTAATATTGTACCTCATTAATAAGTTTAGGATTATTTTTAAGTGTCAGATATTTTTTTATCTGATTAATTAATTATGGGAATTTAACATATTTTTATAACTAACATCTGAGACTCAGAAGTTATATGATTGTCGAAAAATTTGATGTTTTTTTTGTTTTTTTTTTTTTTTGATTTTTTTTTTTTGTTCAAAGAGAGAGCAATGAGATCACTATCTCATTGCTCTCTCTTTGAACAGTCAAACAATCACAAACATCACCGTGAAAACTGCTCAAGTGAGGTGTCATTAGTGTCAATCCCTAGCCTTTCTTGCATTTTATTATATTGTAGCGTAGTAGCGTAGGCAGACTATCGTATAGACGAGACATCAGCGTATACAGTATGAATAGCGAATGATCGACATAACTTCGAAACCGAATCGTCATAAACCGATACGCAATTAGAGACAAAACTGATACTCTGTTTCACTCGCACTAAAGTATTTCACGTTAATGCCTTCTTTCTTTAGTTATTATTGTTATTTCAGTAGCTCATCTAGTACTATACTCTATCTACGTATTGTAGTGATGTAGTCTGTGATCCCTAGCAAGTAGCATCAGATGAAATAACAGCTCATTATTAAAGTTTTAAGTTACTTCACCTAAGTTCTCACGGAGAGATTTTAATTATTTTAACAGAATAGATCGGCTCGGCTGTATGTATTTTCTTTGTCTCGTCTCATTATCTTCAGTTCTGCAGTATAATACCAATTCTGTAGACTGATCAATTGTAATTTTCAGAACTTTGACCCCCTGCGCTGTCGTCGGCATGCTCTGTGGTCGTCGGTACGGTTTGTTTTGTGCGTGTCTCTATCGGCAGTGGGGCAGGGCTGCCAGGTGCAAAAATGGTGTAATCGTACGACAGCTACCAAAAAATCGTATGCCAAAGAAATTTTTAAATGAAAAGATCGTACAACCTAAAAGTACAAAGTTTTTACTAAAAATAACAAAAAACGTTTAGTTTTAGAAAAGAAATGTAATAGAAGAAACAAAGAAAGAAAACATATTTATTTGGCACATCCTTATGTATACCTACACAATAAAACAAAACTTTTTTTTTTGGAGTTCCTGGCGCAGGTCGCTCGTCTTCACTTTTGTCACACATTCTTGCTTGACCAAAAACAACAAACACAAAAAAGCACTCGAGACAGTATACAGATTCAAAGAGGATAATATAAACTACGCACAGATCGAGCGAGACTGACAAGTCGCAAATATTATCGAAAGAAAAAAAAAAATCGTTAAAATGCAAACAAATAAAGCCTTTAAATGACTACAAAGAGTTTTCATTCAAGTAAGGCCGAGCGCGCACTGCCATGCGTTTTGTTACCGCATAATTTGTGAAGTATGAAATGTCATAGAAGTGCGCGCACTGCGGTGAAATAAACGCATGCGGTAGAGTCATCGCTGCAAATTTGCGGTGATTCTACCGCACAAATTTTTGTATCGCATAGAGTTCTAAGAAGTACCGCGCACTGCGATGAAATAAACGCACTGAGACACGCTCAGTTGCTGTTGGGTTGCAACACAGATATGTCGTTACTTAGCGTTTGTCCGGCGACGGCGGCGGCACGGCGCGCGGCGGTGCGAGAGTCAATCGCAGAATTTCAGGACCAGCAATTCTTAACAAACTATTATAAGACTAGCTTCTGCCCGCGACTTTGTCCGCGTTAAATTTCTTGCAGCCCCGACTCCCCTCGTCAGCTTAATGATTTGATTACAGTTAAAAACGTTATAGTGAGCCAACCTTAAAAGATAGACATAATGTTATCATGATTTTTTTTCTAGAATTTTTCAACAGGAACAATTTCGTCATAAATCATTGCTACGTTACTGTAACCGTTGTTTACGCAGCGCAGCTCTCAAAAGGAATAACTTTCCTCCATTTTTGCAATATTTATCATTGATACTCCGCTCCTATTTACCGCAGCGTGATGTTACATAGTCTAAAGCCTTCCTCGATAAATGGGCTACCAAACATTAATTAATTTTTCAGTAGTTCTTGAGATTAGTGCGTTCAAATAAACAAACTCTTCAGCTTTATAATATTAGTATAGACATATGCAGATAGCGATTCTTGTATTAGTCCATAACGACGTGTGGTGTGGGCTTCACAGTTGTAACTTGAATGACAAAACGTGCGTTTTTTCCACCGCAGTGCGCGGACCCATGACTGCGTTTATTCTACCGTGCGGTAGAATAAACGCACCGCAAGGCAGTGCGCGCTCGCCCTAAAAGATCTGCGTACGCGTTAGGTTGTTGGGGAATTCCCCGAAACTTATACTTGCCAGTTAAGCATTCGTTTCATTATGAAATGTTGCCAGGTATATAAAAATCGTACAATTTCCGTACGATCTCGGTCTAACGATCGTACATGTGTAAAAATGCCAAAAAATCGTAGGAGTACGATTAAAATCGTACATCTGGCAGCCCTGCAGTGGGGTCAAAGAGTAAAGTAACTATAGAGGAGTGGGGTATAGCCACACCACAGAGCAGGGCTTTGAATAACGTTAAAAATTTGGTATCGTTACTTTCATCGGACGAAGATAACGTTATTAGAAGAGGTCACGTTATGCTTGGTAACGATACTTGGCATACGTTTTACCGGTAACTGAGTAACGTTAAATTTTTATTTATTTTCTTTCATCTCTTTCTTTCGTCTACATTAATGAAGTTGCATTTGCATCGTTTGATTGGCGATGTTGTCGTAGAGCGCCGCCGCCCATGGCATGCCGCTAAGGTTGCGCGGATTGACAACAACTCATTAAGTAACGATAAAAGTATCGATACTAGTAACGGTAATGGTAACGTTATTTTATGGATTCGATACCAAAGTATCGTTACCCGTGTTACCGTTAAAAAATTAACTTTATGAAAATAACGTTACTTAACGATACTTATAGTGTGAATTTGGTAACGTTACCAAGCCCTGCCACAGAGTACATTAATTGAAAATTGCCGGTCGGTGTCGTTGTTGTACTTGTTGTGAACCAAAAACCCACTGATTACGGGGTGGCAAATTACGGCCGTTGGCTCATATATTTTATTGTGCAAATGTTAAACAACAGTCTGAGGCTATACATTGACCAAATTAATTTGCATTGAGAAAATGCGGGCCCTTATAGCCTGTTTGTTATTTTTATGTTATGTGGCCCATGGTGCTAAACATTTTCGACTCGGTAGAGGCAAAGGTGGCAATCTAGGAGCTCCAGGAGGATATGACGGGGAACAGCTACCTCCAGCACAATGGTTTAAACAAAAATTGGATCACTCAAGTCCATCTGATTTAAGATCTTGGAAACAGGTACCTATCGCTTACCAATATAATCATTATTTAGAATATAATTTTTATTACTTAAGAGAAAAGTGTTCAGGGAACTGTAATTGCAGAGCTTTATATTCTATCTTCTTTATGATTGACTAAATAATTATGTTACCTAGTTTAGAACAATGTAGCTTATCTGCTCCGTTTAGGGGTCACACATAGTTCATACAATGGTAAACAAAATTTAAAGACACCTACAGTACTTTTTATTGTGTTAGAATAACACTGTTATGTAAAACGCTTATACACAAGGCTTGCGCCTGCTTAATTTCCAAGGAGGGTTGGCACAACCTATATTATAGAAATCTCATTTGATCACTATTTGACTGGCCTGTTAGTCTAGTGGTTAGTGACCCTGACTGCTAAGACTGAGGTCGTGGGTTCGATTCCCACCCAGGACAAATGTTGTGTGATGAGCACAATCATTTGTTCTGTGTCTGGGTGTAATTTATCTATAATATTTATGTATTTAGTAATATATAAGTATGTTTATCAGTTGTCTGGTTACTATAGTACAGGCTCTGCCTAGTTTGGGATCAGATAACGGTGTGTTGGTTGTCCTAACATATGATTACATATTATTATTATTATATTTTAGGTATTGTAATCATAATTATTTTGTTGTAGCGCTATTTCGTAAATGATAGTTTCTATGACTTCAACAAACAAGGGCCTGTGTTTTTAATGATTGGTGGTGAAGGACCAGCTGACGCAAGGTGGATGGTCAAAGGGGCGTGGATTGATTATGCGAAGAAGTTCAACGCTCTTTGCATCAATCTAGAACATCGCTTCTATGGGGAGAGTCATCCTACAGAGTAAGAGTTTTTAACAATAGCTACTGTTTGTAGACTCTGTATCTATTATTCTGCATCTTTTAACTCTTTTCACAATAATAATCCAAATATGGGAAGAATTTATTGAATAACTTAATTGAACTTCCTAGATAAAAAGTTGTCCCAGTTTCATTTAGTCCTTGTATAAAGTGTTACTTTATGATAAAATAAAGACAAGTGGCAGAAAATGAATTTGATTACACTCTTAATTTCATCATCAACAAATTGACATAACATTTGTACCTTTTTCATACTATTTTGATTATAGACATTACTATTAAAAGTAGAAAATCAGTATTGTTAATTGGTGTTTTACATTTTCAGAGACATCAGTGTCAAGAACTTACAGTACTTGTCATCTTACCAAGCTCTGGCGGATTTGGCAAACTTTATTAATGCTATGAATGATAAATATAAACTACAAAGACATGTTCGCTGGATAGCCTTCGGTGGATCATATCCTGGGTCTTTAGCAGCCTGGCTTAGGCTAAAGTACCCACATCTTGTATATGCGGCAGTCTCTTCCAGTGGACCTTTGTTGGCCAAAGTTAATTTTATGGGTTAGTTTTCTTGTTGAAATTATTTGTTAATTGCTTTTCCATTCCTGTTTTAAAAATTAATCTTCTTTTTACACTATGTGTTATCTATGTATGCTAATATAGGAGTACAATTTCAGAATATTACGAGGTTGTTGTTGATGCATTGCGTGAAAAAACACATGGGGAAAAATGTGTGACTGAACTTAAAACAGCACATAAGCAGATAACAACAATGATGCATTCTCAACCAAATATTGTTGAGAAGGAATTCAGGTAACAGTGTTTACATAGGTTTTAAAGAATGTTCATACTAAAAATAAATATTTTATTTTGTAATTTTTACAGAGTGTGTAAGGCTTTTGAAGGAGCATCTGAAAATGATATAAAGAATTTCTACAACTCCATTGCTGATGACTTTGCTGACTTGGTGCAATATAATGAGGATAATAGGATAAGCGCAGATACTAAATACAAGAATCTTACTATCAATACGGTAAGGAATCTTATCCACATAGTGTTTTAAATCTCTTATTCAATATAAAGGGAAGTGAACTATAATATTTTGTTACACAAGCTTCACTGTGCTGGCCCTGGGACATTCTGGCTTACAGTAGATGCAATATCACAAAGTACCTAGATGTTCAAGCAACTTTAACTACCAAAGCACTGTATTTATTATATAGAAGAATATATTTCAATCCATTCTATTCTAATAATATAAATGTATGTCTGTCTGTTACCTTTCCACATGGCTTTCGATGAAACATTATAGACCTGGAGTTTTAGCATACAGATAGAATCTGGGTTAGAACTTAGGCTACTTTTTATCTTGGTAGTACAATGCCATGGAGTAATTGCCAACCTTCACAGCTAATAATTTATAAACATTATTTCTAGGTGTGCAATATGTTAACATCTCCTGGAGCTGAACCTGCATATAAGAAGCTTGCAGCTTTCAACTCTATCATTCTGGACAAAAGCAATCAAACTTGTCTGGACTACAGCTATGATAACATGATTAAAGATTTGAGGAACATGTCTTGGGGATCAGAAGGAGGTATGAACCATTTTTTTAATTTTTTACCTGCATGGGTTAAGTGCATTCTCTTAATGTGTGTTCTCTTGAGCCCATGGGTATGCTGCATTGCATATGCAGATGCAAGTATGAGGAACTCGTCAGTAACATAAGGGTGGTGATTACATCACCTTTATGTTTAACGTTCTTTCAATACACCCCAGTCCTTCATTAAATCATTATGATGTATATTTTTTTACTATGTTTAAGCTGAAGACAACTGAGACAGTACAGACATTTTTTAGTTCAGATCTTATGATTTGGTGTTTATGATTTAATACACCTGTAAACTGTACAGTACTGTACAGTAGGGGTATGTGCATCCTTGGTGGGCGGAATGTTAAATCATATATATTAATTTTAAAGCAAGATTGTAAAAGTAGTACCGGTTTCGTAACTAGATGGCGATAGCGTCGATTTAGGTCAAGCTATGGTTACGTTACCGGCGAAAGTATAAGTAGTTTCAGAATCTTTTGTTTTTCGTTCAATATTATATTGTTCCATAGTAAAAGAGGACTTTCATTGAAGAGCTTGGGGTTGCAAATTTTACATGGTCCTTCGAGCCGGATCAGTGCGTACGCGTAATATTACGCACTGAGTTTTTGTGTATCAGCACAGAAAGCAGTGGTGGATCGCCACTGAAGTGCTTTAGCGTCGCCTGCAGAGGGCGCGACCGCGGCAAGTTCTGCGGGCTTCCGGACATCCCGAATGCGGACAACCGGATCGAGAAGAAGTGAAAGTGGCATCCTGAGAGCGTACTGCGCGCCCCCTGGCGAGCGGTAGCAACAAACAAACCGGAGAAGTAATAGTGAGTGACGTGTTGTGGACTTAGAAAATAAAAACCGTGAGTACAATTTTATTTGTGAAGTTATCAAGATTTGGAACTTTGAATTTAACGTAACAATCAAGACTTGGAATAATCTTTGAAGATCAGTGCAGATGAAGAATTACCAACTTTTGAAGCATTTAAAACATTTTTAGAGTCAAGGTTCCGCTCTTTGGAGTACTTAGACACATCCAAGTCAAAGCAAAAGTCTACAGATGGTAAACCAAAGGTTTTTCACGCAGTCAAATCTAATAGTAACAACTCAGTACAACTCATATGTCCATTCTGTAAACAAGATCATTACATAAGTAATTGTAAACAGTTTAGTAAAGAAGGTTACCAAGGTCGAAGTGAGTTTGTCCGAACTCACAATTTGTGTTACAATTGTCTAGGAGCGAATCACTCAATTAAGTATTGTCGCTCTAAAACATCATGTCACGTTTGCAAGCGTAGACACCACTCATTATTACACCCCAAGGCATCTTCAAGATCATCGTCACCCAATAGCCATCCAGCAGAGGCAGTAGCTGTAAAATCAGCAGTGTCCTCACTGCAAACTGCTTCCGGTACGGCAAAAGAATCAGAGTCTTCAACCATAGCAACACACTTTTCTACAAAGGTTGTGCCAAATCGAGTTTTATTAGCGACCGCTCTAGTCGAAGCACAGACTAAGAATGGTCGTAAACAATTGCTGAGGGCGTTATTGGATCAAGGATCCCAGGCCTCTTTCATAACCGAGTCAGCAGTCCAATTGCTCGGACTGAAGAAAATACCAAACAACAGTATGGTCTCAGGCATAGGAGGTGACGAAGGCGCTTTTGCCTCTAGATTCATGGTTTGCGTAACCATTCATTCACGTCACGATCCAAATGCAATTATTCAAGTTCGAGCATATGTGTTAAGTAAAATTACAACGTTGATTCCCTCAACGAAACTATGTATATCAACTTGGCCGCAACTAGAAGATATAATTCTGGCGGATCCAGAATACCACACTCCAAACAAAATTGACGTTTTGTTTGGAGCAGAAGTTTACAGCCAAGTTCTTAAAGAGGGTTTAGTCAAACACTCCCCAGGGCCCATAATTGCTCAAAACACAAGCCTGGGGTGGATTTTGTCTGGACTAACACCCGCAGGTTGCGATCTCGATTCAGCAAATTGTCACAAGGTTATAGTTAGTATGCATTCACACCTCAGTGACAATGATATGCTCAAACAGTTTTGGGAGATCGAATCTGATGTTCCTAATAAGAAAAAGATACTTACCCAAGAAGAACAGCTGTGCGAAGAATTCTTCACTCGTACTACTCGACGAGACGCTTCCGGGCGATACGTAGTCAAGCTTCCATTTCGCGAATCAAATCCACGAAGTAAAATCGGATACACCAAAGAAATGGCACTGAAACGATTTCATCATCTTGAACAGCGTTTCAAGAAAAATCATGAGATCAAAAGAAAATACACCGATGTAATCCAAGAATACCTTGACCTTGGACACATGAAGATGGTGTCTCGCGAAACTGATACTAAGCAGTCAGAAGCAGTCTATCTGCCTCACCACGCAGTGATTCGCGAGGATAAAACCACTACCAAGGTCAGAGTTGTGTTCGACGCTTCTGCTAAAGGTTCTAATGGTGAATCCCTTAATGATATGTTGATGGTAGGTCCTACCATACAACCGGAATTACGTCACATCATCATGAGATGGCGTACGTATCCAATTGTATTATGCGCAGATATAGTAAAAATGTACCGGCAGATCAAGCTCGCTCCTGAAGACACACACTTCCAGAGACTACTATGGCGGAGTGAACCTGAATCTGAAATAAAAGAGTATGAGTTGCTGAGAGTCACCTTTGGCACTGCATCCGCACCTTACCTGGCCGTGAAGTCGTTGCAGCAGCTGACACACGATGAGGGAGCTGAGTTTCCGGTGATATCTGAAACATTAAAAAGCGAATTTTATGTAGATGATTATATGTCAGGATGTCAAACGGTAGAAGAAGGAAAAAGGATTCACAGGGAAATGAAAAAACTACTAGAGAAAGGTGGGTTTCCATTACAGAAGTGGATGACAAATAACAAGGACTTAGCAGAGGAAATATTGGGAGAAGGTACAAATCAGGAAGGAGTAGTACAGATAAAACTAAACGAGGTGGTGAAAATACTAGGACTTTTTTGGGATAGAGAATCTGACAGTTTCAGATATTCAATATCATTTCCACAACCTGCATCTGTAACAAAACGAAGAGTAATATCAGATATATCACGACTGTTCGACCCCTTAGGGTGGGTAGCGCCGTGTGTTATACCGGCGAAAATAATGATCCAAAGGATATGGCTAGCCGGGATCGATTGGGATGATCGATTACCTGAAGATTTGTTAAAAGAATGGCAAACATATCAAAAGGAACTACTAAACTTAACTGAGTTCCATGTACCAAGATGGTCTAGAGAATTTTTAACTTCGATGCTACACCGTTATAAATGGTCGCAAAGAGAAATGGAGCCGAAGATTGACGACATTGTCCTTGTAAAGGAGGACAACCTACCTCCAGGCAAGTGGTTATTGGGTAGAATTTTAGAAAAGCATCCTGGTTCGGACGGACTCACGCGAGTTGTGACCATAAAGTGTAATGGTTTTGTATTTAAAATACCAATTTGTAAACTTTGCGTATTGCCAACCAGTGATTGATTTTTTTAAATTATTTTACTTTGTGTTTCATTATTAGTTCATAGCCCTTGACCTCATGGTGGGCGGCTTTAATTTAAAGGACAACTCTTTCGAGCATGTCCTTGGTGGGCGGAATGTTAAATCATATATATTCATTTTAAAGCAAGATTGTAAAAGTAGTACCGGTTTCGTAACTGGATGGCGTTAGCGTCGATTTAGGTCAAGCTATGGTTACGTTACCGGCGAAAGTATAAGTAGTTTCAGAATCTTTTGTTTTTCGTTCAATATTATATTGTTCCATAGTAAAAGAGGACTTTCATTGAAGAGCTTGGGGTTGCAAATTTTACACTTATGATTTGGTGTTTATGATTTAATACACCTGTAAACTGTACAGTACTGTACAGTAGGGGTATGTGCATAACGCTATAACATGGACTTAATGCCATAATACATGTGTATGTTTATTGCAGCTCGTCAATGGATGTATCAAACCTGCACTGAGTTTGGATTCTATCAGACTTCTTCAGGGGAAGTTGAAGTGTTTGGCAATCATTTCACACTAGATTTCTTTATTCAACAATGTGAAGACGTTTTTGGTAAAAAGTAAGTACCTATCTTGAATTACTATCCTGATACTCTCAAGAATATTAAAGAGGTAAATCACCTGTTTATATCTAGATGATTTTCAATCTAACACGTATATTAAATGACAAAATGAATGAATTTGTATGAGAAACACATGATTTTTTCTGTTCATGAAAGGTTTATGGAATACTTTCATGCAGGCGAGTGAAGACAAGTGTAACAACAGCAACAAAAACAATAAGTTCAAGACTGTTTATTAATCTGTTAAATCTGATTGTTTTTCAGGTACAATGCTGAATTTGTAGCTGCATCTGCAGATTGGACCAATAGCAACTATGGGGCACTAGATATTGCAGCGTCTCGAGTGGTGTATGTTCATGGCTCCATAGATCCTTGGCATGCATTAGGAATCACTAAAACTCAGGACAATGATGCACCTGCTATTTATATTAAAGGTTAGTTGTATATTGAGTAATGTTCATTTGTTTATCAAAGAATGGAATGATGTTATGTCTATGTAAGAATGCTATCAATAATTATGAGTCATTAGTGAATGCCTGACAGCATTGTGTAAACCTTTAGTGCTGCCAGCTTGTATTAAATTGTTTTATTATCTCCTCCCATTGTTTGAAACAGTTGTTTTATGTTATACTTTGAATTAAATTCTATTGATTATGTTAGTTTTGACTGTTCTTTCACTAAGTACACAAAACATAGAGCGCAATTTATAGTGGTTGCATTTTTGGTTCATAATTGACGCTGACAACATTATTATTTGGGTTACCATTATTATTTTCTAAGAAACTTTTATTGGATGAATATATGGCATGGCATAGCAGTGTGACCTATTTCCTGTATGCAACCATTCACCGGTTATTTAGTCTGCTTGATCACCCTTTTGAAAGTATTCCAATTTGTCCATAGAATAGAAAATGTTACCGTCTGCCTTCTGAAATAAAATCTCTAAACTATGATGGTGAAACCCACACCAGAATCCATTGTTGAGCTTAAAAGGAACAATGTGGTCATGCAGATAGACTTGAAAATAGACTTTAATTAATAAATGTATACATGGGGTAATGAATTTGATAGCTGCAACTGCATAATAGGTAGTAATTGCATTATTAATATATAATTTACTTGTTACAGGTACTGCACATTGCGCAAACATGTATCCACAAAGCGAGGATGATTCCAGTGACTTGATTGAAGCGCGAGTAGAAATTGAGCAGTATCTAGCCGGCTGGTTAGGGCACCCTTAACATGCATTTTTTGTTCCTAAGCTGAACAGAATCTCGATGCATCTTTCAACAAAAGATATGCAATCTTTAAAAACACATTTATTGTTTAAAATGTTCACTGAAATTGTACTGTCACTCAGTATAATGAGCCAAAACTAGATGTCATTATTGTAATGTTCCAGTAGCAATTTGATTTTATTATTAAAATTAATGTTTAAGTAGGTTTTTATGTCCAATTGATAGCCAATTAGAGGCTAGCGGTTTGGGAAAATATTAAGCTCAATCTATATAATATATATATAATCTATATATATGTGTGTGTCAATACACGTGCGGTAGGACCGCAAAAACTCTAAAATGGCTCGACCGATTGTGATGAAAGTTTGGTAAGTCGTTGTGTGCACGCTGGAGGTTCTTAAAAAAGCAGTTAATAATGCCTCGCAATGCAATTAAGCATTAGCTCGCATTATATTATAGTCAATGAGAGGATAAGACAAAATCTACGGTGCATTTACATTATGACGACCCCAAAAAATATTATAATCACCATGAAAACCCCTAATATTGTTATTGTCATATTGTATTTATACACTTGGGCTTCCACTGCGCCGTTTGGGCAATGATCACTTCTTCCTTGCTGTATGTTTTTCCCATTGTAATGGTGATTGTTTGAACACTGTCAACACTAGACTTGTATTCTTATTAACTTTATTTTTTCTATACTACAACATGTAACCTAGTGACAGTGCATTTTGCTTTCTTTGCGTTCTCATTATTGTATGTTTTACTTTTACATTTGTACATGTTTTGCAAAATATGTTGGTCATTCTTCCGCAATATATTGTGTACTTTTTTGTTATAAGCATCGTCAGCACATTCTGAAAATACATCGTGGTACGTGTGCTTGTTATCTAAAATGCTGACTGAAATTTCCGCTCATGAACCTATACTACATTGTTTTGCGGACACCTGTTTTTCAAGGGCCGACTTGAAGTTGTTGTTATACAACAAATGGTCAAAAATATATGTTAAGGGTTGTGGCCATAAGGACCTACTCAGCTATGAACATAATAATAGCCCTACTTGGGGTCTACAGTATTCCTTATGACTACGCCACTAATAGATTGCATAAATACTGTTACAATATTCTTTCTTAGAGTAGACACATTAATAATACAGCCATAATGTATACGACATTCTTAATATTACCCTTAGTCAATCACTCAGCGTTAAACATGATTGTTTCTAGACAAAATTATTTGAGACCTGATTGTCATGGTTAGGTACATACATACTTATTTTTAACAATTAAATCGTGCTGGTATTTTGACTGGAGATGGGCGTTTTCAGTTTTTCTCGCAAACGGATATGTAACCGATATTCAGTTTTCATATCGATATCAAAAACAGTTTTCAGATATCGATATCAGTAGTACGGTTTGCTCACGTAACCGTGGTATTTAGATGAGCAAACTCAAAGGGACCGCAAACTGACGACAAACGCAAACTTTCACTCTTACCCTTTAGATATTTAAAATTATTTAATTTGTCAGTTTGGCTACTTGTAACACGTAGTTCTATTTTAAAAAGTAACTTTCTCACTAATATCGAGTAGACGCCAGAAAGTCGCCATCTTATGGATTCGTTGTTGTAACTAAATAAATAGAAAGTAGACCTTATTGCTAGAGCTTTAAGATGTATTACGCACGCATAGCATTAACCAAATAACCAAGCAAACATTAGCCAAAGTTACGAAATATTCGCTTCATCACTTTTACACCAGTAAAAACTTAAATACTTAGACAGAGACAGAGCGAATATCTGTTTCGATTTCATATCGCTTGTGATGTGAAGTTTGCGTTTTGTTCGTACTTCGTACGTTCCCAATATTGTAGTTTTGATATAACTTAGACTCGATAAAGTTTTTGTGATATCGGTTATGTAAATTTAGGTATCGATATGATATGTTACTAAACACATATCCGATATAAGTTACGTTTTGATATATCGAACTCATGCCTACTGTACGGTCACTTCTGGTTTTTATCTTATCATTACATTTTTCATTTTTATCTTCACTAATGTTGCTTTTATTACTAACAGTGGTCGTTGTTTGGGACTTTTTATTTATTTATTTAAACTTCTCGCACACAAAAGAAAGGTACAAAGGCGGTAGGCTTCTCTACCAGTCAACCAAGCCAACCAACTTTTTATTAACGTCTGGCTCACATGCATCATTGTTTGTAACCTCGGACTGGACTGGACAGTGTTCATGATAAACGCTGGTTTTAACCTGTCAATGGATACGTCAACATTTCTATTTGGCAACTGTATCTTAAATACCTTTCCTTTTCTTTCGATTAAACGGTAGGTTCCATCATATTAAGGTCGGCGAACTGCGTCGTTCCTAATAAATATGTGATCGCACTTATTTAGTTCGCTATGCACAAATAATGTTCGCGAGTCCCATATTTGTTGTGAAACCAGTTTTATATTTTTAATATTATTTTTTAAATTGTCTAAAAACGCGTACCCCTGCCACTCGTTTGTTAGAGATGTCATAGAAATCTTCTGGTAATCGAATTCTTTGCCCGTAAGTATATTCTTCAGGACTCACGCCATTATCACGTCTGCCTACGCTGCGTAACTCTAATAATACTGTAGGCAGTTTATCGTACCAACTTGTATTCTCTATGAGACGGGCTTTTAATGCCTGTTTCATACTCCTATGCTAACGTTCTACTATCCCATTACTTTGTGGTCGATATGGGCTAGTTCGACTTCTTTTGACACCTAAAGTTTTTAATAGTTCGTTAGATAGGTTACTTTCGAACTGACGGCCCTGCTGGTCACTTGTTAGTCTCTCGGGAGCGCCAAAACGTGTTTTCCAATTGTTATAGAATACCTTTGCAACCGTTACTGCAGTAATTTCACTGACTGGAATGGCTTCTGGGCATCGTGTAAACCTATCTATCATTGTTATTACGTATCTGTATCCGTCCTTTGTTATTGGTAACGGTCCTACAATGTCTATGTGTACGTGCGAAAAGCGCGTTGCTTCTGTGAATGGTTGTAGTTCTGATACTGTGTGTCTCCCTATTTTTGCCTTTGACATTGAATTCAGGCTTTTGCCCACTGCCCTACGTCGCATTTAGCCCGGGCCAAAAATAACGTTGTACTATTAGTTTGCGAGTTGCCCTAACACCCGGGTGGCTATTCTCATGTACTGATTTGAAAATATCCTTTCTGTAACTTTCAGGTATATATGGTCTGCATACACTAGTTGAGTTTTCACAGTAAATAGCCTGTTTGCTGTCTGGGATGAGTATTTTTTTTAGAATAATATTGTTATTCCTTACAGTCAATAATTGTGCGTTAACGGTTTGTGGTCTGTATAAATGATTAGTTCCCTGCCTTCAAAGAGATATCGGAAATGTTTTCATAAGTGGAATATTTCTTTTGTGCGTTGGTAAACTTTTTTGAAAAATATCCCAATGGCAACCACAACTGATTTACCCATTGTTGTAACACGATGAGTTTCCGGTCTAGGGTATTCTACTATGGCTTTTACTTTATGTTCTAATGGTTGTATTCCTTCTGATAAAACCTTATATGTTTTTCCGAATTCACATTTGGACAAGTTAATCGTAATTCCATATTTCCGGAAACGGTGGAATACTTGTTGTAGGTGTTTCTAATGTTGCTCCATATTATCTCTAGCTATGATTACGTCATCTATGAAATTAAAAAGGATGTCTAGGTTTTTTAATACATCATTATTCATATATCTTTGGAATGCTTGGCTTGCATTTCTGAGCCCAAAATTCATACGGGTAAATTCATACAAACCAAATGGCGTAATCACTGCAGTTTTTTCTACGTCTTCCGGTGCTATTTTTACGGTTTCTAAATACTTTCTTACCTGCAAGTATGTATGTGAAGTCGTGAAGTCTCGGCACAGGATAGCGGTCTGGTTTGGTGATTGCATTGACGCGTCGGTAATCGCCAACCGGCCTAATGTTGCCATCCTTTTTTTTTACAATAGGTAACGGACTGGCCCATTCGCTCTTTGATGGTCTACATATCCCCATCTTTTGCATTATACTAAATTCTTTTGTTACCTTGTGATATCTATCCGGTGGCAGGGCCCTCGGTCGTGCATGTACAGGCTTTCCCGTCGTCTCGATGTCTTAATATCTTAGGATAACCAACACAACGTTACTGATCCCAAACTAGGCAGAGCCTGTACTATGGCAACCAGACAACTGATAAATATACTTACATATTTCTATATACATATGTTCTATGTTATGGGGGTTTGGTTTCCGCACTTAGTCCTTTGAGTGGACCATTGTGCGTGGGCCATGGCGGCCGTCGGTATTTACTCCAACCAGCCCACCTCCCTCCAGAAGTTGATTGTGTCTCCTGGTCTGCTAAGAACGTCCGTGTATGATTTGGGTGTCCCGAGGGTATCTGTCCTAATCTGGGTGACGCCTGTACATTCGAAGAGTACATGCGCAACGGTTTCCTCAGCCTCCATGCAGGCCCTGCACAGGGGGCTGTCCGTTATGTCTATTGTGTGAAAGTGCTTGTTTAGCGGGCAGTGTCCTGTGATGGTGCCCGTCATCAGACGCAGACCATCCCGGTCCAGGCGTAGCAGACGTCTGGTCAGCCTGGTTAGTCTATATACATATATATTATAGATAAATTACACCCAGACACAGAAAAAAATATTGTGCTCATCACATAATATTTGTCCCGGTTGGGAATCGAACCCACGACCTCAGTCTTAGCAGTCAGGGTCACTAACCACTAGACTAACAGGCCTGGTTGTCCTCCAGGTTGAGCTTCTGCATCTCCGTGAGTATCTCATTCACTGGAACCTGGCTGCTGCTGCTTCCTGCATTTGCTGTTGTTGAGATTTCCGCTATGTCCCTACCGCGTATGTTTTCCATGACCTTGTCTGCTATATTTGCTAGGTAGTCTAATGTTTGTTCCTGGCTGACTGTTAGGACTGCTCGGGCAGAGGTTGGAAGACGAGAGATCCAAAAGTTGCGTATTGTATCTTCTGATGTTTTTGCGTTGCGACCTAATTCACGCATGCGTCGCAATAACTGTTGGCTTTTGCGTTCCTAGTTCCATCTCGCTTACTAATTTCTGGAACTGCCTTTCGGCACTCTCTTCGAAAACGTGTAGCAGTCACTCTTTTAATGTCTTGTACTTGTCTTGTAGCGGAGGAGACAGGACAATATCGCTTACCTGCTGCAATGCTTCCCGGTCTAATCTTGCAACCACAAAATCGTTGCTTGATCACCTAGCTTCTGCGGTGCTAGCACACTCTCCATTTGGGCGAACCACATCCTGGGCATATCGACCCACATCATCGGTACGCGTGATGTTACCGAGATATTTGCTAATTCTGCTGCGGCCGTGCCACTCACTGATCCCGGTGGCTTGTATTCTCCTGCCTCCGGCATCCTCATTGGGGATTGTTTTATCCTGCTGGGTTTATATTACCGTGACAAACCCTCAATTACGCACTCCTGATTTTATTTCGAAAATGTTCTGGGTCACCACTGTAGGCAGCTTGCTTATGCCTACTGGATTTGCGACGGGAGTTACTACGACTTGATGCATTAAATAAAGACACCGATTTGATTACTGCAAAATACTTATTTATTCCCGAAAAAATCCCAAGCACGAATAGGAGCACTCGGATCGGCCAGCACGCAGTAACTGGCGATCGCCCATACACACTTCTCTTTCATACTACAAAGCGCAGAAGCATAACATTCGTACTTACATTGTCCCTACAGGCCCTTCGTTATAGTTTATACCTAAGATTTTTTTAATGGAGTTGTCCATTATGTATAAATACTTATTAAGATATTCATATCAATGACATGGTAAACTATTTTAACCAAGTTATCTTTAGATGATCGGGTATATATACGTAATACGCAATACAATGTAGATCATAATCATGGTAATAATATTTATCTATTTAGTGCTGATGTAGTATTTGTGGAGAACTCTTTTAAAATCTCGAAGTTTTTTATTCTACAATATACTTGACAGGTACGAGTAAGTAGTAAACAATTGGTGTTCCGTGCTATATATATATATGTGCACTTTAGTGGTCCTTATACATATTTAGAAGTAGGTTTATTGTCCAATAGTCGTACCCCTGTTTGTACTTTACCACGATTGGGAATACTAGTATAGTCACGCACATGTAATACACTTGGTACTGCATGGTCTTTAAATGAAACAATAGAGATTAAAATACTTACAGCATTTATTAAGGAACAATGATTTTATCTGACTTATAACTATGTTTACAACCAACGTACAATTCCAACTAAAACAGTTCAACGGAATAATTATATTTATTCGATATGCTGCTACACTCCTTGGTCCATCTATGGAACATCATACTGTTGCATTATATACATATAAATTAATAAATTTCATTTCTAATATAATTCAGTTATCACATCACAAAGGGAGATGCAACGCATATTTCATTTCCATCTCTGGGTGCAGCCATATCTATTTATGAAAAATAGATTCTTACAGCTCATGTTAATATTTTTTTCGAATCTTTATTATTGTTATGTCAGTCTAACCATTACTAGCATATAATTATCTCTTTGAGCAATAATTGTGTAGACTGTTACTGAACATTATTAATATTAAGTAGTTCCTCAACAGTGATTTATAATACCATCTTTCTCATAGCAATTTAACTTAAATAATAAATGTTTTGAACATTACTATTTGTTTTATTTTAGTGTTATGATGATGTTGATATTCTTCTTTCTTCTTCTTTTTCATATAGCGGTTCTAATGGTCTGCCTCTCAGCATAATCTCCATAGTACTGGAAATAGACATACAATAATTGTTAGGTAATGTTTTTATTGAAGAAGTCTTCGAAGGGGTCCTCTTTCGAAGTCGCCAGCAATCGTAAGCGCCCGCAGCGACTCGACATGCCTCTGTGGTTTTAACATCGAACGCGGCATCAAAACTTCGATGGGAGCGGGTAGCGGCATTTCTCTTCAGTATCATGATAATCATTTCTCTAACAAAACATATGACTTGTCGCTCTGTAAGTGAAGAGTTCTCGAGCATTTTTACGAGATGCAATTCTACTGAAGCATTTTCATAGAGTTACAAAACCAGCCAGTTCAATGTGGTCTATCATTGCAATTGGGCGATGTTGCCGCTTAGGGTTGCTGTCGCCTTCGGCAGAATAATAAATATCTCTGACAGTAACAAATTTTCATGATTATGACTTGGCACCGGCACCTAGGTAAACCATAGTCTACCTGAGCATACCCCGGATGATCATATAGGATACTTAGATGCCCAAATACGCATAGCTGCGAAAGAAACAGCAAATAACCGATTAATATAGTACTTACAATATTAACGTGAACACGACGACTTGCGTCGATATTGTGAGGTAGAATATAGAATTTACGAATTCTGTGTCTAGCGTCGCTTTGTACAATTGTGAGTATATGATCGATGCAAACATGGCGACGGCGTTCTCCATCACCGATAAGAAGGCGTATGCCACACCTGTGGGAAATAATAACTTTATTAACATCTCATGGAATTCATTGTAAGAAATAAGAATAATTTAATAACTCTTATAATGTTCACAGTAACAACCATGATTGTAATGTTAATTGAACCTTGATATTTTTATAAAGTATTCAACTAGTACCTATATAATTAAAAAATGTCAAACAACAAGATTTTTATTTAGCAGTTTTCTGCAAAAATTGTATGGGGTGCCTGTTTTTATATTCGAAATGAAAATGAAATTGTTCCTTTAACCAGCTTCTGGTAGCAGCAACTGATAAGCGTGCCGTAAACTGACAGTTAATTGTGGGCCCTTGTTCACGTATCAATAACCAACCAACCTCTCTCAGAAGCTGGGAGCACCTTGGAAGTCATAGAGCGTATAAGAGGTGCTACACACGGTCCGAGGGCCGCAGCGGTGGCTCCGACGTACCACAGTTTATCTACCTTCGCATGAGCGTAGATCAAGTGCCCGCAAATGTGAGCTGTAGCACCCAGCATCACGATGACCTGGAGAAATCAATGGTTTTACTGTTAGCTTTCAAATAAGTGATTGTTTTATTAGATTATTTTTGCTGTTTCTTTTGGATATCTCGTTGAACATAGGATAGGTAGGATGAACATAGTAATTGTTACGAATATGGGTAGCTTTTCCCGTGGCTTCGCCCGTGTGTAGGTTGGATAGATCCTGCAAGAATGTAGTGTGTACTAGCGGCAGTGGCGGTACCTTCATATAAGCCCAAAAGCCCAAATACCTTACTAAAATGCTCGATAGAGAATCAATATCACACCCGAACTACTTATTTAAAAGTTCGCGCGCTTAATTCTTATCAAAATAACACAAAGTAATAATAATAATATTTTTTTATAATAATAATATTTTATTTCTCTCAAAAAAGGTACAAGTTTGGTACATGGTTTTAAGTGGCTAAATTAGACCTTTCTGAGAGCTGGAGTCTGTACTGGGTTCATGACCTGTATTACAGATCTCCAGGCTTCCACCCTTAAAATTAAAATAGAAAAATAACACTTACGTACAACAACATTTTAAAAGCATTAAGTACTGAGAGAGGAAGAGAATTAATTATAAAAGCAAAAGGAGATGTGCTGTGTGTGTCTTTGTAGAGTGTTGTGTGTCCGTGAGTGCAGTATGTCCTTACGCCCAGCGCCCGGCACGGGCAGCGCCCGGCACGGGCACTGGGCGTGGGCTGCCCGAGAGTGTGTGTGTGTGTCTGTGTGTGGTAAACAAGGTGTAGCGCGATTTGAGGTTTGAGATTAATTTGATAAGCGAGATTATTTTAGAATATTTAGTATATTTTCAGTCTGTGCATAGTCCAATTCAAGCAGCCATTTCGTAACAGTCCTTTTACATTTTGATCTGCACATAGGGTATATATTAAGAATTTTATTAACCTTATTATAAACGTAGCTACTGAGGAAAGGGAAACTACGCTGGGCCGAACGACAATATGTGCGGAAGGAGGGACAGACCGTATGTTTACGTCGTTGGGAGCGAAATTTGTCCGGAGCGAAAGGGGTTAGAGAGTGCGTGGTCAAAACAAGGTTAAGGATAAATAATTTGCGAACGGAGAGAACCGTACATGTTCTATAAAGATCGACGGTAGGAAAGCGGTAAGGTAACCGCCATCCAATCTTTAGGATTGCCCTTTGAGTACGTTCCAATTTCAGCATGTGTGTTTTTGCTGATCCACCCCAAGTAATTATGCAATATTGTAAAAGCGATTGGCAGAGGGCGAGATATACACGTTTTAGCACTATAGTGTCCGCAACGTGACGTAAGGACTTAAAAATGTAGATCAACCTGCGCAGTCGCGAGGAGAGTGTATTTATGTGTGTAGAAAATGAAAGGCAATCGTCAATTTGTACACCGAGATATTTTACACAATTGATGCGAGAAAGGCTGGGGCAGTTACACTTTGTGTAGTGAGATGAATTACAGGAGTGGGCAATCAAGGAAAAAGGAGAAGAAGGTTTCCCAGCGGCAGTGAAGGAAAAGGCTAAGTAATTCGTTTTGTCAACATTTAAGGTAAGCAGGTTTAGAGCCAACCAGTTGGTGACAAGGTTGAGGCCAGATTGCGCATACCGGAACACCTGTTCCCAGGAGTCTCCGTGGAATATTAGGGCAGTATCATCAGCGTAGGTAAAGATGGATGCATTGGGCAGCAATAGCCGGCAGAGCTCATTTATATAAATGAGAAAAAGTGTTGGGCCAATAATACTGCCTTGGGGGACCCCGTATGATATGGGGAGCTCGTCGCTTGTCCAGTCACCGATCTTGACGCATTGTCGTCTACCCGTGTGGTAACTTTCGAAAAGAGCAAGCTGAATGCCTCTAATACCGATCCTTTCAAGTTTAGCAATAAGATTGGGGACAGAAATCGTATCGAAAGCTTTTGCCAGATCCAGGAAAATACCAATCACCTTCTGCTTTTTGTCCAGGTTGGTGAAGATGTAGGTGGTTAAGTCTAGCACAGCATTATTTGTGGACATTCCGGAACGAAAGCCATATTGAGAAAAGGCGAGATGATGATTTTGCTCTGGGTACTTAACCAATCTAATATTCATGAGCCTCTCAACTAATTTTGAAAGTGTAGGCAAAATAGATATAGGTCTGTAGTTGTTTGATCGATCTCTGTAAATATATCTCGATAAATTTTACCCCTTATCACACCATTCAAATAGGTATGCGTGACCTTTCCGGCGAAAAAACAATGGTCGGCCGGATTTTTTCTTGTTAAACATAATATTTCACACAATTCTATATAAGATTGATCAAAATCCGTGATGACGGAAAAAAAATATGGAAAATTTAATAATAAATAATTTAATTAAAATATTTCCGGCTAATCAAATCCACGCCGACCAAGCAAATCTTGTTCGTCTAAACGTTAACTTTTATTTTTTATTGAAAATATTAGAATCCGTGATCACGGAGCTTTCAGGATTGGTGGCTCCTGGACTAATATTGTTTGTCATTTAGCACAACCAGTAGTTTATGAGAAAATTGCGATGATACATACGTAGGTACCTACATACACAGTCGAAAACTAAACTTTCTTTTTTTGAAATCGGTTAAAATTTTATTGGGCTTGCCTTATTTTGAAACCCTAGGCACGCCACTGACTAGCGGGATGTAACCAGAAATGTTAACGATTGAAAGTGAGTTATGGAGTGTAATGTACCTACATCATATTTTTTTTTTAGTTTTATCATTCTCTTATTTTAGAAGTTACAGGGGAGGGGGCCCACATTTTACCACTTTGGAAGTGTCTCTCGCGCAAACTATTCAGTTTAGAAAAAAAATTGATTAGAATTAGAAACCTCAATATAATTTTTGATGACCTATCGCTCCCCTGACCCTTCCCGTCGCATCGAATTGCCTGCCAGTTTTTATCAATTTTTCGTTTCTGCTCCGCTTTTTTTGATTGCAGCGTGATGTTATATAGCCTTCCTCAATAAATAAGCTACCCAACACACAAAGAATTTTTCACTTCGAACCACTAGTTTCTGAGATTAACGCGTTCAACCAAACAAACAAACTCTTAAGCTTTTTTATGATTAAATAACAAAAATCACATTTTTATTGATTTTTTTTTTGTTTATACAAATAATTCAACGAGAGTTCTTAACGTAATTTTTTTTTCGTATTACTTACGCGAATTCTTAAGTTTTTGACACAGTTTTAGAATTTAATGATTATAAACACAGAAGATAATTTAATCGATAATTTCAAAATATGCATTTTAAGGTAGAAGTACAAAGTGAACCTAATGTCCAGTGCTAAAGAATAATTCGTAACAATCATTTTTTGTGGATTTTTTTTTTAACGTGTGGAGACAGGATCATATATGAAAAATATTATTTCATGGTGTATCTCATTCAATCAAATATTGACACTTCAATTTTGGACCTTAGGTTCACTTTGTACTTATACCATAAAATGCATATTTTGAAATTATTGATTAAAATCTTATATAGACTTAATATTATAAAGCTGAAGAGTTTGTTTTTTTTTGAACGCGTTAATCTCAGAAACTAATGTTCTGAATTGAAAAAATATTTTTGTGTTGGGTAGCCTATTTATTGAGGAAGGCTGTAGGCTTTATAACATCACGCTGCAATCAAAAGGAGCGGAGCAGCAACGTCAAAGTCATTGAAAAGAAAAGTTAGTTGACCCACATGTATTAATGTAGATTCTTTTTTAATATTTATAATTTTTTTCTTACTTTCTTCTTTGTTTCCCAATTGAAAAAAAAAACCCATGTAAAAATTTAGATCCAAATATATGTTGTAGATTATGAATTATGATGAAGGTGTTTTTAGTGAAAATTTTGTAGGTGTATCATGCTTAGAAAGCATGAAATTTAATTTTACAAATCTTTTTTTTTTTATTAATTATTTCGAGATGTTTTGACAAAAATATCATGATACGTTGTCTCTCTAAGTTATGTACAACATATCGCACCCCTAGATCTAAAGGGAACTAACTCAAAATTCTTAATTTTTCAGTTATGCACACCTTCGAGTCTGTCATTTCAATATCTATCGACCAATAAACCAGATTCAAAAATATTTCCAATATTCGACTCCAAATATTGGAAATAGTTTTGAATCTGGTTTATTGGTCGATAGGTATTGAAATGACAGACTCGAAGGTGTGCACAATTCATAAATTAAGAATTTTGAGTTAATTCCCTTTAGATCTAGGGGTGCGATATATTATGGACATTCATATATTTGTAATTATAAAAGAAAAAAATATTTTTTTTGATAATTTTTTGTTTTGTTTTTCTCGAAATCTAATGTATATTTTTAAGTAATATTTTACAGGTAAGTCGTACTCCATAAGACCAACATACACAACTATTGGCAGTTGAAATCACCTCTGGAGCCGCCACCCCATGATTATCCCGCCATGCTCTTTATTGTTTTTTTTTCTATTTTTGTGTAAAAATCTTAATGCGGTTCACAGAATACATCTACTTACCAAGTTTCAATAGTAAAGCTCTTATAGTTTCGGAAAAAAGTGGCTGTGACATACGGAAGGACGGACAGACAGACAGACAGACAGGACGAATCAATAAGGGTTCCGTTTTTTGCCATTTGGCAGCGGAACCCTAAAAATTATAAACGTAAACAGAATTTAATACCTAAGTAAACTGCCATGGTCGCGAGATTTGTTCGAAAGAGATACCGTGGCCCTGGCACATGGACAACTGAAGGAACACGGGTGGGTTTTAGTCAGTAAAAGTCTGACACGCCCTCCCGCTCCGCCCAGAGCGGGAGACGTCATAAGATGATTGCCCACCCACAAAAAAAAAACCTAAATAAGTAAAAGCGTCCAGTCACGTTAGAAATTATGAAAGCGCACAATGACATAAGGTTTATCTTGAGCAAGGACTTTTTATAAGAAACAAATGCCAACGATGCACTTTTTAACCGACTTCAAAAAGGAGGAGGTTCTCAATTCGGATGTTTACATTTTTTTTTTTTTATGTATGTTCGGCCATAACTCCGTCATATATAGACGGATTTGCAAAATTATTTTTTTTTTCGAAAGGGGTTTATTCCGAAATGGTCCCATATAAATTTCATATAGATCTGATGATGAGTTCAGAAGACAGACACCGGAACTCTTTAAAAAATGACAGCAAATCAACCGCGATTTCTGCTATCGCATAAATATGCATTGTTTGTTTGGAATTAGAGCGGGGTGGATACCACAACTAAAAATTTTAAAATAAAAACTTTTTACAAAAAAAAACAACCGACTTCCTTAAAAACACTACAAAGTGAAAAATAACTTTAATTTCGGAAGTCGGTGGCAAAAAAACCATAAATACAGATAATAAGACAGCGACTTCCGAAATTAAAGTTATTTTTCACTTTGTAGTGTTTTTAAGGAAGTCGGTTGTTTTTTTTTTTGTAAAAAAGTTTTTATACAAATTATTATTTGGTGTTTACATCATTAGGTACTAACAATGCACTTTTACAAATTATTATTTGGTGTTTACATCAATAGGTACTAACTGTGTCTCTCCAATGGAATACTTTAGTCATTAGTGGTATACCAAGCAGCATAGCTATCACGTACAGGGTGCTCAGATATGTCCTGAAGTTGCTGAATGCTGTGGTGTCCCATTTGAACACCTTAATAGTATACAGATACATCACGGAACGCTCGTCTGAAATCAAAGTAGCGAGCAAATTAGTCATTATTGATCAGAAAGCTGTAACTTTCAATGAGACGCATCATATTCAGCTTAGTAGATTTCACATGTCTTCGAATGTTTAGTTCTAAGACATGCCGGTTTCCTTACGATGTTTTCTTTTACCGTTTTGAGAGCAGTCGTGATGAAATAATTAACACAAAGTGAAGCGCCTGCGTGGGTTCAAACCCACGACTTACAACTCGTAAGTCGTGGATTCAAACCCACGACTTACAACTCGTAAGTCGAGGCCGATACCACTGGGCCACCACTGCTCTCAATGCGTCTATGAGACGCGCCAAGCAAATAATATTAGGACTCGAGTCTCGTTATAAGATTTAAAAAAAATCCCCTACTTTCATAAATCCATAATAGGGATCTATTATGGATGTATGGTTGTAGGCGACTAATTTTAGCTCTGTATTTATCACTATAGAACTATCTAATCAGGACTCACCTCTCTGGAAAGTGTAGAACGCCATAGATATTAATAGGAACCATAGGAATAGCCTCCGATTTTTAGGCCTCTTCTGCGTCAATATCGTTAAAGTTTGAACTATATTCTTAACATCAAAAAAGTCTGTCACGGGGTTCTTGATCCCTGCTTCTTTCCAAGACTTCTGTTCGGGTCTCGTCTGCCATTTCAGGAATATCACAGTATACAATGTTGCTAGAACCATCAGGGATGTATTGATCGCAAACATGACCGTAAAAGATCGGTTCACCACTTTGTTCCACAGTAAATTACCTGTAAACAATCATTTTTTAAGAATTTATTGTTTGATACAGTTTGTTTTCTTCGAATCGATGTTTCGCTCGCTGTCGAGTTGTTCAAGTCACATGAGTAGCTCAACGACAGCAGTGAGACATGATAAGTTGTTGTTCGAATTTATGTAGGTTATGTTTTTTTTTGTACTGCTAAATGGTCCTCGACGACCTTAAAAGTGGCTGGGACAGACTGGATGCGGAAGATGTGGCGCATCTTGCGAGAGAGCTATGTCCAGCAGTGGATTGCTATAGACTGAGTTGACTGTTGATTTAATGACCTTGCTCTTGACCTCGATCACGCCTGATTGAATGCAAGGGATTAGGTCTATGTTGGAACGAGTTTGACCGTTTTGCTTTCAAACTCAACATGTGGTAGGTAAAAGATTACAATTCTACGTCTTTATTGTGTTTGCGCTTACCTATAGCTACTCCAGAAGGCATTGTGCTTAAGTAAACTACATCTAATATGCCAACTCTTAATGTTCTGTTTTTCAATGATGAAACGTCAGCAATGTAGGCGAAACAGCCGGCGAATATCGCCAAGTCAGCACCGGTTAAGGCACTCGGGAATGCAGCTGTATATATCACGTATTCTACAGGCCATGCTGCAATGTAAGAAATAAAGATTATTTAAATGAATATAGTAGGTAATAAGAACAAGCCCTTGAAAGATTTCTGATACTGTACGTTCTAAAATTCAGGAATAAGCCTATCGAAATATTAAAACTAGCTTCTACCCGCTAGTTCGTTCGCATGGAAGTTAGAAGACACCATAATTAACTAAAACAACAGCCACTTATTTATAAAACTTTCCTATAAGTTTACAACGTTTGTAGTGTTGGTCTTAGCAGCCAAAATATGAGAGACAGGACGTGACGCGGAAGCAAGTGACGTATAGTTGTCCGTGTCCGAAGCAGCTCATACTGACTCCTGAGATCGACGCCGGCCAGCCTTCAATAGTAGACCAGGGTACATAATTTCCAATTACTTGTGTTTTTTTGTGATTTAATGAACGCCTGGGTTCCTGTGTTCCATATGCACTACCTAATAGCACAAAACTGATACACTGACTAATGCTTTCTTACAGATGATTCCTGACGTACAGCTACTAAAATAACAGTACATTGTAAACACACGGGGGTTCTCACAACAGTCACCCGACCGAAGGCGTTTATGTTTATTATATGTAAAGATGACGAAAGAGGCTTTTTTTTTTGGAAGGGAAATCATTAAATGACTTCTCCCGCTCTGGGCGGAGCGGGAAAGCGTGTCAGATTTTTACTGACTAAAACCCACCCGTGTTCCTTCAGTTGCCCATGTGCCAGGGTCACGGTATCTCTTTCGAACAATCTCGGGACCCTAGCTGGCATCGGTCCTAGCAGACCCCTTCAGTGCTGCTGACATTTCTTTGACGCGCCCGGAACACTACGCGCTGTCGACCCGAGCCTGGTCCTTACCGAGCGGCGAGCAATGGGTAGCTCGCCGCCTATGGTGGCCGGGAGTCCGCTATTGACTCTCGACGCCCGGGGCGTCTCCTCCTGCGGCGGCTAGGGACGTGAAGGCGCAGAGACTGCCACGCCCTCACGCGCCCCGCCTCCTCCTTCGCAAGCATTACTGCTTCGCAGAAGAAGGGTCACCTCAGAAGCGAAGAAGGAGCGAGAGGGCATGGGAAGCAGGCTTCCCATGCCCTCTCGCTCCGTAGCATGGCTCGTACCAGGGCCGGACGCGAGAGGTCGCTGCCGCCGATCGCCTCCACGAGGACACGGCGGTGCTCCGCCCAGGCAAAGCACACCTCCACCGTATGCTCCAACGTATCCTCCAGACGATCCTCGCAATGGAAACACCCGGGCGTTTCCTCCCGCTTTATCCTGAACAGGAACCCACCAAAGCACCCATGCCCGGTGAGAACCTGCGTCAGGCGGAAGGTGAGGACGCCGTGGCGCCTCTCTATCCACTCCTCAAAGAGGGGGCTTACCGCCGCAATTGTGGCGTGCCCAGCGCTGGGTTGCGACAATCGTACCCGCCATGTCGCCATGAGATCACACCTCTGTCCGCTGTGCCGCGATTCGTCGCGGCAGCGGAGTTTCGCCCCGGCGTTTCGCCTCCTCGCGCCACTCCCACATGTGCGCGAGGACCTTTGCCTCCAGGTCCCATGGCGGCACTCCGGCAGGGAGGCTCGCCGCCTCGACGAAAGAGGTTTAAGCTTTGTTTTCCAGTGGTGATGAAATAATTCACTCAAAGTAAAACGCCAGACTAAGTTCGGAACTACGGGGGGGGGGGGGGGGTCAGCAATCATATCATATGCTGTCGAGACCTTGAATAATTTGCCTGTCTAATTTAATTTAGTCTAATTTGCCTGTATAATATCATTTTGTCTATTATTCACCTCTCAATCCCTTCACCCCATTTTACCGGTACGCAAAAACGAAACCTACAAGCTGTAGTCTGCATGGTCTATGGTATAGGTTTCGTATTTTTATTATTGAATTTTAATAACATGAAAATATATAATTAATAATCTTTAAAAAAAAAATACTTGTTCCTAGTGAACATATAGAGAGACCTTTACATTATTCCAGTGCGTTATTGATTATTATATTTAAAAAAAAAACGACTTTACCCAGATATGGTGTCGAAACCATCAATAATTTGCCTGTCTTATTTAAAACTTGAGCCACGGAGACCGCAGTGGACACATGCAAAAATATTAAGAGTATAAGCAATCATGGGTAAGGGACTGCCGATGCCGGCAGAATTGACAACTTAACTAAAATTAACTAACTTATTGAAATTAATATAATTAGTTTGGTATTACATGTATCAGCATTTCAAGCAACAATAAGCGCAAAACATCATACTCATAGCCAAAAGGTATACTGTTATTAATAGCATTCTGGTGACACAAGCCCATAAGATCTTCTCCTACCAAATGTTACTCAACGCGCCTAAGAAGTTTTTACTTTGGTTTTTTCTATCCTTAAAGTGAATCTTTAAGGATCTTATTATCTTATCAAACGATATAGCTTTTATTTTTTTTCCTAAAAGCTATAATCAGCCCCCAAAACATATCCAAAATTCTAATCAATCAATTCACGCGTTCCTGAGAATATTTTTTTTCTGTTTTTTACATATTTTCTTTTTTATCAAAAACCAAATGGATTAGAGATCTTTCATAATCTTCTTAGCTTATTAGTACCTAAAAATCCTCTCAGTATTGTGCCGATATCTTTCAAGGGCAACTTCACCATGCTTATACCCATATACTTAAAGGCCCTAGGCCTTTCTGATGGAAAAACCCAATAATAGGTACTTCCTGACCTGGGAATCGAAGTCGGGACCGCGTTTGCGGCCCCTAGATCAACAAAGAGAGATGAACCTTCGTGGTGACCAAGCGTCCCGAAAATGTAGGGCTGCGGTCGCGACTGATTCTTGTATTTTATCAAGATCAACTGCATGCTTCTTTAAATAGGTATAGCAGGATAATAATATTTTAAAAGGTTAAATCTGTAACTATCTGCTAAATTTGCTCCGTATGCTTAATTATTCTTCCATACAAACTTTAAGATCCTTTGAGGGGTAGTTTTGAAAAACGGGTAATGAAAAACTTTATTTTGTGTTCAGTGACGTATATCTTCCATTCCCTTTGCTGTCTATTTTTAGAGGCAGGTACTAACACAGACAATTTTTCAGGCCGTCATTCTCTTAAATAAGATTATTTAGCACGGTAAATTTCCGCGTTCATGTGTCTATTGATGTTTGATATGACCTTGGTTGTGTTATACTTGTCAAACAATCAACATGATAGACGTAATCTCATCAGTATATATCACGAGTAGTTCGAGTACTATATACAGGATAAGTTTTTATCCAGTTCGCAAACTGTAACCATGAATTCAGCATATCATTCGTCGTATTCGTCTAGAATATCCTGTATATATTCTGATAGAACTTTTTGATAAAATCTGGGCCGTACACGTAAGGGTCATGACATGATTGTTCCAACCCGAAAAATATTTGCCGCTGTTCGACCTAGTTACATTCCTACTTACCAAAGGGGACAAGTAACAAAATTTGTCTCATACAGTTGAAGTTTAATAAGAAACAGATGGATGATTTCAAATAAAATTGAATTGAATTAATAGAAAACAAACAGTTCATAAATTAAATTAAATTTCATTCGAAAACATCCATCTGTTTTTTACTAAACAGTCAACATCATAAAAAGGTTATATTCTATTCAAAGTCATTTTCCAAAACCCTAAACTGTAGGACACACGCATTTGGTTCATGTTTATTGTCTTGGACAAATTACGTTTACGTAGTCTTCGTACCTATTTGTCACAGATTTTTTTTAAAAACAAAATATTTATATTCTCGTAGTAATTCCTTGGTGTCGGACGTAAAGATTAGCACCAGCCATTTCTTCCTCTGGGTGTCGTAAGAGGCGACTAAGGGACTTACTAGAGAATGGGCAGCGGTCTGTAATACAGACGCTGCTGCCCATTCTCTAGTAAGACTCTGTATGCATTCTACCACGATACTGCGATCACCCGCCTGCCAAGCGTGGCGATTATGGTAAACGGGAGGAGACCTGTGTCCAGCAGTGGACGTCTTTCGGCTGAAATAGATGATGATGAATTCTCGTTACCATCGGTGTATTGTGGTGTATCGTTCTCTACCGGTGTTGATTGGCTGCAGTTTGCAGTCCTCCGTGATTAAATTTCAACTTCGTTTTAAAGTTACATCTGCTTTTGCCGCGATCGTATCGTGGTTGGGGACCAACCATTGCCTATACAGGGTGTCCAGTAAATAGCACGACATACTGCAGGGGGTGGTAGCTTGAGCCACTACCTATCAATACAACACAATATATGTTCAGCAAAATCTTACTTATTTTTTTTTTCACCACTGTAGGTTAAACTTAAGTGATAAGAAAATAGTTCTGTGCAAATTTAAACAAAAAATAGTATTTCTTGAAAAAATTCTTGTCTTTGATAGAAAAAAGACTTATCAATGAGTAAAGTAACTATTCACGAATAATTTGATGTAAAAAAAAGTACTAGAAAAGGATTTTTTCATTACGAGATGCTTAAAAAACTGTTTCAAGGTAGAGATTTTTCGGTATTTCGGAAAATTTTGTAAAACTGTAAATCCGTAAGATTTTGCTGAACATATTATATTGTGTTGTATTGATAGGTAGTGACCCAAGCTATCACCCCCTGCAGTATGTCGTGCTATTTACTGGACACCCTGTATATTTAGATCCTTCCGTGCCTCGGAAACGCCGCTAAGCCGTTGTCCAGGCTGCCGTTTTACAGTCTTTCCGGGTAATCAGATGCCCAAAAAATCTGGCAACCAAACTTATCCAAGGGGCATCGTGTTACTCAATAAGTAGCTGGGTTGTGGAGGTCTGACATGCAGACAGCCGGTAGCTGCATATAAAATAGTTGTATTCAATCTGTTGTATCCGGCTAGACTTGAACGCCAACATAATTGAGAAAAAACTGTATTGGACTTGGATATGTCAAAATCTTAATACCGTTTGATTACAATCTGTCCAAAAATTGTGATCTGCAAAAACCATTTACTTTTTACTCGCAAGATAGATTATAATCTGACAATTTTTACAATTTTACGGTGACAGATACAAATAATCTACTTGCGTCTATATCCTAATGCCTATGCACTTAAGAATTAAGTAGTGAGACGTGGTATAAGATTACTCTCACAGTTGAAATATGATTCTTAGATAGTCTCGTTTAGATAAGTGTTGAATATGTTATCTTCAGCCTAATTTGCGTCACTGTGTCTATTTATTAATACCAGCATTTGCAATCTGTATTGGTACGTATACAGGTAACAATATTGTCGGGTAGGCGATTTCAGACTCATCTATACTAATATAATAAACCAGCTTCTCACTTCTGCCCGCGGCTTCGCCCGCGTGAATGTCAAAAAATATCCCACAGGAACGTACTACCGGGATTAATATATCAGTCAGTCACTCAGGACTTTGAATTTTATATATATAGATGTGAAAGTAACTTTGTCTATCTGTTATGCTTTCACGACTAAACCACTAAACCGATTTTAATGAAATTTGTTACGTTGTAAATTTGAACCCCAAGAACGGACATAGGCTACTTTTTAACCGACTTCAAAAAGGAGGAGGTTCTCAATTCGGATGTTTATTTGTTTTTTTTTTATGTATGTTCGGCCATAACTCCGTCATATATAGACGGATTTGCAAAATTCTTTTTTTGTTCGAAAGGAGTTTATTCCGAAATGGTCCCATGTAAATTTCATATGGATCTGATGATGAGTTCGGGAGACAGACACCGGAACTCTTTAAAAAATGACAGCAAATCAACCGCGATTTCTGCTATAGCATAAATATGCATTGTTTGTTTGGAATTAGTGCGGGGTGGATACCACAACTAAAAATTTAAAAATAAAAACTTTTTTACAAAAAAAAAAAAAAAAAACAACCGACTTCCTTAAAAACACTACAAAGTGAAAAATAACTTTAATTTCGGAAGTCGTTGGCAAAAAAACCATAAATACAGATCCTAAGACACCGACTTCCGAAATTAAAGTTATTTTTCACTTTGCAGTGTTTTTAAGGAAGTCGGTTGTTTTTTTTTTTTTTGTAAAAATGTTTTTTATTCCGCGACTTCGTCTGCGTCCGCGATAACTACATTTACGCTGACGAAGTCGCGGGCAAAAGCTAGTATTTACTATAAGTCATCCTAACTGTGTAACATATATCAATCTAGTCTGAATCATTTTGAAGGATATTGCAAATCCATTGCTTCATATGATCGAAAAATGTGATTGCTCAATAACGTAAATATCTCAATGAATGTTGTTGAACTATCAAAATGGAAGCCATTCCTTCTGTTTTATATTGGGTGACGCAATTATCCTGCGGGTTTCCTTACACTGTTTTCCTTCACTGATGTCAGTGATATCTGAAATAACTTAGAAACCTCACTAATTTAAAAAGTCATATTGGTACATGCCCGGATTTGAACCCACAACTTATAAGGCCGCTGTAAAATCCTAACCTAAAAACATTAAGGACGTTTTGCCTCGTTAGGGGTCAATTTTCTAAAATCAAAATGTGTCTTTATTAGGAATTGTAACTAGGTCGAACAACGGCAAATATTTTTCGCGTTGGAACACTCATGACCCTTTCTCACCGTAACGACTGTGAAACTTTTCACTGTCGTTACGGTGTAGTAAGTAGTCTGAAAATCTACAACTAAAATCGACAGCTAGTCTTAGCAAGGGGTTATTGGGTTGTGGAGGTCCGGTAAGCAGCCGGTTAGACTGGAAGCAGACCCCAATCTAGTTGGGAAATGGCTAGGCAGAAAACGATGGTGGTAACACTATCGGCATGCTTGGCGCGATATTATTATGATTCTTTTGTTCACTGTTGCAGTTCCTTATTATTATTTTTTTACCCTGTGGTTTTTGCAATTGTGTTATGTTCGTTCAGGCATTCTAATTTGATTGCTCATTCAATACACACCTGTTTACGTGGTGGTCACTTGGGGGTGTGCATCTATGACCAGTGTGTCACTGTACACAAAGTAAAAGAACTTCGTAAGGATCGTAGCAACACGCGTAGTATGACCCCATCATAAAAACGGATTTTGTCGACGGAAGAATAGACAAAATTATAGATTGCAGAAAGATTTCTACCATTTTAAGCACGGTGATGTTAAAAGTGGAGAGAAGAAATAATAATATTTCTATTCTTAATTCGACAAAAATCAAGGACGATAACCCGCCAAGTTCAATTAATCACATTGAATAGCTAGCTATTTAATGAAAAAATCTAATCTCCTTAGCGCATCTAACTACATCACTAGAAAACTCCCCGATGCTTTGGAAAGAATAACCGTCTTTGTCTTCGTAGAAACGCGAGTCTACGGTGTTCGGGTACAAGAGACGGCAAGTTGGACAGAAAGAACTTGGTCTATTCTTGGTAGAATAAAGATAGAATTGGTCATGCTGCTATTGCAAGAGGCGTTCTGTAGTTTCTGCCCCAAGGGAGGAAGGTGTGAGTTTAAGTAATATTGACATCACCACACCTAACAACTTGAGTTGAGTGACTAAAATAATATTATCATCTCATTAGTGTCCATAGCCAGCCCGTCTATGGATACTAATGAGATGTTAATATTATTGTCACAGTATTAATAATAACTTTTTGATCGCCGAGGCATAGTGTGATGTTTATAAGAACATTCATTCTTAAAAGACTAACATGACCAACACCTGTATTTATAATTCCCTAAACAATAGTGTATGTAAAAGGTCAGTTATTTTTCTTAGGATTCGAACTTATGCCAAGAATAAAATTGCGTACCTGTACCTACATATATCTTGAGAAATACCTCTGACCGACAGACAAGTGGTGTTATAAACTTTTCGTTTTTTTCTCATATCGATTTCAATAATAGTTAGAGGCTGTAGACGGGCGTGACGCGTTTATACTTGCCCGATTTTCATGAAAAATTCATAGAAATTGATATAATGGAGTCAAGTCAAGCGTAGCGCTGTCACGTAGCGCCGATCTGCGGGAGTCTCAAATCGTGCTGTTGCATGAAATTAACATTTATGCTCACCTTTTGCAGTATTTATGGTTATCATAGCTGAGAAAAATAGTTTTCCAAGAAGACCGGCGAGTAGAATTATTTTGCGGCCTCGCTTATCGCTGTAAGAACCTAAGAAGAACGCGAGTAGCAGCGGCACAATGTGACTCGCGACGCCGTTCCATTGGTGGAATGTCGATACTGTTAGCTGCAAAAAAATATTTTACATATCGACGGTTGAAAGGCTATTTGATCTAAGCGACATTTTTTGAAAGTTGCAGGAGAGTGATTCAAAGTTTTATTTTTCGAAAAAAAAAAAAACATTATAAAAGAACAAGTGAGTGGATTTTGGAAAAACTGAATTATATTTACCTAAATCCACTCACTAGTTCTTTTAAAAGGATATTTTTTTTCGAAAAATAAAACTTTGAATCACTCTCCTGCAACTTTCAAAAAAAGTCGCTTAGATCAAACAGCCTTACAACCGTCGATATATAGGACGACATCGAGAGCTTCTTAAATTGAACTTATAAAAATAAACCATAAACATAACATTACGCCTTGTTTCGAAGGATTGGGCAGAGGGGTACCTAAAGTACACCCATCCGCCTTAACCTGGGTCAAATCACATGGTTGATGGCAATAGGCACCATGGCACAAATCCAGACGGCAGGCTGTTACTGAAGAAATCCAGATAGAAAAACCCAAAAACACTTTGTCGGACCTCGGAATCGAACCCGGGACCTTATGCACAACCCTTCATGCACCTACTGTTGCCAACAAGGCACTCTACTATAACTAGTAGACTTGTAAGATTTGTGGAGAAATGTATGTTAAGATTTATGTTGAATGCAATGATTTCACTGAAGTCTATATATATTATAACAGTATATATTAATTAACTGGTTAATTAATTATAGTCATGGCTATCAATTATATCAACTGGATAAAATATGAAAATGGATTTAATATTTGATGTAGGTACTGTTTTAATCATGACGCCATCTAGCCATTTTGAACTTCAGTGACTGTGTTTTGTGAACTTTCCAGTGTTTGAGAGCTCAGTTGTGCTGCTATTTCATAAGTTATTTTCTTTCACAGTAGGTAACTATAGTTAATAAATAAATACTACTAACTAAACTCCACTTACAGTTCCATCAACCCATTTTTAGCCGACTGCGGAGGGTAATTGGTGGTGTGATAAACAAAAGAGAGTATCAACCTGCAATGAGTAACTCTCATTTACATGGTTATAAATTACTTACATAGTTTCATGATTATGGAATAATCATTATCTACCTTGAAATAGTTTCAAGTATCAAGTAATATTGTAATGTACGAATATAGATGCGTACATTACAATATTCCTTGATACCTTTACCCTTTTTTTTTGCATTTTGTATGAAAAGAGAAGTAATTAGATGATCTAATTACCGAGTTAAAGAATATTGTGCTAACTGACTGATTTACAATATTAATGCCAATTAATTACATATTTTATCAAAGGGCGGGGCCCTTACGATTTTTAGTAAAGGGTTCGTCCGCGTGAAATTTCTGTTTTAACATAAAATATATTCTATGACACTTGGCAATATTGTTGATTCACATATGTGAAAGAATTTATGGAATCTGATCAGCAGTTCTGAAGAAAACCCCTACACAAAAAATCACAAACGTTGCCTCTTTATAATAACTAGTGGTCGCCCAGTGGTCCAGATTAGACCATAATTATACATGAAAAATACTAGCAGACCTGACACACGTTGTCCTGCCCGAAAGGCCTCACCTATCCGGTCTAATGGTGAAAGTAAACCATCCGGATAATAACTCAAAACACACACATAAATCTCTTCACAATTGGTCCGGCTGTGTAGAAGGATTTCAGTGCGGTTTTACATGCGTACAGAAATAAAAAAACTTCCTGCACTACCTCTTCTTATAAACTTTAACCGTGGCAAATTTCATACAACTCGCAATCAGTTCAGTTCTGTTCATTTATTTATTCTCTCTTCACAATATTGGTTTATTGGTTTAATCCGCAGGTACAAAGTTTTAACATCACACATTAATGTAATTATAAATTATTAAAGTATAACGTAAGTAGATATATACCTGTACTTCTTTATTGATGTCCTCATAGCTGCTAATGTTGTGGCATATCTCAGGGCTGTAGCCATGGTTCACTGTGCAAGCTTGAAATACATAAAATGTTTGTTCTATAACATTTGTGATCATGTATGCCATCATATATAGGAACATTGGTGGTTCCACCGTTATGTGTTTGTACCATGGTTTCTGCTTTTTCACCTAGAATCATAAATAGGATAATAGAATAGGAAATAAACTTGTAGATAGTATGTAAAGTCAGGTTTTTTGTGTATTCCGTAATTAAATTATATTACCGGGTGGCTGGGACACGCATACCTTTATCATGAATTCAGAATATGATAAATTCCCTAGAGTGGACATTTATCAATTAACTGAAAAGTTTTTTTTGTTTTTTTTTTTAAGTCCTCGCGCCCTAGCGCCCCTCAGGCTACACTCCAACCGTTTTTTTATATTCAATGAAATATTTACAACGCAAGGCTTCAGAATCGTGTACTGAATGAATTTATGGGAAATGGTTGTGCATGTAATTTGCAGCCCTGCCACCCTGTATTGTGTAACATAAAATACATAAATGATAAGGTAGGTGTGAAAGCACCATGATGTAATATTAAAGTAAATTAAACTCCCAACTGGTTCATATGACTTGTGATAAAAATTAGATCTTCTGTTTGTCATTTTGGTGGTACACAACCATGTGGAATGGTATGCTATGGAACAATGTATGATGGTGGAGTTAGTAATGACTATCTAAAGTGGTGCTTGTGCTGTTAATTAGTATAAATGAATGGCAATTAATTGTCTATTGTTACTGCCAAACATTTCAAGTGGCAAGATAAAAGACACAATTCAATGATATCTTTATTGTGTAAAGCCTATTTTCACATTTGATTTAATTGCCAGTTGCACACCATAAGTTGAAGCAACAATAAAATTTGCAGCACTTCAGTGTTTAGACAGTGCAAGTCAGTTGTTGCTACAATTTAATTGCATGCCACAGTTGAGAAATTTGCATCGTGTAAATGAGGCTTAAAGGTGTTGTGCAACCAGCACGCGTAGCATGTCCACCGTAGAAATGTGTTTTGTCGACGGAAGAATAGATAAAATTACAGATTGTAGAAAGATTAAAGACAAAATTAAAGATTGTAGAAAGATTTGTACCGTTTTCTGCGGGCGTAGCATGGCAATTCTATCTCTATTGTACCAAGAATAGACAAAACCCATTTCTACGGTGGCCATGCTACGGGTGCAGGAAAATAAAATATTAATATCTATCAATAAGAGGATAGAAAAACCATGATGTGATTATATTTGTATCAACATCATCATCTAAGGCTTTGAAGACACAGATAGTCCTTAGCCTGCACCCTAGTTGCGAAGCGCACTATTTATCAGTATCTGAATGGGATTGAAGATAATTTCTAAACCATTGCGTCATTTGTTCGAATAAATTTTCGGCTCAGCAACGTAAATAACGCAATGAATGTTGTTTAACTATCAATATGAAACCAATTCCTACCTATAAAAAGTTACGCAATTACCCTCTGGTCGAGTTTATTTCTTCATTGTGAGCTAATCCCGGCTATACCTCTCCCATTTTCATAACATACTTTCTCAACACAATTTTGTATAAAATTAGTTTTTTTTTTTTTTCAAATCAAGTTTTATGAATGAACATGATCATGTTTTATTCTCTCAATGATGAACAAAATATTTCTAAGATAAATACATCAATGACAGCCTTGTACTGGCTATTGTAATTAAATAATAGTTAGTATCAAGGCTGCTGAGTAAATACCCAAAAGGTCAGAAGATATGGAGATAAGTTAAATGAATAAACAGTAATAGTTAAATGTGACAATGAGATATTGTTTGTTTGATTTATGATTTCATCAGACTGAGTTAATGATTAGGTACTCTTAACGTTTATTACACAACGAATGTACGCATGGTACAACGAATGTAGGAATTGGTTATGTTTACGTTTCTAATTAACATTCTACTCAGTTTGTTTAAGTAAGTATGTATATCTTGATTTGAAAGTCGCTAAAGCATATGTTTTGCAAATCTTAGATTGCGATAATTTCTGTAAACATGCGACTATTGTCACTTCGATACGACTGAGCGGCAAGCATAACGTATTTAAACACGTTGCAAGTTTTTTATTTCGCTAGCATTTTGTGGGTTACATAACATAGGAACGGTGTTTCTGTGTGTTTTGTACGATTCTATAGCCGCAGTCATAAAACTTGAGCTAGGTAATACATTAACTAACTGTTTACTTACTCACCATGCAATCGTCGTCTTCTTTACTCATAGAAGACATTATCACTAAACTTTATTTTATATCAAGTAGTTTCACCAGATGGAGTATATTATTATGCTTTTATTATAATGACAATATATTTAGTTAATAATTTCGAAGTTTTCCAATTCACACATTTTTATACGTCGCTACGTGCGTTAACGCAAACACTTGTTGTGTTTATGTTTTTGAATGAACGTGTTGAAGTGAATACTATACTACTAGTAAGTCTAATACGTGGTATCACTGCCAACCAATGACATCTGTCAGGTAAAGATTACCACAACAAAGTTTCAAAATACCCCAATTATTACAGAAATTAAAAATAAATCCATTCCAAAACTAACTTGCTTTTTATCATATCAGACGAAAGATGTCGACATAGGTATCCCGCCGACTCCTGCTGCCCTCACAAGGTTATCGGTCCACCTTGTGGGAGGCCTACCAACTCTACGTCTTCCGGTACGCGGTCGCCACGCCGAACCTTCCGTCTGCCCCATCGGCCATCCGTTTGCGAACCATTGGCCCTGCCCACAGTGCCCACTGTCACTTAATTTTGGCAATTCTTCGGGCTATGTCGATTTCCTTGGTTCGTCTGCGGCATAGATATCCAGAGATATGCCTTCATTGCGGAATAGTAAGGAATCCTAGTGTCGCCGCTTATCTCCCACCCAAAAAATTACAACATTAACAAATAGTGTACTGACGACACACACTTAAAATTTAAACACGCACACCAAAAAGAAAGCAGCCACACTAAATCAATTTCTAATAGCACACATACATAGAATGGGCGGGGCATTCACCTGTAAACACTTGCTATTTGCGAACATCCAATGCACACGCATGCAATTAGGGAGTCGAAAGCGATGGTCGATTATTTTTATCGATATTTAATTTTAGCACATTATTGTATTATAATAACTTCGTTTAATTTTATTTAAATATATTTTTTATATATCTATCAAAATATAGTTTACTTTTACTAAAATAAAATAGAAATATGTTTTTAAAATTTTGTATTATCGGTTAAAGGGAACGCTCTCTGTTACATATCATGCCGTATAAATAAATAATATATTACTTTTTCTAAAAAAAATAATATTACTAAGAATATTTTAATATAATACGTTATGTTATATCTATGTGGGCTAAGTTTGTTACTACGTCTGAGGCCGGATTGGAGCCGAGAGCGTAATAATACAATGTTCACGAAAGTTATACGACATTTTTAACACATTTGTATAGAAATAAAATAAAATGTGAAACCCTCAGTATTATAGACAAAGATTTGACAAAATAGCGACGGACCGCGAATTTTCTAATTTAAACTTCGAACCTTAGATCGTCGGCCTCATGATTGACTAAGATGGGCTTGCGATTTAGTGATCAATACAATAATGTTGCGGAAAATAATTATATTTTTATTTTCAACAATATTTTACCATCGCAATCTTCAATATTTATTATTATTTTTCAGAGCAGTGGTGGCCCAGTGGTATCAACCTCGACTTACAAGTTGTAGATCGTGGGTTCGAACTCAGGCAGGCGCTTTACTTTGTGTAAATAATTTCATTACCACTGCTCTCAATAACGGTGAAGGAAAACATCGTGAGGAAACATGTCTTAGAATGTGAAATGCATGTCTTAGAACCAAAAATTCGAAGATATGTGACATCTGCCAACCCGCACTGGACCGTCGTGGTGGATCATGGCCCACTTCCTGTCACCAAGAGGAGGCCTGTGTCCCAGCAGTGGGAACAATATAGGCTGATGATGATGATCTTCAATATTAATCTTACTCGGTCAATAATATTGCGCAATATTATTAATAGTTTTTAATTTGCTATTTGGTGGTTTCGTAAGGTGGGCCACCTTACGAAACCAGCCCACCTTACGAAATCACCAAATAGCAAATTTAAAAAAAAATGAATATTTTTGTATTTCGAAAACAAATTATTGTAATTTTTTTACCAAATATAAATAATTGGATGATATTTATTTATCATATTACTTATCAAATTGTACAATAAATTAAAAACTGTTAATTTGTAAATTCTTTAGGCATAATATTACTTTAAGTAACACACACACTTAACTGTATTGGAATTATAATGTTTTAATTTGGTTCAAACAACATTAAATTAATAAGTAATTTAACTGTTTTACTATAAAAGTAATACGAGGATATCCATTGAGTTCTGTAAAAAATATTCAACTGCAATAATACGCATACCGATAAAATCAGCCGCACGCAAACGATTGCACCTCTCTAAGTCGAAAACGTTCGTTTCGTTAGGGAAGATTCGGGCTAGTTCGGGTTAGTTCGTGTCGCTCCGCACGTAAGTTAGTAAATCATTTAAAAATTGATTTAAAATATAAAACAGTGACTTAATTGTTTATTTACCGGTGGTAGGACATGCCATTTGTCTTCAGGTTGATGGTATTTGGTCTATTTTTACAAATAATTACTGCACAACTCGCCATTTTGGCTTTTTACGCATCAATAGTGCACTGTACACAGTTGCAAAGCGACCGAATGAAGCGTACAGCCGCCGTTCGACAATACTATCAAATTGATAGTATCGAGGCGGCACGTGCAACGCCCCCAAGGCATATCCCGCGTTATCCGTGGTCTGCGGATATCTTTATTTCTGATTCGATCACGTATTGAAAGTCCAAGCATAGCCCTCTCCATCGCACTTTGGGTGATTTTCAGCCTTTTAATAAAGTCTATTGTGAACGACTACCTTTCAGTACCAAAGGTCATCATTTTCGTCTTCAGACACTGCCATACGTGGGACTCTGCCCAGCCAAGTCGGATTCAACGATTGATCTCTTTCTTGAAGTTAGACCTACCTAACCTAACTGGACAGTCTGTGCTAAGTAAACATAGCGACTGCCTGTCTGACGGATTCTTGGTATGATGATAGTCACCCATCGTAGCAAGTGAAGCTTATTCTGATCGATCGACCCGTTGCGTGTCAATTTGATAAACGATTAATTTCCTTGAAATGTCTTTACTCATGAATAAGTTTGAAATTCAATGCAACTTCACAATTGTTTTTGATTACATGTTTTGCACAACGTGGGAGAGGCCTATAATCTAGATTACTAAAGTGGATTTAGATAGGCTTCTGGTAGTTGATTTACGGCATACATACGAAAAGTAATTCATTTACAACATACTGGGGGAATATTTCGAAACGGTCAACACTCCCCAGTGTTGCTAAAACAATTTTAAAATTTCCCCAGCGGTAGAGGAAAATAATTTAAATATTCCCTCTTTTCAGGGTATCGAGACCGACTACCGATTTTACATAAAGAACGATTTTTGCGCAACTTGCAACAAGGAGTTATTGGTGCCGATTCCCTTATTCACAAACTAAATTTAAGTTCAGTGCATCTTTTTCTTTCTATTTCATTAAGGAAAGGACAGAAGATAAATTTTAGTTTAGTCCTGTCAAATTAATCAGTGCTTGACGTAATTTGACGTAATTTTAGTAGGCAACTTTTTAATCACGTCTAAACTTGTATGGAGTAGTGACAGGCGCTGATTAATTTGACAGGACTAAACTAAAATTTTTCTTTCCAAAGAAAAAGATGCACTGAACTTAAATTTAGTTTAGTTTATGAACAAGGGAATCGGTACCAATGTCTAATTTATATTTTTATAGGTAGCAAGATTAAAATCTTGCTACCTATAAAATGATAAACTGACTGAGTGTTGGTATATCAAAGCACAGCCCAAAGCGACCTAGACACCTGAAACTTCGTTATTAGATACCGTATGTAGTGTAGGCATTCACGAATAGGAAGGATTTTTGACAATTCCACCTCTTTTTTTTCTAAGGGGCTAAAGTAGGGGCTGCAAGTTTGCAACTCTGACAGTTTCGAAATTAGTATCTTCTAAATTTGTAATTAGGCTGACGAATAACCACACCCAAAAGGGTCAAAAGAGGGATGAAGTTGCAAACGGAAAGTCGTTCACGGCACTTAAAATCTTCTTAGACTATCTCTCAAATCGTTCACAATGTGTGCAAATCAACTCATGGTACAGTAATGATGCAAACATCCATTTTGGTGTACCCCAGGGAAATATTTTGGGACCTACACTCTTCTTACTTTACATTAACGATTTGTGCCGCTTATCAATACCTAACTGCGATATATTCACATATGCTGATGATAGGGCACTGGTCATATATGACGACAACTGGGTTAATGCTAAACTAAGAGCGGAACAATCACTTCAACGTGTGATGACATGGCTTTCGGCGAACTTGTTGACTCTCAATATTGCCAAACTAAGATTATCCGTTTCTCTCTCCCTCACACGGGCGCACCTCCCATAGAATCTAGTACAGTCAAAGCTCATTCTTGCCTGAACGTTCTGGATCACAGTGCTAATGCTTGCAGTTGTCTCACCCTCTCACCAGTGACAAGCACCAAATACCTTGGAGTGCTCATTGATGAGCATCTTAGCTGGCGCCCCCACACTGATGCACTAAGTTCACGAATTAGAAAATTAATATATATTTTCAAAGAGCTGAGACACTCCGCTGATCGTGAAACCCTGTTTCTTGTCTACCAGAGCTTGTGTGTCTCTATTCTTACTTATTGTATTTCTTCTTGGGGAGGAACCTACAAAACTCACCTGATGTAGGTTGAACGAGTGCAAAGGGCAATTCTTAAAGTTAGGCAGTTCAAGCGCAGAGATTACCCCACTGCCCTGCTCTATTCTGAATCAGAAGTTCTCAACGTTCGTCAACTCTTCATTCTATGTGCGGTACTACGCCGTCATTCTTGCTTCCTCTTGATGATAAACTTTTGAAAAAACGTAAAGGTTACCCAGTTTGTAGCACTACTCGGTGTCGTACTTCTTTCGCAGACCGACACTTCAACGTACTCAGTGCTCGAATTTATAATAAAATCCATCGTCTTCTAGATATATATACTTTAACTAGGAATAAATTGATAAGCAAGCTTACTAGTTAGCTATTAAAACTGTCACACGAAAATACTGAATATGCCCTTGGAATAAACTCATAAACACACACACACGCACACACACGCACACGCACACACACAAACACACATACACACGCACATACATAATTACACACTCATTCTCGTGCACAACCGCACAACTCTCCATAACGCTGTACTCGCCGCATGATAATTATAATGGTGTAACGCTATAGTACGCCCAGACATTGTTACTCGGGGTGGAGATCTGGTGTCCTGAAACACAGGTTTTGGCCTAGCTTAGGCACCAGTCTCTCACAATATTGTATTTGTATTAATCGCTTAAGACAAAAATATAATATGGACCTGTGGTGAGAAAATAAATAAATTGATTGATCGATATTTAAGTTGTTCATTCACAACATTTTGTATTCGAGTTAAAATAATGTTCATGTTTATCGTGTTACTACTAAGCCTCTACCGCCGCACGGTGGATCGAAAATCGGCTGTAGAAGACATAGGATCTCGATTTCTTAAAAGTTATTTTTTTGCTGGAAATGACTTCTGCTGATCATTACTGTTCTATAAAATGTCATATGAAGTAAATATGTGCACAAATGGAAGAGTTATAATTTTTATAAGAAAAAAATGTATGGAGCTAGTATGAAAAATCGAATTATCTCCTAAACGGCATGTTCAACCGTAATATCCTTGGAGGTGGTCATAGTGCTAATTATTTATAATTTTTTAGTTGCGGATTTGACGAAAAATTTCATGCCGTTTTTTTTTTAAAAATCGTCAAAATATTTTCATTTGTTTTTTCATATGAAACGATTCCTTTTAGTGTTTATGTTGAAGAACACGGACTTTTAACTACACGTAACATAAAATAGCATCACTCCTATATTTCCGAAGGAGTTGGCAGAGGTTTATAGTACACCCACACGTAGAGAACTATGCTTGAGCTAGATATTTATCAACACATCATGAGTTTTAAAACTTTTCATACAACCAAATTACCAATTGTTTACTCTTCTAATGAGTCCGAAAAGAAGTGATTAAGTAACTACACTGATTAGGTCTTCTAATGAGTCTTTATAGGTGATTTAATGATTTTCAATATCTCACGACAATGCCAACTATGGATTACATTCAACTTTTCCTGATAAGTAAGCTAATTTGTTAATTAGCAGTGCTATGAGTTCTAAGAATAGTTAGTGACAATTATAAATTTTCATTAGCTAATGAGAAGATAACTAATGAGGGTAGTTACCTAATTATTGGCGTTTTGCAATAAAAGGGCTACAGTTTTGTTTTATAATTTAGTTTGTTCACAACTGTGTAACTGCTAACACTAAATCTGCGACTATAAAATCTTAGAATAGAAAGTTTAATCACGAATTTAGACTTGTTTGTTCTTCTACGAAGTGAGAGTACTTCATTTGATCATGAAGTATTGTTCAGTGCAGTTGTATCCCGCATAGGCGATTGCCTGTCTGACGAAGATCGTGTTGTTCTCAAAGAATTTTGTCGGAGATTTACGCGAGCCGCTTTACAAAGGTGGCAGAAATCCAACCGATTCCTTGATAATTTCAGGAGAAAGTACGAGAATTGGTTGGGAGCAAATATTGATTGGCCGAGTTTTGTGCAAACTTTAGTTAATCAAGAACCAAGTGTTGATGAGATACCAAGAGCGCCCTCAGTCTCTCCAGAACCGTCGACATCAACGTCCATTGGAACAATGACGAAAAGATCCCGTAAACCATTCGAAGATCTGGGAAGTAAACAAAAAAAGAGAAGATCTGATGAACACACAGGCGAAGATTCCAGTGAATTGGCATATGCAGCTGCAGCACGTTTAAAAGAAGAAGGGCATGGAGATATCGCCTCTGTCATCGAATACATGATGAAAAATCCTGAAGCAGCCGCTTAATTAAATGAAACGCTTAAGAAACCAGCAAAAACAATCATATTTACGTCAGAAAAGGCGCTTGGATTGCTTCTTTCGCTAAAACTCTCAAAGTGGCAATATATTACGTTGCGAGAGGCTGCCATTCGGGAAGGTGCTAAGGATATTTATCCATCTTACTATAAAGTGCAACAAACTAAGCTTGATTGCTACCCTCCGAAGCAATCAGTGATAGTTACTGATTCATCGGCTAGGATTACACTTCAAGCTTTACTTGATATCACAGTTACAAGAATCCTTCAAAGCCTTTCTAAGGAAGAGCATAACAAGCAGTTGAAACTGATATCCAAGTGGGGATTTGATGGTGCTTCTAACCAAAGCCTATACAAGCAGAAAATGGAGGGTGAGGAAGATGACTCGAGCATTTTCATGACCTCCTTGGTGCCACTTAAACTGACAGATGGAGACAACATCTTATGGACGAACCCAAAACCATGCTCAGTTTTGTATTGTCGTCCAGTTCAGTTTACTTTTGTAAAGGAGAGTGAAGCAGTTGTCCTTGAGCTGAAAAAACAAATGGATGAAGAAATTGAGGCCCTTATCCCCACAGAGTGCAATAGTAATAATAGGGTGACTCATGAACTAATGATGACGATGATCGACGCTAACCTTTCTGAAGCTAGATCAAATGCATCGTGCTACCTGTGCTTAGCAAAACCTACAGAAATGAACCGCTTAGATGCTGTAACAACAAAAATTGTGTGTTCTGACCTGTATGAATTTGGCTTGTCATCCCTACACGCCCGTATAAATTGTATGGAATGTCTGTTACACATTGCATACAGGCTCGACTTCAAACGGTGGGCAGCGAGAAGTGATGAGCACAAAGAAATGCTACAGACAAGGAAGAAAATAATTCAAAATAAATTCAAAGATGAGCTCAATCTGTTGATTGATATAGTAAAACAAGGCTCGGGAACCACCAATGACGGGAATACTGCAAGAAAATTCTTTAAGTTTCCGCAGCTATAACCGGTTTGGATGAAGACCTCATCAAAAGATTTGCTGTAATTTTACAAGCAATTACATCTGGAGAGCAGGTCGATATAATAAAATTTAGAGATTATGCCCGCAAAACAGCAGAAAAGTACGTATTATTATACGACTGGTACTACATGTCGTCAACCGTTCATAAATTATTAATCCATGGGGCTGACATAATTGAGAAAAATAATATTGTGCCGATTGGGACTCTCTCGGAAGAAGCCTCAGAGTCTCGAAACAAAGATTTTAGGAGGTTTCGAGAACATCATTCGCGGAAAAGAAGCAGGCAGGATTCCAATCAAGACATTTTAAATATGCTTGTTGTTTCTTCGGATCCTTTGCTAAGTGCACAAAGGCCTAAGTTAGATGCCAAGAAAAAGCAGAGCTTTTTTGCTGAAACTCTCGACTTAATTCAATTTCAGGAAACTGAGTTCGAGTTTTTGGATATATCCAATCTGGATGCTGACTCAGAATTGGAGTCTGACAACGAGAGTGATAAGGAAAATTTGTAAAAAAATTATATATGTACTTATTTGTAAATTTGTATTTGAGTCTGTTTCGGTTTTTTTTGTAATATTTAATGATATTTTGTCTTTTTTTTATTTATTTTACCTTATTTTACAAATGCTTAGTATTAATTCCTTAAATTAAATTATTTTGTATATAATATAACTTTATATGTTACTTAAATAAGAGTTTGATAATCTTTTTTTATTTAAATTAATAAAAATGTGTAAAAAAACAGCAATTTTTTAATTTAATTTTTCTTGTTTTGTGTGTTCTTAATATTTGGGTTAATAACATATCGAACCCTTTAACTTGGACACTAAAAGGGATCGTTTTACATGTAAAAATAAATAAAAATATTTTGACGATTTTTTTAAAAAAAAACGGCATTAAATTTTTCGTCAAATCGGCAACCAAAAAATCACAAATAATTAGCACTATGACCACCTCCAAGGATATTACGGTTAAACATGCCGTTTAGGAGATAATTCGATTTTTCATACTAGCTTCATACAAATTTTTCGTAAAAAAAATATATTTCCTTCGTTTTTGGGCAGAATTAACTCGGGTATCATTTTTGTACATAGTAATGATCAGCAGAAGTCATTTCCAGCAAAAAAAAATAACATTTAAGAAATCGAGATCCTATGTCTTCTACAGCCGATTTTCGATCCACCGTGCGCCGCCCATCTATCCGTCTGTCTGTCTGCTACAAGCAAATATCTCAGATGTCTAGAAACGGTTGAGGAACTTGTGGATAGGTCTAAAATAATGCACTGGTGCATCGTGTTATTACTAACCGTCTACCGTCACCCATGTATCCGTCTGTCTGTCTGTCTGTCTGCCACAAGCAAATATCTCAGCTATCTGGAAATGTTTGAGGAACTTGTGACATAATCATGACGTAATTTAAGTCAAATAATACCGATCCCAACACTTGACATCCTACTACCTTACTAATATTATAAATGTGAAAGTTTGTTATTCAATCTCGCAGAAACAACAAATTTGGCAGTGTGACTTCTGTGTGGGCGAACCCACTGGCAAAAGTTATTTCATGTTATTCTGTCCGATTTGGTTAATGATGGGTTGTCTAAATAGCCTAAAGCGAAACCAAGAAGACTGCATTCAATGAAGTTACATTTCCCAGTCTTCTTACTTCGAATGTTAAGTCGAGATAATAGTCATTCAGTGGGAATTAATATAATAAAGTCAAAGTGGTTGAAAAATTAATAAGAACTTATTAAACCGTCGCGCGTCGTGTAGTATGGCCAGGAAAATTAGTTGTATTTTTTACACGCTTTATATTAGCTTCACTTGTATGTTTGTATATTTGTATGTTTGTTTGTAACCGACTCCTTATAGCGCGATTTTGACCCACTTTAAACGACCAGGATTTCATTCAAACTTTGCACACCTGTCAAGGACCGATGACAATACAATAATTATTTCATTTTGTGCCATTATCCTTGCCTGGGTTACCAGGACAGCAAAAAAACTGTCACAAACTACGCTGACATATGTCTCAAAATTCGGAACACCCTAAAAATAGAAAATAAATTATAGTTTAAAAAAACTAAAAAACACGCTTCCATTGAAAACCAAACTAAAAAGTACAAAATAATAGAAAAAAAGCGTGGGGTGCCTGATATCAATAAAAAAATACGTTAAAAAGCACCCCACGCTTTTTTTCTATTATTTTGTACTTTTTAGTTTGGTTTTCAATGGAAGCGTGTTTTTTAGTTTTCATTTTTAAATGACATACTACGTCAGTATGTCGTGATAAAGCCATTTCATACAACTGTCAAAGAATTACAATGGTAATTGTAATAAACGGAAAATTTACGTACGCAGTCAATTTGATATTCAATTAATTTCCCTGGCTGTATAAGTAATGTACGTCATGCCTAGCCTATTCCCAACTATGTTGGGATCGGCTTCCACTCTCACCAAATGTAGCTTAATACCATATTTTACATAGAGCGACTATCTATCTGCAGCAGCAGTCCTGCAGCAGCAGTGGTGGCCAAGTGGTAATGGCCGCGACTTACGAGTTGTAGGCCGTGCGTTCGAACCAAAGCACTTTAGTTTGTGGGTACTTGGTACTTTACTATGTGTAAATTATTTAAAATTCATTGCAGTGGTGATGCATTTTCTTACAATGTGCATGCACCCAGAAGCTAAAGGGAGCATGCAACCAACGACGTTTTACGTAAATACAGTTTCCCAGCAATATAATTTTGCTTAATGTAAGTAACATTGCTAGAAAACGAAGTTTGAGGTACAGAATAGGTACCTATATTCTTTAGATATAAGTTCAATATGAATGTATCTATTAAGTAGGTAAGTAACCTTCCGAAACAATAAATATAAATATTTATAATGATGCAGAAATCTGCTGTGGCTACAGCACCCTAATTGCGTAACACACTATTTATCGGAATCTGGCTCATTTTGAAAGTTATTTCGCTAATCCATTATTTCGTATGTTCGAAAAAATTGTCTGCTAAAAACGTAAACAACGCCATAAATGTGGAACTGTCAACATAAAAGCGATTCTTACTGATAATGTCTTATGCTATCACTCTTCTGAGGATGATTGCGGAATACATTATCAGTAGGATCATGACCTAGGGTAGGAGAGAGTGAACTTTTTATCCAGGTAAATTTCCGTGAGATAATTTCCGACTACCACGCGGGCGAAGTCACGGACAGTACAAACTTTAAACTCTTCTGCGTGTTATATACTTACCTACTGTTACTATCCATAGACAGATGTAGGATTTTTTAATTTCATATGACAGCTTTTGTCATCCAGTTGATGCTAATCCAGCAATACAAAATAAATATTTACAGTACAGGGTACATCCTACCTTTAAAAAGGAGTACCACCTGTAGTGTCATTATGTATGGTGTACGATTATTTCATTTTCATATAAAGTAGTCTGAAGTGTATCCGAACCACGATGGTCCAAAGCGTGTTGAACTATTATTGTCTGACTGCGAAAACATGTTTTTTCTGCGTCAGTCTCAAAATGGGCACGATCCTCATAGCCCTAGCAGGATTTGTGCCGTGTATAGGACTTATATATGCGTTTAGTACTGGGAAAGAAATGCTCGTAGACTACGGAGTACATCCAGTGATTGCTGACATTATTCTTCATTTATACGCCGTATTGGGAGTACTATTAGGCGGCGTAAATGTTATACTCATTGTGGCGTCAATAACATATAACGAGAAGCAAATACTACTATACTTATGGTTCGCCTGCGCATACTTCTTCCTGGACTTCGGTAGTATACTGGTCATAAGCTTATCCACAATCATTCACGGGAACTACGCATTCGGTTTTTCAATATTCTTTTTAGAAGCTTCGTATTGGATTTTTTTATACGTATATATTTTTCCAGTTATAAATGGGTTCAGACAAAATATACATACCATAGTGATATTATTGCAATAGAAATAAAAACTGTTATTAACAAAGATAGTGGTTTCAATAATAATAATTAAGATCGAAAGAAAACATGACTTTAAAAGTACATTAATATTAATAAATTAATATTTAAAAATATAATCTACTTACATCACGCCGAGTTTCCCGGAAGATTTGGGCAGAGGTGTAGGCATACTAAACCCACATTTCACTTCCACCCAAGTAATTGGGGCCGAGCCTACTGTCATCAACGGGTGTGTAACGGTTGATATAATAACAAAAAATCTAACGTTCACTTGACCTAATTTCAGTTAATATACTTTTGTTTAATATAACGATCAGTTGAGATAATGAATTGTTGATATAATTTCATTTTATCTTATTTCTTATGATATAATAAACATTTCCTATAATGCACATTTGACATAATATTCATGTAGTATATTATTCATTTACTATAATAATCATAATCTCTAATAACTTTTAATATAATTTAGAAAAAATTGGATGCAATCTGGACTTTAGGGCACCCCGACTCGGACAGGTTAGGTTAGAAGGGGATGGCGGGGTCGTGTGAGCGAGCGAAGCGAGCAAATAGACCCCGCCGTGGTTATTTTTTTATAAACCATCCAGAAGTAGGAGCCCCGCGGAGCGGGGCTCCGTCGACCAAGCCTACCCTCGACCATGCATTGAATATTTTAAGATTTGGTTAGGTGCCATTTGAGTTAAGTTAGAACTGTGACCATTAAACATGAAAATTAGGTCAAAAGAACATTAGGTCAAATGAATGTTATGAATAGAATATTATACATATTGAAAATTATATAAAATGAACGTTATACTAAATGTTTTATATTTAATGAAAATTATATCATATGAAACATTAGGTCATATGAAATTAGGTTATATGATTTTATAGCAAATGAAAATTATATTATATGAACGTTATTTCAAGTGAAATTAGAGCATTTGTTATTATATCATACATTACACACCCGTCATCAACCGGGCCCAAACACAGACTCCGGCTGCTACTGAAAAAACCATTTGGGAAACCACAATAAAATAATACCTTTGCCAAACCGGGATTCGGACTCAAGACCCGTGTGCTGTAGCTGTAAATATGAAACTAGATACAATTATTAACCCTATCTGGGTTAATAATCTGCGACGCGCGACGGAGCTTTTAATATCATTAAAATACCCAAAAGATCAATTAATCTACCGTCCATTTTTCATATTTATTCGATTCAGTTATCTATTAAATATACTGTCATATTTTAAGACCATATCCATTTTATTGATTGATGCAGTTACTTGTACGATCTTGAATATATTTTTACTAAGAGCTGCAGAAAGGTAAGTGTTACCAAAATACCCTTGCTCTAATACAACTTATTGAATATATTTAACATCAAAGTAGAAACTTGTTGAATGGATGGGTATCCAAATGCATCTAATCGTCATTACTCGATAATCTCAAATTATAAACTGACTAGTAGGTATTACAGGGTAAGGAAAATAACACGTAACACATTATATCATGTAAAGGTAAACCACACACCTCATTTATTTCAAATACGCACACCTTTTTTTTTTTCTGGATGGAAATCATCAAATGACTTCTCCCGCTCTGGGCGGAGCGGGAGGGCGTGTCGTGTCAGACTTTTACTGACTAAAACCCACCCGTGTTCCTTCAGTTGCCCATGTGCCAGGGTCACGGTATCTCTTAGGTAGAACGGGCTGTTGTCCGCAACTCTACGTCTGAGCGCGTATTTTGCGTACGGGTGGGAAATCGGTTATTCGATCCACCCCAGCTCCTCGAGAAAGGCCAGCAACGCCTTGATGTGGCTGACTATCTCACGTAGAGTACCTGGGTTCCCGAAGTACTTGGCCCTGTCTGTGGCGATCGCCGGGCAGTTTAGAAGCACGTGCGCTGCTGTCTCGTCGTCCTCAATGCAGGCCCTGCACAGCGGACTGTCTGTAACTCCTATGACGAATAGATGTTTATTAAACGACCCATGTCCAGTTATTGCTGCTGCACGGTATCTCTTTCGAACAATCTCGCGACCCTGGTAGGCATCGGTCCTAGCAGACCCCTTCAGTATTGCTGACATCTCTATGAGGCGCGCGTGGAACACTACGCGCCGTCGACCCAAGCTTGGTCCTTACCGGGCGGCGAACTACCCATTGCTCGCCACCCGCAAGCTCGCGCCTACGGTGGCCGGGAGTCCGCTATAGACTCCCGACGCCCGGGGCATCTCCTCCTGCGGCGGCTAGGGACGTGAGGGCGCAGAGACTGCCTCACGCGCCCCGCCTCCTCCTTCGCGAGAATTACTGCTTCGCAGAAGGAGGTGACGGCTTCCCATGCCCTCTCGCTCCGTACCGCCCGTAAGCTCATATATCGACCAAACGAGACGTTGGTCCGCTGAAAAACTACAAAAAGTTTTATAAAACAAATGTTCAGCTAAAATACATTTTTTTTTAAATTAAACCTAAGTTTATTTGAAAAGTACTAATAAAATGCTTAAAAGAAATATGACTGTTTGGACAGATAGCCTCAAAACAAAATAGGGTCCTGCTGGCTTGACAAAAGTTTTACAGGTGCATTCCTCATTAAATAATCGTGATTTTAAAATTAAACTAAGGTATTTTTAAGGTACTAATACACCGCTAAACGGGACCATATAAGATTTGTCTATAGACCTTCAAACAACGGAGGGTCCTGCTGGAATATAATTGAAGATTACGCTGTAACAATTAAGGTACTAATTTTTTACTTATACGATTCGGAAGGTACTAAATACTACGCACGTTAACATTTAACTTTCAATTGAATTAAAAGTAGGGTCCTGCTGGGTATACAGACATGGCCACCACTGCTTTAATTATCTGTGGTGCTAGTATAAAACCATGGTTTTAGAAGCATTAATTCCCTTCAAATTGTATTACAAGGGGAAATGCTTCAGCAGGTTGACTGTTCAAACATAATTTTCTGTATATAAAATAACCAGCTGTTGCCCACGACTTTTCTGCGATCCAAGATAATAAGTGGCCTATGTCCTTCCAGGAATTTTTCACAATATTTGCAAATCAAAACTTTGGAACGTTGACGTAGTTCACAAGTGCACCCCTAAAGAACCTTTGGGGGCCAATTAACTGGTTGGTACTACATGTTATTTTGCTGTTAGCTACTGGCTGTTATCTACTGGCATGCTATCATCATAGCCATGTTTTTGTGTTCATGTGATTATGATGAGTTTAGGTATCAACTTAACTATTACAGATCGGAGAGGAGCCACTAGAGCGCAGGCAGCTATGTAATAAAAATGCAGTTATTTTTGTATTTGATATCTTCTTTACTTGAAAATTTATAATAAGTATAATATTATCCTGCAGTGATGTACTATTAATCACATTACATTTATTACCACCCACATGCCGATTTATCGTGCTCATAAATAATACTAAGTACATAACTGAACTGCACTAAAGTTTTTTTCTTTTAATCCCATACACATTTCAAGTCCTTTGTGTTTGGTTTAGGAGTTTGACATGAAGTTGACATTACAGCTGTTAAATTATAATAGTATCTGGGTTATAAAAAAAAAACGAACTTTACTGACTGGTACAGCCGTATATTTAAATAGTGCACACTTTTTTTCCGCGTAATCATAAAATATACGTCGGATTACATTCCACCCTGTAGGTAGGTATACACCGTGTAAGGAAACGGAGAAGATTAGAATCAGCAGACCGAGCACGAGAAACGTAGAAAAGCGTTTTGTCGACGAAGGAGTAGACAAAATTACGTTTCCGTGTAGATAGTTGTAAAACTTTCTACAGTCTTTAGTATGGCGGTTACAAAACCAAATGGGAAAAGAGGTGTCTTTACTACCCTAGATACCAGTCTACAACGTCAAGCATAACGTTTAATTTTTCTCCGATTTCGACAGTTTGGTATAGAAATCTTTCTTCCGAAATAGTCTACATAAAAAAGGACCTATATATTCCTTTGTTGTTTGTACATCAATGAAAATAATTTTAGGCGGTGCTTTTTTGTTTTTATCATACATGATAGACTAAAATTAACACGTTGGGTTCAAATCGCCGATATTATTTAATTTTTGAAGTAGAAAAACTTGATGATTGACTGTTAGAGAGCTTTCAATTTCTCGGAAAATTTGTTCCAGCGGAATTATAAGCACGGTATCAAAATGTAGATTATACTATAATATAAAATATTTTAAATCAAATGATAATTTCACATAAATACCTATAACAATGACAAACAAGCTAAGTACCTAGTAAAATGATAACCCTTTGCGTAATGCCATCAAAATAGTACCTAGGTATAAATAAGGCCCAGGATACGCAACACAAAAATGTGTCTTAAAACATAATTGGTGTTTTTTTTTTGCGCTTACCAGCCATTAATAAAAAAATACGAGAAGAGTCGTTTCACTAAAATACCGTTTTTGCAACGAAAAATAAATAAATAAAAACTTATAAGTAAATATTCACCAACTGAATGAAATAACTTCACAGGCCTCACTCACTTATTAAAGCTATTACCTATTTATACATACTTATTACTATAATAGATTATGACTAGAGATTGTTGAGATTCTTGAAAACATTTTTGGTACTCGCCACTGCATGTATAACGTCTAATTAAATCTAGCAAATTATATGTACATCCATTTATCTGCTTACATTTGCAGAAGATGAATCAATTTTATTACATTTACAATTGAATCAGTAAAACATTTTACTTTCGTTACTTCTCGTGTTTATGTCACTTTGCTGCGTCACCGATACGGCTAATTTATTTGCACTAATAAAGGATAATTATCATATTTCTAGCACGTAGTTGCTCATCGTAATGTAGTAACTAGTGATGTGCCGTATCGTTAAAAATGTATTTCCGCGGATACAGATCCGAATACGGATATTCGAGGATACGGATACGGATCTTAAATTTCTTACTCAATCGATGTCGATGCCCGTGTACTAGGAGCGATAGCCACTTGACGCTTTGCTAGACAGAACATGTTTCGACTTGCACTGCACGGTTCTTTCTTTTACTTTGTTTATAGTTCGATCACTAAATATTTTAAAAAAAATAATCTGTATGGAATTTAATACTTTTTCATTGCTACCTAATCAACTATAGAATTTCATCTATGCAGTGAAAATTAATAAGGTAAAAGATCCGCCAAAAGTATCGTATACAGATCTTTCTTCTCCCTCGGATATCCGCGGATACGGATACAGATAGCCGGCACATCACAAGTAGTAACTAAATATGTACACGATGACAAATTGCAAGCTGGCATTGCTCAGCATATTAAAGGGGAACCCCCGTTTGTTTTAATTCGATATAATGATTATGTATTTCATAGAAAAGTTATTCAATCGAATTAAAGGAATATGAATAATATAATAAACTCATGGACAAATTTAGAGGAACGCATAAAAAGCGTGTATTAAACAAAATATCATGGATATTTGTGACAATAATAATTATACTAATTTGAATTTATTCGTTAATTTATAATTGCAAAAGGAAAAAAAAATACAGAAAAGACCCATTTTTGTACTTTTTTTCATAAATGCTAAGGAAAGGCGAATTATGAGAAGAATTTTGAGACGGCGCAAAACAATCAAAGAACAAAGATCACTAAATAACCTTAAATTTATAGAAATAACCAAATCAAATTAATTAATTAATTTGCTTGTTTGGCGCCGACTCAAAATTACTTAGGGAAACTTACATTAGTTTAAGAACTTAGTTATTAAGGGTAAATAATAAAGGTTTCTTATTTTTTTCTATTCAGTTTTTTCGGCGGTTTAGTTTTTTTGTTAAAAAGTTGTTCTTAATTTGAATTGAAAGATTATCCCATACATGCTATATGGGGATTAAGTCGGGCGAGCGCGCTGGCCAACATAACATTGATTTCAACGAAGATATTCGACAACTACGCCCGCAGTATGGGCGCGTTCATTATCATGCATAAACAAATCTACCGCCTTTAAAAGGGGCAAATTACACTACAGTTTCGTCCACAATCTCAGTTACATTTCGTGTCGCTGTTAGTGACCGATTCTCAATGACGCGGAGTTCCGTACGTGCCCCCATACCAATACCTCTCCTTACCATAACTGACCTTGCACCATATGCCTCTTTTTCAATGATGTTGCACTGAGTGTATTTCTCTTCCAGGCGTCTCTACACTATAACCATACCATCATATAGCTTCAGGCAAAATCTGGACTCATCTTTGAATAGAACTTGACTCCAAGCGTCGTCACCCAATTTTCGTGAATATGAGCAAAATTAACTCGACATACTCGATGGCATTTGGCAAAAAGACACTTACCTCCTAGAGACCCCCTCTAGCAGGTAAGTGTGAATTTATTCCAGCAGATTTCAGTCTTCTTCCCACAGTTTTTGTGCTCACTGTACCCACTCGAATTTTTTGGAGCTTCGTTCTTACCTCGGAGGTAGTTAAGGTCCGGTTTTTAAGCACACTGGTTACTGTGAACCGGTCATCTCGGGCCACAGTTTTCCGTTTACGCCCCTATCCTGCGAGTCTCGTATACTGGTTCGTCTGCCGATTATTCTTGATAACTCGATGTACCACAGATTATACTACTTGTACTGTTTGGGCCACAGTTTTGTAGGTGTGCCCAGTTTCAATTAAAGTCAGAGACTTAACAACTTGAGTGGCGTTTAGATCTGGCATTCTGAGTTTATTTACAGTAACAAGGAAAAATTTAAATAAAACCTAAATTTAAACTGAAATTCAAAAGTTGGCAAAAAAATCGCAGTATGAAAGATTGCAATATTACGCAATAATTACATAAAAATAAATGAAATTAAAAAAAAAAAAACTATCCAAAAACTTTCTTTTTTTAATAGTATTTTTTATAATGTTTGGACGATTACGCACAATAATTACAACAGGAAAAATTAAACTTTATTATGTGTTCCTCTAAATTTGTCCATGAGTGTATTTAAGAGAACCCTAGAGGGCTTAAATATTATATTATAATTATATAAAGCCATATTTGTTACGGTCGCGAATCATATTTATTAACACACTTGAAAGTGACTGTTATGGCAACGCATTTAGGTTCTTAATTCAGCTTATTATACCCTCGTGATTGTTACTTTACATTCAATAATTTTTGTTTAAATTTTTTTTTTTACATATCCGCAAAAAGTTTTTATATAGGCTGTTAAGCGGTTTTTCCAATATACACCTGCGCGCGCAACGTTAGTGCGTCGCGCGGAATAAACCAAATCAGCGTGCCATTTTCCACAAATATTTGGTAACGTTTTCTTTGTATGTTTAAGAGCAATTTACAATACACGTCTGTTTTTTTCGCGCAAGTGTGTTGAAAATCTTTGGATAAAACGGGTGTGCATTGATCATTTTCTTAACACACGAGACGGTATCAATCGAGCGAGCCGGAACTCGGAAGAGACAATGATAAGTGAGCCGAGTGTGTTTCGACTAACATAGTACACACAACCAAACAACCAACATACAACCTTGCACTAACGTGGAAATTACAAAAATCGTAATAAAATTACCTGACTACCCTGGAGCTTTCAACTATAAGTTGAAAGCTCCAGGGTAGTCCGGTAATTTTGGTTTGGTCCATAGCGTTCAAAATCATAAAAAATCATAAATGTAGATACAGTATCTTATTTACAATTAGTATGCGTACTAAAATCACATGGAGGTATACAAAAATATACGAGAAAGAATAGAATGTATATCATCCAAAGAAGAAGAAGTGAAAAGCAGATGTTTCAGTGTTTCTCTGTTGGCTGCACAGCATATGCTGGGTAGTAACAGCATCACCTTTCCGAAGCGGGTGGAATCTTTGGAAGCGCAATGCTTCTGTAGGAGCACTAGGAACTGATCCTGCAGCATTTCGACGTGAGGAGATATGTTCTCAGTGGAGTCTGCGTTGAGGAGGAAGAATAGTCTGTTAATTAACGAGTTTCATTAACGTTTGAAATATGCACAATCTCAACTAAAACCTTTGAACAACCTCATCTTCAGCTAATGCAGAATGTTCTACATTCATTCTGTACCTAAGAAGACGAATATTACACAAAGAAACATAGTAATCGCCTGATAGGCAGATATTACAACGGAATATGTCGGGCAAGATAAATTACTAACCTGTACGAAACAATAACGTAGATTTCATCCAGTCATACTCCGACCTGTCTAGCCGACTGTGAGATAATCTTTTCAACAGATAAGTTAAGTTCTTGACTTCTTCCTTGATATGAGGCCGTTTCGAAGTCACGGCCGATACATCACTATCTGAAAATTTGTATAATATGATAAGGTACCACTACCTGATCTGGTTTGAACTACAATATATATTTTAGAATTTGGGTAACTTCAATACCTTCTTCGAAGTAGAAAGAGTATTCTGCTGCAGTTAGGATGAACAGTTCCTTCCATTTACTGTGCAATAGGGTAGTCTGATCAGAGGGTTTCATATGAACGAACGATCCTACTCCATGCAGCCATTTTATAGACGCGACCAAAATTTTCGCAGCCGGGCCGCACAGCTCCTCATCTAGTTTCCATGAATCGGAACAATACTTTTTAAAATTCGATGTCATTTGTGTAATTCCATCCAAACTGCCTTTGTTGCCATCTATAAGCTGTATGGCTTTATGGCGGTCGTTGAGGTAATCAACGAATGTGTAAGGTTTATATTCTAAAGTTTGGGTCCGTCTTTCTGATATTTTTGACACAATATGCGCTGGAGGTTCGAAGTTGCTAGGAGAGTGAGATATGGCTTTTCTTGTATCTATGGACAAATACTTAATATTATGCATTTTTCGATGTTCTGTTGCCTACTCGTAGTATGTTGATAGAAAAATATTAATAAAGAAGTTCCATCCTTGCTATATGACACAACAATGAATAAAGTTGCTTTAGTAAAAATACGCGGAGCAAAGAGACATGATAGTCGCAGATAGTAGGAACATAGATAAAACACTAAATGTATAAAGTAGGAGTCGCAGGGCTTAACATAAGTAATAAAATTTCTACAATTTAATAATATAATCATGCAAACAATGAGTTAAATATAAGTGTAAACACGAACCTTCTTTATCAACAGAATCTACTTGACAATCAGTTTTGCAGGCCTCTTCAGTGCTCGAAACTTCATCTTCTTTCATCTTTTCTGAGAGTTGCGAGTCTGGTTGTTCTATATAAAAGAAAACAAAGTTAAACAATATATTCAAATGTTCACAGTCGATGTCTTGATTTTTGTCTTAGCCATGAAATAACTCACTTTCTAAAGAATGTGAACAGCCAGCTGTTATGACGGGTGGATATAAAATGTTAGTTGGAATATAACCAGGATGTGGAACTGGATAATGAAGCGATGCCGAGAACAGCGGAATCTTGAAAGCATTAAGTGGACTGAGTGCACTGACATGAGTGCTCAGGAGTGGATTCAATTGAGGAGCGTCGGACGACATCGCGTCCGGAAGTCTCGCCGGAGCGAAGTCTTGAAACGACGATCTGTCCAGAAACGAGTTGTGTAAATTTGCTTCTGGGAGGGACACCAGGCCATTGTACGTGTGTAGAGGGGGGAAGGTGGACAATGCCAGAGGGGTGGGGGCGGGAATGAATGGTTGTTGTCGCGTGAAGTTGTAGCCGAGTTTCTGTAGCGCCATGTGGTGCTGGGCGGCGACGGACGGACGCGGCGCTCGTTCGTGTTGAACTGCTGCAAGCCCGCAACATCGATTAGATACTCGTACAATACAAATACTTATGACGATTATTTACACACACAAATACTAAGGATAAAGGTTACGCCCTAGACTATACCTTACCAATTTACTTAGTACCTATAAATAAATTTAATCCGTTGAAACCTAACCCACATTATGAGCCTGCTCTGCTTTGAGTATAGAGGTAAACTGTTGCCAGTGAAGTTTCTTGCCCATTCTTCTCCATAGGAAACTATCTTTTGGAACTTCTTCCAAAAGATAGTTTTCGTCTGGAATCAATTCTATTTTCATGTAAATGTTGACGTTCAAAAGTGTATTTTATGTGCCTATTTGACTTACATCATATAGGTAGGTACTATAAATTAATTGTGCAACGGCGAGTACATCTCACACATTCGTTTTGCCGACGACATCGTCATATTGGCAGAGACGCTGGGACAGTTAGACCAGATGCTGCATAGCCTAAATAGGGCCTCTCGGCGGGTAGGCCTCGGCATGAACTTGGAGAAGACGAAAGTCATGTACAATTCGCATGTCTTGCCGAGTCCAATCCGCATCGAAGGGTCGCTTCTCGTGGTTGCGAAGGAGTATGTCTACCTAGGGCAAGTCATCCAGCTTGGTAGACACAACTTCGTGAAAAAAGCCAACAGGAGGATCCGGTGGGGTTGGGCAGCGTTTGGAACACTTCGTCAAGTCTTCTGGTCGCCGATACCGCAATGTTTCAAGGTTTTCAACCAGTGCGTCCTGCCCGTTATGACATACGGTACCGACATACGGTAGCTTGCAGAGTAAGCAGACTGAAGTGGGCTGGCCATGCCTGTCGAAGGACCGATGGCCAATGGAGCAGACGAGTCCTAGAGTGGAGACCGCGTATCGGCAAGCGTAGTATGGGATGCCCCCCAGCTAGATGGACCGACGACCTCAAAAAGGTAGCGGTGACAGACTGGATGCGGAAGGCGGAGGACAGGATGTTGTGGCGCAGCATGGGAGAGGCCTATGTCCAGCAGTGGACTGCGATAGGCTGAGTTAATTAATTGATTGATTGAAATTAATTGTTGTGCCTAAATTAGATAAAGGCACAAAAAAATTACAGCCAAAGCTATGCTTGTTTTTTTATATGCGTTGACTGTTGAATTTTAGGACGGTCAATATAAGGCTTTTAGCAATGCTTAAAACTGACTAAGTAGGACACCGCAAAACGCTCAGTTGTTCTCCGCAAAGTTAGGCGTATTATAATGTTTTTTCAGTGAACTGGCGGTATAGAAAATTATTGAATAGAATGGTTACAATTTTTGAAAATCTTTCCACGCTAGTGGATAATTAATAGACTGAACTATTGCAATCAGATTTCGTATAATAAACAGCAGAGGTTGGCGAGATTGTGAGGTTTTATTCCCAATATTCTCAAAATTTTGAGTGTTTACTATCATATTTTATGTTTATTATGTTTTATGTAAATACCAAAATATATTAAAAAAATATTTTTGATTTATTTTTATCAGTGAGGAATTCAGTGAATAAGGCACCTCAATCATCCCCATATAATGTAGAACTGAATACAAATCATCGTCAATTTTGACAAAGACAAATATTTTCAGTTTTCATATTCTATGTAGTCATCTAGTTATGTACTATGTAAAATGTTTAAGAAAATATTTATCCCGCCCATATTTATGTTATGTTGGAGCCCGACAACTTTAAAGTGTCAGTTAGCAATCATAATGAATAAACATCTGAAACCTGATGGCTAAAGTAGTAAGTGATAGGTAAACAACTCCACACCACTGCTATAAGCCAAGGGGAGTGAGGCGCTATAATAGAAGCGAGCACAGGCGAGACGCGACGGCTTAGCGACGCGGGTGCGACGTCGCAAACGACCCGTGGTGCGGCCCGCAACCCGCAATCAATTTCATATGTAAATAAATATCTGTGAGAATTGCGGCTGCTGATGACAGCTTGTCTTTTCTAAACATACTATGTTTACTTTTCGACACCATTTTGTTTGCGGAAATCTTTAACTTGACGCTCTTATAATATAGGTAATATGTGTATACGAGCTACTGCTTCTGACTTTGTCAGCGTGAACTTTCTCGTTTTAGCATAAAATACATCTTTTAGAATCGCATCGCCCGCCCTCGACATTATTTCGTTTTCTCTTCGCAGCTCTTTAGAGTTCCAACATCATATCAAACTTTCCTCGCGAAATAGGCTATCAAATACAAAACATTTTTCAGAACTGTCTGGTAGTACCAGAGATTACCCCTACACATACAAAAACTACATATAAACAAATTTTAAAAGAAATACAGTAAAGTACGGTAAATATAGATACCATTATCAAAGTGGTATTCTAACGCGTCCGCACTAAGCACGTAAATTCCCAGCCATATATAGGTTACATTAGCCATATCACATAAGAGTACCTACATGCTCGTAGCCATGAAAACAAAAAGTTCACCGTACCCGTAACAATTCTGATTTGTGATGTGAGTATGCTAGTTAACCACAATTATTATCATGAAAACCCACAGATTCCCATCTATAGGAACTCCTAACAACAAGGGAATTCCGATGAAACGCTTAAGACACAAAATGTGTGAATACTCAAGCAAACAAAGACACACTCTCACAAATCTTAATGAGACTAAGATGCTGTGTGTCAAAGGCAACACCGTAGATTTTTAAGTTTTCCTAAAGGTCTGTAGAAAAGACCTAAATTTCTACGTTAAAAAAATGCAATTATACCGCGAGCCATTACAAAAACATATAAATTCAAAGGGTACTTGTAAAAATCTCGTCCCTTCCCTCATGGAACGACGAGCTCTATTCCGATTTGTATGAAATTGTTGATATTTGACTTCGTGAGAGCGGAAACCTGCGTGCTGACATGAAAGGGACGAGGAGAGCTCGTCTATGTCGGCCCCTGCGTTTTTCTCACTAACCACTTACTAACACTTGTGTACCGCAAATACTTCAAATGTTTCCTAATGGAAAAGACATGCTGCGAAGGAGCCACCCTGGATAAATACTTTATTGGGACAAGTGCTCGCCCGTGTTCACTATTGATTACCGTTAATATCGCACTTCTTTCTTTTTACTGGCAAAAATATTGAGCTGTGGATAGACCCAGCTTTATGAATAAAACAAATAGGTTTATATATAGCAGTCAATTTCTAGTCTCCAGTCTCCGCTCATGTAGAAAGACTAATTAACAACTACTCAAGTAAAATTTATTCGGGAGCCAGAAAATATAATTAGAATCAAACCAAAACATTTAATCGCATATAATTGGTAATAAGTAGCTACATGAATCTTACATAACATTAATAGTATCCTTCCTGCACCCTAATTGCGAAACGCACAATTTATCAGAATCTGAATGGGATTGAAGATTATTTCTAAACCATTGCGTCATTCGTTCGAATAAATTGTCGGCTCAGCAACGTAAATAACGCAATGAATGTTGTTTAACTATGAATATTAAACCAATTCCTACCGATAAAAAGTTCCGCAATTACCCCTCTGGTATGGAAAACTTTATATTATTTTATTATAAGTATTCTAATTTATTACAATAATTATACTTAAATGCCTGGGCTTATTATTGGCATTAATAGGTGAATTACAATGATTTTTTATTTTTATAACGATGGTTTCCGGTGATTCCAGCGGTTGTGCTGGCGTGGACGGATGCGGCTGTGACCATGGGCTCAGAGGAACCGACAATCTCCGAACGAGATTCATCAACAGTCAAACGAACACGACTAATTACATAAAGGACTCCGATACACTAAACATTCTCACCTGTATATTAATATAATATGTATAATATTCTCACAATAGTAGTAAAGGTAGCTGGGATATTTTGAGTCTTTCAGAAGTTAAGAGCGAGGGCGAACACTCAGAAGGACACGATGCTGTATTCTTTCAATTTTGAGAAACCAGTAGACAACATGGAGTGGGGGTTCATGGTGGAAAAGAAGTGGTAGGATAATATCATCGTATTCTACACACCTTATATTTGTACCTACCTTTTTGTAATATATGTGTACTAACATAGTTTGTAAGATATTTTTGTGACTAACAATTATGGACTTTGTCTGAATAAATAAATAAATAATAATAATAAACCGATCACGTCTCTGTGCTGAAGTTACGACTAAAACGCTGACTCTCTTACGAGTATATGCACCAACATCTGCATATTCTGACGAAGACGTGGAAGATTTTTTTAATAGAGCATACGTCGGCTATGGGGCACTTGGAACATGGTAGTTGGTGACTTTATTGCCAAATTGGGACGAAGGCAGGAACTGGTTTATACATATAAGGTCGGTTGTTTAGGGTTAGTTGACCACAATGAGCGAGTGCTTCTCGCACCCAGTTTGGTATTGGACTGACCATGCACATAGCCAATTGTTTCTTCTCGAAGAAACCACCACGCCGATGGACTTGGGGGTCACCTGACGACTTCACGCGCAATGAAATCTACTACATTTTAATATCTGACAGAAATTTTATAAAAAAAAACTTTAGTGTCAATAATAGATTTAAATACAGTTCAGACCGTAGACCAACACAAATGCAATAACCAGATTAGAGTTTAAATTTCACTGAGCTAAATTGTTTGCAAAACAACAGACTTCGTAACGAAACACTTATTAACAATTTGGATTGACTGTTTAGTAGATAATGAAGGCACAAAACACTACAGCAGAGACAAAATGAAATTGCGACCAAATGATACAGGTAATTATAATCCGTATAATAAATAAATAAAGGCAGAATAAATAAATAAGTAAGATCATGAAGTGCACAAAGCACTTACTACAGTGTGTTATGACAGAAGTCCTGGGGAAGATGATATTTCTACTGAAGGGCATAAAATCGGCTCTACCACTTTATTGCCCCACCATGCGAACCTGTTTAACACCATTTTAAAATCAGGATAATCATTGTGCCATTCTAATTCAAATACACATAAGTAGTCGCAGAACACGGGTGGGTTTTAGTCATTAAAAGTCTGACACGCCCTCTGCCCTCCGCTCTGGGCGGAGCGGGAGAAGTCATTTGATAAATACCCATCCAAAAAAACAAAAAAAAGGGTGACCGCTCTCTCCGAAATTATACACTAGCACTCTCAAAAAGATATTTAGAAGAATGGCAGCCTCATGGACGACCAAGGGCATTGAAGGTGGTAGCAGAAAGTTGACAAACCTCCGTTTTACCGACGACACATTCCTTTTTGCCCGTTCTGGAACTACAGACTATACTTCAATACCTAAGTACCTACGGCAGGTTGGACTCGCGGTGATTTGGTCTAAATCCAAAACCACGACCAACATTAAGCGTAGGGCAGGAAATACAGTATGTCGATGAGTACAGATGAGTACATCTACTTGAACCAGTTCGTTTCTTTCGGAAACATGCAAGAAAAGGAAATCGAACGCCACATCACATACCTACAAAATGCCTGGAAAAGCTAATGGTCTATGAGGACGCTAATGAAGGGTGATGACTGATTTCCTCATCGATAAGTCTATCCTGCCCGTTGTAACCAACGTTGTTCGGACTTTGTCGATCACCGAGTGGCATAAATTTCGCCTTGAAGTTTGCCTAAGAGCAATGGAGCGCAGCATTTTGGCGTTTAACGAACGACAGAATTCGTAAAAACACCACGCTGCGCTCCATAACGGGAATCATAGGCAAGGTGAAGTGAGTGTGCCGATCCTACTTGACGGTGGACGCTGCCACCAGTCTCCAGGAATCGATCGCGAATTCTTTGAACGGTACAACGACTTGCATGAAGTTGTACACTTACGTTGCGATGACTAAGCTCAAAAAGTAAGGAAGAGCTTGCGCGGCTACTTCAGGTGCCGTAACCATAATTTGAATGTCAGAAGGGATTAAAAATCCTTGCGCATATGAGTGGCGACGAGGCAAAACGCCGGGGCAAAACTCCGCTGCCGCGACAAATCATGGCACGGACAGAGCTCCGGCGGGATCTCATGGCGACTGCACGCCCAGCACACCCAGTGCTACGACAATCGTACCTGCGGTGTCGGGAGTTTATAGCGAACTCCCGGCCACCGAGTTTGCGGGCGGCGAGCAATGGTTATCTCACCGCCCGGTAAGAACCAGGCCCGGGTCGACGGCGCCTTGTATTCCTCTCGCGTCTCAAAGAGATGTCGTCAGCACGTATTGAAGGGGTCCGTTAGGGCCGACGCCTGCCAGGGTCACGGATTTGTTCGAAAGAGTTACCTTGGCCCTGGCACAGGGAACTGAAGGAAATAGGGTGGGTTTCAGGCAATAAAAGTCTGACTCGCCCTCCCGCTCCGCCCAGAACGGGAAACGTCATCTGATGATTTTCCACCCAGAAAACGAACGAATGTATTAAAAAATATAGAGAAACTATTTCGATACTCTTTTTGTACAAAACAATTTATAACTTTTGAGTAATAGATGCTCTCTTCACAGTTCGTTGCACAACTCCATTATTTTTTTCTCTTTTGCAATTCATGAATTCACATTTGGAACAATAGTGATACCGAAATAATGGCCAGTAAGTTCAAAACTGTTTAAATACTTTTTCTCTGACTTTTTATTGTCTGCTGCTAATTCGCTAAAACTACAATGTTCAGATGGAAATGCATAGGTATAACAATTCTCCTGTCAGTAGGTATGTTGGTCACACTGAAAGTATTTGGAAAATAAAAACAGAATGATGTAGAAACCTGTTAAAAATCGTAATAAATCATTAAGCGAAAATTTACTCTAGTAAAATCCATTTCGACGGACGCCCGACACTTTATAAATGGCCGCCAATTTGTAAAAAAATTCAAATAAATTCATTACACATCTACTGGTTCCCAAAGAGTTTCTTATTCGAAATTGAAATAAATTTTTCATCGACTGCTTTTCTTCTTCTTCGTCTTTACACTCTTGACGGAGTGGTCATGGTCGTCATATCTGGTGTGGTGGCGAGCTTCACAATCCGTCGCCATTCCTCTCGTACTGCAGCCCTTCTCGTACATTCGTGAAGTGGACCATTAAGTGCAGTTTTGACCTGATCGGTCCAACGCATGGGCAGGTCGCCCATGCGACGAGCTCTTGTGCCTACAACTTTTCCCTGCGAGCAATCTAGGGTACATTGCTGACCACTAGTATAAGTTAGTTATATGTTACTTTATTATACTTTTAATAAAGCGGTTGTAAAATTGTTTTTTTAAACAATAACGGTGGAAGATCTTGCTCATCCTTCTCCATATGAAACTACATTTAGGAATGGGTAATTAGAATCAATTCTTTTTAAAAGTGTGCCTATTCCAAATAAATGTTTTGCTTTTGAATGATAAAAAATGTTAGGTGTTATTTTCCTTATCCTGTTATACCTTTAAGTCAGTTTATAGTTTGTGGTTTTCGAGTAATAACGATTAGAGTCATTTGGGGATCCATCCCTTAGTTTCTACTTCGAGGTTAAATATATTCGAAATTCAATAAGTTGTTTGCGAGCAAGGGTAGGTCTTTTACAACACGTGTCAAAACATACAGAACTAAAAAGGTATGCGAGAAACACCAATTAGAATAAAGAGAACCGAACCTATTCCAAGCAAGATTCTAATTCGAGCTCGCTTCGCTCGGTCTTGCATTCTGAAGACTCTCGATTCTTCGAGCTTTTGTGCATTCAACTTAGTTTCAAACTCCTATTTCCGAAGAAGCACTCTCGTGAAAATAAACTAAAATGCCGGCACTCATGACACGACAGATGTTGACAGTCTCAGAAACCTGTCCATGTTACTTAATGTGCCATATCTCATCATCATGTCCAGGAAATAGCTTAGCTTGGCTTGACCTATACTTATGAGGACTATACAAGGTGCCTAAAACGGTGGATTTTCCTATTAAGTACATAACTAGTGGGCCACACGCGACGAGTGAGAGCTGGGACCCGTAGACTTCTAATTAAATTCATTAAAACACAATTTATTGGAACATTTGGAACGAAGTTCCTTATGGCGCGTTGCGAAAGGGGGCTAGACGGAAATTAAGAGAAAAAGTTGTAACGACACTTTTTAACCGACTTCAAAAAAAGGAGGAGGTTTCTCAATTCGACCGTATATATTTTGTTGTTTGTATTTGTTTTGTATGTTGTTGTTTTTTAGAGAGAGAGAGACAGAATATTTTTGTTGAGTGTATACAGGTTAATAATAAAAATTAAAAAAACAATAATGAATCCTTGAAAGGAACTTCGTTCCATCCGGGTGTCCCTTGACACCTCTCAAGTTTTTTTTATTTTTTAAAACAGACTAAAACTTACCATCTTTCTTCATATTGACTCGTAGGCACTTGGAGAAGCGGCACGCTTGGCATTGGTTCCGCCGCGTCACGTCCACAACACAGCGCCCATTTTCTTTACATACGTAGTCTAAATTACTGGGTACGGGAAATAACACGTTACACAGTACAATGTCAAGCAGTCACTGAAAATACACGTTGCAGGCTACATATAATTTCATGTTTTATTTGATAGACATACAATTGAGGGTATTACAACTTAAACACCGTTGGTAAACACGCGTGAAATGGCTGGCTATTATCGTTTAAATTGTTAATAGTATAGACATTCTATTATTTTTTTGGTTTTTTATTGTCTTCCTTAGTTTTATTTACGCAACAACGAATTGAATATTGGCTTATAGCATCTTAGACATAAAAAACTGGCCAAATTGGTGTCGGACCAACCACGCACTGTGAAAGGTTCCATAGTTGTGATGAAATTATCTCAATAACAAACTTAACTTTGCAGTGGAAAAAAAATCTCCAATATATTTATACACATTACTGTCAATTCTCCACCAGAATATATAATTTTATAATAGCAAAAAAATAAATGTGATAAAATTCCTTTAATTATTCCAGACTGCTTAGGCATTGCTTCTCGCCCCAAAATTTATGATTCTAAATCAAAGCAGAAATGGTAGTATCTTTCATGTACTGATTTATTTGCGATTTTCTAAATATGCTACATAAGTTAGATAATTAAAAGCTTTCGGAACCCTCTAACCAAAAGATTTCTTATACCAAAAAATTGTTAGTCTATACCAATAACAGAATTACAATAGAATTTACAGCATATTTACTGGCAACTTGATCAGTATTTCAAGAACCTGGGAAACCTAGGAATAAATGATGATTACCGTCTTATGCTTCTCTTGAAGAATCCCCGACAGCCGTCACATGAGGCCACCCCGTAGTGTTTCCCCGAAGCTTTGTCCCCGCATACGCGACACAAAGTTTCCGACTTTGCCTCCATATGTACTTCTGCAGTTCTGGGTACATTCAATAAATGTCATTAAAAACAGTGACACCAAATATTTTATAGAATTTTAACATAACAAAAGTAAGTCCAAAAACTAAAACGGGACTACTAAAAAAACACGCTCTAAAATGTAAGAAACAAAAAATATATTTTAGACAGAAATCAACACAATATGATGAAAATCATAACCCTCGCCTTAGTCGGCAAAAAAAGAGGATAATCTTTTCCTTTCCGGTAAAATTATGCGTGTTGTCAATCTACTTAATTTTAAACTGCTCACTCACAATAAATAGTCTTAGCAGTGGACACTTTTAAAATGTTTATAATTTGTCGTCATTTTTTATTTTCTAATTTTTGCATTGCAATTTTTACAAATTTGCATATTTTGCAATTATTATTTTGACATTACAAACAGACACCTCAGTTTTATTTAACCAGAAAGTCATCAACACCAAAATCACTTTTTATGAAGTGTATCAATCTATATACATAAAATTCTAAGTCCTGAGTGACACTGACTGATTGATATATCAACGCACAGCCTAAACCGCTGGTCCTAGAAACATGAAATTTGAAGGTTGTGTTCTTTGTGAAGAGTAGGTATCCACTAAGAAAGGTTTTTTTGAAATTCTATCCCTAAGAGGGTTTAACGCGGATGAAGTCGCGGGCAGAAGCTAGTTGTAATATAAAAACCATATTACTTACTGCACGTACTGACTCTAGACCTATCCTAGTAACGCATGCTAACGCCAACTTATGTAGATTAGTTACCTACTACTCGGTAATTTTTTTTTTTTTGTCTAAGGCATCATAAAGACAAGAGTGGGAATAGAAACAGTGATTGAAAAAGTTCCTATCCGTTCGGGCCGCGCGGAACATCTCGCCTGACTCCACCTTATGTGTATTACTAAACATACTTCTCAAAAAGCAAGCACTTGAACAAGTCCCCGTCCTGCGCCACAATCTGCAGAACATACGTTGTTCCGTGGGTCAAGGAAATATACGGGGCCCCGAACTATTTCTAATCTACTGAAAACTTTACTTCCAATGCAGTTGTCAGGATAAACCTCTCACGGTGGACGTGTGCCCTACCTGGGCGGAGCACCGCCGTGTCCTCGTGGAGGCGATCGGCGGCGGCGACCTCTCGCGTCCGGCCCTGGTGCGAGCCATGGTACGGAGCGAGAGGGCATGGGAAGCCGTCACCTCCTTCTGTGAAGCAGTAATGCTCGTGAAGGAGAAGGCGGGGCGCGTGAGGCAGTGGCAGTCTCTGCGCCCTCACGTCCCTAGCCACCGCAGGAGGAGACGACCCGGGCGTCGGGAGTCAATAGCGGACTCCCGGCCACCGTAGGCGCGAGCTTGCTTGGTAAGGACCAGGCTCGGGTCGACAGCGCGTAGTGTTCCACGCGCGCCTCAAAGAGATGTCAGCAGCACTGAAGGGGTCTGCTAGGACCGATGCCTGCCAGAGTCGCGAGATTGTTCGAAAGAGATACCGTGACCCTGGCACATGGGCAACTGAAGGAACACGGGTGGGTTTTAGTCAGTAAAAGTCAGATTTCTGAACGATTTCGAGATGTCAAAAATCTTCCTTATTTCTTATTGGACGAAGCATAATGTCACAAAAACTTTCAAGGGACTGAGTGTTGTTTTGGACTACCCGGAACAATGAACTGCGTACTCTCACATTGTTCTATGATTGACTGATGCAGCCAAAGTAGAACAAAAGGATATCAATCACTGGGTCACTAATCTAGGACAATATGACATTCATACACGACATAATGAATGCACCACTGTTATGTATAAATACAATGTGGTACAAATGATATACGATATAATCGATAAACGAGAATGACTGTCGAAATATATTTAAAGTACTCAAAAATATCAATCGTTTCTTACTAAAATATGCAGGAATATCTCATTTTGTAACACAATAACGTAATCAAATCATCTGCAAAACCCAATATGCACCCTTGTAAAGACATTATAAAGTTTGAAAGAATATCGCTACGTCACCGATGGCGGGCATTAATAATCGATTGATTATTCAAATGGGAAGCCCATCAGGGCGACATTATGCGATAAAAAATAACTCTTCGGTTGTCAGTACAGATAAATGGGATTTTGATAGAGGTTTTATCATATTACCACATTGTCATAACGCGCATCTTAGCGTCATGTCGCGTGATAGTCGCGTGGTTATTGTGATGATCATTATATAACTAGGCATAGTAGTGGTTTATGCATGATGAATTTAACATGACACATACCTACTGATTTTTTAAAGGCTACACTTATCAAGATGTATTTTTATATCAAAAGTACCTATAGCAGTCTTTATAACAATAACCATTCTTACTTCATTATTCAATTACTTTCCAAGCACTCATTTAAGTCAAATTAAATGAGTGCTTGGAATGCAATAGGTACCTTTAAATTGCTTAACTTTAAACAACGTTTTGCTTTTAAATGTTAAACTTTAAACAACATTTACAAATAAGAGTGGGTCTTAGAAGGAATTTCAGAAACACTACGACATAGTTTGTAATATAATGGTTCCCGGTAACTGCCTACTGCCATGGTCAACTCAAGGAACATATGCCGGTTCTCACAGCGCGGGGCGTTGTCATTGGGGACTGACTGACTCATTAATGTCACAGACGTTAATGAGTCAGTCAGCGCGGTCTATCAGACAGGCGCGGACAGTGCAAGATGGTCGTGCAGTTTTATTGATTACTTGACAATGAACTTAAATCGAAACTAACATAGAGTTGATAATACCGTGCAAGATTTAAATCCATGTAGCTTGCATTTGCGGATGTTGCTCTCATTTTGCAGCAAATTGCACATGATTGAGTACTTTATGTCACTGAGCTAAGGCGCCCACCGACATCCGCGACTCGCGAAAATGCACAAGCGCGCCGCGCGGTTCCTTGAAATTCCGCTGTATCGGTCGGAGGCGGTGGGGAGGGGGGGGGGGGGGATTGCATAACACTTCTAGATCCTAGTTCTAGTATGATGAAAAATAATGCCCCAGAGCTTTCTCAAAAGTCGAACAGGTCTATCACTAAAGTTAGTCATTTAGTACATAATTCCTTTTCGAGCGCACATCACGTAGTCCTCGCGGTAAGTGGTGGGCCCAAGTAGACATGCCTCTTTTTGTTCGAATTAACGACCCAAACTCAATTGTCGAATCACTAGTTATACCTTCCATCGGAAAAACACTGACATGTTTTCGTAATTGTAGCGTGACGTACAGGTCAACAATTACACCGTATGTGCGGTGAAAATGACGGGGGTCTCGGTTCAATAATTATCTATGAATGATAAACGCTACATGTTTTGATTGTAGGCCTCCCCTTACTAATCGCTATACTAGTGGTTAACTTTTGGCTTTCGACTTTTGTAAGTAATAGGTGCGAGGTAGACTGATACGATCTCCTTATTATGTGCTAAAATTACCATAACAGAACACTTACTTTCGAGTCTCTTTTTTTCAGGTGTTTTACTCTATCTATACTTTTTATAATATACGTAGGTTGCCCTATAAGTCTTACAATATGAGAGACCTAGAAAGTTTTTACTTGTTTGATTGATTGTATAAATAAACTAGCTGACCCGACAGACGTTGTCCTGTCAAATGTCATTAATGTTACATTAAAAAAGTTAACATTGTCCTATTATATGGTTGTCAAGTATTCTTAAATAAGTGTTCTTAAATTTTCTAATTTTCGGTGCAATTTTTTAAATATTTTTTTTCATAAGATCCTTCTCCTGACAATTACAAACACAACAAAAAAAAAAGAAGTGAAATCGGTCCACCCGTTCACGCGTGATGTCGTGACCAAGGGAAATAGGGATTCATTTTTATATATATAGATATAAAGACTAAAAAGTTCAAACGTGAACACAACTTATTGCTGTGCTCAGTCTGTTTATTGTATGATTTCTGGAAAGTTGTTAACATTGATTAAAATGGCTTGTCGCAGTCACCGTGATTACCGAGTGATATTTTACTACAACTTGAAACGTGGATTATCCTACGTAAAGTGCCACGACGAAATGTCTGATACTTTGGGCGACGAGTGCCCTTCTGTTTCTACTGTATTCCGGTGGTACAAAGAATTTCAAAAGAAATGATGATGAAATATCAGGCTGCCCAGTGACGAGCAGGACTCAAGAAAACGTCGGCGCAGTCAAAAATTTAATTACTGGTGGTCGACGTATTACATATAGACAAGTCCAGGAGACGCTCAATATTGGTGCATCTACTTTGAATTCAATTTTTCATGAATATTTTTAACGTTAGAATATTATGTACCTTATGGATCCCTCATTCTCTCAATGAAAGCCAGCGAGCAGCGCTTGTCAATTGGTGTAAAAAATTATAAAGAATTATGACTCCAGTTTAGACTGGAGTCATAATTATTTATAATTTTTCTAATAAGATTCAATCGTCAAAGGCGGCGAAATGTGGTTATATTTTTTTCGATGTTCCCAGTTAATCTCGATCAAAACTATGGTTGTTTGAAGATGAGCCGGCACCGACCACCGTAAAACAACAGAGGTCGGTAAAAAAAAGAATGTCGTTAGTAGAAGAAGATTATCGTGTTACTCAACAACACTGGGTTGTGACAGTCACATAGTCACATAGTCGCTCGATGTAGTGGTATTCAGCTGCATCCGTATTGGCACCCGACCCAAATACAGTAAAGAAAACCCTAGGCAGAGAATAAAAAACTGATAAACATTTTAAATACGAATCATTAGTTTACTATACAATGGTGCCGATTCTGTTGTAAAAAATTCTCTAAACTAAACTAAAAATCACTAAAATTTGGTTTATTCCTGTCAAACGACGATTTCCTATTCTGAAATAGACTAAAGTGACCCAACTTAACTATATTTTAGTTTGACAGCACTAAGATTGCACTGAGTTATTAGTTTAGTGAAAATGTCAATTTTGCTATTCTGAGTTTGCCGGTTTTCACCAAAAATGTAGACTATAATAATTTATTTTGACTAAATCTGACTATTTTTAATCGCGATTAAAAAGGTGTGGAATAAAACTAGTGGCATGAACAAAAATTCACACCAACGCCTCGCCTTCACGTGCAAAAACAGTGGTGTATTTTTTATTTTTTCTTTTGCTTATATCTCGAAAATGGTGTGTCCTATCGCAAAAATAATGAAATTTTCGACCCCCTTTATGAAACCCCGGAACATTTAAATCTCAACACGTGGGTAATTTTTTTTTTTTTTTCAAACAAAAAGTAAAAAATTCCAAATAAAACACGTCCAGGCTGCCCCCTTGCGCGCGCCTTCGTCTCTAAAAAATTCATTGCGTAGCGCACACAAGTACCACGTTCCGAAACCAAAAAAAAAAAAAACATGTTGATTGTCAAATTCGTTTTTAGTCGTGTCAAAATAATTTTTAAATTTAGAGATTTTTCCTTGCAGAATAGCGTTAAAATTCTCATAGCCAAAAGTAAGGAATTTTAGAGATAGTTTAGTTAGTTTAGTTCGGTGTACAACAGAATCGGCACCAATAACAAACCGCACTTAGCCAGCCGACGGATGTTACATTGAATCCGACTCATCTGACTCGACAAATATTAGACAAGATAGTCTCGTTAGAGGGTTTGGTCTTAAATTGACGTCTTGGTACGTCAATTTAACTAGATCAACGATTTATCAAATACTTGAGATACCTATATATCTACGCAGTTATGGGTTTAAGGGCTGATTTTTCATTCATCAGATAACTTTTATCTGAAGAACAAATAATATGTGAGATTGACATGTCTAGGTATACAAAAGAATACAATTGATGGGTCTAATAATGTCCAATAACAGCTTTTTACTAAATGCAAGAAAGTTTAAACGGTATGCATATAACATTTTTTTTTTAAATATTTTTGTCAGTGTGTTTGTTCCGGCTAATCTCCGAAATGGCTGGACTTTCATTGGCATTCAGACATTCACACGTGTGCAGCCGCGGGCACAGCTATTTTTCGTACAAAAACTGTCAAACCGCAATTTTAAAAGTTATCTAAAAACGTAAAAGTCTTATCGAAGTGATGTTCCCACTGAACAGTTACATTTCTTAGTGACGCATCCCATTGCGCCTTTATAATGCAGGAACAAGTTGCAGAAAACAGAAAACCAAGCCTACTTTACCAGTGAAAGCTTTTAATTTAATCATTATCTGCCGAGCCTTATCCCAACTATGTTGGGGTCGCCTTCCTGTCTAACCGGCTGCTGCTGAATACCAGTACAGTATATTACGACTGCCTATCTAACTTCCACAATCTAATTACTAGGTATTACGATACCTCTTGGTAAGACTGGTTATTAGACTTTCGGGCTTCTGACGATACGGTTCAAGATCTAAGTCCCTATAAATTCATATTATTCATTATGACGCAAGTTGTACCAGAAAGATCCCTTTTATACCGTTAAAAATTATATTGAGGACAATATAGATTAGGATTAAGCTGAACCAATTTTTAAAACCTGAATTTTGTTTCTTTTTTATTTATTGGGAACATACACTTTAACATTTGATGATTATCGCATACACTATGTCATAGTGACAAAGTAAATATTCATGTCATAGTGACTATGTAGTAAATATTCATGTCATAGTGACTATGGCATGAATATTTACTTTGAGAAGTATAATAATATTATTATTATCTAAATTATTGTGCATGTGAGGACTATGTGGGGATGTTTCTTTTTACACGCTTTATATCAGCTTCACTTGTATGTTTGTTTATAACCGACTCCTTATAGCGCGATTTTGACCCACTTTAAACGACCAGATTTCATTCAAACTTTGCACACCTGTCTAGGACCGATGGCAATGCAATAATTTCATAAATTTGTGCCATTATCCTTTCCAGAGTTACCAGGACAACAAAAAAACTGTCATCAAAAACTACGCTGACATACGTCACAAACTAAGCAGACATACGACACAAACTACGCTGACATACGTCACAAACTACGCTGACATACGACACAAACTACGCTGACATACGTCTCAAAATTCGAAACACCCTAAAAATAGAAAATAAATAATAGTTTAAAAAAACTAAAAAACACGCTTCCATTGAAAACCAAACTAAAAAGTACAAAATAATGGAAAAAAAAGCGTGGGGTGCCTGATATCAATAAAAAAAATACCTTAAAAAGCACCCCACGCATTTTTCCATTATTTCCTTTTTAGTTTGGTTTTCTATGGAAGCGTGTTTTTTAGTTTTTTTTTTTTACTATTAGTTATATCTCTTACTCAGTTAAAAGATAGAAGAAAGAAGGGTTTGTGGCTAAGTAATAATAGCTGCACGGGTGATCTTTACATACCAAGACCCTTCCGTGCCTCGGAAAGCACGTTAAGCCATTGGTTCCAGCTGGCTTTCGTAGATCTTAGACAGTCGTTACGGGTCGTCAGAAGTCCGAAAGTCTAACAACCAGTCTTACGAAGGGGTATCGTATTACCCAGTAACTGGGTTGTGGAGGTCAGATAGGCAGTCGCTCCATGTAAAATACTTATACTCCAACCCCAACATAGTTGGGAAAAGGCTAAGCAGATGATGACTCAGTTATAAGATGATCTGCCAGTTTGAGTACTTAATGCGGCCTACCTTGATGTCCTTTCTTTGGTATTGTTCATCGATTGGTTGTGCTCCTTATGCAGAGGCGGCCTTAGGGGGTGGCTAACAGGGCAATCACCCAGGGCCTCGCTCTTGCAGGGGCCTCGCGCAACAACCCAAGGAAATTTTAAAAAATACAGTTTTTTTTAACTATATTTTTTTTATTTAAAACTTGATTTCGAACCTTAATTATTTATTAAGGTTATAACAGTAAATTAAAATAAAGTTAGTTAACTAATTCATTCATTGAAAACATAATTGAAAAATTCATTATGTAGTATTTGAATATCGTGCCTCGAAACACTTGAAGATCCGTTTTTTAATCGCATAGCACTCGGGTCAGCTGAGGAGTCGGTCGGGACATTATATTCTGCTCCTTTATCGCTCGGAGAATCTCCGTGTTTCATTTCGTTCGTCGACTCTTGTCACCTTGGAATTATTTTGCTTGCAGTATGAGTTACAAAATCGTTACTGTATCGTACATATCTTTCAATTTTATTGAATACTGGCTTCTGCCCAAGACTTCGTCCGCGTCAAATTTTTTGCACCCCCGACCCATCCCGTCGCACCGAATCGCCTACCCGAGCGAGGTCTTCATATTCGTAACTTTTTTATTTTTGCTTGGCTCCTAAAGGTCCAAGCGTGATTTTATAAAGCCTACAGCTGTCCTCGATAATTGGGCTATCAAACACTAAAATATTTTTTCTATTCGAACCAGTAGTTCCTGAGATTAGCTTGTTCAACCAAACAAAGAAAAATCTCTTCAGTGAATCTGTAACATCCGAAAAACTTTTTTGGATATGTAAGAAAAACGTTACCTATATTTTACGAAAAACAGTCTTTCATAGGCCTTAACGCTTTCAAGGGATTGTCCCAATAGCGGTTGGCCTTTTTTACGTAAAATAATAAATAAATGCAGATTGCGACTCTTGTATGGTAGTCCATAACGACGTGTGGAGTGGGCGCCACAGTTTATTTTTTTATTTTTGTGGGTGGGAAATCATCAAATGACGTCTACCGCTCTAGGGTGGAGCGGAAGGGCGTGTCAGACTTTTACCGACTAAAACCCACCCGTGTTCCTTCAGTTGCCCATATGCCAGGGCCACAGTAACGCTTTCGAGCAGATCTCGCGACCCTGGCAGGCATCAGTTCTAGCATATCCCTTCAGTACTGCTGACATCTCTTTGAGGCACGCGTGGAACACAACGCGCTGTCGACCCGAGGCTGGTTCTTATCGGGCGGCGAGCTACCCATTGCTCGCCACCCGCAAGCTCGCGCCTACGGTGGCCAGGAGTCTGCAATGGATTCCCGACGCCCGGGGCGTCTCCTCCTGCGACGGCTAGGGACGTGAGGGCGCAAAGACTGCATTTCCTTCACGTGCCCCACCTCCTCGTTTGGGAGCATTACTGCTTCGTACAAGGAGGTGACGGCTTCCCACGCCATCTCGCTCCGTACCATGGTTCGCACCAGGGCCGGACGCGAGAGGTCGCCGCCATCACCACTGCCGTGTCCTCGTATAGCCTCCACGAGGACACGGCAGTGCAGGGCCAAGCAAGGCACACCTCTACCGTATGCTCCACCTTGTCCTCCAAACGATCCACGCAATGCACACGGGCGTTTCATCCCGCTTTATCTTGAACAGGAACTCCCCAAAGCACCCATGCCCGGTGAGGACATGCGTTAGGCGGAAGGTGAGGACGCCGTGACGCCTCTCTATCCACTCCTCAAAAAGGGGACTTACCACCGCAATTGTGGCATGCCCAGCACTGGCTTGCGACAATCGTACCCGCCATGTCGCCATAAGATCACACCGGAGCTCTGTCCGCCGTGCCGTGATTTGTCGCGGCAGCGGAGTTTCACCCCGGCGTTTCGCCTCCTCGCGCCCACATATGCGTGAGGACCTTTTTCCTCCAGATCCCATGGCGGCACTTCGGCAAGGAGGCTCGCCACCCCGCAGGAGATCGTGTGGTATCCCTGGAATAACCGGATGGCCATGACCCTCTGGGACAGACTCAACCGGCGGCGGACGCATGACTGCGTTTTTTCTACCGTGCGGTAAAATAAACGCACCAAATGGCAGAGCCCGCTAGCCCGAAAATGATATTGACGGACAGTTTAAAGAAGTCAGAAGACGACGTAAAAAAAGGCATTTTGATTATGAAGGGGAAGATGAAGCTCATGAATTGAATGCGTAAGAGATTATCAAAATAAACTATTTTTATGTCATTGTCGACAATGTGCGCGTAAGCTGCCATCCTAGATTTGAGGCACTTAAACATTATGAGAGCATATTTGGTTTCATGTATAATAAAAAAAGATTAAAGAAAATTAGTGATAGGTAGTGAACTTTTCAAGCATTGCAGCGACTAGCAAATATCTATGACAGTAGGAGAATCATGTGATATTGATGGACAACTGAATATGTTCTTCCGTGTGTATGAAGACAACGACGATATGATCTCGGTGTTGAAATACATAATAGAAAAAAAAAATAACTGATGTTTACCCCACTATCGAAATAGTCGCCACACATTTGCCACCACATTTGTTACAGTTGCGTCTGCTGAAAGGAGTTTTTCGAGGCATAAAATTATTAAAACATATTTGAGGAATTCGATGACACAAGATCGGCAGTAGTTCATTAGATTATTGTGCTTTAATCAAAGACTTTAGTCTTAGGAAAAGCCGCAAACATTAATTTTAAAATGTATCACATCTGTATTTGTTAATTTTATAAATCTTTCAATGTAAAATATTTTAACACTCAAATTTTATTTATTTGTATAACTTTAGCATTTCTCGTCAAACATGACACATTACTAAACCAAACAAGCAGAACTATTTTCGCATCACATACTTTTCACGAAGACAAAGGGCCTCGCAAAGACCTGCCGCCCGGAGCCACGCAATGGGTAAAGCCGCCGCTGTCCTTATGTTCCGAGCTGAGCTGCACGATTACTGACAAATGTGTGCATTGACTAGACAGGTCCATTGAATCTGTGTGGTTTTTTCCTCAAAAGAACATTTCAGACATCCATGTACATGGTCCTCACCACGATTATTTCCCGATATTTATATACACACTAGCTTTTGCCCGCGGCTTCGCCCGCGTGGATGTCGGAAATTAACGCAAGAGGACGTACTACCGCGGTAAGAATGTGTTTATCCAGGTTATATAGGTAATATTATACTCTGTGTGCTATTTTCGATCCAGATCCATTCAGCCATTTTTGCGTGATTGAGAAAACAAACACCCACTCATACATATTTTCACATTTATAATATTAGTAGTAAGTAGGATTATAATTCATATTACTTCGGATTCATAGTTTATAAGAACATCATGTGTGTTGGTGTTCTTAAAATAAAAGTAATAGTATTCAGAGAAAGAAGACTGCGACATAAGGCTTGGTTTAGTTGAATATAAGTCTTCCTGGTTTTTCTTAACGCTCCTATTTTACCTATACAGACACTCAATCATTTACCAGACACCGAACATAGTTATAGGAATACTTTTGCCAGTGGCTTGCCCGTATAACTGTCGGAAAATATCACCCGGGAACCTACTACTTTTAGCTAACTAGGTACTAGTTTTATGTTATAATTGAGTATTATAACTCAATTATAACATAAAACTACAAAAGCCACCACTAATTTTAGACTAACTGCATTCAATAATAAGAAGCAAACATATTGCCGGAATTATGAAGTGAGGTAGGCACATAATTATACGCACCCCACATTTAGTTGTGTAAACGCGCCCTGTGAGTGTCAGATGGGTCCCTCGACATTTGCACTGATTGACCTGTGGCGGGCACAGGCCCACAGGGCACCGACCCGTTGCATCAAGTAGGTAAAGAAAACAAAGGGTCACTGAGCTTCGGTAGAAGAAGTAGGTACTTTGATTTGATCTCTATAGCTATGTGTCAGGTGAGCATGTAATCCAGTTTCGTGCCGCGACGACGAAGGTCTGTATTAGGTTGTTATAAGTAATAATTAATATAAATATATTTATTAGCCATTAATGTCCCACTGCTGGGCGGAGGCCTCCCGACTCTCTTGAAGGAAGGTAATAGGTACAATAGATTTCAATCGAAACAATAAATGATTCAGGGGTCGATTCGATAAACCCTCTTGAGTGCCAAAAGCATCTGCAAAAATACAATCCTTGAAACTCATTTTCAGAGCATTTGTTTCAAAATTCTTTGATTCATCATCTGCCTAGTCAATTCTTAACTATGTTGGGTTCGGCTTCCAGTCTAACCGGGTGAAGCTGAATATCAGTATTTTACATGAAGCGACTGTCTAATTGACCTCGACACGATAGGTAGCCATTGGTAAGACTGGTTGTCTGACTTTCGGGTTCTTGACAATCCGTCATGAGAAAAATCAATGAATGACTGTCAGGCACGACGAAGGACGACAAGTCACGACAACTCCGTCGAGTCCTGACGATAAGTCGTCATCTCTACCTACTGTATTTCTTTTGCTGTGCCCGACAGGGTCCACGATTTTGTCTAAATCCAATGTTTACCATCTAAGCATGTACATTATGGAATACAATAAAGTATTGAGTATTAACCAACAAACCAACTAAACTAAAGAATTTTAATAAATTGTAATACTATTCTAAAGGCCTAAGCTAATCTGTGGGCGAAGGCGGACTGTGGATGATGATAAAGCTTAATAAAACAAAAGTGAAACACAGGTAAAGATACTTGTAATAATACTCCGCATCTTACAATCAAAGAGTTGTAACTAGAATACCTGTTAAAACGCGGCCTTTACAAGTTACAAGATACATAAGTAGGGAATACTAATATATACACAAATGCATTTTAATGTCACGTGCTTAAAAACGCTTTGGTTAACAAGTTTGCCGAAATGGTTCTCCATGTGTGATAACCAAAGATGAGAGGAGATGGGCAGTCCCTAAAACTCACTAACTACTTAATGAAACCAAGACGAAACGATTGTCAATTTACGTATCTCTGACCCCAAGTAAACTATGTATATTATTAGCCAGGAGGCCGATGTTGTGAATTTACATGGATATAAATAGGGTTTAGAAAACAGGTGTCGAAAAGATTATGAAGAAAACCTATACGTTTTAGCTATAGTCTAAATAATTAAAGTTGATATCTGGAAATCCTAACACTGAGTAACAAGTAAGGTAATAATGCCGTGAGCGGTACCACTTTAAAAGTTAGTCATAATCTTTTTAAACACGTGTTATCTAAATAATTAAAGCTTTATTTGTGGACCTCCCAAAACAGTATTGACATGCTGTGAGCGATACCTTGCGGACTATCCTGTGGATTGCACCGTACTTTAAAAGCTAATCATAAATCTTTCGAAACGCCTAACTAAATCCTGATCTGTGGCCCTCCAAACACTATTGACAAGTAAGTTAATAATGCCATGAGCGATGCCTTGCGCTCAATCCTATGGACAGCATTGTACTTTAAAATTTAATGGCAATCTTTTTAAACTAACTAACTTTATAAATAAAATAATCAAGCAGGTAATAAACGGTACGCAAGCAACATTTTTATGAAATTACACAAAAGTAAACATGATCTATTTTATTACGATAAAAAAAATAAAAATAAAGAACGTGTGTAAGGTATGCCTGCATGCAATATCTTAATCACACTATAAAATACTCTTACGATAGTCGATAACTCAAGATGAATTTGAACTAAAATTAAGAAATGGTTAGAAAATGTCCGTGTCTGAGTGAGTTACTTTTGTCTAAGGTTAAAAAAATTGAGAACACCCCAAAAAAAAAATAGGTCACTTAAATTACTTTATTTCTGTAAGGAGGTTGTACTAACACTTTACATGTCAATTCTTATTTCAAAAACAAAATGAGGTCGTTTCCTATCTGACTCAGAGAAGTAATCAGAAACAAACTTATCAGTGGGTCACAGTCTCTTTAACAGTCCAGGCAATCTTGGGCAGATCATGTGAAGACCATGTAAATTGGTGTGTGAAATGGTCTTTTGAGGAATGAGTCACACAAATTGAGTAGACTTGTCCAGTAGGGAATGAAAACCGGTACGAATTTGAGTTGAGGTTCTTCATTTCGGTTCTTAATTTTGGTACGGTTTCTTTTCAGGTATCGGATCATTTTTGGTTCTAAAGTATCGATTACAAATAAAGGTTCCAATATACCGGTTCCCTATCATTCGACTTAAAGGTTCTCTACGGAAGAAGGGATACGTTTGACGCGTGCCTGCCGTATTTTATCTTTCAGGTTGCCTCAGAAATGTTGGCGAGTGTAAGTCTGTACTATACAAGTCAGGGGTTTCTTCTCAATCTAGTTTTAAAAATATGATTGACGTGTAAGTATTTGTATCATACATACCTACTTGCAGTAAAAATTGCACCATTTAAAGTGTCCGCAAATTGATATTGTCATTCATTATTTCGTTTATTTCTTTATATACATATTAGTTACATTTTTAAATATTTTTAGAAAAAACATTTAAAAATATAAAAAATAGTGGACCTCCGGTATCCGGAGCAGGGTCCAAGCTACCGGTGGTTAGGCCTCCAGAGACAGGAACCTCCTCACGATGCGAGCCGTGTCAAGGAGTACTGCCTTCTGAATCAGGTTCTTGATTCAACCGCCTAACGATAGCCTCGACAGGTGTTGGTCGAGGGTGTCGGCCATCAGCCCATTGACTGATACGACAATCGGCACAATGACAGCCGAGTCAATATTCCATATGTCAACAACCTCGTGTGCTAAGTCGAGATATTTATATTTGTATCTGTTTCTCTTTCTCAGCTTTCACGAGGTTGCCGTCATGTGGAATGGTAACGTCCACTATCATTGTGCGGCGCGTTAACCGATCTATCACCACTATATCCGGCTTATTGGCGACAATAGTCCTGTCAGTAATGATAGACAACGTGACATGGTCATTTTCGAGAACTGAGTCGGGCACATACTTGTAATACGGTACCTCAGAATCCACTAGTTTATATTGCAAAGCAAGTTTCTGGTGAATAATCCTGCCTACTTAGTTATGCCTGTGCAAGTATTCGCCGTTAGCCAGACGAGAACAACTCACCCGGATGGTAACATGCCCGACACACGTCAGCCGTCCCGTCCTTCATAATATGTCTCCGATAGTTATTCGTCATGATAACTTCGTCCATAATTGCACAGACAAAACCTTCAGTTTCCCTGAAAAGGTCACCAAAACGTAGCCAGGATACGGACGCTAAGAAATCTACACAGGGCTCATGAAGAGCCCTGTAGAAGCGCCCGTGAAGCTCCTTGTTTCGCAATACTTCCTTGCGGTCATCGGTAGTAAGTACTACAGGTTCGCGCCAGTTCTCTTTATCCATGGAGAGCGGGGTGAGCCCCTTGTCCACTGCGACCACATCACGGTGCATACCCACTTCGGCTTTCAAAATCATTAATTATTATTATTAGTAGTTTGAATAATCCACACTAACTGCAGCACCATATGAACTCGCTCCGACTCGCTTTGAAAAAGAACCGGTAAAATAGGTCTTAAAGGTTCAAATTTAGGTTCCTGTTCCGGTTCGGGTTATATATAGTAACGAAACCACTATATACCAGTTCTATACCGGTATTTTAGAGACCTTATGAATCCCTGCTGTCCAGTCAGTGCATTAGTCAGTTATCATTATCATGCAGCTGAACTCAGTTGAAGAGGTTTTAGGCTAAAGCTACAGTTTTCTAGGAAAGCGGTGGCTGCGCACATAGCGACGGCAATATACCGGCAAATGATGTCACGGAAAAAGTAAGTTGGTGTGTTTTCCATAAGAGCATTTTTTGACATTGTAAAGCAAAGCGCCGCTGCCTTCGTTTTCATGACAGTTGTCACAACGGGCGATATGTGACAGCCACCTGGTCTACCTAAAGATAGCAAAAAAGAAAATGGATAACTTTTCGTGCGACTTTTGTAAGCTGAATGTGTGTCAGACTGATTAACAAGAATATTTTGTGGAACAGAACTTGGGTCCGATATTGTACCTATTTTAAAACAATACTGATTAAATGAACTGTTGAGAACTATCTACTTACAGTTCAAACAACTTTAGTTGCGTCATTTTGTTGTTAACATTTGAAAATTAAAGGGTACACTGAAAAACTGCGTAAACAAAAATTCGCCCTTGAGTATAAAATTAACAAAAACAAACCGTAAGAAATAGCAATTACCTAACGGGAAACATTTAATTTTCGCGCTTTCAAGTCTACCTTTGACTGAATTTCAAAATTAGTTTCCAAATACCTTCATCATCAAATTCTTTATCTGATCTGGTACTCTCTTGACTTTCTTTTTAAATGATTGCCTACACTAACATTCTACATTAAATTGTTATGATTACGAGCTGAAAGAGCTGACAAGTCAGTTGAGTTTTTTAAACGCAATGACTGACCAAGTTGAAAATTAGCCATTTGCTACATATGTTTAATGTTTACCACCACATTTTAATAAATTGTAATACTATTCTAAAGGCCTAAACTAATCTGTGGGCGAAGGTGGACTGTGGATTTTGATAAAGCTTAATAAAACAGAAGTGAAACACAGGTTAAGATACTTGTAATAATACTCCGCAAGTAGTTAAAAGATTCATAAGTAGGGAATACTAATATATACACAAATGTATTTTAATGTCACATGCTTAAAAACGCTTTGGTTAACAAGTTTGCCGAAATGGTTCTCCATGTTTGATAACCAAAGATGAGAGGAGATGGGCAGTCCATAAAACTCACTAACTACTTAATGAAACCAAGACGAAACGATTGTCAATTTACGTATCTCTGACCCCAAATAAACTATGTATATTATTAGCCAGGAGGCCGATGTTGTGAATTTACAGGGATATAAATAGGGTTTAGAAAACAGGTGTCGAAAAGATTATGAAGAAAACCTATACGTTGTGGCTATAGTCTAAATAATTAAAGTTGATATCTGGAAATCCTAACACTGAGTAACAAGTAAGGTAATAATGCCGTGAGCGGTACCACTTTAAAAGTTAGTCAATCTTTTTAAACATGTGTTATCTAAATAATTAAAGCTTTATTTATGGACCTCCCAAAACAGTATTGATAAGTAAGGTTATAATGCTGTGAGCGATACCTTGCGGACTATCCTGTGGATTACACCGTACTTTAAAAGCTATTCATTAATATTTCGAAATGCCTAACTAAATAATTAAATCCTGATCTGTGGCCCTCCAAACACTATTGACAAGTAAGTTAATAATGCCATGAAGGATGCCTTGCGTTCAATTCTATGGACAGATTTGTACTTTAAAATTTAATGGCAATCTTTTTAAACGCGTACTTACCTTTATAAATAAAATAATCAAGCAGGTAATAAACGGTACGCAAGCAACATTTTTATGAAATTACACAAAAGTAAACATAATCTATTTTATTACGATTTAAAAAAAATAAAGAACGTGTGTAAGGTACACACCTGCAATATCTTAATACACAGTATAAAATACTCTTACGATAACTCAAGATGAACTTACTTAAAATTAAGAAATGGTTAGAATATGTCCGTGTCTGAGTGGGTTACTTTTGTCTATAGCTAAAAAAATTGAGAACACCAAAAAAAAAAAAAAACGTTTACTAATCCGTTATTAAGAATTAATATGAAATTTACTCACGTTTCTGATGTCTTCAGTTCCGTAGGTAAAGCACAACAATGAGCCGCCGCCAAATGATTATGTCCTCTGTCATAAAACTGTTAAGTCTGGGGTGGCAGTAAGTAGTGGGTGGATAGTATTAGTGGGCGGAGCGACCTTCCATCCCCTAGCTACAATCAACTGGATTGGTCGCAGCTTAGGGGGCGGTGACTCGTTAGTGCTTTCTTCCTTTCATAGTTCACGGTTGAACAGGTGCAGTCACTTCGGTGTCTTCATCAGGACGTTTATGGATCATTACCTTTTACTTGTGAACTTACTTAGTTCAGGATTCAGCCTTCAGTTTACGAACATACGTGGCACAGTATTAATAAAAGCAAAACGTTCAGCGTATATACTCTTAACGATATTGTTAGTGCAAGGTGGGTCACACTTTTACCTCATTGCCTAATATGATGAAATTATGATTATCTAACCCGAAAATTGGGAATGATTTCTGCTATAATCTAGAACTTGAAAAGACGAAAGGAATTTATCATCAATACATAAAACCGTATCTCCTACGTCGTCGATGTTTCATAACTTCACAAATTGGACAGTTTAAAAAAAAATGTGTTTTGGTACTTTTTCTTCCTATTGTGATTTTTCTTAAAATGTTCGTAAAAGGTAAATGTTCCACAGACTATTTGTATGTATAACGTTTGCCAATTCACAAGTAATGGTTTTTGAAAGAGGAATCTAACTGACGGGTCGCTACAAGACAAATATTACCATATTAAATATAAGTATGGCATTGCCTGGTGGGTAAGTTTTACAGCAGCTACGCATGATTGCCAGTTGTGCCCAACCGCCAAAAAGGGTTATGTTCATTTTGTACCTATTTGCAAACCTCATTAGTAAATAAACCAAGCCTAAGGTTTATTTGCAAACGTTGTTTAAAGTTAAGTAGTGAATAGATACTCAATAACCATGCAATTTCGTCGTTTTAAACGTCTCTTAACTTCAAGCAACGTTTATAAATAAAGTGGTAATTGTATAGAATCGACAGCTGCTAAAGGATTTTGACGGATGGTTAATTAAACGAAATATTTCAATTGGAACCTATTTATTTCATTGTCCCATTTTTATAAAACAGAATGAAACTAACTTACATATCAGTTGTTACACAAAAGTGCATTACATGCGTTATATTAACTGTAATATATAATTTTATATAACAAATACAAAGTTAATTCAACGTTAGTAAATAAGTACAGATAGAACAATAAGCTAAACATTATTAAAAACACTTATTGCTTTGGAAACAACTCTAATCAGCTAAAATAAAAAAGCAAATGTGTGTTTCACATAACTATCAGGTTTGTAAAAAGTGATTTCGAAAGTCACTATAATATTAAGTTAAATCACAGCTGAATTATGTTATCCTTTATGACTGCCCTCATAGATAGAGTAAATAGTTTGCTATGAGTTAAATTAAACCGTCGGTTTTAAATACTATACCCTGACATGATCAAAACACACATTTCCGCTAACTAATTTATATAAGTAGAATCTCAATTAACTGTGATCAAATCTAAACATAAACGACAATACGAAATCATTTCAAAATAGGTTATATACAGGCATATGAATTATTTATCTATTCAATTATTATACATATATTCAAACAATTCTGTAGGATAGTATAGCATAGGATTATTACATTAGGACTTCAATAAAGGTATATACCCTAAAACCGAGCACAGTATTATAATATATGATAAGGATAACAGAGACGAAAGCGTGACAATATTATCTGGGCGGGTGGATTATAAAGTAGGCAGAGCTACATTCAATGAAGCATGAAGATAAGATTGGTTATATATTATGGAAATGTATTTCGAGAGATACTGTGCAATGTATGTTTTATTTTTTCTGATAACATTCCAACTAAATGAAACACAAACGTATGGATTTTTGCAAAGGTATCTAAATATTATGTGTTTTGTTCTATAGTAAATTACTCAAAACGAAAGCGGAATTACTCATAATTAATAACAAGTTGATATACCGGTAAATGATTAATAGACGAATTCATCACCCGATTCCATGGAATCACGCTATCTACTCAAGCCACCAAGAATAATTAACGACAAGAACATTAATTAAACATTCTAAAACTGTTTGAATGAGTGGAAAATATAATGCCTTTGGCCTTGTGTAAAAGAACAAACATAATTTGTCAATACATTCGTTTGTAGTAGAAAAACAAACAACAATTTGTTTTGAGTAAATTTCATTCTGGCCGTGGATTTCTTCGTTACTTTGGAACAATGAGCATAGCGATTAGAATAATGAGTCGGAATTGTATTACTACCGTGTAAGCAAAATATACTGTCTTCTCTCGACGTGTCGTAAACATAGTTGCAACGTGCTGTGGCAGTTTGAGGATAAAATTTTAAGGATTTTAATGGTTTTGCGAAAAAAAAATGATTCATTTTGACAGAACTAATTTTGACCTAGTTTCATACAAAATGCAATTTGGAAAAACATACCAGTTGTTTTATAACAGAATGTTACCATAACCATACGAAAAAAGAACTATGTGTAAAGTTCTGAAACAAGGTTTTGTAAACTTACTTTCACAACTATCATTTAGTTAGTGAGACTAAATAGACCTCAATTTCAAACTTAATTTTGTCGAATACATAGTAATGTGGATTAGTACATACATTTTGGCAAAACTACGTGTAAGTACAAAATTGTGAAGCTCCATATCTATCCAGATTACAACCTCGCCGCAAGAATGAATTGTACATTTTGACTTTATTAACAACTAATGTATGAATAAATATCGTAAATAACTATTATAAACAATAAATTACTAGTCTACATCATAATTCACGTTTTTAGAATTAGGTATTTTGACATAAAAAATGTGTGTAAGCCTGTTTTTCTAATTTTCACTTTCATGAACGAGATTTTTAAATGATTGAATTGCACGTTTAATTTTAGTTAACTCACAGCCAAAGTTACCTTTAAACTTGAAAAAACGCAATCTTTCTTGATCGAAACATCAGCAACGTTTGCTAGTGTATAATTACTAAAATCCTAGGACAGGCGTCACAGCAGTCAAAACTCGAGCTCAAATATCTGTACGTATCCCAAACACATTTTTTATTCAACATATTTTGTACATTATTCCATATATTTTTTTCTTCACATAAGCAATCAATTTAGTTAAAGTGCAGCTTCAATAATATTGATGTAATTACGTTCTTAAAATATTTACAGCAAAGATAGCAAGGCGTTCCTATTTTAAGGTTTTAAATTGGTTCAGATTAAACAAAAATAAATCCACTTTAACTATTTTAGTGACTTTTTATTTGACAAACTAATCGTTAAAACTGTTTCAAGTGTTTATTACAAAACAAGGATATTCTTTAAATCAGGTGAAACCCACCTGAGTCCGTAAATTATAAATGTAACTGTTATAAAGTCTGGTGCTAACATTTTAAGATACCTTGAAAGAAATAAAGTTCGAAATACAAGAACTGGCTCAAGGGTGCTAGAACTAAAGTTAGACCTGTTTTTGTAACAAAACGTTTAAGGTTAACGAACCATGTCTTTTATCAGCATTGGTCTGGCTTATTATTTAATTTTAAGGGTTTATTTATAAACGTTGCTGTAAGTGAAGTAATAATTAATGTTTCCTTAGCCATATTCTTTTCGACGTTTAAATGTCTGTTAACTTTAAGCAATAATTATAAATATACCCGTAAAAATGGTGGATTTTTGAGACGGAGCAATAAGAGCACGTAAGGACTTTAACTGTTGGTGTTACAATTTAATTACGAAACTCTAAAACGTAATTATATTTCGTCTGGGACGAAATGTTAAGACATATCATGATCATATCGTTTTTATTTTAGAGGGAGGTGTTATCCACTCAATGTATTTATTAGAAGTTCAGGTATAAGAGTATAGTATACATACCTGAACTTCTATGTACGTAATTAAGATACTTATTCCAATCTTTGGTAATAGAATAGACATTGCATACGAATAATATTGTGATTAATCACTGCTCAATGTGTGGAAAATATTTTTGCGATTTCTGGCTTTTCTAGTACTCTAAGCTCAGTTGGTACAGTAGTGTATTTTAATCCTTAAATATACCAAACTGCATGAATTGGCATTTAAAAAAAAATTGTGAAAATTTACGTGTTTGTAGCTGATTGGACCCATCCATTTCTTTTTTTTCAAAGTCTGTGAATGCAATTATTCAAAAGCTAAGGACAATGTCCAGAGAACGTTTTTTTGTAACTACAATGGTAAATATACCTGACCTTACTGCCCCATCTCTACAATTCACCTGAATTTCAATAGGCAAACCTACTGGTGCCTTTAGTACACAAATAACAACTATCTTCACGCTTGTGAACGTTTTTTGAAGCTGCACCAGACACAGACTAAATTCGAATTCTAACATAGTCAACACCGAATATACAATACCCGTCACAGCCACGAAGCTTACAGTTAGAAATATAGACAGGTACCTAGTAGTATTATGTAAATGGGTTTTTTTTAGTACATTAATACTTTTTTTATTGAGACGCGATTCATTTTAAGTTCTTTCAATTACAATGTTTCATCTTTCTTTATTTTTTTCATTCATATTCCGCTTTATACTCATAGGACATTGTCAGTTGTAAGTAAAACTATAATGGACTTGTTATTTTTACAACTAATTGCAGTTAATTTACATTGAATGTTGTGACTAGTATTTGACAGAATAGTTATTAACAAAACTGGAAAACACGTTCTCATGCACTCAGTAACGGGAAAATATTTCAATATTTAAAATAATTGTGACGGCCTACGACTTTCATGAAAAATAAACATGTTTGTTGAAGTGAAAACTTCTTTAGCACTGTTGTGATTTGAAAGTCTATGAAACGAAAAAGCGACAGTAAAAAGAGACAGACACATAAATTCTTAAGATTTAACGTGGGTCGAAAATGAGATAGGAAGTATTATACAGTGTTTCTTATGTTCGTCGTTCTCTTTGTGCTCTGCTTCGTACTCCACTCGTGTTTACTGTCTGAATAAATCTATTTAATATATACGAATAAAATGTAAAATAATTATCAAACTTTGTATCACTATGATCATTACTAAAACCTACAATTATCCTCTTCCCGAAATTTTACATTCGTCTCATTATCTTGAAGCCAAAATTTTTGAAGTTTTCACTTCTACCACGTGTGACACATGTTTTTTTTTAAATCTATTTGATTTCAAACTTAAAAAAATATATTATTAAATCACCCTGAATAAAAACTTAGGATTGTAACAAACAGTAAACGTATTGGAGAATCCAAATCTTCAGGACAAGATGTGCTAGCTTGGAACTCATTAAAATAGAGAAATTGGTTGTGTAAGAGAGATATATTTCTCTACTAACACTTCTGCAAAGAAGATTATAACAGTTTTTTTTTTATATTGAGGTTAGATTAAACAAGACATTCATATGTATTTAATACGGTATTTTTATAAGTTAGACCAGGCATTGCTTGCGTTATTAGTTGGTTATTGTGTTATCATATTTTCAGTTCCCACTGCCCATGTAAGGGAGGTGCGTGACGAGGCGATCTCAAGCTTTTGGAATTACAGTGTTAAATCGATCGTTCGCTTAAGTACGCGTGCCATGAGGTCGACGCGTAATAGTAGGGGCCGTGGGTCGCACAGTGAAGCACTGACCTCAAGGCAAGCTGATCGATATTTTTGTTTACATTCGGCGCGCTTGATCGAATCTGTAAAGCTGAAACAATCATAATAACTGACCGCACTGACCGCGTGGACGGGTGTGAGCAGGATGCTCGCAGCATATTGAACATACTGGCGACGCGCCGGCGCATCGGCAGTTCCTCACTTTGTTAGGTGGTAATATTATTATATAAAAATATCCGTACATAAATTATAAAAGAATTGAAGTAATCAAAGTTCGTTTCTACAGCAGTTACCATCTGTTTCGAATCAATTTTGATTATTGGTTTAAATTAGTTCATTGTTTTAAGTTATTGTTTGCATGGGAGCGTGTTGTTTTGAAAATAATTTCATACAAATATTTGGAAAATGAAATCGTAATAATGTTGAGACTTTCAGTCAGACGGAAGAATTATCTTGCTCTATAATGTCCAGGGATTACCACACTATTCAGTCGTTGCGATACAAACACGCCAGTAATTAATAGAAAGTAGTACACTGTTACATTTTCATTTTCAGTACTAACATTTATATTACATATAACGGCCATTCTAAGAACACACTTAAATCTATCACACAATTTAATTACCGTTCGGTTAATGAAATGCTACCATAGTGTAACAAAACCACATTGATTAGCAACGTTCCAATAATCTTATTATGTATGTTTATATGTTCATTATGAAGGCGATATATAGGTAAGTAATGAGTAAAAAAATTTAATTATCTAACCCCAAAACAAACAAAGGACATGCTGTATTAGATTATATTAACATCAAGCAAACTGTTTTTTTGTTTCTTTTAATTAGTTTTCAAATAGTCAAGTGACATAATATATTTAAGTTAATGGCCTGCATGTTAACACGTCATCCGATACACTCTAAGTTACTTGTTTTTTATTTATTTTTGTTTCTTTTTTGGATTATTATGTTTGGCGCGGAAAATAAAACTGAACGTTAGTTCTTGTTACCCGAAATAAAGCGTAATCGAGTACAGGTTACACAGATAACTTATAATTACTATAACTACACCATAAATATGCCTTTATAAAAATACCGCTATTAGCTTTTCCCGCCATGATATGAACGGCTATACTGATGAGCTCTAAGGATTAGTCTGTATTAATTTTGATTGCTCACAATATATAAATGTAGTCATTCATAAATACAATAACACTAGTAACAACCTATTATTCTTGTACTACACTACGGGTTAGAATATTATTTCCATGATTTCCAAAAGCACTTGGTAAATAGTTCCCATTATTTTATGCGTAAAGCGTTTATTGGCAACATCGAAATCATTCCTCTTTATTCAAGTCGTTTTGTACTAGCATGCCTGACCCATTATGACTTTTCAGACCCATTCTTGCTTTACTTTATACGGCTAACTACATATGTCCACAGTAGCAAAATAAATATTTCCTTAATTCGTATCACTTACAACTGTGAATGTTGTATTGTTATTATTAAATAAGTATTCTAATCGGTTTAGCCACAGCCAATCAGCCACTACTTTATATTAGGTATATATTTCCATCAGTTTTATACAAGAATATTATGTACCACTCGTAATAAAATTAGCGTCTACATCGTTACTTAGAAGTTTTATGAATTATACACTATCATTAATTCACAGTCATTTATTATATAAGTAATTAAGTGTGCAATGTCTATGATTAGTACAACACACCAACAACTACGGGTTAGGTATATTACGTTATGTATAAAACTATAATGTATTTGTTTAGAATATGTAGCATCACGGGTATGAGTGTAATCTAAGTTGTTATACACTAATGTAGTATTTAAATACGCTACACTGGCAAGAATTCTATTTGTACTTATGTGCGGTGAAAGCCTACACTACGCGGACTTGTCAGCCATGAGCAATGTGTTGAGAGTTCGGCGCTACGGGAATCTTCGGGTGAATAAACAAGACAACAGTGCACAATTACTGCGGGTGACCATCGCTGTTTATCACAGCCCACGTGGACCCGCAACATTCCATAACGTATTATTCTCAATTTAATATAGGTAAAAACCACAAAATCAATCAAAGTAACCCATTTAATCTAATAGTAAGTGAAATGCAATCGTTTAATATCAATCGTGGCTGCTCTGACGGTTAACCGGTTAACCCTAAAATTTCAAAATATATCACTGAGCACCTATATTCCCTAAAAAATTTTTCAAGAAGATTCACAAATGAGGCTCATAGTTCAAACGCAAAAGAACCTATGTGCGCACGGACTGCGCGCGTGCCCCACTCGAGCCTTGCCGGAGTTGCACTAGAGCGGCGCACCAAGCGTACGCTGAAACAGCACGCGAGCAACACGCGCGCAGTTTGTAAAGGGCACGCGAGCGGCGCATTCGCCAGGTCTGGATGCACCATAACGTTTCCACTGGTGGGACCCTGGCCTCCTCCCTTTGAGAGAGAGTGTTGTTTGATCCACCAGGCGAGCCAAGTGGCGGTTGGTAGACGTCATACGTCATCGAATTTTTGGTTTTAGAATGTGCCGAGATGTTTTCCTTTATCTTTTCCTCGTTCGTTAATTAAATTCATGGGTACCTCCGTCTCGAACAGAGGAGGCCTATGTCCCAGCTGTGAGAAAATTATAGGAGGATTATGCTATGATGCATAGGTACCTTGTTTCACGGTGGCGCTTTGCAGTTAATCACACACTAGGTACCTATGCTAATATAGCAATTGCTGAATTATAGAATGCGTAATGTGACCGTAGCGCCCTCTACGCCTAATTATTGAAACACTACGCCTAGCGCAATGATGTGATAAGAGAACGGTGTGATTTAAAAGAAGATGTAGTGACATTTTTTTTAAAAAGGATGCCTATATGGTTTGGTCATGCTGAGAGGATGAATGAAGAACGACTCACAAAAGGTATTTACAAAGCAGATGTCAGTGGAAACACCGGTAGGGCACGCCCTAGGAGGATATACCTTATTGGTGATGTTCTTCAGAAAGGTCAGGTGCGTAGTACTCGCAACCGGCGTGTGTGTATGACCAATTGTATGAACCTAAACGAGGCAAAAGGAGTGTGTAGAGACAGTAGCAGGTGGCGTTCCGTGGTTTCTGCCTACCCCCATGGGAAAAAGGCGTGATTGTATGTATGTACTACGCTTAGGGGTTCAATAATTTTGCGGGGACTATCCGTCGTAAAATAAATGGATAATAACAATCAAATCAATTCATGGTTATAATATAACACCTACACATCTCCCTGGTTTTAAGGTACAGTAACAGAACCAAAATGAGCTTGAACGAGATTTGTAAAGGTAGCATTTACCATTCGAAGCACTGCGGCAGACGTACGGCATCTGTTGAGTTTATAATCTGAGAAAATACATTTAACTCAAGCTTGCTATCGTTTAATAAACAACTATTATTGGTATTAAGAAGATTACTATGACATAATGTGACAAAGTTGTTGTCTGATGTACTGTGAACAGTTTTACGGACAGCTAGTCTACTGTTGGTGTGTAACTAAAATAGAAGAACAAAACTTGGCTGATGCTTTCATACTGGAGCGTCATTATTACAGTAGAGTCCGTTTAGTACGGCTTCGCGTGTAACGACCAACCGTTTTTAGCGACGTAAGTATAGGCGCGTGTTTGTTTTTAATATGAGCCACTATGAAAGTACATCCGTTTATTACGACTCCGCTTACAGCGACCGACCGCTTTTAACGACGGAATTTCACACAAAATTGTCCGGTTACAACGACGACGAGCGTTGACGCGTTTACAAATAAATCGAAGGTAAGAAACTATCTCCGCCCCGCGCTTCCCCCTTGCCTGCACGTCGCTGATTCGAATACGACTGTTTAGTTTAGGGCGTTAATTTGCGGGTGATGCGTGATTTCGCGTACAAGAATGGCTTCTACAAAACGAAAAAGTTTCTCTGTTGAAGAAACAAGTGTCATTATTATTATATGTCCATTATGTGAAATAAATAAATATTTTGATTCAAATGTTTTTTTTCTCTTGGTCACGTAAATATGATTAAATACATAATTTATGTATGTGTATATACATGAATGTGATTTGAATAAAAATCAAAAATTGTCTTTTCCTTTAGTACGACTTCCGGTTAATACGACGTAATATCACCGGTCCCTTCACCGTCGTTATAACCGGATTCTACTGTACATTGTAATTGAACCGTTGAAACTCTTAGGCGGGCAGAACCAAGCTTGGTAAATTGACTAAGAATGTATAATTATAATTTTTGATATAGACTTAAATTAACTTTGTTTTCACAGAATTTTACTCTGTATATGAACGGAGTCGAATGACTGGAATCCAGACGTAAATGGTATTCCCCATCATGAGCTTCCCCAGCATGTGGTAACATAATGTACCATCTATATAGTATTTAAAAAAGAATTAACTATTTTTTATTAATTTTGCCCCATGTTATACCCAGTTGACAATAACAGACGAATTGAGAGTATATTACGTAGTCACTGAGCTGGGTAATGATGGTAACACTATAAGCGAGGCGACTTTATTGTGTGTATTAATTCAACAATTCACCATAGGATTTGAACAGAAAACGAAAATGCCTTTATTATCTAACTCATATAATAATGCGGGCAAACAGTATTTAAGTTACATGTTAAAATTAAATGTCTTACTTTTATCAATTAGTTTGTGATATGTTTTTTTTTTTTTGTTATACCTTAATGTTAATCTTACGATATAATTGTCACGGTGGTACAAAAGGCATACAAGTTATATTATTTGACGACGATCATCTGATAAACCAAATAATTACTTGGCTACACAAGAATACGCAGGCCCTATGAAATATTTTAGAATTGAATATGAGGTTAATGAGTGCAAAAGGCAAAACCATATACGGAGTTCGTGGGTGCCTGATTATATGCCGATTGTGACTGAAGCCCATAAATTGTTGAGCTCTTCATGAAGCAACTCAACGAGCTAAACACGCTACTTATTTGGCTTTCTCAGAATAAGCAAGATGAGCTAACCTTCAACACCCACATGATCTATGAAAGTTACTCACAAACAACATGACATTATTATTACCTAGTAATTATCATTGAATTCACAATATGTAAACATCTTTGGTGATATTAAACATAATTTTATTAGAACTAAAAATTGACGTAATAAATAAAACAAAATTCAAGTATTTTATGTTACTTATAAGCGATTTTATACAAATCTAATGGAATATGGTACAAAAAATCATTAAATTCATTACTAAATTACTAACTATTTATTTATTCATTTTTAAAATGCTATTTACATAGTGGTCTACTTGGGTTTCCAGTAGAATCTTTTAATATACATTAATGTTAATCAATATAACTACATATTAACTAAATAAACCAAAGATAAATAAAAAATTAAAATATTCCAAATTAATTCAAATTATTTTTTTTAAAGCAAGGTAACACTCTAACAAATTATTATGAAGCCATCACAGGAAGTACCTAACTACTAAAAAAATATTTCCTTTTTTAATATTAGAGCTTAACTAAATACCAGCTGTATATTATCCAAGGCTTATTAATATTACCTGTTTGTATTATCTCCATAGGCAATAAAATAGTCCAATTACACTACGCTTTAAAACTACACAATGCTATGAAAGGCTGCAGATCGAGTTAACCACACCTGAAGTGAGTAAAAATAAATAGTGATTTATGTAGGGTCTGAGACGGCTGTTACCTGACCCACCCTGCCATTTGCTCCAATGTACACAAACCAAGTATTCCAGAAATCTAGTGTTTTTATGTTTTTCGTAATTTGCTGAGTAGAACTATGGTCATAGTAAATACGATTCCTGACCATAACTAAGATTGTTTTACTAGGCTCACCAAGTCTGTTCGTTCGGGTACCCCTACTGAATAGGCAGAGTACATAGTAATTTACATAGATAGGTCTGGATATTTTTATTCACTTCAGCCATTATAACAGCAGATTAGGCGGCTGTTATGGAACACTCTTTTGCAAACGACAAAAGAATAAAGTCAATTAAAGATAGGCATTAACCATTATTACCACAGCCTTACACCGCAAAAAAAGAGTTGGGTGTATCGATACTCATATTAAGGCCCGCAGTAATGGACATAATACTAAATGATTCCAGCTCTACCTAGACTGAACTGACGGTTAATTTATTATGTATAATATGGTTGCAAACATGAAAAGTCTGTTCATTATAAAAATAAAGATTTTTTATTATTTTTACGTTTTTAACAGCTATTTAATAATTGGTGTAAAATGCAGAGGCACTTATACTTCCTTATTTTAAAAGAGAAAAGCTACATATTCCTTGGAGTGATACGTAATTACGGTAATGACACATTTATTTTATTTTTTTATTTTAAATAAAACATCAATATGGTCATATCGCTGTAGTGCACTCGGGATTAAAGGCTTGATTAATATGGGCGACATCACATACAACCGGCATGTGGTAGGTTTGGTAATAAATACATTTAGTTGACTAACTAAATTGGCGCACTAAGTGCCACACGCAAATACCCTAACAACAACCTCGGCGCTTACTAGAGCTGTTATTATACGCTACTGACAATTACACTGATAAAGTATGTACCCAGTTATATGATATTTTCTGGTTTGATTTGCAAGCAGACCGAACTATTACCGAAAACACCACAAACGTAACTTTATATTTTGGGTTGATACGCCTAGTAAACAACGTTTTACAGTCAGTCGTTTTTAATAACAATATTAATCATTCTGTTAGGCCGGATTCCCATGACAACAAACGATGACTCGCGAATCTCTTTCTACAGCCAATGACAAAACCATACAACAGTCTCGTTGATGAATAATTTCTAGGCGGGTATCACATCTCCGCCGCGTAACCAGCAGCAAACCCGCAGCGGAAGCGAGATTGCCTTTTCTAACGCACAAAATTGATCACATCCCCGCCGCGAAACCGTAGCAGCGGAAACGTAGTAGTTCCAACATAACTTGTACGATAAACGAAACTGCCTGCTCTAACGCACATATTTGAACACATCTCCGCCGCGAACCCATTGCAGCGTAACCGCAGCAGTTCCGTCATGATTTGTCATGTCAGCTGTATCTACGACAAGCGAAACAGCCTGTTCTCACGCACAGATTTCATTCATCGATCTGGGAGTGGGTGCTTACTCTTGATTTTAATTCCGATCGATTGACATTGGAATTTTGACATTTTGTATTCTTGAGTTCGACGCTAGCGCCAAAATGTGTTTAAATTGGGTGTCCATTTTGGAGAACTAAGTGGAATCGAGATCTGGCGTTGTTGTTGTTCCAATGTTGACACTTTTGTTTTCAAGAGTACCGAATTACGTGTATGCAAAATTAACATGGGAATCGTATTGGGTTTTAGATTGGAATTAAAATTAGGTTGAAGAGTAAGCTCCCTGCTCAGAGGCCGGTTACACCTCCGCGCTCAGAGCGCTATTTTATTGCAGTGCCGCATCTGTTTCGCGCGTATCTGTGGCAGTCAATGCAAGTTTTTTTTTTTGAAAAATCGGTTTGCTTTATGAAAAAACTAATTGAACAGGTCCGACGTAGACCTATAATGTTTTTAATAAGTCAAATGCAATGACATTTTGCTCCCATTGAATTCTACTGGCTTCAAGATATTCCGCTCCTCGAATTGCCACATATTGTAGTAATGATTCTTATGGAAATTCGTTAAGCGGTTTCGCAATATTATTTTCGTGGCGGAGATATGCTCTATAACTAGATGTTAACTACGTTTCACGAGCAGCGTTTTACTTGCAACGGATTGTGTATTACTTCTGATACTTTATCCTGCTAACTGCAAAACAAATCAAAGTTTCCACAATGTTAGCGGACATAAACAAACGCCCACAATACTATCCCAGATTAAGAATGATTATACACATTTAAGAATTTTAAAGCATAAGATCGAGAAGTCCACAAATTGTATAGATGTACGGTTGTATAAATGACAGTACTGCCTGCAAATTAATGAATGAATACGGAAAATGCGTCCCGTAATACAAAAATTACATCAGCAACACCAACTAATGGTAGGTATTGTTACACCAATAGCCTCACCTAGTGAGTCATATCTCAAAAGATTTACTAACAGCTAATTGGCGTAACAGCAAATCGAAATACATGAATATAAATAACATACAGCGTACTTCCAGATGTTAACATCCAGAATTATAGAAATATATTTAAAGTTAGTTCATGTTCAGCGTTCGTTTATAACAAACAAAAATTTATATTTCATCAAGTTTATAAAATGGGAAATTCATTAGGAAATCATATCATAAATTAATATAAATACAAATAATAGTCACCTTGTTGTCTGGATAAGAAGTTGTAATCACGGGTTTTCGAATACTGTAGACATAGGATGGCTGAGCTACTTGTTGGAGTCGTTCACATATCCGCAAGGAGCTCAGAGTAGTAGTGAGTTGCACTCAGGTAGTCTACGAGACGCCGAGGCAGAGGTAGGTTACTGATGAGGTCTCGGCGTACGTACTTCAATATCACAAACCTGAAATTTTAAATTAATTTTGTCAGTTGAATTAAATGCGATCATCAATGACGAGGAGTGATATAAAACTTAGCTTAGTGCATCACTTTCGTACTGTCTTCTAAGTTTAAAGCATAGATTTGTTTACACATATTTACGGATAATTTAATTACGTAAAAAAAACAGTTACACATTGGATGACCACTGTAATCCAACAATATTTTATCGTCAGTGTAGTATATCTATACTATACTAATATTATAAAGCTGAAGAGTTTGTTTGTTTGATTGAACGCGCTAATCTCAGGAACTACTGGTCCGAATTGAAAAATTCTTTTTGTGTTGGGTAGCCTATTTATCGAGGAAGGCTATAGGCTATATAACATCACGCTACAACTAAGAGGAGCGGAGCAGTAATGAAAAATGTTGCAAAAACGGGGAAAATCGCAAGGGTAGGCGATTCGACGCGACGGGAAGGCTCGGGGAACAAGAAATTTAACGCGGACGAAGTCGCGGGCAGAAGCTATTTTATAAAATAAAATGAACATCTCACCTGCACATATGCTGGAGGCTTTGTACACGCTTAAACCTTGACACCGGATACAGGAGCTGGACGCGCACTGGCCCAAGCACGGGCCTCAGGTTCAAAAAGAACAAATACCGTCCGCTGCGAGACGTCTCTACCGCATTCTCTATGAACTCGACTATAGTCTGAGCTTTAAACATAGTGCAGCCACCAAAACAGAAATTACCTGCAAATTAAACATAAAACGCTCTGTTATTATTACGTTCGCATTTCTTTAGATGTGAGTAGTTTCTTACTTCAAAATAAAAAGAAAATCTTCAAAATTGTCTAATAAATCCAAATTATGTTAAAGACAAATTACATTTATCAAACCGCACTGGGCCCGCGTGGTATTTTACAACCCACTCCCTCTTGAACAGAGGAGGCCTGTGTCCCAGCAGTGGGGAAATAATAAGCTGATTATGCTAAATTACATTTTAAATAACTATTTACCGATATCAAGGTAAGTACTGCGAAAGATTCTACAATTTCGCCAGTCTAAATAAATAGTAAACCCAAAAAAAATCGAGTTAAATTCGGTTAATGTGTAACTGACCTTCTAAAACATGTGACACAATGTAAAAATTTAGAGTTTTATTTTAAACATATTTTTTTTTTGCACTTGCTTAACTTTCCAGCTTTTTCTCACAGTTATTCGCAGTAATAAGTCCGCAATCTAACGGGTTAAGATAGAACAGTAGCCAACCATGCGCTAGCTAAACGAGCGCTTCATCCAAGTTAGTCGGAATTACTTGGGTATTTCGTATTTTTAGGACCCCCAAAATAAGATTTATTCGATTAGAGTTTTCTAAACTATGTTTAGGAAAGCAAAATTGTTTGAAGTTAGAATATAGGCAAACCAAATATTTCTTACCCTGATCATGTTCAATCCTTACATGTCTAAGACCATTTAACTTAAATGTTAGAGTGAATATATAATGGTCATCACTGCTGTCACGGACGATAAATGAACCGTCAGGTTCATTTGAGAGGATCTTTTCAGCAGCTTCCACCGAGAGAGGACCCCAGTACCAACCATACTGAAACGATTTTTTAAATTACAACACCTATCAGAAATACTTCCTAGATCTTGTTAGTGTCCTGCCAGGGTTACGGTTTTGTCCGAAAGAGTTTTCGTGGCCCTGGCATTGGCAACACAAGGAACACGGGTGGGTTTTAGTCAATAAAAGTCTGACACGCCCTTCCGCTCCGCCCAGAGCGGGAGATGTCATTTGATTATTTTCCAAACAAAAAAGGTCTTGTTACTGTCAACGATTAAAATAATGACTTACATCTTTAACTTTTTGTATGGAGGTGGCAAAATCCATGACAGTGTCTTCTTCATTGACCGGGCGTCGCCCGCCCTGCGGCACGGGCGGCGGCGGCAGCGGCGGCAGCGCGCGCCGCACGGCTGCGGGCGCCGGTTCCTCCTTGCTGTCGCTCACCTTCTCCACGTCCGACGCGCTCTCCACCACGGGCTGACGTCGCCAACGAAACAAGTTACAAAAACTCTGCTTCAAGTTTATTGATAATATCCTCACTGGAGACATTTTAGCCTTTTGGTTTTGATTTGCAATACTCTTCTTAACGACTTTATCGTTCTTCTCTATTTCAATCACGTCCTTCGAAATGTTTTCTTTATGCTTTTTGTTCTTAGCATTCATTCCAAATGAATTTTTATTTGCTTTCCGATGGTTATTATTAGTTTCCGCAGTTCTAGTTATTTCATTACTTTCTTTTAAAAATACTGTTGAGCTGACGTCTTTACCCGTATGCTTTGCGTGGATGGCAACGTTACTCACAATGGGATTATTCTTTTTATTAATAGTAGCTCTACATTCCGAATCACTTGAACTAGAATAAAGAGTATGTAAATATTTTCTCATTTCCCGCAAAGTTAAATGCAATGAGTCAGTGTCAGAATCGCCAGTACTTTTCTTACAAGATGAACTAGGCAAGCTATGCCTTTTAGTTTTCACATCTTTTGTTCTGTTATTTTCTCTTGTCTTATGACTTTTATCGATAGCGGAATTATTACTGGCTGTTTGAGGTGTACTTTTGCCCCGTTTTTTATTATTTCTGGGTGGTTTTTTCCCTTTATTTCTTATAATGCTTTGACTAGGCCGTACCATATCAATTGGTACTGCATAAATGTCACTATCGAATGGAACATTGTACATATCCGTAATATCTGAGGTTTTAGCAGTCAGCGTATCATGTGAAATAGCCTGAGTAATAAAACTAGAATCATCAGCCTGGAACTGAGTTACAAGCGAGTTGTGGCTGCTAGACAATCGAGACGAAAGCGAATTCCTCGAAGAAGGTCGATTAACACGACAGGGACTCAAGTGAAGAAGTCGTGGACTCGCGAATCTATGATTCAAACATTGACGTCGTTCGTATACTAATTCTGGCTTACATTTTCTTGGGTACAAAGGCGAAATGTGCCTTGTGCTAATTGCTTTATCTTCTGCAGCATCAAGGGTGAAAACAACAGTCGGAGGCACGTGTACAACCACAGACTTCTCTCTGTTATGCGAAACGGGACTATCCTGCAAAAAAAAAAATATTTTATAATTTTTTTTAACTGTAAAATTGAATTTGTGGGTTATAAGTGTATAACCTTTTAAAGCGGGTTGCTAATACTTTTGAGCTCACTTTGCACGATCTTGGATCCTAGATTTTCTTAATTCTTAAGCTTTTCTGCATAAGTCAGCAAGATAATTCTTATTTCTGAACGAATGGCCAAATTAACACCTATCCAATTATTCACCCATCTAAAGAGGCAGCGTTAGCATATATTTGCCTATCTTAAAAGAACCCCCAACCGCCCCCTTCGCCATGGTCATGAGTATGAGTAGAGCGCCCACAATGTTTTCTAAAAGCGCGGGCTTTTGGGGACCACCCCATGATAGTATGTATACTGTATATATAATCAAGAACGATTATCATCTGCCTAGCCTTTGCCAACTATTTTGAATTGGACTCCAGTCTAGCTGGATACCACAGCCCAGTTACTGGTTAACTTGATACACCTTGGTAATACTGGATATCAAATTACCGGGCTTCTGACGACCCGTAACGACTTTCAAAGAATGACAGCCGGGACCAACGGGTTTAGCGTGCTTTCCGAGGAACGGAGGGATCTCGGTATTATTGTCAACCATCAACGGACCAGACCAGCAAGCGTAGCTTCACAAAACCGAATAATCCATACAGCTTTTATTGCTTAGCCTCGAACCCCTCTCGTAATCAAGAACTATAAAGCAACTTTACTCAGAATTATTTTTAATTTGAGTCAACCCAGTCTGCCAATTAAGATAATAATTCTTGCTCAGAGTTACCTCTTCAGTACCTGGATTCACTAGCAACATACCTGAAATTCAGGTGGTGGTTCTATAGTGGTAAGTAGTACTTTTCCAGGTCCTTTCTTCACAGTATTAAAAAAATCACCACACATACGTTCCGATGCTTCAGTTGATTCACATAGCGATAATGATTTCTCATCGAAATCAGTTTCTTGCAACTATACAGAAAGACATGATTAGTTAAACGTAGAAAAGAAGTTAACAAAAATTGTTTAATCGAATGGGTAAAGATGTAACAAAGATACAATATAAACATAAATCATTTCGAAAATATTGTTCGCTCAGCTATCATTTGCATTGCAGCCAGTAGTTAAGCCGCTGAAAGAAATTTAACACAAAATAACTTGAATGGATTGCTTTTTTGCCAATTCTTATACACCGAGACATTTTAGTCGTCTTACAACGGCAGCCCACTTCATGTATCCAATGACTACTAAACATCTATAAGAAAATAATTAACATTTGAATAAATAAAAAATATTATTCATTATGATGACGCGTGACGTAGATTGTAATTGATATTTTGTCTCATGGAAAATGGCATGATCTTGTCGACTCGTGCGCTGGGTAGTTATGTTCTCTACCATATGATACGTAAATATTATTAACAGGATGTTTCATAATTCTAGTACATTATTTTTTTTTAGACATATTATCTTAATTTTATTAATGGTAACATTTTTTTAATGACACTGTCGTGGATAATCTTTGTAAGACGACTAAAATGTCTCGGTGTATATTTTATATATATATAAAAATCTCGTGCCACCATGTTTGTTATGGGTAAACTCCGAAACTACTGAACAGATTCTTATCAAACTTCTTAATTATTTGTAATTTGGTACAACTTAAAAGATAGGATAGTTTTTATCTCAATAATTGACCCTGATATTTGCAAATTAAATGTTTATTATAGGACAATGTGTGTACTCATTGGTTAGTTCTATGAACTCCTAATATATGGCGGTGTTAGTTAATTCATCGTATCGTTTGACATCTAGGTTGCGTAGACATGCACTAGATGGCGTGGGTTTCGATTTCTAGATAATCTTTACATAGTATAAAACCAAGTCGGTTCCCGCGTTTGTACGCCTAGATCTTTTAAACTCCGCAACGGATTTTACTGCGGTTTTCGTCAATAGACAGAGTGTTTCAAGAGGAAGATTTATAAATATAAAACACGGGAGAAACCGCTGGCAAAAGTTAGTTAACTTATAGATATAGTCTTTTTCCTAACCCCAATAATGAACTGATTAATTTTCACACTAAAAGCACCTGGGCGACTTATTGTATTCTCAACAGGTGTATTTGTGATTCCTTCATGTAAAATTGAACATCCCGAAAAATTGATTTCTTACTTTTTTAACTGTGGCGCGGTTTTATATACTTAGTAGGTATGTTAATAAAAATCAAGAGCAATTATCTACTTGATATAATCTTAAATTCAGTGACAGACAACGCACTGCCTAACCCGATCCATTATAGTGATGCTCTGTGGTCAACAAGCATGACATTTTGCACTAGTCTTCTAAATATAACGAAGAAGACCACACTCAGCGCTCGAAGTGTAGGTAATTTGGTTTATCGCGACAATGTACCTGTAGCTTACGAAAGGATTTTTTTTTAACTTATAGGGAGTGAAAGTTTAAATTATGTGTGTCATTTTTTAATTCAGAAACGAGGAAGTTGATACTTGGATTTCTGTTTCCAGTATCATCGTTATTTGCAAAACCCAAACCTTAGTCCCCTAAGAAGTCACCATCATCATCATCACTTCAGCCGAAAGACGTCCACTGCTGGATATAGGCCTCCTCCAATTTCGGGAGTTCGCCCTGTATCCTGCCCTGAGAAGCAGCCAATGGAAATGACATTGGGCACATGGCTTGTGATAAAATAATGATTAAATGATAACTATTTAAAACATTAAGTTGTTCTCGCGTCGAAAATGTCGATTCTTTTTTTTTGTAAAAATATGGATGGCTTTACAAATAGTGGAAGACCAAAGAAACGACGGATTGACAGTGTGAAAGATGATATGGCGCGAAAGGATTCCTCCTTCCGAGACTACTGAGATGACGACTAATAGAGAAGTATGCAAAAAAGACATGTTGAGCCAACACCTCAAATAAATTGGGATATGAGCAGGACAATGATGGATTATTTCTGCATTTTGAACGTTAACATTAAACAGCAGCCTAATTTGCAAAAAAACGTAATAAAATATGGATTGCATCAGCATATCACATGTACTTTTTTTACTTGTCATGCTTGTAAATTATTGTCGATCTTAACATACTATATTTTTAAAATACTTTATAACTTTTTTTTTATAACTGGTTTGCCTCATTGGTTTAGTGGTCGCAAGCAATATTACTGAGGTGAGGTCTTGGGTTTGATTCCCAGGTTGGGAATAGTGTGAATAGGTTTTCCTATTTGGAATTACTCAGCAGCAGTGGGCCCTCATCATTATTTCAGCCGTAAGACGTCCACTACTGGACTTAGGCCTCCCCCAATTTGGGGGGCTTTGCCATAATCGCCACGCTTGGCAGGCGGGTGGGCCCTCATGTATCTGGCCAAATGTGGGTGTCCATAGGTTTTCACTTCCATGCGACAACTACTTGGATAACAAGTGTCCATATCCTACCCCAGGTCCTTGACCTTTCATTGAAATCCATTCAGCCATTAAGAACTGAAAAAGTTACAGACAGACAGAGTTTCTTTCGCATTTATCATATCCAAATGGATTTGGTGGCTACAGTGCATTCGCTTGAGTATTGTGAGCAGAAAGCATAACAAAATAATGCAAACAATACTATCACTTGCTACAATAAAAAGAAAAACTACTATGGCAAGAAGCAAGGCAGGTGAAATACTAAAATAAACTATTTATATAATTGCTAAATCACAAGATCGATGAGAACCAAGTTAAATTTAGGTTTGAGTAATTTTCTTTAATGTTAAGATTATTTTATTACACTATAATCAGCCCTTTGTAAAGTATGGTTTTAATAATATTTTCTGTATGGTGTTTAAAAGTTACTAATTGGCCCTGTCTGACAGTGTCTTCCTAGATCATTTAAAATTCTCGTTCAACAATTACTTTTATGTTGTATTAGACTGCCAGACTGCTATGTACCTATATATCATTCAATGATTAACTGCTCATTTACTCATTTGTTTGTTTCTTATTTGATTCACAACAATAAGTTGTAGTTGTTTAAACACTATTTTAAATAGGAACTAAATGGTTCTTCTAACGGAACTGAGTCATATAGACAAACAACATTTATAAGAATGCATATAAGCAGATGCAGGCCATAAACAAATACAAATAAAATAAACATTTATATTACACCAGAAGATACAACAGGGAAAAACATACATACATACATACAATCACGCCTTTTTCCCATGGGGGTAGGCAGAAACATAATTCATTATAATTTAAACAAATTTAAAATTATAATTCAAACATTATTCATTATAATTTAACATTGTAATAAATAATGTTTTTCCTTGTTTATTCTATATAATAACAATCACAAAACAAAAAAAAATGGGCAACTAAATCGCAATAAGCAAAGCATAGCCCAAAAAAAAATACTATTACAAATTACGCCGCAGATGACATGGACAACAATTATATAAACATGCATTAGTTATGTACCTACTTTAAACCTACTTATATATTAAGTACTTGGTCTAATATATTGTAATAACAACTACATTGGACTATTGAATTGAAAAATATACAACATCAGAATTATTTCATAGATTTTTGTTTACAATACATATTGCGTCTTAATCAGCGATCAAATTCCAATACAATTATTAGGAAACATGCTATAGTAAATAATAATAAACAAAATAAAATCAACACTATCAAGCTGTTTCTAATGAAACATTATAATTTGTGAAGAAAATTTCTAGTGATTAGCTCACCTCGGATGCGACGTGATGCCATCCACTGGCAGAATCACTAGAAAAAGAGCCACTTGTAATTATAAGACCACTATCTTCGCTTAACGGAGGCGCCTCAGAATGTGTTGAAAAAGGCGGCGACTCCATTACCCAACAGTTTATTAAGGATAACTAACATGAACAAAAAATGGACGTAAATTCAGTATTTTCATAAAATTTAGGAAGAAAATACTACATTGCATTGCAGCACAGAGTAGCATTGCAGTCTCATTCTTTTTTTAATAATGCCCTACCTACAACTTTTTAAAGATTTGGATACAAGTGAAATGAGCACACCCAATGTTTTGCTCGTTTTCACTGTCAAGTTTATTTGATCAACGACGTGATTTCAAAATCTATTCTAAACAAACGCTCATGTCCACATACAGTTTAAGACTAATCATCATTCAAAATCTCTGAGTGGGCGTGAGTTTTTTAAAATGCCAGCGTGGTTTAGACATTCGAAAGATTTATTTGCCGGGCAAAACGGTCATGGCCAAAATTAGTACAATTTGAGTTGGCATTGCTAACCTACAGTTTATTCTGTGCGGTGCGAGGTATGCGTGCGATGCAACGCATGGTCGACTTATCCAGCGAAATATTAGAACGCACCCACACGCGAACGAAGCACCGCCGCACGAGGCACTGACAAGAACGCACCCACGGCGCTCATGTTATTTTTTCTGCTGGCTGTCATTTCTGTATGACAGAAGACATACGACAGCCCACAGCGACAGCCTGTTGTATCTTGAAGTGTAGTGTTTTATCGTTTTATCTGTCTTGGCGTCATTCTATAGAACTTAGTTTTGATCCATTTTCGGTATTTTCTCCAAAGAAAGTTATCTGTTCTATTTCTTGTGTGTTACATTCAATTTATATCAACAGTCTAAAATGTTTGCCGATCTTTAAATAAATTGTACATATCTTCCTATTACGTTGCCCCAGACATGTCTTAAACTGAATGAATGCTGTTTCGCAGAATGCGTTAGAAAAATATAAATATCAATCCAAATATAACCTAGCCTCTGCCGTTCAAAATAATTTATGCCGAAACGGTGAAAACATACAAAGATTGTCGTAACTTTTTCGATGTTTTTATATAAATTCATTAAGAACGTTATTTCCGGTATATTTTGAGTGATATTCTTTCATCTTTAATATTGTGGGATACAATATTGCTGAGATGGCTGACTCCCAAGTAGCAAATATTGTCAATGAAATGTTGGTAAGTTTCTTTAGTTACTTCATCAATCTTTGAAAACACCTAGTGTAAAACCTTACCTGTTCTCCTCCTTTTTTATCTAATGAAGGAACAGCAACTGGGGTTTGTTTTTGCCAGCACTAATGGCTTATATTAATCATATGTGTGTGGCTTCATCTGACTTAGTTCAATTTACATACATCCATAAACTTAAGCCTTGTTCCCATGGGGGTAGGCTTAAAACAATGGAACATCACCTGCTATGTTCCTTACATATTCCTTTGGCTCATTTAAGTTCATACGTCTGGTCATACACATATGCCATTTGCAAATACTATACACCTGAGGTTTCTGAAGAACATCACCAATAAAGTCACTATATGCCCTCCTAGGACGTCCCTCTCTGGTATTTCCACTCACCTCTGTCTTCATTCATCCTCTTACTCAACATGACCACACAATTCAAGCACTGTTTTAAATGTTTTGTCACTACATCTTGCATAAGTCATCCATTGCGTGCATAATTAAATAATTCCTCAGGCTAGCATTTATAGTCACACCTCAAATGCTTTGTAATGTATTCGACAGAATTTATTCTTTTTTCATGCTTCTTTGCCACACCCAACATTCACTTCCATACATAAGTATAGGCACCAGCAGACCATTGTGAATAGCCAGTCTAGCCTTAGTTACAATCGCATGTATGGCGCCTTTTACTTTAGTTTCCACATTTACTCTCCTTTCCACATCTTTATCAATCTTTTGCATCGTTTGTAAACAAACTCCCCAAATATACATATTCACTTGCTCCACACTCTTATCATTTATTTTCACATCACACACCAATACATTCTCTTCACTTTACTGGCCTGTTAGTCTAGTGGTTAGTGACCCTGACTGCTAAGACTGAGGTCGTGGGTTTGATTCCCACCCAGGACAAATGTTGTGTGATGAGCACAATCATTTGTTCTGTGTCTGGGTGTAATTTATTTATAATATGTATGTATTTAGAAATATATATATAAGTATATTTATCAGTTGTCTGGTTACCATAGTACAGGCTCTGCCTAGTTTGGGATCAGATAACGGTGTGTTGGTTGTTCTAACCATAGCTGGGCATTAACTCGTTAATCGTTAATTAACGAAGTTAACATTTTGATTAACGGATTAACTTTTAAGTTAACTTTTAAAAAATTTAACGGACACGTTAACTTCCGTTAATATGCAGAAGTCCGTTAATCGTTAATCCAATGCCTACTATTTACTGCACAGCACCGCGGAGCGGCGCGAAAATCAGGTTCAGACAAGTATGAAACGACAAGTGCTGGGTGGCGCGTGGCAGCAAGTGAAACAAAAGCAAAACTAGATATATTTTGCCGGCGCGTGTGAGTGAGAAACGAACTGCGAAGAGATGTGTTTCGTGTAATAATTCCATTATTTAGCGCCGGTGCTTAGAGTGACTCGGAGTGTTTGACGTCTGTTTTCCACGGGTAAAGATATTTTAACACCAAAACGAGCCTCGCTTTCAGACGAGAACTTCAACATGTTAATGTTCATAAATATGCACCTTATGCCCGACGACTAAATCACACATTTGAATTATACAATTATTTTGTTTTGTTCCCAACCTGTTAACTTCCGGAACTAAACCAACAGGTTTTATTAGTTCACTAATGCAACGATATAAAAATGCAATTTTACACTTATTAACGGATTAACGTTAACTTGCGTTAATTCTTCCAAAATGTCACGCTTTAACATTTAACGAAGCTAACTTTTTTGTAGCAGATTAACGAAGTTAACTATTTGATTAACGGTGCCCAGGTATGGTCCTAACATATTATTACATATTATTATTATTACTTTCGAACTCCATGACCTTTGTCTTATTCACATTAGTCATCCCCTTCATCTTATAATTATGCATCATCCTTTACAATCACCATGTCTTGCAACTGTTCTGCTAACGATGCAAGTAGAACTTGATCATCTGTTGTGTAGAGATGGCATTGGACAGGCAACTTATTCATTGTCAATCCACACTTGCCCTCTTTCAAATCTGTCAGACAACAATCCATGTACAAGTTGATCAGCCACGATGACGCTACAGAACTATGTCTTACACCCCTTGAGATGCAAAACCAGTTCATGTATGTCCATTTATCCTAACTAATGATGTGCCGGAACGTTACAAATGTATATCCGCGAATACGGATTTTTGATGTCAAGATCACCTACATATAGAATTTTATCTATGTATTAAAAACTAGCTTCTACCCGCGACTTTGTCCGCGTCATATTTTTGCTACCCCGACCCTTCCCGTCGCATCGAATTGCCTGTCAGTTTTCGTCAATTTTTCGTTGCTGCTTCCGCTCCTTTTGATCGTAGCGTGATGTTATATAGCCTTTAACCTTCCTTAATAAATAGGCTACCCAACACAAAAATATATTTTCAATTCGGACCAGTAGTTCCTGAGATTAGCGCGTTCAGCCAAACAAACAAACTCTTCAGCTTTATAATATTAGTATAGATAGTATTAGGTTGGGGAAAAAGTCTTTTCGCATTATAGTATGTATGAACTTGTAATAAAATCTCTTTGGCTATACTATTTGTATCTGGCTGGTTTTGGTATCATTGAAAGTTTAAATTTTAAAGAACATAATTCCAAATTCAAATTAGGAAAATGTGTGATTTTCATTTGTTTTTCGTACCGTCAAGATGAGTGAATCTAATGAAGAAATTCGATACATTTTAAAATTTTACTACAAAAAAGGTAAAAATGCAACGCAAGCCGTAAAAAAAAAAAAACTGGGTACACAAAAAAGCTCGACATTTGGGTACCTCACGAGCTCACTGAAAGAAACCTAATGAACCGTGTACTCATTTGTGATTCTTTATTACGACGTAATGAAACCGAACCATTTTTGAAGAAGCTGATAACTGGTGATGAAAAGTGGATCACGTATGACAAGAACGTGCGAAAAAGGTCGTGGTCAAAGGCCGGTCAGGCTTCACAGACTGTGGCGAAACCCGGGTTAACTCGCAACAAGGTGATGCTGTGTGTGTGGTGGGATTGGAAGGGCATTATTCATTATGAGCTGTTACCACCAGGCAGGACCATCGATTCTGAACTCTACTGCGAACAACTGATGAGATTAAAGCAAGAAGTTGAAAGAAAGCGGCCGGAATTAATCAACAGAAGGAGTGTGGTTTTTCATCATGATAACGCTAGACCTCACACATCTTTAGCCACCCAACAAAAATTAAGAGAGTTTGGCTGGGAGGTGTTAATGCATCCGCCGTATAGTCTTGACCTTGCACCTTCAGATTTCCACCTGTTTCGGTCTCTTCAGAATTCTTTAGGCAGTGTCAGGTTAACATCACGAGAGGACTGCAAAAACCACTTGTCGCGGTATTTTGATCAGAAGTCCCAAAATTTCTATAGCAATGGGATCATGTCCCTACCTACAAGATGGCAAAAAGTTATCGAACAAAAAGGTACCTACATACTTTAGTTAAATGTAAATAAACTTTATTAAAAAATGTTTTGAATTTTCTTAAAAAATGCGAAGAAACTTTCCCTAACCTATTATAATAGATAAGAAGGATGAGGTGTGTGAGATAGTGAAAGAGAAAGGGATTGATGTGCTATGTGTGAATGAGACAAAAAGAGAGAGTGGAGACAACTAAACACGGTGCTCTGACCGCTATTTGGTCTTCTAGACACGTGTGATGATGAAATGTGTGAAAGATGTTTGAGTGACTCCCAGGATTTTATGGCTTAGAGCCTAGGTACACCTAAACCCTATCTTTATGTTGTGCTTAAATGCACCCGATATGGGAAGCTCACCTTCGGACAGGGATGAATTTTGGGACGGCATAAGGAGTTCTGTGAATCGATGTAGGGCAAACGAAAATATTGTTATGTTGGGCGACTAAGTGGTTGGGTTGGTGTGAAGACGAATGGGTACGAAAAAGTTTTAGGTGCAATTCGGAAAGACTATAGGCTATATAACATCATGCTACGACCAATAGGAGCGGAGCAGCAATGAAAAATGTTGCAAAAACGGGGAAAATCGCACGGGTAGGCGATTCGACACGACGGCATGGGTCGGGGGAACAAAAAATTTAACGCGGGAGTCGCGTGCAGAAGCTAGTATTTTATACCTCCATGCACATTCAGCGTAGCTAAGTGACATTCCACTGCCTGGCACGTCAGTAGTTTGCGTTGGGGAGCATCACGGCCCCCTCCGAGTTGAATATTATTATTTTGACTCATTTAGTTCCCACGAAAAGCAGAGGAAAAGATCTGTCAACACCCTACGGAGCCCCGCATGTAGAGGTAAGGCTAAGTAGTGCCTGGAGGCCTCCGATCCCAGGAAACAGGCACGCTCGCGACTTGGGTCCCCCTAGCCGGGTGTATGTACGATTGTACTATGCCAAATCGAATGCCAAAAAATCGAATATCAATTTATCGATCACTATAAATCGAACAAATAAATACTTGAACTAGGGATGCCCGATTTTTTGCTTTGAATCGATCTTCTGGATCGTAACGGATCGTAACTTCATGAATCGATTCACGATCTTAATCGTATTGTATTGAATCGATCTTACTTGATCTCAGAAGATCGTATCGTAATTTTATAACAATAATGAATCAATCAAAATCAGAATATATTTATTTCACCTAAACCTACATGGGCACTTATGAAACGTCAGAAGCTAGGTGCACGGCTCCAATTTGATGGAGATATTGATTCCTATGGAGAAGAGCCGGCAAGAAACTCCATAAAAAAGCACAGTATGCATGCAAAATTATTTACTTTAACCTTCTTAATAGATCCACTACAAAATATTCCAAGGACGCTGTCGGAACAGGTAGCCGTAATAAGCGATTCAGCCAGTAAGTCTTATCAACTAAAACCCACACAACGTACCGTACGAACTAAACTTGTTGGGTATGTTAACATTTACTTCCGAACGTCTGTTTTCTCTAGGTGGAAATACTTGCTGGACGGACAGAGCCGCAACAGAATAGATCGAGGGCGTCTGCCCAACTTATTAATTTTGAAAATTTTAAATGTAGACAGATGTAATCTGTAACGTAAAACATGTTTCATCCTTTTCTAAATTAACAACTTAAAACGGAAAACAGACGTTCGAAAGGGATTGGTAACATACACGACAAGTTGTAGTACGTACGGTACATTGTTTAGGTTTTAGTTGATACGATTTGTTCATAATATCTTATAGGCGGATACGATTCGATCTGACTAAGATCGTATCCTGTTGAATCGATTCAAAAAATCGCAAGGTCATATGGTCATGAATCGATCTTCTGAAAGATCGATTCAGATCAGGCATCCCTAACTTGAACATTCAAAATATCGTACACTCAATACTTACAATACTCAATGTTCAAAATATCGAATATTTGTTTGATCGAACGTTCAACGCAAGGCATATTCATTATATCGGAATATTATGATTTCTTTTATTTTGATACATACACTTATTAATTATATTTTTAAATATTTAAATTAAAAAATAATGTAAAAATATAAAAAATAGTAGCCCACCGGTATCGGGAACATGGTCCAAGCTACCGGTGCGGCGGTGACGGCTTCATAGAGAGGAATCTACACTAACAATGCGAGCCGTGTCCAGCTGCCTAACGCGAGCCTCCTTTGGTGTTGGTCGAGGCTCTTGGCTATCAAGCCATTGGCACTGACTACTATCGGCACAATGATCGCTGAATCCACATTCCACATGTCGACAATCTCGCGAACCAACAAGTCAAAATACTTGATTTGTTCATCTTTCTCAGCTTTCACGAGGTTCCCGTCATGTGGGACCGTTATGTCAACAATCATTGTGCGCCGCTCTACTCGATCCACCACCACTATATCGGACTTATTTGCAACAATAGTCCTGTCAGGGATGATGGATCGATCCGATCCCAGTACAATGTGATATTTCCATTTTCGAGAACTGGGTCTGGCACATACCTGTAGTACGGCATTTCTGATTCCACAAGGATGTATTTAAGACCAAGTTGTTGATGGATAATCCTGGCTACTAGGTTATGCCTAAGCAGGTATTCTTCGTTAGCTAGACGAGAATACCTGGAAATTATGTGTCGAATTGATTCCCCTGGACGGTGGCCAATTTTATTGCCCAACAGATGTAACCGTGCCGTCTTTCACAATAAATCTCCGGTAATTGTTCGTCATATTAAGATTTTTATTATATTACTAGCTTCTGCCCGCGACTTCGTCCGCGTTAAATTTCTTGTGCCCCCGACCTTTCCCGTCGCGTCGAATCGCCTACCCGTGCGATTTTTCCCGATTTTGCAACATTTTTCATTACTGCTCCGCTCCTCTTAGTTGTAGCGTGATGTTATATAGCTTAAAGCCTTCCTCAATAAATAGGCTACCCAACACAAAATGATTTTTTCAATTCGGACCAGTAGTTCCAGAGATTAGAGCGTTCAATCAAACAAACATACAATCAAACAAACTCTTCAGCTTTATAATATTAGTATAGATTTTATTTCGAATATTTTGAATACATTTTAAATAGAATACAAGAAAACCACAAAATTTACAAATAAATCAGATTTTAAGATTTTGTGGGAATTGCAATTGCATGGAGAAACTATAATAAATCCATGTTCTTAATATTTTTTCAATCCAATGATCAACCCTTTTGCTTCTTTTTAGTGGAGTTGGTCTTCGCCATCCCGCGTTTGCCTTTTCAATAGTCCTATTTGTTATGGACTGACCATATTAAATCCGCAGTGGGCGATCCATTGTACAAGTGCACATACAATTCCAAAAATCGGAGTGGATGGCGAGAAATCGGGAGGCAAATCATATCAGCCCCTAGACAAAAAATTTCATGAGGACCACGACCGCTCTGACAAGAGTGTTACGAAGAAGAAGAGGTTTGGTATAGCTCGCTCCTTAACTAAAAATTATAATTATGGTAGCATAAAGACCCCGTTTGTGCATATCAAGCACGTTGCTCGATATGCACACTTCACACACTAAGGGTTTATTTTTTCAACTTCTGTGCCAAGAGCTTCTTTAGTTAAGGAGTGAGCTGTAACATTAAAGGACAGTTGAAAAGGCAATCGGAAATCGAATCAGTAGTCTATTAACGCATGACATACTTCAACAGCCCATAAACCTATCTAGGTTTGGCGTCTATCTAGACGCAGTAAAACTATAAGCATACGTGTGAACGCTGCGCTTGCGGCCACGCAACTGAGCGCCCTGTCTCTTATTACACTACACGATCTACAGCGCGGCAGGGAGTCAGGGAGATCAGGACCTCTCGAACTTCCTGTTTTAGGGACCCTAACTCACTGTTTGCGATTTCACTACCCTGTCCTTGCCGGCAGGGCCCAATAAATCGTGTAATGGAATAAGCCCTATAGCTTGGGTGTATGTCACACAGAGGAAAACAATGGAATCCTCCAGCAGTTCTTTTAGTCGCCTTTTACGACACCCATGTGACGGTTTGGTTCTATTCTACTACCTAGAGACCACACAGTGGAAATATTGTTGTATACTAAATGCAAGTTTTTAAAATAATATTGTGAGACCCACAGCAAATAACATGAAAATGAATAGTTCTTGTGAGTTTGCATTGTAGTAAAGAAAATAAATTTAATAAAAATGTTTTTTAGATAGTCAGGTAAGTTGAGTTACGAATGTTCTAAAAACCTAAATTTTAATCAGTTTTCTTTCCTCTTTTTGTAGCGTGTTGAAGCAGTTGAGGAAGCTTTCACTTGCTTCCTCGTACATAAACCAGAAGAAGAAAATGAAATGTTGGAAATGTATCAAAAGAGACTATGCGGCATCATGACCAACTTGAGTGCAGAGTTGCAGGAATCATCATTGCGCCAGTACTTGACTCTAACTGCTGTTCTTACTAACAGATATAAAATGAAACAATTACTTGGCCTTTTGGAAACACTAGTGAACACAAATATTATTCAAGCTCGGTATGTATCTACTTCGTAGAATTTCTATTAAATGTTTAAAATATGAATCAATGATTTTTATTTTCTTTCTTGTTGCTTGCAGAATGTTATGTGATTGCATTTTGACCAATGAAAAGCTGATGTATCAAAATGCAGATTTCTGGATAGAAAGTTTCAACCTGATCAGAAGAGTTATAGGAGGAGTAGATTATAAAGGTGTCAGGGAAATAATGAAGGTTGGTTTAATTCAAATATAATAATTATTATCTTCCAGTTGTTTGGTTTTATCATTGTATTGTGTTGTATTTTTAAGGGATGCAGAGAGAAAGCTCATACTCTTCCTGTCAGGTTAAATTCAAGTACTATGCCTCAGTTAAAAGCATTGTACAGTGTTATTGAATACATTTTTGATCGAACCGCATCATTGCTGCCAGCTTACTTCATTGTTACCGAGATTCAAAAGGATTATCCGGGTAATAACCACTGGCCACACTGGGTAAGTTGTATATTGTTATATTGTACTCGTTATCTTCCCTTAACCTAATAATATATGTATAATGTTTCCGAAATATTTTATCTCTAATCCTCAGCGACAGTTAAGGTTAATGTATTTTGAGAGCAGCCCGTTGTGCCAACACTGATTTACAAATTGTATATGATAAAGAGTGGTAATGATTGTCAAGTCTTGGAAGATTTCATTCAATTGCTCCATGAGTGGTTTCTTCGCACTTCTGTCTATAATCTTTACTTTACCATACATATAACTTTGTGATAAGTGTACAATACTTTTTATTCTTTTTCTTTCAGCAACTAGCTAAACTTCTATCTAGTTTTGTGGAGAGTTTTAAGCCATGTGCCCAAATGGTTTCTATTATTGGGCATTCACAAATGTTGCCAGTGGTCGAATTTTCAGGTTATGCTGATCATCTTGTTAATCCCTGGCGATTAGATCCTAACACATTGAAGTTTTCCCTGAAGGGTAATTTGCCTTATGATGAGGAACTTCTAAAACCACAAATAGCATTGTTAAGACATGTTTTACAACAGCCATATTCCAGAGATATGATGTGCTCTATGCTTGGTCTTCAAAAGCAACACAAACAACGTTGCATTGCACTAGAGGATCAATTAGTGGAACTCATGATACTGCCAATGGAAAAAACTGAATCGGATAATGACGATGAAGAAATGTCCTCATCACATTGGTGTTGGTTGCACTTATCATCACAGGTCATATACTTGATCCTCATTGGATTTGCTTCATTCCCCAACATAGTAATGGGTCTGCATAACAAATTGATTGGTCATGATATAAAAAAGGGGAGAGACCACCTTATGTGGGTATTATTACAATTCATATCTGGAAGTATTCAAAGAAACCCATCATCCAATTTTCTACCAATAATCAAGCTTTATGAATTGCTGTATCCTGAAAAGGAATCACTACCCGTGCCGGATTGTACAAAACCCCACTGCACACATGAAATGGCCGTAGTATGCATATGGATGCACTTGTTGAAAAAAGCTGAAACTGAACACAAGACAATGGCTATGCCACAGAATTTAAAAGTACAGTATGAGTATGTGTTCTTTTAATTTTATGAGTATTTAAAGTGAGTTTCGATTTACTTACAAGTAAAACCGTCCAGATTATTTTCATTTGAAATAATGTGATAATATTTTTGATCTTAGGTTTCTTCAGCATCTGATGACTTCGAACAGTACACCAACATTGATGGGTTCTGATTATCGCATAGCCTTACTATGTAATGCATATTCAACAAATCAAGAGTACTTTGCCCGACCCATGGGTGTGATTATAGAGACACTCTTTGGGAGCCAGAAAGCTTTGTCGAACGGGAATCCAGGCACGCCTTTGCCAACCATTCCCTTGTCTATGTGTATTTTAGATAGCCTGACATTACATTGTAAGATGTCACTTATACACTCGATAGTAACTCATGTTGCGAAGTTGGCTCAGAATAAAAGTAACATTCCTGGGAATAGCATGATGGCACCAGCGTTGGTGGAAACTTACAGCCGTTTATTGGTCTATACTGAAATAGAGTCGATGGGGATCAAAGGATTCATCCGTAAGTACAATTTTATAAAAACTAAGCCAAATGCAATAACTTAAGCATATCAAGCTGCCTAGTAAAATGATGAGCAAAGGTAGCTTTCCTGGAACTCTATGATTAACAATGTCATCGTAATATATAAGTTTAAAATAACATTTCAGATCAGTTGCTGCCGAATGTGTTCAAATCTCATGCTTGGGGCATACTTCATAACTTGTTGGACATGTTTTCGTACCGTATTCACCATGTGCAACCTCACTATAGGGTGACGCTCCTGTCTAACATACATTCTTTGGCTGCATATCCACAAGCAAATCAGACACAGTTACAGTTATGGTACGTATGTGTTAACGTAATGACTTTTACAAGCTGGTCAGTGTTTCCTGGGAAGTGCCAGCTCTGCATGCCCTCGAATTTTCGTACGAAACAATGTAGAAAATAAGGTATCTCTTATTTTCTCTCATAACTCCTAAAATAAAATCAACATGGTGGCATGATAATCTGCACATTGCTTCATAGTACTAACGATTTTCAGAAAATCATCATTTAAGTTCAACGATGCCATAAACATAATTAAATAATTGAGTATGAGTGCCAAATACAGTAAATGGCTATATTATACTTATCATCTTAATTAGAAAAATAATAATATATGTATTCTAAGGAAATGTTCAAAATAAACAACTCAACGGCAACAGCTGGTTGACATTCCCCGTAACCTAAGGGCTGGGTAACCTGGACCAGAGGCTAAGCGTTGCAATACAACGTAGCAGTGCTGCTCGTCTCATGGGTCCATCTCCTGTCGTACAGTCTTGCGGAGCAATTTTTCGACGCCCTAATTTCGTTCGTTAATAGTATTAGTTAATTTATGTCCATTTAATATTGACTATTATAAAACATACATAAACCTTTAATAATCAATTGTTGTACCTTGTAAATATTCATAACATTATGAAGCTTAGAGTACCTACAAGCACACTTATACATAATCATTTCACCATTTCAGTTTCGAAAGTACAGCATTACGGTTGATAACAAGCCTGGGCAGTTCCGGAGTGCAGTTGCAAATGTCGAGGGTAGTGTCAGAGCCCAAGTCACTTGTGTCGTCTGAGAGTGAAGAGTTGAACCGTGTGTTGGTGCTCACTCTAGCGCGTGGCATCTATATGACAGGCGCTGGTAAGCTTTTAACATTTCTCTTAATCGTGAAAAAAGATGAAAAGAAGGAAGTGAATTCTAAGAGTTAGTGCAGATGTATGGCAAGAAAAGATGTTACCCCAAATATATTGGGATGGTAACAAGATAATTATGATATTCTGTTGAAAATATGACGAGTGATACTTCCCTAATAGTGTAGCACTTTCTTACATTATACCTTGGATCAACGAGCTATGAAACTTGAATTTAAACGTTAAAAAACTTGTTTTCACCCATAAACAGGCAGTGATGGCGCAGCGGTGAAGGAACTTCTCACTACGATAATGACGAACACGCCCCACATGTGGTCACAACACACTCTCCAGTGTTTCCCGCCAATGCTCGTTGAGTTTTTTGCTCAGGTATTATCATAAAGCATAATTTATTAAGAATTGCTATCTGCTTGTCCCAGGTTTTAAAGGCGTCATACTGGAATCAACGAGGAGTCACGAATATTTCGACTCTCGTGGGGACAGAAAGAAATACCAAGCTTCATATTAATTGACATGATCCACTTTCTAAAAATAAACCACGGAGCAAATACAAAGAGGAGATGGTGTAATTAAATTTTCCTAAGAAACAACGCGTGACATTTTGCTGGGTGAGAGGTGTTAGATCCCGCCCACTTCGTTATTTCCCATCTACCGGTTAATAGCAAAACTAGGTGCTCGTACTGTCAATTTTGCTTTTGTAGTTATTTATCTATCTCATACTAGATGTCATTAGTGACATCTATACTCCATTTGTTTAGGTAGTTAACTAAAGGTAAACAATCTTGATATGTCTTTTTATATAAAATAAATCGTATAAAAGACCAACAAATATTATTTAAATTAAGTTACTTACCTAACATCGGTTTAAGTAAATACCTAATTGTAAACATTTTTAGATTCAATTTTTAGACAGTTTTTTAGATAAAAGACATGTTAAGATTGTTTACATTTAGTTAACTACCTAAACAAATGGAGTATAGTATGAGATAGATAAATAAATACAAAAGATAAATAACTACAAACTATTTTTTAAACTTATGTTAAGTGCAGGATGCAACAGGGTCGTCCTCAGAATTTGCGTACCAGGGAGTACTCTGTTTTTTACTCATTTTGATACGTATTTTTTACGAAAACTAATAAATTTAGAATAAAAATATTTTTGGTGCATGACGAAAGAAGATAATCAGTGTGTTTCTTATTTTTAAATGACAAACACTTAACAGAAATGTTTCAAAACATCAATATTTCACACACAAATAAAAAAAACACATTTTATACACAACTAATTGACATCACCAATAAAACAAAGAAAGCAAAAAGAACACACAAAATATAGTGGTTAAAAACATTAGAACCGGGAAGCTCTGTCCGCTGCTCACATCACAGTGCAATATGTAAACATATCCAGTGGCAAAGCAGTGGAGAGACCCCCCTGTCCGAGAACACGCTTATTATAATGTTGCTACTGGACCTAACACGACCGTATCATAGCATACTGCCAAAGTCTTAAAATTTAAACCAGACGCAAAATGTCCACTTCTCAGAATGTCAACTTCTTAGAATGTCCAATCCGCATATTGTCAATTTCTCAAAATGTCGATTTCTCACAATGACAAACTTGTATGAAATAAAAATCAAAAATCACTTTTCACTTTCCATTTACGAGACAGTCGCGGAACATTTGGTAAAATAATTAGAATCTAATTACGGCCCTGTTTTTTTTAAATATTTATGTTTGTTGTTCATATTTGATGATAGATGGCGGCCTATTGACAAAATGATATAAAAACTATAAAAACAATATTTTGGTGACTGAAAGATTTTTGGGAATTAATTTAAAACAAATTTCAGTACATATAATCATTAAAATATATTAATACTGAACTCTACGTACCTAAATAAGTTTAGTACCCATGTCACAAAGTGTCGCCATCTAATGTCGGGTAAAATATTAATATATTTGGAAACACCGAAGCTATCACATTTTTCTAGAATAATTTTATAAATTACGTTTAAAATTACTTACAAATGAAATGTGATACCATTCATAGCATCAGAACGTCTATCCGAGTAGTTTGTACAAGATAAAACACAACACTCCATTCTTCTTTTTGTCTAGCGCGAATATACTGTAAAATGTGAACATTTACTTAGTTGTGCACAGGACAAACGCCAACAATACACTGACTAAGGCCCCGCCTACTTGATGACGTCAGGACCTAGTTGAAAATCAAAGTGCACAGTTGTTTAGGCCGACTCCTCTTTGTGTTTACTTCGTGCATAGAACACATCTTTGATCATACACATTACGTTTCTGTTTATAATATACACTATAATTATTTGATAAAAATGTTACCTATAGTATTGTGATTGTTAATTACAGAACCCTGCCCCAAAAGAGAACAAGCAAGTCCTCAAAAAGTCTGTGGAGGAGGAGTACCGCAAGTGGACCTCGATGGCCAACGACAATGATATTATATCGCACTTCTCTGTGCCAGGCACGCCGCTTTTCCTCTGTCTCTTGTGGAAAATGATTTTTGAGACTAACAGAATCAACCCTGTTGCTTTCAAGTGAGTCAGTGTCCGCTTTTTTATACGTAATTTAGCACTGTGTTCGCGACTATATACATAATATCAATTATATAGATTTAATTGTATGTAATGTATTCTCTGATATCAAAAATACTTAGAAATCGTTGTGCAAAGTAGTACCTACTTAAAAACCATTGCCACTGGTTATTAAAAGTATGCGTTATTCGTCATCCATTCCATTCTTTTACAGAATTCTAGAGCGAATCGGCGCCCGCGCTCTTTCAGCACATCTGCGCAAGTTCTGCGACTACCTGGTGTTCGAGGTCACCAACCCCGCGGGCGGGCCGCACATCAACAAGTGCGTTGACGCGATCAACGACATCATCTGGAAGTATAATATCGTCACCATCGACAGGCTCGTCTTGTGTTTGGTAAGTGATATTAGGACAATTTCACAAGGAGAGTTTGTATTGATTCGACGTGGTATTTATCGAAAGGAGATTTCAAACGTTGACCTGTGTAAGCAGTAAGTACGACATTCGTACGCTGGAAGGCGTGGATGGCCTCACCTGTTTGAATTGACATCGTTCTTTACACACTAAAAATCGTATTCCGGTTAAAGAGAGTCATAATACATAAATTATCTCGTATAACTCGCTTTTCGAGTAGCTCGAGTGTTAATACATAAGTGCGTTAATCGTTTGGGAGTCGCGTTTACCCGAACGTCGAACTCTCCCTGTGTAAATTAGCCTTTATGGCCCAGTATTCAAACACTATTAATTTTAACTAGCTGTTAAGACTCATGTTTCCTTTTTTTTTCATTAAGGTACTGCGCCCCAATCCGGACGGAAATGAAAGCCAAGTGTGCCTTTATATTATTCAATTATTGCTATTGAAAGGATCAGAATTGAGAAATAGAGCACAGGATTTCGTCAAAGAAAACTCTCCTGAGCATTGGAAACAAAGCAATTGGTAATATTAATATTTAGAGTTATTATAATAATATTATATTTAATAATGCTATTGTTCCTTTATTTCAACATATAAACTTACTAGCTTTTGCCAGCAGCTTCGCCCGCGTGGAGGTCGGTATATATCCCGTGGGAACTTACTACCGAGATAAAAAGTACCCTATGTGTTAATCCAGGTTATAAAGTATCTGTGTGCCAAATTTCATCCAAATCGGTTCAATAGTTTTTGCGTGAAAGAGGAACAAACATCCATACATCCATACATCTATACATCCATACATACAAACTTTCGCGTTTATAATATTAGTAGGATAAATTATATTTTTAAATATTAGAAGAAAAAAAAACATGACAAAATATAATAAATATGTAGTAGCCCACCGGTATCGAGAACAGAGTCCAAGCTACTGGCGGTCAAGGCTCCAGAGAGAGGAACCTCCTAACAGTGCGAGCCGTGTCTAGAAGTACCGGTTTCTGAATCAAGCCCTTGATCCAGCTGCCTAACGAGAGCTTCCTTAGATGTTGGTCGAGGCTCTTGGCTATCAAGCCATTGGCTGTTATGACTATCGGCACAATGATCGCTGAATCCACATCCCACATGTCAACAACCTCGCGAGCCAAGTCAAGATACTTGATCTGTTTATCATTCTCAGCTTTCACGAGGTTCCTGTCATGTGGGGCTGATATATGTCAACAATCATTGTGCGCCGCTCTACTCGATCCACCACCACTATATCAGGCTTATTTGTAACAATAGTCCTGTCAGTAATGATGGATCGATCTCAGTACAATGTGATATTTTCATTTTCGAGAACTGGGTCGAGCACATACCTGTAGTACGGCATTTCTGATTCCACAAGGCTGTATTTCAGAGCAAGTTGCTGATGGATAATCCTGGCTACAAAATTTGCCTATGCAAGTATTCTTCGTTACCTAGACGAAAACACCCGGAGATTATGTGCCTAATTGATTCCCCCGGACGGTGGCATGCCCGACAGATGTCAACCGTGCCGTCTTTCACAATAAATCTTCGGTAATTGTTCGTCATCATAGACGGAGTTATAATTGTTTATTATTAACTTATTAAAATAGCACTCATTGATGTTTCTTATGGCAGGTACGACAAACATCTGGCATTTCATAGGAAGTACCCAGAGAAGTTCGCGCCAGAGGAAGCAAGCAGTGCTTACGGCGGTCCCATTCAAGTTTACCTGAGCAATGTGTGCCTCAGGTTCATACCAGTTCTGGACATCGTGGTACACAGACATTTAGAAATACCATCTGTTAGCAAGAATTTGGAACAACTTCTCGAACATCTCGGCTATTTATATAAATTTCATGGTGAGCTCTTATTCCATTGGCATAGTTTGCATTCGCAAAATAAAGTCGCGATCATTTGTTGCTTGTCTAGATTTTATTAAAACCTTATGTTTTCAGTTCCAATGACAACTCTGCCCTAAAGTGTTCTAGTATGGGTCGTTATTGCAGCATATGTGGCCACATTTAGGATTAAGAACATGAAAATAACTCTTTTTGAAAAATTTTGTGGTAATGGGGCAAGTAATGTGAATAAAATTGTTGGCGATTTTAAAAGTAGAGTTCTTATTCAAGGTTGATGATTGCTTTCAAATATTTTAATTTACGTTTATACTAATATAAAAACCATTTTTTCGAAAAATCACCTTCTAGTGACGTCTTACAATCGTTTCTCAAGACAATTCTGTTGTTTTTATTTTTTTAAATTGAATTATAAATGAGCTACTTGGACGTGACTTGGCCAATGTTTGTAACTTCTAAACAAAATTGCAAATTTCTTTGTTAGTTAGTATCTACTAATTCTACGTTTTTTTTTTTGTGGGTGAGAAATCATCAAATGACGTCTTCCGCTCTTGGGCGGAGCGGGAGGGTGTGTCAGACTTTTACTGACTAAAACCCACCCGTGTTCCTTCAGTTGCCCATGTGCCAGGACTACGGTATCTCTTTCAAACAAATCTCGCGATCCTGGCAGGTAATTCTACGTTTAATGTAATATTTATGTCAACAGATCGACCTGTCACCTTCCTATACAACACACTACACTATTATGAAACAAAGCTCCGTGACAAACCGTTACTGAAGAGAAAACTAGTGAATGCTGTGTTAGGATCCCTGAAAGACGTGCGTCCTTCCGGATGGGCCACCACTGAAGCGTTCCAGACGTATTTAGCCAAGAGTGAGGCAGACGCCACCAGTTGGACCCCAGACCTTAACTATTATATGAGTCTAGTCAACCGGATGGTGGACAGTATCCTTTTAAATAACCAATTGAAACCGAAGTTAACACAACTCTCGTATCGCACGTACAATCGCGGCCAGTCCGCATTGTTATTAGATAGCATAACTACACAGAGTAGTGTAATTTTTACTTAGTTGTACTGTATACAACGAGCATGCAGAGTATTGCAGAGATACGCAAATGTAAATCATAGAAGAGTGCGTTTTTAATAACGAGAATTAACGTTGTATAAGTCTTATTCTCGTAATTAAATACTTTCAAAATCTGGTCGCAGTCAAATCTCGGCGACAATCAATTGTCAAAAATGTATGGAAACTCGAGGTATTTTTGACAGATTGAGACTGAGATCAGACTGAACATTCTTAAAATTACGAGCATTGCCCTTCTGTTGGCGGTTGAATGACATTATCAGAGAAGCGAGAGGCGCGTATTGTTGGTAAATATTAGATGCAGATATTTTGCGAAATGTCACGCACCACAATAACCTTGTACGTATGCAGGACGCACCCGTTGGAAGCACATGGGTTATAGAGCGAAACTATGAATTACATAAACATAATTCTTTATTTATCTTAACATTATATAACTGGTTAGTAAAAATGCACCAAATTAAATAGAGAAAGGCGTTTGATGTATGACTGTCAAAGGTGATGCTTAGCGAAGCCGAACTTCAACTATAATGTCATGTGCCATCAGCTTGTAAAGGGAGTAAATTGATATTGCATTCATGTTTAAAACGAACCCTTATTATAGTGACTCTATCTGTCTTTCTGTCTGGTGCAGCAGCTTATTTCAGCAAGTACCTACTTGATAGGAATTGAATAAATATTGTTAATTTTTCTTCGTTTATCGATTTTTAATATTCCTTAGCTTTAGTCACAGCTATGACTGGCGCCTCGCACTTCCCTAACACAGACTGGCGCTTCAACGAGTATCCAAATCCCTCAGCACATGCTCTGTATGTGACGTGCGTTGAACTGATGACCCTGCCGTTGGCACCCAACTTTGTTGGCAACACTCTTCTCGACGTCATCACCAAAGGCTTCGTCGTAATACCAGCCACAAGTATCCAGTTATGGATCAATGCTATCGGTCTGATCATGGCCGCTTTGCCTGACCCGTACTGGACCGTCCTTCACGACCGTATATTGGAATTAATGACAAACACAGACATGACGGAATGGCCGTATCCCCATACGCCGTTCCAGCTATTTAACCTGACTACCACTAATGATGGTATGCTGGAGAACAAATACAGCCTAACTTTGGCATTGGCCCATGCGATTTGGTACCACGCGGGAGCCGGGCAAATAATGCAAGTTCCTCTGTAAGTATACACTATAGTGTTTAATGTTTAGTCAAAGTATTAATGATTTAATGCCCGTAGAATACCTCATTCTGCTTTCGTTTTAACAATCGCATTATTAATGTGTTTTCAGATTCATCAAAGAAAAATTGTCAGTGGAAATCCATACAGAGATACAACTACTGTACCTGTGTCACTTGGTTGGTCCGTTCTTACAACGATTTAATTCCGACTTATCGCGAGCTGTCATGGACATCACTATCACGCTGTACGAACTTCTGGCGCACATCGATAAATCTCAGCAACATCTGCAGTACATCGACCCGATATGCGACTTGCTGTATCCTTTTTAAAAACGTACTTAAGGTGACTTATCAACAACAAGCAACTATGCTGCGTTGTACTGCGCATTGCTATACTTACTTTCTCATGCTATGATTTTTGAATAAAAGATTCCAGTTTAAAGAGTAAAAAATCTTTCTGTAATGCTATAAAACGCATATGCGTTTCATTCGAAAACAATAATTCATGGAAACTCCTCGGTGATGTTAACTTTGGATTTACCCTGTATCGTAATATTTGTCAATGGTTCTTATTAATGGTTTCCTATTTATGGTTAATTATTATCAAAAATGTCAACTTCACGTAGGCAAAAAGAGCAATTACAAGTTTTCTTCCTCGCAAGTGTGTTGAACAACGTCGTATGAAAGGCGTGTGTGTTAATCATTACACACATTCAGCTCCCTTATTCCTTATGAGTGGCCTGTTAGTCTAGTGGTTAGTGACCCTGACTGCTAAGACTGAGGTCGTGGGTTCGATTCCCACCCAGGACAAATCTTTGTGTGATGAGCACAATCATTTGTTCTGTATCTGGGTGTAATTTATCTATAATATGTATGTATTTACAAATATTTAAGTATATTTATCAGTTGTCTGGTACATTGTGTTGGTTGTCCTAAGATATTGTTTTTATTATTATTATCTCAAATACCACCTCGAGAATAATGACCGACAGCACACTTGTACCAGAATGTACTATTATGACATTATTTTCTTAGAGAAAAAGTGTTATGTTTCTATTTTTAATTTCAGCATTGTGTTTCATATTCATTATCATTCATTCATTATTCGAATTTTACGATATAAGAGTAGATAAAAAGTTATTATGAATTGTTTTAAGTGACCGCAGGAAACTCTTGTCACCGCGGCAATATAACTGAAATCGTGTAAATCAATATTCCTTAACCATTCATCAGTTACCACATAAAATACATGTTCGTCGGCGACACAATGAAGAACGAAGCGGAGAATGTGATCCGTAAGCTACGGCCTGCCTTGCAGATGCGCTTACGTTTCATCACGCACTTGAACGTGGAACAGATAAACACCGCCTAGCAGAGCGACTACTACAGCTACACGCCTTCCAGCTCGAGCTCGAGCTCGGAGTAAGGCGCAGCTGTAGTGGTATTGCAAAACACATCTTTTGTTCATTGAACTCTCAACCCCTTAGCAACCAACTCAAAGTGAACTAATTACCTTAATATTGGTATAACTTTATTCTGGTTTTAAAACTAAGAGGGTTAGTGAATGTGACTATTTTGTGATTTCATTATAACAGACTATTAAATTAAATATTTGACTTGCCGGTTAATCTGTGATTAACGCATATGTTATATACTTTATAAGTATAGTTATATCACAGGATTAAGGAAGGCTTAAGATACAAACTATATATCTATACAGAGATTGAGTTTATGAGATGAGACTGCAGGGTGAAATCCGAAACTGAGCAGTAGAGGAAAGTAGTGAAAATCGGCGTTTAGCTTGATTTAGAACTAATATCTCTTTCAGTGAGTACAGGATAAGAATGGGGTTTAGTGTTTTTACAGAAATATCGGGAAATTCTTGTTATTTTTGACGTCAAAAATAACAAGAATTAAAATTGAGCCGAAGATTGCTTTCAACACTTTTTACTCTTCATCATAGTTTCGGTTTACGCCTTGAAATTTCTATCGCAAAAATGTTCCCTGTACAGCAATAAAATTTAAAGGAGAAATACATTATGTTCGACGATTTTGGATTTAAAAAAGGCCGTGAACAATTACATTTTATTTCAATGGTTGTGGTGGCAGTAGTAGAAACATTTTTTGTAAGCCGACAACGATGCAATAAATTTCCGAAAAAAAAAAATTGTCCTTTCGCAAATTCGTGTAAGTTCCCCTATGATTCCTATTGCGCTAATTTGAGTTGGGTGATACCACCTGACAGATAATAACTAGCCGCTGCTAACCGTAACTAGCGCTTCTGTAATATGCGTACTATGTATTATAATAAAATAAAACAATGCTTATGAGAAGTGGCCCGAGAGGAGAGTGCTAAGCTAGGACATGTTTACACCTAATCGTGTAGCACGTATATGTATATACTAGAAAATAATAAGAATTGTTCCTCGTCGCCGACTTTCAAATTCTTACCTAATATATTTCTCCAATCCCCAGTTATTCTCGACTTTGATATCTTCGTAAAATAATATACATTCTATGTGTAATAAAAAAAAAAAACATTATTGATGGCCGCCAAAACAAATATTTATCCCAGACTTGGTGATATCATTTAAAATGACGTATTTTCATAAAAACCATTTTATTGTAAATATATTAGGTTGATATTTCAACCGTTTAGCATTGTATAAGAATACTTATATGTTAACTAATTTGATTTATAGATTAAACTAGACAAATTGATTGATTGTAATTTAGACAAATCTGTAATTTGTATTCTATAAAGGAATAATCAATTTATATTAATGGAATATATTTATGTATTAAACTATACTATTACAACTTAGTGAAAACTGACGGTTCAATGCAATAAGACATAATCACATTACTTAATAAGATACTAATGCTTTAAGATAATACTAATATTATAACTCATTACAAACAAAAAAAAAATAAGAGTCCAGTATGTTAGAGCAGATGTCTAGTGTCCATTATTTTACAATAACTACGACATAGTCTAATGTAGGTAATATTATATTCATAATCTTTTAGGTATGCTCTTAAAATAAGTCTGAAACAGAAATGCTAATGTTTCGTTATTCTATTGAGTTGCTCTGTCAAATTCATTTAATTCAGTGAATAATCATTAATATAAATGTATATTCATTAAGTACATTATTGTTGAATTCAAAATTGTTCAAGTAGTTAGTCTTATTTGGATTTTGATTCTCACTTAATGGAGTACCTGTAAACAGTCTAGTAAAGTTAATATTTATAGATTGATATACATATGTAATTAATAAATTAGAGAGGACACATAATAGAATAATGATCAAAGCTTAACTAAATTGAGGTTGAAGTTCCCAAGTTGGAACAGAATTATAATTTTTCATAAAATCTACAAAATCTCAGGGAGTGTTGTGTTGATTTCAGTTTAAAGAACAAAATGTCTTACAGATGTAGTACGATTCAACGGTTAAAACTTTGGTTTCCTAAGAAAGGGATGAACAGTCACATAATAACGGCCTACCAAAGTCCAAATACAGAGCGTTGTTTGGTACCTATATGACAAATAGGGTACTGGTGAAAATGACAGATTTTCATGGAGGCCTATAAAACTCGATTATTATTACGGAGCATTTGGGTCTGTTAAAGTGAAAATATTGCCAAGATTGAATTCACCCGCCCGCTTCCGGTACGGTCTGCATACCCACATTAAATGTCGTTTAAAACTCACTGACATTACTAATGTGACCAATAAGTCAATATTAATATTTTGACGTTGACAGGTGCACAGTTATGAAAATAGGGATTTTCAATGAGACATAACCGTTTTTCTAGGAAATCAAAGCTTTTCAGAAATGTACCCTACACAATGAAACAAATGCTAAGCTTGTGTCGTTGAAACCCGCATTTGTAGGTAGAGTATAGCAATATATGAGACACATTTATTATACAGGTTGGCAGGGACATCCACGCACAACCTGTACTGATTTAGTACATGATTCTGAACGTTATGTTGAAATGTTGCGTAGATTTAATAAAATTGTTGCTCCACATATTTTGACCGCGTAGGAATTTCAAATTCCTATGGGCAGAATCAAAGTGATCTTTGATTCGTTACCATAAGGTGTTGGATTGCTCCTGTCAGAGATTAAATAACTCAGGATTGTAGCTAATCTATTTAATTGTAAAACAACTTGTCTATGTTTCAGGATTGTAGCTAATCTATAAAATTGTAAAACGACTTGTCTATGTTATTAAAGGCTTCTATTTTGGTTGTGTTCTGTGTAGTGCTGATTTTGCATGCATGCGCGCGTCTCGTAAATGCAAATTGATTTGGTGGATTTGTCGATGGCGCTATGCTTCGTATTTATGTAAATAGGTACCTAGTACTAAACAGGTTGCAAAGTTGAAGCTGGCCCTAGATGAGAGATACCCTTTACTTTGATATCATTAATTTTTAGTCACTCAAACATTTTTGAAAGGTCACACCAACATGGTAAATCGCACCAACACTAATTTAACAAAATAACACCTTTATTTAAGGGTCATCAAAAGAACATTTCGTCAAATCAAATTATTTTATTTCACATGTACACTTATGAAACGACAGAAGCACGGTTCCACGTGGATGTTCTATCCTTAAAGTTGACTTTTTCTCATAGAATACAGAGGGGTAATTGCGTAACTTGCTCTCAGTAAGAATTGGTTTCATACGGATAGTTAAACAACATTCATTGCGTTATTTACGTTGCTGAGCCGACAATTTAATCGAACAAATGACGCAATGGTTTAGAAATAATCTTCAATCCGATTCAGATTCTAATAGATAGTGCGTTTCGCAATTAGGGTGCAGGTTGGAAGGAAGGAATGTTTCTTTTGATTAAATTGGGTAACTTTAATATTTAAGATACCTACTAGGACCCGCTTCACCTTCCCATCTCTGTATAATGTATAGCTACATTAACATTTAATACAAAAAGTGACATGAAAAGCAATAACTACTTGGTAAAAATGATCTACTATCCTTATAGTCATCCACTATGGGCCAACTCAAGATCAAACAGCATTTAATTTATTGAATCAATGTGATCATTAACTTATTATATAATCGTTCTGAAATTAGATAAGATTACTGCGAGCAGATAAGCGTGACATGCATAATAGATATAAGTTTTGTACTATGTAATTAGTGAACAAATAAATATTTTGATTGAAGTTCAGTTTTATTCTTCAAGCCGTTGACTTGCACTAGTACATTAAGGGAAAAAAGCGGACTATCAAACAGCATGTATAAAATATGGTAACTGAAATAATTTTTGTATGTGCTGAGATTTCGTGGAGCCAATACAGCCTGAAATTAAAAAAACCGGCCAAGTGCGAGTCGGACTCGCGCACCGAGGGTTCCGTACAAACCTGCAGGTATTCACGGTGTATGCATAAGGTTTAAGTATGAAATTAAATGTTTTTAACCGACGAAAAAAAACGGAGGAGGTTATCAATTCGACGCGTATATTTTTTTTTGTTTGTTTTTTTTTTTATGTATGACCGCGCATAACTTTTTACATAGTAGTCCGATTGTGATAATTCTTTTTTTATTGGAAAGGGTATACTCCGAGGGTGGTCCCATATAAAGAAAAACAAAATCAAACGCTAAGGGTCAGAAAACAGGGGATGATTGATTGTTCACTCACTGATTGTTATGTTTCACCACGCATAACTTTATACAGAGTAGTCCGATTTTGATAATTCTTTATTCATTGTATAAGGTATACCTTGCCAAGTATTATAAGTATATTAAAGCCACAAAAAATTATAAAATATAAACTTATTACCAAAAAATTTAACCGCCGAAAAAACTGAAAAGCAAAAAATAATAAACCTTAAAATTATGAGTCGGCGCTGGAAAATCAATGAACAAAGGTCACTCAAAGTGCCGATTCATAATTTTAAGGTTTATTATTTTTTGCTTTTCAGTTTTTTCGGCGGTTAAATTTTTTGGTAAAAAGTTTTTATTGTTTTTAATTTTTATATTTGAGTTGACTGAATGAAAGGTAAATTGTGGTTTACGATTTATGACGTATTAAAAAAAAACTACTTACTAGATCTCGTTCAAACCAATTTTCGGTGCAAGTTTACATGGTAATGTACATCATATATTTTTTTTAGTTTTATCATTCCCTTATTTTAGAAGTTACGGGGGGGGGGACACATTTTACCACTTTGGAATTGTCTCTCGCGCAAACTGTTCAGTTTAGGAAAAAATGATATTAGATACCTCAATATCATTTTTGAAGACCTATCCATAGATAAAGGGTTCTGTTTTTTTGCCATTTGGCAACGGAACCCTAAAAATAGCCCTGAGGACAATATATACCTATTAAACTAGTAAAAACAAGTACTCATATTTTTATTAAAATCGTCACTTTTATGATGACTGCTATTTAACTAGCATTCAATTTTTATTATACTTGGTAATAATTATAATCTAATTTCCTTTCCCATTCCTAAAAAAAGTTAACAAAAGTTTCCAGAAATAAAAAAATCTGCAAACTTGCACATCTATTCATTTTGATTTAACATTTGGAAAGTTTTATTTCTATTTTTTTCTGATTATTACTATCACATCGTCGTAATATTTGAGTTTTGTACAATTAATTACTTTAATAGTTGTCTTATTTCAAACAACAAAAGCATCGTCTTACTCTGATCTATCATTTTCGTTATAATTACTACCATTAGATTCAGAACTAGGTTTTGCCCGCGGCTTCGCCCGCGTGGATGTCGGACATTTTCTCAAGAGAATGTATTACCAGAATAAAAAATATCCTATGCCCAAATCCGTTCAGCCGATGTAACAGAGTTAATGCCGCACTTTAATATGAGGTTTTGCCCTCGACGTCGTCTCCATGGACTTAACAATTGATAGATGACCTGTAAACTTATGGAGAGGATGTGTAAAGTTAGGGCATTCGATACTCTTGAGCAATCGAATCCGAATCCATTCACCCGACTTGCGCCCAATCAACTGCAAACCAGTTATCCAGAGACCACCTGTAGGTGCCAAAACAACACAGCGACCCGGCAGGATCAGGCTGCGGCCAAGCGAGCTCTCAATGAGACTAGATACCTCGGGGGTAACATAAACAGCAGCGTCTTGATCGATCCTAACGCGTAACGGGTTACCTAATAAAACTACACCAAAAATGCCACCGCTTGACCGCTACCCTCGACGAAACGATCACCTGTGACCGCATGGGAATCCTCAGCAAAGACGTATGGGAGCGAGGTGCTCGCTACTATCCAGAAGCAGATCATACTCGAGGCCTGTTCCAGTAAGCAAGAGTCTCCGGGGTCGATTTACAACGGTAAGTCGCTATTCGCCATAGGTGTCCTCTAATCCTGGTGCGGCATCAACCACACCTTAGCCTGACTAAGGAAAGCAGTCTCCGAGGTATCTCTCTCTACTAGCATCTCGTTAGCAGTAAAGAGTCAGTCGGAGATCCAAAGACGAGACGAGGACCTTGGTAGAGGCCCGGTGCGCGCACTCAATAAGATTTTGGTCGGTGTATGTGGGATTCTGGAACCCCACGTACACCCGCCCCAGATTTGGATGAGTTTAGGGGAAAAGTTAATCAAGTATGAATGGAAGTTAGTAGGAACGGGGATATTAGGTTTGTGAAGGTTACGATACAAGTCAACATATTGGGAATTAAAATGACCAGTGAAAAGATATGGTTCCAAGTTCCATCATCAAAGCCGCATTCACATAGGGAACTGTCGCAAACATGGATCTTATTTAAGAATACTGGACTACAGCGGTAACCAAGTCTCAGTCTACACAGGGCTGCAACAGTTCTTGTGGAGAGTTTTGGACATTTAAAAAAGCCAAGGTTTCCGCGGGATTATTGTCTTCCAAACTGCTGACCACAAATTGTACAGCTTACGTTTGTTGTCAGTTTTGCACCATGTAGTGCTGTCATAGTAAAAGTCAGTACCTATCTCTATCTATACCCGAATGACTGGAAACCCAAGCTATTTCAATGTTTGAATCACTGTTCGAACAAGTGAATAGTAAAGTAAAGAATGTTAAAAATTATTTTGCTGTGAATATTAGATTTTGAAGTAAAGCTTGAAAGCCACAGCAAGAATCTAAAAAAAAAACCGAATTTTTAATTTTATGAGTTAAAATGACATTGATGGCGTCTAAGATAGTTGGATACTGATGTCTATAAATACTGAGATATCTGATGGATATTGGAATATAAGAGCAATTTTCGAATTATGAAAATATGTTGGCACCTTACCCACATCCACACTCATCCTGTTAAACACAATATCAAAGTGTCCGTATTTCCCAGTATCTTTTAATGGTCTGATCGAATTCGCCTTTTACATCCTGGAAATATTTAGAGATACTAATTCCTAAACCGGCCTTTGTAAACGCATTGTACACTAGCTTTAAGGTGTATGGGTGAGCACTTTGCTACCCAAATACCTGCCAAAGTCTTGAGGACTGATACCGAGCGCTCACATTTTTAACTATAGTAAAATCAAAATCAAGTTACTTGCTATTGCCAGCGGCTTCGCCCTCATCCGTGGATGTCCAAAATAATCCCGCGGGAACGTACTTCCGGGATAAAAGTACCCTAAAGCGGGTTATAAACTATCTGTGTTCCAAATTTCATCCCAATCCGTTCAATCGTTTTTGCGTGAAGTACTCACAAACTTTCACATTTATAATATTAGTAGGACTAGCTTCTGCCAGCAGCTTCGCTCGCGGATTATATATAGCACACGTTGAATCACTCTGTCTATTGATGAAAACCGCATTAAAATCCGTTGCGTAGTCCAAAAGATCTAAGCATACAAACGTACCTAAAGATAATAAATAATTTAGCCGGTTTTTAATCAAATGTTCTAGGTTTTAAAAGAATCGTCGATAGAACAATAAAATTAGTCTGTAAGAACAATGATCACTCGGATCTTTGCCAGGTTTTAATATGGGGGTATAATCGGAAGTAAAACAATAAGGTCGACTCGGGAAAGACCGTTGGGCGGATAGGACCGTACATTAAGCAATACGACGAATTCTGAATAGCTACAACAAAGCCAACCCAAGATACAAAAACTTTAAACTGGTAGTTAGTAGTCTTAAGCTGTAATCTTGGGTTGGCTTTGTTGTAGCTATTCAGAATTCGTCGTATTGCTTAATGTACGGTCCTATCCGCCCGACGGTCTTCCCCGAGTCGACCTTAATTGACTAAGTCCAGATAATATTGATGGGCCTTATCACTAGCTTTAGCAATGAAGGAGTAAGGGAATCCATCCACTCCAGCAACAGAATCCTTCACGTGGGTGAGGACCGATTTGAGTTTACGAAGGGGTAAACGGCCCATGTAGAGAATCATTTGAAATCAGCTTAGAATCGGAACGTCACGCTAATCGATTCCGGGAGCATAGATAAAGCGAGCCGCAGATAGTATGCTCGCGGAAGGGGCTTCAAACCAATTCTGAAAGATTTCAATTTACTCCACACAACTGACGCTGGAATGGATGGACTCAATGCGCCACAGTATTTCCGCCAACCTTCTCTCTTCTTATTTTTGAGTTATTTCTTGCGCTTTGTCAAGATATGTTGAAAAGCAGTTTTGGGGAACTGTAGTTTGGGAACACATAAACTCGGTTCCTTCCAGTTTGAAAGTTAGTTTATTACCATTTTATCATTAGAAGCATGTACCGGCGTTAATCACAGCACTATTAAATGTAAGGCTCAAGCGTGGAGTAAATAGCGAGCAAGTGTATCTCTTGGTTTTGTTATTTGTCTATTTGTCGTTCCTCTTGTTAGTGGAGTGTCTGGGGGTTTTGACCTCAGACTTTTGTTACAGTGAATAAATTTAAATGGTCGATGGGGGGTTTTCTTTTTTATACTATAAAGTGTAAAGTTTACCCAAAATTTTTTTGAGCTTTTATTTTTTTAATTATTTAATCAAAAATTATAAAAAATTAATACTTGAGCATGTAATTTTATTTGAAATATTTAATAAAAATAAATATATAATTTTTGTATCTATACGTTGAATAATACCTAAATAGACATAAGACAATATTTTTTTTAAATGTTGGAGCGTATGAAGGGTCATAACGACCTTGGACAGGTAGTAAAACGTGGAGAGGGGAGAACGGCAATGGCAGCTGCTCCAAAACTAAACAGAATTTTTCTAGCTACTTTTTAGTTATAAATGACACGTGTTCTGCGCATGTTGTATATATTTAATAGTAAAAGTTGTGTGTTTTTTTGTATATTTCTGACAACAGTTTTATTGAAGACGATTTTTTTCTATTGAATTTCTATGTAAGATTTTTATTTGTTCATTTGGAAAGTAATCTCATTAAAAATCTACAGTTTATTATATGATCATGATGGTTATAATATGACCATAATGATTATTAGAAAATAAATTAATAATAAGTAGATAGATAATTAAAGATAAATTCAAGTAAAAGATTTTTTTAAATAAATTAATCATTTAATATATTCAATTGTTTTATATCACAGTTTTCTAACAATGGATGAATCAAGGACCAGTAGTATAATTAATGAGTACAGCTGCATTATCAGCGAAAAATTGGGTTCATCTTCCTAAACCAATTCAGATTTAGGTGTTATAATAAAAATAAGCAACGTTACGAGCTGCTTCAAGCGAACGAAAGGATGGCCTGTTACCTCATCTTCAAACTGAGTTCATTTACGCTCATACAGGTTGTCGCCAAAAATATATTCATAAAAAATATATTGAAGCATATAAGAAGAGGCCCAATAAAACACCATTTTCGCCTCCGAAAAAGAAACTCCGAAGTAGCAGTGATTTATCGAGCTTTTTTGGGTTTATATGGAGCTTCAGCAAAAATTAAAGATTTGAACTCATTGAGGTTCAATTTCTTTGTAAAAGAAACAGCCAAAAAAAAAACAAGTGTTCTTTTGTCATCATTACCTCCTGAAGCTGATGCAGCGTTTGAACACCTAAAAAGAGTATATTTACAAATCCAGTTATGGTTAGGAAACGTAGATATTGAAAATGTAGACATTGAAAATTGGGGCTAGAAGTATTTTAATAACATCCTTATCCCAATAACAATGAATCAATCACCAGCTCCAGATAATTTATTGCAAATGTTGTTTTGTAGCTGCAAAAAGGGTTGTGGATCTGCTCGTGGATGTCGAAAGAGTGGCATAAACTGCAGTGTAGCATGTCTACAGTGCAGCGAAAATACTTGTTTTAATACTCCACCAATTGGGCCTCCTCTTTGAGGAGTGGATAGAGAGGCGCCACAGCATCCTCACCTTCCGCCTGACGCAGGTCCTCACCGGGCATGGGTGCTTTGGTGGTTTCCTGTTCAAGATAAAGCGGGTGTTTCCATTGCGAGGATCGTCTGGAGGACACGGTGGAGCATATGGTGAAGGTGTGCCCTGCCTGGGCGGAGCACCACCGTGTCCTCGTGGAGGTGATCGGCGGCGGCGACCTCTCGCGTCCGGCCCTGGTGTGAGCCATGGTCCGGAGCGAGAGGGCATGGGAAGCCGTCACCTCCTTCTGCGAAGCAGTAATTCTCGCGAAGGAGGAGGCGGGGCGCGTGAGGGAGTGGCAGTCTCTGCGCCCTTGCCTCCCTAGCCGCCGCAGGAGGAGACGCCCCGGGCGTCGGGGGTCGATAGCGGACTCCCGGCCACCGTAGGCGCGAGCTTGCGGGCGGCGAGCAATGGGTAGCTCGCCGCCCGGTAAGGACCAGGCTCAGGTCGTCGGCGCGTAGTGTTCTACGCGCGCTTCAAAGAAATGTCAGCAGCACTGAAGGGGTCTGTTAGGACCGATGCCTGCCAGGGTCGCGAGATTGTTAGAAAGAGATAACGTGACCCTAGCACATGGGCAACTGAAGGAACACGGGTGGGTTTTAGTCAATAAAAGTCTGACACGCCCTCCCGCTGCACCCAGAGCGGGAGAAGTAATTTAATGATATCCCATCCACAAAAAAAAAAATACTCCACCAATCATGAAAATAAGTGAAGTTGAAGAAAATACTTAAATAGATAAAAATGTAAATTGTTTGAATAAACAAATGATTTCTTAATATATTTTTTTTTCTTTCATTTTCCTTCATGTATTTCTTTTTCCTAATTACTATCTCTATATGAATATATAAATTAACCTAATTTTAGTGTAGAAAAAAATGTTCCACAGCCTAATATTATGAGGCATTTTATCATTTAAACTATCAAAATTATAATTATTGCATTTTTTTTTTTAATCGAGATCACAATTTTTTAATAGGTAAACTTTTTTATATATATTATAAGCTAAACATTCCACTTCCAATTATAAAATTTCATTTACTGTAACGGAAATCAGAGGTTTTCATGTTTTTAACGCCCCAGGCGCTCCACTATGTCTTTAATTTAATTATTGAGAAGATCTCCCTCGTCAGTTCATTCTGCCTTCTTATTGGTCCGTCCATCTGACAGCGCGCGAACTGTCTGTTCGGAAACGCTACACAGTGATGTGGTGCTTAGCGGAGTTAAAATTCATTTCGGTCTAATTCCTGATCCTGAACACGGCAGAACAGTCCCTTTCCTATCATGGTGGGGATGGAATTTTTCCGGTAGGCAGTTTTTTTGGAAGGAAGCAATGTGTGTTGGAAAATCAGGAGAAGCATTCTTGGGCAGATTCAAGAAGGGAAGAGAAGAAAAAGAGTAGGGGATGGGGAGGGTTTGTAAGGAATAGTCGTAAGTAGGAAGGGATTTCAACCGTGATGGGCAAAAGATACGTCTTGTACCCGTATTATAATTTCCCGGGTACCAGAATATAACTTTGTCAGTACCTATCTCTTTTTTTTTAGGTCCATGCCTATTGACAGTAATTACCGTGTTGCTTCATTAAACAAAAATACAAATATGGTAGAAAATGGCCGACGGGCCGGGACAGCGTTCAAATTTTTTTTTTTTTGAAAAAACTTTAACTAGCCTACAATTTTGACAAGTTTCTACAATGATTAGATTATCGCTGATATGAGATTGAATTTGTACGTTTTTTATGTACAAGAATAAAATTAATCTTTGTCAATGTCTTCAGTATTGTCGCTAGCGATGTGTCCTAAGGTTACTTAATTGGTAGATTTTAAAACAATAATAGTAGAATATTTAATTTAAAAACCCTAACACTTTAACTTTATTGATGGAAAAGTCAGCGGGCCGGCGGCATTTCCCTCACAACAACAAAACAACATTCTGCGTTCAGTTTTTGGAGGAGTCGTGTAAGTCGTGTTGCGAGTCGCTGCCATTTTCAACGAATTTGATGTGAGGTGCTGTTGAAATCCAGTGATTTATAAAACTACCAGTGTTTACTTTCCGAGTGCTTCTGCGAGCGAAGTGTATTGCAGTTTTAGAGGTACGTTTGAATGTTATGATGATACATTTTGTTTACCAGCTAGCCAGCTACCATGTCGTCAGTCGTTAGATCGATTGGGAATCTAGACATGGCGACTTTTTTATTTCGATCTAGGTCCTGATTCTCATACCCCGAATGGTGTCGGGCAGTACCTTAGAAAATGATGATAGCGTAAGTTCCTAGGGATATATTTATGTGATAAATTGGATAACCTGATGCGATTCAAGTGCAGGATGCACACCGCTGGTTAGCCGGCTTCTGGGGCGCAGCAGCATTATTGTTACTTAAGTTTTGAGGAATAATACAAAAAATTGTTACTAATTTCTATATGCTTCAATTTATCAATAAAAAGCTGGACATTTAGTTTTTTAATGTTGATATTTTGTAAAAACTTTGTATGTTGGTGTTTGTGAATCAGATTCTGATGTGACTGAATGTAATCATATAAATTAACAAATAAGACGCATGTACCTAAGTATAGTACACCCGCATTAGTCCAGTTGTGTTTAATCCCCATGTAAAGGCTGCTACTAAAAATTACTCATAGATAAACCCAATATCACTTTAACCAAATAAGAATCGAACCCATGACCTCGTGCTCAACAGTAGTACAGTAGAATCCGGTTATAATGACGGTGAAGGGACCGGTAATATTATGTCGTACTAACCGGAAGTCGTACTAAAGGAAAAGACAATTTTTATTCAAATCACATTCATATACATACATTATGTATTTAATAATATTTACGTGACCAAAAGAAAAAAAAAATTAAATCAAAATATTTAGGTATTTCACATAATGTACATTTATAATCTATAACAATAATGACACATTTTTCTTCAACAAAGAAACTTAGTCGTTTTGTAGAAGCCATTCTTGTACGCGAAATCACGCATCACCCGCAAATTAACGCCGTAAACTAAACAGTCTCATTCGAATCAGCGACGTGCAGGCAAGGGGGAAGCGCGGGGCGGAGACAGTTTCTTACCTACGATTTATTTGCACGTCAACGCTCGTCGTCGTTGTAACCGGACAATTTTGTGTGAAATTCCGTCGTTAAAAGCGGTCGGTCGCTGTAAGCGGAGTCGCAATAAACGGATGTACTTTCATAGTGGCTTATATTAAAACCAAACACGCGCCTATACTTACGTCGCTAAAAACGGTTGGTCGTTACATGCGAAGTCGTACTAAACGGACTCTACTGTATTTGTAACAACTGGACCTACGAGACGTAATCATATAATGTTATATTAGCTTATCTAAACCAATATAAGTCAATCAATTCAGCCTGCCGCAGTCCACTGCTAGACATAAGCCTCTCCCATGCTGCGCCACAACTCTATGTTCTCCGCCTTCTGCATCCAGTCTGTCACCTTTTTGAGGTCATCGGCCCATCTAGCTAGGGGGCGTTCCACACTACACTTGCCGATATTCTGTCTCCACTTCAGGACTCGTCTGCTCCATCGTCTATCAGTCCTTCGACAGATATGGCCAACCCGCTGCCACTTTAACCTGCTTACTCTGAAAGATTTGTCTGACCTTAAATATATGTACACTACTGTCATCATCTGCCGAGCCTTTTCCCAACTATGTTGGGGTCGGCTTCCAGTCTAACCAGATGCAGCTGAGTATCAGTATTTTACATGGAGCAACTGCCTATCTGACCTCCACAACCCAGTTACTGGGTAATACGATACCCCTTGGTAAAACTGGTGGTCAGACTTTCGGGTTTCTGACGACCCATAAAGACTGTCTAAGATCTATGAAAGACAGCCGGGACCAACGGCTTAATGGTCTTGGTATGTAAAGATGGTCACCCATCCACGGACCAACCGCGGCAAGTGTAGCTTAACCTGAACGATCCATATCCAAATCATAATTAGGTATATTTATTTTCAATAAGACCATTAAACTTTAAACGATTTAGATTTTATTTTTAAGTTTTTTTTTAGTATTAACAAACAAAACAATAATACAAAAGTATTAGTATTGTAGTTGTTACCTCATGTTTCTCAATGTATCTTGGAATTCGATTTTTTTTTCATAGTGCACTGCGCTCTGCGAGTGGAAACCTGTTCATTTTGAATTCCATATTGATGGGGTTGTGAAAAAATAAGTGATTTGGCCATTATATGGTATTTTACCTGACAATTTACTATAGTCCAACTCTGCAATACATTTGGAAATAGATTTTTTTCATAGTGCAGTGCATTTTACTAGTCAACCCCTTTCATTTGATACCCATATTAAAAGGGTTGAGAAAAATATGTATTCCGCCATTTTCACTGCTATGTCAAATTTGAGAAGTCATTTTTTAAAAAAGCAAACATTGTTGTATTAGAGGCAAGATATTGTGTTTTAAATTAATTTTAGAATGTTTTATGTTCTCATAAGTAATTCATTAATTTATACATAAGTATTTGTTATTTCTGTGTAATGATTTTGATTGACTAGATACAGCTAAGTATAGAATGATTAATTCTTAATTATTACTGAATCGTTTATGTCATATTTACGAACTATTTACTGACAGGTAATGTAAGGTTAACTTCATAATTAACACTAGCTGTGATGTGAAAATAAAAAATTAATCTCTGTTGCTCCTTATGGGTAGCTATCTGCGAGTGAAAGTCCCGTCATAATCGGTCCTGCCATTTCAGAGATCAGCTACAGAACAAATAGAAAGACGAATTTTTTTAAAATTATTTTTTCGATTTAAGTACCGTATATACTTTCATATGCGTTTAGTGAAAAGCTGTTAATTTGAAATTACATACTTCAATTTTCTTTATTTGTATAGATAAGGTTCCGTGTGGTGCCAGACATAAAGAACAGCACCATACCATTTCATCCCGTGGGTGTCGTAAGAGGCGACTAAGAGACTTATGTACTATAGAATGGGCACTGGCGTCGTCTATGCATTTTACCACCATACTGCGATAGCCAACCCGTCTGCCAAATGTGGCGATTACGGCAAACCTCCCAAATTGGGAGAGGCCTATGTCTAGCAGTGGACGTCTTTCGGCTGAAATGAGGGTGAATGAATGAACCTCATACATATACGAAAACATTTCTATGGTTAACCTACATAGATGAGTCTACTTTTCTTAACACAAAACATTTAATATCTTCTTGTATTGGAGAGATTATATTAATTATGCTTAACTACAACAGAGATGAATGTAATAGCAGCTACATGATGCCGAGACGAAAATGTTCTTTAGATGTGTGGTCTGAAGATAATGACCAAGTTAAGGAATTATAAGAAGGGTTTCGAATACAGGTTTAAAAGGGACTTCTAAAAGAACCGCTATGACAAAAAGGCTGAGCTGTGAGCGATTGTCGTGGAATAGACACATTTTGTAGACGAGGAATAAATACCATGCATGTGACAAGTGTATTAGGAATTGAGGTGTTAAGAAAAAACTGCTTTATTGTGTATTCTTTTCCTTAACCTTTTTAAGTCTCAATCGAATATTTTATCACAAATTTCACGTTTTGGCGATTTAACCATACCAAGCAGATTGCAGTTTGGCAGCCAATTAATATAATACACCTACTGTCTAGCATAACAAACAAACCCCCGTCCATTTGCGCCGTAGTGACGGAGGGGTAGCAGGACGATAATTTGATACGTCGAACCATCCCTTCACCGGAGATTTAATCCGACGCATCCGTTAGGAATGTGAGTGTCCATCCCAAACCGGCACCGCAGGGCGCGCGGGCGAAACCTATCAATAGTACATATCGTATCGTAGTTGACGTACACGGACGTAAAAATATCGCGGCGGGTTTTTATTGCGCACTGGGTTTTCAACTCACAGCGTCATACGGAACACTGAAAATCCAACAGAGTGGATCTCAGCGCGTCGAAAAAACACACTGGTCGATTTTCAACTCTCGGCGCTGCCGCTGAGCAGTGCGTTGAAAATCCTGTGCGCGAATTAATCTCACCGCGATAATCATACGTCTGTGTTTCGTTGACTAAAAGCTGTCGAAGAGAATATCGGGATTGAAAACATATAATAATTAGTGTGTGTAATGAATTGTGTACCGAGAATGAATAAGAGACGGGATGGGCGGTGCACCACCTCTGGCGTCTGTCCCTAAAATTGGATTTCGAAATCGAAATCAAAGTTGCAATTCTTATTTTATACACAACTAGCGACTGGAATATTTGAGATGGGAGGCGTAATTAATTATTGAAACTCTGATTCGAAAAACTGTTACCTATATAGGTATACCATTTTAGAAAGCGAACAAGAGAAGGGGCTTTTCTTGTAAATTTTTACGTCAACTCGGTAATGCATTTATTATGAGTTAACTGCCACGACAAACATGAAAGTATAAAGAACATAAGTAATATGATTTTTACGACACCTACTTTCTAAAGATAATAATTTATTCGTTCATGAGTTATCTTAAAAGTGTCATTTAAATAACCAAAGTGGGGCAGATTTAAAAAAATTGGCCGCTTGTGATCTAGAGGTAGAACATATCCAAAGAAAAAAAAAATGTGTGTGTCAGCTCCAACGCACGACTGGAGTTTACTCCTTACGAACGATTATAAAATATTACATATAGATTAGTAAACATAACGCATAACGCATAATGTAACGTAACGTAACGGAGAAAGTTTGATTTTACTGCCCACAATAAACTCCAAAAAAAAATGGCTTATGTTTAACTTACCACCAGATATAGTAACATATAACAGACAAAAATAGTAAATGATCACCAAAATTAAAACCCGCATTTTAATGTAAAATTATAACCAAAGTTTTAACATCTCGCTATCCTATTTAAGTAAATTGACTCCAAATAAATCATTGTTAACCCAAAAATTGTTAATGAACACCAAATTATTAAGAGTGAGCTCGACAAATGGATGTGCGAATAACACTTGAGTGACAAAACTGTATTGCGACTGACATAGTTCGAATGCACGCTTGTGCGGCACACTGAATCAAGTCGTTTCTAGCACTCGCCGGCCGCTGCCGCGGCAATGAAATGAAACAATAATTAATACTAAATCCTAGTTAATACATATATTGTTGATATCATAATCTGTTTTTGTCTTTGTAAGTGTGTTACTAACATAGTTTGTAAGCACATTGTTACTAACACTATGAATCTTGTTGCTCGAATTAAATGATTAAATAAATAACGTAATAAATACGAAAGTCAACTATACTCTTAGATAGTACTAAAACGGAAATATTTGGGGTTAAAAAAAAATTAAGGGTGGTATTCAACTCGTTATATATTCACAAGAAAACCTTAAAATCCTCATAAAGACGAAAGAAGTTTTGATTGCTGATTGCTGATACTTACATTATTTTTTTTACAAACAGTTATTACAGGCACTAAGTATATAAGTGTTCCTAATAGAATCAATTAAGTGAAAAGTTATAATAAAATGATAAAAATTTGCCAGTTTCTGATTTATTCCTTTGTATTCATCTAATTACCTATCTGCATGCCGAAATTTCTAGGTCATCTGGAACTGGGTTAGAGTTTTGATCTATAGGTCAGTCAGTGATAAAAATGACGATTTTTGGACGTTAATATCTAAATAACCGTTTGAGATGTGTTTATGAAATTTGGAGCACATATGTATCTCGGAAGTCTCAATATATGAGCCAAATTTGACACGTTTATGTGAAACAGTTTTTGAGTTATAAGGGGGTCAAAAGTGGCTCCAAATGGTTCGTGTAATATTACACACGGTGCTGCTCGCCAGTTCTGTTACTTGAACTTGGCTTGACACGCTACCGCGTGTCTAGATAATGGCCGGTGGGCTCTTACCTACCATAAAAAGAACATGTAGAACTTATTGATTTTTTAACATCGAGCGAGACGGCTGACGCCCATTGGATAGATCCATGGGTTTTGATGGTACCTACATAAAATCATATAAACTTTAACTTATTTTCCGTCTCGCCATCGGGCGGCGCGGCGACGACGACGACGGGAGTTTAGCGCATGCGCGTCGCGCTTCCCGGTCCTTTTACAATATGCAGCCCTGCACGCCGCCCTTCACGCATTATATTTCCGAGTTGCCGGCTGCGCGCGTGCACGACGCAACACGTCTCAACAGTTGGTTATTTGTGTTGGACTTGCAGTACGCAAACGTATCCTTTTAAATTATGTAAGTAGAAGCATCATTCATTTGTCTTGTTACAGTATTTACAAATAGTCCATTAGTCATTTGACTCCGTGACACGCCACTTTTATTCTCGCTACACGAACTTCTTGCACGGTCGGGCTTGCAATGCAGCGGCTTTCAGGCACTGTTTCTCTTTCAAGATGAGGGATAACAAATCGATCACGACGACGTTAGTTATGTTAGTTATACTTTTTATGTGTAGTGTTCCCCTTTTCCGAACAGACAAACAAAATTGGGCCCATGTGGTTTGGGCCCAATGCGTGTTGGTAAATGTGAGACGTTTTAGAAGTTTTGGTTCTAGATTATGCCGGTTTCCTCACAATCATATCTTTCAGAAATCGCAACTCGGTGCCGTTAGCACTGCCACTAGGCTGTTCTTTAATATCAACTCGGAAACGGATCGTAACCGTATCGCCTTTCGCCTCACCGTCAAACAAGCGTCAACCTATAGTAAGCATAAGCACGTAACCAAAGCGGACCAGCAGCTCCGATACGTCGACTCGGCTACAGCTAGGCGACGACGGCGACGCCGCGCTTACGCCTCGCCGATCGTGGTTAACCTACACCCTAATTGCGAAACGCACAATTTATCAGAATCTGAATGGGATTGAAGATTATTTCTAAACCATTGCGTCATTTGTTCGAATAAATTGTCGGCTCAGCAACGTAAATAACGCAATGAATGTTGTTTAACTATGAATATTAAACCAATTCCTACCGATAAAAAGTTCCGCAATTACCCCTCTGGCTGGCATCAAATCAGTTTGAATCCGAACGACTGTCTAAGAACTACGAAAGACAACCGGGACCAACGGCTTAACGTGCTTTCCGAGGTACGTAAGGGTCTTGGTATGTAAAGATGGTCACCCATCCATGGACCGTCCTTAAGGTACATCACTACGTGTCATGTTATGATGACTGTGGCGTTGAGGGCACTATGTATTTCGAACTTTATAATTGGTGTTCGTTTTTGCCATATTATGTTAATATGGATGAAATATAAAGAAAGAAGCAACAGTGCCTGTGGTTTCCAGCAGAGCGAATCGATTTTGAAGTTCGAGTTGGAACTTTTCGGATCCCAAAGTGGTTTGGAGTTGCGTAGGTCGGAGGGTAGGCCTCATCATGCGGATTCTCTCAGCACGAAAATTTTTATTTAGAGTGCCTCATACAAGACTGATCGCTTCCGGTGTTAAACCACACGGAGCCATCTTTAAATATATGCTTTTTATCCGTCATGATGAAGTCTATCTCGTTTCTCGTCACGTTATCAGGGCTTTGCCAGGTCCACTTATTTATTTATTTATTCCAATTCTTCTGGGGTTTCTTCTCAAAGAATGAGTTCATCATGAAAACCCCTGTGACTCTAGGAATTTGACCAGCATTTGCCCGTTGTGATTCCTGCGCCCCAAACCGAATGGTCCGGCTTTCGATTCGCCGCGTTCTTGTACTCCCACTTTGGGATTAAAGTCCCCCATAATAACGTTATAGTGGGCCTTTGCTGTACTGTGCATTGCCTTGGCAATATCTTCGTACATGGCCTCGGCTGTCTCGTCAGAGTATGTCGAAGCCGGCGCATATACCTGTATCACTTTCAGGTAGTACCTGCCCGTGAGTTTCATTACAAGGTACGCTACCCGTGTCGACACACGATTGAAATCAAAAACCACAACGCTGCTAGTGAGTTGCTTGTTGACCAGAAAGCCGACACCGCCTTGAGAGAGCTCATCACCTTCGCGGAAGTAGGATAGGTGGCCTGACTCCAAGGTCATCGTGTTTTCCCCCTGTCTTCGGACTTCCGATAACCTCAGTATATGCCAGTTAATGCGACCTAACTGTACTTCAAGTTCAGCAAGGTGATGGTCCAACCTCATCGAACGTCCATTGTACGTAGCTAGATGTAGTCGTCGTTGGTAGGCTTTTCTTTTTTGATCTCAGGTGGAAATCCTCTTGGATGTCCTCCGCCCTGGGGTGGGTGGAGGGATCTGTCAGACTCTTAGTGACTAAAGCCACCCCGGTGATCCATCCCACACCTGTGTCGGGAACCACGGGAACGACGTCTTCCGCGATCCCCGACTGGTGGGACTGGCCTCCTCACGTCAGGGGGGAGAGTGAGGTGTTAAACTCCCCCCCCCCCGTACGCCTGCTGCGGGCTGGGTGAGCGGAAGATATCTTCCGCTCCCTTTTCGCAGCCTCGTTCTGCGACATGACTGTTTCGTAGAAGGATACCACCGCGTCCGAGGACTCCTCGCTGCGGACCATCAACTCGACCACGGCCGGCAGGGACAGGTTACTGCCTACTCCTGAGATCAGGGCACGACGCGGCTCCTCCCAAGCTGCACACTCTGCCAACGTATGCCGCGCCGTGGCCTCCCAGTAGTTGGCGCAGTGGTGACACCGGGTGACCGGCTCCCTGTTTATGCGACACAGGTACTTTCCGAAGCAACCATGCCCCGAGAGCACCTGCGTCTCCCGAAACGACAGGGAGCCGTGCCTCCTTCCGAGCCACTGCCCGAGTACTGGCCGGAGCGCCTCGGCGGTGGTGAGGCGGTAGAGCGTGAAAAGTCGTTGGTAGCTTGCCGTAACCTGGGGATTCTTCGCACCCCCCGTACCGCCGTTACGGTGACCACTACCTTAACCAGAAATAGCGAGACCACCGGGAACTGGGGACCGTTGTTTTGGCACTTTCTTTATCTTGAAGAGGTTTAATGCCCGTAGTCACCACGCTGGGCAAGCGGGTTGGTGACCGCAGAGCCAATCCTTTCGCAGCGATGACGCTGCTGCCCGTCATCGCTCCGGCGAATTTAGCTTGGCTGGGGGGATGGTTATACCGCCATCGGTCGGTCGCCAGCGCCTCGTCTGTCAGTGAAGCTGCAGCTGCCGCCGCTCCGCCGCTGCTCCGCCGCCGCCGCAGCCCCACCTCGTGTCCGCAGCCTTACTTTTTGTCTCTACCGAATTATCGATCAATGACTATTTTCAATTAATGATTTACTTAATGGGGCTAACGTTAGAAATCAATAAGAATCCCGTTTTTGTAACATTGATTATTAGCTAAAAAAAAAGCAGTTATGCTAAAACAATGGAATATTCTTACATTTTTGTAGCAAAATCGATTTCTGGGAAATCGATTACATTGTTAAGGTACGCACTATTGATGTAATATCAGTGTTTGTGAAGTTTGTGATGTATTATAAATTGAGTGTTGTAAAGGTTAACAAAGGTTGCTTAAAACGAAAAGAAAAATCTTATTTTCTACACGGGTGATAGATGTCACATGTCTTCGAATTGTTAGTTCTAGGACATGCCGGTTTCGTTTCACCGTTTTAAGAGCAGTGGTGATGAAATATTTTACACAAAGTAAAGCGCCTGCTTGAGTTCGAACTCACGACCTACTTACTACTCGTAAGTCGCGACCGTTATAGGCCATCACTACTCTCATTCGTAATGTAATCAGTGGAAATCATTAATTACGAGTATACTATCTCACTATTTTAGACAAGTAAAAATAACAAAATATTAATTACGGTGAAAGCGCCACTGTAACCCGCGAAATACAAACCTTAATATTATTCGATTGGAGTTTCAGCGTCGATTCTGTATTCCGTGCTGTCTTTCACACTCTTAACAATGTATCTACCACATAACCGCAAAAACCAGCAACCAGTTTGCTAAGCTAGAATAACAGGTTTATAATTAATTGTGAAATCATTTCTATTGTTTGTAGCCATCCAAAATCCGCGATGGCGGCCGCTGCAGCAAACAACAATGTTCGCGAGCCGCGGTCCTTACCTCCAGCCCTCGCCGAAAAGCCTCTTGGATTGCCTCCGGGCAAGTATAAATTAGTGGGTTGGGATTTTGTCACCACTGGCAGAAGACTCATTGACGAGGTATGTTCGTTTTGAACTTCTCTGTGCGGTAGGGACGGTTCCTACTCAGCTCCTGTACCTACAGTCGTCTACGCCTGTCGTTGCCGGATAGAGGGAATGTCGTTAAGAGCTAGACGGCATTCTCACTGGACTTTTGTTTTTTATTTTTCTCATTCTGTGTCGCTTGCTTTGTAAATATTTATTTACTGTAAATTCTTTAATCACGATCTATCGACAAAATTACGATCTGTCTAAACATCACACTAATTGACTAAAACTTAGCTCGCAGGGAAAGTTTTTGCTTGATAAGAAACATACAAGACTTTCAGTCTCAAAAAAAGGTGGAAGGTTATGACCCCGAAGTAGTAATAAAATCTTCAGGGATATATAGAGATAATTGAGTTAAAAGTTGGTGGGAAGGAAGTGTGTTTTTGGTAATCATCCTTCATATATTTACTTTATTAAATATATGTATATGTCACCGTATAATCGTGAACAGCGTTAGTTTGTAAACTATCTCGCGACATTGTAAACTGTCGATAAATTGTGAACTGTATCATACTGCAAACAATTTAACGTATTAATTTCCATCGTTACATAAATATAGTATCGCAGTTTTACGTAGGCGCCAAGTATTGACCGATAGTGGAACTATTGTAATTTTTGTTGATGTTTTCTGAAAAAGTGTGCTATTTAGAGACATCGTTTTATTTTTTCTGCAATCTTAACATAAACTTCTATCACATAAAATAATTTCACATTTTTTTCTATGCAAATTTCGGAGATAAGGGGATGAACAGTGTTTTGTTTTTTTTTTTTCATTTTTTGTCATATGGTATGTCGAAAACTATGCGGCCTAAAAAAAAAGAAAAATGTTTGAGAATGTGCAAATAGCGCTCTTTTACATGATACCCCACATGCCCAAGTAGCCCCACTTTGATTTTTTTAAGAAACTCGGTCAGACCCTGTTGCAAAAAAAACCTTTCTTATTTGCAAAATAGTTGGGCACAAACACTAATGACATCTGAAACAATTCGAAATTACAATTTGATAGCATCGGTAGTTCTTGAGATATCCAGCTGTGACAGACAAACGGAGAGACAGACTGAGTCGCACCGTAAGGGTTCTTTTTTAGCATTTTAGTACGTAACCCTAATAAAGCTGTGTGTGTAATAGCTCGCAATTTATTCGAAAATTTTTAACTAATTCAGTCTTCAATTGACAAAAAGAAATAAATGTCTATAACCCAAGTATTTGCTGAGATCTCCATTGCCACTTGCGTTACGTTCGCGCGGCCAACTTACATCTCTTATAACTTCTTTATTTCTACTTTGACAAATTTTTGGTTTTTGCCCTTCGAATTTGACAAATTCCGGAGAATATTTTAGCGATTTTTCTTCTTTTTGGCTAACCTAGCGTAACGCACACTGAAAATTCAAATTTATGGCTTAGATTCTATCCTACTAATTCTACTTCCTACTAATATTATACGCGAAAGTTTGTGAGGGTTGATGGACGTATGTTTGTTACCCTTTCACGCAAGAACCGCTGAATGGCTACTCATGAAACTTAACAATAGTATACTATTTAGCAGTACAAATTAATCGGTGGGTGATAAACTGATCGCATCTATTGTTGCAGATTTGCCATATAGGGGCATTCACTCCTCCTGGACGCATATACGGGCAGTTCGTAATGCCGTTCGGCAACCTGAACACCGGTGCTCGTCGCCGGAACAATTTGCGCGTCGTCACTGTCGGACGCTTTCGAATGTTGAAAGATACAGCTGCTCAAAAGGTATAGTAATACTGTTATTTGTTCACATTCATCGTCTACCTAGCCTTATCCCAACTATGTCGGGCTTCCAGTCTAACCTGATGCAGCTGAATTGTAAATAGAAATCTATTTTACATGGAGTGACTGCCTATCTGACCTCCACAATCCAATTACTGGGTAATACGAAACCCCGTCAAGTCTGTTTGTCAGACTTTCGGGCTTCTGGCCGGGTCCGTAACGACTGTTAAAGATTCACGAAAGACAGCTGGGACCTTTCCGACGCCGGGTCTTGGTATGTAATAAATAAAAGATGATCACCCATCCACGGACCAACCGCGGTAAGCGTTACTTAACCTGTTCAATTGACTGTGGCTGTTATTACTTAGCCATAAGCCCCTCTATATATAAATTATTGATAGATGATAAGTTTTCCAAAAAGAAACTTTACCGTGGTAGATTGGGATAACGAAATTTTCCAAAATATTACCTTTAGTAAAATTAGCCGTGCACCCATTTTATAAAAAAAACTTTTTACAAAAAAATAACAACCGGCTTCCTAAAAAAAACACTACTAAGTGAAAAATAACTTTAATTTCGGAACTCGGATCTGTATTTAAAAACTGGAAGGTTTAGGAAGTCGGTTGTTATTTTTTTGTAAAAAGTTTTTATTTTTAACTTTTTAGTTATGGTATATACCCCGCACTAATCTAATCGCGTTATTCGTTCATTTGTCGCATAAATGGTTTTCACATGGACCCCATTTTCAGAATAGAACCAAATTAAAATGGGCTCCTCCTTTTTTTGAAGTCTGTTAAAAATGAGTTGATTCCGTGTTAGCCGTGGAAAGTTAAATGAACTGTCAGTTTAGAGTTTGTGAGTAAGGGAAAACGGATGTAAACATAATAGTTTGTGATTTGAAAAGTTCTTAGTCAAGCAGGTACGAGAAATAGAAGAAGAGGAAAAATTACAGAAAAGGAAATTAAAGGCGAAATTAACTAAATTATAGAGACCAAAATAATTTTAGCTGTCTCAATTAGATTTAAAATTGACAAACACACTAATTGACGGTGGTTTTTTACCGTGCATGCACCCTCTGCCCATGTGTCTAGGGTTGCCAAATGCCAACCGTATTATAATAATACGTATTGTACTATTTTTCGGGTTGTGTACTATACTCGTATACTGTCGATGAAATAAATATTAGTGATGTGCCGGATCGTTAATAATGTAAATCCGCGGATACGGATCTGAATGCAAATATTTGGTGTCAAGATCCACGGGTACGAGTATGACGCTTTTATTTTACAATTAGTTAAAAAAGTATAGTTTTCGTAAAATTAATAAGTAACAAATATATCTTTGTCAATTTTTTGTTTTTCCATAAAATTTCGATAATACCTACCGCTGAAAAAGTCTGATGTGTCGTGTTTTGTTAGGAACGCTAGTTTTTCGCATTTTAATATTAAATTTCGTCCACAGGTAGTCAAAACAAAGTCAGAAGTTACAGCCCTCATTGACTTTATGGACTGGCTCGAAAAACTAAAGGAGGATGACGAAATGATTATCCTTATCTATCATGAGCCTCGGCGGCTGCATCCTAAAGTGATACTAGAATGCATGAACCGGTGAGTTGCATATAAACACTCTTTATTCTAGCCTTAGAATGGACTAACATCTGAATTTCGAAAGAAAAAAATATTATTTATTTATTTAAACTTCTCGCACACAAAAAAGGTACAAAGGCGGACTTAATGCCTTAGGCATTCTCTACCAGTCAACCAAGGGTGGTGAAGAGATTAGATGGCAGGTGATTTCATTGTGAGGAACAGTTATTGAAAAAAAAAAACTATTAAAATATGTAATATTTAAAATGTGTAATAATATTATTATAATGTGTAATATATTATGTCAGGAACGTAGGCAGCAGCATGGAGTAACTACCTACAATTTAAAAATATGTGATCGAAAAAATTGCTCTTGTTGTTTCCATTATGAATTTATGACAATCTTAAAGACGGACACATATTGCATTTTTTTTTTAAATTAAAATTTAATTAAAGTGCTATTTTCTAACATCCATGCAGATAAAGTCGCCGGCAAAAGCTAACTAAAAATGTTACTGGCAGTTAAAAAAACTAAGTAAGCTGGTAGGAGGCCATCCATAAATTACGTCACACGAATTTCATGACAGCTGGTCACATTTGTGAGGCCCTTCCCTAGTGTGACGTCACATAGTTTACAATTTTACATCTAGAAATAATTATTGAATTAAAACTGCTGCTCCGAAATCTATTTTATTTCTATTTAAATGTTTTTTTAAATAAAATTAACATTAAATCAAACACTCAAGAAATTAACAAAACCAAAAATGATTAATTGTATTAATTAAAGATCAAACTTAATCATCCTTGAGTCCATGGACTTTGAACTCACTCCTTTAAATTATTAATAACTGGCATAGCAGCCACTTCGTTCTTCTTTGGGTTGTTACTGTTAGAAACATTAATTTGTTGTGTCAACTAGAGGTGAGGCGTATATACTGGTACAGGTATATACCAAGTATGTGCTTCCCAGTACGAAGCCCGGGTACAGACCGAAATACTGGGTTTAATACTTTGAAGGTATGACGTTATACTTATAGTAGGCTAGTACGAAACGAACTGCTACCACAAGGTATCAGCCAGTTCGTGCAGCATCGGCTCGCCGAAACCACCCGAAGCTACCCGACCGCTTACGGCAGGACCCGAACCGTCCTTCGTGCTTTACGAAAGTTCGGACGAAATTGCATAATAATGTTATTGCATAAAAAATATCACGAATTACATTTTTATCATAATAATGAGTTCTTTAAAAATATAATATAAGTAGTGTGTTTAATAAAGTAATTTTTAACTATGCAGATAGTCAGTTTAAATAAAATTTATGTTATTTTGCATATAATTGCATAATACATAAATATTTAGAACTCACTAATAACCATCTTCATATCTCTTAACGCAAATGTATACTTGAAAAGTCGTACCTACATAATATTGAAGGTATACCATACTTATCGCTGTAGATATCATACGGATACGTGTACTTAACACTTGGATTTAACATCAATTTTGAAATGTGACGTCACGAAATTTAGGACCCCTCCCACCCCGTAGTCACACAATGTCACACTTTGTCGACCCCCTCCCCCTTAACGTGTGACTTAATTTATGATTGGCCCCTAGTCCGTAAATCTGTACTATGTATAACTCTGTTTTGTTAGGATGGAAAAGTAAGTTACTCGTCACTCAAAATATAAAAGTGGCCGATTTCACAAAATGTGTTAACCCTTTATAAGGCAGAGGTGATATTTTTACCACCAACATATCCTATTTTTCCTGTTGCAAGTATCATGGTAGGATTCCTACTTTTTTTTGATCAGGCAACGGGAAAGACCTAACTTGCAAATCATTAAAAAAAAAACTGACGTTTGAATGTCATATTTTTTCTTGGCGGAACCAGTTGTCAAAAAAATTGCGCCAATTTCAAATAAAATTTTCATCTCCGTGAATCCTGACATTTTTTACTTGAAAAGAAGTATTTGCTTTTTTTTTACGTATTTGTGTTTATTATTACAAATTATTGCGATGTTTTAGAAATCACCATGGTAAGTTTATTGGTAAGGACAATTTATTTGGTGGGAAAATTATTCCCACCGCCCGTGACGTGTAATGTATCCTCATGAAAAATGCAGCGCAGTTTGAATGACGGCGACATTGAAAAGACATTGGAAGAGATTTTCGGCATTCCGGATGATGGTTCAGAAGACGGATTCGAGTCTGATGAGGCAGATGAATTCAATGTCAACACAATACAAAGAATACTGGAATCAGATGATGATGTTTTACCAAATTCTCCTGTTCATTCGAATTCCACCCCTAGTAATAGATCAGAGACAGGTACAGCCACAACAACGCCATCAACTTCATTAGAAAATTCACATCAAGAAGAGCCTTTGGGAATACAATCATCACAACCACAAGAGGTAGCATCAAGTGATGAATCTGAATGTGAAGATGAGTCATGGGGAAAGCATATGTGGACTTCCAGGCCAGATCCAGATGAATTCGATAAGGTAACAATAAAGCCTCAGTATTTATTGAACAGAAGAGCGCGTCCAGTAGCGCACTTCGGAAAGTTCTTCAATGATTATATTTTTGATTTGATTATCACTCAGACAAACTTGTATGCAGAGCAGCAAAACATAAAGAATTGGCAACCTGTTGATAAAAAAGAAATTAGTGCTTTTTTGGGAATTCTTATTATAATGGGTTATCACATTCTTCCTCAAATAGATCTATATTGGTCATCAGATCCTGGTTTTCGAGTAAATGAAGTGGCTGATGTTATGCCTGTGAAACGCTTCAAAAAAATTTTGGAAGCGATACATCTGAATGATAATAGTCAACAACCCAACAGAGAAAGTCCCAACTTTGACAAATTATATAAAATTCGCCCTCTCTTATCTTTACTCAGCGACTCGTTTCAAAACAATGCTTCTAACTCATCTTCTCAGAGTATAGATGAGAGCATGATCCTCTTCAAAGGAAGATCCAGTCTAAAACAGTACATGCCACTAAAGCCAATAAAAAGGGGCTTTAAAGTATGGTGCTGTTGCGACAGTAGTATAGGGTAACTACGAAATTTACACAGGCAAGACGGGACAAGGAACTGAAGAAGGATTGGGGGCTAATGTTGTAAAGAAATTATCAAGTAAATTGACAGAAGAAGAGTTCAAGACTCACGTTACTTTCGATAATTTTTTTTGTGACTATTCTCTTTTGCAGTATTTATATGAAAAAAATATTTATGCCACTGGAACGGTGAGAAGAAATAGAGCAATTTTACCTAATATAATAAAAAATAATACCAATAGAACTGGAAGGAACAAAAGCCTAAAATTGAAAAAAGGTGAGTTCAAATGGCGAACGAAACAGGACGTAGCGTTTACTGTTTGGCAAGATACTAAAGAGGTTTTGTTGCTAACCACTGCATTTCATCCTAAAATAGGAATAACATCTGTACAAAGAAAGCAAAAAGATGGCACCAGGGAGGCTGTCCACTGCCCTAAGGTTGTAAAAGAGTACACAAAAAGAATGGGCGGTGTGGACCGATTCGACCAAGTAAAGGGGACATATGCCGTCGGACGAAGAAGTAAACGCTGGTGGCTGCGAATATTCTACTTCTTAGTGGACGCATGCCTGACAAACGCTTTCATTTTATATTCAATGACATCAAGAGTAGAAAAACTAACCAATTTAGAACTTCGGGTAGCTGTTGCAAGAGGACTGATCGGTGGTTACAGCAGCCGAAAAAGAAAATCCAACATCCCCACATACGTTTGCAAGAAATCACGCATAGCATGTCCAGATAGCTATCAAAAAAGCGTAAATGCTGTGCCTGCAGAATCGCGGTTCCTAAATGTAGGTGACCATATGCCAGCAGATTTAGAGACCTACCGACGCTGTAAGTTCTGCAGCACAAAAGCCAAAGATAAAAGAAGCAAAATTAAATGCAGTAAATGCAATGTCCCGCTGTACATTACGCCTTGTTTTTCTAAATTTCATCAACAATAACATCTGGTACTTTGCTAGTATGGGTAGTCAATGACGGGCAGTGGGAATATTTTTACCACCATATTTTCTAAGTTTTCCAAAATAGTTAAGAGTTTTTTATGTAAGTCTATTTTTTTGTATAAATAAAAACACGCCATAAAATATAAACAAAACTTATTTCATTCCTCTGGAACCTTCTGCCTTATAAAGGGTTAACGCGTTTGTTCTCTATCTATTTTAGAGTGTCACAAAGGAACAGGTCAGACACCAATCCTCATGGTCTTCACATGATCTGACCAAGATTATGTCTGGACTTTAAGGTGAATGCTCCAACCAGCCTGCGAAATTCAAATTTTCTTACGTTTTTTTACAATTTGCAGGCCAGTGCTAGGTTGTATGTTGATTAAAATATTATTCGCGACTGTAAGACATATGTAGTTACAGAATTATAATAATCAAAATCATCAATACAACGTTCTAAGTTCATAAAGCTGTAGGAATGAATTTTTCTGTTTTTTTTTTGTTCCTAGGCCTGCAAATTGCAAAAAACGCAAGAAATTTTGAATTTCGCGGGCTGGTTTGGAGCATTCCCCTTAAAAGAGACTATGACCACTGAGTTTGTTTCGGTCTTTCTTCTCAGAGTAGTTAGTCAGATAGGAAAAGCCGACTTTTGTTTAAAAAAATATTATTGTCGTGTAAAAGTGTTTGTACACACATACTTGCAAAAATAAAATCAATTATCATTAAACAAACATACATACGTAAGTCGATAATTACCCTCCGCAGTCGGGTAAAAATGGTTCCGGTTTAGGATTGTACATTCTATTCTGCTTCCATCCTACATCAATTTTCCAAATTGAAATGTTTGACTTATTGGCTTCTAAGACACCCGTAAAATCTAGCTCTGAGTGGTAGGCGTTTCCTAGTAACCAACCATCGTCGTTCCGATAGATACGTATAATAAATACGAAGCAAGGCTTTATGTAGTTCCGTCAATATAACGATCGATACAGCCCGATTGCAGGGCCGCCAAACGCATAGCTACTCTAGTTATACGTAGATAGGCAATTACAAATACAGACAGATCAATAAGGTAGTGTTTAGACTTTGTTCGGCTGATAGAGTGAGATAGCACAGAATAAACAAGCTTGCCGTTAAAACGAGAAAGCATCGCTGTGTCTGCTTTCAATCGGGTGCCGTCCCTAAATAAAGTAAAGCTAGTGTATGTATATGTTTAGCTGCAATAGGGTATGTCTGGGTCGGAAATATTGTTGTCACGGCTTGATTTGACATCGTAATAGACTATTAATTCGTTTATTGAATTCTACCGATTCATTTTAGGAGTTTATGCAGAGTTACTACTAGTTACTTTTTACAAAGTCGAATATTAGCATATCAACGAATGAAAAAATAAATGAAATTGTTTATCCTGTATCTAAATGAAATTGTCTATTTGAATTACGACAACGCACTGTTCCCGTTATATTTTCTCGCTGCAGGCATTCTTAAGGATATTACATTGCCCTACGACCTTGAAGATTTGACTAGTATTTGTTAGTTTGGTGCCATCTATGAAAACATAACACAAACTAAACCTAAAACTGAAGATGCAACTGCAATAACACAGACGTGTAGCCTAGTTGAGTCTAAGAGTTCAAACATATTTGAATCCTCTAGGATTAAGAATTAATTAACATTTATTTTGAAATAAATGACGCACTTTTCCTGCTGACTTAGCTTTCAATAGTTACTAAAAAAAACTGCTTTTCCATACAACAATGCACTACACAATCAAATACACGATCATAATGTATGAAACAGCTGTTTTCATTTTCTTTCAATGTTGGTTCCCTTCATGGTAAACATTGCATTGCTCAAATTCATGACTACTATCTTTACATAGTATAAAACAAAGTCACTTCGTGTGTTTTTACGGGTTATATGTATAATACGCGGGTCGAAGCCGCTGGCAAAAGCTACTGTTCTTTAGAAGTTGTTGACACCTTATATACACATGATGAAAATAATAAATCTGCTGGGGAAACTTCACGTACGCGATGATTTTTGCCAGTTAATTTAATTTGATTAAATAAGTCAGTCCTTATTTTTTGGTACATAATTAATTCATTGACTACACTAGCCGTTACAGAGAACATTTACAATTTAAGTTGAAGATGAATTGCTTTGATTTTTTTTTCCAAAATTTGGGAAAGTCTATTAAAATTCTAAACAATACAAAGCATTTGTGATGACCTTAAGTATGACATACATTTTATATGACAAACGCATCCCACGATTCGTCAACAAGTTTCTTTAAACATACGGTATTTTTCGGATTTGAGCGATGTACCATTTCAGCCGTAACACGTCCACTGCTGGACTTAGGCCTCTTAGGCTTTGCCATAATTGAGCGATGTAATTCCCCTTAATTATACATTTGAACTGAGATTAGTACTCCCTAACTACAAAACCATCTCGAGTAGGTTTTATAATGATGATTGCCTCGTACTTGAAATATACTAGACATTTTTGATGTGAAACATTTATAGGCGAGGGGTAAACCTAAATTTTGGACTGGCGAGCGTGGCGACGCACAATAGGGCCCATACTGAAAATTAGTGGACTTAGTCAACAAAGTTCCAATATCGATGCGATTTTTTTTGATGTGATAATTAACATATAATTAATACGTTATTTTTGATTATACCATATTTATTTTCTTTCATAAAGTATGCTTTATAAATGTTATCTTTACAAAATATTTTTTTTATTTGCCTTGCGTCGCAGGTTCGCTAGGTTCAGCTACATTTCTCAAGGGCAGCCCTTGGATGGGTGACCATTTCGTTTTTGTTTTGCCTTGTGTCGCAGGTTTGCTAGGTTAAGTACATTTCTCAAGGTCAGCCTTTGGATGGGTGACCATTTAGTTTTTGTTTTGCCTTGTGTCGCAGGTTCGCTAGGTTTAGCTACACTTCTCAAGGTCTGCCTTTGGATGGGTGACTATTTAGTTTATGTGTGGCGTTTTTTCGCGGGTTCGCTAGGTTAAGCCGCACTTTGCAAGGTCAGCCTTTGGATGGGTGACCATGTAGTTTTTGTTCTGCCTTGTGTCGCAGGTTCGCTAGGTTAAGTTACACTTCTCAAGGTCAGCCTTTGGATGGGTGACCATTCAGTTTATGTGTGGCGTTTTGCGTGGTACAGAGTAGTCCAAATTTTGATAATTTACATATTAATATATAACTAATATGTTATTTTTGATTATACCATATTTATTTCCTTTCGTAAAGTATGCTTTATAAATATTATCTTTACAAAATAATTTCGATGTTTCACATCTGCCAGGCGTCCCGCGACGAGACACTTTTTTTTTGAGTTGCTTAAGTTAGCTTTTGGATGCATAAAAAGAGATTCTTTATTTGAGCAACAGTTTATTTAATTAAATTTTGTCACTAATACGAATTTAATTTGTAACTTCGCAGGCACAAATTACTGCCAAGATTCCAGAGTATTGTAGCTGGATTCACGGACAGCTATTCTCTGAGTTTTGATAAATGCATGGGTACGGTTAAATCAGTATCCCTACATGTCCTGGCGACGCTGCTGCTCGACAAAGACTCACAGTGTGTAGACTCTGCCGTGGATAGGGCTATAGCCACATACAAAGTAGTTGAACAGCTCGCCAACCAAGGTAAATATCACTATTATAGTTCTGTATTCATTTCATTAATTCGTTTATGGTAGCGCGAGCGAAGTATGATGTTATATTAACAACCAGCCGACCCTGGCGTGTTGCATTATTCCTCCAGTGCCTCTTGTTGGCGGTAGCTAGAATTGTGTTGTGGACTGTTGGTTCAGCCCGCGTTATGTGCGCACAATAAAGCGGATTACGATTATTAACAGAAAGCTGTGTGAACGAAACACCATTTTTTCAATTAAACAATGATCTAAGACGTTTTGTGAGCAGAGGGCGAACGCCTGGATGAGGCTGCCGGGGGTGAAGGCATAGGGAACTCGGCCAACAGCGAGATGATGGACCTAGTGCTCCAGTATTGCCGCCCCATTCACACTGAGCTCACCGAACTCGAAGCTTTGAAGACTTTGCTGGAACGGTAAGTTTGTCGAAGGATTATTGAATTTTCATCCGGGACATCCTAGTCCCCTTATCCATAAAACTGGTCTACTGAAGTTACCACCAGCGGCAGGCCGAGTTGATAAAATAATACATTCCACACGAAAATTTTGCTCTTGAGTCAGTTATATTCAAAAAACAATTAATTGAATTCATGCAATTGATATACTTATTCGTTCACTGATAGTCAAAGCCGCTGAGTCTTGAAGTATGTACGAGTATGTCATTTTGCATAAGAGCCTCTTTTGTAACGATGTTGACTAATAAGACAGTTTGTATGGAAGTTCCATACAAACGCGCATGACTTGTCAATGATATCAGTAACACATCTTTTTGATATTGCAGGCAGAACACATTCCGCGATGTGATGGGGCCACTGCTGCGCGCCCCGCGGTCGCAGCGCCGGCACATCGCGCGCCTGCGCCGCATCCTGGCCGAGGCCGGCCTGCTGTACTACCAGTTCAAGGACGCCTGGCATGACGGCGGCCGCGCCGGTAACCACAGCATTTACACTTTATCCCACCCGTAATTAACGAGAAGCCAGTAGAGCTAGTTACCCGGAACGAATGGGCGCCGACAAGCGGTTATTTGCTGGTATGCGTAAGTGTATCAAAAATATATAATAATTAAAATTTTAAAATCACATTTGTGAACATTACTTAAGGTGCGGTACATCCACACCGAAGTCACTTTTTGTAGAGCAACATTTGCAAGTGTTAGTGGCCAACAACGGATCACTAAAAGTTATTTTGTATAGTTACGTACCTACTTATAATTTTGCAAAAATGTTAATCTAGAGAGTACCTTCAGTGTGGACACACCTTTACCTAAGTACTGATATAGTTTAATATAATAACATTACTTTTCAGGTTTGGAACGTTTGTTGTCCCCGCTGGACGAAACCATTAGGTCGCAAGATCTGCAAGATTTAGTCAACATATTCGAAAGTCACTTTGAACCAGACGCACGTTTTCCAGTGAACAATATGCCCGTAAGTTATTATAAACCCTTCTGTAGTACATTTTTGTAGAAGAATATAAATACATATTACACACCAGTCACAATAAATAATTGATAAGTCCTGTAAACGATGCCTAAAAACATTTTCGAAAACAAAACCGTCTTTACGACGTTGTAAATATTGTTGACTCTCATTTGGCAAGGTATTAAAGATTATTTTTTGTTTGAGACTGAGTTAATCAATATTGCTAATTATGAATAATTCTTTGTAAATTATTGGATATGGGTGTCTGGTAAATATTGGATAGCTAAAGATATTTTTCATGCAGCCTGTACATATTTTAACAACAAAAATTCTATTAAATTTATTCGTTGCCGTGGCGTACAAACTTTTCGAATTAAGTGAATAAACTGTCTATAAAAAGATCTCTATTAATCATACCTTAAATAAATAAACAAATATTATTTCTTGAGCTGTTCCTATAATTATGTCATATGATCCATTTCATGGTTATCATTAATTACCGGACACCCTGATTAATAGATAGGAAGACAAAATCCTTTTTTTTTACAAAAAATAGTGTTCATTTCATACATTATGTTTTGCTTCTAGTTCGGTGTGATAGTTTTATGTACCTATCTTATGACAACGGGGGGTACGTATTCGGCAAAAGTACAGACACACTGCGCTTACTAAACGAAAACGACATCTTATCGTGACATTAATATTTATACTATCACGACTATGCGTCCCTAACGCAGTCTTTTTTTTTTGGATGGGAAATCAGCCAATGACTTTTCCCGCTCTGGGCGAAGCGGAAGGACGTGTCAGACTTTTACTGACTAAAATCCACCCGTGTTCCTTTTGCCCATATGCTAAGGCCACGGTAGCAGTCTTAACGCTACATCAACGAACACCAACGCTAATGAAGGAAGGCCCCGTAACGTCACCAACAGAACAATCTCAAAAATATTTGATCAAGTCATCGTCTCGGTAGTCATCCAGCCATATCATCTTTCAAACAGTCAATCCATCGTTTCTTTGGTCGACCCGTACTCGTAGAGCCATCTACATTCGTACTCAAAATGAACTAACAAAAATATGTTATGTATTAATTTTTAGTGGAGAGATGAAATATCAGAGACTGTTGACACCAGCAGTGGCTCAGAAAGCTCGGACCAGCAGTCATCGATTTTCAGCGTAGATGGTCAGTATAAATGCTTCCTACATTTCTTAATCATGATACATAATTCTAATGCTCGTTGGGGTCCTCAAATCTCCCATAATCAAAACGAAAACTTAAAAAAAAAAATTTTTTTTAACAGAATATTTCACATTTTGAAAAAGAAAACAATAATATCGATAATAATTATACAACAATTTAAGCACGTTAAATTAATGAGTTGTAGCATGTATGGCACTGACTTCTTACCTTTTGTTAGAAAAATATGATATTTGAAAGTAATTACGCGAAAACCTGATATCCATAAACAAATAAATCAAAGGTAAACTCATAGCAATGAAGGAAAACATCTTGAGGAACCAAATGTCTTACAAGTAAAAGTTGGAAGATATGTGACATCCACCAACTTACACGGGTGGATTATTGACCTCTTCCCTCATGGAGAGGAGGCCTGTGTCCCAACAGTGGGAACATTATAGGCAATATAATCCAAACACAGTGTATATGCAGTTATGCTCAGCTAATCAATGCTGTTAATCTCTGACCGTGACAACTTGGGTGAAGTGAGCTGTAATTTCATCTAATGCTAGGGATTATCGCTAATGACAGCTCACTCTCTTCACCCAAGTTATCACAGTGAGATTTTTACAGAATAACACTACAGGGTTTTCAGGAAGACAGTTTGGTTTCAAAATAGAAAAGGTACTAAATATTTATTGTTAAACAGATTTGGCCGTGGCGATCAGGATGGTCCAGGAAGATGAGGACTACTTTTAACTTATTTAAGCACAAACTTCACAACTGAAGCCTGTTTTAACTTTTAAATCATACATACTACATTCATATTCATATACATATTCTGCTTTGTAATAGAAAAAGAATATAGCATAGAAGCGAAACTCCTGCTCCAAAATTTTAAAATCAGGCTATTTGCCTACAGTTAGGTCAGGATCAGTGTGCGGTCGCTCGCGGCGGGTGCTGCACGGTTTGAGTGTGCTCGGTGTCATTACTGGTCGACAGTATTTGTATGATTATATATTGAACATAGCTACATAATTTCAATACAATTCCTGCTTTCAATCCTAATAAAAATATAAAAAAAGATATGAAATATTTACTAGCTTCAGATTCAATTTATAATACATATATAGCCAAGTATATTAATGAGTTTCAATTAAATACACGGTTAATGAGTAGTAATGCCAACCATGTGCATTTATTATATCAATGTATTGTGCATATTATTATGTTTTATTCTCCGGAGGTGGTGGGGAGGGGTAGATAATGCTCCACCTGCATCGACGCACACTCAAAGAAAAGTGGGCATTAATTCGCTTGTATACAAAGTATCATGTCTTTTTCTAAGATCTAGTCACGTAAGCTGCTTTCGCAATAACGACAACAAAAAGATAGCGTCTTTTCTTTATAAAATGTTACCGCGTTGCATATTGCAACTTAGTGACAATAAATATAAAATATTATTAGGGAGCTCCAAATAAATGCTCAAATTAGTAATAAAGTTTTGATCGTGTCATAAAATGTCGTATTGAACGAATACTTTCTATTATACGTATTAGACTGCTATCTTTTTTATTCTACCCACCGCATTTTAATTATAAATTAAAATTACTTTCGCACTGAAAGTTTTTATGTACTTAAACAAGCTGAATTTTACTGGTAACCGGTAATCTTTGGCACCACATAATAGTCTTAGATTTCTGTGACTTAAGAATACCAGCGCGTAGTGCAATAGTAAAGTGCTGCGTGCTACATCATTTTGCGGTGGAATTATATTATTCGTAGTGTCGCTAATGCGAATATAACATAGTGTTATAATCTCATTGTGTAAAACCGTAATTAGGATTAAGTCGAGTAAAGGTGCAACCAGACTGCGGTCAGTCGATGGTCGATTGATGAACAACCGGCCATAAAATCTATTGATATGGACGATCGTATCTAGTCAATTACACGTATGATCGACGTTATCCGGATGCCGTATATCACAATGAATCGACGTCACTAACCAACCGCAGTCTGGTTGCACCTGAAGACAATCGCAATATCGTAATATATAACCGTAACTCTAGGATGGTCGAGCATGAAAGTAGTAAGTACTGACGTACAACTAAAAAGTTCGCTGTGTTAATAATGCAAGCCAATGAGAGGCTGTAAAACTCTTCGCACCCGCCCTTCTATAAGATGGGTGACCATTCTGTACACTATTGTACGTGCTCATTAACATAGTCTGTTTTATATTTCGATATCGATAGTTCATTTCGAAGTAATCAGATAATTTATAATGTGTTTTAGGTACATAAACTTTCTCATTGAAAGACAACTTATTGTAAATTCCTGTCGAAACAAATTAATTTTTATAATTTTACATTCGTCCAGTGAACGGTAGTACTTAATATTTCCATGCGGCATGAATGCCAAAAACAAAAGAATTTAAATGTACTGTATAACAAAATTTAAACTTAAAAAGTTTTAATTCAATTGATTTTAATTAATTAGGTCTTTAATAAAATTACTTGGAATAATGTAGTGAGAACAACACTGTGAGTACTCGTTTACTATGTATATTACTCTGTTTGTGATTGGAATAACTTTCGGACATATCCAAAGATTAAATATTTTTGTGTATAAGCTTTCTATGGTATATTATGTGATTTACTGTAACGTTTTTTTCTTAAAATGTCATAGTTAAGCAGCAAACAAAAAAATAAAAAGTGTGTTTATCACCAATTTCGTTTATTATTTCTCTTCTATCCCATCTCCCTTCTCATCCTTTTATCCCAACTATACTGATGCAGTTCAATACCAGTATTCTATTTGGAGCGACTGCCTATATGACTTCCACAACCCAGTTCCTGGATAACACGAACCCCTAATAATTGTCAAAGATCGGTGGAACCGATAGCATAACTTGCTTACTAAGGGCACAGGGAGAACTGGTTTGGCCTAGGCGACACTACATAGTTCATCCTAATATCAGGTTTAGCCAGTAACATAAGTATATGTATATTACAACCAAAGATTAATCAAATCAAATCAAAAGTCATTTATTCAAACTAGGCTGAGAGTCAGCACTTTTTGAACGTCAAAGTCACATAAGACAGTCCTTCCAAAACGCCCGCCCTTCGACACTTCCTAGTGCTTTGGCTGGGAAGAAGAAGTGGCGGAACAAACTCCCCAGCAGCACTGCTGTCTGGTAAGTTAGAAGAACTTGATTCTATACAATATTGTATAAGTTATTAATATAATAAAACAAAACATACATTATTCGCCATATGTCAGCTAGCACACGCCATTATACCAACAAAACATTGAAAACTAAACTCAAGCTGAAATGAATAATGAAACAAAATCGTAAACAGAACTTAAAACCTTACTAAAGCCTCTAGGCATAAAGGGCGTGCCCGCTTACATATACAACGATGCAAATGATACATAGACACAACAAATGAAATTAAAAGAAAATAAAAATAAATTAACAAAAGCAGTTAAATAAAATAAAAAAACAATTTTATGAACTACCCATATAAACTATCAGTGTGTGAGTTACAGTAATTACAGAATGTAAAACAATGTCATAGAAGAAAAAATAAATATTATCTACACAATTAAGTTAGCAACTAGTTTGATAAACTCTAAGACTGTCCTATGGAGCGAGACCAGCATGTTTCCAAGCGTTCTTATCTTGAATGTAGTCCTCTAATCTATACATCTATACAAATAAATAAAATTGGAGTGTCTGTTTTTAATATTAAGATAACCACTTTTTACTAAGTGTATATGGATGTATACACGATACATATATACCAAAACAACATTTTTTACAATTTTTGTCCGTCTGTCTGTCTGTCTGTCTGACTGTCTGTCTGTCTGTTCGTTCCCGCTAATCTCTGAAATGGCTGGACCGATTTTGACGGGACTTTCACTGGCAGATAGCTGATGTAACAAGGAGTAACTTAGGCTATTTTTATTTTAGAAAGAATCTTTTATTTCAGAAAAAAAATACTATCTTCGAAAACTACGCTGACATACGTCTCAAAATTCGAAAAACCCTGGCTGAATCCTACGAAATAGATCAAAATAATGTACTACAGTATTGTACACCTTAAAAAGGCCTACAAAAATGTCCTCAATGGTATATGTCTATCTCTTAGGGATAACCCACAATAACCATTTTTTATCTTTTACTTTTTACGAGAAATAAGGGCTTATTTACGAAGCGATTTTAAGCAATACAGCATTAATCCTTATCCAATTAAGTACCTTCAATACATTGTGCATTTAATATAGATCAATATGGCCCTTTACAGCATGTAATTTAAATGAATATCTTAGAAGATATTAGAGATTTAAAAAGTGGGCGCAGAGCGCGTTGGCAGGGGCCGGGTAGTACAGGATAAGTAGGATTGTAATTCATATTTCTTTGGCTTCAAAGTAATTGCGAATATCATGTGTGTTCATTATACTCAAAATAAACCTAATAGTATTATTTCAAGTAAGAGACCGCGAAATTGCTTAGATGTTTAGATTTTTGGATGTTTGTTTCTCAATGATGCAAAGACGGCCAAACGGATTTAGATCGAATTTGGCACAAAGATATATTATATCATGGATACGTAACAGATAGGATACCTACTTTATCCCGGTAGTAAAATCAAAATCAAAATCAAAATCAAAAGTCATTTATTCAAATTAGGCTGAGGATCAGCACTTTTCGAACGTCAAAATTACAAAAGACAGTCCCCCCAAAACGCCCACCCGTCGCGCACTTCCTAGTGCTTTAGCTGGGAAGAAGAAGTGGCCAACAAACTCCCCAGCAGCACAGCTGTCTGTCCAGTTAGAAGAACTTGATTCTATACAATGGTATATAGTAAAACATTAAGAGACACAAATTAAATTAAATGATTTGCTATATGCCAGCTAGCCAACCCAATACCAACAAATAAAATGAAAACTATACTCAAGCATAAGCAAAAAAAAATATGTATATAGAAACATGGCTGCAAAAATAAAAAACTGGCATAAAGGGCGTGACAGCTTACATATGCAATGCTGAATGTTCACATAGCTGTTACGACCTAAGTTACAACTCGAGGTCACAAATGATAAACTAGGACCATCGACGTAAAATAAATTAAACAGGTAAGTAATATTAATAATAATATCAACATCAAAGTCAGCAAGACGACCAGTCACCACAAGCAGCACCCGTTCACGAGCATAACGCAAAGATCAGCCATTGCCCCCCTCGCCATATTTGAGGGAAGGAGGCAACCCGACCCCCGACGCTACCGCAAGCATTGACATCTAAGGGAGCATGACGAACTTGCTGCCGGTTGCTCAAGCAAGAATTGAATGATTACTTGTCGAGGTCGCTAGCTAACCACATTATGCAATACTAGTAAAATAAAATTGGCATAAACAGGAAAAAAATATGGAAACAATTATATTGAACCTATCACTAGGTACGCTAATACTGGAGAAAGAACATAAACATTGTCTTGAGTTAATCACAGCGACCAACTATTCTTATCATTTAAATAATCATTGATGGAATAGTACGCCTTTTGACAAAGGTTGGATTTTACTTGAGCTTTAAACGCATTAAAAGGTAATTCTAGTAAAGAAGGTGGTAGCTTGTTGTAAAATGTTATACCAAGCCCAACAAATGAGTTATGCACCTTATGAAGCCGGTGAAAGGGAACACGTAGTTTGTCCTTACTTCTAGTGTTAACAGTGTGAAAATCACTGTTTTTAGCGTATAAGTGTATATTTTGCCTAATATATAAGATGTTGGCGAAAATGAATTGTGATGACACCGTAAGAATACCAATATCTTTAAAAAAGTCCCTTAGGGAAACTCTGGCACCTAGCTGGTAAATTGCTCGAACAGTAGGTTCCCGGGTGTTATTTACCGACAGCTATACGGGCCAAGCCACTGGCAAAAGTACTATTCCTATAATTATGTTCGGTGTCTGGTAAATGATTGAGTGTCTGTATAGGTAAAATAGGAGCGTTAAGAAAAACCAGGAAGACTTATATTCAACTAAACCAAGCCCTATGTCACAGTCTTCTTACTCTGAATACTATTCCTTTTATTTTAAAAACACCAACACACATGATGTTCTCATAAACTATGAATCCTAAGTAATATGAGTTATAATCCTACTACTAATAATATTATATATGTGAAAATATGTATGATTGGGTGTTTGTTTCTCAATCACGCAAAAATGGCTGAATGGATCTGGATATAAAATAGCACACAGAGTCTATATTACCTATATAACCTGGAATAACACATTCTTATCGCGGTAGTACGTCCTCTTGCATTAATTTCCGACATCCACGCGGGCGAAGCCGCGGGCAAAGGCTATTTGTAATAAGATCGTTTACAAAGTGTACTTTTAATATGACTTTTAAACATTGACATATTATATCTTTACTATTTAAATCAATGCTTTTAAACCTCCTTTCATTTAATTGCAATATATCAGAAGGTATTTTGTTGTAACATTTAACACAGTACCCCATAAAAGATGTATGTACTTTTGCTAATCTGAAAAATGGTTGATCTATCTTGTCTTTATTTCTAGTATTAAAATTATGTTTATCGCTTATTTTATTAAAAAGATGTAGATTTTTTCTTACATACATAATATTTTCGTAAATGAATTGGCAAGGGACCGTCATAATATTAATCTTTTTAAATAGTTCCCTGAGGGATTCGCCGCGACATAGATTATAAATGGCTCTGACAGCTCGCTTTTGCAAAATAAAAATGGATTCAATGTCAGCAGCCCTACCCCACAGTAAAATGCCATACGACATAATGCTGTGGAAGTAGCTAAAATAGACCAAACGCGCGGTTTCTACATCTGTTAACTGTCTTATCTTTCTAACAGCATAAGCGGCCGAGCTTAACCGCCCCGCAAGAGATGTTATATGAGGTCCCCATTGTAATTTCTCGTCTAGCGTGATTCCTAGGAAAACCGTTTGATCAATAAATTCCAGTTTTTCCCCATTCAATAAGATGTCACATTCGCTACCTCTGACATTAGGCAATTGAAATCTAATGCACTTGGTTTTTTTTTTATTAAGTACCAAATTATTTACCGTAAACCAGTCTTGGACCTGAAGAATGCAGTTATTGACGTCGTCAAGATTTTGAGACCGTCTGTCGATTTTAAACATCAATGATGTGTCATCTGCAAATAACACCATCTTCGGTTGGTTAAGAAGTAGATGGGGTAGATCATTAATGTATACTAAAAAGAGGAATGGACCCAATATCGAGCCTTGAGGAACGCCCATTGCCATTTCAGACCCCAATGAGTTTACGCCGTTTACTTGGACTTTGACCGTTCTATCCTTCAGGTATGATCTTATTAAGTCAAGAGCTGTATTTCTAATTCCATAGTGCTCTAGTTTCAGCAAAAGTGTCTCATGGTTTACGCAATCGAACGCCTTGGAAAGGTCACAAAAGATTCCAATGGCATCTTGTGCTTCTTCCCAGGCGTTAAAAATGTTCTTTATTAGGGTAACACCAGCGTCGGTGGTACAACGCCCTTTGGTGAAACCGAACTGGTGTTCATGAAAGATGGAGTTTTTATTAAAGTGACGTAACATTTGATTGAGCATTAACTTTTCAAACACCTTACTGAGAACTGGCAGAACTGACACGGGCCTATAATTGTTTGGTTCTTTACTATCACCGGATTTAAACAAAGGAACTACTTTGGTGTGTTTCATCAGATCCGGAAAGACTCCTTGGTCTACACTGGTGTTAAATATGAAAGCTAAATAGGGTGCAATGGTTTCAATAATAGAACTACAAAATTTGACAGACATTCCCCAAAGATCTTCTGTTGATTTAATTTTAAGATCTTTAAAAGCTTTTATAATAGCCTGGGGGTTAGTATGCTGAAACCTAAACTCTAAAGGGCATGCCCCTACATTCTTTTTGAGTAAGGCAGCGGAAAGCGCGGGTGACGAATTTAAAGCTTCAGTAGTTTTAACGGGAATATTAACGAAAAAATTTTGAAATTCCTGAGCTATTTCTATATCTGAGTTAATGGGGCCCTGTGCAGCAGTCTCTAAATTAAATTCAGTATTACGCTTTTTGTTTTTTTTTTTTTTTTTTTTAAAATTTATTTGCATAAAAACATGGTATAGAAGATGGTACAAAAATTAAATACAGAGCATACATGTCTTTGCTTAACATTATAAGCGTGCAAATTTGTCGTGCATACATTTCATTATATTATTAATTAATTAATTATTATATGACATTTGGTACATTTAATTATATAATACATTAAAATTTATAATTTATACATTTAAAATTTCAGTCATTTAAGTTTTTTGTCAAAAAATTCTTTTACACTATAAAAACTATTTGTGGACAGCCAATCATACAATTTACTTTTAAATAATCTTGTATTTAGAATTTTTAAGTCGCTCGGTATTTTATTAAATATTTCTACACACACTGTTCCTACCTGTTTCATCATTTATTATTTGCCAGGTAGTTTTTATTTTATCATCCGCTGATTTTATTTTATTGCTAATATAAAGCGCTTTAGCCAAGTTGCAAACACTTTTAAAAAATTTTGAATATTTTGCAACATACTGATGAAAGCTTCTATTAGTCATATGTTGCTTTAGGCCATAAAGTTCAAAAAGTTTTTCTCTGCTTTTACGTATACCTGGAGTTGCCCAATCACTAAATAAAAACTTTGTGCAAATACTTTTAGTCTTTAGTGGGAAATTGTCATTAAATTGCGTGTTTAATAATGAGAAGAACTCGGCGTAGAACTCATTTGGGTCACATTCATTATTAAAACTGTGAACACATAATGTACTGGCCAAAGAATGATTAAATTTCTCTAGTTTTTTACATGTCATTGGCCTAAAACTTATTTGAATTTTTTGTAGAGGTATGTACGAGCAAAATGTTACTGTTTGACCACTGTGATCAGATGGCAACTTATTTACAATTTGTTTGTGTAAGTAATCACAGTTACAAAAAATATTATCTATACAAGTGGCAGAAGAAGCTGTCACTCGGGTTGGTTCCATAAAAACATTTGACAGATTAAATGACTTAAAAAGACTTAATAATCTGAAAGTATTTGAGTTACTTTCTAATAAATTAATATTAAAATCACCACATATGACCAGTGACTTACTACTAGTACTAAGTTTCTTTAGCACCTCTTCCATTACAGAATCAAACACAGATAGATTCTGGTAACTTGGAGGTCTGTATACACATACTATAACATGCTTATCAAGCTCAACACAGGACAGCTCAACAGTGTGTTCAACAGACAGCCCAATGATGTCTTTTCGTTCTTTCGATTTGATAGAATTTTTAACTAATATTAATGATCCGCCATGTATCATGCGTTTTCGGCTGAAAAAGCTAACTACACAGTAATTTTCATAATTTATTGACTTTACTTAATGATCTTTTAACCAATGTTCAGTTAAGCAAATGACATCAAACTTGGTGTTTTCTAAAAACAATTCTATTTCAAGTAATTTGGAAGAGCAACCTTGGATATTTTGATTATAATAATAATAATAATAATATTTTTTTTATTCAGTTCACAACACAGTACAATATTAGTAAAACAAAGAACAGATTATAATAAGCCTTAGGAGCTAGTTTTTTTTACAAATTCCCTGGACCCCACACTAGGATTCCCTGTGTCGTGAGGTCCAGTCTCTTCCCAGGTGAGGCAAACATTTACATTTATTTATTTAGGGAAATACATTAATATGAAAAAAGGAAATAACAATTTGAAAGAAGGAGATTTTTTTTTTTTTTAAATAAAAAAACAATGAAAAATTTAAACTATAACTAGAAACTTATGTGAGATTTAATACGAAGTACATAACTATAAATATGTGAGTAGGTGCTTTTGGGTGTGATTGGATGTGTAGTGTGGACTGTGTGTGAAGTGTGGAGTGAGTGGTGTGGTGTGGTGTATTTGGTGAAAATGAATGGTTTGGTGCGTACATGTGTTTTTTTTTTTTTTTTTTTTTTTTTTACTTTTTTTATCTTGGCATGTCAGATATCACGATTGTATGTGCAGAAGGTTCTCCGTTTGGTCGTAATTTTTGGGGTACAGCCATTTAAATATGGCATTTTTACAGCTGGTATACGTTAAGTCAAGTACAGATCTATTGTGGGAGTAGAATTTAGAGTAGAGATATGACCCAAGAAATGCATAAGATCTGCGTGCAAAAGAAGAATGTACTCGTGGCCGATCCCACTTTAACGTTCTAGATGACTGGCGGGCCAATTCTTTAGCATGCCTATGGAAGCGTAACAGTGTCGAGACAATGAACAGCTGCCTCACCCGAAGGAGGCTACATTCTGAGTACAGGGCATCAGTCGAATATCGCCAGGGTTTTCTGTAGGCTATTTTCAGTATAGCACGCTGAGCTCGCTCCAACGCCAGCAGATTGGTTTTGTTTGCTGCTCCCCAGGCTGATACACAATAACTTAATATTGACTGACACAAAGTATAGTAAACAATACGGATTAGTTTAGTTTTAGCAATGGACTTTAGTTTTTTGAATATGTGCGAAAGTTTTCTTACACGTTTCACGAGTGCGTCAATTTGCGCTTTCCATGTTAGATGCTTATCAATGAGAATCCCTAGATATTTTATACTGGAAACCTGATCAATTTGCGAGCAGAGACAACTCTCATTAGTAACACTGCCACATACATGGATCTTTATTTTCAATTCTTCTTGAGGTGCAGACCGATCAGAAATGCTAAAACACACCGATTTGGTTTTGCTGACGTTTAAGGTCAACAAATTGTTCAGCAACCAAATAGCAACCTTCCCAAGTCCCTCCTTAGCTACACAACCTACATCACTCCAGGATTTTCCATGAAAGACTATTGCGGTATCATCCGCGAAAGTAAAGACACTAGCATTATGGAGTTCAAGAGAGCATAGGTCGTTTATGTAGATCAGAAACAACGTGGGGCCGAGAACGCTGCCCTGCGGTACGCCGTAGCCAACATTCGCAAAATCACTGACGTGCTTACCAATACGAACGCGTTGTTTTCGTTCTCCTAGATAGGACTTAAACCAGGCCAAAGCCAAGCCCCTGATCCCGAGCGCCTCTAGTTTTTTTAATAGGATTGGACGGGAGACTGTGTCAAAAGCTTTTGCTAGGTCCAAAAAGACGCCGACGCATTTGTGTCCTTTATCCACTTTACTAACCACAGATTCAACAAGATGCGTGACGGCATCCTCCGTGGACCTGCCAGCTCGAAAACCGAATTGATTCCCAGCTAATAAGCTATTTTGTTCAAGATAGTTCAGTAACCTTACATTTATCACCTTTTCAATTACTTTAGAAATTGCGCTTAGGAGTGAAATGGGCCTATAGTTGGCTGGTTCGCATGAGTCACCTGCTTTCAATATTGGTATGACGTTGGCTATCTTTAGGTCATTAGGTACCATACCCGAAGATATGCTCAAGTTACAGATGTATGTTATAGGGCTTGCTATAACATGTTTGGTGTGTTTGAGCATATCGTTGCTGATGTTATCTTGTCCAACAGCTTTACTAGATTTTAGTGTACTAATCAACTTAATTATTTCAATTTCATCTGTTGGCGACAGAAATAGTGAATCAGATGAGGTGTTTCCTGGTTGGCTCATGTTATTAGCCAGTTCAATTTCTGTTTGTCCTAATCTAGTCAGTGCCGCATTTGCCAACTGATCACCAATGGAGCTAAAATAGTCGTTCACTACATTCAGTGACTCTGCAGAATCAGGTTTAATTTTTAGTAAATCTTCATTTTTATTGCCTACCTTTTTAATGTCACAAATGGTTTTTATTGAATCCCATGTTTTCTTAATATTATTTTGATTTTCAGTTATAAGTTTTTGTTCGTATTGTTCTCGTTGTTGCTGTAATATATTAATACAGTAATTTCTGTATAATCTGTAATTATCCTGTAAATTGTGGTCATTAGGATTTTTTCTGGCTTTGCTGTGCAACTCATCGCGGCGCCTGATGCACTTTAAGAGACCTGGTGTTATCCATTTTTTAACAATTACATCGGCACTTCTTACTCTACGTGTACATGTATTCTGCTTAAGGACAAAATTAAATTTTTCGATAAAAAGTTTAGTGGCTTCATTAATGTCAGTTGTATTATACAAGTCGGACCAGTCCATTTCCTTTAGGTCATCAGATAGATTTTTGTAGTTAGTTTTAGTGCATGTGTTAATTTTTTTTGTCCTTAGGGAAGGAAGAGCCCATACTGCACAAGATTGTGCTATGATCTGTGATATCGGAATGGCAAACAATTACTGTAGAGGCAAGACTCGATTTTATCATACAGTGATCTAAGCTATTTAAACCACGCGTTGGAAAGGCGTGGCCGGGAACATAGCCATAATGAGTTATAAGGTTTAGGTACTCTTCAGCGCGAGGATCAGTTGATGTTTCTTTGATATCGAGGTTAATATCACCGACTAATGCACAGTGCTGGCTGGTGCAGTTACTCAGGACCTTCTCCAGGGAAGTCAGGAAGTTACTTACGTTATAAACCGATGGTGATCGATAAATTACTATGATAGAGTATGATTGACCAACATCTACTTGTAAACAGTTGGCTTGAATGAAAGGGGGCTCGGTTATAAGAACGCAAAGCTCTGATTTGGAGAACACTACAATGCCGTCATTTTTGTTGATGTAGTTTCTTGAGTAATTACAGTTGTAGCCTTCTAGATTTATTGTATTAAAGGAATCATCAATCCAGCACTCAGTCAATATAATAAGATCGGGGTTGAATTTTAAACGGTGCAAAAATATGAGTAACGAATCGAAATTCTTATTAATACTGCGTATATTCTGAGACAGGATTGTAAGTTTGCTACCATCGAGATATTCCTTGCAAAGATCGGGGGTACGGAGCTCAATACAGTTTGAGAGGGGCGTGCTGTCAATATCCTCAAGATATGAGGTGTTATCCAACATTGCGCTTAAATAGAAATATTACTAGTAATAATATTAAGTACATTGAATCGTTATTATTAGATATGAACCAGCACGAACCCATCAAAAATATTAATGAAGTTATGTTTGGTTGCCTATTGAATTTTTTATAACTTAATCTACAATTTTGGTAAAGTATAATCGTAAAGTTTTGGCACTTAATAGCTGAACATTTACGAATTCGTTTGTAGGGAAGTATATGATTATGCATTCGATCACATTCCCTGTATGGGGGCTTATTTAGAAATAGTTTCGTTGTATTTTGCACACATGAGAAGTTGTAATAATATGTTGCAGTAGGAAGTAAGCGGTGTGTAATGGTGTGTAAGTGTAAGTAGTGAATGTTAGCACCACTATTTATTTCTATTAAGTAATTGTAGTAAAACACATAAATACAAAAGAAAGAACAACAGAGTTTTAACATGCATAAGATTATTATTTCGAGGAATTTTAGTCAATTTGACTGTCTAAGTTTATTGAACTGCACTTCGTCGGAGATACGAACATATTCTGAGCCGTCCTGCTTCTTGACATACACGTTACCGTTAGATGTCCAACAGTATTTGTATTTTTCAGTTCTTGCAAAGTCTCTCGCGAGGAAATGAAGGCGCCTAGTTTTGGCGGTAAGAGATTCCGAAACATAAAGTGGCGACGAGTTATTTTCTATACCCAAGTGACTGACTTTTAGCTCACTGTTTTTGTTGAAGCTTTTTGCAGATGCCAGAAAATTACTTTTGATTAAGGTATTGGATAGCTCCACAATAACAGTTGACTTCGCTGGGTCTTTTCTATTCGGTACGCGATAGACATCGCGCACATCACCTGGGCTCGTTACAATTTTAAGGCACTTGGAAAGCTGCATAACATAATTGAAAAGAGTTTCCTTACTTTCTTTATCCATTCGTGGAATATACTTTAATTCGATGCTCGTCTTTTTGAGGGATTTTTCTAAGAACTCACATTTTTGCTCGATATCTGATATTTGTAAAGTGAGATTGTTTCGTTGTTCTTCCAGCCCATCGATTTTAGACTGCATGGACCGGAACTGGTCATTCATGAACTCCAGTGCTTTTTCAATCTCTTGGTTAGTGCTACGTATTGAAGTCGTTTGGGATTTAACTTCTTCCAAATGTTTATTCAGTAAGTCGAACTTTATGTTTTGGGAATCTTGAAAGCCTTGTAACAGTTCTCGCATTTCCATTTTGAAAGCCGTAAGTTCGTCATTATCATCATCAGAAAGTCGTCGCCGTTTATCTCTCAAGGTTACATTTGACAGATTGCTATCCTCGGCACTAGTTTTGGTCATGATATCTGAATCTGACACTGATTGGGCTTTATGTAATGGCGGAGAGCGCTGCATATTTTGTGTGTTGATAAAAGTATCGGAAAGTTATAAACACAACTAATTTGTAAATTGATTCAATGCAAAATACCAGGCGCACAGATGTAGGTGCAAGCTCAAATAGTCATTGAGTGATGGTAATTAGGCTCTTTTTGGAATAAATAGTATAATATGTATTGACTCACGCGTCTAATGAGCTTCCTAATGAGCGTCTTAATGACCTTCGTCCTAATTGGCTCGCAGCACAGGAGGGCAGCGTCCGCGCAGGTGACAATCCTCCACTGGTGGCCGTTGTCTGTTGCAGTAGGCGGGTTTCCGTCTCAAAGTGGGCTGGTCTTCTCTGCCGTGGGATGGTCGTTCTTACTTTGTACTTATCGGGTTTTATATTAACCGAAACTCTTCGAATTTATGAACTCCGAATATTTTACTTGAATTTATTGACTTTTAAAATCAAATAGAATTAAAATAATAAGTAGCAGCGGTTTTGGTAGACGTTAGCTCGTGTTCGAGGTCCGGGGGGAAGAGGTTATATATATTATACAATTTTAAAGTGTGTTGCACTCCCTTTGGTTTTTTATTTTCATAACTAATAATGCCAGAAGATATCTTTTTATTATTCCCTAACAATAATTGGTTATTTGAAAGGGTACCTTCTGTTGTCTTATTACCTAGTTTAACGAGTTATCTGGAGTGACCTTCACTACTATAACTGAAGAGTCAAGAATTACAGGAGAGGCCTAGACTCATTGTTTTTCTGTGTACGATCTTCGAACTAAAGTCCTCTCACTGTTATTTTACCTCTGGCAGCAGTGACAGCAGCAACCAAACAGCAACCTTATTGTAACAATAGATTTTGTTACAAGGAGATAGTTGGATTGTGGCACCTATTAATGAAACATATTAATTTGTTTCTTATTATCTCTTGAAAACAGTGGTATCCTATACCTTTAAACGAGCAATTCTTGTATATCTATACATCTATACAAATAAATAAAATTGGAGTGTCTGTTTTTAATATTAAAATAACCACTTTTTACTAAGTGTATATGGATATATACACGATACATATACCAAAACAACATTTTTTACAATTTTTGTCTGTCTGTCTGTCTGTTTGTTCCGGGTAATCTCTGAAATGGCTGGACCGATTTTTACGGAACTTTCACTGGCAGATAGCTGATGTAACAAGGAGTAACATAGGCTACTTTTATTTTAGAAAAAATAAATAATAGTTTAAAAAAACTAAAAACACGCTGAATTTTGAGACGTATGTCAGCGTAGTTTTCAAAGACAGTTTTTATGAAAAACTTTTTGTTAAATACCACGCGGACGAGGTCGCGGGTAACAGCTATTACCTATAATATAACCTGAATTAACACATCTTACCGCGGTAGTACGTCCTCCTGCGTTAATTTCTGACATCCACGCGGGCGAAGCCGCGGGCAAAAGCTAGTATATATATATAATCTGAATCTCGGAAACGGCTCCAACGATTTTCTTGAAATTTAGTAGGTATCCAGGGGTTTTTGGGGGCCATAAATCGATCTAGGTAGGATTCATTTTTAGAAAATGTCTTTTTAACAAAAAAAAAAAAAAAAACCTAGCAGAGCTCGGGCATCCAGGTACTAATCCTACTAATATTATAAATGCGAAAGTTTGTGAGGATGGATGTATGTGTTTGTTTGTTACCCTTTCACGAAAAAACTACTGGACGGATTTGGATGAAATTTGGCACACAGATAGTTCATAACCTAGATTAACATATAGGGTACTTTTTATCCCGGTAAATCGTTCCCGCGGGATATTTTCCGACCTCCACGCGGGCGAAGCCGCTGGCAAAAGCTAGTATAATATATCTTTGTGCCAAATTCGATCTAAATCCGTTTGGCCGCCACCGCCGTCCGTTTGCACTTGAGTGCAACTTTGTCATTTTGTCTGTTTTTCAGAATACGAATTCTCCATCTTAAAAATTTATTTCTTTGATGAATGGTAGAAACATCCCAAAGAGAACCGTAATAGTCTACTGTATGATTTTATATCGATGAAAAATAATTTTGCGAATATCACGGAAGCATCTGCGAGGGAAGTCAAAATGACAATAGGAAGATTGTCATCAAAGTTGTCAGAAAAATGAGAAAGTTCTGGGAATCGCCGCGATCGCATCCTGACTAAAAACTCTGAGTGCTTGGTTGGGTATTTTACGTTTAAAGTATCCGTCCACCACTCATCACCATCATCATCAAGTAAGGCTTCGAATCCTGGGCGTCCATTAGTGGATTTCACCGAAGCAAGTGAAAAACTAAAAGGAGGCGCGTGGACGACCTTCTTCGATCACGGGACGTAAACCAGCTAGTAGTGGCTGCTGAAATATCGGCGCGACTATCCGGGCATCGAAATTTGGCTTACGTAATTAAAGAAGCTAGAGTCCTGAGAAGTGCCAAGTTATGAAAAGAAGTGTGGGGTGGGTGTACGCGATGAACCAAGGTGTTTGACGAAATAGGAGGCTTTGGCATATTACGTAGACGCTAAAGCTAGCTATGTCCTATTATGTACTTAGTAGCTAAGTTATTAATGGTTGAGAATTTTATGTACCTGCTATTTAAGTTAAAAAATATTGTAAATGCGTAGGTAGTAATTATGCCTTATTATGTAATTAGTAGCTAAGTTATTAATTGTTTAACGTATTTATTGTAAATGTGACCCTTTTTTTTATTAATAAACAATTTATTATTTATTATTATTATTATTATTAACAGTTGAGTATTTTATGACTTTTGCATAGGACTGTTGTTAATTTTTTTATTGTTTTTTGCTGCCTGTCAGTCAATACACGAAATATCTATTGTCATTTGTTTTGTTTTGTTGGTACACGTGACCCTTCATTCTTTTATTTGGATATTTGGACTGGAGAAGGGCGATGTTAGCTGCGCTACAGTTTATACTTTTGCAGCTACCATCGTTTTACTTGTCCTGTGTTATTGTTCCGAAATAAAAATTTATAAACTTAAAAAAAAACAAAAAAAAAAAATTAAAAAAATGTATGCTAAAATCGCATCAGAACATCATAAGAAATCCGTACGAAGCAAAAACCCCCAATAAATAATTTTGTCTAGCTAGCTTGTTCTAATGAAATCACTGTGCTTCGGTGTGACTGACGGGCACCGACCAAATGCACTCATGTCGTTATTATTTGGTAGACAAGCGTCAGTCTCAGAGTATGTATTATTATTAAATACTAGCTTTTGCCAGCGGCTTCGCCCGCGTGGAGGTCGGAAAATATCCCGCGGGAACGATTTACCGGGATAAAAAGTACCCTATATGTTAATCTAGGTTATGAACTATCTGTGTGCCAAATTTCATCCAAATCCGTCCAGTAGTTTTTTCGTGAAAGGGTAACAAACAAACACATACATCCATCCTCACAAACTTTCGCATTTATAATATTAGTAGGATTAGTACCTGGATGCCCGAGCTCTGCTAGGTTTTTTTTTTTTTTTTTGTTAAAAAGACATTTTCTAAAAATGAATCCTACCTAGATCGATTTATGGCCCCCAAAAACCCCTGGATACCTACTAAATTTCAAGAAAATCGTTGGAGCCGTTTCCGAGATTCAGATTATATATATATACTAGCTTTTGCCCGCGGCTTCGCCCGCGTGGTATTTAACAAAAAGTTTTTCATAAAAACTGTCTTTGAAAACTACGCTGACATACGTCTCAAAATTCAGCGTTTTTTCTAAAATAAAAGTAGCCTATGTTACTCCTTGTTACATCAGCTATCTGCCAGTGAAAGTTCCGTAAAAATCGGTCCAGCCATTTCAGAGATTACCCGGAACAAACAGACAGACAGACAGACAAAAATTGTAAAAAATGTTGTTTTGGTATATGTATCGTGTATATATCCATATACACTTAGTAAAAAGTGGTTATTTTAATATTAAAAACAGACACTCCAATTTTATTTATTTGTATAGATGTATAGATATACAAGAATTGCTCGTTTAAAGGTATAGGATACCACTGTTTTCAAGAGATAATAAGAAACAAATTAATATGTTTCATTAATAGGTGCCACAATCCAACTATCTCCTTGTAACAAAATCTATTGTTACAATAAGGTTGCTGTTTGGTTGCTGCTGTCACTGCTGCCAGAGGTAAAATAACAGTGAGAGGACTTTAGTTCGAAGATCGTACACAGAAAAACAATGAGTCTAGGCCTCTCCTGTAATTCTTGACTCTTCAGTTATAGTAGTGAAGGTCACTCCAGATAACTCGTTAAACTAGGTAATAAGACAACAGAAGGTACCCTTTCAAATAACCAATTATTGTTAGGGAATAATAAAAAGATATCTTCTGGCATTATTAGTTATGAAAATAAAAAACCAAAGGGAGTGCAACACACTTTAAAATTGTATAATCAAAATATCCAAGGTTGCTCTTCCAAATTACTTGAAATAGAATTGTTTTTAGAAAACACCAAGTTTGATGTCATTTGCTTAACTGAACATTGGTTAAAAGATCATTAAGTAAAGTCAATAAATTATGAAAATTACTGTGTAGTTAGCTTTTTCAGCCGAAAACGCATGATACATGGCGGATCATTAATATTAGTTAAAAATTCTATCAAATCGAAAGAACGAAAAGACATCATTGGGCTGTCTGTTGAACACACTGTTGAGCTGTCCTGTGTTGAGCTTGATAAGCATGTTATAGTATGTGTATACAGACCTCCAAGTTACCAGAATCTATCTGTGTTTGATTCTGTAATGGAAGAGGTGCTAAAGAAACTTAGTACTAGTAGTAAGTCACTGGTCATATGTGGTGATTTTAATATTAATTTATTAGAAAGTAACTCAAATACTTTCAGATTATTAAGTCTTTTTAAGTCATTTAATCTGTCAAATGTTTTTATGGAACCAACCCGAGTGACAGCTTCTTCTGCCACTTGTATAGATAATATTTTTTGTAACTGTGATTACTTACACAAACAAATTGTAAATAAGTTGCCATCTGATCACAGTGGTCAAACAGTAACATTTTGCTCGTACATACCTCTACAAAAAATTCAAATAAGTTTTAGGCCAATGACATGTAAAAAACTAGAGAAATTTAATCATTCTTTGGCCAGTACATTATGTGTTCACAGTTTTAATAATGAATGTGACCCAAATGAGTTCTACGCCGAGTTCTTCTCATTATTAAACACGCAATTTAATGACAATTTCCCACTAAAGACTAAAAGTATTTGCACAAAGTTTTTATTTAGTGATTGGGCAACTCCAGGTATACGTAAAAGCAGAGAAAAACTTTTTGAACTTTATGGCCTAAAGCAACATATGACTAATAGAAGCTTTCATCAGTATGTTGCAAAATATTCAAAATTTTTTAAAAGTGTTTGCAACTTGGCTAAAGCGCTTTATATTAGCAATAAAATAAAATCAGCGGATGATAAAATAAAAACTACCTGGCAAATAATAAATGATGAAACAGGTAGGAACAAAAAGCGTAATACTGAATTTAATTTAGAGACTGCTGCACAGGGCCCCATTAACTCAGATATAGAAATAGCTCAGGAATTTCAAAATTTTTTCGTTAATATTCCCGTTAAAACTACTGAAGCTTTAAATTCGTCACCCGCGCTTTCCGCTGCCTTACTCAAAAAGAATGTAGGGGCATGCCCTTTAGAGTTTAGGTTTCAGCATACTAACCCCCAGGCTATTATAAAAGCTTTTAAAGATCTTAAAATTAAATCAACAGAAGATCTTTGGGGAATGTCTGTCAAATTTTGTAGTTCTATTATTGAAACCATTGCACCCTATTTAGCTTTCATATTTAACACCAGTGTAGACCAAGGAGTCTTTCCGGATCTGATGAAACACACCAAAGTAGTTCCTTTGTTTAAATCCGGTGATAGTAAAGAACCAAACAATTATAGGCCCGTGTCAGTTCTGCCAGTTCTCAGTAAGGTGTTTGAAAAGTTAATGCTCAATCAAATGTTACGTCACTTTAATAAAAACTCCATCTTTCATGAACACCAGTTCGGTTTCACCAAAGGGCGTTGTACCACCGACGCTGGTGTTACCCTAATAAAGAACATTTTTAACGCCTGGGAAGAAGCACAAGATGCCATTGGAATCTTTTGTGACCTTTCCAAGGCGTTCGATTGCGTAATAGCGTAGCTTAAGAAAAAATTCGAAGGCGAAAATCAGAGTAATTTTTGAATACGAGTTCGGACGCGGAACTAACGTGGCAGAAACGACTCGTAACTTCGTAAGTAATATCAATGCCCCGTTTGGAGAGGAGACTGCTAATGAACCCAGAACGCTGCTGTTGAAGAACGAACCACGTGGATGACCGCCCACACGTGAATAATGGTGAATTGAAGGATATGGTGGAAGCCGAACCGAATTAAACTACTCAAGAATTAGCAGCATAGTTTAACGTTACCTTACCTACAATCTTGACTCATTTGCATCAAATTATTAAGATGAAAAATGGGTGCCTCATGATTAGATTGATGTGACGCGTGTTGAAACTTGCGCTGCCTTGTTGAATCGGAACAGAAATGAAGGAATATTGGATTAATTATAACATGTGACAAAAAAAACTGGCCAAGTGCGAGTCGGACTCGCGCACCGAGGGTTCCGTACAAACCTGCAGGTACTCACGGTTTATGCATAAGGTTTATGTTTATGATTTTTTTTTTTTTTTTTAATTTTTATATTTGAGTTGACTGAATGAAAGGTAAATTGTGGTTTATGATTTATGACGTATTAAAAAAAAAACTACTTACTAGATCTCGTTCAAACCAATTTTCGGTGGAAGTTTACATGGTAATGTACATCATATAATTTTTTTAGTTTTATCATTCCCTTATTTTAGAAGTTACGGGGGGGGGGGGGCATTTTACCACTTTGGAAGTGTCTCTCGCGCAAACTATTCGGTTTAGAAAAAAATGATATTAGAAACCTCAATGTCATTTTTAAAGACCTATCCATAGATACCCCACATGAATGGGTTTGATGAAAAAAAAAATTTTGAGTTTCAGTTCTATGTATGGGGAACCCCAAATATATATATATATATAGTTCACAGAATACATCTACTTACCAAGTTTTAACAGCATAGCTCTTATAGTTTCGGAAAAAAGTAGCTGTGACATACTCGGACAGACAGACAGACATGACGAATCTATAAGGGTTCCGTTTTTTGCCATTTGGCAACGGAACCCTAAAAAGTGGATTCTTTACGATATCCGTAAGCGAATAAGGCAATGGTTGACCCCAAGTCAAACACCGCAACAGTGCCCTAAAGCAAAGCTTACCAATAAAAAGGTTATCGTAACTGTTTGGCCGTCTCATCATGGTGTTATTCACTATAGCTAAATTTACTTTATAACGTACTTTGTAACCTAAGCATAATGTAGGAACTTGGATTTTTTTAAATAGGAACTAACTACTTAGTTCCTTAAAAACCTAAAACCTTTCTGCCATAAGCACGATTTAATTCACTTTCATTTTTGTTCTTCTTTTTTCATATTGGTTTGTTTTTATTAGTTTTTAATTTTTTATTGGTTTTATAAAAAAAACAATGTGTAACGTATACCTAATTAGCACAACGAAACAATAATTAGAAATAATCGAGGAAGAGCGAGGTTTATCCCATCACAACTTAATTGTATCTAGATTTAAGATAATAAACACATTCTTTTTTTTTTTTTAAACTGTCGCCTTGAAATATTCCTCGCTCAATCCTGATCGGTTCATTGATCTGCTGGATTTGTGGACATCCTGGATAGAGAAGGACCGTCCTCCACTGCCTCATACACGACATGAAGAAGGTGCGTAGAGTTGCATATATTTTGTAGAATTCCAACAGCCTCATGAGTAATGTATGTGGCACCGAGTCAAAGGCCTTCTTATAATCTATCCAAAATATCGACAAATCCTTCCGGGATCTACGAACTTGTTAGCTTATGGCCATCTCTATAAGGAGCAGCTCCTTAGTACCACGGGACCCATTCTTACATCCATTCGGAGACACCGACTACATTATAGCGTTACTTTGAATATGGTGTGAAATTTTTGTTCTAAGAATGGATGTAAGAACTTTATAGACCAGCCTTTCCCAAAGTGGGCGATAACGCCCCCCTTGTGGGCGCTGCAGGCCTAAAGGGGGGTGGTAAGAGACCCAGACAAAAAAATAGGGGCGTTGTGTAGAGTCTACACACCCCACACAGTCTTTTCTCCCACAAGGGGGGCGTTATCGCCCACTTTGGGAAAGCTGTTATAGACCGTCCGTAAACAAGTTATTGGTCTATAATTTTTAGGTTCCGCAGTACTACGTGATTTATGAAGAAGGTGGGTGACACCTGTCGTAAAGAAAAGTGGTAGCGACCCAATCTCTAAAGAAGACTGGAATTGTGAGGCTAAGCAGGCATTTAACCTTAGTAGCCATTTGATCCAGAAACTGTGCAGTCCAACGGGTCCTGGGGATTTCCAGTTAGGCAACGGAAGAATGGGCCACATCCAGAGGACTGATGATAATAGCCTCCATGTTTGGTATTGACTCACATGCCACCTTCGCACTATGGTTCGCGTAGAATAAGCTAGCTGGACAAAAGGCACTGTTGAATTTCGGGGAATTTATTACCTGAGCCCCTAGCCAACACCCCCACTGTCCCAATTCGAAGAATTTTTTTGCACTAATGTCAACTACTAATTAGGTAATTAGGTCAGTATAAAAGAAAAGGGTTAGACAATTACTTATTTATTGCTTTTTTGCGCTTACCGAAGTAACATTGTATGTCAGTGAGTTTAAGTTTTTTTTTTAAATATTAGTGATGGATCTCCAAGTTAAAGGTATGTACTTTTTAATAATAATTAGCAGTTGGATATATTTTAACCAAACTGTTTTTTAATACCTCGAGTTTAAATAATTTTCCTAGTTTTTGACGATTTTCTGTATTCATCGGACTAGAAAGTACTTGTACCCTCATGTACCCAGAAATTAGACTGTGGCTAGAAATTTTATATGTCCAAGCCATATCTGTTAGCTTTATAATTTTAGCTATTTTAGCCAGACATTACTCATGAGGCTGTTGGAATTCTACAAAATATATGCAACTCTACGCACCTTCTTCATGTCGTGTATGAGGCAGTGGAGGACGGTCCTTCTCTATCCAGGATGTCCACAAATCCAGCAGATCAATGAACCGATCAGGATTGAGCGAGGAATATTTCAAGGCGACAGTTTAAAAAAAAAAAAAGAATGTGTTTATTATCTTAAATCTAGATACAATTAAGTTGTGATGGGATAAACCTCGCTCTTCCTCGATAATTTCTAATTATTGTTTCGTTGTGCTAATTAGGTATACGTTACACATTGTTTTTTTTTATGAAACCAATAAAAAATTAAAAACTAATAAAAACAAACCAATATGAAAAAAGAAGAACAAAAATGAAAGTGAATTAAATCGTGCTTATGGCAGAAAGGTTTTAGGTTTTTAAGGAACTAAGTAGTTAGTTCCTATTTAAAAAAATCCAAGTTCCTACATTATGCTTAGGTTACAAAGTACGTTATAAAGTAAATTTAGCTATAGTGAATAACACCATGATGAGACGGCCAAACAGTTACGATAACCTTTTTATTGGTAAGCTTTGCTTTAGGGCACTGTTGCGGTGTTTGACTTGGGGTCAACCATTGCCTTATTCGCTTACGGATATCGTAAAGAATCCACTTTTTAGGGTTCCGTTGCCAAATGGCAAAAAACGGAACCCTTATAGATTCGTCATGTCTGTCTGTCTGTCCGAGTATGTCACAGCTACTTTTTTCCGAAACTATAAGAGCTATGCTGTTAAAACTTGGTAAGTAGATGTATTCTGTGAACTATATATATATATATATTTGGGGTTCCCCATACATAGAACTGAAACTCAAAATTTTTTTTTTCATCAAACCCATTCATGTGGGGTATCTATGGATAGGTCTTTAAAAATGACATTGAGGTTTCTAATATCATTTTTTTCTAAACCGAATAGTTTGCGCGAGAGACACTTCCAAAGTGGTAAAATGCCCCCCCCCCCCCGTAACTTCTAAAATAAGGGAATGATAAAACTAAAAAAATTATATGATGTACATTACCATGTAAACTTCCACCGAAAATTGGTTTGAACGAGATCTAGTAAGTAGTTTTTTTTTTAATACGTCATAAATCATAAACCACAATTTACCTTTCATTCAGTCAACTCAAATATAAAAATTAAAAAAAAAAAAAAAAAATTCATAAACATAAACCTTATGCATAAACCGTGAGTACCTGCAGGTTTGTACGGAACCCTCGGTGCGCGAGTCCGACTCGCACTTGGCCAGTTTTTTTTGTCACATGTTATAATTAATCCAATATTCCTTCATTTCTGTTCCGATTCAACAAGGCAGCGCAAGTTTCAACACGCGTCACATCAATCTAATCATGAGGCACCCATTTTTCATCTTAATAATTTGATGCAAATGAGTCAAGATTGTAGGTAAGGTAACGTTAAACTATGCTGCTAATTCTTGAGTAGTTTAATTCGGTTCGGCTTCCACCATATCCTTCAATTCACCATTATTCACGTGTGGGCGGTCATCCACGTGGTTCGTTCTTCAACAGCAGCGTTCTGGGTTCATTAGCAGTCTCCTCTCCAAACGGGGCATTGATATTACTTACGAAGTTACGAGTCGTTTCTGCCACGTTAGTTCCGCGTCCGAACTCGTATTCAAAAATTACTCTGATTTTCGCCTTCGAATTTTTTCTTAAGCTGAATAAAATTTGAAAATCGAATGTAGCACATGTTTTAAAAGAAAAATCTCATAGGTATAATTTAAACAAAAATTGTTAAAAAAAAAAAAAAAAACTTAAAAACACCCTTCCATGGAAAACCAAACTAAAAAGTAGAAAATAATAGGAAATACCGTGGGGTCCTTGATATCAATTAAAAAATACCTCAAAAAGCACCCCACGCTTTTTGCCATTATTTTCTACTTTTTAGTTTGGTTTTCTATGGAAGCGTGCTTTTTTACTTTTTTTAAACTATTATTTATTTTCTATTTTTTAGGGTGTTTCGGATTTTGTGAAGTATGTTAGCGTAGTGTTTAAAAAAAGTTTTTTTTTTTTTTTGCTATCCTGGTAAACCCCGGCAAGGATAATAGCACAAATTTATAAAATTACTAGCTTATGCCCGCGGCTTCGCCCGCGTGGATGTCGGAAATTAACGCAGGACAACGTACTACCGCGGTAAGATGTGTTAATTCAGGTTATATTATAGGTAATAGCTGTTACCCGCGACTTCGCGTGGTATTTAACAAAAAGTTTTTCATAAAATCTGTCTTTGAAAACTACGCTGACATACGTCTCAAAATTCAGCGTGTTTTTAGTTTTTTAAACTATTATTTATTTTTTCTAAAAATAAAAGTAGCCTAAGTTACTCCTTGTTACATCAGCTATCAGACAGACAAAAATTGTAAAAAATGTTGTTTTGGTATACCTATGTACCGTGTATACATCCATATACACTTAATAAAAAGTGGTTATCTTAATATTAAAAACAGACACTCCAATTTTATTTATTTGTATTGATTATATTGTCATCGGTCCTTGATAAGTATGCCAAATTTCGAGTTAATCCGACGTTTTGAATGGGGTCAAAATCATGTTCAAAGTTTCCGTTACATAGGCACATACTAACATACGTTTGAAGCTAATAAAAACGTGTTAAAAAATCGTTTCACTAAACTTTCACACACTCCATGACGGTTTAATAACAATTGAAAGTAAGTATCTTAAATAAATATCTTAAATATCTTAGGACAACCAACACAACGTTATCTGATCCCAAACTAGGCAGAGCCTGTACTATGGTAACCAGACAACTGATAAACATACTTATATATTTCTAAATACATACATATTATAGTTAAATTACTACAAAACGGCAATTTCATACTTTAACCCCCTATTAATAATAAAAAGACATATTTAATAAGATACCTATAATATTTTAAAATTGCAAATCTAAATATATAAAATTCAAAGTCCTGAGTGACTGACTGACTTACTGAATGATATATCAACGCACAGCCTAAACCGCTGGTCCTAGAGACATGTTTGGAAGATGTGTTCTTTGTGAGGAGTAGGTACCACAGGTATCCATAAATATATATATCCATAGGTATCCACTAAGAAAGGGTTTTAAAAAATTCCACCCCTAAGAGGGTGAAATGGGGAATTGGTACACATGCTCTTCAAATCTAATTATGAGACACGTGTATCACAGTTTTTCCAAAATCATCCCCTTACTGAGCGGGGCTTCGAAAATCCTACGTGGCATGGTAGACGTGCGCATGGCTTGCGGGGCAGCTCGGGGAGCGCATTGTCGTCACCGGTGTCCAATCTCAACCAAGGTATCAAGAAGTATCAAATATGTAACAGATATCAATATGAAGTAATATTTGCAAGTTATAAGTAAGTACATGTAAAAACCGCATTTCGCTCTATATTAAATAAAATTAAATAATTACACTAATTATTCTTTTATAGATACCTATGCAACTTTATAAGTAAAAATTAATTGAGCACATACTTTAATACTTTACGCACTAACATCTAAATCTGTACTTCAGTGAGGAATAGTGCGACTTTAGTACATTAAAGTAAAACAAAACGACCAAGCCACAATCAGCAATGAAATTCTTTTGAGATCGTTCGAAGGAGTTAAAAGTCATTATAAATCAGTGGACTCGAGTGATAAACAACGATGACGCCATACATTACCCGGTTGAGTTTCTTAACACATTGAAGCCTCCCGGCCTCCCAACTTACTTATTAAATAAAATATAGAGTTGGCGCCCAAGTTATGTTGCTGCGTAATTTAAACCCGCCAAAATTATGCAATGACACCAGGTTGCAAGTGAAAATATTGCAACGTAATGTTATCGAGGCAACTATACTGACAGGTTTTTCCTATGAGGAGTGTGTGTTTATTTTGAGGATTCTTCTAACGCCATCGAACTATCCTTCGAGTTCAAAAGAGTGCAGTTTCACCTCAAAGTCTGCTTTGACATGACCATAAATAAATCTCAAGGCCAAACACTTAATTTAACAGGGGTAGACTTAAGGGAGAACTGTTTATCACACGGTCACTTATACGAAGTCTGCTCAAGAGTAAGCTCACGGAGCAGCCTGATGATTCTAGCACCTGAAGGAAAAACAAAAAAATATTGTTTACAAAGAAATACTGCGGTAGGCATAGTATTTAGTGTACCACCGCATATAATACGACTTATACCGTCGGAGTACCCGTTCGTGTTCAAAGGGCTGCAGTCCCTTTATGGTATGTTTCGCAATGACGATTAATAAGTCTCGGGGACAGTCACTGAAAACAAGCGGGATTTGATCTTAGAGGAAACTGCTACTCGCACGGCCATTTTTACGTGGTCTGCTCGAGAGTGAGCTTATCTAGCAGCCTGGTTGAATTAGCACCTGAGGGCAGAACCTTTAAAGTAATAGATAAAGAGATACTTTAAGTATAAACTAAAAAATAAATAGTCATAAACCCATGTGAACAACAATGTAAGTAAAATTGTTATTTGAATAATTTAGGTAACAATTTTTTTCAAAATTCCCAGGGAATAAAAGGAATGTATATTTTCGCTTCAAACTTGCCTTCAAATTTGGCAAGCAAGTAGGTAATTTGCCGTCTGTCAGGGTCGCGAGGTTTGTTCGAAAGAGTTACCGTGGCCCTGGCATATAGGCAACTGAAGGAACACGGCTGGGTTTTAGTCACTAAAAGTCTAACACGCCCTCCCGATCCGTCCAGAGCGCCATTTGATGGTTTTCCACCCAAAAAAATGTAATTTGCCGTTCCGTTATACATTCCGTCACTATTGTTAGGTTTAAGGATTATTCATCCTACAAAAATCATTCATCAATCCGAGGGCTGCTCCTTGGACAATACAAAGCAAGCAGTGCAATAACACATTGTTAACCTGGATTAACACATGGATACTTTTAATCCCGTTAGTACATTCCTGTAGGATATTTTTCGACAACCACGCGGGCGAAGCCGCGGGCAGAAGCTAATTAGTAATAAAGAGCTCAGTTTTACATGTATCACAATTTGAGACAATATATACTGGGTGACTTTTTTTTAGCGTCTTGAAAAAAAATGGGGGTAATAGGTGAACGGAGTAGAAGCTTTTGGCATAGAAATTTTTATTATTTTTATTTTTGAATAACATGTAATTAAATTGATCTAGCAATAAATACTACACATTTAAAGTAACATTTTCATACTAGAACAACAAAAACAGAAAATTGGAAAAAAAAAAACAAAAAAAAATTATTTAAATCTATCGAAACTCGAATCATACGCACCCTACTCAATGCGCGGCATGTATCATCATTGATTTCGGAGCGCGGTCCTACCCTTTGAAGCCGGCTGATAGGCGGCCTCATTGATCTTTCGCAGGCGCACGAGCCGCACACGCATCCCTGTCCACCCGCGTCCCGCGCTCCTTTAGTCACCTACGATGAATCTAAAGGCCTTCCTGCCTTCTATTCTAGTTACACAACACACCATATGAAGGTCGAGACGGTAAAAAATGTCATCCGGTATAGGTTCACGAAGTAACATTTTATAATTTATTTATTGTGTATTTAGTAGTAATGATTATCATTATCCCGATTCGCGAAGATTACGCGTATGGCGAGTTCCTGGTTGTGAGAGCCGTCTGCAACACTCTTAGTAAGTCCATCCATACCACAGCGGGACAATTATCGGCGGGACCTCGTTTTAATCAGAAACTCCACGACCGCTGAACAATACCGTAACCAGATGCTGCATATTCCAAAACCTGCTGTAAAACGATTTTAAGTTTTTCGTCATAACTCAGCAAAGTAGTTTCTCCATCTATATACCTCATTTATAGGTATTCAAAAGAAAACAGAACCTATTTATGGTAGGGTGCTAAAATTTTCAGGGTCGCTCCGCTCACGCTTAACCCGTTGAATGCCGTATTCTACAGCATCTGATTACGGCGTTTTTCAGCGATCGTGGAGTTTCTGATTAAAACGAGGTCCCGCCGATAATTGTCCCGCTGTGGTATGGATGGACTTACTAAGAGTGTTGCAGGTTGTGTTGTAACCAGGAACTCGCCATACGCGTAATCTTCACGAATCGGGATGGCAACCGAATAAACAGCACAGTAAACAGCACTACAGTCTACTGTTTTTCTTCCCAGGGCGAGCTATCGATGTTCACGAGCCCACTGTAATCTTTTTCGACAATTTCCCCGATATAGTGCTGGAGTACGCAGCGGTCTGTGAGCATGAAGGTTAGCTTCATGCAGTCTTCCCCTCACAGTTTGGTCACCCACAAGCAACTTGTACCTTTGATCCAACTGCATGGCCGTAACATTCGGTTGTCTTCTCGCGGCAACTTGCAAAAATCGGTCTTGTTATTGGGTGGTTCTGCGCTTCCCGCCAGAGTGTCTTTCAGCTACTTCATCAGTAGTACGATGAGGTGACTATAACCTTGATATAACGTTTTGTTTTGTTCCAATGTCCACAGCAATACTCCGATGAGTCACCCCCTAGGACCATGCCTACTACCCGTAACATTGCCTCTCTCGTTAAATGCATGCAGTGGCATAAATTGGAAATTCACGAACTTTAATTTGACAAGAAAACGTTGTAAATTGAAACCATCAAACTTCTCCGAACTCGAACTTCACTAAAGTTATGCCGCACGGTGGATCGAAAATCGGCTGTAGAAGACATAGGATCTCGATTTCTTAAATGTAATTTTTTTTGCTGGAAATGACTTCTGCTTATCATTACTGTTCTATAAAATGTCATATGAAGTAAATATGTGCACAAATGGAAGAGTTATAATTTTTATAAGAAAAAAATGTATGGAGCTAGTATGAAAAATCGAATTATCTCCTAAACGGCATGTTCAACCGTAATATCCTTGGAGGTGGTCATAGTGCTAATTATTTATGATTTTTTAGTTGCGGATTTGACGAAAAATTTAATGCCGTTTTTTTTTTAAAAATCGTCAAAATATTTTCATTTGTTTTTTCATATGAAACGATTCCTTTCAGTGTTTATGTTGAAGAACACGGACTTTTAACTACACGTAACATAAAATAGCATCACTCCTATATTTCCGAAGGAGTTGGCAGAGGTTTATAGTACACCCACACGTAGACAACTATGCTTGAGCTAGATATTTATCAACACATCATGAGTTTTAAAACTTTTCATACAACCAAATTACCAATTGTTTACTCTTCTAATGAGTCCGAAAAGAAGTGATTAAGTAACTACACTGATTAGGTCTTCTAATGAGTCTTTATAGGTGATTTAATGATTTTTAATATCTCACGACAGTGCCAACTATGGATTACATTCAACTTTTCCTGATAAGTAAGCTAATTTGTTAATTAGCAGTGCTATTAGTTCCAAGAATAGTTAGTGACAACTATAAATTTTCATTAGCTAATGAGAAGATAACTAATGAGGGTAGTTACCTAATTATTGGCATTTTGCAATAAAAGGGCTACAGTTTTGTTTTATAATTTAGTTTTTTCACAACTGTGTAACTGCTAACACTAAATCTGCGACTATAAAATCTTAGAATGGAAAGTTTAATCACGAATTTAGACTTGTTTGTTCTTCTACGAAGTGAGAGTACTTCATTTGATCATGAAGTATTGTTCAGTGCAGTTGTATCCAGCATAGGCGATTGCCTGTCTGACGAAGATCGTGTTGTTCTCAAAGAATTTTGTCGGAGATTTACGCGAGCCGCTTTACAAAGGTGGCCGAAATCCAACCGATTCCTTGATAATTTCAGGAGAAAGTACGAGAATTGGTTGGGAGCAAATATTGATTGGCCGAGTTTTGTGCCAACTTTAGTTAATCAAGAACCAAGTGTTGATGAGATACCAAGAGCGCCCTCAGTCTCTCCAGAACCGTCGACATCAACGTCCATTGGAACAATGACGAAAAGATCCCGTAAACCATTCGAAGATCTGGGAAGTAAACAAAAAAAGAGAAGATCTGATGAACACACAGGCGAAGATTCCAGTGAATTGGCATATGCAGCTGCAGCACGTTTAAAAGAAGAAGGGCATGGAGATATCGCCTCTGTCATCGAATACATGATGAAAAATCCTGAAGCAGCCGCTAAATTAAATGAAACGCTTAAGAAACCAGCGAAAACAATCATATTTACGTCAGAAAAGGCGCTTGGATTGCTTCTTTCGCTAAAACTCTAGTGGCAATATATTACGTTGCGAGAGGCTGCCATTCGGGAAGGTGCTAAGGATATTTATCCATCTTATTATAAAGTGCAACAAACTAAGCTTGATTGTTACCCTCCGAAGCAATCAGTGACAGTTACTGATTCATCGGCTAGGATTACACTTCAAGCTTTACTTGATATCACAGTTACAAGAATCCTTCAAAGCCTTTCTAAGGAAGAGCATAACAAGCAGTTGAAGCTGATATCCAAGTGGGGATTTGATGGTGCTTCTAACCAAAGCCGATGATACAAGCAGAAAATGGAGGGTGAGGAAGATGACTCGAGCATTTTCATGACCTCCTTGGTGCCACTTAAACTGACAGATGGAGACAACATCTTATGGACGAACCCAAAACCATGCTCAGTTTTGTATTGTCGTCCAGTTCAGTTTACTTTTGTAAAGGAGAGTGAAGCAGTTGTCCTTGAGCTGAAAAAACAAATGGATGAAGAAATTGAGGCCCTTATCCCCACAGAGTGCAATAATAATAATAGGGTGACTCATGAACTAATGATGACGATGATCGACGCTAAAGTTTGCACTTACCTTTCTGAAGCTAGATCAAATGCATCGTGCTACCTGTGCTTCGCAAAACCTACAGAAATGAACCGCTTAGATGCTGTAACATCAAAAATTGTGTGTTCTGACCTGTATGAATTTGGCTTGTCATCCCTACACGCCCGTATAAATTGTATGGAATGTCTATTACACATTGCATACAGGCTCGACTTCAAACGGTGGGCAGCGAGAAGTGATGAGCACAAAGAAATGCTACAGACAAGGAAGAAAATAATTCAAAATAAATTCAAAGATGAGCTCAATCTGTTGATTAATATAGTAAAACAAGGCTCGGGAACCACCAATGACGGGAATACTGCAAGAAAATTCTTTGAGTTTCCTAATAAAACCGCAGCTATAACCGGTTTGGATGAAGACCTCATCAAAAGATTTGCCGTAATTTTACAAGCAATTATATCTGGAGAGCAGGTCGATATAATAAAATTTAGAGATTATGCCCGCAAAACAGCAGAAAAGTACGTATTATTATACGACTGGTACTACGTCATGTCGTCAACCGTTCATAAATTATTAATCCATGGGGCTGACATAATTGAGAAAAATAATATTGTGCCGATTGGGACTCTCTCGGAAGAAGCCTCAGAGTCTCGAAACAAAGATTTTAGGAGGTTTCGAGAACATCATTCGCGGAAAAGAAGCAGGCAGGATTCCAATCAAGACATTTTAAATATGCTTGTTGTTTCTTCGGATCCTTTGCTAAGTGCACAAAGGCCTAAGTAAGATGCTAAGAAAAAGCAGAGCTTTTTTGCTGAAACTCTCGACTTAATTCAATTACAGGAAACTGAGTTCGAGTTTTTGGATATATTCAATCTGGATGCTGACTCAGAATTGGAGTCTGACAACGAGAGTGATAAGGAAAATTTGTAAAATAATTATATATGTACTTATTTGTAAATTTGTATTTGAGTCTGTTTGGGTTTTTTTTTGTAATATTTAATGATATTATGACTTTTTTTTATTTATTTTACTTTATTTTACAAATGCTTAGTATTAATTCCTTAAATTAAATTATTTTGTATATAATATAACTTTATATGTTACTTAAATAAGAGTTTGATAATCTTTTTTTATTTAAATTAATAAAAATGTGTAAAAAAACAGCAATTTTTTAATTAAATTTTTCTTGTTTTGTGTGTTCTTAATATTTGGGTTAATAACATATCGAACTTTTTAACTAGGACACTAAAAGGGATCGTTTTACATGTAAAAATAAATAAAAATATTTTGACGATTTTTAAAAAAAAAAACGGCATTAAATTTTTCGTCAAATCGGCAACCAAAAAATCATAAATAATTAGCACTATGACCACCTCCAAGGATATTACGGTTAAACATGCCGTTTAGGAGATAATTCGATTTTTCATACTAGCTTCATACAAATTTTTCGTAAAAAAAATATATTTCCTTCGTTTTTGGGCAGAATTAACTCGGGTGTCATTTTTGTACATAGTAATGATCAGCAGAAGTCATTTCCAGCAAAAAAAATAACATTTAAGAAATCGAGATCCTATGTCTTCTACAGCCGATTTTCGATCCACCGTGTGCCGCGCAAATCTTGTTTCTAATTAATTTTTTCTAGTTCATATTTGGAATCATCCAAAAAGGCCTACAAATTAATCTTTTTTAACAAGATTCTCAAACCAGCCAGTACTTTTTGAGTTTAAAAACTTAATACAAAATATCCCTAGACGGTGTTGGTGTAGTTTCATCACCACTGCTCTTAAAACTGTGATGGAAAACATCGTGAGGACAGCAAAAATATGAAGACGTGTGACCCGCTCTGGCCCGGGTGGGGGAGCGGAAACCAATGTACGTTGCGAACATTATATGCTTATTATGCTTGTGCTATCTGTGTAACGGAATCTTTAAACGTAATTTTCACCGACATCAAAACATCCGATTCATTTGAAAATTGCAAACGTATCAAGGAACGACGACTTTACTATAATTAGGTGTCTTGGAGCTGATTTGATGAGAGAGCCGGGAAGTCGATAGTAGACCTCTTCAGTAGCTTCTAGTAAATTTTCGAGTTCGGGGTCATATGTTTCGTTTTGACGAGTCCAATGGCAATCCATTGGACTCGTCAAAACGAAACATATGACAAACCCAATGGTTTGGGCAACGAGGGTCTAATAATGCAGCCAGGAGGTGGATAGTGGAACTGAGCATAAAAAAGTTAATGAACATTATACACCAGTCAAATCTCTAATAAGAGAACAACGTCTGCTGTTGTCCAGCAAGCTAGCGCCTATCCGGTTCGAAGGACCATAAAGTAGGTTGGAAGACGGTCAGTGATACTGCTGAGTTTCATCATCATCACCATCATCATTTCAGCCGAAAGACGTCCACTGCTGGACACAGGCTTCCCCCAAGCACCGCCATTTCGACAGGTTCTGCTGAGTTTAAGGTAAAATATTCAACGTAACAACGGTTTATGATCTAAAGGAGTGAGGGAGCACACTTGATCACCGCTAATCGTGTATTGATTGCTGAATTAATATGAATGAATAGGTATGTAAAATAGTGGTAGAAATACTCATGTCTATTCTTCCGTCGACAAAACCCATTTCTACGGTGGCCATGCTACGCGTGCTGGAAATAGTTTACCCACAGAACAGATAAACTGTTCTGTGAGTTTACCCATGTGTTAGGTAAATTGAAAACTAAAGGCACAGAAATAAAATTTTCATCTTTCGATGGGCGAAGGTCAATGCAAGTTAACGAGCAGCGGTTTTTGTAATTTCAGGTGGAATCTAAACATTATTTACGAGTTTCCAAAAGTCATACTAGTCGTTTAAAGTTTCGAACAATGTTGGAATGATGTTTTTTTTAGTTTTTTTGTAGTTACTTTACGATGTCGATACCCAACACATAGGTAAAGTATTGCCAGCTAATTTAAGTTGATTCTGATGTGATCGGTGTGCCTAATTGTATTCGAGTCCGTTCAACCGTGATTAATTAACAAACATCGAAACATACAAACTTTGACATTTATAGTATTAGTAGGAACTAGGACACTAGTTGGATTAGTCGGATTTCAGGCTAAGTAACTTGTTAATGTGTGATTTAAACGAAATCATCAGTTATTAAAAGTTATCCCTGGTTTAGTTCAATTGCACAATTTTGGTAGCCGTATTTTCCGTTGCGCCCGGGTATTTCCGTTGCGTGGATCGTCTGGAGGACACGGTGGAGCATACGGTGGATGTGTGCTCTGCCGTGACCTCGTGCAGGCGATCGGCGCCGGCGACCTCTCGCGTCTGGCCCTGCTGCAAGCCATGGTATGAAGCGTGAGGGCATGGGAAGCCGTCACCTCCTGCTGCGAAGCAGTACCTAATGCTCTCGAAGGAGGGCGCGTGAGGGAGAGGCAGTCTCTGCGCTCTCAGCCCCTAGCCGCCGCAGGAGGAGACGTCCCGGGCGTCGGGAGTCCATTGCAGACTCCCGGCCACCGTAGGCGCGAGCTTGCGGACGGCGAGCAAAGGGTAGCTCGCCGCCCGGTAAGGACCAGAGTGCTTACGGTTGATTTTAATACCGATCGATTGACATTGGAATGTTGACGTTTCGTATTCTTGAGTTGAGAGTTTCGCCAAAATGTGTTTAAATTGGGTGTCCATTTCTGAGAACTAAGTGGAATCGAGATCGGGCGTTGTTGTTGCTCCATTGCTCCAATGTTGACACTATTCTTTTCAAGAGTACTGAATCACGTGTATGCAAAATTAACATTGGAATCGTATTGGCTTTAGATTGGAATTAAAATTAGGTTAAAAGTAAGCCCCTAGGCTCGGCTCGACGGCGCGTTGTGTTCGTTGCGCGCCTCAAAGAGCTGTCATCAGTACTGAAGGGGTCTGCTAGGTCCGATGCCTACCAGGGTCGCGAGATCTGTTCGAAAGAGTTACAGTGGCCCTGGCATATAGGCAACTGAAGGAACACGGGTGGGTTTTAGTCAACCAAAGTCTGACACGCCTTCCCGCTCCGCCCAGAACGAGAGACGTCTTTTGATGATTTCCCACCTACAAAAAAAGACTTTTCATACACAACATCATCCCCGTATTCACCTGGGGTGAAATTATCAGAAACCCTGACACACTTATCAATCAATGTAAAGTCGTCAGCCTAAACACAAAACTTGAAGATCCAAACTGGACTTTTATACAAACTTTCATTCCCTATTTTACCCTCTCAAGGATGGAATTTCCATAAATCCTTCCTCAGTGGACGCGTACACTGTATAAGCCTAAGGTATCTATGTGCAAAATTTCAAATCTCTAGGTCCAGCGGTTTGGGCTGTGCGTTGATATATCACTCAGTCGTCTGTTTATCATTGTACCAGGCCACTCAGAAAGTATTGCAAAAATAAGTTTTTTTTTGTATGAGAGACTGGCCAGTAATAAACTATTAGAAAAATAATGATTATATATTCATAAGTAAAAATAGGTACGTTCCAATTTCAAAATTTCCCTCCACATTTATTGCGAGCTAATTAAATTATCGTGTCTCATTGCAAAATGGATTTGCGCTGGAAACATTTTCGCGCTATGATTTTTTACGATTTCAAGTGTCGCCTGATCCCGGACGAATCATACGATAGACTTCAAATTGCATTCATGGATGAAGGCCCTTCCAAGGCAACTGTGTATCGTTGGTATAACGAATTCACGTTTGAATTCGTTTCGACTAACTTTGGGGGATGAAGAAAGAAGTGGTCGCCCTTTGACGGCTGTTACGGAGCAAAACGTGCTAGCATTGAAAAATTTAATCCAAGACAATAGGCGAATTAGGTACGTACCAAGAGATTCAACACATACTGCAGATTGGATCGGGAAGCCTTCACGAGATTCTACACGTGCATCTTCGCGTGAGGAGGATAGTTTCACGCTGGGTGCCACACAACCTCACCGATGCTCAGAAGCAGGCTTGGGAGGAATGGTGCCGTGATATGATAAACAAATTTGAAGCAGGCTCGTCACGGCGTGTTTAAGACATTATTACAGGTGATGAGTCCTGGATTTATCAATACGATCCAGAAACGAAACGCCTGTCGACGGTTTTGGTGTTTCAAAACGAATCAACGCCTACCAAAGTGACGCTCTAGAAGCGGGGGCAAGATTTTGATCGCGAGCTTTTTCAATTTGCGATTTTTTTCGCGAGCTTTACGGAACCAAAGAAGCAACAACGCCGAATGGTATACTACCAAATGCTTGGCAGAAGTTTTCTCTGTTGTGAGCAACAAGCGACCAAACACAGGGCTCCGCGGGCTACTGCTCCATCATGACAACGCGCCCACGCACACCGCACTCAAAACGAGGTACTTCTTGGACTGCACGCCGGTCAAACTTCTGGGTCACCCTCCTTACAGCCCTGACCTAGCACCGTGTGACTTCTTTTTATTCCCAAAAATTAAAAATTAGCTCAAAGGGATACAATTTTCGTCGCCGGAAGATGCGCTGTCAGCGTTCGAGCAGGCTTTAAACGATGTGACTGCGGCGGAATGGAAAAAGTGTTTCGAAAACTGGTTCAGACGCATGAAACTTTGCATAGAGGCTAGTGGAGAGTATTTTGAAAAGATTTAATAAAAAATTATTTACCTATAGTGTTCTATTACTTCTTTTTATTTTTGCAAAACTTTCTGAATGTCCCACGTATAGGCAGAAGAAATCAACAGAACTGAACGACTAATGGATTATTATCTAGTTTTTTTTTTTGACATAATTGAGATAGTTCTATAAGTTAAATTAGTTTAGTTAGTGTAGGTGCCTACTCTTACTTTAATGAGCTTAAATATTTGTGAATTTTGTGATAGACTATTAAAAAAAAAAACGGGGATGTTTTCCTCAAATATAACTAGAGATACATGAATTGTGTGGCACAGTATTGGTGTCAAGATTAGTGTATATATAGTGTATGTATGTAGCACATAATTTGAGTATGATGATGATGAGTATGAATGTAGAGACCTCATCATATCGTGCCGACTTTTCAACCGACTTCAATAAAAGCAGGAGGTTATCAATCAGACTGTATTTTTTTTAATGTTTGTTACCTCTTAACTTTTGACTGGGTGCATCGATTTTGTTTATTTGAAAGCTGGTGCTACCCGTGTGGTCCCGTTTTAATTTGCTTCCATTCGGACAATGGGATCCACGTGAAAACCATATAAGTCTTAAATTTGCATTAAGTATTTGCGCGACAAATTAACGAATAACGCGATTAGATTAGTGTAGGGTATCTACCATAATTAAAAAGTAAAAACGTTTTACAAAAAAAAAAATAACAACCGACTTCCTAAAAAAAAAAAAACACTACAAAAGTGAAAAATAACTTTAATTTCGGAAGTCGGGATCTGTATTTTAGGATCAGTTTTTTTGCCACCGACTTCCGAAATTAAAGTTATTTTTCACTACTGTTGTTTTTTTAAACGAATTCGGTATTACCTATACTGCCGTCATTATTAAAAAGCGCATAACTAGCATTTTGTAAATGTTGAGAAAATCGATGTTAAAATATTTTTTTAATTATGTTAAACAACACGACTAATCTATGTTTTTCGAAATTGTGTGAATTTAAATAGTTGCATTTATATAGTAGGTACATATAAGACTATAGCTATATTTTTAATTATTTTTAATACATTAATAAATAATCAGTTTTTTTTTTTCAACAAAACATAAAACATTACATAAAAGGAGCAGTATTACGGTTAAAAGGCAGTATATACAACCGAATGTGCCTTTTCAATGTAAAATTTTAAAATGTTACAATGAAAAGGAACTTTTATTCAATTGTGCCTTGTCACTGTATATTATTCAAATATATACATACAGTAAAATATTGGAATAAATTTCTAATATTTATACTTCTTGATGAATAATAAAAAACAATCTTATAGTGCACTTTCTTGTGTCCCTGCAGTGGGACGTGTAAATAACCTTGACCCCTCACTTCATCTCCGTTCAGAGATGTTTAGTAGTAAAGGCATAACCACCAGTGTGCCTTTTTTTTATAAAAAACTAGCTTTTGCCAGCGGCTTCGCCCGCGTGGAGGTCCGAAATTATCCCGCGGGCACATACTACCGGAATAAAAAGTACCCTATGTGCTATTCCAGGTTATAAACTATCTGTGTGCCAAATTTCATCTAAATCGGGTCAGTAGTTTTTGCGTGAAAGAGGAACATACATCCACACATTCATACATCCATACATACAAACTTTCGCTTTTATAATATTAGTAGGACTAGCTTTTGCCCGCGGCTTCGCCCGCATGGAGGTCGGAAATTACCGGGATAAAAAGTACCCTATGTGTTAATCCACGTTATAATAAATCTCTCTACCAAATTTTATCCAAATCCGTTCAGTAGTTTTTGCGTGAAAGAGGAACAAACATCCATACAGACAAACTTTCGCGTTTATAATATTAGTAAGAAGTAGGATTCTTAAACAGCCATTCTTACACGCTTTATATTAGCTTCACTTGTATGTTTGTATGTTTGTATATTTGTATGTTTGTATGTTTGTATATTTGTATGTTTGTTTGTAACCGACTCCTTATAGTGCGATTTTGACCCACTTTAAACGACCAGATTTCATTCAAACTTTGCACACCTGTCAAGGACTGATGACAATGCAATAATTTCATAAATTTGTGCCATTATCCTTGCCAGGGTTACCAGGACATCAAAAAAACTGTCACAAACTACGCTGACATACGTCTCAAAATTCGAAATACCCTAAAAAATAGAAAATAAATAATAGTTTTAAAAAACTAAAAAAACACGCTTCCATTGAAAACGAAACTAAAAAGTACAAAATAATAGAAAAAAAGCGCGTTTTTTTTAACTATTTTTTTAAAGTAATGTACATGCATGATTACAATAATATGCTTTATTGTACGACAATTATGATGAGTCAGTTATGTATACATTTAGAAAATATATTTCTCCCAATTCCCTAATTAGGTTTATTGGGGCTGGCAACACTCGGACACCGTAAAAAAGGGTGGCACAGCAGCTCACCGCCAGATGTCCCGAGTTGCGTGAATGTCCCGATATTTAATATGTCCTCATGATCGTAATATGTCCCGATTTTGGGAAATTTAGACTTTGGTCATCCAAAAATGTGAGTACATAAATAACCTGAAGCTGAAATATACCTACCGCAAAAGGGGCAATAAAAATATCACCTAAGGCGGGTTAGGACAGAAATTACTTAATCGGAGTTGAGAACCAACTCGAGGGTGATCTGCCTGACTAAAATACTTTAAAAATGTTAACTCTAGCACTGATATACTATGATAATTGATAATATAAACATAAACACGCCTTTACTATAATTTACAAATTAACATATCTCAGGTACCCTGTAAATAATAAAAACGGACTTAGTTCCCTTAGAAGTATAACTTGCAAAAAAAATCCACATTGTCTCGACGAAACATTGCGATTCCAATTTTGTTTACGCAGGATTTTCTCTCACAATTTTCGTCTCTTAAAATAATTGGCAAAAACATGGGTCCCCGTTTAGTTGAAGTCTACAGCTGCGCAACGGGGATTACTATCATTTATGTGTAAAAGAACTAGCTTGTATATGAAAAAAATAATATGGATAGTGACAGCTAGCTGTCAAATTCTTGGACTTTGGGAAGAAGGTGACAGCTAGCTGGATTTAGACTTTGCTTTAGTAGCGACAAATGAAGTGAGCAAGTGGCAATTTTTATTTCTTTCTGCTGGCAAAGTTATTCGTATAAAGGCATGATAGTTATGATACATAAGACATTCGCTGAATATGAACTGATATGTAAAGATTTTGTATAAATTTAATTAAAAACATCTTTATTTTTAAACCAATACTGACTTAATTAGATCTATAGTGTACTCGAGTACAAGAACGCAACAAGTTTTGACAAATACAAGTAAACAAATGGTCAAAAGGTCGTCGTGTTTCTTTTGTAATTTCACCGTACATTCTTGAGTTATGTGCGTTCTTGGGTAATTTGCACGCTTCATTATTTTGTGTTTCAATGCACTCAAAATAATTTAAAGTGAAAAACTATTTTAGATTAAAAGTATACCTCATAACAACAATAATCATATTGTGCAGTTACTTCGCCATCCGTATTTAAAAAAAACCGGCCAAGTGCGAGTCGGACTCGCGCACCGAGGGTTCCGTACAAACCTGTAGGTATATAAGTAAAAGTTCACCCATCACGACAATCGAGTCGTAGTTCTGTTCTGTTTCTTAGCTAGGTTTTATTTCTGTCTGTGTTTTATTCTGTTTATTATATGATGTAACCAAAAATTTACGGTTTTCGCAATTATTCCTTTATCTGTGCTATAAGAAGTTGCTTCGTACCAAATTTCAAAATTCTAGATTGACTGGAAGTACCCTTTAGGTTTTGATTCCCTTGCGAGTTTCGAAAATTTGCGGACATTTGCGGCATAAACGGCTATATCTTTTGATTGCGTTAGTTTAGAAGTTTGATTTTTTCACAGCTCCAAGGGACAGTAGACTTGAGTATTTGATATAAATTTTAGCTTGACAACTCCACGCGTTCCTGAGAAAAAGGGTCTTGACAGACGGACGGACGGACGGACGGACGGACGGACGGACTGACAACAAAGTGATCCTATAAGGGTTCCGCTTTTGCCTTTTGAGGTGCGGAACCCTAAAAAAGAGTTTTATTTAGCGGTATACCTTAGTGTTCACGTGAAACGTAAACGTAACGTAGCGTAAACGTGATAGAGGGAAGCGGGGACGTCGACGCGTATACCATAACTATGAAATTCAGCACAGGATTCTAGACCCCCAGCATAGAATTTTTGAGAGTTATAAAGAAAACGTGTACAGTGCCTTAGCAAACCAGAATACCTACGCGGTCAAAAGGTAGGAGGCAAATTTTCGTTTATTAACTAGCTTTTATCAGCGGCTTCACCCGCGTATATATGTATAATTATATTATTATGATTTAATGGTTTTAATTTTGTTTTCGTCTGAGCCTCTTTTTTACATTAAAATAATAACATTTCTGAAATTAAATTAACCTAAGTTACTTCTTATGATATTAACTATCTGCGAGTGAAAGTCCCGTCAAAATCGGTCAAGCGGTTTTTGAGATAAGCTGCAACAAACAGACAGACAGGCAGACAAACACTTTAAACATTGATGTTTTTATGTAATTTCATATGCAAGATGTGTCATATGTGAAAAGCTGTTAATTTGAAATTACATAGACCCATTAATTTTACGTATTTGTGTAGATTCCGACGTAAAACTGTACGTCGATGTACCTGCCACCCTCTATAAAAAAAGAAGTTAAAGCATTGATTTTGAAATGAAAATAAAAGATGTTAAATTATGAAATCCATACTTCCAAAACGTAATTTTTATCGTCCCTTATAAAGCTGTGTTAGAAACAAATCGATTGAAGTGAATCGACAGAATAAGTAGCTATTCCCGATTATTTTTACTCCTTTTCCCGAAATTTGTCTTACCGTTGTGGCAACACTACCAAGGAGCGCGCCCGGCCGGCTCACGACCCCGCGCGCGCCCGCCCGTATGTCGCACGCCGCAGTCTGCGAGACGACATAGTCGGTGGGGAACGCGTATTTTGCTTTATAGGTTGCAGTGAATTAAAATTATAAAATCCAAGCGTGGCTCTTTGTGTAAATTAAAGTGCGCGCGATAACTGACCAGACTTTTTTAAACGCATTTTGCTTTCAACATGGCCACTGAAGTAATAAATAACGTGCCTGAGAACACAGAGAAAGAAAAGGAAGCAAAAGAGGACGCGCCGGTAGACAATGGGCAAACCAAAGAAGATCCTCCGGCCGAAAAAGTTGAAGAAAAGACAGAAGAGAAGAAAGTTGAAGCTGCCCCGCCCAAGATCACGGTTCACAAAGCTAACTATGATAAAGATGTCGTTTACTTGTACCAATTCTCGCGAACTCCTTTGTTGCCCTCAACTTCGCCGTACTGCTTGAAAGTTGAAACATGGCTTCGTTTGGCCGGCATCAAGTACGAGGTAAGTCTAGAGTAGAACTGTCTTTATAATTTCATTTTTTTTTTAAGTTTTGCTTGCGTATTTTTTTTTAATATTTTGTTCAGACATATAATATTCGCTACGCTGTTTTTTGTTTTTTCAAAAGATCTTAGTTTGTTCCATCTTATTTTTATTTTTTTGAATACATATCTTAGGTATGTATTTAAAAAACATTTGGTACTCTTTGTAGACACAAAGGGCACGAACGTATTTACTAGTGGTAAATACAGCGAATTTGGCCCTGCGAATTTACAATGGACTGCATATTTTAGAATTTCATATTTTAAATTCGTTGGGAGTTCATCAGACAAATAGTGATACATCATTGATTTTAATGTAAAAAGGTAATATTGTATTTCCATGATATAGATTGATTCTCGTCCCAAAAAAATATCGTAGAATTCGTAGGTTCTAGCTCTAGGGGGAAGGTAAGTGCTTGCGCACCGACGACGCCCGCGCCGCGACGCACTATGAAAGCTACGCGCAGTGAGCGCGCATAACAATGGATCAGTCAGAGGGTCGTTTTATTGGCGGATCTATTAACTTTTATTGAAGTAAGTAGGCACTTGGAGACTGGGACCTAACTACTTGGTGGGGCGTGGCGAATACTGCGTCTTGAGCAGTGCTTTTTCATCGTTAAATTGAAAAAGTAAAAAATTATCAAAGATAAAACTTACTCTGTACTATACTTTGTTCTTTTTAATAACAATACGTCGCGAGGTCTACCTGCGTACCGATTATAAAATGGGAAAGTAACTGTGTAAAAAATATCATAAGGTTACTACCTTATATTATGATATTTATGGGCATAAAGACATATATGTTATCGAAATAAGTGTGTACCTAAGTAGGTAGCATGATAATAATAATGTCAAAAAAAAAAATATACGGTCGAATTGAGAAACCTCCTTTTTTGAAGTCGGTTAAAAATAATCAATATTTTTATCAGTGTCCTGGGTAGGTACTGTCTTGCCAGGCTCGCGAGATTCGTTCGAAAGAGTTACCGTGGCCCTGGCATATGGGTAACTGAAGGAACACGGGTGGGTTTTAGTCAGTAAAAGTCTGACACGCCCTTCCACTCCACCCTAGAGCGAGAGACGTCATTTGATGATTCCCACCCAATCAAAAAAAGGTAGGTACTTACCGTATCTTAAAAAGTAGGTACCAACACTGTGTATGTACCTTTATCTATTTTCAAGAACATCATAAAATCTAAGTTACAGGAACGTAATTGAAGAAAAAATGCTTGTCTATACTAGCATAGAATAGACAGATAGTTGGTACGCACGGCGATAAATCAAGCTATACATTTCCAGTAAAAGTTGACTTCTCACTGTACGCAAAGCCTATACAATGCGAGGTCAACTAAAACTGGAATATAGCTTGATAGGTAGCCCAGTGTACATTAGGTAGGAGGTACTTACCTACTTACTAAGCTTTCTATTCGCCATTTTCGACGCCTCTTGGGGCTTTAAGTCGGCTTCCAGACTAACCAGATGAACTGAATACCAGTATTTTATATGGCATGACTGCCTGTTTGACTACAACCCAGTAACTGAGTAACACGATACCCCTAGGTAAGACTGGTTGTCAGATTTTTTAGTCAGTTAAAAATGGCGGATTATAGACGTCAATAAGTTTTGAAAAGAAAAAGAAATGGCCATGTGGGATATCAAAATAAAGGTCTTGAAGAAACGGTTCCCAAAATAAAACACTAAAAGGCTAAAAAACAATCCGCTTTCAACTAAACCTTACTTTTCAAGCAGTCTTATGCAGTTGGTATAAGCTGGGTCGAAGTTTTAATGGTTTATAATTAAAGTTATTATTTTATCATAATTGACGCGTAAAAAAATTGATCAAGAAACAACGCCTTGCAAAAAACGTAAGAATTTTCGCGGGTTCCATAGTCAGATTCTTTTTAACAGGAATCATTCACGGTGACCCACGGGCAGAAACGTGTCGGTAAATAGGTAGACCTATTATTAGCTTCACGGTCAAGGTTGCCACAATAACCAAATGTCGACGGCCTAGCTGAAATCAAGTTACGGACAAGAGTATAAGTACAAAAATATAAAACGCTGAAAGAAGTACAGTAAACTGAGGATTCTATCTCTGGATCACGAAAAGGAAATGCAACCAGACAGTGTGAACTGTGAAGTCACATTTAAGAAACAACGCATAACAACACTACGTATCGTCTTAGTCTCAAAAATTCGGATTATTCCGATCTGTCACCCCACTTTGTCCCCTTAGGGGGACAGATAGGAAAAAAAAGTTTGATCTGTCCCCCTGTTAGCAATGAGGGGACAGTTTGAACTTTATTCACTCCTTAACGGTTTCATCTGTCCCCCTATCACTGATAGGGGGAAAGATAACACTTTTTATTCCCGTTTGTCCCCCATAGAATTTAAATTAATTCTTAAAAATATTTTACACGTTATAAGCTTACTTTCAAGAATTAAATAAAAGATTAGTGATTTGGATTATTATAACGACCTGTATTTAAATACATTATAAATATTTCTTTTGTTTCCGTATCTATCAGTCACAGTCCCATAAATCACGTAGTAGGTATTCCAGGTATAATAAGTATAATAACAATCAGTCCTCTGATTTGACTTCATATTACAAATGTTAATTTTTACTAACAATATGTTAACTTTTAGATGAGGAAATGTTCCTAATAAGAAAATTTTACGTGTTTAGATAAAATTGCAGCTTTTATTAAGGTAATTAATTCTGTATTATTCAGGAATGAAGTAAATAAATTCAAGTTTTGACGCTAACAAATAAAGGAAAAAAAAAGTTTTGACGTTTTCATTCCTGTAAGAGTTATCAAACAAAAAAGTTAACATATTTTTAGTAAAAATTAACATTTGTAATATGAAGTCAAATCAGAGGACTGATTGTTATTATACTTATTATACCTGGAATACCTACTACTACGTGATTTATGGGACTGTGACTGATAGATACGGAAACAAAAGAAATATTTATAATTAATTTAAATACAGGTCGTTATAATAATCCAAACCACTAATCTTTTATTTAATTCTTGTAAGTAAGCTTATAACGTGTAGAATTACTTTTAAGAATTAATTTAAATTCTATGGGGGACAAACAGGAATAAAAAGTTTTATCTGGCCCCCTATCAGTGATAGGGGGACAGATGAAACCTTTAAGGAGTGAATAAAGTTCGAACTGTCCCCTCATTGCTAACAGGGGGACAGATCAAACTTTTTTTTTCCGATCTGTCCCCCTAAGGGGACAAAGCGGGGTGACAGATCGGAATAATCCAAAAATTCCTTCTCAATAGTCTCGTACTTTCAAACACAAAGATCGCTAACTCGCACAAAAATCATCAACATTTACTTCACACAATAAGAACGGAAGACACTATAGTAAGTCTCGATTCTCGTCTCTTGGCATGATAGGTAATTAGGTACTGTTCTGTGATAAGAAAAAGACCGCATTCCTGGAATTAAAAATAACAACTTAAAAACAATAATTAATTGAGATTGGTATGCAAAGTCCTTAATTAACATTATGCCTACGTAGTAACAACTGCACAATTGTTGCTACTGTTACCGTATCAGAGCATAATGGAATGGTAATAAATCATTTTCTTCTTTTGTTTCTCTAGTGCATATGAACATGCAATCAGATGCAATTCACACCATCGATCAAAATAACACCATAGTTTAATATTTCATTTTCAAAAATCGGCTCATTATAGACGTGAAAGTTTGGACGTTTGTTGCTCAATAACGCAAAAACGGCCGAACGGATTTGAATGAAATTTAGCACACAGATGTTTATAACCTGGATACTTTTTATCCCGGTAGTTCGTTCCCGTGGGATAATTTCCGACCTCCACGCGGGCGACGCTGCCACTGGTAAAAGCTAGTTATAAATAAATACAAAACGGGTAAGTAAACTTGCTAAGAGAGGATAAGACGGTTAACTATTATATTATTTGTGTGAAGAGAGGAAACAAACAAACTTTATCGTAATTAATTATTACCTATCCAACAATGACTCACTAAGAGGAAAGATGTCATCATTAATTATTAGTAATAAATAAGTATCACAAATAGAATATCAATAAGTAAACATTTTATTACATTACCACTTACATAGAAAATCCTGCAGTGGTTTTGTAAAGTATCGTAGTCATCCAACATTATAAATTGGTTGGAATAATAATAGCTGGAACTATACATTATAAGCATGTGTTGTGTAGTCTCTGGCTAGCGTGAGGGAGGGTGTAGGACGTGCAGTATCCGCCCGCGGCCATTGCCCTTTAGTATTAACCTTGTTCATACATACTACATTATCATACCATCAACGGCGGGACAATAAAACTAAAAATACCCGTCAATCATGTCACAATACACGTTCACTTTATTCCTACATCAGCAATTATTCAATTAAAATAATTTCATGTTTTGAAAAATTACAACCAGCTCAGTTTATTGGATGCACAAATATCGCAGCGGTATATTTCGCGCACTGGATCTATGTATGTATAATGTACTGCGTAGCGCCGAGAGATGAATCAAACTTTGTGTTTTTTAGGCGCTTTGCACATGGAGCAACTATTGCAGCAACTGGCAACTAGCTGTTTACATATACTTATTTCAATTGGACTGCGCACACATAGCAACTCGAGTTTCGAGTTCCGGTGATCATCATTTCAGTTGCTGCAATCGATGACTAAGTTAGTTCCTAATTGCCGCAACTAGCAATTGTTAAATATTATACCGGTTTTTAAAGTTGCCGGTTTCCTCAACCGTCAATCACAACGCGTCGGGCGATTTCCACCCTCCCTCCCTTTCTCTGAGCCCGGCAATACCAGTGTCGCGTGCTTTTTCGATATCCATCGTTAGATTGAGCAACTCGGCTTTGAAAGTTGCTCACAGATTGCCATAAAATTGCGGCAACCGTAGACGTTATACCAACTATCAACTTTTTACAGGAAACTTTTAAAAAGTTGATAGTTGCCACAACTTAAGTTGCTCCATGTGCAAAGCCCCTTAGAGACGCTGGGATCCACTTTGTTGGATACTCAACACTCGGTTCAACATCAAGAGTTGAAAATCCAGTGCGCGTTAAAACTCCGCCGCGATATTTTAACGTCTCTGCGAATGTAGAATATAGACTTCAACGTGAAGAGAGTTCTTCAAGCAAGAGCTTAACAGAAACCCGGGTATCTTTTAGATCTAGGAGAAACTAGTTTAGTAGTACGATTACTCGACTTCTTCGGAGGATTAGAAATTCGAAGTACGTTATGTGAGATGATGATGATTACCGTTACGAAACCTCAATAATAAACAGGCCTTTTGGACATTCTGCCCTAAACAGGACTGTATTTTTTTATTGGCTATGTTTATGGTAATCCATATCCATAGAATCTCCGAAACCACCTTGTACCAAATATTTTAGTTTCCCCGTATCTACGGGAAAACTGCAATATTTGGTACAAATTTAATTTTTGGTAAAGTGCGTGTGGTTTCAATTTAATAGAATCACTAGAAACACAAAACAACATTATTTGTATTTGAAAACATCCAATATTTTACGAACTACCGAAATAATTACAAAAAAATCAGTTGGATACCTACATCACAATCTTTTAAATTAAAGGGTTCCAACTACGATCCAACGATACACAAGCGCTCCAGCACGCGTAGCATGACCACCATAGAAAGAACTTTGTCTATTCTTGGTAGCATAGAGATAGAACTGTCATTCTAGGCTAGCATAAAACAGTACAAAGTTCTTTCTACAATCTTTAATTCTGTCTTTAATCTTTCTACAATCTGTAATTTTGTCTATTCTTCCGTCGACAAAACCCCTTTCTACGGTGGTCATGCTACGCATGCATGTGCAATTAATAATTATTTTCTTTTCTTTCACATACCATTATACATATATGGGCTCTATCGGTATTTCTATATTTTTTTTTCGTATTTTGACATCAGCATTGTTTAGCGATGCACAGAATACAACTTTCCAATTCTCATCGATTGAACCAATAGTCTCGAACATGGCGAAATTTTACGGGTTCCGTTTCCGCAATTTGACCACGGCACCCTAAACAGTACTTTACCTACATTATTCTATATCAATGTTAGCTGTCGAAGTACCCAGTATTTAATGACCCGTTAGGGCCAGTGAGGCTGGTCTACTCTCAATAATTAAGTACAGATATTATGAGAGTACCGGTCTCATTGCTAATTACAAAAGCCTAGATGTACTAGCACTATGACTTCATTGTGCTTAAGCATAAAACATAATGCCAGTTTATAAACACAGCAGAGATATACCTAATTATAACGTCGCAGTGAGTCGGTTGTTCGTATTATGTGTGTAATCGATTTCGCTTGCTTTGTGAGGCATCGGCAACAATGCGTTTATTATTCCAACTGAGAGTCGTGTTTCGTGCGACGTATTTGGTGGTGGAATGCGGGTCGGCGGCGCGCCAGCCCTCCTGTCTCTACATTTGCACGACGGAAGTGCGTATTGACTTGCTTAATGCTACTTAGCAAGCCCATTAATTCGTATTCGACTCAGATACGCTCAATATTAATAAGTAGCACCTGCGCCGTTATAGCATGACCTTCATTAAGCGTTGCATCGAGGCCTCATAAGGAACGTTACCGTACCATATTTTCGCAGTGACCCAATTATGAAAGAAGACATGTAACACATAACAATTAGTTGGACTATTCTTTCATAATTAATTATATATAACTATCAATACCTACTTACAAACGGGAGGTTTTCAAATCACTACATGATTGAAGGTTTATTATATTTGGGCACAAAGGAGGTGTGCAGTTCAATTATTGTATTTTGATTTTGGATGTTACGCAATATTGTGTTACGAATGTTTGTGAGATATGTAGGTTTCCGAGTTGGCCCCAAATTGGTAAAGAAACATATCGCACCCCTAGATCTAAAGGGAACTAACTCAAAATTCTTAATTTTTCAGTTATGCTCACCTTCGAGTCTGTCATTTCAATACCTATCGACCAATAAACCAGATTCAGAACTATTTCCAATATTTGGAGTCGAATATTGGAAATACTTTTGAATTTGGGTTATTGGTCGATAGGTATTGAAATGACAGACTCGAAAGTGTGCATAATTCAAAAATTAAGAATTTTGAGTTAGTTCCCTTTAGATCTAGGGGTGCGATATATACTCACTTAAAATCACGCCTATTTCTCATGGGGGTTGACAGAAACTACGGAACGCCACCTGCTACGATCCCTATGGGCCTATACCTATATTCCTTTGCCTCGTTTACGTTCATACATCTGCATGCATAGCATGACCACCGTAGAAAGGGGTTTTGTCGACGGAAGAATAGACAAAGTGATAGTTCAAACAATGTGAAAATTAACAACAATAAACTAAATTTATCCAAAGTTTCTTTATTTATTTACTTACGGTTGTTGTTTTGTTTTAAATCTAAATCAACTCGATTAGTTATGGCGATTACAAAATCGAATTGTCTTCACTACTTTATACAACCACCAGTTGTCACTGAAATTTTCACAGTTTGGATACAAAACTTCCTTCTAAAATAGTCTACATCTAAAGACAAAGATCGAGAAACGAACGACAAGATAACAGATTGCAGAAAGATTTCTACGGTGCGATTTCAGAATTAGAGAAACGAAATGTGTCTATTCTTCGTAGAAATGAAAGCGCCATGCTAAACCGGTATAAAACGGTATAAATCGTTCTACAATCTGTAATTTTGTCTATTCTTCCGTCGACAAAACCCCTTCTTCGGTGGTCATGCTACGCATGCTGGTCATACACGCACGCCGGTTGCGAGTATTGCGCACCAGGCCTGGTGACTGACGATTTCATGAAGATTGTAGATTGTGTGTGTGTGCGTGGAACCGGTCAACGAATGAAATGTAGTCTATTTAATTTAATTTATTGAACAAAGAAAGTAAAAATATATGTAAAAATCAATGAAATATTTATAATGCTGATGTGAAGCAGTTTAGCCATTCGGTAGAGACCTATCAAATGTACCAAATTTACATGAAATGAAACCAAATTGAAGTCCTTTGTTTGTTTGTCATCTTATTGTGACGAACTAATTCATTTCATTCGATTGGAGTAACACAAATCGGTAATACATGTGTGTTGCAATGTGATCGAGAAACCGCAGCTGCGAGTAAGCCACTGAGCTATGAAATCGTGCGGCTACGGTATGTCGGCTGCACTTTCTCAAGTTCCGGACACACTACTGGAGACTATTATTATAAGAAGTCAGTAGCTTCACATACGGACTTTATCTCGCATAATCAGTCTACATCATTCCCACTGCTGGGAGACGGCGTCCTCTCTTTGAGAGGGAGCGGACTATAATCCACCACGTGGACCCATTCCGGAATGGGGAAGTCACATGTCTGCGAAATTTTGCTTCTATGATAAGCCGGTTTCCCCACGATGTTTTCTTTCACCATTTTGAAAGCAGTTGATCTCAACTGCTTTCAAAACCCCAATCCCAAGCCCAATCTTGGGCTGGCAGTGGGTTTGAACCCACGTCCTACGACACGTAAAGTCGGGCCGTTTCCAATAGGCCACCACTGCTCCTATTTCATTACCTAATTCAGACATACATAATAAATCAACTTCTATATTTAATTATATCTGAAGGGGGTTCACGGGTTCACACATTCACACCTCTTCATTAAACTCGGACTGGCTAAGTATTGTCGGAGTCGGATGTAGTACCTATAATGTTATATCGTGCAGACACTTGTAAGACTCGCAAGCTAACGTCATGTTTGATAAACAGTGTGCTGGAGTTCAGTTTTTACTCAACTGCATCAAAAGGAGGGTAATTCAGTCTTATAATTCATTTTAACCTGGGAGGAAAATGCAAACCGATCTTTTTCCTCCACACAGTAAAATTATTATTACTAATTTGCAGATGTTTTATTAAGTATTCTGTCATCATGAGTCAAAACACCTTACAGAATAGGTATGCCAGTAATGTCCTGTTTGTATTCTGTATTACTCAACTTAAACATGGAATGACACGACACTGGGCCATGCAATAATACAAGCATAGTTCAAGTTACAAGATGACTCCGTAGCAATTTAATTTCTTGCTGTGCAAGAAAGAATAATACAAAATAACGTATTCTTGGATTTCAATATGGATAGAGTTGCTTTGATTTGATATGCCTAATAATCAAAATAATTTATTACCGCCCGGCTATAAGGCTAGGTGTCACATCATATTTTATAAATCAACAGGATTTTTTAAAGTATGCAATCGCTGCGATATCGGAGCATCCGCGTCGTCGACTAGAAATATCAGACGTGTTCCTTGTGGCAGTTGCAATCGTTCAACAATTTAAATATATTTTGGATAAAAAGGTTACAATTCACTTAGTTAGGTCCTTTAGTCGAGTAGTTCTAAGAAGCTAACGATAGTCAGGTTTCAGAAGGTGAGCGAGTTAACGTAAATTCCAGTCTGACACTATCCTTCGCAGTCTGTTCCTTGTCATTATAGTAACGACATAGTACCTATACCCCTATCTATACAGTAGGTACCTAATTATTCGTTTTTGCTGCACTCAATACGCAAATAAGTAATACTTATTACTACGTCACCAAACACGATAAGAAGCTGTTTGTAACCGAATCTCAATTTAAATTGACTATTGAACACTAAGTGAACATAGCCAGTTATTTGTAGATGCATTCACTAAGAGTATCGTGTATCTCCTTAGTGCATCAATCAATAAACTGAAGACTGAAATAGTAGCACAAGTACAATGGCTTGATCGTTCTTCGAACGCTACTGTTTAAGTAACGGTAGCACATTGTGTGATGTTTCGTTGTTTACACTTAACACACGATACTTAACAGTAACGTACATTGTTAAAATTAGCCGCGATTCAATCAATGTTATTTCTTCCACCTAGCGAGGTATTTCACATATTTAGTGAAAACATGTTAAACAGCCGAAGTATCGCTTTTTGTGTATAAAATTTGAGTTAGAGCTTAGACTTAACACTGCATTATCAACGCAAGTGTGGTACCTGCAATAAGATATGAATCAATGGAGGAGTGGTCTAGATTTATGACCGGATCGCAATAGACACTGTGCCCTAGGCATGGACATAACTAGTCTAATGTGGGTTTAGGTACCACAGGTCGCTTAGGAGAATACAGGCGCGATGATATGTTTTTTTATTAGTAAGGGACAAAGGCAAAACGTATTCTTCTGGTTCACGATGATAATGAACCGGTAAAGGTACTTTATATCAATCATGTACGCTTTAAAGAATTACTAAGTGACCAACTGAATTGCTTATTTGTTCGCTTTTATTTAAAGAATTACTAAGTGACCAACTGAATTGCTTATTTGTTCGCTTTTATCTTAGATTTATGGATTTTTATAACTTATCTTTATTGTACTTATGCGACATGTGCCGAACCGTACCATTGTTATCAATATTATCATGAACCTCATTCATAAGCTCATTGTTAATATAAAATCTTGTTACGTTCATTGAGAACATCAGATAGGCTGAAATAATATTCATATGCCCAAATAGTTAGTGTAGTATCGGATGAAATGTCATTATTAGGTACGGGAACGCCTAGACGCTGGGGTCGGCAACCGCGAGGGCTTCGACCTGAATGAGATCGTTAGAGCGCCTGCGCGACCCCGCCCGCGCCGGGCCGGCCATCGACCAACCCCGGTCACCCCGCGCCCCTGCGCCTTCCCCGGCCGGGGTGCGCCTCCGCCCGGGCTGTCGGTGTCGTCGGCAGCGCCCTCGCTATGAGCTATATCATACATTATCTGAGTATAGTGTTACAAAAAAGAAGTACTTCTCTGCCCGCTCCGCTGTATCATGCAGCATGCATACCAAATTTAAGTCAACATAATTGCTGTCCATTTTATGGAATCTTATAGTATCGAATTGCCCAAATTCCCGAACAGAAACTAAAGGCTTTGAAAAACTTTTAGTTTGAACCGATGAAGGGTTGTTACTTCTTCGTAGTTTAGGGGATGAAATGGTGATAGGTAATATAGTTACAGAACTTTAATTTTATTTAAAAAAAAAAAACATTCAAGTATTTCGTTGTTCTTTGTATAATTCAAACTGTAGTATTACATTTCTGGGCAATACAAAGCGAAAGTTTTGGTATAAATGAAAACATTATAAAAACACTTCTGCAAATGCAGAATATTGCTTGGGTTGATCAACTCGACACTTTTAGTAAGGGATTATACGCATGTATAAATGAATACTTCATTTAAACATGTATGTATTAATTTACCATAAAAAAGTCAGTGCACTGTTTGTCTTATTGAATAAACGAATCCCTAAAAATTGTAAGTTCAAGTTTTCACCCAAGCACATGTCGGGCGCCGCGCCCCCCTCGTGTCAGTTAGGGCTAGTACTTTGTGTGCCAACGCTGGTAAACAGCTGTAAGGGTATCTTATCAAATCAGCGTCATCATTCTCCTGCCCTTATACCAATTTCCTTGGGATCGGCGCAAAATGTCATTTTCCCCCATTACATACTTCTCTAGACTTCTCATGTCTTTCTCTTCTGTATCAAGTATGATGAGAAAATAAAATAAAAGAAAGGACCAAGGACATTATTAAGGACGTCTGATGAATAATATACCTTTTAAAAATAATGTCTCCCTTTTCTTGTATTTTGCGACAGTTTTGTGCACAGTTCAAGCATTCATACTTCATTGCTTATTTCCCCACCTCCAGATATTTGAGAAGAATATTTTTTTGAATTAGAGTGGGTGAAGCGGTGGCGAGAAGGTTGAGATGAATTTGTGGGAGTGACGAAAATAAGTTAGACGTGATATAAAAGGGTAAGTTTGGAAGTGGCGCCAGTGACAGAATAGTTTGAATAAAATCGTCTAGCTTGGTATGGCCAAGTGATGAGGGAAGAAACGCATGTGAATAAAAGAGTGATAGATTTAAATGTTGATGTATGGAGAGGGAGAGGAGAGCCAAAGAGAATATGGATGGATTGTGTGAGAAAGGATATGAAAGAAAAGGGAGTGAATGATAGCGTGACGGCTGACAGGGCGAGTGAATGATAACGTGTTGCCCCGACCTCAAGTAACGTGAGAAGATCAGAAGGCAGAAAGATGATGGTGAAAATCTGTTCGAGATCAATTTTATTCCTCAGATAAAGCACACCTGATGTACCTATAATCCTCCTTTATTAAAGAACCTAAATACTTCAATACTAATTTTACAACGAGTCATAACTTCAGAACCACTGATCTGATCTGAATCTGAATTCATTCACTAATGGGATGCTACACAGTATTGCCGAATGTCATCCATACTTATTGATTCCAAAGTAGGCCGGTATGTTACCCTTCCACGCCTAAACTACTGAACGAATTTTGATAAAATTTAATATGGATGTAGATAAGACTACTTTTTGTCTCGGTAGCACGTTTCCGTAGGATAAATATCCGACATTCTCGCGGGCATAAGCTAGTAGGATATAAATATGACATATTATATAGGTAATAGGTAGAACTGGCTGGTGTCCGCAACTCCACGTCTGAGCGCGTATTTTGCGTACGGCTGGGAAATCGGTTATTCGATCCACCCCAGCTCCTCGAGAAAGGCCAGCAACGCTTTGATGTTGCTGATAATCTCACGTAGGGTACCTGGGTTACCGAAGTATTTGGCCCTGTATGTGGCGATCGCCGGGCAGTTTAGAAGCACGTGCGCTGCTGTCTCGTCGTCCTCAATGCAGGCCCTGCACAGCGGAATGTCTGTAACTCCTATAACAAATAGATGTTTATTAAACGACCCATGGCCAGTTATTGCTGCTGTAACCATACGCAGCTGTCGTTTGTCTAACCGGAGGACCTGTTTTGTGAGGCGGGCATCGATGGTAGGAAGTGCTTTCTTGGTCTGCCTGCACTACAGTGTAGATCCCTGGTACGTTTTCTTACCAGAGAGCGAAGGAACCCAAAGGGGAGTGGCGCAATTGGTTCTGATCCCACCGATGTCATGCTCGACCCCCTTCTGTCAAGTTCATCGGCGGCATCGTTTCCTAGCGAACCGCTGTGTCCTTTTATCCATTGAATGGTTATATTATTGAGGCTACCCACCTGGTTGAGGCGCTGGTGGCGCTCGTATATTAGCCCAGAGTCAATTGAGTGACTGTCCAGCGCTTGCAGAACGGCCATACTGTCTGAGAGTATGCGGATCGAGTGGTCTTTAACTGCCCTGGCCATAATGGCTGAAGCAGCAAGAGTGATCCCAATGCATTCAGCCTGGAACACTGTGTTGTGGACTGCCAACGGTGTGGCTATATGTATGTTGAAGGCCTGCGAGAAGACTCCAGCACCTGTGCCACTGTCTGTTTTTGATCCGTCGTGAAGATGCGCAGCTCAGTGGGGCGCAAACCCTCACACCGGCGATCTTCGTGAAGCTGGATTCTGTATTTTGTATCAAAAATGAACTGTTTGGGTACCCGGTCATTTATAACCTTGGTGATGGGGAACTCATTGTTGAGTTCCTTAAGCAGCGCGTTGTGTAGTGTGTCTTTCTCCAGAGGTTAGTTGCGTCCAGACGCGCTGCCGCCATCGTGGCTTCCTGCTGTATGAACAGGTGGAGCGGTGGTAGTCCCAGCATGGCGTCAATGACTGCAGTCAGAGTAGTCCTCATGCAGCCTGTGACCGCCATGCAGGCTACACATATTATAATAGGTTGGGGAAAAAGTTTCTTCGCATTTTTTAAGAAAATTCAAAACATTTTTTAATAAAGTTTATTTACATTTAACTAAAGTATGTAGGTACCATTTTGTTCGATAACTTTTTTCCATCTTGTAGGTAGGGACATGATCCCATTGCTATAGAAATCTTGGGACTTCTGGTCAAAATACCGCGACAAGTGGTTTTGGCAGTCCTCTCGTGATGTTAACCTGACACTGCCTAAAGAATTCTGAAGAGACCGAAACAGGTGGAAATCTGAAGGTGCAAGGTCAGGACTATACGGCGGATGCATTAACACCTCCCAGCCAAACTCTCTTAATTTTTGTTGGGTGGCTAAAGATGTGTGAGGTCTAGCGTTATCATGATGAAAAACCACACCCCTTCTGTTGATTAATTCCGGCCGCCTTCTTGCTTTAATCTCATCAGTTGTTCGCAGTAGAGTTCAGAATCGATGGTCCTGCCTGGTGGTAACAGCTCATAATGAATAATGCCCTTCCAATCCCACCACACACACAGCATCACCTTGTTGCGAGTTAACCCGGGTTTCGCCACAGTCTGTGAAGCCAGACCGGCCTTTGACCACGACCTTTTTCGCACGTTCTTGTCATACGTGATCCACTTTTCATCACCAGTTATCAGCTTCTTCAAAAATGGTTAGGTTTCATTACGTCGTAATAAAGAATCACAAATGAGTACACGGTTCATTAAGTTTCTTTCAGTGAGCTCGTGAGGTACCCAAATGTCGAGCTTTTTTCTGTACCCAGTTTTTTTTCAAATGCGCCAAAACTGTTTTGTGGTCAATTTTCAGTTCTTCAGCTACGTCGTAACTACTGGTATGCCGATCTTGCTCCACTTTTTCAAAAATGGCATCCATTTTATCCGTAATAGGGCGACCAGAGCGACGTGCATCTTTGACATCAAAATTTCCGGATTGAAAAGTCTTAAACCAAATTTGTGCTACTCTCACAGACACTACACTAGGTCCATAAACATCGTAATCTTTTTTCGTGGCTTGCGTTGCATTTTTACCTTTTTTGTAGTAAAATTTTAAAATGTATCGAATTTCTTCATTAGATTCACTCATCTTGACGGTACGAAAAACAAATGAAAATCACACATTTTCCTAATTTGAATTTGGAATTATGTTCTTTAAAATTTAAACTTTCAATGATACCAAAACCAGCCAGATACAAATAGTATAGCCAAAGAGATTTTATTACAAGTTCATACATACTATAATGCGAAAAGACTTTTTCCCCAACCTAATATGTTCGAAGGGTTGGGCAGAGGTGTACCTACAGTAAATTGCACCAGTGATGTTTAAGTCCCACGTAAAAGGGGGCTATGGCCATCAAACGGGAACAAATCCATGATGTAGGCTACTTGTTGTCTCGGAAAGTCGTTCTCGTGGGATAATTTACGACATCCATGCGGGTAGGGTTGCCAGGTCTTAAAACCGAAAAGCCGGACAGACCAGTCAGTTTAGCCGGACATTTGGGTAAAAAAGGTCTGACATCTTTAATTATTTAATCTTAAAACAAAATTAAACAAAACACTAATGAAATAATAAACTAATTAATATTTTTGATTGGCAGACACATGCTTTAAAACCTAATTTTCCTTTAAAATTGAGTAGTAATGAGGACAGTGCTAGTTCGCTCGCTTGCGCTAGCGAAACCAAGGCAAAAATGATCAATTTGAAAAGCCTAACAAAAAGCTGGACAGGCTGGACATCATCTAATTTGGCCGGACACACAACCAAAAAGCTTGCCTGTGTCCGGCTATATCCGGACGCCTGGCAACCCTACACGCGGGCAGAAATTAGTACTTACATATGTTAAAGCATAAATAACTAGCGATTGCTGAAGACTGCATACAAAGGCTTCTACGTTAAGAGGCCCTGTACGGAATTCGTATTTTGCAGATTGACGTGATTTTATAGAGTTAAAAGTTAGATATTTCAGTTAAAATACTGTATTTCTATAAGTTTTAATGCACCATATGAAAGATCGTTTCAATTTTGATCAAATGATTGAGCTCCTTTTTAGTCCATTGAATGCCGACTACAGATATATCCGTATGGTTTCTATGCAGGACGCTGGCTACGGATAGATACGTAGGAGTTCAATACGAGTTTCAATAGGATGTTCAGTAACTGGCCTCACCAATAGAGTATTTTAATATAGGATGTCATCTCAAATAAAACAATCTTTAATAAAAGATTAGCTTTTGTTTTTACTGATGCCATATACGTCCTACTAATATTATAAATGCGAAAGTTTGTGAGGATGGATGTATGTGTAAGTTTGTTACCCTTTCACGAAAAAACTACTGGACGGATTTAGATGAAATTTGGCACACAGATAGTTTATAACCTGGAATAACACATAGGGTACTTTTTATCCCGGTAGTATATTCCCGCGAGATAATTTCCGCCCTCCACGCGGGCGAAGCCGCTGGCAAAAGCTAGTATAATATATTATATCCGTGCATAGACAAATATATGGTGGCAACCGACTTTGGCCGTGTAACCAATGTCCGCATTTAATGGGTTAGGGTTCTGTACCCAAAGGGTAAAACGGGACCCTATTACTAAGACTGCTGTCCGTCCGTCTGTCACCAGGCTGTATCTCATGAACCGTGATAGTGAGAGAGTTGAAATTTTCACAGATGATGTATTTCTGTTGCCGCTATAACAACAAATACTAAAAAAAAAAATTAAGGGGGCTATACAACAAACGTGATTTTTTGCTCAATATTGATAAGGGCAACAGGTAGACGCTTGAAATATTCACAGAATATTCAGTTATATATTCACTTTACAAATAAATAATTAAATTAACATAAAACAAATATTTACAACAACCATGATTTTTTTGCCGATAATGGTACGGAACCCTTCGTGCGCGAGTCCGACTCGCACTTGGCCAGTTTTTAGGGTTCCGTTGCCAAATGGCAAAAAACGGAACCCTTATAGATTCGTCATGTCTGTCTGTCTGTCTGTCCGAGTATGTCACAGCCATTTTTTTCCGAAACTATAAGAGCTATGCTGTTGAAACTTTGTAAGTAGATGTATTCTGTGACCCGCATTACGATTCCCACACAAAAATAGAAAAAAAAACAATAATATTTGGGGTTCCCCATACATAGAACAGAAACTAAAAAAAAAAAAACATCAAACCCATACGTGTGGGGTATCTATGGATAGGTCTTCAAAAATAATATTGAGGTTTCTAATATCATTTTTTTCTAAACTAAATAGTTTGCGCGAGATACACTTTCAAAGTGGTAAAAAGTGTGTCCCCCCCCGTAACTTCTAAAATAAGGGAATGATAAAACTAAAAAAAATGTATGATGAAACTTCCACCGAAAATTGGTTTGAACGAGATCTAGTAAGTAGTTTTTTTTTTTAATACGTCCTAAATCGTAAACCACAATTTACCTTTCATTCAGTCAACTCAAATATAAAAATTAAAAAAAAAAAACATTTAATTTCATAAACATAAACCTTATGCATAAACCGTGAATACCTGCAGGTTTGCATGGAACCCTCGGTGCGCGAGTCCGACTCGCACTTGGCCAGTTTTTATTTTTGTCGACAACTATAATGCGAGATTCAGAGAGAGACCAATCCTTTCTTGTTTTTTGCAATGTTTTTAATTTAGAGAAATGGATTGATCTTGAACTGAGGTTTATTACTGTTGTTTTAATTTATGAACGAGAGTTCCGAAGTCCGAGTAGCCGAAATTTAACCTATTTAATAGATAATAACCGAAACGATCTTTCATGTTGTGCATTAAAACTAATGGGAATGCAGTATCACTGTAAAAGCACGTCTGCAAAATCAAGTAAATCAGCGAAATCGACGAAATTTCATACACGGTCTCTTAGAGCTTTCACACACGAGCGGCATTTTGCCAACGGCAAAGGTAATTGCTACCCTCAATACGTGCTGACGGCAGCCGACGACGCGTCTCGACGGCAGCCGACTGCAGCCGATGGCAGCCGGCGACATGCCATCTTCTAAGATCAGCGGCATCATCGCGTGTCGACGGCTGCAGTTACCTGCCGTTGGCATCATGCCGCTCGTGTGTAAGAACTCTTATGTATGCCACTAAAATTGTCAAATAAAAAGTTAAAAGTAACTTCGTAAAAACAGTTAATAAGTCATTTCTTTTTTGTTAAATTCACACATGGCATTCTCATTTTAAATTGGTTTTTATACAAGTTTTATTATTAAGGTTTTGTGTATAGTTTTACAAATTGAAAACGAAGTTTCGCGTAAACAACGAAACTTTTCTGTTTGATATTTATTTTCGTTGCAAATCGAAAGTCTACGGCGATGCAGCGGGAATGAGAGTCGTTGCCCCAGTATCGTATAACAGTTTATGTAGTTGGTCTTGGTTGGATACATGCAGGCGTTATCCAGACCTAATGAGCTGTCGTCGATCTTAAAAGATTTACTCTATTCTTTCTAATTTGTGACTATATTCTTGAGAAATTAATCTTATATTATTATTTTCTTTAATTACCCATGTATTTTTAGTATTTGAACTAAACGATATAAATGAAACAATAAGCGCTTTATACATAACTAGCTTTTGCCAGCGGCTTCGCCCGCGTGGAGGTCGGAAAATATCCCGCGGGAACGTAGGTACTACCGGGATAAAAAGTAGCCTATGTCCTTTCTCAGGCTCTAAACTATCTGTGTACCAAATTTCATTTAAATCGGTACAATGGTTTTAACAGGAAAGCGAGACAGACATACAGACAGACAGATAGACAGAGTTACTTTTGCATTTATAATATTAGTGTGAATTTGCCTAGTTCTAAGATGAATGGACCAGTGTTTTAACTCAGATTATTTTATTCTAGACGCCTGTGCCCATCCTGTGCCATACAAATTAAGGGTCCCTTTTATTGACGGCAACTCTTTGTGTTAAGGACGGAATCCTTGGCACGATTGCTGAATAATTAATTGATGAATGATGATACAGCTACTCAACCAATACGTATAATAAATTATGTAGCTACCTATATCGTCTGGACTCAATAAAATCAATAATTTATATGTAAGCCTACAATCACAGAACATAATGTAATAAATTATTTGTCTTTATTAGCGACAAGTATCTACATAATATACTTGATGATATCAATTGCATTCCTTTATTATTATTGGTAAATAAATTCTTGGTGTAGGAAATTTAATTTAACAACTAAAGTAATGTGCTTATGCGTACGATATGATTTGACTGATAATAATGTGGCCGGGAGCCGATGAGAGGCATGGCGTGGCGGGTGGGGCGAGTTTGCCGGCCGCTGAACCCCGCTAGTCGAAATCAATACAGCTGCTCTCTCCCCGCGCGGCTCGGCGGGCTGCGCGCGGCGATGTCTGGAGCCCGTCGCTATGGATACCGTACCAGATAAACCAAACGGCTGGGACCCTGCCGCTCTCGCCTCAGCCGCACCCCTCGCCGCGAGTCCTGCCCCGCACCCCCCTCCGGCCGGCCTTACGCTTCCCTCCGAGACCCGGGCGACCCAATCCTGCAAGCTTAAACACCCTGTTGAAAAGAATTCAAACTTTTTCTCTGTTACCATGCAGAAACAACGGACAACCTGTTGATAGCCGAGTACCACGTGGAATTAAATTCAAGACGTTACTGAGAAAGTGTAACAAAGTCAACGAACGATTATTTTTTGTATTAGATGAGGTATACAATAATGTAGTTGTTACTGGCAACCAGTGTAATTAATCCGATTACTACGATTTATAAAACGTGATTTTTAGGAATAAATGTATATGTAAAGAAAATGTACGATTTTTAGGGTTCCGTTGCCAAATGGCAAAAAACGGAACCCTTATAGATTCGTCATGTCTGTCTGTCTGTCTGTCCGTCCGTATGTCATAGCCACTTTATTCCGAAACTATAAGAGCTATGCTGTTGAAACTTGGAAAGTAGATGTATTCTGTGAACCGCATTAATATTTTCACACAAAAATAGAAAATAAAATAAAAAAATAGGCAACATGCAATATTTTTATTTTTGTTTTCACTTTAAAGAATTCCATGTAGAATAGACCACAAATATATAAAAAAATTAAAATATTGTAATTTATCGGAAAAAATGAGGTTTTAAATTGACAGTTTAAATTTTCCTGCGAAAACGGACCTATAGTTCCGATGACGTCATTCTTGTCTGTCGCTGGTTGTATTTGTTGGTCGGCTTTCATACTTTTGCATACTTTTTCGACTTTTGAGATAGTTTTTTTTGAAAAATTTATAATGGACTATCCGTCAACATCAGGTGATCGTAACAATACCACTAATAATCCAGCCAGTGAGTCCGTGTATACTTAAACAAAGTTTCCAAATAAATTGTTTTTGACTGGACCTTGAGACCCAAAACTGAGAAAAAGTTGGTTTCAAGCTGCGAAAAGAAATTTCAGTTTTCTCCAAACACCATTTCAATACTCAAAACTTTATTGCAATCCACAATACATCACATCATCATCATGCATCATTCATTCTTCATTGCATAGCTTTCTTTCCTTTTTGCATTATTCGATGCTGTGAACTGTGAAGATCACTTTGACGTAATAAGTCAGCGAATATACTTGTTATATGTTTAGTAAATCTGCTTGTACGTGAAAACACGTTAGTAACCTACCTAATACTTACAAACTTGTCTATAACATGTATTACATTTATAGTTGGAGAATGACGTCAAAAATTGGATTAAAGTTTAAAATGGGTGGAGGAAAACTTTTTCTGAAAAATAACTCTTAGTAAATTCCTGGAATCTGCTTTTATAAACCTACTTTCCATTTTTTACAATAAAAATGAAATTAATATTCCCATAAAATAATATTAACTTTTACATCCATAGCCTCAATAAGTTGTCATAACAGGAGTGAGGTGACGTCACTCTTGTTATAAACGCTGATTGGTGTTTTGAAATACGTTTTGCTTCAAGTCATTTTTAACTCGTAATTATTGTTAAAAATGAACATTATGTAACATAAAAACATTGCAGTGGCCCTTCTTTTATACTTTTTTAACATTTTAATCATAAAATTTTCATAAATATTATATTTGCATCTTCCCTATTGGGGTTATACTTAAAACTGAAACTCAAATATTTTTTTTTCATCAATCCCATACGTGTGGGATATCTATGGATAGGTTTTCAAATGATATTGAGGTTTCTAATATCATTTTTTTCTAAACTGAATAGTTTGCGCGAGAGACACTTTCAAAGGGCTTTCGAAGGGCGGGCGTTTTGGGGGGACTGTCTTATGTGACTTTGACGTTCAAAAAGTGCTGACTCTCAGCCTAGTTTGAATAAATGACTTTTGATTTTGATTCTTTGATTTTGAAAGTGGTAAAATGTGTCCCGCCCCCCCCCCCCCCCCCCCCCCGTAACTTCTAAAATAAGGGAATGATAAAACTAAAAAAAATATATGATGTACACTTCCACCGAAAATTGGTTTGAACGAGATCTAGTAAGTAGTTTTTTTTTTAATACGTCATAAATCGTAAACCACAATTTACCTTTCATTCAGTCAACTCAAATACAAAAATTAAAAAAAAAAAAAAACATAAACATAAACCTTATGCATAAACTGTGAATACCTGAAGGTTTGTACGGAACCCTCGGTGCGCGAGTCCGACTCGCACTTGGCCGGTTTTTATTAAGTACTTTTTCATTGACACAATATTTTGTTAAGTTACGGAACATAACATACCTAGGTACAAATACGAGCTAGTAAAAGAAACAGAATATAACATCCACAGCCTTATAATACATTTATCTGTAATTTTATTTTAAAAGTCCTAGTAACTTTTAATGATCTCTTTGAATATCCGGTTGCCACGCTCGTCTCTTGGTCTTCTTGAGTATAATAATTCGAACTGTATAATATGACCTTCGCATGATACATAGGATGAGTCAATAAAGAGGGGAACGTACAATGTGTCTGTAACCATATACCAAATTACATAAATTATTAATCTCGAGACGAATGAATAAAAGCTCCCATTTGCGATTAACGTTTCACTAGCGCCATCTCGTTTTTAAATGACGTACCATTTTTGTATGGTCTTATAAACTATAAAGTTATTGAGATAATTCCGTTAAAACTTATAGTCAAGGTTGTAAAAAACATTAACAGGTAAAACTAACGGAAAAAGCACAGGAGATCAGAAAGGATTTCTGAAAGTTATGTCCTAATAGAAAAACGGAAATATCTATTTGCAAATACGTGTCTAGCATTTCGCTTTAGCTACCTGCTACATTATAATCAGTGATCGGAGTAGGTAGATTGATTTTACGTAGGTACTCGCATCACGAATAGTCATAGAAATTATAAGATGAATAAGCCTTTTTTTTTTCGGGATTTCATTTTGGTACTTACGGGATTCAATCAAATATTGTGAAAGTAAGGATTTTTAAACTACTATTTTAGAAATTCTTAGAATGCGATAGATAAACATTTAAAATTGTTTTTGGAACGAAGTTCCTTATCGCGCGATGTGAAAGGGGGCTAGACGGAAAAAATTCTTACGAAAAGTTGTTACGACATGCTTTAACCGACTTCAAAAAAAGGACGAGGTTTCTCAATTCGACCGTATATATTTTGTATGTTGTTGTTTTTTCTGTTGTGAGTAGAGAGGGAGAGGGGGGGGGGGAGCGGGAGACGGAGGAGGTGGGAGGGGGAGAGAGAGGGATAGAGAGAGAGAGAGGGAGAGAGAGAAAGGGAGAGAGAGAGATAGGTAGATAGAGAGAATATTTTTGTTGAGTGTATTCAGGTTTTTTGTACACAGTAAATAATTCAAAAATTATAACTATTATGAATCCTGGAAAGGAACTTCGTTCCATCCGGGTGTCCCTTGACACCTGTAAAGTTTTTTTTCTTATTTATCAAGTAATAAAGTGAATCTTACTGTTTGGATTGTTCTAGCACATATCTAGTTACTGACTCATCATCTAGGATACTCAGTTCTAATTGGTTGTTGCATTTATTGTGAATAGCCCACTTTACGTTTGCTACTTTTTACTCAAGTTCAGCCATGCCATAGTTTTTTTTACTATAGAAGGCGATCACCTATATACTATTAAAAAGACAGCAAAAGGGTTAAACATTTCTTATTCATTCTTTATCCTACACATTATAACATTTGAAAAACATTAAAAAAAATCTTAATCATTTCAAAATCCCGAAATCCCGGAGGCATATCCATACTAATATATACGTGCCAGTTCATTGTCCCCAAATTAATCTATCTACACCGATCACTGATTATAATTGACCCTAGTGTTCATTGTCCATATTGTCTAAGAAAGAAATATATTCATTTTAAATTTCTACTATCTGAGGTGTCCAACATCGCGACACTAATCTTTTCGGTATAATGTTACGCGTCGTGGGCATTACCTACGTCACCAATCTATGTTAGGGTTAGCAGTGGCGTATCTCAGCCATATCTCTAATGCCCATTAGGTTTTTAGGGTTCCGTAACCAAGAAACAAAGGATCCGTCCGTTACTCTTTGCTTAGGGGACGTCCATTAATTACGTGAGGCATTTTTGAGAATTTTTCGTCTCCCCCTCCGCCCTTGGTGAGATATCGTAAGATTTTCCTCAACTCCCTCCCCCCTCCCCTAATCTCATGCGAGATTCTTCAATACATATCTTTGCGCTGTAAACGCGTCTGCTTAATATTGAGAAAAAAAAAAAACAAAAACAAGATAATTTTCTTAGACCAAGAATAATTTCTTAACTCAAGAATTCATTCTCTTGACTCATGAAAATCATTTTCTTCAAAATAGTATTCTTGTTTCAAGATTTTGGCTCTTGAGTCAATTTTTTTTTATCAGTGTACTATTGGCCATATTTTATTGTAGAAATAATTTTTCACGCAATTTTACACCGTGTTCTGCGAGAAAAATAATTACGTGATATTTGCCAAGACCCCCACCTCCCCCCTAAGTGAGATTTGGAAAGATTTAGCTTGATTCCCTCCCCCCCTAGAACACCTCACGTAATTAATGGACGCCCCCTTACATACTCAGGAGTTGAGTGGCGGGGAATAAAAACGTGAGCCCATCGAGAACTTAGAACGTAATATAAGTTCGTTTAGACACAAAGTCTGAGTCGCATTCTAGCTAAGTTTAGAATCTTGCCTGTGACATGTTACTAAGCTTGAAAACATTTTATTATGTAGGTAAGTATAGCTATAATAGTTAGATATCGACACTTGAAAGGCAAAATTGACTAAACGACTTAGTAGTCCTATGTCGCTTAGTCAATTTCGCCTTTCAAGAGTCGATATGTACTTGACACTTATTGTTCATTTCATAATGCGGCGGGATGAAAGACAAGCCAACACGCGCCCGCGATATACTTTGACATAATATTGTGTTTCATTGCAATGCGATGCGATTTAGTAGGCAAATAATTAACTATAGTACCGTCAACTATGGCAACATTACCATATCGCACCTCCGGTGCAACAACGTCACTTATGCAAATTTTGACAAAACTGATCTGATTGTGAGTATGAGAAAAAGTAGCTAATGTACCCCTTTATTAAATGTTCTCTTTAACTTTAACATGAAGTTCAAAGCTGTATTTTAAATATTACCAGTTAACTTCTTTAGTCAATACATTATAATAGGATGTGAAATTTTCAAACGCTTCTCCTGAAATATTACATCTTTTGCATAAGTGACGTTGTTGCACCGGAGGTACAATATTTTTTTCAATGTAAAAAAAGGTGTTTCTTTTAGTTGAACGATTTAATTCTACAAAATCTCACTTAGAATCGCTGTAATAAACAAATGTATGAGCGGGGTAAAATTGACACATTTTTGGAAACTTTACCTTGCCTACAATGTGTGTCCCAGAGTGCACGCGCCGACATGTGGACACCAATGGCCCTGGCGCTATAAAAGCGATGTATTTATTATTAAAACTACCATCTTTGTTTTAAATAAGCAACACTAATACATATACAGTTGCCCCAGAAATTTCAATTTTTTATTAAAAACGTGAATGTCATCAGGGTTTTCAAAAAATAATAAAAAATGAAATATTTTTTTAATTTATTAACAACTAGCTTCTGCCCGCGAATTCGTCCGCATCATATTTTTGCTCCCCTGAACCTTCCCGTCGCATCTAATTGCCTGCCATTTTTCGTTGCTGCTCCGCTCCTTTTAATCGTAGCATGATGTTTTATAGCCTTCCTCAATAAATAGGCTACCCAACACAAAAATATTTTTTCAATTCGGACCAGTAGTTCCTGAGATTACCGCGTTCAACCAAACAAACAAACTCTTCAGCTTTATAATATTAGTATAGATTTAGTAAGGAATCAAGCAATAGGAAATTTTGTTTATGCTTTACAGTTTAATACCTATTGTAATTGTTACACAGTAACAAAAACTATTCTAGACCCTAAAACTTTGCCTAAAACCAGTAAACAACTAAAAACTTAGCGTATTTGAAATTAAGAATATTCGTTAAATAAAAAACTCAAAAGCTAAAACAAATCTGTACTAATCAGACAAATTTAATAATAAAAATAATATAATAATAGGACAATCAACACACCGTTATCTGAGCCCAAACTAGGCAGAACCTGTACGCACGGCGATATATTTCTGAATACATACATATTATAGATAAATTACACCCAGACAGAACTGGAGCAGTGGTGGCCCAGTGGTATCAGCCTCGACTTACGAGTTGTAGGTCGTGGGTTCGAACCATAGATAGTTCGAACCCAGGCAGGGGCTTTACTTGTAAATAATTTGAAAATTAATAATTGTGTGAATAATTTCATCACTATTGCTCTCAAAACGGTGAAGGAAAAACATCGTGAGGAAACCGGCATATCTTAGAACCAAAAATTCGAAGACATGTGACATCTACCAACCCGCACTGGGCCCGCCTGCTGGATTACGGCCCACTCCCTCTCACCGAGAGGAGGCCTGTGACCCAGCTGTGGGAACAATATAGGCTGATGATGATGACACCCAGACACAACAAATAATTGTACTCATCACTCAAAGATTTGTCATGAGTGGGAATCGAACCAACGACCTTCGTCTTAGCAGTCAGGGTCACTAACCAGTAAACTAACAGGCCAGTCAATGAATTTGTTACACATTTATTTCATTCACCCCAAAATATTTTATAAACGTATAGGAAAAAAAAACCAACAGGTATTATATTTAAAGTTCCGAATAACTGAACGAAAGCCCAAAACGGTTCCCACACAAAAGCAGATTACTTACGCGTGCTAAATTTGACAACCCTAGTCATAGGTAAAGTTGCTGTCGTGCTAAGCGAGGTAACTTTACCTAACCTCAAAAAACATTATTTTTTCCAATAATTCAAGAAATAGATAAATTTTATAAGATTGAATCATTGCGATACACCTTAATAACAATATACCACATACTATTATATAGGTATACGTCACTTACCTGCACTTTAATTTGTGTAAGAAAATCCAATCTTTATGCGATGACGCCGTGAACATAACACTAGTTTACATGAGTTTTGTTCATGAAATGAATTTATACGGTTACGTTACCATCTCGGAAATATTAAAAAAATAATGCGGTTCACAGAATACATCTACTTACCAAGTTTCAACAGCATAGCTCTTATAGTTTCGGAAAAAACTGGCTATGACATACACGGACGGACAGACAGACAGACATGACGAATCTATAAGGGTTCCGTTTTTTGCCATTTGGCAACGGATCCCTAAAAACTACATCTAAATAAACAGTAGACAAAATTGGTAATTTTTGCTCTTTTGTTATAAATATTTTCATCTGTATCTCTCACATAACAGATCAACAATAGTCACCTAGCATATTTTGGTCCCAAAAACCTTGATAATTTTGCTCAAATGATTTTAAATCTTGGTGAAATCGTTTACTGTGGTCATCACTCACACTACCAAGATTTTCTGTGAAAAAAATCTAAATGGGAATGCAAAAAAGGATTTTAGTGACATATTTACACCCATACGCTCATAATTTTGCAATACATTTTCAACAATCTCTTTGTAATTATCACTTTTTTTTATTGCCAAAAAAATTTTTAACGGCACCTTTGAAAGAGTTCCAGGCTGGTTTTTCTACCTCGGTTAAAAGGCTCTCGAATTTTGTATCATCTAATTCGAGGACCTACAAATATTCCTTCCATTAATTTAGCCGCAGAAAGATTCATAACTACAGAGCAGAGGTATTGAAATGCAGGCTTGGACTTATCCAAAGCTTTGGTTAAATTTTTTATCAAGCCCAACTTGAAGCGGTGGTACCTAATATTATTTTTTTGAGTCAATTAAACGTGTATTTTTTACGTTCGTCTTACCTGGAACATATTTATATTTTATATTATCATTGATTTTTGAGTTAAAACCAAAAGTTATTGTTAAAAAACAAAATTAACAATCGGTTACGCGGTTAGTTGGCTCTCTCCATATCATTAGTTTACCAAATTTCTGTGATCTATTTTTACCTGAATACCAGGAGCTGAGGAACAATCTGTAATTAGTGCAAATTACATGAGGAACCTAATTTTTATCTTGATTTGACACGGGAAGTCCAAAATAATATAAATAGGCTTCTTGCAATGGTTTTGTTATAGAAAAACCACGATTTAACGGAATAATTTTCTCACAAACATAACAAAATCGATTTGGGTTAAGTTTACACACTATATGGCATTTTATATAAAATAAGAATTTTGAATCACACAATTATTTACAAAATAGAATGATAAACGTATTTAAACAGTTCCGGGTTGATAAAAAACAAAGATTTTTATATCTCAGAATTGTGACGTGCCAGGAAAAATAAAAAATATATGTTTTTAATTACCACCCATAGCCTACATAATAATACATGTTTCATGTCATGGACAAAAAAAATTTTTTTTGTTCACGAGTGTAATTGACCACCACATAGAACGAAAAAGCACCCTATTTTGAGAACTAAAGAAGTGGCTAGCTTAAAAATACTTTTTGGCATAGCACAATTTAATATAAAATCAACCAATATACCTAAAATTGCGTCAACTGCTAGAGACAAAAAAATATTTAATTAAAACTACTATAAGGTATGCTTAGGTAAAGACAACCACGGAAGGTAAAGATGCCATAGTTGACGGTAGCAGTTTTCTCGTGCTCCTAGTAGTGTGTAATGTACCTATTCTTTTCCAATAAACAGTAATAACAATAATCAACTTAAGAACGATTATTTGGATATAATCTAACACCTATAGACACGTAATTAGTTTTTAATTATTGTCGTTGTACTCATATATCGATGTTTACCATCAAATATCTCGGTAACGTGACACGATTGGGGTAGCATGTTACTGACATTTTTTGTTGGTCTGTGTGTCATCTACCCATACATAGCACAGATAACGTGCGCCGCGATTTCGAAAAAAAAAATATGGCGGCGGCTCGATATGCCAAATCGGTTCTAAGCCCTTTGATTTACTTATTTCTAGAACATTTAAACTCCAGCCAAACAACGACACCCTCTCAGGGTGTATCGTGTGCTGCCAGGCCCCTGCCTAACTGTTCAGAGAATTGTTGCGTAAGGAAACATTTTGATTTGTACTTATAACTTTTCGAACTTCTTTTGTATAGCGTTTGCAAGTCTTCTGGAAGTTTATTAGGAAAAAAGGTACCTACGTAATATTCTGGAACCCTCATAGCTTACGTAATAACAAAGTGAGAAAAACAAATTCATAAATATACTAGGACTAGCGACCCGCCCCTGCTTCGTACCGTTTTTACTACTTGACAAAACTCCGACGTTTCTTTATTAAAAATGTAAGTTTGGTTAACTGGTAGAGAAGGTCCTTAGGCATTAAGTTCGCTTTTGTACACATGGTTACATATACAGGGTATGGCGTACGTAATGGTCCACCGTTCAGGATTCGATGAACCAGATAATTAACTATAACAATTAAAAATTTTAACCATTTTTACTCAAGGGTTCAGAAAATATTTCATTTTTGTCTTTTATTTACGAAATTTCTACCTTTTATTACATATTTGTTTGTAGTTTCAACAAAAAACATTATTTTTTCATTCTGATTTCTGTAAATTACTGCTGAATACTAGAGCTATCATGATAAAATATGAATTTTTATGAAAATTCAGCTCTTTTGAAGAAAAAGTTGGTTCTTCTCTAATTTTAACCCCAATTTTTAACACACCATCAAGTCCAAGAGGGATTTTTGTAAAAAAAAAAACCCTTGGGTAAAAATGTTTAAAAATTTTAATTGTTATAGTTAATTATCTGGTTCATCGAATCCTGAACGGTGGACCACTACTTACGCCACACCCTGTATATCACGCTATACATTTCCATTTTAGCTGACCTCGCATTGTATAAGGCTTTTCGTACAATCAGAAGGCAGCTAATACTGGAAATGTTTAACTTGATACACATAAACCTTCCGAATTAATTCTCGAAATGATTGTGAAAAGCGCTTCAAAATCCGTTGTGTAGAAGAACAACGCGGTAAGTGTGGTCACACATACAGACTTCAATTAATAATATATCAGTTTTACCATAGTACAGTTAGCCTATAATTTTCCCACTGCTGGGACACATGCCTTCTCTCTGTGAAAAGGAGTGGGCTATAATCTACCACTCGTCTTCGAATTTTTGCGATGCGGTTTAAGCCTTCATTTAGAGACTTAATTGTGGAAGAAATAAAGTGGATTTTAGTGTGCAATACGTAAATATTAAAATACATTATGTAGTTTCAAATAAAGATATTTTAATGATTTGTCAAGTCATAAAAACCATGCGAAACAGGGGCGGGTCTCTAGGTAAATCTAAATTCATCCTGGTCATTTTCAAAAATCTTTGTTTTCCTTTTAATCAGTATTATTATTTTAATCCCTGACGAGAATGGGTAGTACAAGCTTAGTTTTTGTTAACTCTTATCAGGAACCCTAGGTTCATTGTACTCATAAGAGCATCTTCAAATCGCAACCAAAAATCTCCCGCTCTGTACGTTGTCTCTACATACAAAGTATTGTTTGGAGCTTAATTTGGTTTCAGCACTTGAAATATTGATGATTTCATTATTTTCCAAGATTAATGCCAGCACTATTAGGAACAATCATAGTTAAGTAGTAAACATCTAGTGAGCTCTTACACTGATACGAGGAACAAAGAGTTGCGCTGGTCATATGATATTATTGGGTCCCTCTAGCACCCCCTCACGGGACACGTAATTACGACTTTACAACTTGAAAACAGTCTTCAGACTGTATTGTCCTTCGGTGTAGCCTTCGCCAGCTCTTCTCCCTTGTGTGTAAAACAGCAATTTGTAATAATAAATAAGTAAAATTTAATTAATTTGTATTCTTTCACAGAATGTGGATCACAAGACTAAGTTCCGCTCCAAGAAGGGTCAGTTGCCATTTGTGGAACTGAACGGCGAAGAGATTGCGGACAGTACTTTCATCATCAAAGAACTCTCTGAAAAATTCAACAAAGATCTTGATTCGGGTACGTATTATCTTAGCAAGGTATTTGCGCTCTGAATTGATTAGTAACTAATAAATAACTTGTCAACGTTTTAATTTTTTAGAGTTTCTTCGTCTGAAACATGAAGGTAGCAATATAGGTCGTGCGTCACCATTGGGGGGTGAGGTCGGACCCGTATTGATGTATATTATATTCAGCAGTTATTTCTCGGGACACCGGGCGGGCTGAGCTGAGTCCTAGATATTTCTAGGACGCCGCGCATGTGCATAAAATGTAGGTGATAGAACCTGGCTCGCCTGATTTGACCTATTTGTTATATACAGCCCTGACGTCGGAGCAGAGGGTCGTGGCCCATGCTATGATCTCTATGATAGAGAACCATCTATCTTGGGTGGTCTTGTGGTGGCGTGCTAAGTATCCGGACAGTGTTATCAAGGGATACCAAGTCAATCTGCAGAACGCGCTCAACACTCGTCTGCCAAACCCGATTCTCAACTTCTGCTACAAGTTGACGGCTGCCCGTAAGGTACGATATACTGTAACCTACCAATAAGAACTAGATTAGGATGGAACTATTCTAAAAACAAGTCGAGATCGCGTGGAATAATGAATCAACACTTTAAATATTTTTCATTATGAGTTTTAAAGTTTTTTTTTTTGGTCAATGTGGCTTCTCTTTTTGACTTTCAATCCTTTGTTGACTATTGTGATTGTGGTTATAATTCTATGCGTTCGGTTTGTCACATTATTTGAATACATATAAAACTGATATTGAGATTCTTTCTTATTTTAGAATGTTCATGTCCTTTGTCAGGCAAATCTTGACGGGTTAACGGGTAATGGTTAAGGTTATGCCGCGGATTAGCGAGTGAGGGGTCGGGAGTTCGAGAGTTCGATCACTACCTGTTGCACTATTATAACCATTGTTAGCGCAAGTAAAAAAGCCCTATGGGTTACCTAAAACACCAGTTATGCGCTATCAATACAGCAGTCCGCTAGTAAAAAAATAAAATAAAAACAAAGAACATTTTATTTATTATTAACTTTATTCCGATCGATGTTTTTTTTTGAAATTTGTTTGGTACCGTCAAATTAAATCAATTATGTTTTGGTTTCTTTTTCAAACTAATGTCTTTCTACTTTTATTATATTGGTATTTTGTTGGTTCCGTGCTAACTGAAAGTTCGATGAACCGGAGTTTCGCAGGCGCACCGACAGAGGGCGCCATTCGGTTTTCCTTCGACGTCATTACGGTAGTCACTTAAACATACCATTACTAATTATCTACGAATTTTGAAAGGCGTAAGTAAGTCTGAAATGGGGAATAGTTGATAATAAAGCCTTTATGATTTTATATTTTACAGTATAAGTAGAACAATATCATTTAATAAGTACAGTTAATAAGTAATCAGCAAAAACCCTTTACAGTCGAACTTAACTTCTCGTAACTCTTCAAAATGGAAATATATCTTTCCTACCAATGTACGGTAAAAACTCTCGGTGGGCGACTCCGCCTCGCTCTTTGCTAGTTTTTATTTAAAGCCGTACTTCAATTTTTTTTCCGAGAACTAGAATTAAACCGATTACCTTCCTATTTTGTTAATTAACCATCTTTGTTTCTATTGTATTTATTTGTCATAATCATAGTACTGTTTGTTCTATTTTCTCTTCTTTTCCTCATTGTCATAACATTTTTAATTACTTTCAGGGCATGAAAAAGGCGAAGGCCCATGGCATTGGTGTGCACTCACAGGAAGAGATCCTGGAGTTCGGTAAAAATGATATGCGAGTGCTTTCGGATCTTCTGTCAGATAGACCTTTCTTTTTCGGAGATGAACCAACTCTTGTAAGTGTTTTTAATCCTTAATATATTCTAAAAGGACCGCAGACCGCATCACGAGCTAAGGTAACTTAGTTCTGCTGTATCTACAGTTCTGAATCGTAACGCCTTTGCTTAAAATACAGATTCGATCGGCTGGAGAGGAAAACCAGGCGCTAGTTTTGTCCGCCTTTCGCAAAGCTTGAGGTGTGGTCTGCGCGGGGGTGACTCATGTGGTTTTATCATAGACCTCAAGTTGTTATCTTTTGCTCATCCATTACTTTAAATGGGATTCCAACTGAGATAACATAATTGCTTTAAACAAATAGTTTCGATAGATATACATTTGAAAAACAGTTTTATATATTTATTATATGAACAAGATTCCTCCTGCGCGTTCGCGTGCATTTAAGGTCGGTAAAGTATATGTCCTTCCCCAGGATTCATAGTATCCCCATACCAAATTTCATCCAAATTGGTCCACTCGTTTCGGGGATTAGCCGAAACAAACAACACCAGTCAAAATTAAAAAATAAGGTTTTTTTTGTTAAATTATGTACCTACCATATAAACTTTAATATTTCATGCATCTAGTAAAAAGCTGCTATTTTGACATTACAAACAGACAATGAATATGTCAAATTCCTGCACCTATGCAATGCAGCAATTTTTATTGACAGGCCGCGATCAAATTATTCCGTTGTTATGTAATTTTTGGGACTTGAATGTTAATGAGAGCTAATGACATTGTCTTCAGTTGGATGTGGTTGCGTTCGCTAATCTCGCACAAATCCACTTCATCGACAAAGAAGTGCCCCACCCGCTGCGAGACGCCATGAGCGAGCTGTTCCCAAACCTCGTGGGGCTGGTGTCGCGTATCAAGGAGCGCGCCTTCAACGACTGGGACGACATCTGCTCCACGCTCGACCTCAACGCGCACCTGCCCAAGCCCGTCAAGGAGACCAAGGACACCAAGGACACCAAAGAGGGCACCGGCCCCAATGAGAAGCAGCCGCTTCCTGATGAACCCGAGAAGGGCAAGGTATATACCACTAACATTATAAAAATAAAACATTTTTGTTACCAACATGTATTTTGTAAACTAGAAGATTAACTTGTAAACTCAATGTTACAGGGCGATGAAAAAGAAAAGGAACTGGAGAAGGAAGCCGATGAAAAAGGCAAGGACAAGGACACTGAAAAGGAGAAGTAAACCAACACAAGATGTACGGCGCTTGATTTCTATTATACCATGTAATATTTAACAAGTTGAATTATACTCTTAAGAGTCAGACTCGTCGTAGATTCTGTAATTTATAAGCGTGTAAATCCATTTGTCTTTCCCGTTACTTTCAGTTAATACGCGATAGCGTCCTTATTGTAATATTCTTGTGCTCTCCATTCTTATATTGTAAACAGTACACGTGATGTGTCGTATTTAACCCATTTTATCTTAGAGAGACATTTTGTTCGATATATGTATTTATGAAAGTAGTTTGTGTGTAATGTTCAATGCTATATGTGTTTATAATATTTGATAATTCTGTCATTAAATGTTTGAATGGTCAAAATATGATAAGTATTGCAGTTTATAAGATTCTTACCGGATTAGGCAAGCATTTATCCAAAATGATTAATAGAGTATGTAATTAATTCGAGATAGTCCACTTGCATCGCGTCAATGTATCGTCATGTATGAAACTGGAGTCTGCAGTTGTTCGCCTGAAGCAAAATTACCATCAGGCGTGTACACGTCAATATGGATAGAATTGAAAAAGTATTGGGCCATGTTGCTGCAACATTACTGTTACCTATAATTTTCAACCGCTGCATCGTTGCTGCAGACCTTAATATACAATTAAAGCTAATTATTTGTTACCATCTATAGAGTCCGTTATATTCTGACAGGGTCTTTGAACAGGGCTATGAATGCTCTACTTTTAAACTATCATCGCCATTATTATCCTCTATTTTATGAAGCGTCGTATATTCGAGATTATGTTTTCAGTAATCTCTCTCTCTATGTTTTTCTCTAATTTGTAAGTCTAGAATATTTGATACCAAAAATTGGCTGATTTAGATAAATTGGAAAGAATGATGCATTTCTTAAAAACATAGCTCTTCAACTCTAAAGAAAGAGCTAATGTGTATGATTAGACTGTTTTGAGATTCTTGTACTTTATTGGTTTATCTTTATACAAATAAAAATTTACAATTTACAAATTTTTGATAAACGAAAAACCTGGAAGACTGTTTTTCATGTTATTAATAATTCATAGTCCATAAAATTTTGATATTGTATTAATTGTTAAGGTTTAGAAAGAAATGTACTCAAAATTTATAGTATATATGAATTTTCATGCATTATGATTATTCAGTCGATGACTTTGTAATTGCTTACTATCGAGAAAACGCAGATACTTGACGCAGCCTGCTCCAACAATGGTCACAAATATTACGATGGAACATAGTCGTTGCCACTGTTCTCACTGTTTTGACTGACCGCTGGTCGTGTTATGTTTCTGCGCTTTCGACGCCGACGTCACGTCTGTCTCATAATGCACGTTTTCGTACTCATTTAATAACATGTTATAATTTTCGACAAACCCTTAGTTATCTATTACTACGTGTAGACAGGTTTTGTAAAATAATCAATTAAGACTGTTCTCATTATTCATTTTTTAACTGTTTGGTTAAAGCCAGCACTACGACTGAATAATTGAATGAAAAGTTCTTTATTTTCGGAAATGTTTGTGCTCAGGATTGACTTACGGCGTTAGGCACTGAAACAGGCTTCAAGTAATATAATGTAGGTAGTAAATCACTAAAGTACATTCCAGTTTCACACATCATTTCACGATAGCGTTTAAACGTTGTGTATCGATCGGGTTGTTGGTAGTACGCGATGAAGTTGAATGGTTAATTTTAAAATTTGTAATAATGTAAGTAAATGGTTTTCGCATCGTGGCTTGAAAGTAGAATGTCGATTTTAGTCGGTCGGTAGGTAAGCACAGTACATACTAGCTGTGCTTTTAGTTCCATCTTAACATCTCAATTCGATTAATGTTAGGGTTAAAATTATCAGGTATGGATAGGTTTCGAAATCGCTACTGTTTATGTCAAATAAATGGTAATCATAGAATAATAGTTAGGTATTGCACATAAGCAAGATTACGTTAGTGTAAGAGGTGTTGTGGCCGGTAAGGACGATGCGAAGGCCCACTCCGCTCATAGTAATATAAAAAAAAACAGGAAAAAGACAAAAAAAAAATTGGTTTCGAATTTATTTGTCTTATTAAATTTATGATTTGAATTTTCCGGGGCATGGTTGACATTTTTGGTCCCTCCCGAAAACTGCTGACCATCACTGCCATTAGAAAAAGTAAGGGATTAAATTTAAGAGCCATAGACGTAAATAGTTTAGGGAATGATGTACTGTTCGTCGCGTACGCATTCGTTTTAGGTAGAAGCGTGGCGAACCAGCCTCTGAGTAGCTGCGTAGCCAACCAGTCTCGGAGTAATTGCGTAGCCACCGTACATTAATTCATAGTATATACAATATTCTAAAATGTATTTAATAAGGCTGAAGATTGTTCGACCATCCGAGATGAGAGCCTGTTTCAGTGTAATGCGATATATTGACAGCTGGCTGCTTGCGAACAGTAGCGCGAACACGCGGTCGCTACGAATGAAATTGTCTGCGTAATAGTGGAACTTCTAAGGGTAATTTCAAAATGACTATGTTTACGAGCATAGGAATAGATTTAGCTTAGAACTTATATTTAAGCATCACGATAATATTAAATGTCATACTCTTATTGTAACGTGTTAAGTTGTTGAGACAATAAATATAAGCGCAGGCATACTCACCATCCGGTTATGATACAAAAGGCGTATTGCGTTTTGTAAAGTTAGAAAGGTTCTATGGATTTACGAGTTTTTAAAGGATAAGAATGCCCAATTTATTGTCTCTTGGTAGGATATAATACAAACTTAATCGATATTATAATCAACATAAAATATTCATAAAATTATTCACCCTCATTATAAAATTGTTATAAGTTAGTAGCTATTATACAAATTAATCATAATTACTCATATAATTATAAGTATTTCAAGTATGTATGTTTATACTATTTAGAAAGGTAGGGAAACCTAAGAAAAAAAAAACCTTGTAATATCTATAGTTACGTTTTTTTCTTTAATGATAATTCTTTCATCTATTATAACTAGTAATTGTGATTTTCAATTAATGTGTCAATATTTTAAACTTAAGAATATAGTAGATAGTAATGGTTCGCCATCCATAACGACGAAACAACTGAGCTTCGACGCCACAGTCGACACATACTTTAAGAATTTCAAGTGTAACATTCTGTCGCCATTAAATATAACTATATCTACTAAAATATATACTGCAATGTGATTCGGTGTGACACTACGTCATGTCGAGTCGCGGAGCAGGTGAATGTTGTTATTTCATAATTCCCTCTTACTTCTTTAACTTTATACATAGGGTCAGTTCAGAAAAATTCCGCGCAAGCTCGAGCCTTCTGTGGCCGTAATTGAAACCGAGAGCGACTGATTCTCGAACTTTAGAGACCCGACTATGTCGATATCCATACAATTTTCTACTTTAAACTATGAGAATACGGTCCTATTCCTGTTCAATTGAATGGAATTGATAAATAGGTCTAAAAGGAGGTGGGTAAAGTTTAGAACATTTTTTCGCCTATCATAGTCATGAAAATTCAAAGTATTTATTGACGTCATGTTATTGTGTTTTTGTGAAGTTTGAGATACAAAAAAATATTTTAGTGCATAAAGCGCATAATAGTTTATTTTGTAATAAAAAGTTTAAAAAAAGTGCTTAAAATAACAAAACTTCAACGAATTTGCCAAGATTGATGATTTTTTTGTTTATATGACTTGCTATTTGATTTCTTACTATTTTAGAAAAGATGTAAAGGTCGATACCTAAACTTCACGTAAACACGATAACATGACGTCACTAAATACTATGAATTTTCTTGACTACGATAGGCGAAAAATGTTCTAAACTTTACCCACCTCCTTTTTCGCTCTGCTGAACTGAGGGGTAATTGCGGAACTTTTTATCGGTAGGAATTGGTTTAATATTCATAGTTAAACAACATTCATTGCGTTATTTACGTTGCTGAGCCGACAATTTATTCGAACAAATGACGCAATGGTTTAGAAATAATCTTCAATCCCATTCAGATTCTGATAAATTGTGTTTCGGAACACACATTACACACATACACAACTCGCAACTTTTTCAATGGGGGTAGGTAGAAACTCCAGAACGCTACTTGCTACTATCCTAACATACCTACTCGTATTTCTTCGTTTACGTTCATACACCTGAGGGGCAATTATCGTAATTTTAAGAATGTTCAGTCTGATGTCTCAATCTGTCAAAAGATTGTCGCCGAGATGAAATCGACTACTTTTTGAACATAGTTTAATCACGAGAATTGTGTTCTTCAGGTCATACACGCACGCCGGATGCCCTTTAATTAAACAACTATAAACACGTACATACATCGTCAATGTACCTTCCACACTTTGTTTACGAATATAGATACATCACGCTGCGAATAAAAGTTTGGTATGCTTTCTAGAAGAATGAGTACCTATCATTTAAAAATGGGAAACGGGGCAACACAACACAAGAATGCTTATATATCGTGTGTGGGTCGGTATATTCCTCCCGTATTCCTCGTCTATGTACTGATTTCAATACCTGTCTCAGCTGCATCGCTGGATTCGTGGAACAGGTTTCTTAAAAAGTAAACAGACAACTTTCTGTCTCATTGTAAACTTGAGTTTCGATTCGTCTAATATCGTCTAATCGAATATCATTACAATAATTTGTACGCAGAACGATTTGTCAGTCAGGAGTTTGGAGAGGTCACACAATACGTAAATACAGATCGACCATCTTCTGATTTTCAAAAGGAAGAGTAAGAGAACCATAGACCGGTAGCTGTGTGGTGGAAGGTTTAGATAGCTTTGGGCCTACCATCCACTAACGCCCTCTAGTTAATATTGCGAGCATTACGTTATAAGAGTAACTCTCTCGGGTACCGCGGTTGTAGGCATACCTTGTCTAAACGAAGAGGGCGCAGTGTGCGTTACACTCAGAGCGCTTTTACGCAACCCTTGTCAAAACGAGCAATCTTGTATTAATCGCTAGAGGGCGTAGTGTGATCAGATAGAGCCGTCTTTAGATGAATGTGTCCCAACTCCCAACACTAACGCCAATGACGTTGTTTCAAACAACTGATGATTGCAATCTCCTTCAAACTGCCTAAATTACTTTTAGGAACTCAGACTTCTTGGAAAACGATAGGTATACCTATACCTATTGATTAAACACAGGTATGGATAATCAATATAGGTATACTATAGGTACGTAGGTAGCCTAAGTAGGAAGTAACCAATCCAAAACGATAGTACCTACCTACCTAATATTAAGCGCAGTGTAAGTCACTTCATAAAGTTTAAATTGAAACATTGCAAGCAATAATTTACTGAACCTACCTAGACTCTATCACAGTAGCAGTAGTGCACTGACACTAACAGTAATTCACTGATTTTGGGAAAACGATAATGGTACCGATTCCCTTGTTCACAAATTTAGTTTAGTCCTGTCAAATTAATCAGCGCCTGTCACTACTCCATACAAGTTTAGACGTGATTAAAAACTTGCCTACTAAAATTACGTCAATTTACGTCAAGCGCTGATTAATTTGACAGGACTAAACTAAAATTTATCTTCTGTCCTTTCCTTAATGAATTAGAAAGAAAAAGATGCACTGAACTTAAATTTAGTTTAGTTTGTGAATAAGGGAATCGGCACCACTGTCAGCTAGATAAACGTAATGCGCAATGTTGTGTATTCATTCATCAACTGCTCAGCCTTTTCTCAACTACGTAGGTACCTACCTAAGGGTCATGTTTCTATCTAACTGGTACAATTGAATATCGGTAATTTAAATGGATCGCTGCGATTGCGTATCTTATCTTTCCTCTACAACCCAGGACCCTGGGTAACACATTATCCATTGGTAAGACGTTGCCAGACTATCGGTGTCTGGCTATTCGTAAAGGTTGTTAAAGATGAGAATGACAGCCGGGCCCAACGGCGTGCTTTCCGAGGCACGAAGGCGTCTCAATATAAATAATGGATGGTTGGGTCACCATCCACTACGAACAGAAAAAAATACATGTGAACACAGTGCCTCTCCCAGTTTAAGCATACAGTACTTACAAGCTTTTACATGTCATGTTCAAGCTTTGACTGGGTGCGACCACGTTAGAGCCACTATCCCGTTATCAAGTGCATCTTCCAGTGCATTTTCCCTTTAAACTTCTATTGGATAATAATAATTTATAATTATAATTATCCAATAGAAGTAAATTTATATTTTATAATTTTTAATGCTGGCTGCAGAAAGTCTTGCCAGCTTCATTTAGGAGATATGCACCCAAATAGATAACTTGTTGTACAGTGCTCTAGCTTGTATTTTAAAAGCTCTTGTATTACTTAAATGAAACAGGTTACAAAGTCCAAGCGATAGCCGGACTCAACAAGAAAAACCTGTAACCGGAGTTCAGAATGCGAATAGGTACCTAAACAGTCGCAGAATGGTAAGAATTGCAGCGCAGTCACACAAGACACAAACTATCTACTGACTTAGTAACCTCACTTAATATTTCGTCTAACCATAATATCCTAACAAAAAAAACACTATTTTGACAAACATTATTTTGCGGTCTAAAAGGTCATCAGTCATCATACATTTCAGCTTAGCATCTGCGCAGCACCGTCTCACGTCATCGACAGGCTGCCAACGTGCTGCCAACTGCACGGGTTTTGTCTATTCTTGGAAGAATAGAGATAGAATTGTCATGCTATGCCAGCATAAAACGGTACAAATCTTTCTACAATCTTTAATTTTGTCTTTAATCTTTCTACAATCTGTAATTTTGTCTTCTTCCGTCGACAAAACCTATTTCTACGGTGGTCATGCTACGCGTGCAGGGCAGTACGAGTATCTATAAATGAAGTTTCTTGAAGATGCTGATTTGGTGCCAAGCTGAAATGTTGCTGCTTTATTTAACGATTTAACATGAGAATAGGCAGAAGCTACAGCACGCCACCTACAACGATCCTTCCCTACTTTTACCTCGTTTAAGTTCATATACCTGTGGCCCTAGTGTGAGTCTCGACTACACACATCGACTGCATTCGGCGCTCCTATGTGGCCTTCACTAATCCAGGGCCAATGGGGCGCCGAACACGGTCGGCGATCGATGCTTATAGTCGAGATGGTTGAAAGTAACACACTAGGATCTCTGGTCATACACACACGCCAGTTGCAACTATTACGCAACTGACCTTTCTGAAGAACATTATCAATAAAGTCACTATATTTATGTCCTCTTAAGGTTTCCCCTCACATCTGCTTTGTTAATAACTTTTGTTAGTCGCCATTCATTCATCCTCTTAACATGACCAAATTATCTAGGCATACGCTTTTCAATTTTTGCCACTACATCTTCTTTTAAACCGCACCGTTGTATACTGGTCACGTGTGGCGTGCGTAATCATATAATTCATAGTCACCACCACACATGCTTCGCATGGAACGTATTTCCACAGCATTTATTCTACTTTCATGTTTCTACTGCCGCACCCAACATTCACTTCCATACGTAAGCGTAGCCACCAGCACATCGTTGTGAATAGCTAGTCAAACCTTTTCGGACAGCTGGTTGATCGCATGTTTAGCACCATGGTGTCCGTATAGATTGACGAACCATGTATCACTACCAATCATCATCTTCATAATTTCAGCCGTAAGGCGTCCACTGCTGAACATAGGCCACCCCCAAAATGGGGCTGCCATAATCGCTACGCTTGGCAGGCGGGGTGGCGATCGCAGTATTGTGGTAAAGTGCGTAGAGAACGCTGCTGCCCATTCTCAAGTAAGTCCCTTAGTCGCCTTTTATGACACCCACGGGAAGAAATAGGGTGATGGTCATTTTTAAGTATTACCAAAATTTAGTAAAATATACTGATTTTGTAGGGCCGATCGGGCCGAGGATCAGCCTGGAATGAGTAGTAAAACCATGCAGACCCTGAATTGAGGAGCCTCCTTAGAACTCGAAGAAAGTCCCCTTGTAAATGGGTGAAATAGTGGGTGGAAGTTTTTATGAAAGTCCGTCAGTTTTGAAGCTACGATAGGTTCTTCAAATGTTGTGTTTAGGCTGACGGTTAAAAATTAATTTATACGTGTCTCAGCGTTTTTAAAAATTCTACTCCCGAAGAGCTGACGAAAGTAAAAGGATGAAGGCCTCAATTTTCAAAGCAAACATCATTTTTATTATTTAGGCATATGGTTGGAAACGAACGCAACAAAATTTCCGTCATCCACGCGGGTGAAGCCGAAGGCAAAAGCTGCTAGAAAATATAATTATGTACATAATTTAGCTAGTTGATCAAATAAGACAATAATAGTACGAATATTATTATCCGATTTGATAAATTTCCTAGTAAATATTGATATAATCCAACATTACGAATTTCAAAAGATATAAATAATTTTATAATTGCATAACAAAACGGCTTATTTAGTACTAAATATAGGTAGTACCTACCCGCGTTTGAATATGAGACATGGCTCCTCAATCCATACGCACACGCAACATTTACTTTATTTTTGGATTTACTCTCCTTTCCACATCTTTATCAATCTTACCATCCCTTGTAAACAGTCTCCTGAAATATCGAACTTACTTGCTCCGTTTTGTCTGCTTTACAACGTAACTAACGCTATACCTACCTGTAATAAGTTGTTGAACTACCAAAATGCTACTGTGAGTGTGTAATGTCAACATACCCTGTAGGGTCCGGTGATGGAGCTGGGAGGTGCCCATAGGCATAGGCACTCTTCAACTAAACAAAATAGCTATGTTGTTTTTGGGCTCGTTAGTTTTGTCATGCCAAAAACGAAAGCCCAAAGTCAAGACTCTGATGAAAGAGATAGAATGTGGCCACATGTACTTGTCAACTTTACAAGATAGCCCTGTAGTCTGATGAAAGAGATGGAAACTGGCCACATGAACTTGTCAACTTTACAAGATAGCACTGTTGTGTGTAGACTCGTTGGATTGATATTGATAAGTATCTACCTTTCAAGACACTAAAGTTGATAGAACTCTATATTTAAGTTACGACATTCTAATGCTAAAAAGAAAAAATAAAATGGTATGTAGGTAAGTAATAATAATTTTTAAAACGTGCTTCTAAAGTTTTTTTAAAATTTTATCTTTTTTTTTGGTTTTTCAAAGTTTTGTTTTGCAGTTTTTAGGTCATTAAAAGCTTGTTTTCAAAATGATTTTTACTTCAATTTTATTTGTTTTTTATGGATAACTCAGGGTACAAAAAAAATATTGATCTATAACCCAGTTCTTGCGGAATGCTTAAATATAATATATAGATGATTTAACATCACCCTACGAGCGTTAGGAACCGAGCTAAAAGAAAAGAAGTCATAAAAAGCGCTTTACGAAATGGAAGCGCGGGCGGGCGATGCGATGCGGTCGGTTGAGGCCGAAATTTCACACGGACGCAGTCGTAGACAGTTCAGAAGCTACTTATTTTTAAGGCTAAAGCGGCAGGGAACCCCGAAAAATTAAATTTCGTCTTTTGCAATTTGCAGTTCTGTCTAGAGTTTTAGTCAGTAAAAGTCTGACCCGCTCCGCCCAGAGCGGGAGAAGTCATTTGATGATTTCCCATCCAAAAAAAAAAAAACAAGGCTGCGTGTTGAACAAAGAATGATTCGCGACCGTAACACATATGTATTTACACAAATATAATAACTTAAACCTTACTTACTTAAAAACTCGTTCAGGAAATAGACAAACGAAAAAAAAACAACACGGGCTAACATCACCATCTATTTTAATGCTACTGCTACATTTTTCGCCATATAACGAACTACCTTTCAAGCGCTCTCTGTTTATAGCGAGATGTGGAGCGAAATGTGCTGTGCGAGAAAGAGCACGCGCACGCCTTATCACGACAATGTGGCCGCAGTATGGAAGAGACTAACATAACATCAGTTTTCCCCGCCAGAAGCGAATACCTAGTACCTACCTCCATGAAATAGGGGGTAAGCCTATCGACATTTACCGTGCAGTTTGCACAAATTCATTATCCTGAACCATTTAAAATCGCACTAACCGATAAAACAGTACACATTACAGTTAAAATATTTTAATATCAAAGTTGAGCGTCGCCATCGGGGTGCTCCGGGAAGTCCGGATGTAATTTAGCTGCTGCGGTTGCACGCCCGCCGGCTATGCACGTGCGTCATCGTCGTTACGTCATTGCATCATTACCAACTCATGACCGTCACACACACGTATTATTACGTTTCATTGGTGATATATTAGGAGAGGCGCGGCAGCAACTGGCTATCGTCACAATACAATAGACATTTATTTTGAAAATAAAGGTAGTAATACATAGTAGGTGTTATGAACTTATGATACACTAGCTTTTGCCCGCGGCAATTGATGAGTGTTTTCAGGACGTGCGTTGGCATCAATCGCATGGACTGGCCCACGAGAAGCCCGGACCTGAATCCAATTGAAGCCGTTTGGGACCAATATCCCAAAACTTTTGAAAGTATTTGTCTTCCGCAATTGCAGCGTTTAGACGTGCTCGTCAGCATATTTGATAAGTAAATTAGGTAATACAATACAATTCTTTATTTCAAGCAACTAAGGCCCATAAAAACAATACATAAATAATATAAAAACAATAACTAAAAACTAATACATATTCTATAAAACAAAACTTTAACTAAACACGTAATGATGACGGCGTCGTGTTCCGCTGCGTGGTGTCGAGTAACCATCCTCGGAAACGTCGATATACGACACCTTTCGGCCAAAAGTCCTTTTTCAAGCAGGTCTGTAGATGGTGGATTGGAACTCGTACCTGTAACGGCGACCTGACAAAACATATTTCGGAGCTCAAGTAGACGATAAAGAATTCTGGTTCTGCAAGAAATGCTTGTTTTGCCGATATTATAAAAAAGAGATCAAATGATTTCGTTCCACCACACTGATAAATTTAAATTAAGTGACAAAACAATAGAACTCGGGCAAAAGATCATACGGTCCGAGCAAATGAAGCTGCACATTCGTGGCGTCAGGAAAACAATAAAAATGAAGGCGTAATTGTTATTACCGAGAAAAAAAATAGAAAATAAATAATAGTTTACAAAAACTAAAAAAACACGCTTCCATAGAAAACCAAACTAAAAAGTAGAACGCCTTTTTTCCATTATTTTCTACTTTTTAGTTTGGTTTTCTATGGAAGCGTGTTTTTTAGTTTTTTTAAACTATTATTTATTTTCTATTTTTTAAGGTGTTTCGAATTTTGAGACGTATGTCAGCGTAGTTTGTGACGTATGTCAGCGTAGTTTTCGAAGACAGTTTTTTTGCTGTCCTCGTAACTCTGGCAAGGTTAATGGCACAAATTTATGAAATTATAGTATTGTCATGGGTCCTTGATAAGTCTACAGAGTTTAAATGAAATCTAGTCGATTAAAGTGGGTCAAAATCGCGCTATAAGGAGTCGGGTACAAACAAACATACAAACATACAAGTGAAGCTAATATAAAGCGTGTAAAAAAGAACATATTCTAATAAGTTTTTATGATTGCGTACGTGATCCAACATTCACTAAGTAGGTACCAAACATACCAATAACATAACTGACCAAATAATAATAAAAGATGTTTAATTAAATTATAAAGACTGCCTCGTTGGTCTAGTGGTAACAAGCGCTACTGCTGAGCTTGAGGTCCTAGGTTCGATTCCCAGGTCGGGCAAAGTGTTATTGGGGTTTTCCATCTGGAATTTCTCAGTAGCAGCCCGGAGTCTGTATTTGTGCCCGGTTGATGGCAATAGGCTCGCCCCCTATTACATGGGACTTGAACATAACAGGCGAAATGTGTGTGTGTGTGTACACCTCTGCCCAACCCTTCGGGGAAACAAGGTGTGGCATAATGTTTAATTAACCAAATTATGTGCATAGGACACAGGTTGAAACGAGCACAGTGGTAGATATAATAAAATAAAATAAAATCTAAAAAACTCACTTCCATAGAAAATCAAACTAAAAAGCAGTAGTTTGGTTTTCTTTGAAGCGTATTTTTTAGTTTTTTAAACTTTTTTTTTAGGATGTTTCGAATTTTGTTACGTATCTCAGCGTAGTTTACGAAGACAGTTTATTTTTGCTATTCTGGTAACCCGGGGACTACAAACACTTATTCAGCTCTATTCAGCTTTTGCCGATACAAAACAACGATTTGGACACGTACGCATCCATTCAGCTTTCCGCGTTTATTCCGTTTTCGCAGCAAAGAAGTATACAATGAGGACAAGTGTGTTATTACCATGCCCGTGCTATAGATAGAGTTCAGCGCTGTTCTGCCCCGTTCAGCGCTGTTCCACCGCATTCAGCGTCAAACGCGGCGGAACAGGACTGTCCACGGATGGTTCTCGACAGGTCGACAAGACCTGCATAGTTCCTGCATAGATTTGATTTATTATATATTAATAATTATGCCGGCAACTTTGAGAGAGTTCGGACGTCTTTTAAAGTAATTATAATTATTTTATTTATAACGAAATAAAATGATAGACGAAGAGAACTTAATATGCCTTAAGTTTTATAAATTTTATTACGTTTAATTTTATCTACTTATGCTGCAAGAAGCGAAATGATATAAATATCGCAAATAGAACTGTCCATGTTGAAGGCACAATACGAAATGAGGGCACTTACCGTCTTCGCAGCATATTCAGCGCCGTACGCAGTAGATAGAAGCGTTTCAGCGGAGATAACACGCTATGACGGCTTTTCTCATTCTTACGACGCTGTACACGGCTAACAGAAGCAGAGCTGTATAAGTGTGACCAAAACCGTTTAGTGAAACGCGAATGGAGCTGAATAAGTGTGAGTAGTCCCTTAATCCGACGTTATGAAGGGAGTCAAAACCATGCTCAAAGTTTCCGTTACATAGGCACATACTACCATACAAACATACTAACATGCTAACATACGTATGAAGCTAATAAAAGCGTGTTAATGAGACATAATTGTTTATATAAAAGTTAAAGGCTACAGATGTGGGGGACACACCTGAGTACCCCTTCAAAGTATACAGGCCACAGGCAGGCCAGGCATACAGGCCTGATGTTATGGTATTGTTTCAACAATACACAATACAATTTCAGGAGATTTGATTTAGTTCATATAAGAGTTCTATCGTCTATCTCCAAGATCTTCGAGAAATTTAATGGGACGATCTCAAAAAAGGGTCAACGTAATCCGCTAAAAATAATTGCGAAGATATCACAGAAATCCGTCGAAATGAAAACCTCCACATTTTTAAATCGGTAAAAAAGGAAACTGTCAGGGAATGAACATTGGATAAAAAGGTCTTATATAAAAGTCCGAAACGATTAAAACGACCGAGTGTACACAGTTAAAACAAATTAATGTTACTTTACACAGATGTAGAAACGGCTCAATCGTTTCAAGTTGGGACAAATTAGTACTTACCCGGGGACGTCTTTAGCAACAACACTTAAGGGTGATATTAAAATCCAAACAGTTTGCTGAGCGCCGGGAACATAGCTGGGTGGATGGGGGGGGGGGGGGGCTCTGTCGGCTGCGAGGTGAGCGCGTCTTATCGCGAGTGTTCCTCTGCGGAAACACCGCGACCACTCGGCCGCGGACTAACTGTGGAGTTGCTGTTTGTGTAACTTTAAATTATTTTTAAAGGTAAGGCACGGTTCGTACACTATAATATTGCCTAGGCAACTCTTGTCTGCCTGCCTCGCTGGTCGCAAGTACTACTGCTGTGCATTGTGGCCGGTTGATGGCAATAGGCTCGCCCCCTATTACATGGGACTTAAACATAACAGGCGAAATGTGGGTTGAGGTTCTATAGGTACACCTCTGCCTAACCTTTCAGAAAGGCGTGCTGTTATCTCTTGTGAATTTTCTCGCCTAAAAAAATATTATTACAAAAAATTTATTAATTTAGTTTGTAACGTTTTTTTTTTTGGAACTCGGCTGTCTATTTTGAAAAAAAAAAATGTTTTAACTTTTACTTTTTAGGTGTATGATCCAGTGTACCTACCTACCTACCTACCAAACACATACATCACTAGACCTGCTTGCTATGTAGCCAACAATAATAGGAAGTATCGTAACATTATCAACATTTTACTACTGCACTGATTGGACAGATCCACTCAATCACATGATCTGACCAAGATTATGTCTGGACTTTAAAAGAGACTGTGACCTCTGAGTTTGTTTCGGCCTTTCTTCTCAGAGTAGGCTGATAAGAACCGCCGACCTCTTCTAGTTTAAAAAAAAAATATTACTGACGTGTAAAAGTTTTTATAATTACTAATTGCAAAAAAGAAGTCATTTATCATTTGTCAAAGTGGTTTAAATCCGTATTAATAAAGTTAATTCAACCAATGAAAACTGAATATTTTATTTTCAGAGATTTTGCGAACATACGACTCCACGCATTGCTTTATCCAGGCTACTCACTTTTTAACAGCGTTAATAACGGTGGAATTAAAGCGCGAGAGGCCGCCGAGGACGATTTAATTAAACCTTAACGAAGATCCCTCACTAGCCCCCCACTCCTCCCCCACCACCTTTACCTGCCCGCATTTAATTTTTGAATCTGTTTTCACTTATCTACTTACTTTTATAAGCGTTTGTAATGTCAACAGAAGCAATGGTTGGTGTTCCTTTGTTCTTAGTTTTTCTGACATTAAAAATTATAAGTTTCTGAAATCTAAGTAGATTTTAGGATGTTATTATTTTTTATGTCAGAATTGCAATTTCACTTCATTCTAATAATAATAATTACTTCATATTGTTTTTAAATTGTTTGCTCAACATTATTAATAACTCTATGAATGTTGTACATCTGTCAAAATGAAATGATGATGATGATGAATGTGAAATAAAAAGCTATTGTTTTTGTGAAACTGCCCCACAGTTTATAGTTACACAAATACGTGATCCACAGTCAAAATATAAACTCAATTAGGCATGAGGTACGACGGCGCAGAGTGTAGACGTGCCGGCCGCTGTCGCCTGTCGCAGATAGCCGCACGCCGTGATCCCGTGTGATTTACGGCCGCCCGGTCGCTAATGTGCACGCAGCCTTACCGCAACCAAGATGTTGCACCCTTTTCATAAGGACTTTAGATACCGCAGCCACGAATTAATATACAAAAGTGTTTGTCAGGGATACGAGGTTAAACACTCAAAATAATCTACAATATTCTTTGTAAAAGCTGTTACTTTACAACACTGTTATGTTTTGGTGTAACTTCCGGGCGCTGGAAAAGGAAATTTCAGTATTTTAAATGTGAAAAAGAAACCTTTCTTATACTGTTCATATTTCAACTGAAACCAATTGGCCGCAAGATATAATTACATTAGTTCGACAGCTGAAAAATATAACGAAAATCTATAATTAAAACGAGACGTTCTGAAATTATTTTAAAAACAAACACAACGTCTAAAAAAATGTTATTAACGTTTTCATTAAGGTGAGACTGTTCATTTGCAAAATGATAAATATGGCATAAATTATTTCATTTAATATTCAATTCGGTTCTTTCGTGGCTTCAAATATTACGGGTAACGAGCAGCTACTTAGTCGACGACACCCTTTTTTTCTGATACTGTTTGCTGACTGGCTCTTAATTTTAGGTTTAAATATGGGGGAGAGATACGTTCAAAAGAACACTCGACAAATCCTAGGGTAAGCGCATGAGTTCACCTGAGCTCGCTGTTGTTTCTATGTGTCCTTTTGATTCATACTCTGCAGTTATAATAGTAAATAAATATGATACCTTACTCTCAATGTTGAAGATCAATCTAACTACCATATTTTACTTGGCACGTTTATGTTTCTTTGGTGTCGACTCAAAATGAGTAATTTATATTAAGTTAGGAGCTTGGTTAGACTAAAAGGTTAATTTTTGCTTTTCATTTCTTTTTTCGTCAGTTTATTTTTTGTCAAAAAGTTTTCTTTTGGGATGTTTTTTTATCTACACCCTTGATCTACACTTCCAACTTCGAACTATAGGCATTCCATTAAAAGTTAATTTTATAACTGGACTACGCGGTAAAAAGTTATGCGTAGTAATTAAAAATATGTTTAAGCGCGTTGAATGGAAAACCTCTTCCTTTTTCAGTTAAAAATAAAGTACCTGGATGCCCGAGCTCTGGTCGGTTTTTTTTGGTAAAAAGAAATTTTCTAAAAATGAATCCTAGCTAGATCGATTTATCGCCCCCGAAACCCCCTGTATGCTAAATTTCAAGAAAATCGTTGGAGCCGTTTCCGAGATTCAGATTATATATATATATATATATATACAAGAATTGCTCATTTAAAGGTATAAGATAAATACAACAATACCTTACTATTTTACTAGCGTCGTTTTCGTTTGAATAAAGGATTTTGGTACTATCTAATGTTTTCGTACTAAATGTGATGTATATTCGGGCGAGTTCATAGAGTGAAGCTTCGCTCGGGAGCTTTCTCGATATTAAAGCTTGACTCAAAATCCTTAAGTCTGCCGCGTCAAAGAAGGATAGTTTCAGAAATTTATGAGCTGTTATATTATAATTTAGTGTCGCGAACCAGCAGTAAAATCGGGCTTAAAAGATCAGAGCGGCGGCGGCGGGCGGCGCCGCGGGGCGCCTCGCACTCTACACGCACTTACCGACTGATACACACGTAATAATAAATAGATCTACAAAGATAGCACTGACTGGCCACCCTAAAACGATAGGGCACTTTTTCTTGTAATAAGTTATGTAAAGATTCGATGTCCTTATAGATTACTTCAGTCAGTTGTAACTTCATACAATGTGTATTTTTGTAATCAAAATATGAATTACCAAGTATACAAATTTTATTAGAAGGACGGCTTACCCTTTAACCGCATTTCGCGCCCTCCCTTCGACCAAGTTTCAGCTCCGGCCATTTTTCCGCCGTCGGCCGCTGAGACGTTGTGAATTTTATGAAATTTAAAAGTTTTCTCCGAGCCGCCGGGAAAAAATGTGATTAAATATGTTTTGTTCAAGAGCAAGGGTGTGATAATGGGGGCGTTGATAAGCGTTTATTAGCCGAGCGGGTCGTGCCGGCGATCTCAATAATAGCGGCGCCCGTAACGCTATCAGGGGGGAATTAAATCATTTTAACGTAGTTTGCGACGAGACTCCTTAAGAAAAACTCTGTGATAAGACGCTTATTTGGCCTTTAAATTGCGCGCTTTGTTGATTGTCGCGCCGAGTTTCAGGGAGTTTGCGTTGTTTTTAAAAGTAATTATCTGCTGTTTGTAGGGGCTTGGTGAGAGGTTACAACTGCGCGGTCGCGTTTAATGTTAGATTATAAAAGCTATCGTACATTTGTAGATAGAATTATGTAGCTAGTAAGAGAAAGAAGTACAGTTTAAAAATAACTTTTTACCAACTGTAAAAAGTTTTGAGAAATTATCCGAAATTTATTCGTAAAGTAACGTACGCTTAAAATAATAAAAATCGCCGCTGCGCTTATCTATAACTTGTACTTTTATCGGATTATCTTTTAATGTTTTGCATTACGCTTGATTAGTACACATTTGAACTACAATGCTTCGGCGTGTGCGCCGGGTAGGGGTGCTAAGTTGCGGGCTTAGCTGAGAGGCGCAGGTGCGCGCCCGGCTTACCGCACCGAACCGCACTATTGATGGCCCTTTCCACGCTCCGCACGACGTGATTTACAAGCTGACAGTCCGCACACATACGAACAATTCACTTACATACACATGAACTTGTGTATTGGACGTATTTTATAACTAGGCCTGAGTTCTGAGTTTGATAACTAATTTGCTGACACATGTTAGGTATTTATGTCTCAAAAATAAAAACAAAGTTTCAAAATAAAGAACCATCTGCCTACAGCTTTGATTCTAAATTAGCTACAGAGCCTAAACGATGCGAAATCATACAAATTACTCTAAATATCAAAGGGGTGATCCGTTCGGCGTTTAATCATGCAGACGTCAGTGCAACTGAACGACACGAAGCGGAACCGTAAAACATGTCGGTCGCAATTAGTACGGCAAAATTGCAATTTGATTGGTGTAATTGCATCTCTTTACAGGCGGCGGTGGCACAGTTGTTATTAAGCGTTTCTAATTTAATATCATTTGCATAGACGTGACCTGCGCGCCTTCCCAACACCTTTCCGATGTGGCTACATTTTTGGATAATTCTAAAGCTTATTGTGGTTTTGTAAAGTAAAGTAGTTAACAGTAACTTTCATTTTTTAGATGGAGTTAGTTACGTTTTCTGCTATAGGACATCTATGGAACATAATTACATCATATATAGGTAATTGTACGCCATATCTAGAAGGTGCCCCTAACAAGTTGGCCACATTAAACAGACAAGATGAGTGTTATAGTAATTGAAACCATTACAGCACATTACAAAAAAGATTACCATATTAATTGTGAGAAGTGTAGGTGAGGGCTATGGGCGCGGGCGAGGGGCGCGGGGGCGCGGGGGCGAGGGGTGCGCGGCCCGCACTCGCTGTCACAGATACAAATCGCGCGGATTTACGCGCACTCCAGCCCCACTGGAATTTATCTGACGCTTCTATTTACGTATCCTTTTATTTGTTTCGCTCCTATTAGTCCCGATAGAGAATTTTTATGTTTGCATGCTCCCGGGCCCCTGGCCTCGGGCCCCGGCGCCTGCCCTCATAAAGCGGCGACTTGTCAACACTTTACAGCAGCGATAACACAATTTTCCAGCAAGCGATCTACGTTTATCGGATTATATGGCAATAACTTAACGCTGTTGACTCCAGTAAATATTTTCGTTTGCACCGCGGCCTGAGCCTGACTAATTACACCCGTTTGTTGTCCGTATCCAGGTGCGCTGACACGCTTAATCCTTATACTCTCACAAGTGAATTACTGAAGGCAAATCTTGTCAAAACATTACCAAGAACCTACAGTTAACAGAGAATAATTGTAACCTACGTATGTACCTATTTATGTACTTGATATCCAAGTAAAGCCTCAATCATAGATATCTAATACAAAGTGAACAATATACGCAGTTATCAATATGCTAGTCGAATTCATTACATACCACATTGATCAGTAGTGTGGATATATTTATGTGGTGTGTAGGGAGGACGGCAATCCGGCTCGAAAACATTTAAATTAATGTAATAAAGAGGCGTGAAATACACGGCTTTCGCGGATCCCGGGATTAGCGTAGTGGCTCGTAGCGCGCTGCTACGCCGTAGTCGCTACGAATAACACGAGCAATGTAATTCGCTACAGTATTTCAAATACGATTATCATTTTGTGAAACGGTAATAGCGATATTCCATGCAACAGTGTTCTAGGAAATTCAATATTGTTTGATGTCCCGCTGTCTGGCCAGGTGATTAGTCTCAAGAATCGGCAGGGTAACGTAGTAACCGTTAACGTTACAGACGCCATGCCGCCAGTATCTATCGCTCAGAAACATGAGAGCGATACATTCTAAGAACAATTTCTGCAGAGAGAAGGAAAATGATGGCCTTGCAAGTTGACTATAAACTAAAAGTGACCGTAAATTCCAAACACTATTTTCAATTTTTAACGGTCGTATGAAATGGCTGCTACACGTCAAATGACGAAGTGTATCAATCAGCTAAATTTGAATTTCCCTGAGTGTAAAGGAAATGTTTCTATGTACTAGGTATAGGTACGCAATTTGCCTTCTAGCATTACAATTAGTTAGACTGAACAAGCCGGTGGCCAATAAACGATCAGAATCGGCAAATTGCGTCCGTGCGATCATAAATCGGGCGGTGTCGGGTCGGCTTAGCGTCGGGTAAGCCGCGCCTGATAATGGGGTTAACACGTCGGCACGACTTAAAAGTCTTGCTCCGTGTTACACGCTCACTCACACCTATTTCAAACGATAATCGTTATTAAGCCTATGTATTTGTAGGATTGGGTGAAAGATAGGTGATATTGGTTGCTTGCACACAATCATAAAATTTTTGAAGTTGTTTATTTAAGTATTTTACTTGAAAATTTCATAATTATTCCGCCAAAATACGTAAAATATTTATTTATTAAAATCTCCCCTACAACTGTCTACCATTGCATGTTACCTTAAACGATTGAGCGGTTGTTTATAAATCTAGGCATATAAATGTACAATTCAAATATAGAAGAACAAAAGTACAAACTTTTTACAAATTAATTGTAATACGAAATCATCAACCCAAGCATCGCACAATATAATGTGAAGCAAAAACTAATCCTACAACTACTTAGGTACAGACGCCAGCACATCAAGGTACCCGGAACTGTCAAATTCTCCCAATCAACCTTGAACCTAATGCTTTAGCGATAAAGTTGAAAATCTATTAAAGAAATTTGACAGATTGTAGTAGCTGAATGTGCTGGCCTCTGTACATAAATACTGGATATGATCATTTCAATTTAAAATAAATGTGTCCAATGCTTGGTCTGTACGATACAAACAGTCTAAACATTACAAGCGTGAACGTACAATGTTTTATGTCATATTTCATTATTAATAGTCGCGATACCATAAACTTTTTGAGTGGTAGAGTGATCGGATAATAGTGGTGTGAACAGGTGCCCGCGCGGGTGTCACGTCACTAGTCACGTTATTGCACAAGTTTGAAGACAGGGGTGTGACGGCAGCCAAGGGAATCTCTACGTGATCACGGAAAAACCATGCCTTATCTACGTTATGTATAATATTGGCATAATAAATGAACATAAATATTTGTTAACGACTAAATTACTATTACATAAAAAAGATTTAAAGTACAGCTATGATTACCTAAGCATGTGGTTTAACGTCAACTAAGTTATAAGTACTAATACTTAATAAATGAATCTGGCCGTGGCATTTTAATTACATCAACACCTAAATTATACGGCGATAAATTCCACATCAAAAGGAAAAACATACATCATAACGGTCTCATATGTTCCGAGGGTCGAATAAAACATTCCAATCACGTTGGCTCGCTTGTTTTACAAACCGATACGACGTGGTTTCCGGTGACTTCGACTTATGAACAACGAATAATAAGCTCTAATCCGTACGCGATAAAACTGAGTTTGTGTCAGCAAACGTTTGGCTAGTAGACATGACAATGCAATCAGCGGTGACCGGGCGGGATTTGTTTCATACATGATCGGATTTGCGGGATGAATAAGTTTCGACCCCACAAAATAACAAAGAGCCTTATTGCACGTTACGCGTTTTATAAGGCACTTTGCGAAATTCTTTCCTTTCAACCGTAGACGACGCTTTATGTAAAACTATAATCAAATTGATGTGAAGGTGACGCACTACCCCTTCGGACCCCCGGTTTTTTGAAAACTGTTTGGTAAATCTATTGTCTAGTTAAAAGTACACATAATAGTGGAGTGTTTGCATATTCCTGTGTAAGCAAAGCCTCTGGCCTCATCAAAAGCCGGACACAGATGAAAACGATGGGAAACCGCGATTTTAGAACAGGGTTTTTGATTGCTTGCGTTGTGTGGAGGCAACGGGACTGCGGGACGAGGGCTCGAGAGAGGGCGGGAGGGGTCTGCGGCGACAGATTAATGTCGCCGATCTAATATTCTGTCAGGTGCGGTTGCAGCGCTCGCAAGCACTCGCCAGTCGCGCAACAACCGCTGGTGGATGCGGCTTCTGACTATGCGGATCAACAGACCGTTGTCGAAATTCAACTTTAAAAATGGCATGTAAAAGTTTATGACAGAAACTGTTGACATTATTTGAATATTGCAACATCTCGTAAAGTAGTTTTCCTGTAATTTTTATTTTGTGTTAATTATACGTATAACATAATTACTCAAATAGGTAGATTTACGTATCTTACTAAATCATAAAATAAATAGGCTTCATTGCTTCAGGGTGTATCCACGTCACTTCATAAACATGCAGGTCATATCAAGTTTCCGACTTTCATGTCGTCAATAAATAACATATTCGCGAGGTATGACAGCTGCTACTAATCGAGCCCCTCCTCTCCTTCCCCCCTCATTCCCGGCATTAGTAGGATTCGCGGCGAACTAAAATTTTCTCTGCGAGAAACTTTCCAAACACCATTAAGTCAATCTGCTCGTTTTACAGATGTTCTGCTGATATTAAACACGCCAACATTTCAGCCGGCGACACTGTGACTTTTACTCGTCTCACCCCGGATTTAAATGTAATGACATTCGAATAACATTACAATTTGTACATTAATTAATTGCTAGTAAATTTTCATACTTAACCAAACATATAGGTAGGACAACATAAAATATATTGTTTTTTATTTCTGAATCAGCGATTTATACATACATACATAAATTCACGCCTTTTTCCATGAGGGTAAGCAAATACTATGCCACCTGCTTAAATACTCCTTTGGATTCGTTTATGTTTATAATAGATCTGCACCACGCACAATTTATCAGAAACTGAATGGGATTAAAGATTATTTCTAAACCATTGCCTCATTTTTTCGAATAAATTAAATAAAATAAATAAAAAAATAAAATTGTTTATTCATCATAAAAGCATTGTAGTACAGTTTAAAGGGTTGACAAATTGAGTGTACTAAAACTACAACTGAAGTGGTGGTGAGGTGCTGCGTTCCCAGCTAGGTTATAGAATAACCTGTATAAGGGAGTACAGTACCAGTCCCCATTGGATATCATAACTGTATTGTACACAATATTGACGATACTTCCACTACAATTTTATGACTAAAGTTAATAGATAACAAAAATTATATAAAAGTATTGTAAAGCTAAAAAGTTAGTGTGCGTGTGTGTATTTGTGTGTGTGTGTGTGTGTGTGTGTGTGTGTGTGTGTGTGTGCGTGTGTGTGCGCGAAATTGTCGGCTCAGCAACGTAAATAAAGCAATGAATGTTGTTTAACTATGAATATTAAACCAATTCCTACCGATAAAAAGTTCCGCAATTACCCCTCTGGTTATACACGGTCGCCGGTTGCGAGTACTACTCACCTGACTTTTCTGAAGAACAATACCAATAGGGCTTATGGCGTCCTCTTCACTCATACTTTCAATATGACCAAACGGTCGAAGCATAGCAATTAACTTATGTTACTTTAACAATAGTAATACATTTTGTTAATACCTTTTTTAAATTCTTCGTTTATTTTATTTATTAGGGATAAAAACAGTTACATGCTAAGAGTAATACAATAAATCTTTAACGTAGAATAACAAACATGTACCCATAACATTGTTCACAGATTAATAAAAAAAATAAGTAGAAGTGAAAGACAATGGCCCTTATATAAGGAGGATAGGGTGAGGTAGCCCGCAATAATCAAAAATTTCTTAACATAGAGCCTGACACTGACTTGCTTTATTTTTAAGAGCCCTTTTGAAAAAGGAAACTAGAATAAATTCCATTTTTATGTTAACATTTATGTTCAAAAATGCCTTATATGGGCACATATTGGAAATAAATTATTTGACTTTGAAAAGATACAAAAAAAGGACGAATATTTGAATCTCGTGGGCCACCCTGGCGTTCTCCCTTAAACTCAATGACATATTTTATATAACAAAATAAAGGCATATGCATAGGCCGAGGATTTATATTAGAGATGCCACGATTATTCGGCAACTATTCGGTATTCGGCTATTCGGCCCTTTTTTTCGCTATTCGGTATTCGGCCGAATCTTGCAAACTATTCTGCCGAATACTGAATAGCAAATCATGAAGTAAAATAATGCAAAATATTACTGATAAGTCATAGATATGTTTATTTAACCAACAAATTAACATATTAATATCTACCAGTGGTAAGTTATGTTATGATGAATGAAGACATTTTTTAGCATTTATCGATAGCAAACGATTGCGTTTTTCCTCATAAATTATACCTGCTTCCAAAAACTGTCCGATCTAAGCGAACAGATGCTATATAAAAATCAAGTTGCAACCGAACTTTTCTGATCCACACCTTCATCTGAAAGTACATTTTGTGCAGCGACTTCGTCAAAACAATTCTAGAAACTATCATTTGTGTCTCAATGGTCATTGTCATTTTCACTGTCATTCCTTTTCTTCATTCATATTAAAAGTAATATTTAGTATACAGTACGTACAGTATGGTGCACCAACAATAAACAAATAAAGCGTGTTTTGACACGACCGTGACCTAATCACAAATGAAACAAAACTACCTACGCCTACGTACTAATTTAGCGATGCAAGTTTAAGGTGACATATTGAGAAAACCGTGCTTTTTCTTTTAAGTGTACCTTTCTTACCGTACGATAGCCGAACTTAATATTAAAGTGTATGATTTTTGACTATATGATCTAGTATCCTGTAAAAGGAATACACGATACGATAAAATTTTCTCGATACAAAAAAATCGCAAAGTTCTATCCATGTTTATGATTTTTTTAGCCTCAAGGCGCAATGCGTTAGATTTATTAAACATAGTTTACTTTAAAACATTGATAATAATCTTATCTAAGTTTTTGTAAAACAGTTTTCGTTTTAATAACACTTTTCATTCATAAAAGACGGCGATTCGTTTTGGCACATACGTTATTTTATTCCAGGCGCATACACATTATCGCCATCTCTTTTTTTGCCTATAATAAGTAGTCTCATCACTCTCGTTCGTTCATAAATCAGTCGCCCAGTAGGGCTCATCGACGACGGATCTATGTCACTTTTTTACAAATCGGTGCGATCAAAATTACGTTTTTTAAATATTAATGTCCTCAGAAAAAGGTAGTAGTGAAGTATTTTGCTGTAAATATTTAATATAATAAATGTTGGCTTTCCAAAAACTTTATATTTACACTGTATACTCGTATGTGTCTATTTTTGTGACTGTGAATAATATAAAATTCTTTTTCTATTACTATTTAGTGACGACCTTGATTATGTATGAAAATGGGAAGAACCAAAAACTAAAATTGAACAGTACCTTCAAGGTTAGGAGTACCTGCACAGGGCAATTAATTAATTCATTTTGCAGGAATTGAATACCAATAAGATGATGATAACAAGAGGAATTCACCACCTTCACTAAAGCATTACAGCAACAATCTATTCTCACTTTGTAAAGTAATATTGAGTTAACACCCTATTTTTTTAGAGAAGAACGTCTGTTTTATCCCAAAAACTTATAATAATCGTTCATTTAGAAATAAATTAAAATATATGATTAGTTTTTAGGTTTGAAGTACGTCAAAAATATATCTATATGTCAAGTACTGACACTATAAATACAAGAGCACAGCGAAGGAATAGAGTAGCATTACAAGTGTGAAAAAGGTGAGGTTTTATTACTGACTGCGGCTCAAAGGAGGGTAATTATTTTACCACGCAAATGTATGGTGATCGGTGAAACGAAGTTGGAGTTTATAATCTCTTATATACCAACATCCATTTTATTTATATACCTCTAGAAGATTAGTTCGATATTTTTAATTTCATGTCGTAAATAACAAAGGTATGCAAAATTTACCTTTTTGAAACAAAACTACTACTTACACGTTTCGATTTTCATGACGTTTAGCATTAACCTGACTCACAAAATAAACTGTTATAAATCCTTGTAATACCTTATTTGCTTGTCACCGAAGCTTCTTTGTCATATTTGACATTAAATATTTTCATTAGCCCGTTTATATCTTTACAGTAAAACTGAATCACCGTCTTGAGCAAAAATTGGGACAAAAGCTTTTTCTCTACATCTATTTCTCTATATAATATAGAAAAGTAGTGCCCGTAGCCAATTTTTTTTTCTTTGAGTCGAGATCCTAAAAGTTCTGCGGCAATTTTAGAAAGATCTAATTTACGCACTTATTTGTTTAATTCTGGTTCTGTAAATAGCTGTGGCTCGGTTTTGTCGATAGAGAAATCAATCAGTCGACGGTCAATCACATTTACTAAATATTTTTTTAAACTACCAACAAGTAAAATAACAGTCGAAAATTATAATTGTTCATTATCTGCCTAGCCTTTTCCCAACTATTTTGGGGTCGGCTTCCAGTCTAACCGGATGTAGTTGAGTACCGGTATTTTACATGGAGCGACTGCCTATCTGACTTCCACAACCTTGTTACTGGGTAATACGATACCCCTTGGTAAGACTGGTTGTCAGACTTTTGACGACCCGTAACGACTGTCTAAGATCTACGAAAGACAGTCGGGCCGAACTGCTTTTTTTTGGATGGTAGATCATCAAATGACGTCTCCCGCTGTGGATGCAGCGGAAGGGCGTGTCAGACTTTTACTGACTAAAACCCACCCGTGTTCCTTCAGTTGCCCATATGCCAGGGCCACGGTACCTCTTTCGAACTAATCTCGCGACCCTGGTAGGCGGACCAACGGCTTAACGTGGTTTGTAAACATAGTCACCCATCCACGGACCAACCGCGGCAAGCGTAGCTTAACCTGAATGACCGACTCGTGCAGCTGTTTTAAATTAGCCACAAGCCCTTCCGAAAATAATAATGGTTATCCTATCATATCTGTACTATGGTAGCATTTATGAAGATTTCTACAAAACCTTACGTGATAGAATTTTTTGTTTATTTTTCTGTTAATCAGGACCTCTAATTCTATAAGAAACCATTATTCGATTTCAATTAATTTTACCCATGGATATCATTGATCAAAATTTAAGTTTCAGGTTTTTAAATATTTTGTATTAGTTGTCTACTCCATAGTTTACTATGCGCAAAAATTTCAAAGACCGAGAAAAATTAACGTCACTTGGCATGCTCATTTTTTTTTAATATGTTGCCGTCTTTATCTTGCATTGTTATTTAAACAGTTGTGCGACGGTGACAAGAATAATTCTTAGCGAAAGGCCATGCTAAGTAACGTTTTTAAATTTCGGTCAGTGATAATTCCTTCGTTCCACTTTTGGCCACTGGTAAAATAAGTCATTAAAGTTTGTGACGATGACGTGTCGGCCGACCAATGAAGATAGGTCCGCCACTCCCCGCGTGCGGGGGAAACAATCCAACTATCATCTATTTTCGAGGTGGGGTCTTAAACTCGTAAGTGACGGACAAGAGGTGACTTGACTCCAGCAGAAAGTACTAAGAGTTGCCGAATATTCGGCTGCCGAATATTTTGCACTTCGGCTAAGAGCCTAGCCGAATATTCGGTATTCGGCCAACGAACTATTCTTGGCATCTCTAATTTATATCTCACTCAGATACAATCAAATAAGTCAATCGTTTTATGAAAGCATAAAACGCAGAAAATGATTAAATAATCGGCCTTCCAATTTTGTTTTATTATAATTGGTGTTTTATTAATAGTCCACTGCCATGATGGCCTCTGACTTGAATGATTAACGTTTTGGTGTTATTTATTAGTATCTATGCACGCCACGTTAACGATGCACAAAAACCAATATGCAAACGTGCGGCCAACTGATCAGTTGGATGGGTAATTAGTGTACGTTTCATGATTATTGATAAGTACTGTAATATCATTTGGAAAATACTGTAACAGTTTGTTGGAAAATGCCTTGTATTTTTTGAAGAGATTAATTATTTGCATTTGTCACTTTTGACAGAGTTTTAAACTAATTATAAATTATTCGTATTTGTCACATTTAAAGTAAACTAGAAACTCAAAGATACGAATCCATTGCTATTCCGGACTAAGATTTTAATTTACTAATAATCCAGTTAAACTATATTTTATGACAAAAAAAATAATAGATGAATTCGGTGGTTCCTAAACGACAGGTTTGAGAAGAAACACCGGTACAAAATCAGTTTCTATAGAAGTTTTAACATAACATTATGTTGGTCCGATCATGTGAAGATTACGCAGATTACTGTTTGAGAGGGTATTTCGAAGAAAGAAAGAATTTAAAATCTTATTGCCAAATACAATTTCTTGGCACATCGTAGAATATTTTTTCACTTATGGTTCGTACGAAAGCCGGTCGTATGTTCGCGCGTTACCCCGCGGTGTCGGCGGTGGTGGTATTTTCAATTCCTCGCGCGGCTCACTCGTCAACATCTCACTTATTTACGAGATCCGACCCTAACGACTACAGCTGACGTTGGAGAAAATATAAGTTTTCTCTCAGAGAAAAATATATCGAATTTTTTAGCTGCAGTCTCTTAAAAATAAAACTAAAAAACTGAAATACCTTTTCTTATCTTTCTTGTTTATTTTATAGCACAGGCACTGATAAATTAGCTCCTATCAGTTAATTGGCAATAGAAGAGTAGAGTTCAAATATTTAAAAACTTCACGAATAGTAAATAAAATATAAAAAGTAATCGAAAAATTCAGATGAGTGATATAGTTATGCGCGTAGTGGATCGTAGCGGCTACGCCGTAGCCGCGGCGGTTAGTCGCGCCCCGTAGCACCAGCTGCGTGTAAATTGCTTGCGCTCGATAATGGCCTTTTCAATTTGCAGGGATTTGTAACTTGAGCTTTGAATAGACGTGACTATGATTTATTTATTTACAAACGCAGTTTTTGTAACGCTCTTATTGTATAAACAAACCTGTGACTTCTAAGGGTTTATCATATTCAGCGCCTAATGTTACTATCAAAAAGGGGTGCAAAAAACAGAATATGCAAGAAGCATCGTATTAACTTGTACGAGCTTGTGTAAAAGACGTTTTTGTGTGAAACACTCTGATACGGATAATCCGTGCGCGACATAACAGAGATTGTATTACGGCAATAAGTCCGCCTCGGCGCTGTTATACGGGCCCTTAATCCCGCTAAGATTTTTTTCACACGTCCCCCGCGAGCCGGGCTCGCCTGCCTCGGGGAAAACTAATAAAGAAACCATTTCGTAGTCAGCTGAAGCTTGAAATGTATTTTTTATATAATTTACCGCGAACTGATTGTGCCTCAGACACATCTGAAACCCTCTCGATTTTGAGTTAGAATACGTTTAAGATATCCGATATCGTGACAGTCTATTTTTTCATTTTCAGTTGAATTATATGAATTTAGTACTTATAGGGTGAAGTGTTGGTCACTTTCTTAATAAAAAGAAAACTTAAAAAAACCGGTTTAATATTTTTATCAAGGCTTAAAGTGGACAACTAGAGGATCTCATGGCTAAGTAATAACGGTCGCGCGTGTCAATCGATCAGGTTAAGCTACGCTTGCCACCGTCGTCCCGTGGATGGGTGACCATTTTGACATACCCCAGACTCTTCCGTGCCTTGGAAGCCGTTGGTCTCAGCTGTCAATGCTGTCATTCATGGTTAACTCAATCGTTACGGGTCGAAGGCCGAAAGTCTGAGAACCAGTCTTACCAAAGGGTTTAGTGTTGCCCAGTTAATGAGAAGTTGATGTCTATTAGGCAGTCGTTCCACGTAAAACACTATAGTTAGTCATACTATATTCATTCAGTTTAAACTGTGCTATATTTACAGTTAGCCAAGATGGCCAGGATACAGCAAACTAACACAGTATGATATTTATAGGGTCAAGTTGAAAAAGTGCTCAATTTTTTTTTTGTTCCATGTTTGTTAAAAACTGCCAAACATGAACAAAAATGACACTGACATGTAAATTACGGCAATCAAACGACCGTTATGTTATGGTTTTTGGAAATTCGTAAAACAATGTCTAAGGTCCACGAAAACTTACTAAAATAGCTGACCAGTTACGGGCACGGGCCTTCAACCGTCGAATGATGTTTTATTTTAAAATCTAATTCGTCTTCGTACTCGAAATCTAACACGTGTATAAAGTATTTCTAGCTAATTTAATTTGAACCTGTATAGATCTCAACAAAAATTATCACACACGTAATTTGCACGGACAATTTTAATAGTAGGTACCCGCCATAATGAGCATAAACAATGTGTAGATGTGACGTTGCGGGCACGCTGCACGCGACAGCCGTGACGCCGGGCGGCGGTCATGCACTAATTACGGCGTCACGTGTCACGGCAAAACACGGCGTCACGCGCCGGACGCGCCGGACGACCGCTAGGCATGCCACGCTCACCATCGATCAACGTTACTGATTCCTCAGGTTTGGTCCAAACATGGTTTTCGCATAGTTTGCAAATCATTGATGCTTATTTTGTTTTCGTATCGGCACAACCTATGAGAAAATGCAGTAAAATCCAATCAGCTGGCAGATAGTTAGGCTGACTGATAAGCTAAACCACGCTAGCCGTGCCAGCTATCATACGGTAAACGACCACTCAGTAGCGTCATCACACGTGGATGAATCTTCGCTTCTGTTTCGATTTTCTATCGATGGTGTATCATTTTCGGCTAAGAATATTAAGAAGTCAATTTGAAGAAACTGCGAATACAGAGTAACGTATAGCGCTGGGTCTTGATGAGATACAAATGGTGATTACAGACAGCAACAACATCATTTATTCTCTAACATGAACACTGTAGGTGCTTGCACCTCAAGGGGTAAGTAAGGTCAAATCAAACAGAATCTCAGTAAAAAATCGCGGCGAATAATGATGACCATAGCACAAAAAAATTAAATAAAAGAGTTTATTCCATAACGATAATTTTGCAGGTCGCAGCCCTACGTTATACCGGACATACGGCGTGGTCAGCGGTGTCCACAACGCCGTTCGCAGCAAAAAGCGTCGGCAAAACGCAACCGAGTGCCCGCTGCACTACTCAACCGCAAACTACGCCCTACGACACTTGTACCAACACTATTTACATGCTCCATGTTTGAAACTGTTTGTTGTTTATTTATTAAAATATTTAGTAAAGTTTACTGAAGAGGATTCTACACGAATCAGCTCATGTAATGAAATTATTTGGATATTGTTAATGCACGCAGAAGCAGTTAACACTATGCATTTCAGACATCTTCAACATTGTGAGCCTCGAATGCAATCTCCAATTAAGGTTGCCAAGATTTAAACCAAGCTTAGTTCTTTTCGTTTGCTTCGGGTGTTTTATTAGGAATACGTATTCCTATCAACAAGTCTGTTTCCCAACCATTGTAGTTTTACTGGATTGGTTGTTCCATTCGAATATTTTACTTAGAACATGGAGAATCGACTATGGGAGAAAACATCTACGTAAGAGTTACTCATTCATGTTTGTTTTAAATGAACAAAGAGAAAATTTTATTACTGAACCTTTACAAAACTAATCTAAATATGTCTAAGAGATATTTTCACATATTTGTTTTTAGTTATTAGAAGATAGAGATTAGATTAGTTTGCCTACATACTTGCTTAAATTGCTTTACTTTGCGTAGCTTTCATTATTTATTTCAAAGAAGCAAGCAAAGGCAAAACAAGTTTGTAAAAGAGTGTAACTACCCTATCTGTATGATACAAGGTACAACGAGAGACAGGGGCCGGGACGACGCTTTGAAACACGCTTCAAATTGCATTACACTTGCTGTGTTACGAGTGGGCCCCACAGCGCTTTTCCCTTACCCGTTAGAACTGTTTTTTTTAATATTCTGGTAACACTCGTACCTAGGTAATTACAGATGTAGCTTGTTTCATATTATTTTGTTGCATTTTGTAGTGCTCTGGCTGGTTGTGTTTATAAAGCTAGAGTTTTTTTTTGTCTGAATAAGTTGCAAACTGTTTATTTTAAATGCCGGTAAAATGTAAATGACCATTCGACGTCAAATCATCTTTTTTGCTAAAGGAATAGCTATTTTTGGCATTGAATGACATTGGCAAAGGGGCGTTGTCGGCAAACATTTTTATTAACATTGTTGAATTATGTGAAAAAAAAAAATTATAGTTTCGTTTTTTTCGACACTCCGTTTAAACCTTGGAGCGGTATAGTATTTTGTTTTAATGCAACAACTTTAGTTTCAATTCTGATTCTCCTGATTCATCATACCCAAAAAGTTTTATGCAAAATATAATTTCTCTTTTTTTACAAACATGTATGACATTGTATGTCCATTCTACCAGAATGTGTTTACTTTACGTCTGTCCGTATTAATTTGTACCAATCTCCGTTAGGCGTGTAGACGGGGCCACTGATTCAATTATGTCACGTTTGGAGTACACTCGTTCACGCGAAAAGATGGGGAAAAACGGGAAAAATGTCGGCATTAGATCGCGTTGATAAGTGAATGACTTCTCGCATGGCTAGTTGTCAAAGAGCGGGCAGCCGGGCGCGAGCCGGCCGGCGCGACCGACGCGACGCGCCCGACAATCCGCACAATCCGAGCCCACAAACAAATGCTCTTCATAGAATAAATGAATTCATTTTCGTTTTGACCAGTTTTGACTGTTCAAGAATGCTTGAACGCCATTTTTTATGTCGGTTGTTATGTGTTTTGTGTGCCCCATTAAAGAATTTTCATCGGATGTTTTAGTAAGTTAATATTGTTTCCTGTTAGATTATCCTTATCATTATTTTCAAACATAAGATTGAGAGATTTATTAAGGTAAGCCTACTCAACGTGCGCGTTTGCACCGATGCATACTACTTAGAAGTTGTTTGCTAGCTTCTTCCGTATGTGTCTCTTCCCTGTTTGAGAAGCTTTTTGCACTCTAACGGATGGTCAAAGATACCGTCTATAATAAAGTTTACAATGCAATACAATATTACCTATGTTTCACCAGTTATACCAGAAGTAATCTGGTTACCAGTACATAATAGAGTCTGTCCTAAACAATACAGCTCCTTTGTTACTTGCATCAACACTGAACTACGATATAACGATACCTACTTGTAATCAATGAACGTACATATATAGTCGATGAAGAACCAGATGGACTGAGTTAGGCAAATATCTACTTTATTGAAAATTAGTTTTTGACACCAAATTTCTTCCCATCATAATCATCATTTCTTACAGCGTAGATACTTTAATGTATTTTCGCAGTGTATAATATAAATATGTTTTTAAAATAAGTGCTTTAAGTACTTTTCCAAAAGCGTGAAAATGTCTGAAACTTGCTTGTGTCACATTGAAGTATTTGAAAATAATTATGTTGTATTAATTTTACGAAGACACCTTTTTTTAAACTGTCGTTTTGGTGCAACCTTATTTTCATTGAACATTGAAGCCAAAACAATAAATGTGTTTGTACGTTGTTTTGGCCTTAACTACGCTAAGGAGAATAAATATTACATTTTATTACAAAAAACCACGTGATTATGTCAATCGCTTAAATATTTATACAAAAAAAAAAAAATCTTATCAAATAGGTAATGTAACAGACAAGTTTTTGAAGAAAATAAAATAAAAAAAATCATTTGATTTACATTCACTGAAATAAAAGGAAAAAATGGAAAACTATTTCACATTCTCGAAATACTAATCATTTAATCGTGTTTCCCCAAAATATGTTAATTTGTAGATATCTGCATCTAGTTTTTACCCGGCGGTATTCATTACATTAATTCTTAAATTATACCCTCGACGTAGAGGGCTCTATCAAATACCTACACTACCGTCACGACCGGCGGGCGGTGTGATGGTTGTTTTTTTGAAAAAATATTTCTGTTGAGGCTTACTTGTGTTTGTATTGAGATACGTACATCCATAGCTTTGTTTATGCTCGTTAAGCAGACAACAGAAATCAAGCAAGTTATTGCCAGGTGGACATGGCAAACCACGTATAATGAGAATTAAAGTGACATCAAATTGCTGAATTTCAGGACGTTCATCCTCACTTATTATCTTAAATGGAGTGTAAATTATACAATAATAAGAATTGATCGTCAGCTCGCGCGAACGATGCTCCCGTTAGCCTCACGGCAGTAACGCAAATCCTTTCTAAATTGCGCGCCGCGCACACGTCGCCGTCGCCAAGATATGTCGATATTTTAAAAGAACACAAGCTCCGCACGACATAAAAAAAGATACGAGAGTTAGGACTTAGTATCCATTTGCTGAAATTGGCCTCGTTCAAGATAACAACAAGTTTTCGCACCCTCGCAACTAAATGTGCAATTCATACGTGTGTAAATGTATGTGTGTACACGCTACTGTATACCCTATTGTGTGGGCTACAAGACTCGGTATGCTATTGCAGGAAGCATTTTTAAGCATATGTCATTGCGGGTGCTTAGGTAGTCTTATCAGATCCTGTTGGACAACATGCGGTGAGTGTCAATTCTTTATCGTTAGTGAAATTTTGTTTTAGAGTGTAAGAAAATTTGTAGCTGCATATTCGTATTCTCGATGCAAATAGATGACTATGAAAATGTCACCACCTCAATATGTAATAGGTAGTTCGGGCGTAGTGTCATTGGGTTTTTCCATTAAGAATTTCTTAGAAACACACAGCCCGGAGTTTCATAGTTGGCGGTATCATATCCCCGTGCCTCGGAAAGCACGTTAACCCATTGGTTCTGATCTCTCTCCGGTCGCTTCGGATCGCCGTCCCATCGGTCTATGACATCGAGGGAAGAGTGGATGCCCCTGTATCTGTGTACACATTTGTGTACTATAATATCTCGCGCTGAAGACAAGTTGCCGTTAAGATTGGCCACCATGGCCGAAAAACGGTCCTCCAGACTGTTCATAATAGTTGAAGAAGTCCAACTGCATTCTACATAAGTTAGGGACAAATTGAATAATTAACTCTTGATAGAAATATACATCGTTTATTTGGTGCACACAAAAGACAGTACAATATACAAATGCACGATAAAATAGTAACTAATTACATGAATATTGTTGCAAGAAAATAACATGTTGCTTGACGTCGAAACCTTGATATGTAGCTAACTCCGCATAAGTTAAACAGCAACCTTTGCTCTAGGCAGCGTCCTATAACGTTTAGCATGTGATTACATCCGCTTCGACGAACAAAGAAAGCTATCCACCGCGCCGCTCCTGGGTCTGCATTGTTTCCGGATATTGAACACGGTTGGACACTTAAAACGGGTTTTGTTCAATTCAAAAGTTACACTGCTGCTGTTCTGCACACTGCACTATGCTACATACTCTGATACAATATAGCGAAACTGAACAACATTACTATTTTTAGTAGGCACGTTACTATAAGTAAGATTCTGTAGACCTTTATAATTCAATAAAATGTGATGATATCAGAAAGGGAGAAAAACGTTACATAAAGAATGGGAGATGGCAATAAACGAGTTAACAGGACATCTCAGGGCGGGTGTACTCTCATAACCCTCCGCCGCGCCCGCGTACCGGGCCTTTTTGTATAACTGTCATCTTGTCAAACTATAACACGTTGCAAATCCCCACATTTCCATACAGCCGTATTTTACGGCTCACCAGAGAAAATAAATAACAACGATAATATAAATATGAGAATTTTCCGAACCTTTAAGTTTGGAGGTATTTACATATCAGTTGTTGACGGAGAAATCCCTTCAACTGTTAATAGTGGTTGGGGTGGAAGTGGAAGTATCGGTTTGATCAGTTTCAACTTATCTGTGGATAATAGTGTTGTGGGTGATGCCATTTTTTTTTTTCTTTGGGTTGACTACCTTTTTCAGGTATTATTTTACACATTAGCCAAATTTTCACTTACGTATCATACGTTTGAATGGTCACTGTCAGTCTTGAAATTGATTGTGGAAACAAAGCCGGCGGGCGCTGTCCGGCGGAGCGGCCGACCGTGCGGCGGCGGCGGCTTTGAGCGCGCGTGATCTGTCAACACGGGGCTATTTGTTCGGCCTCACCGTTGACCCGTCACTGGCGCCTCGCCACTACTGATACGTATCAGTCACTTCAACGAAAGCGCCATCATGTAGGTACAGTCGAACAATTTATTTAGTATACATGCAGCTAACTTAGTGTTGAAGCAACTTTTAAACAATGTTGTCAGTGCAATGAATAGTAATTTTTTTTTTAGTAGGTGTATCATAAACTAAACAAATAATATGCGACCAATATAAATGAATATTGCCCGTGCAATGGAAAGATGGAAGAGCTATAAATTTTAGCCTGTATACCATTAGCTTATTCGACTGTAGATCCTGTTTATTATTTGTACTTTTTAACCAAAAAATTATGTCAGTATCGTGTGACTAAGCTTAGTTATTGAATGAATGCCAGGTAGGTTTTTTTTGGGTGAGAAATGATCAAATGATGTCTTCCGCTCTACTGACTAAAACCCACCCGTGTTCCATCAGTTGCCCATATGCCAGGGCCACGGTAACTCTTTCGAACCAATTTCGCGACCCTGACAGGTGTCAGGTAGGTACTCCTGTATGCAATTGATGCTATTTACGGACAGTGGCGGTGATAAAGAATGATATTAAGAAAGAGAGTTAAGAAGAGTATAAAAAAAGACTTTGAATATCAATAAAATAATTGTGAAGGCGAAGATAACTAAAAAAAAAATGCATGTTCAGTACTGTAGTGGTGATAGAAGTAAAACTTCTTAAAAATAAAGATAAGTTTTATTTATTGGGAGAGAAAAATAGAGCTATGTAACGAAATGTGTCTAAACGTGATGCGTCCTTGTTTCACTCCCGATTCTATCCAAATATTGATACGGTGCCTAAGAAGTTTCACTTTTTAAACTATTTTGTTTTGTGGTCTTTACATACTTTCTAGATTTCAGTATTTCTGTTTGTTTGAATGATTGGGGCAGGCCTATTTCCAGCAGTGGACGTCTTTCGGCTGAAATGATGTTCTCTCTAACAACAATTTCTATGAAAACTTCAAGGAAATTGACTGGCCTGTTACTCTAGTGGTTAGTGATCCTGACTGCTAAGATTGAGGTCGTGGGTTCGAGTCCTAACCAGGACAAATCTTTGTGTGATGAGCACAATCGTTTGTTCTGTGTCTGGGTGTAATTTATCTATAATATGTATGTATTTAGAAATATATAAGTATATTTATCAGTTGTCTGGTTTCCATAGTACAGGCTCTGCCTAGTTTGGGATCAGATAACGGTGTGTTGGTTGTCCTAAGATATTATTATTATTATTGATATACAAGTGTCACGTCGCGCTGTTGTGTCGCGCTTGTCTGGAGAAGCCTTAAATACACATAACCAGACATGCTTGGCAGCTTCACATCGATAACTGTGGGGTAATTGCGTAACATACTAACAGTAGGAATCGCTTTCATTTTGACATTTATTTACGCTGTTTTAGCAGACACGTTTTTCGAACAAACAAAGCCATGGATGAACAATAACTTTCAAAATGATTCAGATTCTGTTTAATAATGTGTTGCACAATTAGAGTGCCGCTCTGCTAGGGTCGCGAGATTGTTTGAAAGAGATACCGTGACTCTGGCACATGGGCAACTGAAGGAACACGGGTGGGTTTTAGTCAGTAAAAGTCTGACACGCCCTCTCGCTACGCCCAGAGCAGGAGAAGTCATTTGATGATTTGCCATCCATAAAAAAAAAAATTGTAGCGGCCTTTTGTCGGCACAATATTGTGAGAGTAACTTGTCATAGAAAAAAATAAGCCTGTTAGTTTCATTGTATGTTTTTGTATTTTATTTTCTGCATTGACAATTACTGAGCCGATCGACTATTAATTACAAATTATGGTACGTGTGATTGTGTGGTTTTGATCCGGAGATAGATCGGTCCGATTTCATTATTGAACTAAATGGTGGTCGTTAGTGAGCGGCCCATGCATACGCGAGTATCCATAAACTGCCATGACATTTTCAATTGATGTTTGGTACCTAAATGAATTAGTTTCTATGGATTTTTTATTGAAATTTCGGCCTTGAGTCTGATTTTTTTTATTAATTAATTATGGTCATGTTATAAATTGAATGCAATAGCTTAACCCACATATTGCATTGAACTTAAAACAACTTTTGTGCGTGCTGCTATGCATGCAGTTTACCTGAGTGTTGTAAAGGCTATCTGTATAAATGTTATGTTGTGTTTCGTTGTTTCTATAACTATTATTAATGTTCAAATTAAACAGTCCTCTTTGTATTAATTTAATTGACTGTGTAATTTTATATATAATTAAACAGTACTTCATATTTGTAATTATTTCTTAGAATATCTACTAATGAGTGCATAGTCAGACATTTGAAGTGATTTTTTTTTTAAATCAGCTACTTTTCTAAAGTCGATTTATTTCTAATTTATCTCTTAGTAGCTACACAACAACAACAACATTTTGCCATATGCATACGTTGAAAGTTGCATGAACAGTTCACCTCGTAATGACTTTATTCATGATAATCTGTGAACAGCGCTGTGGGCTATATTATTACTTAAGTGACATTCTCCCTTTCCCCGACAGGAGACATGTGTCCCAGCAGTGGGAACATTATAGGGTGATAATGATGATGTGTTTTGTTTGTTATATTGCATAATATCGCTGTTAGTAGTTCCTGTTTGTTAATATAAAAGTAAAAATAATGTGGCTCTTAACTCCGAGCCTGATTGCATCAACATGTAATAATCATATACATAAATATAAATAGTTTTAGTAAAAATATGAAGAAACTTTTATAAATAAGTGCTATTATAGTGTTGCTGACTATTTAGATGATGTATTTTAGACATTTTTATTTTTTTGTTTAATTTAATGTGACTTTATTTTATTTTTAATTTTATTGTATAATTCTTTTAATAACATTATTATTGTATTTGTACGCCTTTCTAGGCAAAACATCTTGAAACTTTTTCTCTGTAATCACACCTACTGATTTTAAACCTACACGTGTTTCTGACAAATAAATGCATCTTATCAATGTTTATGAAGAACTGTGGCTTTTGAGATACAAGTATATTTTTACTTATTTCAGGAGCCAACTGTTCAACTTCTTTATAGACCACCGTCGCTTATACAATGTTTAGTGTATGTCTAACCTTATGTATTCTCTGTATAAGAAACTTATTATTTATTTAATTTAAAGAGTAGAACTCTTTTTGCCGACTCGTCAAGATAACATATGTTTTATTGTAACCAGATACAAATTGGATGACGCGATCAATATAAGAGACCATTTAACATTATTATGGCAATGTAGATATCCTTGTTTTAGTGTGAATCGCGAAGTAATGGCGCGAGGGCGTGTCTCAGCACTTTCCACTGGGCGGAGTTTACGAGAAAAATACACCGCCTTTCTGGCGCCACGCCCTCGTGCTCTCGCTTTTCCACACGAGCATTTAACTTATTTTCGTTTTATTAGGTCCTCCGTATGAGCTCAGGCGTCTCACACACACAGTGGTCTCGTGTTACGTAACACATCATAGTGCCGCACTGCTGCATACTTGCTTAGCATCAAATTGTACTCTCTACTTTATACGTCTGCGAGCTTGTACTCGGTATACATTTCTTAGTTTTTTTTAACTCATACTCATACAGGGTGGCCAACGAATCGCCAACAAATACTTTAGAAGCCACTCTCTATAAGGGTTTCCCAAAGAGATGTAAGATGAAAGATATGAGCGATTAGAGGACAAGTGTAGGAGAAAAAATTGGGAAAATTAAAAAATGTGTTTCTTTCATTTTTTATTCTCTTTTGGAAGGATAGAATCCAGGCTCCGTCATTATAATCATCAGCTCACAGGAGTCCACTTCTGGAAGTCGGCTTCTTCAATTACACGCCATTCACCTCAATTCTAGGCAACCCTCATCCACCTTCCACCCTGCGAAGATCGTAGCTAGACCTACCTTAAGGGTGTCATGACTTACACTTGCATATTCGTGGTTTCTACTCAAAAACCCGTCTACCCCAAGGGTCATCGATTCTACCGCTTATATTGTCGACCCACAGCTACTTCATATTGATGATTCTGAGAGGTGATGACCTCAGAGTTATTCTAAGTCGTTTTAATAACTCGCTTAGCGACTATGATTTTATGGAACTGTAAGGTTGCGTACAGTAAGTTTCGGTTCCGTAAGTCGTAACCGACAGGAAGCACCCATTGAAGACTTAGCTGGCTCTGTAGAAGACTCGACGTGGCTTCCAGGGCCTGCCAGCTGAATTCTTCTGTTAGCCTTCCTCTCAAAGTTGTTCTGACCAAACTGCAGAGTGTGCTAGAGGTGAAAGTATTCTCGAACAACTTTCAGAGCAGTACTATTGACAGCAATCGGTCGCGGGGTGTTTCTCGGGGTGTTCGGGGTGTTCAGTTGAACTGACAACGCAAAGGAGGAGATGTGTTTATCGGCGTTTGTATCTATGTTTGCTCGGCACTCTAGAGAACAAATGTGTGGGGTTGATTTTGGTGATTGTTACGTCAAACGATTTGTCTTAATCTTGCGAATATCATTAAAAACATGACAGAAATTCAATATAGCAATAAAAAGACGCCATACCTATTGTGAAAATGAAATTCGACAAACTATATCAAATGGGGTATCATTGACCCCCAATGCCATCTCCTTTTGATGCTGTTTGGCTTGAGTTTGTTCTTTGATATATTTATCTTAAGCCCAATCGATAGAAAGAAAGAGGCTAAGCCTTGCCTAGGTTTGCCCTGGCTGAGGCTTGCCTTTCTCAAGCCTGCGAGCATGTTACCCAACTCAGCCGCTGATGAGGAAAAAGTACAATGTCATCGGCAAAGCGGAGGTTTGATAATCTGTTGTCACCAATAACTAATCCCTTGTCTGTCCGTTCTGTGTCATGAGTTCAATGAAAAGAACAAGAGCATCTTACAAAAATAAATAAACACCCACCAAAAACGTAATGTAAAGTAGGTTACATCAGCAGCCTATACGTTCCCACAGCTGGGACACAGGCCTCTTCTCGGTTAGTGGGACCGGGCCATAATCCACCACGCGGGCCCAGTGCGGGTTGGTAGATGTCACATGTCTTCGAATTTTTAAAGTAGGTAATTTGTAAAGTAGGTTGTTCATTGTTAATAAATTAGGTTCTCTTCACAACGTCAGATACTACCGTCAGCGTGCGGTGAAGTCATGACAGCCGCCCCGCCCGCGCCCGTATATTTTCACACACCTACACTCACACGCCTACACTCACAGACCTATACTCACACACACTCACACACCCTTCTTTGCTGTCTAATTAATTATTTGTTTTTTTTTTATATTTTTTAATTCTTGTTTTCTTCATTATATAGAGTCATTTTTTGTCTTCCATCCCATCATAATCATCTATTAATAGATGCTTGTTTTACTGTAGCTTTTCCGGATAGTTTGGGGGCCTGGAGACCTGTAACACAGGTATTCCTAGTACAGGCTCCAGTCTCCACGACATTAATGTATTTTTGTTACGACTATTACGTATTGTGCGTATTTATCATTATGTAGTGGAGAAAATAAACGTTTTTATTATTATTATTTTTATTTATGTTAACATATCTCGGGACCCTAGGATCCCGGTCTTTTGGAAGGCGTACGAGGGGCCGAAGCCAACTCGCAGAGGCCCCTTAGACAATTTTAAATGATGAGGGGGCACCAACCGACGATTATCCCTGTATGCACTATGCAAGTGCATCCAAAGACAATCCCCGGTTGGAGCAGAACTATTACAGAATATGGAAACAAAGCAAATTAGGCTATAGGTTTGGATGGCTATAGTGGATTGGTAACCGCAACTATGGAGGGATTATGGCCCCTGCCTGATCAATGTTTTGTATACACGGATAAAATGGCAGGGGGTGACTTGCACACTCAATAATGGGCCCCCGGGAAACGTCGCTAGCACATAGTGACGTAGCGACAAGGGGGCAACACTTCCTGAGGTGCTTGAGAAGTGGAGAGGTATTCCACGGCTTTCAGAACAATCCCAGAGCCCGGAAGATGGTCAAGATCCCTACGAGCACTTACTGGAATACTTCCTTTCCCCGAGCACGTTTGCTCTTGCGAATCTCCACTCAAGCCAGCCAATAAAGGCAAGAATGAGGCGGGAGCTCTGAACCTCATCAGTGTTCATTCCAGCCGGCCAATAAAGGCAAGCCAGAGATGAGGAATAAGAATTCTCCCAGGAGATAGGGTCCGTGGGGTCGCTACTGCCCAACAGCTCGCCACAAGCTGCCCTGCGGGTTTATTATTATTATTATTTTCGAATACGGCATTCGGCCGTGTCCGACCACACGTCGTCGGTCGCGGTCGGTCGGCGTCTGGTCAGATAGCCTTACATTTATGTTTTTTTTTTTGACAGGTTGGGCAGCTGAGTGACTCCCTCAACCACTGCGAACACATTTTGATGCTTAAAACTACCAGTAACTTTGTATGATGTATACATAAATAGACTCACCGCTACAAAAGTTAAAAATCGCACAAAGCTTGTTGCATACAAGTCTAACGTTCGCCTACACACTATTAAAGTCTCCTTTCTCAAAATGTCAGAAAACACAACAAACAATCTGATTTCTGTTCTCAAAGCAATGTATACGTATGACGCATTTCCGTTCGAAACTCAAATTTTTAAATTCTTTTGGTTAATTTTCGGTCAGTCTTAGTTGTAGCCTTGGTTATAGCGGTCTGTCATCCATCATAAACGATTGCCAACTTTTTTAATACAGTACTCAAACCTCAGTGTGTCCCGGTTTGTCCAGAAAACAGGATTTATGAGTAACAATCAAGTTTTTGTGGAAATTAAGCATTTCCTCACTGACTGCAACTTCTTTTTAAATCCTGTGAATGTATTTTGTTGTTTGTCGTCTAATTTAAGTGAGAATGTTGCTTACCAACTTTAAATTGTATACAAGGTCTTTTAAAATGATGGGAGAAATCATACGGTGATTTTTATTTTCCAAGTGTCGATTTCTAATATTTACTGCATGCTCTATGCTAATGCATGAAAATAGCACATAATTTAAATCAGATTTTATCTGGAAATCGTCGATTGCGCAAAGGCCTTTGACAGTATCAATCACGATTGACTATAATTGATTAAAATATAAAATCCACCTGTTCCCGTTCTGTGTGGTGCCGGACGTAAAGAATGCCACCATCCCTTTTCTTGCCGTGGGTATCGTGAAAGGCGAATAAGAGATTTACTGAGAATGGGAAGCAGCGTTCTCGATGCATTTTACCACCATACAGCGATCGTTAACCCGCCTGCTATTATGACGTATATTATGGCAAACCCCTCCAAATTGAGAAAAGACAATGTCCAGCATTGGACTACTTTCGGATGAAAGGATGATGATAAGAACCCCCCCAAATCAATTTACCTAAGACAATTATTTATATGGTAGTAGCACTGTTACAATACTGGATTATCGTTACCAAATAAAATAGTAGTCAAGCAAGGAGACCAGCTGTCCCATAAGCATTTTACTGTTTGTCTGCCTTCAAATATTTGGCACAGAATGGACAAATAACGGATTACTCATTGGTTAAAAGAGATTAACAAATCTCCGCTTCCACGACGACATTGTACTTTTTGTCATCAGTGGTTGAGTTTGGTAATCTATACTAATCTATACTTTAATATTATAAATACAAAAGTGACTCGATCTGTCTGTTACGCTTTCACGACTGAACCGATTTTGATTAAATTACAGGGTAAGTTTGAACCCCAAGAAAGTACATAGGCTACTACTACTAACTGACATTTAAGCAGACGAAGCCGCGGGCAAAACCTAGTATGCTAGATATAAGATATAATATAGCTTAAGAGGAACATATCCAAGAAAGACCTCATGACACTCAGCATCTAAGGGAGATGTCATTGGGGATGAGGTGACTGCATGTGTCCAAAACTGTCAATCTGGGCCAAATAGTCTCCCATTTGCGACAAGACAATCAAATTGCTCGATGCACCAAAAGCGCCTGAAGGAACAACTATTTTTGGAAAATGAGAAATCGTCCGTAAGGAGATCAGTTAATATGTCTCACACGTACAATTATGAACATGTGTGTTCTCCCTTTTCTAACACATGGTGCTCAAACCTGGTCTTTGACATTTCTCCAGAGATCCAAGCTCGAGGTTTGCCAGCGAATCATGGAGTATGTATCCGGGGCGTTCGAATTCTGGACCGTATAAAGAACACAACACAGAGCGCCATAAACGAGTCACCCGGATGACAAATGGGCTAAGAGATCCAACGACCCAATCATGGGTGCCATACCCAATAAACGCACGATGATATCGCGGTAGGCCAACACAAAAATGCGGGACAAGGAGGGACGAGCTTGACTCCAAACAGACTGGCAAAAGCACTAGCAAAAGACAGAATTGTGTGGAACAGGGAGAAACCGGGGAGTCTTTTGCCTTGCAGTGGGAATGCGCGAGCTAGTTAGATAGTTTAGATTTATATAGAATATTAAAGGTAAGGCGGAAACATTTTTCGATTTTTTAACTATAACACACATACAACAAAAAAGTTTAGAACCCACAACAATAAGAACTTTTTTTAAAATAAATATCACATAAAAAGTACAGGCTTGAAATTTTTACAATTTAAAAATACAATTTCTTGCTATGACAATCAATTTGATTTTGGAACACGTCTGGAGAACTGAGTCAGTTGTGTGTTGTGTTATATATATAAAAAACAAGACTTTCCATGGAAGAATTAAAAGTTCTTGAAACTGTGATAATTCTTTATGATTATTGTGATTCGATATTTTATAACTTAAATACTTGTATATATCTTACCGGAAAAACAGTTTGACAAATTATTATAAACAGGACATTAATTTGACATAGTTCATCGAATAAAACAAAAAAAAAAAAAATACAAAGTTGTCTATGGATGATGGCGTCGATTTATACAAAGCTAACAAATTCAAAACGAATGTGGGTAGCTATTAAGTTGTTAAAACTCAAGGGGGAAAAGTCTTCACATTCAGTGTTGGCCCTTGTTCAAAAATGGATACAACAAGAAAACTTACAGCTTTTGCAGGCAATGAGTGGTTAGAAATTCTAATCAAGGAATACGAGGAAGAAGGTAATCATTTCTGTTTCATATTTTGTATCAGGGCTGATTTTTAAGCTTTTCTAAGAGTAAATAATCTTCGACAGCTGTTTATAGAAAACTAAATAATAAAATTGTTTATTAATAAAAAGGAACACATTTACAATAAATACGTTAAACAATTAAAATAGAGCAGATTTGCTAATTTGCCTGAACTAGGTAGAACCTGTGTTTCAAGCTACAAATGCACAAATTCTTAATGTAATAAATTAACAATGTGTAGTAATAACTAAGATTAAAACTTAGGTAACAAAAGTAAAATAGCATGTTAGCGGTTTTATTATCATGGTTTTATTATTTATTATTTAGTAAATCTTCTGTCTGTGCATAATCTTTGGTTAGTAAATATTGAAGTATATTTTTTTTTTACAGCTATAGTAGTTTAATTTATAGATACTTCGTTTTCTATTTAATCTATTGTACAGAAATGGGCCTAAAAATGAATAGAATCTTTCTACAAAGACATGTTTTGAGGTTTCATTTGTTATACATACTATATCATTCCGTCTCTTGTTAGTATTGTCAGCAGTGTAGGTAAGCATGGTGTGCTGTTTTAATACTAACTGCATAATGAAAAGCTGCCGAACAGTCAGCACGTTGCAGTTTTATAAAGTCGATCTGGGGGATAAAAGAAGGGATGGAAGTTCCCTACCTTCAAAATTAAAAATTAAAATTTAATTCGTCAGATAAAAATTATCTGACTTAAGTTATCATGCATACAGCATGTATGTAGCCAAAGTACTTGACATAAATATATTAAAGATTGATCGTTAAGGCGCGTAAATTATCGTTTGGCGCCACTTCACTACGCTCGCTGATAATTCTTAAGTTAGTGTTTACATTAAAACAGCCGGCTCTGCACTTATTGGGTATATCTTCACCTATTTATGAATACCTATACCTATTACTTTTCTCTGGTTTGGTTACATAAGCAGCGCCACTGTATGATTGTATGCAACTGTGACAACTTAATAATTAAAAAACCGACCAAGTGCGAGTCGGACTCGCGCACCGAGGGTTCCGTACAAACCTGTAGGTATTCACTGTTTATGCATAAGGTTTATGTTGATGAAATGAAATGTTTTTTTTTAAATTTTTATATTTGAGTTGATTGAATGAAAGGTAAATTGCGGTTTACGATTCATGACGTATTAAAAAAAAAACTACTTACTATACTCCATTTGTTTAGGTAGTTAACTAAAGGTAAACAATCTTGATATGTCTTTTTATATAAAATAAATCGTATAAAAGACCAACAAATATTATTTAAATTAAGTTACTTACCTAACATCGGTTTAAGTAAATACCTAATTGTAAACATTTTTAGATTCAATTTTTAGACAAATTTTTAGATAAAAGACATGTTAAGATTGTTTACATTTAGTTAACTACCTAAACAAATGGAGTATAGATCTCGTTCAAAACAATTTTCGGTGGAAGTTTACATGGTAATGTACATCATATATTTTTTTAGTTTTATCATTATCTTATTTTAGAAGTTACGAGGGGGTGGGGGGGAGGACACACATTTAACCACTTTGGAAGTGTCTCTCGCGTAAACCATTCAGTTTAGAAAAAAATGATATTAGAATCCTCAATATCATTTGAAACACATATGGGATACAAACACGTATGATTTGATGAAAAAAAAAAATTATTTGAGTTTCAGTTTTAAGTATGAGGAACCCCAATTTTTTTATTTTATTTTCTATTTTTGTGTGAAAATCTTAATGCGGTTCACAGAATACATCTACTTTCCAAGTTTCAACAGCATAGCTCTTATAGTTTCAGAATAAAGTGGCTGTGACATACGGACGGACAGACAGACAGACAGACATGACGAATCTATAAGGGTTCCGTTTTTTGCCATTTTGCAACGGAACCCTAAAAACGTCATATAAACAAAAAAATATAGTACAGCTGTACGTTATTATTGTGTTACATATGTACTACAATGTAGTAACCATTTTAGCTCATGGCGAATTATATTTTGATAAACATACAACCTGACCCTGACATATAAATTGCAAAAAACGTAAGAAATATTTGATTTTCTCGGGATAACTTGGCGCGCTTCCTTTACGGAAATCTATATATATAAATGAAATGCTGTTCGCCACTGGAGAACGGCTGGTCCTACCCTTTTAATTATTTAAAAAAAAATGTTTTATATAGTTGGAATGGCACGGAAAATTGTATAATAATTAGGGAAAATGGTTTTAGTTAATTAAAATTATTGAACTTGGCGAGGACGACAACCAACAGAAAGAATTTCATTTTATAATTATATATAACTAGCTTTTGCCAGCGGCTTCGCCCGCGTGGAGGTCGGAAAATATCCCGCGGGAACGTTCTACGGGGGTAAAAAGTACCCTGTGTGTTAATCCAGATTATAAACTAACTGTGTTTCAAATTTCATCGAAATCCGTTCAGTAGTTTTTGCGTGAAAGAGAAACAAACATCCATACTCACAAACTTTCGCATTTATAATATTAGTAGGAGTTCATCTTCGCGGTCATAATGGTCAAAGTCAAAAACGTTTATTGCGAACTAAGTGTATAGGTACATAATGTTGATGTTTTACAAGCATTGCAATTATATTTCGTCTGCCCTTATCATCATAAATTAACATACATTAAACATTATTATTACTTGATTTTTTTTTTGGTTGAACAGTAATTTGTTTCTTTCAGTTAAAGAGGAAGCTCGCTGGATGACGATTCTGTTAACATCGGAATCTGGAAGAAGGCTGTCATGGTCTATTAGCTCCATACTTGGTGTGAACGGTAAAGGAGTACCAGGATGTGCCTGCCGACTATTGGAACGATACATATCTCGTCACGTCCAAATTTTTTTACAAGAAAGTCGTAGTGAGTATAGTATACATTTACACATATTTAAGAGCCTTCTGTAGGGATAAATCTACCCAACCATAAAAACGGACCATGGCATTATATGTACTCAATGGGCCAATTTAGTGCTATTGGCATTCTAGGGACGCCCCTAGGATGTTTAAAAGAGAAATAAAATCACTGCAGAAATAGTTGAGTGTTCTACGAATTAAAATCACCAAAATATTGTAAGGTTTATGATTTCTTAAGCCAATTTATTAAACATTTTAAATTACGAATTTTGCCTATCTTAAAATAAACTAAATAAAATAGTAGGTTTAATCAATTTGAGGAATCGATATGATGAGTCGGCAACACTCGGCGAGCGCGGGAATTCTGACCGGACAGCCGGACTGTGCGGACGTGGGTCAGTGGGATTTTGTGGTGTAACTTTGGTTGTGGAATAGTAATAAAACAGTTATAAAACATAGTGACCTGAGTTTTACTACAATATGTTTAGTATGGTGGTTTTAATTCGTAGCAGTGAACGATTAATGCGCTTTTATGGGCTGATTATGATGATCTAACAATATGCAACATAGTATGTACCACATATTTTTCTTAAAAATCCTTTTAATTTACGTGAAACTACCGAATCCAACCCAATTTTACTTGAGAGAGTTTACGAGATGTGTCGCTAGTTCAAAACCGTTCACAGTCTTGTAGGTGATCTTTTGTCATCAGGCAGTGAAGAATGGGAACGGTACATTAACATGATGACGACCCGGTTCTACCTGCTGACGGTGTCGTGCGTCCTGCTGGCGGCCAAGATGAGCGACTTACAGGCGCCGCTGAATGCCTACCGCGTGAGGAACTGTCTCAAGAAAGCAGGCATCCACCACTCTACGGCGGAGATCGTCAATATGGAATCCCATGTATACAGTGTACTCGGTACATATCGTATTTCATTACAAATTATAAATCACAGCCACTTTTCGTGTCGAGCCTGTGTGAAGAACAGTGGTGGCCCAGTGGTAGCGGCCCCGACTTGCTTGTGGTCGTGGGTTCGAACCCAGGCAGGCGCCATACTTTTTGTAATTTATTTTATCACCACTGCTATCAAAACGGTGAAGGAAACCATCGTCAGGAAACCTAGAACCTAAATGTCCTAGAACCAAAATTTCGAGGAGATGTGACATCTACCAACCCGCACTGGACCCGCGTGGTTCATTCGCAAATAATTAGGGTCAATCATGTTTTATTGACAGGGCAGTGTTTTTTAAAGTTTGAGACATAATATACCTAATCAGCTTTGATTCTGATAATCATCTATACATCTATACAAATAAATAAAATTGGAGTGTCTGTTTTTAATATTAAGATAACCACTTTTTACTAAGTGTATATGGATGTACACACGATACATATACCAAAACAACATTTTTTAAAATTTTTGTCTGTCTGTCTGTTTGTTTCCGCTAATCTCTGAAATGGCTGGACCGATTTTGACGGGACTTTCATTGGCAGATAGCTGATGTAACAAGGAGTAACTTAGGCTACTTTTATTTTAGAAAGACTCTTTTATTTTAGAAAAAAAATAACTGTCTTCGAAAACTACGCTGACATACGTCTCAAATTCAATAAACCCTGGCTGAATCCTACGAAATAGATCAAAATAATGTACTACAGTATTGTACACCTTAAAAAGGCCTACAAAAATGTCCTGAATGGTATATGTCTATCTCTTAGGATAACCCACAATAACCATTTTTTATCTTTTACTTTTTACGAGAAATAAGGGGTTATTTACGAAGCGATTTTAAGCAATACAGCATTAATCTTTATCCAATTAAGTACCTTAAATACATTGTGCATTTAATATAGATCAATATGGCCCTTTACAGCATGTAATTTAAATGAATATCTTAGAAGATATTAGAGACTTAAAAAGCGGGCGCAGAGCAGCAGGTCGTACGTCCGTCCCGTCCATCCGTTGGCAGCGGCCGGGTAGTACAGGATAAGTAGGATTGTAATTCATATTACTTTGGCTTCATAGTAATTGCGAATATCATGTGTGTTCATTATACTCAAAATAAACCTAATAGTATTATTCCAAGTAAGAGACCGCAAAATGGCTTAGATGTTTAGATTTTTGGATGTTTATTTCTCAATGATGCAAAGACGGGCAAACGGATTTAGATCGAATTTGGCACAAAGATATATTATATAATGGATACGTAACAGATAGGATACCTACTTTATCCCGGTAGTAGGTTCCCGGGTGATATTTTCCGACAGCTATACGGGCCAAGCCACTGGCAAAAGTACTATTCCTATAATTATGTTCGGTGTCTGGTAAATGATTGAGCGTCTGTATAGGTAAAATAGGATCGTTAAGAAAAACCAGGAAGACTTATATTCAACTAAACCAAGCCCTATGTCGCAGTCTTCTTACTCTGAATACTATTACTCTTATTTTAAAAACACCAACACACATGATGTTCTCATAAACTATGAATCCTAAGTAATATGAGTTATAATCCTACTACTAATATAATAATATTATAAATGTGAAAATATGTATGATTGGGTTGTTGTTTCTCAATCACACAAAAATGGCTGAATGGATCTGGATCGAAAATAGCACACAGAGTCTATATTACCTATATAACCTGGAATAACACATTCTTATCGCGGTTATACGTCCCCTTGCATTAATTTCCGACATCCACGCGGGCGAAGCCGCGGGCAAAAGCTAGTCGTAAATATATCTAGCATACGACGATACAAAGCGAGTTTTACAGTTTTTAATAATAAAATAATCGAGCTATTAGCTCGATTATTTTATTATAAGGTAATATATAGATAATATATAATTATAAGGTAATATTCCCACTTTTGGAACACAGACGCGGCATGTCAATGAAAAGGATTTGGCTATAAACCACCTCACGGGGTGCAGATCGGATCTTACCTTATAACATCCATTAGTTTCGACTAAAAAAATAATTTTATGTTATAAATTGTTTAACACTATATTTTACTACAGACATCACAACTAGCTCAAGGTAACTAAACAGTTTTACCAAACCATTTGACACTATATTTTACTCTAGATTACCGTATGCCACTATGGACTACGTTGGAGATAACTGAATTTCTGGCGGTACAAGTGGGCTTGACGGAGGCTCGGGTCATAGAGGCACTGGGCGCCATCATCGACTTGACAGAATGCTATCGCGATACCCTGGAACTTTACGTGAGGATCTGGATAAGGCATAACAGAACCAGTGAGTGCCTATCTGTTGATCTCATTTTATTTATAATAGTTTAAGCACACAATGTAGAGAGGCGGACTAAATGCCAAAGGTATTTTTGTATTAACGTAGGTACCAAGGTACCAGGGCCATTAATCGTGCAAAAGTCCAGAGTTCCGGTCTGCAGGCAGTGTTCTCTTCAGTCGCAAGTACCTAGGCTAGGCCAACGAGATAGTTTGTTATAAGCCTCACAATGTTTTGTGTGTAGGAGGGTAACCGTTTGCATGAAGGGCTGGTGATTGTCCCGTCTTCTCGAGCTGATAACACTAATGATTGGCATTAGCCAGAGTACATATTGAGAACGCGCGGTCTGACTTAACGAGCGCCTTCTCTCGTATCGCTCATGTAGTGGGAAAATTATTTGTGTTAAATTAGTTCGTAATTAGGGATCGATACTCCTTTTCGAGTTTATTTATGCAAAAACTGCGTAATGAAAAGAACAAAAACATGAGCAAGTTTTATGCAGTCCCGACATTAACAAACGTAGGCGTGTTTTATATAAATTCTAAAATTGAAAAAAAAAACTTGCTGCTCCCAATGCAATGGTTGAAAATATAAAGGGTGTCAAGGACTTTGAGACGCAAACTGAAACCATGAATTTAACTGGAGACATTTCTCAGCAGACTGGGTTCATTGTTTATACAACACTGTCAACTTATAAGAATTTGGGCTATACGACAGGTACTACCATAGGATTTTTTCTGTTTTATTGTAAACAGTTCGTGGTGTAGATCCAGAGAGGCCGTGCGTGCACAACCTGTTCGTGTGCGCGGGCGCGGTGTCCGCCACGGCGCTGTTCCTGCACCTGCCGGCCGCCGCGCACCTCGCGCCCAAGCTGGCTCAGATGCTGCGCGCCGACCCGCCCTACATCAGAGCCTTGTCCGACATCATCCTACACCACATCATCATCGAGGCATCCTACATACCCATCATAAAGAAGAGGCGCCTTTTCTAGTTCGTTGTCCACTCCTGAAAGTTGTTGCTGTGTTAGAAGTGTAAGTGCTTTTATTACTTTATTGGTTGCTATATTTATTATAATCATATACCAGCTTACTATTAGTCTACTCCAGGGTTACTCTCAAACAGTGATGGCACGAGCATTGATCACGCTTGCTCAATACGGGTTGGCGAATTTCAGAGTTATATTAACTAAAAGTTCAGGTTTCTTCATGATGTTTTGCTTCACAAATATCGGAGATGTCTTCGAAAAACTTGAAAAGTACATATCAATCAAAAAATTCAATACAAACAACCCTAAAAATATGTACACACGGACAAAGAAACATGTTTCAGAACCTATGTACAAAACTGTAAACCATTTATTTAACAAAACGAACCGAAGGTTTTGTCCCAAAAGCCTATGAACAAAATAAGCTTATCGACAAAGTCTCACAAATATGTAAAGAAATATTATTCAATACTGAGATTAACAAAAAACCGACCAAGTGCGTGTTGGACCTCGTACAATGAAGGTTTCCGTAGTTGGGGTGAATTTATCCCATGAACAAACTTAACATTGTGGTTGAAAATGTTATATCATACATTTCAATTTCTAATGTAAGTTGATCGACTTATACTCGTTAACTTGTACTGACTACTTATCTGTAATAGTATTCCTTTTAACTTCGTTATGTATACTACCGCCGTGAATTTTATCACATATCCTGAAACAACCATTTAGCTGGCTAGGGGGACGACGACGAGTTTGTTGCCTGAACAGTGAAAGGCCCGAGATGGCAGCGCGCCGTGTTTCGCGCGCGCGTCTTTAGAGGAACTGCGGCCGTTTGCGGTCGCCGAGGGTGACGGGGCTCGCATGAATTCATGTGGGCCAAGACCTGGCCGGGGGAGCGTGATGAAATGCGCAAGCACAAAAAAAAGGGGGACGACGACGACAATTGACTCCAACAATTAGCAATTTAAAGCTTCATATTTCAGAAACGTATCTTTTAATCGAAAATTGTGTTCATATACCGTAATATTTTTCAAAAGCCTATCGAACGACGCCTCACACCATAGGGCAAACGAGAAAAAGAAACATCCCCACTTTACGTGTAGAGGGGTCTTGGGGGGTACTTAAATTTTGTTGAAAACTTTATTTTACCTATTTGATGGTGTGATTAATATCTTTATCCATGCCAAATGACAGCTTTCTAGTATTAAGAGTTCTGAGTTAAGGTGCGGACAGATAGACGGGACATGGCGAAACTATAAGGGTACCTTGTTGGTTATGGAATCCTGCACAGGACTCAAATGAAATTCTTCTTGTTCTATTAAACTAAATTAAAGATGTTTCTTTCGTTATAACTCGTTATGACATTGTCAGTTTTGTTAACCGCGTTCTGTTTTTACTTATTATCATTGCGTTTTAGCCATGGCTTCGATAGATGTATTTGGACAAAATGTTGACTTCATTAGGTAAAGTAAATTGTATACTGTGTTTTGTACTTATACGTGGATACATTGTAATGGAACAAACTGTACTTGGAACTTAAATACAATATATCACAACCTCGTGCATGAGAGGCGAAGCTTTAACCACAGGCGACATTGTTATATGAGCGTATACAAAAAACATCATAACGACGTGAAATAATAGATTTTGACCATGTTTGATGAATCACGGGTATCAATTTGTATCGTCGCTATCAAGCGCGGTCGAACGCCTTAGTTGGCACGACGTCTATGGCATCAGATGACGTTGCGTAGTCGTCTGATGCCAGCCAGCCTATAAATCAGGTATCGTACTGTCCGGAATGCCCAGCAAACACGGAATCAACTTGCGCGCTAAGCACTTGTCGACTCCGTTAAAACAACGGGACTAGAACAAAACTTTTTGTCTCAATTATTTATTACCAACGTTATCACATGAAAAAATGCTTTCATATCACAAAATATATGATTTGATTGAAATAACAAAAATTACACCAATAAAATCAAGTAATTACTAAATAAGCAACCCTTATTTATAGTATGTTTTTCTTTACAGATCGCATGGATGGCGTTCAAATGTACCTTATTGTAGACCCCAGGGGTTGGGGTTTAGAACCTATTTTTGGTTGATTCGTATATTCAAGTTTGTTCGATAGATTGTAGGTACAATTACTTTTAGTTTACATTAAGGTTACTTATTTTCGTTGGTATTTTATTTTATACTGTTACATTGACTTGTTTTTTCTTCCATGATTGCCATTTAATGATTGTATTGTATGGTATGACAGTCTGGTACCCGTAAACCAAGACAAAGCGCGTATTTTGCGTATGGAAGTCAATAATTTATCTTTACTCTTTTGCTACTGTGCGAATATAAATGTATACTAAATTGCTATACATATATTTTAAATAATAGTCATAGGTTAATTTCTAAAAAAGCCTGACAGTTCAAGTTCAATGAAAGCTCAACTCAGTTCTCTATTTTGTTATTTCCGTAGTTTAGACTTTTTCCAAACATGGGAACTTATAATGTTATCAGTGTAATAAGGTATAACACCCAGTAGTCAGCGGACAGTCTTTTCAAGCTTTATTTTCCCTATGAACAATACAGATATTGCCTCATAAGAATACAATTACTACCACTCGATTCCTTACCGAATATATTTTTGTTTTTTACGCAAACAAACAAAATTATAGCTTCACGGGTCCCAAACTATTGACGATTGTTTCACCCATCCCAAAAGTACTTTTTTTTTTTGCAAGAAATCATGGTCGCGGAATTAGTGACTGTCTCTTGATTTTTGAAATGTCAACGATATACAATATCCAGATGCTTTATTAAATTTATAATTAGTTCCTGGATCATTGTAATTAGTCAAATTAGCAAGTTTTATATAAAACCAATTTTGTTTTTGTCTGAATACCGGGATAAAATTTTAAATAGGTTTTCCAATAGATGTTCTGACCTTTGGGTCTGAAATCCAGTCACTTGGATGTGGTGTGACAGCAAATTGAATTCTTAACGGGCGAGACTAAATAAACTGAAATGGTGTTTCATCATTTTAGAGAAACATTATATACGGAAGACCATCGTTATACAGAAGACTAGTTATCGAATGCCATGGCGCCAATTCGAGTTGGTATGATGATGATGGAATCTATCCGTAGATCATATTGAAGTACCTCAACGTAAAGTATACCATATCATTTGTTACCTGGTAAACTGTATAATGGTGAATTGTTCTTTCTGATGCGATGTTTTTCTTAAATAAACAAAATCGGTTACAAGTTGTTCACGCAGTACAGTTCAATTTACTGTCACATCACATATGGCCCATTAATAAGCGGGGCTGCCTGTTGGATCCACAAAGGCTGACCTCAAGATCTGTGGCAGACTACTGGTGAAAAGCACCCAGTTGTTTTTTTTATATAACGGAGGTGAGCAATAAGGGAGGGGTCGATGAGAAAACCAATCTGGTCACCGGCTTGTACAGTTGTAAGAAGCTTCATATGTATAGTCAAATCATTAACGTGTTATTCATATAAACATGTAAACTAAATGTGCATTATTAGATTAAGATAATTTCTTGAAAATTCTGTTGTTTCTTTTTAAGAATTCGATATACATACATACAATCACGCCTTTTTCCCATGGGGGTAGGCAGAAACCACGGAACGCCACCTGCTACGATCTCTACACACTCCTTTTGCCTCGTTTAGGTTCATACAATTGGTCATACACACACGCCGGTTGCGAATACTACGCACCTGACCTTTCTGAAGAACATCACCAATAAGGTCACTATATCTCCTCCTAGGGCGTCCCCTCCCGGTGTTTCCACTCACATCTGCCTTGTAAATACCTTTTGTGAGCCGTCCTTCATTCATCCTCTCAACATGACCAATAGAATTCGATATATTATTTTAAAATACGATCAGACATTTCCTTTACTGAAATTTTTAGTTTTATTTCCATTTCCAGTTTACGACGCAGGAAGACAATATATAACTGGCACAATTAATTTAGGTTAAGCATAATACATTCCTTTCACTTACAATTGTATGAAAACTAACTAACAAATATTGTCTAACACTATGAATATAACGCACATCAATAAGGAATAATTTTCATCCATTTAGCGCCCTATATCCTGGTGTACAAGAATTCCCCTCTGATGTCTCGTCATAGTATAGGTACTTATTACATTTTGTAGTTCTTTGCACAAGTTAGTGTATAGAAGTAGCGCATCTGATTTTGAAGTGAGCGCTTGTTGTGGCCCGCTTTGATCGGTGAGACGAGAAATATGGCTGCACCGCCGGAACTCAACCACCCCGGGGTAAGCCGGGCGGTTTTAATATCCACGCCAATCAAACGCACATATTGAAATTAGAATGCACACCGCTTTGAATCAAAGTTAGATCTATCGTCACACACAACCTAACTCAGTATTGGTTGCCACTCGTCACGTTTAGTATTAATCCCTATGCATTCTCCAACTGATTTGGAAACTGTACAGTACCTAAATAATAATTTACCGAAAGTGCACTTATTTAACAAATTAAACACATCATAACATAATGCCATAACGATACTCACTAGGTTTACATTACATTGTTCTGTTAGCATAAGCAATATTGATTGCTTTTTTAGTAGCTCTTAACATAAAAGGTGGATGAAATTTAATTAAACAGTAATAATCGTGGTTTGCCGCGGTGAAATGTTAACAAGTTATAAAAATTATGAATTAACATCAACGCGGCGAGGGTCCGGCGGGCTCGGGGGCGAGGGGGTAGAGGGTTCACCACAATAGACGCTGCTCAAGGGTGCCCAATAAAAACTTGACAAATGGCGTTTCATAATCGTGTTGCATTCCAAGCCTCGTCACAGCGATCCCAGATTGTCCTCCCTCTGGAAAATATGTCTGTTGTTCAGAAATTACCTTGTGTGGTGACACCGCTACTATATCATATCACATTTCATACCATTTTATGGGGTAGCTACACTATTTTTTTGCGTAGAAACTGATTTTACTATGACTATACTTATGTCTATAGTTGTCTTGAAAACATTTAATAATAAAGCAGAAGACTGTTTGTTTGAATGCGGTAACGCGTGAACGTCTAGAACTAACCATTAGATTTGGAAAATTATTTTTGCGTTTAACAGTTATATATAGGTTAGGTACTTACAAAAAAAGTAAGACAACGTTAATCAAAGACGAAATAATAGTGCGGGTAGTAGATGCGATGCGACGGGATAAGTCGCAATAAATGTCACGAGGACGAAGTCGTGGGCAGAAGCTCGTTTTGAATACTGTAGCTAAATTGAATGAGGAGTAATCGATGCTTGTCAAATGTAACCACCATGATAATTGCGGTAGCAGCGATGTCACGATTGCAATAGCGATTTGGCCACAAATGTAACGTCATGGCCACAGGCTGTGGGAGGCTGTAAGACCACTACGTAGGTACCATTAGCGCGCCCTTACGGGATCTTGATCTCAATTAACATTACCGCATACTCCGTGCGGCTTATTGGGCATTAGTTTGTATGGTACCTGTACGTACATCCTGGCAATCTTGGACAGAGGTGAAACTTTAGAGTACCTATCAATAATCAAATAATTTATCGGAATAAATAAAATACTAGAATAGTACCTATTTTATTTTATTCCTATACTAGCTTTTGCCCGCAGCTTCGCCCGCGTGGATGTCGGAAATTAATGCAAGAGGACGTACTACCGCGATAAGAATGTGTTATTCCAGGTTATATAGGTAAATATAGACTCTGTGTGCTATTTTCGATCCAGACCCATTCAGCCATTTTTGCGTGATTGAGAAACAAACACCCAATCATACATATTTTCACATTTATAATATTATTAGTAGTAGGATTGTAACTCATATTACTTAGGATTCATAGTTTATTAGAACATCATATGTGTTGGTGTTTTTAAAATAAAAGTAATATTATTCAGAGTAAGAAGACTGCGACATAGGGCTTGGTTTAGTTGAATATAAGTCTTCCTGGTTATTCTTAACGCTCCTATTTTACCTATACAGACACTCAATCATTTAACAGACACCGAACATAATTATAGGAATAGTACTTTTGCCAGTGGCTTGGCCCGTATAGCGGTCGGAAAATATCATCCGGGAACCTACTACCGGGATAAAGTAGGTATCCTATCTGTTACGTATCCATGATATAAATATAATATAATGTCTTTGTGCCTAATTCGATCTAAATCCGTTTGGCCGTCTTTGCATCATTGAGAAACAAACATCCAAAAATCTAAACATTTAAGCCATTTCGCGGTCTCTTACTTGGAATAATACTATTAGGTTTATTTTGAGTATAATGAACACACATGATATTCGAATTACTATGAAGCCAAAGTAATATGAATTACAATCCTACTTATCCTGCCGGCCGCTGCCAACGCGCTCTGCGCCCGCTTTTTAAATCTCTAATATCTTAAGATATTCATTTAAATTACATGCTGTAAAGGGCCATATTGATCTATATTAAATGCACAATGTATTGAAGGTACTTAATTGGATAAGGATTAATGCTGTATTGCTTAAAATCGCTTCGTAAATAAGCCCTTATTTCTCGTAAAAAGTAAAAGATAAAAAATGGTTATTGTGGGTTATCCCTAAGAGATAGACATATACCATTCAGGACATTTTTGTAGGCCTTTTTAAGGTGTACAATACTGTAGTACATTATTTTGATCTATTTCGTAGGATTCAGCCAGGGTTTTTCGAATTTTGAGACGTTTGTCAGCGTAGTTTTCGAAGACAGTTATTTTTTTCTAAAATAAAAGAATCTTTCTACAATAAAAGTAGCCTGTTACTCCTTGTTACATCAGCTATCTGCCAGAGAAAGTCCCGTCAAAATCGGTCTAGCCGTTTCAGAGATTAGCGGGAACAAACAGACAGACAGACAAAAATTGTAAAAAATGTTGTTTTGGTATATGTATCGTGTATACATCCATATACACTTAGTAAAAAGTGGTTGTCTTAATATTAAAAACAGACACTCCAATTTTATTTATTTGTATAGAGTATAGATTCTAGTATTTTTAAGATCATTCGCATTCTATTTATGTTGAACAGTCGTAAGTGACAAGTGTTTGACAATTTTTTGTCAAAGCTAGTCTTAATCTCATTTTAGCATTAGATAACTATTATTTTGAACGTTTTTATTTCGAAGAATTGGCATTCTGATTCCTTTGGTGAAATGATTAGTTGACACAATTCTCGATAGAGTTATTAATATGTGTGTGTTTGTGTGTTTAATATGTGTGTTGTGTGTGTTGTGTTGTGTGTTAAGTCAGATTATAAAAAAATAAAAAAAACTTATACAAAAAAAAAAAACATAAAACTTAAGGGTTTAAAAAGGACCTCCTCGTTTTTCACCCTATATAGGCCGCCTCATACAAAGTGGCCAGTAAACTGAACTGTGAAGAGTGAAGAAGTTACCGTCCACTTCAGGGGCCTAGGTACCTTAAACTGACTGTCCACCCTTTATAGGACGGCTCATACAAAGTGGCCAGTAAACTGAACAGTGAAGAATGAAGAAGTGACCGTCCACTTCAAGGTCCTACCTTGAAGTGACTCCAGTTTACTGGCCGCTTTGTATGAGCCGTCCTATAAAGAGTTAAGTCAATCGATTCAAATTTCAAATTATCAAAAAACGGTCAGAAAATAAAGCTTCTGACAACTTCATATAAATAAACGCGCGCAGTTTTGTGATGAGGATATCTGAAGCTTAGAACGGATCTAGCCAAGAATATTGCTTTTAACAACGTATAGGTTAGATGTAAATCTTTTTTTTTTCTTACCATTGATTGATACCTATCCTATGATTCTTTTCCACTTTTTTATATGCATACAAAAATATTTTAAAATATTAACAACACATGTTTCAAGTCAAGCTTATTATGCAAATATTGAAGTAAATAAAAACAAAAGTTTTTACCAATTTACAATGAAGAATAAAACACTTTAACATTATTTAGTATTAATTACTCAATAAAAGTGACATAACAATGACTTTACCTTCAGCATTCTCAAAGGTTGCGCCGTTTAATCTGGCATAAACATCCCGAAAACTCGTAAAGTAAGTCTCGCCACTATTATTAGGCACTAGCGGGTAAAGAATGCCGTAATAAGGGACGGTATTAGCCGCGCCAAAATATTGTGCCACGTCACTGGCAGGGGGGTGCCCACCGGCAATATTATTAAAAATAATTTCTCATTTTTATTGCCCGCTCTTAAGCTAGTGGTGTAATAAATGACTACAATTTTATTACAATCATTGTTGTTGAAGGTAGTTAGTTTTAATGAGATTCAGAGGTATTTGATTACCTCGTTGGCGTTTATTAATGATCGAATTGTATTAACTGAACAAACAAAAACTTTTTTAGATGTATTTTAATTTGCTTAGCGGTAATGTTATACAGTGTATCGGCGCAGCAAACATTGCAATGCAGAGTTTGTTTGAAGAGTATTGTTTTATTTAAATTTAAAACTTTCATCCCATATATATAAAAATAGCACTTAGCAACTCTCAATAAAAAAAATATGATTATATCTAAATAAATGGTAAAACGTCTCACTATCTGGAAGACTAACAAAAATGTTAATATTAGTACAGCGCACTGGCACCGCGTAGCACTTTCGTAGCGGCGGCGGCGTAGCGCCAACACACTTCGTTGTATACCCTAGAAATAAGCTAATGAATTAAATCTTCAGCCTCATACGTATCTGTATAACGACGGTCATTACAGCGTATAAATATAAAACAGCAATGTGTGTATAAATGTGTAAGTCGAAGCGTAGCAGGTCAGCGTAGGACCGCGTAGCAGTTTGCTACGAGACCGTACGCTTGAAGATATGATTTGTGCAGACGTTTTAGATGAAATGAAATATTAATTTATGTTAGCAGATCTTTTAAGACGCTTTTGCTCGTCAACTTTTTGTTGGTGAATATTTTAAAACTAGATGGCGCCGGCAGTTTCTAGGTGACTGATCCCTGAGCAAAAATACCGGAACAAACTCAGGTCATCGTGTATGTGCAAACATTATATTATTATGATGTTATGAGAGTCTAACAATGCAAGGCCGTGAATGGAAGGACCTTTAAAAGAAATAGCCATTGCAAGTTTCATCTTACCTGTCCCATCAGTCGTCGTGTAGCTCAACCGTATTGAAGGGGAGCTTAGCGACCCGCTACGTTACCAGATCAGTAGGAAATTTGCGTAGGCCATATACAAAATATCCATACAGTTATACAAGACACGCAATACAATCAAGCCTGCATGTAGTCTCACATTCAGTCAGTTTCCTCTTTTAATAAATATAAAGAATGAGTAGAAAGTACCAAAAAACACAGTTTTTGACAGAGAAACACTAACTACTTGTAAAGACGCTGTGGATTTTAAACCGGGCACATTTTTATCTTGAAATATTTTTTTTATAGGTCTTGAATAAGGTTGCAGATTAGTGCAAATATAACTTAAACGTAACGTATAAATTTAATTTAAATTGAATGCATATTTCTCTAGCAGCATGAAATCGTTTTGTTTTAAGTATAGCTATGACGGTGTGCGCAGCGAGATGAAAAAAGTAAAAAAGCAAATCCCCTTTAGATCAATTTGTTTTCCCGTGTAATCCTGATTTCCAACTGGGAGTGGTCGCACGCTCCGCCCAGCTCTCCTCTAACAGTTTTCTGTCACACTCTTTTCGTTGTAAATTTTTGTTTTATTATTTTTTCACAAAAATGATTTACATATTCGCAGTGAGAAGTGTATGTAGTGTAATCTCTTACATCTATATTTCAACAAAAATGTCGTACTTCAATTGAGGTTTAAAAAGAAAAGTTGACGTAGTTTTACTTTTGCTACTATTTTAAATCTGAGAGAAACCACAACTTTTTTATAGTTATAACGCAGCTCATATAAAAAACCAAGGAGCATTTTGTTCCACTAAATGTGGAACAGCGAAAAACTTCCTCGAGGAACAATTCAACGTGCTCTGTAATGTCGGGTTTTGTTTGCCTTTGAAAGCCACTATTTACGAGAATGATTTAAACAGAAGGTAAAGTTTTTATAAATTTGAATTTATAGTAGTTCTAACAACTTTCTAGATGGTAGGAAAATTGTGTTTTTCTTATTTCTGGGTGTGGGGCGTGTCGCTCGCGACGCCCGCCCAGCGCGCGGCGTGCACCGCAGTTGCTTTGTCGCCGCCGCGCGCTCTGCACGTCCGTGATAAATACCGTGCCCGCGCGTTCTCGCTTTTTACGCACAAAACGCAGATCCGTCGCGGAATTTAATAGGTAAGTTAATTTTTTTTTGTGTCAAAAGTTTTTGAGCTCTCATGTAGTTTAAAAAGTTTGTTAAATAAGTAACAAGAATTTTGCACTACTATTCGTGAAATAGTTTACATTTTCTGTGAAGTGTCACGTAACTTTTTTTTTAATGTAGAGTGAGAAACATTAAAATAAGTTTTTCATCGGTTCTGAAAATCATTAAATAAAATATTTAGCTAGTTTAACATGAAACATGGTTTTAAATTTTTCTAAAATAATAATGTAGGTAGTAGAGGCACGTTAGAAAAATTTAAGACCATGTGTCTTAAATTACATTTTAAATTACATTTTCATTTTAGAAAATATTGCTAAAAGTAAGAAAAGAAAATAAAAAACGGCTGGATTTTAAAAATCAAGTACGTTCTAATCAAATAACGCCTAGAAAGTGAAAGGTATTACAGTTTGTTTAGACATAATAAATTGCTGAAAATATCTGCAACCGCTTTTAATTCATAAATTTTGAAAATTTTCTTACTTTACCTACAAATAGTCTTAATATAATTTTAAAGTGCATTAAAAGAATAGAACTTTATTTAAAGTGCTATTTAGTATAATTTTTATTGGAATTAGGTTGAGAAAAAACACTGAAACAAAAGAAAAATCATTGTGAGTTAGAAAACTGTAAAGCTTAGTGCACACTACAATTTTCGTAAAATATTAAGTTAATAGTTATTATTATATATAGATAAAAAGGTTCCGCTTTTTTAAAATCAATGATCTAATCAGCTTGCTATGATTCATTAAAAAACATAAGAAATCGATTTAGTCTAATTATCAAAATACTTTTTGAACTTTCTTTCCCGCTGTCTGGGTCATAAAAAATACACGTAATCTATTCAAAATTAAGCACATCTCCATCACTTAAAAATTCAAGCAATAATACTGGTTGCCTGGTTAGATCTGTTTTATAAAACAGAGAGGCTCGGTTTATATTGCAATAACTGCTGTTTTAAAAAATCGGGATGATATTTGTGTTATTTGCTCTTATGTTTATGCATATATAAAATCATTGCCACTACTTCTTTCTTCTACACTACAAATATATAATTATGTACGCGGCGTCTTGGGGACCCCCTCCTTTTCTTTTCGTCGGTGTAGTAAACTACTACTATCATTAAATACTTTGTAGCTTTAAAAAATAATTAAACGCTGTTCGTTAGTAAGCGTCGTTATTATTAAAGTAATGTATGGTATTGTTTTATCTAAGCTACGTTTTATATTTATAGGTGTTGGTACACCTAAGCTTTTGTGTCTTCACTAACTTTGTGTGTTTACTTTAAAATTAAAACTTGAAAACCATTTGATAATAGAGGATTTTGGAAACAGAGCCTGAAAAATCTATATGCCAGATAACAAAAAAAGAATTCATTCATGATATAAAATAAAATAAACGAAATAATCTTTATTTTCTCCGACCTAAAACACAAGTTCTTATAAACTAATTACTATTAATAAAAATAAAGAAAACAATTTAAGTTAAATTAAAATATATCTTCTTAACCTTAATATTGGCAGATTAGTTATTTTCAGCTTCCAGGTCAGGTTGTCTCGCGATATAGGCATTTATTACATACTTTTATCAAATAAAATAACACCGGGGCACATATCGTTTGTAAAAACAAAAACCAGATAGATATTTTTGATTTATGAATTCCAGACAGTTACTATTTCCACTTCTTAAAATAAAAACCATTAAACAAAAAGTTTTGCAAACTTTTTTCAGTTTTAAACCTGCAGATGGGCGCAGGATATAAAACAATGGAGTTATTCCGTAATGTCTTTATTTAAATGGTAATTATTTTGAATATCTCAATTAACAGCATTGGCGATTTTATCCAAATGTATTTTTATTGAGAATCTCTTACTACATTAGATACAGGATGTAAGTAATCTTGATGTAGTCAAAATTTACGCAAACTGTACGGTTACATACAAAAATATGTTCGTGACTTTATAGACATTTAATTCGACTCATTGCTTATTAGAACCTTTACCTACTAAGCATTTGTGTCTTACTCTCAGTCCCGTAGAATAACCATCTTTATTAAATAACTGAGGGGTAATTGCGTACTGCACTATCAGTAGGAATCGGTTTCATTTTGACAGTTCCGCAACATTCATGGCGTTGTTTACGTTGCTAAGCAAACAATTTTTTCGAATATATGAAAGAATGGGTGACAATTAAGCTAGATCCAAATTCTGATTAATAGTGTGTTCCGCAATTAGAGTGCAGATCGAGCTAAAAATGTGTCACAGATAGCCACTGACAGTCTTTCATGAAATGACCAGCCCAGGAAAATGGTAGGTTAGGTTAATGTCAAGTGTATGTATAGACTTTGGTGGAAGGTGTACGTACGCTGTTTAAATCTTTGTTTTTAAGTAATTAATAATGATTTCAGTTAATCAGTTCGATGCCTGAGATTAAAAAAAGATTTGTTTCCTGACTTGGTAGAGGAAAGAATTTGAAAACTGTTGAAGATATAAAAACCCTGTGAATACACGCGTTGATCGCGTACTCGTAGGACTGTTGCTTTTGGTTAGAACGCGGCCTAACGTATGTAAATACTGTCCGTGTGTGTAAAACGAACAAGGGGCTATAAACTTTTAAAAGTTTAATTGAGTTTAAGAAGAATTTACGAAATATTGCGGATTTTCCTGATTTACGTGTTTTTGCAGACATGATTTTATTTCATTTGCATTCCTATAAGTTTTTAATAAGGTCACCCGGGGCGAAAGCAACTAACAAAAATTATTTTGAAACTTTGCTACCCTCCACCGTGAGCTACTTAAATAATAAGGATATTCTAATAAATGTACTTCATTGCACAGCTTTCGATGAACAGTTTCGACATAAATTAAGTTACAAATAAACTATGGTTTTTCATTAATTTGCATTATTGTTGAATAAGACCAGTAAAAGTTACATTCACCCCACTTTGGGGTAAATGTGACTATTCGTTATAACTCTGTTGTAATCTGTTTCTAAATGTTGTTGTCAAGAGTACATGTAGATGCACACAGAATTATCTGTAAAAGTTATCTATAGTCGCTGAGATACAGTTCAGTTTCAAGCAAATTTACTTTTCTTTTTTTATGGGGTGAATGCGACTGTCTTCCATACTGACTAGTGTTGAGATGTAGTACCTACCTACTACTTATCGATAAATATTTGTGATCGATAATTAACAATAATGAAAGGTTTAACACAAAATCGCAAAAACGCAAAATCGATCTGAGTGTTCATTAAGAATAAGATCAATAAAGTATATTATACTCAGCTAGAGTAATTCTATTTTATTAATGGAATTTAGGACATAAAATAAAAGCAAGAAAAGATTTCTTGTGACTTGTGTATGTAAAATGCTTTGACAAATATACGATAAGTACGCATTGTATTGATGCCTAATCTAATGTTTAGGATTTAGGTAAAAAAAAGCGATTTCTGTCTGTAATTTGAAAGTTTATTTGACTTTATTAACTTAATCAATAATTAATTTAACTTAATCAACTGTTTTTCCTTTACTAGTCGTACAGCTTCAAGAAGTGTTTCAGAGCAATAAGTTTTCTCCTTTTTTCTTTTATAGTTTCGGACCATCTGATAACAAAATTTGTATTTTGTATTAACTTAGTACATTTTTTATTTAAGCTATCTATTTCATTTTGTTAAAACTACGTAAAATCTAAAACACTTCATACTAATTGCAGCTAAACATTTATGCAAATACGCAAAATTCACTTATCGAAATATCGACACGGAACTTCACTAGTAATTTGCAGTTTTCGTACAAAAAGCATGGGGCGATTGTAACTGCAAAAATAGTTGCAATAACCCACGTGCATGAAAAGTTGAGGTTAATGTAACTATATCAATAAAATGTTAATTATAACACCTAGAGTTTAACGAAATATACCAAAATACTGACGTTTTATCTTAGTTTTAGGATGCACTTCTATTTTTCCTTGCAACGACTTGAAATATTTCTAATGTCACAAAATAAAACACAAGACGCGGCAACACGTTGCTCCAAAATGGCGGCTGACAGAAAATGATCTTGCAGTACTACAGTAGGTGAACTAGCGATGCCATCTATACTTTATTTGAAAAAACTATGATTCCGCTTTACTCCAATAGATAGAGCTATCTACAAAAATGATTAGATTGAGAGAAAATTGAATTAGTTGCTTTAGCCCCATAGTGGCTTTCGCCCCGGGTGACCTTACACCATATTATTTTTTGATTTTCATTAACAGACCTCAAACCGCAGACAGTTTTGGAAACTTTGCAGTAAGAGAATTAGAATAACACATATTTGCGTAAATTTAAAGTCTACATGGTATGTTAAAATGACAATGTGTTGTTGTGAAAGTTATCAGTAAATGAATAACTTTTTACTACTTGAATATTAAAAAAACGTAGTAAAAATATATTTAACGTAATCAAATTTTTGAGAAAATTGGTGATGAATTGGTTTTGATTTCGGCTACTCAGAACACTCATGAAATTAAAGCAACAGAAATTAACTACAGTTTTCAAAAAAAAAAAAAACTTTTCCCGAAAATAAAAACAAGAAATTAAAAAGAATTGGCTGTAAATAATCTTTCAAAATAACCTAAATCTGAAATAATAATTTCCGACAAAATAAAAAAGAAGCACATTCATTACACAATAACTGAAACGATATTTCATGTGGTACATTAAAACTTATTGGAATGCAGTATTTAATTGTAAAATCATGTCTTTAAAATCAAGTAAATCAGCGAAATAACCCCTCTTAACATTACACTGTTAAGAGGGGTTATTTCGTCGATGTACTTTCAGTTTTAAGGGTGGTTTTACACCTGTTTTACAAAAGTAATTGTGTTGTTATTTAATTATTTATTTCATATTCATTAACAATTTTTACATTGTGTTGAAATATGTTACAGTAAAAAGTAAAACAACATGCATACATATTTCAATAAAATAATGAGACACTTGAATTTATATTATGAATGAGTGGTTTTTAAAAACAGTATTCGTAGCCACAAAAACAAAAAAAAAAACAAGAAACAATTTGAAAATCCACAGTTGTTAAATCAAGATTTAGTTTTTAATAAAAACAATATAATTTAGGTAAATTTACACCGATACAAATGTCAAGAGAAATTAATTATATCATGTCAAGAATAAAAGGTTAATTATTATAAAAGTTTAGTTATGTACATCACCGAGAGATTCATCAAGTGTGTAATAGCATTTTTCCATCAGAAATGTCTTTACTTGATGGTTCTTAAACTGATTTAAATTATAAATGGATGGATTTTAGTTGTAAAGGGAATTTATTAAATAATTTAATGATTGATAGCATGCGGTATGACTAACTATTTTCAAATGCGTTTGTATCTTATATTGTAAGTCCTTACGCCTTGTGGCTTCCCGCTTATTTCTTTCCTCAAGTGTTTCGAAATTATGTACTTTTTTCATGAGGTCTGTGATTAGAACTAAAATATATAAGCAAAATATATTTTCTTAGTAGGTAACCATTAAATCTAACCCTCTCGATCTTAGTTATCACGGACATCATATTTCTTCTACGAAAATTCTGAAAGTTTTTACATCATTATTATTTTGGAAAAGCAAAAGATGGCAAAATAATTTGAATATAAAGGGTGTAAATAGCCGCTTAAGGAAGCCGAGAGTCATTTATTGTTCCCGTTATTGTGATTGAACCTGGAAACCATTTGTTTACTGAACTTTTTATATAACCTCTTTTAATTGTTATACCTTACCTTTAGATAGCCTCACGTCACTTGTAAGTTTCATGCCTTCTGAAATATGTTTTTCACGAGTTTCACAGCGACTGTTTTCACTTTCAAAAATAAAAGTCGTTCCACGGTCAAAATTTTTACTCAATGCCACGTAGACGGCAGCTATGTATTAGGACTTGTTACATCCTGTATACCACGTTTATAATTCATAGAAAAGAAAATATCATAAGCCCACAAAATAATTGCCTATATTTGAGCAGACTAAACGAAACTTTATCCAACACTTGTCTTGTAAATAGTTCATAGTTATTATAACAAGAATACACAAAATCTCCACGGGGTAATAGAGGTAAATTTTAATGAGCAATTAAATAGGAATGTTTAAAAGAAAATGTATCTACATGTGCTCATCTTCGTAACCATAACAAGGCACATCGTAGAAGTATTCATTGATTTCCATTTAAGGTTAATTCAACCTGATTAAGGTGAAGCTCCAACGTAGTTAGAGAAATTCAAATTATCTTTAACCGTGACAATTAAGATTTATACAGGACGTCCCACGAACGTCCCACATGGAGGAAAGTACACACATCAAAACTGTCTAGGGATCAACTAGGTTTGCAATTGGGGATTATTATTTTAACTTTTTTCGATCGTTATTGATTATGTTTTAGTTACTTTCATTATTGAATAGCGAATATTGTTTAAATTATGATTAAAAATAGAAAAACAACTGTCAATCAGAATTTCTATAAAAGTGTTTAAAAGCGTTTTTACAAACTATTACAATTTCTGAAACATCGATATGGAGCGTCATTTGATACGAGGAGAAATATTGAGAGCCGTCGCGTCGGAATTGAGGTTCGAAGAACGTGGAACGTGGAACGGGCATTTCTCAAAGTAATTTTGATGAACTGATTTTAAGCATGCTAAATCGCTGTGATTGTGTGATTCGTGTCAATGATGGAAACACAGATACTTTTTATAAATCTTTACAAGAAAAAATTTAAAAATCGTAACTTTTTCTTTTCTTGCAATTTAATTGACGACATTAATTTATGCAAATTACTCAAAATTGCAATTTTTCTTAAGTTTTACAAAATATAGGGATAAGTTGTTAAGTTAAACATAGACATTCAAGTAAGAAGTCAGTCTAGAAGAGTAGATTTAGACACTTTGGTAAACATTAATTGGATAATTTTTTATAGTTAATAATTTACCTGATCCCTAGACACGTTTGATGCGTGTACCTTAAATACTGTAGAAAAAATACTAAATGAAGACTTCATTATTATTTTAAAAAACAATATTATAAAACTACATTCAAATTCTTTGGAGCTTTCACCTTAATAAGGTTGAATTAACGGTCAATGGAAATCAATCATCACTTCTACGATATTGTACTTGAGCCCTCTGCAGTATGCTGGTTAATATTATCTATATTTATACATATACAAACTAAATTATTATAAACTAGTTGCCCCAACAGTCGTTATCATGACCAATTTTTATTAATAATAATTAAAAAAGCCATAGAGCAAGTGAATTTTCCGGGCATTTTTTTAAGTTGTCTTTTCCTGTTACGTTATCCGGACTATATTGAACATAAAAAACTTTTTTACAAAAAAAAAAATCAACCGACTTCCTAAAAAACACTACAAAGTAAAAAATAACTTTAATTTCGGAAGTCGGTGTTTTAGGATCTGTATTTATGGTTTTTTTGCCACTGACTTCCGAAATTAAAGTTATTTTTCACTTTGTAGTGTTTTTAAGGAAGTCGTTTGTTTTTTTTTTGTTAAAAAGTCTTTATTTTTAAATTTTTAGTTGTGGTATCTACCCCGTACTAATTCCAAACAAACAATGCATATTTATGCGATAGCAGAAATCGCGGTTGATTTGCTGTCATTTTTTAAAGAGTTCCAGTGTCTATCTCTGGAACTCATCATCAGATCTATATGAAATTTATATGGGACCATTTCGGAATAAACTCCTTTCAAACAAAAAAAGAATTTTGCAAATCCGTCTATATATGACGGAGTTATGGCCGAACATACATAAAAAAAAAAATATATAATCATCCGAATTGAGAACCTCTTCCTTTTTGAAGTCGGTTAAAAAAGAAAACAGTGCGGTCCAGCTGACCTTAAGCGTATACCAGCCTGTCATTAATATTTATATGTATAGGTAAAAGTCGCTTTTCGTGTCGGTCTCTGACATATAAGTCATTCAATGAACGAAGAATGATGGATGATGATGTATGATGAATGATGTGATGAATGATGTTGTTAAATGAACTTAGATTGCATTGTATTGATGACTAGCTTTTGCCCGCGGCTTCGCCCGCGTGGATGTCGGAAATTAATGCAAGAGGACGTATAACCGCGATAAGAATGTGTTATTCCAGGTTATATAGGTAATATAGACTCTGTGTGCTATTTTCGATCCAGATCCATTCAGCCATTTTTGTGTGATTGAGAAACAACAACCCAATCATACATATTTTCACATTTATAATATTATTTGCCCGCGGCTTCGCCCGCGTGGATGTCGGAAATTAATGCAAGAGGACGTACTACCGCGATAAGAATGTGTTATTCCAGGTTATATAGGTAATATAGACTCTGTGTGCTATTTTCGATCCAGATCCATTTAGCCATTTTTGCGTGATTGAGAAACAAACACCCAATCATACATATTTTCACATATATAATATTATTAGTAGTAGGATTATAACTCATATTACTTAGGATTCATAGTTTATGAGAACATCATGTGTGTTGGTGTTTTTAAAATAAAAGTAATAGTATTCAGAGTAAGAAGACTGTGACATAGGGCTTGGTTTAGTTGAATATAAGTCTTCCTGGTTTTTCTTAACGCTCCTATTTTACCTATACAGACACTCAATCATTTACCAGACACCGAACATAATTATAGGAATAGTACTTTTGCCAGTGGCTTGGCCCGTATAGCTGTCGGAAAATAACACCCGGGAACCTACTACCGGGATAAAGTAGGTATCCTATCTGTTACGTATCCATGATATAATATATCTTTGTGCCAAATTCGATCTAAATCCGTTTGGCCGTCTTTGCATCATTGAGAAACAAACATCCAAAAATCTAAACATCTAAGCAATTTCGCGGTCTCTTACTTGAAATAATACTATTAGGTTTATTTTGAGTATAATGAACACACATGATATTCGCAATTACTTTGAAGCCAAAGTAAAATGAATTACAATCCTACTTATCCTGTACTACCCGGCCCCTGCCAACGCGCTCTGAGCCCACTTTTTAAATCTCTAATATCTTCTAAGATATTCATTTAAATTATATGCTGTAAAGGGCCATATTGATCTATATTAAATGCACAATGTATTTAAGGTACTTAATTGGATAAGGATTAATGCTGTAATGCTTAAAATCGCTTCGTAAATAACCCCTTATTTCTCGTAAAAAGTAAAAGCTAAAAAATGGTTATTGTGGGTTATCCCTAAGAGATAGACATATACCATTGAGGACATTTTTGTAGGCCTTTTTAAGGTGTACAATACTGTAGTACATTATTTTGATCTATTTCGTAGGATTCAGCCAGGGTTTTCGAATTTTGAGACGTATGTCAGCGTAGTTTTCGAAGATAGTTATTTTTTTCTAAAATAAAAGAATCTTTCTAAAATAAAAATAGCCTAAGTTACTCCTTGTTACATCAGCTATCTGCCAGTGAAAGTCCCGTCAAAATCGGTCCAGCCATTTCCGAGATTAGCGGGAACGAACAGACAGACAGACAGACAGACAAAAATTGTAAAAAAAATTGTTTTGGTATATGTATCGTGTATACATCCATATACACTTAGTAAGAAGTGGTTATCTTAATATTAAAAACAGACACTCCAATTTTATTTATTTGTATAGATGTATAGATTAAAATAAAATGATTGTGTGGAAGGTGAGTTTCCACCTTTAGATACATTTTTTTTTTGCTTCTACTATTCTATATCTGTTATATGAATCAGTGGTCGTGTCAATTACTTATTTTAATAATTTTGGTGATTCTTTGCACTTTTATCCAAATATAATGATATATAGCCTACTTCCTCTCAGAGAGGAGGCTTCTGTCCCAGCAGTGGGATTATGGTAGACTTAGACTTTGCACTAAGATTGGCCTTATTTAAATTACATAACATAACATCACATCACGCCTTGTTTCCCCGAAGGGTTGGGCAGAGGTGCACCTATAGTACACCCACATTTCGCCTGTTATGTTTAAGTCCCATGTAATAGGGGGCGAGCCTATTGCCATCAACCGGCCACAAATCCAGACTCCGGGCTGCTACTGAGAAATTCCAGATGGAAAAACGTAATAACACTTTGCCCGACCTGGGAATCGAACCCAGGACCTAAAGCTCAGCAGTAGCGCTTGCTACCACTAGACCAACGAGGCAGACAAAATAATAATAATAAAATTTAAATTAATTATGTCAATATCGTTAAGTTCTGGCACGTGTTTGCATTTGTTATGTTACCTATATTAATTTAAGCTGTTCCCACAATTAGCTCTGCTAAGTCAAAGACTAAATAAATCACTGATTTAAAATGCTTGAAAGGAGATGGCTAAATGAGTGCCCTCAATTTGTATTGGAATCTCACATTAACTCGTAATATTTAAATATTCATTTATTAATTATTGAGTGTTTAGTAATTTCTAAGAACTTTCGTGAACTGTTTAGCATAAAAAAAGTATCTTAATTGCTTTTTAAGCTTTCCATTGATGTGTCAAGGGGAAATAATGCAGTACTGCAAGCTAGGGAGGAGTCATAGCGCTTTTCCAGAATGTCAAATTGAAACTATACCTATATCGATTTTTGATAACTGCTATCAAAACGATTTATTGTCTGAAACTGAGAATTGGCAATCAGAGTTTTTAGCGGGAATCGACGGCGTTCAATTCGGTGTCCTGTTTAGTTGCTTGTTATTGCGTTTTCAGCAGGTTTTGATTCGGAAAATAGGGTTGTTTTTAAAGTGTCAGGTCAGTCGGAATGTGCTCCTTCTTTTCATCATACTATCTATATTCTGTCAAAAAATATTAAGTAATAATAGTAATAGTGGTCGAAAAAACCAAGTTTTTTTTTTCAACTCTTTCGATTATTTTATCGATTCTTCTACACATGAAGTTCAATCCCATCTCTATCATAAAAACCAAACGTCAGATGTCAGACGTCATTTGAACGCTTTGCCGTTTGCTTGTTCGTTGTGTTTTTTTTATTTTGGATTTTCACTGACCCAGGCTTTTTTATTAGACTTATTGTGTGTGCTCACCTAGCTACTGACCTCTTGCTACCTACTCTACACGGTCTTGACTTTCAATAAATTCATCATGCGATACATAAACTGCGGTAATTTAGAAGCTACGTTTGCAGTTTCTATACCTATTGACGTTAGGAGTTACGTGATAGCGATTTTATTTTTACGATTGTAAAGATATGAAAAGTTCCTGAAACAGTTTTTATATGAAATACTAATATTCAACTATTCAGCTGTACATATTGCTAGGTACCATATTTATTCTTTGCCAGGACGTCGCCTATACTTCAATTTAGCCATGTCTTTTAGTTGCTATATCATATCGTCGATAAATAATGTCAAAAATGAGAGTATTTTTGGCGGATTGCGACTGAGATTAAAATACAAACATTCTTAAATAGAAATTATTCCTCAGAAAACTAGATATAAGGCAGACGTAATGCTATAACGCGATCTGACAATTAACCGAGGCTGTTAGTGAGAGCTACGGCGCGGCGGCGTAGCTCACAGCTTAATAGAAGCAATCTGCCCGGCGGTCGCTACCGGATGGCCGATGGGGTTGATTGGCGACCGCGTACCGGAAGGCGCAGCGATGAAGGCCTCCCACAAGATCGATTGATGACCTTGTGAGATGTGAGAAACATAGGACCATTCCCACCGGTGGACGTCTCTCGGCTGACATGACGATGATGATCGCCACGTATCAGCGACCACGAACAACATGCAGTAGGCAATACTCACAGTTCAAAGGACAATGCTGATTTCAATTACCTAATTCATCGCTCAATCCAATGAACATCAATGATTAGTGATAGGTATCCCACAGAGCACGGAAACGTTTCGACAGCCGCTGCTACCGACCGCCGATACCGTTGTCTCACACGAAAATCTATACTTAATATTATAAAGCTGAAGAGTTTGTTTGTTTGGTTGAATGCGCTAATCTCAGGAACTACTGGAACGAATTAAAAAAAAAATGTGTTGTGTAGCCTATTTATTGAGGAAGTCTATAGGCTATATAACATCACGCTACAATCAAAAGGAGCGGAGGAGCAACGAGAACTGGACGAAAACTGGCAGGCAATTCGATGCGATCGGAAGGGTCGCGTATTTCCATTCTGTACAAGGCCAAAACGCAACCATAGGAATCTGCTCGCGTATATTTTGTAATGCATTTTTTAAACTTGTGATTACAATGTATACACGAATTTTGCGTACTACTTGTATATAGTTTGTAACGTAGACGCGCACGTGCATCTTTCCAATTTATACAAGGTCAGAATGCCACCATAGGAATTTGGTAGGACTTCTGATTGCCGGGATTCGATTTAAGGGGTGTTACAGGAGGAGGGGGGAGGTGTAGAGCCTCTCCTGTGAAGGAAAAGTTTCGAACCCCCCCCCCCATTTTTGAGAAATATGTTTGTTAATATTCTGTGGGGTTGACGAATAAAATGAAGGGGAAGTAGCAAAGCTCGACAGGAAACTTCGCTGACAGGGCTCGTCAACAGAATCAAGGCGTTTCCATAGGAGGTCACAGTTTTACCTTAACCTAACCTCCCCAAACCATGTCGTTTCTGGCACTCGCCGGCCGCTATCGCGGCACCGCTCGCTTCGCTCGCTCGGCTCGTGCGTAGGAGGTCGCAGTTTTAACCTAACCTAACCTAACCTAAACTCCCCAAACCATGTCATTTCTGACACTCGTCAGCCGCTCGTCTATACCTACAGGTTTAGTTTGGATGCGGAGTAGCACTGTATATTATGGAACAATTTAGTTACTTTGGCCACTACAAAGTATACACGAGTATTTGCGTACTACTCTTGTATAGATTGGAAGACCTTGATTAAAAAGTGATTTCCAATCTATACGCGACTAGTTTCACACCCTTGCGTTCTAGCCTTGTACATATTGGAAATACGCGGAAGGGTCAGGGGAGCAAAAATTTTTGGCGCGGGGGAAGTCGCGGGTAGAAGCTATGAGAGATATATATATAGACTAACGGCTTTGAAAGCGTTGCGTGACAGAAGTTTCGCGGTCAACTTACTTTCAGCTCGCAATTAGTACCTACTGCCGTCTCTCGTCTTTATCAATCCTATTACCTTGTACGTCTTTTTTTGAGTTTGAGGTAAACCAATTTAATAACTAATTTCAGAAATACCCAATAATCGCAATATTCCCATATAAGTAGGTGGGTATTTATTAAATTATTTCAATTTTCAGTTCATAAAATCCGATTTTTTAGTTGGTAATTACATACATAACTTGCTCTAGTATACTTATACATTATTAAGCTGTTGCTCACGGCTTCGCCCGCGTGGATGGCGGGAATGTTTTACGTTAGTTTTCGAACCATATGCCTCAATAGTAAATTTAAGGATATTTTTTTGGAAAATGAAGGACTTTCCACACAACTTCATTCCCTTTTTTAGCTCTTTGGGAGAAGAATGATTAAAAACACTGAGACACGTAAAAATTAATTTTCAATCGTCAGCCTAAAACACAATTTGAAGAACCTAGCTTCAAAACTAACGGACTTTCATACAAAGTTCCACTCCCTATTTCACCCCTTTAAGGGAGGAGTTTCCTAAACTCCTTTCTTAACTGACGTATCCTACTTATAATCTATCTCTTTGCCATATTTCATCTTTGCAGGTCCAGTAGTTTTTGAGATTTCGTGATGAATCAGTGAGTGACCTTTCGCTTTTATAAGTATACTAGCTTCTGTCCGCGACTTCGTCCGTGTCAAATTTTTGCTCAAATCGTTTGGATCTAACAAATAATTGTGACGGTCAAATAAAAAACAAATAATTTGCAATAAAATAATATGGTGACTATAAATTGAGATGTAAGTTATTCTACCTTTCAAGTTGCATCAAACTGCACACGGTGTGCAAATTTTATTAAAATCGGTTAAGTAGTTTAGGAGTCCGTCCCGGACAAACAACGTGACGCGTCATTTATATATATTAAGATATAGATTAATACACACATCAAAAGTGTCTAGGGATCAAGTACGTTTTAGAGTATCGCCGCAATTGATGATAATTAATTTTACTATTTTGGATCGTTATTGATTCTTTTTAGTGACTTTCACTATTGAATAACAATATACTTTAAATTTTGATTAAAAATAGAAAATCAACAGTCACTATAAGTGTGTAATAGCGTTTTTACAAAACCATTAACTACTATTACAGCATCGGTATTAAAAAAAAATTGCATCGATATGGAGCGACGACATAGTTTGACACGACAAGAAATGATGAGAGCCGTAGGAATGTTGCAAGCTGGTTCCAGGCGACGCGACGTACTGTGGTTGTCGTTCTTGGCACTACACAGAGCGTCATAAGCCGAGTCTGGATACACTATAGTATCACGGACAGCGTGGCCGAGCGACATGAAGGACGATCTCGCGTCACCACTCGCAGACAGGACGGGTACATCCAAAATACTGCTCGACGGAATCGAACCAAAATCGCCAAGATTTTGGCTATGAGGCTCCACTGCTCTTCAGTCTTGCTGATAGGTGAACAAACCATCTGAAATCGTTTACGTGAGGAAGGTCTGCATTTCCGAAAGCCACTGAGAGTACCACCTATAGCACCCCGCAATCGTAGGGCCCGTTTATAATGGCTTGTCGAACATAGAAATTGGGAGGAAGAAGATTGGCGTTGTATTTGCTTTTCCGATGAATCTCGTTTCGTATGAGACTGGATACAAGACGTACTCGAGTTTGGACGACTTCAGGACGTCAAGAACGTTTGAAATATTGAAAGGAAGTTCATTCTTGTGGAGGGGGAACAATAATGGTATGGGCCGCTATTTGGATAGGTGGAAGAACTTATCTAATTTGGAGCATCCTCAATGCTCAGATTTAAGCGGAGAGGATTTTTCAGACGTGGACATTCCTTTGCGAAGCCGGTTGGGTGATTCGACTAATGCACGGCCACACACGGCTAGAATTGTAACACGTACTTTTGCCGATGCTCGCATCAACGTTCTGCTGTGGCCTGCTCAATCTGGAGAATGGATGAGTGCCGTATACATGCTGTGCATACCCCAATATGGGCGGCCATTCCCCATAGTGATTTTAAGCATGCCAAATTGGTGCGATTGTGTGATTTGTGTCATTAGTGGAAATCCAGATTTTTTTTCTTTACAAAATTAATTAACTCTTCAATTCCCAGTGTCACCTGTAGGTGACAAAACTTTAATAGTGATTTTCTACCACTAGTCAATATTTATTTCCAATTCTATCATTATAGTAATAATGCTACTAATCATCACTGGAATACCCATTAGGTTTGGTTACAAGCTTTGGTCAGCCGCAACTCGCCATGGTTATTTAGTGAATTCCGAGCCTTATCAGGGTGCGTCTGGTCCTAGCCTCAAGATGCAATCCGACTTGGGCCTAGGTGCTGCTGTTGTCTTAGAACTTCATGAAAGATTACCGCAAGAGTTAGGACCGTATAATATATATTTTGATATTTTTTTTACTGGTCTACCATTACTAAAATATTTGCGAGATCAGAATATAGGGGGAACTGGAACTGTTCGTGAAAACCGTTTGGAGAACTGCAAACTTCCAAACTCCAAAGATATGAAAAAGGAGCCTAGAGGTAAGTTGGCGCATAAAGCATCAGAAGGAATTATTGCTGCTAAATGGCATGATAACAGTATTGTCACCATTTTATCCAACTGTCACGGGTTGGAGCCCGTCACAAAAGTGGATCGAATTGGATTTGTTGATAAAAAGCGGGCCAAAATACAAGTCGATTGCCCAGCTATAATAAAAATGTACAACAAGTACATGGGTGGGGTCGACCGTTTTGACGAAAACGTTGACTCCATGAGAGTAGCTCTTCGTGGCAAAAAATGGTGGTGTCCTCTTTTTGCATTTGGCTTGGATGCAGCTTGTCAAAATGCATGGCTGATCAAAAGGCAGTCAGAAAATAACTGGACCTATTGTGACTTCTGGCGAAATGTTGCCACTACGTATCTGCAGAAATATGGAAACCACCGACTCGTAATTCTGCTTGTGGCGTCCCCGTGCAATTGAGAGTGCCAAATGAGGTGAGAAGCTCAGGATCTGCGGATGATCACTCAGAAATCGACTGTTCTCAGCGAAGATGCGGGTACTGTCACCAACGAACAAGAAAAATGTGCGGTAAATGCAATATCGGTTTGCATTTGAAATGTTGGTTCATGTTTCACAACAAGCATTAGATATCGTTATTATCTCCTTTTTTATATTTTTATAAATAATATACTATTGAATAAATAAAAACCTAACTTTTATTTCTGCCGAAATTATACTTACAAACTCATAAGTCATCTATCGCAATACCCAGTGTCACCTATAGGTGACACCCCCCTAAAACGGGAGGGGTGGCAACCTTACTTTTTTTTTCTTCTTTTACCTCTTTAATAAACGTCTATTAACTAGGTAATCAAAGAAAAAATTAAAAAATGCATAAGATTGGATATGGGAATTGAAGAGTATAATTAAATGTTTACCTTTTTTGCCAATTAATTGACGACACTAATTTATGTTTATTTCGCACAATTTACAAAGATTGCAAATCTTCCTATTTTTTACAAAATGTAGGGATAACATAACATAACATCACGCCTTGTATCCCCGAAGGGTTGGGCAGAGGTGCACCTATAGTACACCCACATTTCGCCTGTTATGTTTAAGTCCCATGTAATAGGGGGCGAGCCTATTGCCATCAACCGGCCACAAATCCAGACTCCGGGCTGCTACTGAGAAATTCCAGATGGAAAAACGTAATAACACTTTGCACGACCTGGGAATCGAACCCAGGACCTCAAGCTCAGCAGTAGCGCTTGCTACCACTAGACCAACGAGGCATATAGGATAAGTTGTCAATAATTAAAGGAAGAAGCCACTCTGGAAGACTAGATTTGATAAATAAATACATTAAAAATATACTTGATCCTTAGACACTTTTGATGTGTGTAATTGTTAGTTACAAAGGTCTTATAACTATGTCAGTATTACACTACAGCATGAAGTTAGCAAAATTTTGGTTTCAATTACAGCATATTGCCGGAGATAAACATAAAAACAAGAAAGGGCAACACGACACTAAAACTGACCGACCCTGATGACCTCATCACCCTCCTCCAGGAGAGCAGTAGGGCCACTAGCACGCTAATCAAGCCAAAACGTCCGGCTTTCCGACCTTGCTGCCCAGGTCCGTCACGACGCTCCCGACTTAAAAGTCCCCCCCACTCTGCACGAGCCAGCCCGCGACGCTGAACCTGTAGCTTTAAATTTGTCCCTAAATAATAATCACAACGATCCAGCCCGTCTCTTGCTGCTCTTTACCAGTGACGCCATAAGCCGAGGTCCATACCCCACAGGGGGTGCCCTTAGGTACTAATCGCTTAAGTTTTTAAGTTTATATGGGCCGTGAGGCTTTCGGGACCGGGACCGCAGTCCCGGATTCCATCTAAAATACAATAATTATTTTGCAGTAGTGTTTTGGGACAACAAGAAAAATGAAGTTAAAGCACAGTTAAAAAAAAAATACGTGAAAAAAGAGATAGTAATTCATTTTCTCATACATTTTGTGTGTCAGATACAAAACGCGTTATGCCTTCGAAATACATCGGAATTTTGACGTGTCGTATTCTTGAGTTCGACGCTAGCGCAAAAATGTGTCTAAATTGGGTGTCCATTTTGGAAAACTAAGTGGAATCGAGATCGTGCGTTGTTGTTGTTCCAATATTGACACTATTGTTTTCAAGAGTACCGAATCACGTGGATGCAAAATTAACATTGGATTCGTATTGACATTCGATTGGAATTAAAATTAGGTTGAAGAGTAAGCCCCCAGGTGGTCATAACTCGGTAGGAGCTCACCTAAAATTTATGTATTAGCTAAAAAACGCTTTATGCCTTCCAAGTACCAGGTGTCATAACTTGATAAAAACCTAAAAAGTTTTTTATTTGTGCCCAAAATATTACTTAAAATATTTATTTTATTATTAGTTGGAATCTGAGACCGCGGTCCTGGTCCCAAAAGCCCCACGACCCTTAAGCTCTGACTGGAGGCCTTAAATTCATTTAAGGATTCCACAGGAAAAGCCGGTTAAGTAGTTACGACCTTTTAGGTCAAATACGAAATGACATTACAAAAAAAAATTCGACACTAAACCGGCATCATGTTCGCCGGCCGAGCCAGTATCTACTGTACCGACGGACGTGCAGCTCAGTGAGCCGGCCGAAGATGATGCTGTCAGCTTGCACTTTAAACACCAATAGTAAGCTTTTGGTGCTTTCCTAGAGCCAGTATGTTACTTATTGTACATTTCAGATATTGTACACAACAATTAAGTTTATTCTATTCTATTCTTAATAAGAAAAAACAATGAATCACGAGTCAACTTCTCTACATAGTCGTAAATGATGATAAAGTCAATTTTGATTTTGTAATGCATTGAGCTTTAATAACAATCATTATAATTTATACACTTCAGAAAGTCTTGTAAAAATGCGATTTAATTGCATGCCTCGGCGGGCGTCACGCGGGGATAGGCAATGATTCTTATCAGGCCCTTATTGAAAAAGGGGCGGCTGCGATCCTATCACGCATAAATCAGGAGCACGCGTATTTCTTTCAGGCGATGTCGGCTCTTTTATTGCCCGCTTATTGGTAACTACGATCTGATATATTGCACCGATAGAATTAACGGTCCAATAGAACTATTATTGATTTAGAAATATATTTTTAGATCGCGTCGGCGACATGGCGTTCGACTGCGCAATTGCAACTTCGTAGACGAGCACAGCCAGTTCCGACCTTGACCAACATTACAAATGATATTTTATTAATATGCAACATTTATATCTTTGCCAAACAGACACAATCAGGACACAATTTTCAGTTTTTAGTATAGCCATTTGGGTAGCTACTTTCAATCGATGCTTCAATACAACAAATAAAGCTCCAATACAGAATAGTAATGTTGTGTAACAATAAACAAACGCTACTCTCAGAACCTACAACTTACGTGGCCGTTATTATTTCAAGCCAATATTCTAGAACACCCAGAAGTGTTCCATAAATACGTACAAGTACAATTAAACGGAATGCACCGTATGTATCATTTCATAACGTTTACACTGGCTGTGTTTATCGCCTACTGTTCCGGCCATACTATTCTTTTCCCAGTGTTTACACGTCGCGGCAATAGAATAGATAGCTGCAAGTAACGCGGCCCAACTGTCCGTAAGTAGGTGGCGCGCGGCGCGGTCACACTGCGGTGCACTTTAAAGTGGCTGAGGAGAATCGTTAGGCATAACTTTTTATTTCTAGCGCTTTACTATTCAGTAAGGCCTGAACCAGTCGCTGAAAGCCATTATAGTGAAGTACAGTCACCAAAAGAGCTAAGTAACTAGGGTCGTCCGTTATAGTTGCGAGTTTAATAAGAAACCGATGGATGATTTCGAAGGAATTTTAATTTGATAATTGAACTATTTGTTTTCTTTTAATTAAATTAAATTATATTCGATAACACTTGTTTTTTACTAAACTTCAACTACATATATCTGACGACCCTGGTTATTTATCTCTTTTGGTGACTGTACATTATCTGAATTATTCTCGGTGGTAGTTAATCTTAGATCCTAATTGTCAGGCGTTGATTGGCGTTTTGTGAGTTCAGTGTGAATGTAGAAATAAATGAAAAATGTATTAAAAATCAACAAACCATGCATCTTTTGCTCAAATTAGCGGCTGACTGTGTGAACAAGCTTTACGTTTTTTGTGAATCGTTCTTTCCAGTTTCTAGTGCATCTTGAATAATACTATTGACCTTCAGTCACTGCGATTACCCTATCTGGCAGATAAATACTTATTCATTCTGATCTGTTATTGATTTCTGGTCGTGATGCCTATACGAACCATGTTAAACATGCCCTTAGAATAATATTGAATTCCCCATAAGTGATCATAGATTGTAAATCCATTAGCGCATCTCTACCACACTAGACACTGACAATTGCAGGATATGCGGGGATGTGGAATTTTTTATCGATTAAAGTTTTGATTTTGAGGTCTTTTAGTTGATTTTGGATTCGAATTAGCGACAAATTGTAGGAGTTTAGAATTATAGCAGATATGAGTGAATCGTGAAATGATCTTTGATAGTCGTTATGGGTCGTCAGAAGCCCGACAGTCTTGGTTGTCAGACTTTACAACCCACTTTACACCCACCTGCTTTAACAACCCAGTTACTGGGTAATACTATCCTATTACCAAGTTATTGGGTTGTGGAGGTCAGATAGGCAGTCGCTTCATATAAAATACTGGTATTCAGCTGCATCCGGTCAGACTGGAAGCCGAGTCCAACATATTTGGGAAAAGGCTAGGCAGATGATGAAAATGATGATGATGATTAGTGAATCATTAAAAATAAAACATAATTGATTCAATAGGTATGTAAGTTTCTAAATTGTAGGGCGGTAAACATGACGAGCTTTATTTAATTTACGTATTACATCTGTAGCTACCCTCGTGTGTCTCCGTCAGTGGTGTGACCAAATTGTCTGTGACGTCACAAAGCAACTGTTTACTCCTCGATTGATTACAGCGACAACACTTAAGCCATTACGCCGCTGGACTAATTGGAGACTGAAACGGACAGATATTGAGATCTTGACATGTATATACCTACGTGTGCTATTCGTTAATCAGATAGGGCGCTGCTGATTGGACCGGATTGTCGAAGACAATCACGTGTATTAGTACTATAGTTAATTACAATTGAACTAATTGGGTGCCCCTTTTGATGTTAACTGTATATCAGATTGTTGCGGTTTTTAATTCATTTTTCTTGTCCATACTGACTAAATTTTAAATTATAAAACCCGGACGTAAACAAAAACAAGTAAAAAAGAAATTTACGTATTGGCCCCTTAAGTTTAAAAGAAGTTGTAACCGCACCCAAATCGGTTCACCCTTTTTTAGAGCTACGGTGCCACAGACACACATAGCGGTCAAACTTGAGGTGTCTTATAACTTAATGAGTTATAAGACACCTCTTTTTGGGTCAGGCATGCGTCTTGGCTTTCAGAATCATTTCTAAGCAATCTCTTGGCCTAGGTTTTCTTAAGATTTTGTCGATCTCCATCGATAACTTCTTTTTACTCACTTAGGTCGTGGCTACGTTACCTAGTTAAGGAGTTAGCGTCAGAGTAGCCAGTAAAATTCAAACTTACTAACGTTTTTGCAAGTTCAAGTTCAGTCATCAACCTGAATGTTGAAAAAATAAGATTCGCGACCGTAACACGTATGCATTTACAGAGTTATAATCACAGGTGGTCGCCTAGTGGTCAGGCGCGGTCCGAGGGGGGGGGGGGGTTCTAGGGGTCATGACCCTCCCCAAAGACAGTCATGCTGTCGAAACCCTGAACGATTTGCCTGTCTTACTATCTTAAAATGGTTCTCACTTGAGCCACGGAGACTCCGATGGACATTTGCAAAAAGATTATAACCCGGGACATCATGCTGATCAGTAGCGCTTGCGACTACTAGACCAAAGAGGATGTACCTTCCTAAAAATATTCTTCAGTACTCATGGTGACCCCCCCCCAAAATGTTAGGCTGCGACCGCGCCTGCTAGTGGTCGAAAATGTACCATAATTTATTTATAACTTAATGTACTTATATTTAATGCATCATTGTATAAATATATTAGGTTTCTGTAAAGTTTTAAATGTGCCAAATTTCATACCATCCTCCGTCCTTAATTTATTAAGGTAGCCACAGGCAAATCTGGTTATGCAGCCGGCATTCTCTAAGGTTGACGTAAGAAATGGCATTCCTTATAAAAATCCCCCACCGTCCGCGTTATTTTTATAAAAAAGGGGTACTAAGTTTTTGTTTTACGTATTAATAATATAGATTAAAATCATCAATAGAACAATATTTCATGAAAAAGTAATTCAACGGGAATATATGAACTTAAGCAGATGAGAGGAGCAGTGGTAACGGCCGTGACTTACGAGTAGGTCGTGAGTTTGAAGCCAAGCAGGCGCTTCACTTTGTGTAAATTACTTCTCTCAAAAATTCGAAGATATTTACCAACCTGCACTAGGACCGCGTGGTGAATTATGGCCCACTCACTCTCACATAGAGCCTATATCCCAGCAGTAAAAATGTTATAGGCTGATATGCTACTCCTACCGTGACTTAGTTTTAAAATATTAAAGGGTAGGTAGGTACACTCATGTCACTATTCTCACGAATGCACGCTCTTCGGTTTCCTATTGCGTGAGTCAATTATTCCCTCGTGATTGCTGCCGCTAGAAACACGTGTGCTCGCTAAAGTGTGGATAAAGTATTACCTACTTACTGTTGAAGAAAACTACATCCAGGTCCCATTACATATTACTCCCGGAAAATTTGCCAACTTTTCTAAATGATCAGCACTAATTATCACCATCTGATCAAATACCAAAGCAATACGTTAATTTAGATTGCGTGCATTTCAATGCATACTCACTTTCGAGGAATTTAGCAGGATGTTCAGAGCCACCTTTAATGATGCCACAGTGTTGCGATTCGGATACACAAGAACCATGCCAACCAGCATGCTTATCATCCAATGATTCTTAATTTTGACCACCCACGAACACCACCTTCAATTTTAGAAGAACTTTGAAGCATTGACCATCGCACCTATGCATATCAACACAAACATCGTAGGTATTTCACGCAGGCTTGTAAGGTTCCAGATTCAGAGGCCCTAACAGTTAGAATTACAGGTATAGATGAATCGGTAAACGCTTCCGAAGCGTCCGGACATAGCTTATTCGGCAGAAAATATGGTCATAAGCTCAACACAAGATTTACATGATTCTCAGACTTGCAATAATAAGAGACCTAGCCAGCCGTTGGAAAACAAGAAATCCATCAAAAAAAAAAAACCTTAATTGGGAATTGTTCTATAGATTAAGATCATAGCCAAGAGTCACTGTGTGTGCGTCCATTAACCCATTACGTTTAAATCACAACCTCTATCCATCCAAACCACAGGTTTTGGTTTTTTGGGTGGCAAAGCATCTTTCTTGATGTATTATGATAGGGATTACAGCTGTGTTAAATATTCTTCTTAAGACCCGTTTCAATGACTAATAATTTAGAACTATTAAAAATTGTTTAATAAGTATGCTGCTTTTTTTTTGAGGGTGTTTCCTGTATTAAATAATTGATTTTTTCTTTGAAATTAAGATTTTTCATCCTAACCCCCCTTCGAGCAATAATCACTAATTGCTTACTATCTGAATAAAATCTGTACAAGAATTAACTAAGCTACACAAAAAAAAGTAACTAACCGACATTTAAAAGTCGAATATTATTATTATTATTATTTAATTTTATGAGTAAGCCAAAATTAACTATCTTACTTCTTATTATATTTCTCAGTAACCGTAAACATATTTAAATAATTTACTGAATATTAAAATGAATGGTAAAAATATCAATATATTGTTCACCGGTAGCATTTTTGTAATTGCACTTAGTGATTTCTCGCTCTACAACGACGATATTTTAATTAACAAACAACCTCACACTGACATATAAATTACAAAAAAATAAAATAAAAAAAATTGCGTGCAACTTTAGCGCCCCCTCTTTAAACCACTGGGTCACCACGACGTAACGTGTCAAAACAAAGTTAGGTAAATAATAATTTTTAGTATTTTAATTAACATTATATTCGGATTAAGCCAAAGTATGTTAAATAGGGGAATCAAACAATCGCAATCGATACTGTCTACCGGTCATGCGTGATATGATCGAATCTAACACAAAGGCAGGTTATGCGAATTCTCATAATTGTGCGTGAAACCGCGTTGTCAAATAATAGGAAACGCCAAAGGGATTGTAATGACAGTAATCATTGAATATTGAACTATTGCCTGTTCGGCACGGCCGGATATTGAAAATCAGACAGACAGGCGGCTGAGTATGCTGTTTGTCGATTTCAGTTCGACCGTTTTGTGGTTAAAGCGGATAGAGCAGTATGTGGTTATTCTAGGTGGGTTAAGTACTTGTAATTCTGTAGAAAAATCTATATCAATAATGTAATACCGGCACTTAGTAAGTGAACGTCACCAATGATTAATGCTGTACGAGGAAGCCTTCAAACCGACGGGATAATTAGGTACATGTTCAGCCTTTAAAAAAAACCAAAATATCTGTTATTTTAAATTAGGATTTTTTACATTAAACGATAAGGGAGAAGATTTGTGATGACGGCAATGAATGATGTTGTTTATTTGTTCTCGTTGTCCTCCACTATGTTTCCGCCGCAAACGGGCGCTCGCGACGCTATGAACGTTTTCAAAATAAACAGCTTGTCTATTCGTGTGCGGTTAAGTGGCTGTAACTCGGCTTTTTTTGTTTATTTCCCCGAAACCGTTACGATGACCACTTTCTGTGGAAATGTTTTTTGTGGTGTAAGTAGCTTTGTACGACCTGCTGTTAATGAAATAGTTTTAGACGGTTTTCGTTTTTAGTTTCTGAAATTATTGAATTAAACATAACTGGTATTGTTTCTGAAATCAATTCATAATAGGTGTACCTAGCGTAGGGTATTAACAAGAGATGGTACCGCAAGTTTGCTCTATTGTAGGTCTATTGAATGCAAACAGAAGCGCTCATGGTGTAGAAGAGCGCTAAACGGAAAAATATTTATGGCGGACAAAAGTTAGGAATCTTCATTTTTAGTATCTATTTGCTGAGCGTTTACAAACGATGCACAAGTGCGATTTTTTTTGCAACGGAACGACTCTGTTGCAAAACTATAATGTATTATCTGCTGGCGTCATTTCTTTCAAGAATCTCTGATGGCTTAAAAAACCTGTGTGTTTAGAGTGTAACCTCCGCCATGGAAGGCTTCCTCCACCACATGGCGCCGCAGTTCCTGCACCCTGCGCTGCAGAGCTTCGGCTGTGGCGCTTTCCGCCCCATAGGAGGCGCCTTTCACCCGCTGTACCCGGGAAAGGCCTTTGCACGGCACCTTGGTGAGCAGTACGCGCTCGGGCAGAGCGTCGGGCAAGCTTTGAGGGTGAGTTTCAGCTACTCCTTTCTCTGTTTTTTTTTTTACAATTTAGGTAGCTGTACACAGTATAAGGATCTTTTGTCGCGATGCTATAATTCACTGCTTTCTTGTATTTTACAAAATAATTCCACATATTTTAACAACATTCGGACACCAACAGCATTGTGGTCAAAATATCTTTTTTTGCAGTGTACTTACCATTTAGCTTGTTAGATTTACAATCCGTTGCTGTCACATAATGCCTATAGGGAGACGTAACAAGTAACGTAATATTATATCTTAGTCTAGGCTTTGAAATCATCGTATAGGTATTAACAGCTGACATTGATTGAGTTTGAAACACAATAATGCCTCCTTATGTATTGTACCTACAGAGGATAATATGCCTAGGCACCGTAGCAAGGCATTTCCGGAAATTGAAGGTAGAGACTTTATAGATAGTATAGATACAGGCTGATCAACCTAGTTAAAGAGATTTCATGCAACAGACTTTGATGCCTTTTTAACCTCATTTCATTAATTCGTTTAATATGGCGTAAATAACTGCGTCACGAGTCGATCGAGGTTGGTCCGGGAAAGAGTGGAAAGCACATTTATCCTTTATCGCAGTTGTCCTATTGAGATCTTTAACACAATGGTTACGGGATGGTCAGGAGCCCGAAAGACTATCGTTCATCCTTTTTTTTTTGGATGGGAAATCATTAAATGACGTCTTCCGCTCGTGGGCGGAGCGGAAGGGCGTGTCAGACTTTTACTGACTAAAACCCACCCGTGTTCTTTCAGTTGCCCATGTGCCAGGGTCACGGTATTTCTTTCGAACAATCTCGCGACCCTGGCAGATCCTTAGGGGTATCCGCATATGATATTGGTATTCAGCTACATCCGTGTAGACTCGAACCTAACCCCAAAACGGTTCGTAAAAGACTAGGCCTATGATGAAGTGTAGGTAGGTAGGTGAGATTTCATTACCGTTGGATCGCAGTGAACCATCTCATCTAATTTTGTATAGAAAGCGCAGCTAAGTACGTATATAGCTTAGCTGTGTCGCAAAAAGGGAGCGGTACTCTAGCTCATGGAACTTGTATAGTTAAATTAAAGAATGACTTCTTGTTCATAAGCAGAATGTCCGTGACGACAGCAGCACGCCGCCCCTGTACCGCCACGGGTACGCAGCACGAGATGACACCAGCTCTCCCGGCTCGGCCGCGTCCGCCTCGCCGCGCCCCTGCAAGGACGACGATGCACCGCCCGCGTCCACCTGCACTGACTCACACGACTTCTTTTCACGTAAGTACCTACCTAATACTTACCTAGCTAAAAAAGAATTGGACTGTCTAAGGAGCGGTGCAGTGAATGAGTCCTTCAGTGGAGATCGCGAACCTTTGTTCGCGATCTCCACTAGCTGCTAAGTACTTTTACTTAGCGGCTAGATCGATTGATAAACTTAAAAGGGTGGCTGGTCTAGCACAGTAGATACCGCGGTAAGTGGACTTGATCGATCGACCTACTATTATGCCATGACCTGGCGATGCCTTTACAGCGTACCTACGCGAAGTCATCAGCTATTCGGTGCGATACCTCACACGTCAGCTCACTTATATTTGACGGCCGTCGACTATCAGTGAAACACACGTTGAACACACGACTTCTTTTTACCGTGAGGGATTTATTTCATGTAAAGGTATATCTGATCTGACATTTCATGTGTTTGCTTTCTAATAGGAGAGTTTGATATTATACCAGTCAAATTACTATCTTGGTTTCAAAAACGAACTTTAGTGCTGCTTTTTTAAGGACGACGCGCCGTAGATGCGGTTGACATGGAATTCGCGTATAAAAACGTCGTGTATGATAAATGATTTTATTTCTCTAGGTAGGTTTGTACAAACACTATTACACGTCAATCATATTTGACGCTATTTGTGGACTGTAGACCTCACATACGAAACAAAGTAGCTCACTCATAGTCACATCACGTGAAAAGATGTGTCCGTATGCCTAGTGAGACCCTCGACTTTACAGACCAACTATTTATTTAGTGCTGTCTTTGTGTCTTCTAAATAAGTTTGGTTGTAATTTTGTACTTCAGAGATGAAGGAGAAGCAACGCTACCGCCAGTGGGGGCGTGTAATGCACGCCACCAGATATCAATCTGTACTAATATTATAAAGCTGAAGTTTGATTGTTTGGTTGAACGCGGTAATCTCAAGAACTACTGGTCAGAATTGAAAAATTATTTTAGTGTTGGATAGCCATCATGCTACAATCAAAAGGAGCGAAGCAGCAACGAAAAATGGACGAAAACTGGCACACAATTCGATGCGACGGGAAGGATCAGGAAGCAAAAATTTTACGCTGACGAAGTCACGGGCAGAAGCTAGTTTGTAATAAAAACGTTTTAACACAAAAAAAAAAACAAGATGAAAAACAACTTTAATTTCGGAAGTTAGTAACACACAATTGGTGACTAAAATATAGATTGTATCATAAAAAAAAAAATAAAGCATATAGACGAAATGCGAACCGTTTTTTTGAAGTCTGTGAATTGAACACACCATTTTTTATAACATTAAAAAGGTTTCAAAGTAAGAAATAAATATTTTATTTCAAACATTAACAACAAACATAATAGATAAAAGATTCGTAATTGCACAGGATTTTCAGTTTCAGATTTTGAATTTCAGTTGAGTACCTAAATGAGTTTAGTTCCTACAATAGGTATGACACGGACTCGGAATATATTCATTGAGTGAAATAAATTCAGCATCAGTCTTAACTGTTACATGATTATTACTCCCTCTCACCAAGAGCAGGCCTGTGTCCCAGCAGTGGGAACAATATAGGCTGACGATGATGACGTGATTATTATACTTTTATTACATTGTGTTCCCCAAAATACATCTTTTAAGTTCTTTCTAATGCTATTGTAATGGAGCAGACTTCTAAACCAATTCTCAATAAATATTATAAACCAAAGAAAAGCTTTATTTTGTTGCACTGTCTGTGTTATATTATACATTTATACAGGTATTATCACAGTGGAACTTAGTGGTTAAGCACATGATTACATTTGCCAGGACTTGAAAAATTACGGTGATATGGCACGTTCACATAAGCGCGACTTTTTGTCAGCGTGAAACTTCGCGCGCCTTCTTTCCGCGTCTTTGTCTCCATCGCGGGTTTTGAAATCATCCTGTATGCCTCTTGTCATAACGTCGTACATATACTTAGGGCGAATTTCGCCAATGACATTGATGGCGGTCAGCACTGACAACCTGATGCGATCAGGGTTATCAGGTTTCAATGTTGAAATACCCCCTAACGCACGCTTCGCACACTAACGTAGCATCTGAATATCAACCGCCACCTTAATTGCGTAATACCATCAATCAGAATCTGAATCATTTTGAAGGATATTGCTAATCCATTGCTTCATATGTTTTAATAATTAGTCTGCTTAACATAGTAAATAATGCAATGAATGTCGTTGACTGTCAAAAAGCCATTCCTACGGATAAGTGTGTGAGTAACTGTGTAACGAAATTAGAGTGCGCGTTGCACAGTCGTTTCGGCCGCACAGTCTACGCGCCCCGTGTGATCCAGGACAGGTGTACTGTCAACTAGCGATCGCTTAGAGGTTTTTTATTTCATAGAAGCAATCAGAACTAGAAAGCTAGTACTAAGACGGGACCAACATCCATGCAGCACGAAATCCAATCGACACTTTGAGAGGACCGTTTGCGACAGATTTTTGTGGTCAATTTCGAAAACTAAAAGCGGAATATTTGAGACTAAAACTGGAATACCTAATAGAAAACTTGCATAATTGTGATAAACAGCAAAAATTAAATTAAAATTTAAAAAAACCCCGACACAAAAACCTAAGATCCCAGAAAGTACCTAAGTATGTATTAATAATTCAAAAAAAAAAGGACGTCGCGTTGGGGGACTGCTCCAAACTTAACAATTTAATTACAAATATTCTATTACCTAACTGAAGAAAACTTTTATAAAATTACTTCTAAATATTGCATTTAGGATACGACTGTCTACGACGTCTGCCCTCGCAGAGCGGTCCGCCAACGCGACGTATTTAAAAAAAAAATATTATTACATACTTAGGTACCTACTTTAAGATTGAGTTTTTTATTATTTTTTACTTTTTAAAGGGATCTTGGATTTTTTAAATCTTAAATTTAATTTTTTATTTTGTACTTTTTATAGGTATACTTATTATAATGTAGATTTTGTTAAGTTGTAAATACATAGAACTTCGCTGTGGCCAACAGGAAGATGGGAAGCTTCCAAAAACAATATCAATTCAATTTGATGATGCCACTATCGGCCGGAGTTGTGTTGACGAGAATGGGTGGATTCTGATAAGGCCACATAATGTAACTTTTCAAGGTCTTAGAGGATATGGAAATATTGAAAGAACAATGTTTCCTATCATTTTATGTTGGGCGATTACAGCATATATATTGCAAGGGACGACAGTTGAAAAAACTGTGGTTTACTTAGGTAAAAGTACTTTCGCAAAGGGCCAAGCCTATGTAGCCTTAAGTAGAGTATTTTTACTCTGCATAAGGCTACATAGGCTTGGCCTTTTCCTTGGATGGTGTAGCAATTTGTGACCTCGACCAAAGAAAACTATTTAATAACCCACATGACAAATCATCTTTAGCAGAATTGCAAAGACTGAGATGTAGTCATTGATACTCTCACTTGCCAATCGGATTTACATATCCCAATTTTCCCACCACCAATTTTCTCATCAAGCGAAGCTAAGAACATTCTCGATTAAATCATCAATATTCTCTTTCAGTGCGCTTTCATTTGAGACCCCACTCGAGTATATTTGTAGACATTCGGTTATTCTTCCCCACTTTCACCCCCCACAACTTTTAAACGGCTCAACCGATTTTCATCAAACATGTTTAAGAACACTCGCACATAAGTCAACTTTAATACAAAAAAATAATAATTGAAATCGCTTAATCCGTTCGGGAGGTATGATACCACAGACATACAGACACACCCTACATAGGCTTGGCCTTTTCCTTGGATGGTGTAGCAATTTGTGAGCTCGACCAAAGAAAACTATTTAATAACCCACATGACAAATCATCTTTAGCAGAATTGCAAAGACTGAGATGTAGTCGTCATTGATACTCTCACTTGATAATCGGATTTCCATGTCCCAATTTTCCCACCACCAATTTACTCATCAAGCGAAGCTAAGAACATTTTCGATTAAGTCATCAATATTCTCTTTTTGTGCGCTTTCATTTGAGACCCCACTCGAGTATATTTGTAGACATTCGGTTATTCTTCCCCACTTTCACCCCCCACAACTTTTAAACGGCAAACATGTCTAAGAATACTCGCACATAAGTCACCTTTAATACAAAAAAATAATAATTGAAATCGCTTCATCCGTTCGGGAGCTATGATGCCCCCTGTTTTTGCGTCGGGGGTTAAAAAGAGATGCAGGCGTAGCAATTTTGTATGAAAAATAAGACCCGCTAAGATGTTTATTTTTCATACAAAATCGCTAAGCTTGTATTTTATTATTTTATGTGGAATCTCTAACAAAGGACACAAAGATACAATAGAAATCACATTTATACAAAAGGTTCTTTTACGTGTCCTTATACAATTACAGTAGACTTCAACATGCACAATTTGCATCACTGTGATAAAGGTGTGAACAGGATAAAATAAAATGCAAAATAAATATTGAAATGGGAAAAAGATATACGTATACAGTTATTTGGTTGAAAGCGCTAATGTCAGGAACCAGTGGGGTTCGAATTGAAACATTATTTTAGTGTTGGGAGTTCATTTATCGAGGAAGGCTATAGGCTATATAACATCACGCTGCGGCCAATAGGAGCGGAGCATCAATGAAAAATGTTGAAAAATGGAGAAAATTATTATTTTTGAAAACTTTCGTTGCGTGCGCTGCGTAAACAGAGCGCAACAATAATGTATCATGTATGACGTAATAGTTCTTCTTAAAAAGTTATAACAAAAAAATCCATAATGTCTATCTTTTAAGGTTGGCTCACTATAAAGTTTTTAATTGTAATCAAATCTAAATAATACAAAGCTTAAGAGTTTGTTTAGTTAAACGTACTAATCTCAGGAGTTACGTTTAGTGTTGGATAGCCCATTTATCGAGGGAGACTATAGACATAACATCTCGTTAGGACCCTTAGGAGCCGACCAAAAAGAAAGAACGACACGAATACGAAGACGTCGCACGGCCAGGCGATTCGATGCAATGGGATGGGTCGGGGGAGCAAGAAACTTAACGCGGACCAAGTCACGGGCATAAGCGGAAGCTAGTTGAATTATAAAACACGTTAATCACAATCCGAACACAGCATATCACAATTTTTAAGATTTTGGGCATTTTGCAGGCATTGTCATTGTGTTAGGTACGTGTGTGTCGCAATCAGTTCGCTGTTAATAAATTTTTTGTTTTAAATATTCCAACAATTTGCTAATTTTTTCTGCCTTTGTCAGCATTATCGAATATTTAACGGGGTAGAAGCCCCGTTAAACATTCGATAATGCTGAAACATTTATCTGTCATCATTTTTCTGTTTAAACATTTAGAAATCGGCCGATACCTGAATAAATGACTTGTCATTGACTTAACATTTTATCTGTAATTTGTATGTTTTTTTATTGTCATTTTAGATACAATTTTGAGGTAAGAAGTTGGTCACTTTTTTAATTCATTTGCGTAGGTGATTTTCAAAATAGTTGATTTACTTCATGTAGTATCTTTTAACTGTTGGATGTTTAAGAATACTAGGTCGAATGTCAAAGGCTTTGATAACTTTTCATTACCAAATAAAATAGCGATGGATTTTAAATTAAAGTGTTACGAGATAAATTAAACTTCATGAGGAATTTTGTTTTAAAGGACTTTATTCTATTCGTTCTTAAAAATTAAAGAGCTAGAAAAACAAAGTAGAAAGAATTTTACATCATGATGATGAAAACAATATAACTTCAAACTTAAGTAATGAACGTAACCTAGGTAAAACCTAGGGTAGACCCTAGGGTCTAAAACCTAGGTTTTGTGTACGTTCAGACGTTACTCTAGTACGTTCCGAAAGTCTTCGAAACGCTCATGTTATCATCAGCAAGCGAAACAATTCCACTCTTAGCTGGAAAGAGATGAGCGCGCTTCATAGCACGACGAACAAGCTCTTTAGACCAGCGACAAAAGCAAGCCGTTACATATGGCATGCTCGCTTTGCTTGCTCTTTTAAGAGTATGCGTAGTGTTGCACTTGCTTGTCTTGTGAGAGAGCTCGCTTCTCTCGGTCATTACTTGAATTAACGCGGTACCTATGCTTAGTTGTATTATATCTTTAATATGTATGTATTATATCATATAACTGCGGTCGCTCTTCTTAATTGACTCCGATACAGTTTTCCGAATGGTAACAATATATGAGGGTCAGCACAGACAGAGAAGCAAAATTACTTTTCACTTAGGTTTAGGTATAGCATAAAATCGAAAAATCGCGTTGAACTAAATAAAAAAAGTAGCTACCTGCCTTTTTATTACTAATAGAAGATATCTGATAGCATGCAATAAATGTCAAAATATAAATGAATTTTTGCTATTCTGTAACAATCTCACCGTGAAAACATGTGACCGTGGAGTGAGCTGTCAGTATCATCCCACTGATGCTGGTGAGACCAAGCATTACGCAATCGAGTTTAAACATAACAATTTAGCGGTTTTTAAATCATAATAGCAAATCGAAATTTAGTTGATAACACATATTTTTTTAATAATTTTTGTTTGGTCAAAACAGCCGGAGTGTGTGTGAGCGCGTCACGCACGAATTACAAATAAAATAAAACATTCACAGCTATTAAAGAAAATGCGCATGGACATTGTTTGTTATTGTTATGGACCCAGTGCAAGACCTAATCGAGATGTGTTTTGATGACACGAAAGTGAATCGAGTCGAATAAAGAAAGGTTCCCGAAGACAGGCGCTACGCGACTCTTGTAGAACGATTTCCATGAAGTTTTCGTGTAAATTGTTCTACTAGAGTCTGTGGGAGTCTTGACTGTACGACGTTATTCATCGATGTTAATAAGCCAAATTTATATAATGTATTTTTAAACCGAAGATACCAATTCTAGTTTCTGCTATTCGAATTCACAGGATTAATTTGATTCTAACTAGACTTCTAGGTTCGCTGTTTAAAACCTATTTGTTTAGTTAGAAGTTCAGCAAATCCCCTCTTTAGACGTACATTCATTCATATCAGCTGAAAGACCTCCACTGCTGGATATAGGCCTCCTCCAAGCTCCGCCACTTCAACCGCATTTGTGCTTCCCGCATCCAGCGGATTGCTGCGGTCTTCACAAGGTCATCGGTCCACCTTGTGGGCCGTACATACCATAACAGTAATGTGATTCAGCTGAAAAGAAAGAAAGAAGGACTGTGCGGAGTGATTTGTAAAACTAAAATGGAAATGCACATTATTTTGAAAGCTCACTGCTGCTAAGACTTACTTATATCGCCCAAAAATTAGCCTTTAGGCGCGTATTACAGAACTTTAGAGCTCAACCAATCTAATTGGTTGAAACTAGTAAATGAAAAATAATGCTTGCAGTGAGATTCTGTAATACAGGCCTAAGAATAGACGGATGCGTTAAGTAGACTCTAGCCTTATAAAATGTTTGTACAGCGGACGGGGAGCGCAAGTCGTCGTGCGGCGTGTGTGGCGCGCGGCTGGGACCGGGCGTGGCGCAAGCGCACTTCTTGCAGGAGCTGCAGCATCTGTACAGCCTCAGCGCCCTGCCGCGCGATACGCCGGCACCCCCGCACCACTCCTTGCACCACCAGGACGAAGACGCACGCTGGGAGGTACTCAACTCAATTATAGGTAGTACCCGGGCGTCATGACTCAGCATCGAGAAAGAGATTGTCAACAGCCACTATTGATAGAGACGATGGTCTATAAAGCCAAGCTTTTTCTGCAATATAACCAATAACCTCTATTAATAGCCGAGCACTACCTACATTTTAAATTGAGACTACTACTACGAGAGAGCTCTGCGATTGTATTCAAATGTTATATCGATGCGATTTAGCCACTCCACCCCTGCAATTGTTTACTAATGAAAAGCCACTCCACCCCTGCAATTGTTTACTAATGAAAAACTTTTCCAATGTTGCCAGACATACCAGCGCATCCGTGCCAACCGGCAGCGCCGGCTGAAACTGCGCACACGCAAGCGCCACCACACGGTGGAGAGCATGCTCGGCTACGATCTCGAAGAGGAGAGACGCGAGGAACGGCCCCGTGAGCCTCGCCCTTATGATGCGGAAGATGAGCCCGTAGATGTGGAGGGCGACTCGCTCGGATGGCCCGAATCAGCCATCCATGTGGAAGGTAACGCTACCGTTTCTTTTTTTATTTTTCAGGACCCCAGGAGAACAAAGAACAATACAGAGATTCTTCATGGCTGATCGTGTCTCATTAATACATGACTAATGGTCTCAGTGTCAAAGGTTGTGGTGCAACTAGGTTGCGGTGGATCGATGGGGATATTGACCGCCTCAAAATATGTCACTGTGCCATCGATCGATCGCAGCCTCGTTGCACCCCAATGCGGTCGGCTGGTAAGGGGGAGCTGGGGAGCTATAGAGTGATGCATTCATTCACATGGGTTTACCGAATTCTTTTTAACCTTGGAGTGAATGACAAGATCTAATGTGTCTGTACTTGTGGCACTCTTGCAACCAACATAAAACAGTAAAAAGAAGCAGTCAGCGATAGAAATGAGTTAAACACGTGTGAGAGACCTGATCCATAGAAAGAAAGAAAGAAAGTAAATGAATAGTAAAAACATAGAGTGCAAGCTGAAAGAACACATCAACTAGATTATAACTTAACTGTTAATAGCGCGTTGATCTAATCTTAGGCTTTGGCATGCTAAGATAAACCCCAGAGGTCCAATTGTGTGCTTTGTTAAGTGTCAGGAACTTGTAATTTGTAAAACAATTAAATAAAATAAATAAAAAATATCAAAGCTGATAGTTGCCAAGGACCTTTAATGTTTATTTTTTCTGTTCTTCTCCTGGGCAAATAAGGCCTCTGTTCATTCTTTATATTTCTGAAGCCTACCTTTACAGAAACAAAAAGCTTCCTGTACAGTCATACGTTACGCAAATTGTGTGTAATTTTGTTCAGAAAAAGAGTCACGCAGTGAGGGTGAGAAGCTGCACATGAGTTACGCCGAGGACCTGGAGATCTCCAGCACTAACGACGCCATGCAGTCACCAGAACGCGTGAGGTATTTTTTCTCTAAGAGCCCACACCGCACCTTCTCCCTCTAAGTACCTACTTCATATTAATAGAGTTCATCACATAATGGAGACGAATTTGATTGCAAATAATTTAAGCATAAGTTCTAAACTCGCAAAAAGGAATTTGTTCTCTATTCAATTGTATGTTTATAAACAACTAAAAAAGGAGAAGGCGCTTTAAGGCAACATAATATGTAACAGAAATGTTTGGTTTTTAAAGGATTGAGACACCAAAATCGCTGCCTTTGGAGTGCACGCCAAAGGCGGCAGAGAGCGTGGAGAGGCCAGCGGAAGTGTCGACGTCGGAGGCATGGGCCGGGGCCGGGTCTTCCGGGACAACTGCGGATGCCTGGCCTACCTTGGCCGCGGAGGCCTACATGCAAGCCACGCGTCACAAGATCGACGGGGAGAACCTTCCCTCCTCAACCGACACGCGCAACTAAATATTTACTAATTACAGAATTACGTGCAAGGATGTGACTTTATGTCATTCTTTTGGAGTTTTCAGTATTCGTCTGCAGTTGTCAGAAGCAGATAGGCTTTTGGCGCTGTAATAACACATGTGGAATATCTACAGGCGTGCTTGAGTCGCACTATTAATACATATTTCTATACGTATCGTACACACTACATCGATTAAAGTTTGTTTTTCATTTGTCTCCAACAAGCTTAGGATATAAATGTAGATGTCGTGAGTATTTGTCTATCACAATAAGCATTCAATATTCAATGTTATTGCAAAAAATAATAGTTACAGTTTTATTTATTAGTTAAATAATAATCGATCTTTAAAGATATTACTCATAAATGTTTAGATTAACCTACTGTATCGATAAATGTCATAAATAGTGCAAACTTCTCCTTTCCCACCTACGATGTGTCACTTATAAGTAGATCAACTATGTATGTATTAGAGAAAGTTTCAAAATAATAAGATATCGTTATTTATTTCTGTGTAAATAAAGTTACATCTGTTTTAACGAACAACTTAAACGTTATGTTCGTTGATAATTATCAAATATCTTATTGTAACTATCGTACTATGTCTATCTATTTAAATCTAGTTACTAGTAGTAGATAAGGATAAGTTATGGAATGTAAATCAACTCTTCGTTGTTGTTATCTATGTGTACATAATAAAATGTGTCAAACTGTTTCATGTTATAAAAAATATATATAATATAAATATCGATAAAAAAATCTTAGCTACGTAATGCATCACTAGAAGTAGGTAATACATTGTGTATATTCGTGATTTATCTCTATAGAATATAGTAATTACGATCTGCAATTGCATGACTAGATGTATGTTCACATTGCTTAGTAGAATTCATATCTTATTCCCTTCAAACGTTTTTATTTTATAAAGGAATTAATAAAAAAATAATAGAAAAGTCAAAGGAAATGTATTCAAACTTCTTTACATTATGACATCATTCACAAACGTTTACTATTTGCAGCCAACAAAGATTACATAACATTTAAAATTTATCTACGACGTAACAATCAAAAATGCTTTCGAATGCATCTTCGACGTAACAATCAAAAATGCTTCGAATGCCAGCCAAAACCAGTGGAAAACAATATGGGACCGGTTAACAAGTCCGATGCAGCGAATATAATCTCATACAAAAATCCAGAACTAGGTAATAAACTATTCGGCGTCCATACCAAGCTCAGCCTAGACGAGTATCGTAATAGGAACGACGTTCGAAGTATAGTGACGGACGAGGGTGACGTGACGACCGATGCCACAACGGGCTGACGACGTGTCGCGGCCGCAGACCGACGACGAGTCGCGGCCGCAGGCCAGGCTCTCCGAGTGAGTTGTGCTCGCGGTTTGACAACTCTCCGACACGAGTCCGAACGGACTTTCCAGAAACTTGTTCAGTTAAAACTTGACGAAGTAACTACAAACACACAGATTCAAAAGTTCACTTAAAAACGTTCACCGAAACCTATGAACAATTCAACTCGAACAATCAATCTATCGCTTGACGCTACTTTCAGTTAGTACTCAGCGCTGAAACTTATTTTTACTCATACGTGCACAATCAGCTACATTATTTCAATTACACTTATGTCCATTGCGTGTTAAAAAATTGAACTACGGCTACTACAACAGAATACAATGTTTTAAAAATGGATTACGACATTAATGGAATAATTTAAGGAGTTAATGAAGAAAGTACAAACATTTCTAGGTATTAAGATATCAGAGGGACAAGACTCGTAATTTTAAGAACGTGCACAGCCTGATATCAGTCTCAATCTGTCAAAAAAACCTTTAGTTTCTATAAATTTTAGACCAGTTTTTTTACATTTGATTGTCGTACTGTGAAAAGAATTTGAATGTTTTTAATTAGGAGACTTAGCTTTCTGGTATGCGTGTGAAGAAGCATATACACGAAACTTAATAAAGTCACAACTCATACATGGTAAATAGATCCAATCAATGCGAGGAAGGTGGAAAGGGGACCCACATTGTAAGTTTTGAAAATGATTATTTGTCTATTAAGCACATATATGAAGTAGAATGAAACGAGTACATAGATAGTAACGATATAAGATTTTCCTATGACCTCTTCCGATATTTTACAATTTTTACATCTCGAACACGAATTTAGAAATTTTTTTTGATGACGCTTTACATGTATATTTCAGCCGCTCGATTCTAACAAATGATCTCAAAGCAAGTTGACCGAAAAAGTTAAATTGGGTATAACGACGACGTTTTTGAAGCACAAACTGTGTATTCGGGTTTTTATGTTGTGTCAGGCGGAACTTTTTAAACGAAGAGACCCTGACGACGATGTGAAGATTGGCTACTATTGGTTGTCTCCCACCTTGAAGGGCTGCCGGTAACCGTCCTCGGCCGTAGACGCGGACGCTCGTAATGGCTGATCTGGCTCACCTCCCGTTCGATACTCTTGAACCACCTGCCAGAAGGAAAACATGCGTACTACCAGTCATTTAAACGGTAAGTTGCTATTCTACAAGAATTAAAAATATTGTTTATGGGATTACATACAGGATAAGTTTTTATCTAGTGCGTAAATTGTAACCATGAATTCAGCATATCATTCTAGACCCCCCAGCGTAGAAAATTTTCGTCAGTTATACAAATTAAAAATCAGCTGTTCCATACATTTTGACCCCGCAGGTATTGCATTTTTCTATGAAATAGCTGATTTTTTTAGGATCACCGTTTTCGAATCGGGTAGGTACAGATCATCTTAACTAATCTACTGTCTCACTCTGCGAATATGTTCCTCCCGGGCTGCTAGTTCCTTTGTGAGTTCTTCCTTGCGTCGCTCTAGCTCCGGGTCGTAGTTCCCTTCCTTGATGCATTTGTCTATATGTTCGTACTCGCGGTACAAGCTCGCATACTCTGCGAGGCTCTGCTTGGCTTCGTGGCTCCCACCACGACCCTTTGACGTGGCACAGTCAAAGTCCTCTCGATTTGTCGCGAGACTGCTTGAAACATTAATATATACTTGAAAATTTCGGTTTAAACCATAGAACGTAATTTTTTTTGGGGTTCTTGTCGTAAAAAGTCGGGAGTATTACAGCGCAGTTCTATCAGCATTTAACAGTCATTCTAAAGACGGTAAGAATAATTAGTAGATTGTTATACAAGGGATAAAAGGGACCTTATTAGGTACGAGATGGTTTAACCAATAGTTTGAGTGTCAAAATAGGACTTTCAACCGAGGTGAACATTCTGCTTTTTATTTCAAACTAGCTGACCCAGCGAACTTCGTATCGCCTAAGATTCAAAATGTTGTAATAAACCTTCCAAGTTTGACAACTTGGTACGCGGTGGTGATCTGGTAAGCGTTTTCTAGCTGATACTCATATGTTTGGGTAGCTCCTACTCGGTTATGATAACCTGTTACTTCGAAGGCATAAAGCGTTTTCTGGCTGACACTGCTGTTTAATAAGCTCATACCAAGTTATGACCGCCTGGTACCTCGAAGGCAAAGTTTTTGTCATACCACGTTTTATAGTGAAATGTATTCTCTTTGACGTTTTATGTCACATCACACGAGAACGCGGTCGAAGGGGATAAAAAGTATCCTTTGCCAAAAGCAAAAAAAAAAAAAAAAAGTATCCTATGTCCTTCTCCTGGCTCTAAACTACCTCCCTGCCAATTTTCAGCTAAATCGGTTCAGCCGTTCTTGAGTTATAAGTGAAGTAACTAACACGACTTTCTTTTATATATATAGATATCAGGAAAGTACGTAAAACAATGATAAGATAGACAAACAATATTCTATTAACACATAAATAACCAATAATACAACTATAGTAATTATTAAACGTAATTCTTTATTCCTGGTATATCAATATTGGATATTTTTTGCATATCCACTGGTTCCCTAAGGTACGTTAATCGATTTCCACGCTCCGTGTCTTAGTCAAATCTACGCCGGAATTAGTTCACGAAAATGGCTGAAGTTATGCGGATGCAGTGACTAGAATATAAGTTTGGATTTGGTAAATTAAGATACGTGGCTATCTCTTTTGGGATACCAGACATTTTGTTTAAAATTGTTGATAAGTTTTTTAAATTACGCTTCGATCTTAAAGAGTGGCTGTATAAACAGTTGGGACATGAGGAATATTTATATTTTTTTTTAATGCAGGCAAAAACATTTCCCAGGAACGAGAAGTACTGTATTCAGCCCAGTGATCAAGTAACTTCAAGCGTACTTTCCAGGTATGAGAAATCGTCTACAGGTAGCGTAAAGTTAAGTAGGCTGTTTTTAAAATAGCCATTCGTATCCAAATATTTTTATGAAATCAAGTATACGGGACACGTATCCTAGCAGCAAAGAAACCTGGCAATTAATCACTCACTTGTACATGGAGGTGTAGAAGTAGTGCGGGCGGGAGATTGCGCGCAGGAACCGAGGCACCATGCCATCCCCCTCGCGGTACAGGTTCAGCAGCCGGTTGTACGAAATGTACTTGTAAGACGGCAGCCGCACCAGGCGCCGGCCCACGCGGATCGCGTTGATCTCGCTGTGGTGGTCTAGCGACAGTTGCTGATTCTAGGAAAGTGCAACACTAGACTAGTGCAAATTAACATAATAGACAACACATTGGAATGGGAGATAAATTTCCGAGAAAAAGGCGTGATCAAAGTCACCTCTGTCTGCATAGTAGTAGAACTGCACTTATGCACAAAAGTGTTTTTGGCATGGCCCCCATAATTTATAATAAGTTACCGAAGAGTTGGAGGAAGCTTAATAATTTACAATTGAAAAAACAACTAAAGTCATTTCTAACCAACAAAGCGTATTATAATAATAATTTATGAATTTCCGACAGAACCAGTATTTTGATATAGATTTTTTTTTAATTTTTTTTTGTTTATTGTTGACATTTATGATCTGTAACTGTTTGCTAAATTCAAGGTAAATTAATGATAGTAGTTGGTTCGCGTTTTTTCAGAAATCAGCAATAACGCTGAAAATTTAAGTTTATCGTATATGGTTTATGTTGTTAAAAAAACGCGAAATTCCAATGTGCAATGAAATAAATTATACAAAAAATGCCTCGTTAAATGAATAGAATCTTTACTTAAAGTTAGAATCACCAATTGATTTCATATTTTCTCATCATACAGGAAAAATGCTGAAAATATCGGATATTTGTCATTACACAGTATACAATCGTTGAAAAAAAAATTGGCAATTCTGACTTTAAATATGAATTCAGTAGATCTAGAAAATATATTCTGAATGGTTTTATTCACAACAACTGGTACTTTTGCATTTTCAACGATCGTATACTGTGTAATGACAAATATCCGATATTTTCTGCATTTTTCCTCTATGATGAGAAAATATGAAATCAATTGGTGATTCTAACTTTAAGTAAAGATTCTATTCATTTAACGAGGCATTTTTTGTATAATTTATTTCATTGCACATTGGAATTTCGCGTTTTTTTAACAACATAAACCATATACGATAAACTTAAATTTTCAGCGTTATTGCTGATTTCTGAAAAAACGCGAACCAACTTCGCTATTCTAGCTTCATATTCGGACTCAGCGACCCCGAACACAAAGTTGAGGTGGTCTGGTCTTTCGCGCAGGGCACTTTTTTTGTGGGCCTGTGTTATAATTAAGACACTACTTTGCAAAAAAAAAAGGGTGGTTTTTATTTTTCTACATAGACCAAGAGAACGTGAGACCTTCGTTATTTTATAAAAGCTGAAAGTTTGTCAGTGCATGCTCCCAACACAGGTAAGAACGATGGACCATTATGAAGTTTGGGTTACCGTAGCTTTGGCAGGTAAACCGTACTAAAGGTGTGTAAAATACCGATCTAAATTCGTCAATTAATGAAGTGTGATTTTTTGGTATTATCTTCAGAATATTATTAAAAATCACGTCATTCATTGCCAGACATCGTGGAAATCCCTTGCCAGACATCCTTAATGTTCATGAAATTATAATTCTACTTACGTTATAGTATAAAAGCTGATTTTTATATATAATACTTGGGCAATAATTCGATCATGTTTCCTCACTGGCCAGACATTTTTGATAGTTGCAACCCCTTGCCAGACATGATGTAAGTACTTCGTTACGTTTACCAAGAACTGGGACAACAAACGCACCAAGATTTTACTTCGGATTTCAATAAGCACAATATTCAGAAAAATATTAAACAACTAAAGAAATGTATTGAAACAATTAAACAGTTTATTAATCCCTTCAGCTCGGAAGTACTAAAAGATCATTTAATAAACAAAAAATCATCATCAATAAATAAATAAACCATTCATCTGGTAAAACTGCTTCGGAACTAGTAGAGTCATTTCTTCTTAATATTGAAAAGAATGGTGATTGTCTTAGGAATATGTTTGTTTCTGAATGCCATATAAGTCGATCTGAAAAATCTACTAAAAAAACAGCTCTTAATATTTTTTCAATAGATTTGGAATAAAGAAGAAAATTGAAATCGTTGGTGCAATTGAAGAGGTAAAAATTCAAAAAGATTTGTTTGGCCGTATGCAGGGGATCTCGATGGAATACAATGTGGATATCTCAAAAAAATTCCCAAACGCAATTATCGATGTGCCTTTATTATCTATGTGTCATTTAAATGATACTATTTGTAATACGGATACATCTGCCTTAAGTGTTTGGAGAAGGAGGTCCAGCATCAGCCACCACCTACTGTAGATGTCGTAAAGATTGATGGGTCGTTTTTATTACACACCATGGAAAATGTTCTAAAGAAGTTTCGAGGCATTTCTAAGAAAATGTTGCAAATGGTCACCAATTCAAAGCACTAAGAGTTCACATTATTTTTTATCAATACCTGACTCCATCGATCAAAGATTACAAACATTCTCAGCGATTAGAATCAGCACAATTGAGCTACACCATAACTGGACCTGCAGCCTAATTGCGAAACGCACAATTTATCAGAATCTGAATGGGATTGAAGATTATTTCTAAACCATTGCGTCATTTGTTCGAATAAATTGTCAGTTCAGCAACGTAAATAACGCAATGAATGTTGTTTAACTATGAATTTTAAACCAATTCCTACCGATAAAAAGTTCCGCAATTACCCCTCTGATCAAACACGTCCGAGTGATTTTGCGAAAGAATTGAGAAATTCAAATGTTAATCAACCTATGGTGGATTTTTTTTTATTTTGCATTGGGCCAGTGATGAAATAATACCTTTATGGAAAGAAAACTACTCACATAAATTTTAAATTGTGCCATTCTTTTGTTGTTAGTGATTCTAACAATATAGTAACAAGGGTTTGGCTGCTTATAGGCACTGGGAACAACTTGTGGTACATAGACCTCACAAAGATATACGTAAATTCCATGCGATCACAGGTTGTGATCATAATCCCGCATTTTTCCGAAAAGGAAAGTTGAAGCCCTTTAAAAAATAAAAAAGAACGGTAGAGTATCAAAAAGCTTTAATTAAATTCAGTAAACACGAATTATTTGAAAATAATAATGAACAACAAAACACTTTTGATATTATTCGACAGTTTATATGTGAAGTATAAAATGTCTGTTCGATAACTTATGCTGATGCAGCACGGCTTCAAATATTCATTAATTTAATACGTATCAGTCAGATATTAATAAAGCGTTTTGCCTTTAAAAACTACGAAATTTTGATGCTAGCCGTTTTTTTTTTTGGTGGGTAATCATCAAATGACGTCTCCCGCTCTGGACGGGGCGGGAGGGCGTGTCAGACTTTTACTGACTAAAACCCACCCGTGTTCCTTCAGTTGCCTATATGCCACTGTATCTCTTTCGAACAAATCTCGCGACCCTGGCAGATGTCTCTAAGCCGTCTGCCATCGTGTAATGGCAGAAAAAGCAATAAGAGCTAGTAAAATTATAGCGCTGCTGGAAGAGGGGTGTAGCTAATGTTACGTCTCACAGCACAGCGGTTAAACGTGAGTTGTTCAAGCATCTAAAGAACCTGGAATCGATACCAAGAGACAGGTTCCATTCAGAGAAGGCAAGGTTCTGGGAAAAAAGTTGCACACAACCACGAGACGACCGCTTTTTAGTGACTCAGGCGCTGAGGAACCGCAAATGCAGTTACATAGACTTCAAAAGAAACCTTGAAGAGGTACGAGGAGCACAAGTTAGCCTATGGCCAGTGAGGAGGAGGCTTTTAGCGGCTAATATACGCAGTCGACGACCAGCGCGGGTTCCCCCGTGGGCACCGAATTGCTCGATTGAGGTTCGCTAGAAATTGCCTATCTTGGACAGTAGGTAACTGGAGTAGCATACTCTTCTCCTAGGAGGCTTGAATTTGTCTGAATGGCGAGGACCGACGTGGCGACTTTTACGAAGACCAGAGGAACGCTGTGCCGACGTGTGTTTTAAAGAAATCACCCCTTATGGTGGAGGGTCCGTTATGTTTTGGGCGGGCGTAACTTCCAGCTGTCGTACCGAGATAATATTCATTGAAAATGGCTCACTAATTGCGCAAAGGTACATAACAGAAATTCTTTGTCAACATGCACAACCCGTAGTCTTCATTCCCATAAAAATGTCCATTTTAACAAAGCTCTCTGTCTACATTAACTAAACACCGATTCCAGGATTTAAGTGTTAAAAACTATATTCTCATTCAATTTCTAGTCATTTATGCTAATGACATACTAAAAATATTAATATTATTCATAGACTGCCTCGTTGGTCTAGTGGTAGCAAGCGTTACTGCTGAACATGAAGTCCTGGGTTCGATTCCCAGGTCGGGCAAACTGTTATTGGGGTTTTCCATCTGGAATTTCTCAGTAGCAGTCCGGAGTCTGGATTCGTGCCCGGTTGATGTCAATAGGCTCGCCCCCTATTACATGGGACTTAAACATAACAGGCGAAATGTGGGTGTACTATAGGTGCACCTCTACCCAACCCTTCGAGGAAACAAGACGTGATGTTATGTATGTATGTATGTTATGTAAAAGCCAATGACTGTAAGGTGCCGTTTTTTTTTGCAAAAGAGTGTATTTGCACGCCATACTAATTATTTGGCAAACATGTCTGAACTTATATTTTCTTTTACGTTATCTTGCATGCACGTTGTAATTTCTGTATGTGTATTCATGTTTGGGCAAATAAATTTGCTTTACTTTACTTTTACTTTACTTTACGTAAAAAAAAAATGGCAGGCACGCACAATTTTAGCTTCCTGTATTCAGTAGTACTTTGTTCTGCAATAAATATATAAAGTATTGATATATTATGGGTGGGTGGGCTTTTCTTAGCAGCTTCGCCCACGTGAAGGTCGGAAATTATCCTTCAGGAATGTAATACCGGGATAAAAAGTATTTTATATCTTAATCCAGGTTACGGTCTACCCGTGTGCCAAGTCAGCACAAAAGGGGACCGTTAGGTTAGTCACATTGTAGGACAAATCCTAAATCTAAATCTAGAAAGGTTTCGTTTTTCCCTTTGTATTCTTAAAAATAAGTAACGTTCAAATTATTTGGTGAAGTTTGATTTGAATATTATCGATTCGTTGGCGTCACAATCAAATAAAATCAAATTATTTTTATTTTACTTAAACCTACAAGGGCATTTATGAAATGTCAGAAGCTAGGTGCACGGTCCCAAATTGTTGAATCCTATGGAGAAGAGCCTGCAAGAAACTCCATGGTTACTCTTTTAAAAATAATTGGATTTTACAATGGTTTCAAATTACAGTGTTAATAGGTATGGGAGACTGTCAACAAGTACCAGGTACTTAATAAAATAGAAAATTGTCTACTGTCTACAAGGCCTGCAACGTTATCACATTCATAAAACATAAAAGAATCTATATGATAGTACCTCATAAATAAAACATAAAATAGCTATTTACCAAATGTCATTGTTGCCATGACAACCAATAACACTGCGGACCTCTACTCCCTAAGTACGAAGTCCGAAGTTTCAGCCAGAATTACAGGCACTTCCTGTTCCGTATTACTTACAGACATACTTAGCTCAGGTCTTGAACTAAGAATGAATGACAATACGATCTGACAGTAGTCCTACCACCGAAATATATTTGCCAGTCCGAAAAAAATTAATGAGACATGTATTAAGACGGATCAACTACTTTCTAACGAGCCCCATCAAAATCCGTTACGTAGTTTTAAAGATCTAAGCATACATAGGGACAGACAGAGGGAAGCGACTTTGTTATATATTATGTAGTGATAAGTTCGCAATGAACATGTGTTATTACGCTTTCGTGGTTGTTGATTATGGTAGCCGGACCGCAGCGAAGATCTATGGCGTCCCTTGCCCCGCTGTTACTTAGGCTACTGCCGTAACCAGTTTTAGCATCACCACTAGCTGGAGACTGGTAGTTGAATGTGGTATTGGGTGAATTGGCCAAGTTGGGAGTGTCCGATAATCACTATGCTTGGTATACGGGTTCGTGACTGCAGTTTGAATAGCCAGAGAACGCTTCTACCCACCCGCTAGTGAAGTGTACCTTTGTGGTAACGGGCAAAAAGTAACAATTGGGACTCACCACAACGCTACTCTTCGAACCGTAACTGGGTACATGGCCCAAACCTGAAACATAAAAAAATAATAGTTTAAAAAAACTAAAAAACACGCTTCCATTGAAAACCAAACTAAAAAGTACAAAATAATGGAAAAAAAGCGTGGGGTGCCTGATATCAATAAAAAAATACCTTAAAAAGCACCCCACGCTTTTTTCCATTATTTTGTACTTTTTAGTTTGGTTTTCAATGGAAGCGTGTTTTTTAGTTTTTTTAAACTATTATTTATTTTCAATTTTTAGGGTGTTTCGAATTTTGAGACGTATGTCAGCGTAGTTTGAGACGTATGTCAGCGTAGTTTTCGAAGACAGTTTTTTTTGCTGTCCTGGTAACCCTGGCAAGGATAATGGCGCAAATTAGTTTGTGACGTATGTCACCGTAGTTTTCGAAGACAGTTTTTTTGTTGTCCTGGTAACCCTGGCAAGGATAATGGCACAAATTTATGAAATTATTGCATTGTCATCGGTCCTTGACAGGTGTGCAAAGTTTGAATGAAATCTGGTCGTTTAAAGTGGGTCAAAATCGCGCTATAAGGAGTCGGTTACAAACAAACATACAAATATACAAACATACAAATATACAAATATACAAACATACAAGTGAAGCTAATATAAAGCGTGTAAAAATGCATTACTTCGTGTAACTTACGTACATACATAAGTGTCAAATGAACCGAAGTTGTCCATTTGGAGTATTTGAGTCGGCTACATGTGAGGGGAAACTGCCCTATTATAAATAATCTTAAAAACGTTCGCATTCTAATCTCCTTAAAAAATACGCATTTATCTACATTTTGACAAGTTTTTTAAATGTATCCTTGAGATGTGATTGCGACCTGAATTTGAACGTGTTTTGCAGTATGGGAATTAGCCTTCTGAATAATTCAAGAGTGATTCATAAACTTTAAGTGCTGAGTTTTTAAGGAATTGATGAACCACCCTTTCGTTCATTGCGTGGAGATGTGTGCGTCCATGTTATTGAGGGAAATAACTTTAGAAATAACAAATAAGTTTCTTACCCATATGGTGTGCGATAGTCAGCGGAATGCCGGATAATGGCTGTTGAATTTTGAGTCCGTTTAACACCTAGAAATGGAAAATTAATTTTAAAATAATGGTTAATATAAAAACACTAACTGTCCATAAGTTGGACGTCAAATGTTGTTTTTTGTACGTTATAGGTACAGTAGGTTTTATAGACCCACGAAAGCGGTCTTGTTTAACAAAGTTCGTGTAGGCCGACAGACATTTGAAAGTGGTAACAGATTTTATAAAAGATAAATAAGTCGAGGAAAGAACTACACAGGTTGAGGGGACCTGTCCAGTCAGTGAACGCATTTATCAGTAATCGGGCAGCTCAACTCAGAACTTAACTTGATTGAATGGACATTTGGGTAGGCTGTATAAAGTTGGAACTCAAACTACCAGAACAACATAAAAGTATCTACTGAAAAAATAAAAACAATATTGCACATTCATGTAATCAAGTATCTTGACTTTGGTCGCAAGGTTGTCGACATGTGGGGTGGGAACTAAGCTATAATTGTGCCAATAGTCGCAACAGCCAATGGCTTGATAGCCAAGAGCCTCGACCAACATCTGAGGAGGCCGTCGTTTAGCAGTTGGATCTAGGGCTTGATTCAGAAAGCAGTACTACTGTACACTGCTCGCATTGTTAGAAGGTTCCTCTCTACCTGTAGCCCTGACCGCTGGTAGCTTGGACTTTGTTCCCGATACCGGGCCGATAATTTTAAATGTTTTTATATTGTAATATTTGAAAATATAATTTATATGTATGTTAAATGTAATAAAGGAAATAAAATAATACCTATTCTTCTTCCGTGAGACGTAATTTGAGTACACTAGGTCATTAGTACCTGTTGTATGTTGACGCCGATGTTGTGCGAAGGGGCAGTGCTCTTGCTGACCACAAACGGTATGTTGCTGTGGTTTTGGCTGTCGTAGTAGTTCCGCATGCCTGCTTGCTTCATCTGGGAGGCCACCGTCGGCATCTCGTACCTACGACTCCGATATTTGATGCGCCGAGGATGATGAGTGACCTCCTGATAAACATCACTATAGAGTAATATATTTGCCTACTACCATCCCCACTATTTTGGGGTCGGCTGGCATTCTGACCAAAATGAGGATTTTTAGGATATTTTTTATTTCAAATAAACTGCATAGGAGTGACAGGAATATCAGTCGCTTAAATGCACATTATTTTGCGTTGGCACTAAATTCGAAAAAATATACGGGTAGTAGGAGCAACATGGTCAAAGGAACAATGACCTTAAATTTTAACAGAAATTAAATTTTTTAAGTTTCTATCTGTATAAAGTTGGTAATCTGTAGAACTAATTGACTGATTTGAAAAAATATTTATACGCTTGATAGCCCAATTCCTAAGCAACGTCATAATATAGGCTATAGAACATCACGCTACGATCCTTACGAGACGAGCAAAAATACGCTAAATGAAAATCAATTAGGTTATAGCGCGGGCGGGCAATGGGACTCGACGCGGCGGGTCGGGGACCTAAAAAGGCAGACGAAGTCGCAGGCAGAATGCTTTCATTTATTATTATATTTGGTTGAAAAACTATCACTACATTTAATAAAAAATGTCCTTACTTAACTAAAACTATTTAAAAATTAAAATATAATGGCATCTGAATTGCAATTTTTTACGTACTATGCAATTCAGATGCCAACTTCCACGCTTATCTACCTTACAAAAACCTATTAGGAATGTATAATTTACTCTCGCACGAGAAGAGACGAACGCTTCTGCAAGTAATGACACTGTATGACCTATATCATAATAAACTAAATTGTATAGACCTTAGTAATGAAATTAAACTTGTAGTTCCTAGAACAATTCATCGTCATAGAGTGCGCGATTACCGATTGTTTGATCAGGTTTCCACCCGTACAAACGCTGGTAAACGTACATCCCTTGGGCGTCTCGCGCAAATGCACAATGAACATTTCTTAGATATAGATTTATTTATGCTGAATAAAAGTAAAGTTTCGAAGTAAAGTTATTGATATTCTAAACAAGATAAATCATGTAGTAACTAACTGGTAAGTTTTTAAGGAATAACAACTACGTTACTGATGAGTCCTCAGCTCACCATAGCATACCTTCTTGTAAATACTTGGAAAATGTTGTTGTTATTACATTGATTTTGTTTTATATAACGTTTTTTTTATATGTTATGTGTAATGTAATATCGTTATTTTTCCCAAATAAAAAGATATTTAAAAAAATATCAACGTGGTAAACCCACTAGCTTCTTGGGAAATTACCAGTCGATAGCGTTGCACATGAATTTTCCGACGCTATATTTTAGTTTGTAAATGATTTAAGTTTAAATAAAAATTGCACTAGCTCTTACTTTGACTTTACACATAGTGTACTTTACAGTAAGTATTTGATCCTTATCACCAATACAAGCATTTTTTGTAAACGAAATATGTAGTTTTATTTTCCGACATTTCTGATTTTTAGAGATGCAATTTATTTGAGGTAAAACCGGTAGCAAAAATCGAGATTTACTCTCCTACTAAGAGATTATGGTTTCGGCTTCTATGTTTTTGAGTGCAAGTATAATCAACAGGTTCCATAAGTAAACTGAGTATTTTATTGATCATATTTCGACCTAAGGAGATGAGCTGTACGGCGTTAATTTCTCGGAAGTCGATTCTCAAATTTGTTGAAGGCTTATATTATAAGGTATAGAAAGTACTTACATGTTTAGGTTCCATCGACATCTGCATGGTTTCCATAGCATCCTGGCATTCATCGTCCGATCTTTGAATGTTGCGCACTGAAAGGTTGATAATAATCTTTATAGTGAAACTACACATATTTACAATAATTTGAAACTGGTTTGAACTTGTTTTATGGCGTGCAAGTAACATATTTAAGTGGTAAAGCATCAACTAGGTCCCTACATCATCTGCCCAATCTGTTCAGGCTAACCGGATGCAGCTGAATTCCAGTATTTTACATGGAGCAACAACCTATCTGACATCCACAGCCTAGTTACTGGGCAAGAGACATGCACACTTTGGTAAGACTAGTTGTCGGACTTTCGGGTTTCTGATAACCTGTAACGACTGTCAAACATTTACGGACGACAGCCGACAACGACGGCTTACTACACTACTTTTATCATCTGTAGTAATTTTTGATGGATACACTAGACGACTCCTAAAATATAAATAATGACTGTATGTGATTGTTGCATTTAATATATACCTTTGCATATTAGCTTATAACAAGTGTAAACAATTGTTGGTACCAATACAAATAAATAAATGACCGTGGTGATACCAGAGTCATAAGTCGACGTATTTATACCGACAAGTTTCTTAGCTTTTCTGTTTGCGATTTGCGTGCACAGTGAGGCACCGATCCGCTAATACTAAGCACATAGACACTGCCTTAGATGAGACATTTCGAATAATACCAAGCTGCTCCAAACTGACTCTACTAGTTCTACCCGCTAGTAAGGCCCACTTGCCTTACGAAGGGATTTCGCTTGTGCGCTGGAAAAAAGTATCAAGAATACAAAACTAGAAGAGCCGGGTACTCTAAAAATACGCAGAAGCTTACGCTCCACGCAGGCCATCCAAGACAAGTCCAAAGAGTAGTAAATCGAGGGAAGATAAGTATCCACCACGTCAATACAACTCTCAAGAACACTTTCCTCTTAGTCGCAAACTATAGGGGCTTATTTGGAAAGCACTACATCTATTACGTACCCAAGTAGGCCACTACCATAAATTGGCGAAAAGGGCATTATCCATTCATCTAACACCCAGTGCAAGTGCAGTGCTCCTAGAGTATATACTTTGTGTTAAAGTGTCCCTGTACCAATGACGATATGGACAAGGCCTCTGATGCCGCAATAAATGTGGCCACCTATTGGGCTCAAACAATATAAGAAACAAAGATGTACTATCAAAACGAAAAGAAGATGACAATATTTTTTTTTAATCGCTTTCTCGACTCCTTTATTTTGACGAACTAGAAAAGGCCGCCATGTCGATTTTAGTGAAATGTCACCTTTCACCTATTATGGAATTGGGAATTTTCTTTAAAATAGGATTATTATTGAAAGTGAAATCTTACGCTAGACGGTCACAACAAACATAACGAGAAGTAAACCATGAAAATGCATCCCAGACCTCTGGATGCTACGAGAGAATAGATAATTCTGCTTACAAAAATACATGCGGGTAAAACATAACCCTTTTCGACGGTCGGGTAGCTTTTACAATTTCTATTTTATTTAGAACTCTGTGGCAGCAGCATCATGAATATTTTGTTGTGATTCTTTCAGTAATATCTCTGATGCCTCGGCCTTATAAATGCGGGTGATTTTCAGGTTATCTTTTGTATTTCTGAGCAACTTTGCCTGTCTTGGACGGTGGATCTTCGTATTACAGTTTTACCTCGACTACAATATCAATACCTATAACTCACACTTCAAACCATTCTGTTTTCTTATTTTTTAACCGACTTCAAAAAAGGAGGAGGTTAACGATTAGACTTTTTTTTGTTTCTTATGTTTAAAGCGTGTTAAGAGGATTTTAAGAGGCAAAATGGCAAATTTGATTTGAATCAGCTGATCGATTCAATATAATTATTATGCGCTTCGAGGTTATTTTGTTCCTAATCTAGTTGTGCCGTAGCCGACTGTAGAAGTTTTTCTACTGTCTTAAGCAAAGCGATTACAAAATCAAATGTGAAGAGAACTGTCTTCACTACTCTAGGAAATTGTCTATAACGTCATGTCATGAATCATGATTATTCATGAATTACAATTTTCCTCCGATTTCGAACATTTGGAAAAAAAAAGTTTCCAGATCTTACAACCGAAAATTCGTTAGTTGCTTTTTCGTCAAGGCAAGCAAATTAGGCGAGGTTTTATTGGTTTTATCATCCAATAGGCTGAAATTTAGACGTTCGGTTCATATCGCCGACATTATTTAAATTGTCTGTAAATTCGACTGAAATACTATTAGAGAACCTTCGATCTCCCGGAAAGTAAGTTTCTGCAGAATTATAAAAATATGCAAGGATTGAATTTTAAATAGAGAATGGAATACACTTCTTATATTTAAAAAAAAAAAACGAAACACCTCTGAAGCTTTTGTGTGAGCTTTATGTATTTTTTTTTGCATTAATCAAAATAAAAGCCAGTTAATTGCATTATATCGTGGTATCGTTTAGCTATCGTGTTTTGTTAAATAGGTATGTTTTATCCTTTAAGAACAATTTGTAAAATTTTAGAAACAAAGACGTAAAATAAAAATGCTTAAAAACGTTCATTCAGTATCTCGTATTTCCTCCCCTGGCTCTACTGACTGCTGCCATGAGGTTCCTCATGGAACGCAGGCTCTCTCGCTCCGACTCCTCACAACCAATCAGCCCACAGGTGTTCTATGGGATTCATATCCGGGGTTCTGGCTGGCCAGCTCAAAACCGTAATACCGACTTCACTCAGGACTCAGGTATTTATTTACAATGCCTGTAGTATGAGCTCTGGTATCATCATCAGCAGCCTATAAATGTTCCTACTGCTGGGACACAGGCCTCCTCTCGGTGAGAAGGAGTGGGCCATAATCCACCACGCGGGCCCAGTGCGGGTTGGTAGATGTCACATGTCTTCCAATTTTTGGTTCTAAGATATGCCGATTTCCTCACGATGTTTTCCTTCACCGTTTTGGGAGCAGTAGTGATGAAATAATTTACACAAATTAAGCGCCTGCTTAGGTTCGAATTCACGACCTACTACTCGTAAGTCGCGGCCGTTACCACTGGGCCACCACTGCTCTGGCATCGTCCTGCATAAAAATGAACTCTTCGCCAATAAAATGTGCCTAGCGTACCACATGAGGTTCCAGACATACTTCGATGTAAAGTGTCCAGTTAAAGATGGTAAGTGAGGTCCAGATACAAAAGCGGCGCTTATGCGCCTCCCGAAACCGTCCATGAACCGCTACCATAACGAACTCTTTCTTGAATGCAACAAAACGTTCTTTTTCTCTTCACTTTTTTGCTCTTCGACACACCATCTTTCTTTCGTCATTACCGTACAGCATGATCTTACTCTCGTCAGAAAAGAGAGCGTTGTTCCATTGAAGGTATGACCAATTTTCAAGAGCTGGTGTGCAAAGTTGAGGCGCGCTCTTCTGTGGTCTACCGTCAATTTTGGGCGATTTGACTGGTTTGTGAGGTTTTGCACGCTCCGCTAATTTTTCGTCTAATTGTAGAAGGGTCGTTCTACTTTTCTACCGACAACGGTCTGTCCTTCGTCTTGTTATGGCATCTCGTTGGAGTATTGATATTTACGGCTTTTTAATTTGCTTCAAATAACCGTCCGTATTTTTCTTATGTATTAATATAATGTCATTTTTCATTTTCTCTATTATATTAATACGTCTTTTTCCCGTAGAATGCCGTGACGGAGTGGTAAGCCGAAATGTGGTCTCCACAGAAAAAGGCCACTTTGTCACATATTTTTTTTTCTAAAACAAACATAAAAAAATATATATTAGCCGGAAAAAAAAATCTAATGAAAACACAAATTATTTTTTTTAAAGCCCTCACAGAAACCACAATTATGAATTGTTCAAAAACCAAAAAAAAAAAACAGAAATACTTCGGTTCACTGTCGGTAGAAAAGAATAACGACCCAGAATCACTCACAGTCAATCCTTGAACCTCACGGAGCTGCTGCTGCAAGCAGTTGAATAGATTGGTGGCACAAATTTATGAAATTATTGTATTGTCATCGGTCGTTAATAAATGTGTAAAGTTTCAAATGTAGCTTTATGTATCAAAATAGATTGTTTTGTGTAGTAAATGTTTCTTGTTATTTGTGTGTGACTGCGATCGCCAATCCGCCTGCCAAGCGTGGCGATTATGGCAACCCCCCTCCCCTCCCCGGCCTATGTCCAGCAGTGGACATCTCTTGGTTGAAATAATGATGATGAATCATTGTCGTAGCGAATATAAACGTTTAAACGATCCGGCCGGCGGGCGCGGCGGCGGCGGCGTTTCTATTTTTAATTTAATCTTCTGCGTTGTTCTGGAATCTCGTAAAGATTATCGAAATCCATATTTACTAAAGCACAACTCGTTGTTAAGAACAAAATTACGTCGAAGTATATTCCTATTGAATCGATCAGCTAATTCAAATATCCCGCACTTCGAAAGCTTTAAACAATGTCCTGGTGGTGTTTAATTTTGACAGCTGCTAATCAATTGCTCGGCGACCTCTTAGCGCTAAATAGCATTTATGCAAGAGAATTTTGCTAATCAGTTGCTTAGTAATTAATAAAAAATTAAGGGAAGTTTAAAAATAAGACTGCTTAAAAACCGCTTTAAAAGTGTTGATTCGCCCGTTTCGAATTAATTCATGCGAATCGACCGATAAGCCGATAGAAAAAAATGAAGGTAGTCTTTTACATCTGATACGTCAGTCATAAAATTCAGGCCGATATGTGACGGCACCACTTTTTTTTAAAGAAACCATAGCGTCATGTCAATCTACTTTATATAAGTACACGATTTTCATGGTTTGTTGCTCTTTGCTCTGTCTTCGACATAAGTGTGGAAATCTCTATTTAAAGTTACTGCCTGGTTTCAATTGTGCTACAAAGATATTTGACAGGCCTTTTATGTAACTAAATCATCTTGATTGCAGACTTTACCTTTTTTTAGCTTTTTCTCGATTGGTACGGGGTTCATGGGAGCAGGGATCATGGGGGCGGTACCCTGTCGCCGCAAGTTGGTGGGGATGATACGGCATTTGCTAAACAGCTCCACTACTGGTCGCTCCTCCACGCCGGGCTGCTGGCTGGCTGTGTTTACAATAACACACAACAACAATAATTCTAAAATAACTTCGACTCCGAACTTCTTAGGAGTGTTAACCATGTAGACAGGACACGTGCACCGATCTTTGCACACTAACCTTTTTAGTTCGACCTGTCGTCGTTCATAGTAATTTTTGAACTTATGGTGTTATAATTGGAGCAAAAAACCACGGAATAAATTACTTCAAAGGACAAATAGATAACATGATCATCACGGCACGAACCTCAGTGGGGCAGCAGGCAGACACTTTACTGTGTAATTTATTTCATCGCCACAGATCTCAAAGCGGTGAAGGAAAACATCGTGAGGGTTTCGTCACGATATACGACAGCCAAAAATACTAAGACCTACGACTACGTGTGTGTCTTAGTAGTAGGACCATTATACGCTGATTATGCTTATACTTATAAAACACTAGCTTCTGTCCGCGACGTCGTCCGCGTTAAATTTCTTGTTCCCCCGACCCTTCCCGTCGCGTCGTCTATCGTCTACGCCTGCGATTTTCCCCGTTTTTGCAACATTTTTCATTACTGCTCCGCTTCTCTTAGTTGTAGCGTGATGTTATATAGCCTTCCTCGATAAATAGGCTACCCAACACAAAAATAATTTTTCAATTCGGACCAGTAGTTCCTGAGATTAGCGCGTTCAAACAAACAAACTCTTCAGCTTTATAATATTAGTATAGATAGTATAGATGTAAAACAGAACAGTTGCAAGACATGGTAACTCTGGTAGTTGACGAATATAAGATAGTAGGGATGAATATATAAAAGTGAATAAGACGAAGGTCATGGTGCATACACCATGACCTTCATCTTATTCACATTTATAAAAGAAGAGAGGATATATCGGAAAATGATGTGAAAATAAATGATTACGAGTGTGGAGCAAGAAAATGAGTTATTATAAATTAAATTTGAGGAGTCTGTTTACAAAGGATGGAAAGTGAATGGTGCGACAGGTGTGATTGTGACCAAATGTGTAGTTGATGTCCAAAAAGGGTCGTCTGGTTGTTCACAGTGGTGCTATAGAGCCTACGCTTATGTATAAGTAAAGTGAATGTTGGGAGTGGCAGAAGAAGTATCAGGAAAGTCAGGTGCCTTGTACTTGCAACCGTCGTGCGTGTATGACCAGATTGATGAACGTATACGAGGCAAAAGGATTATATAAGGCCCGTAGCAGGTGGCGATCTGTATTTTCTGGATACCCCAATGGGAAGATAGTATGTTGTGCGGCATGTTAGAGTTAACCAGTCTGATCAATCTGCCTAGTAGCATAAATGCTTGATCCATTGAATATTAGTTATGGATAACAAAGTACCCGAGGCATGTAAGGTTTTGCTGGAAGGCTGTCTGCGGCGAGGTGCCGGCATTTCGCCCTGTGGTCCGCGCCAATGCTCCGCCACTCGTTCTGTTCAAACCGAAAATAAAAGTTTATAGACTCTTCCACAATGTTACAAACAAAGCAATAAGTACTAAATACTGTTAGTTCATCTTGGAGATGAGTGACATACGGTACATAAAAGAAATCATCGTGAGGAAACCTGGAGTTATATTAGGTAAGTTAGGTCAGTAATCGCCAAACCACCGTAAGCGTGGTAATCAATGCCCGTGCCTATACTGTGTGGCCATTTGCCCTGCTCTGAAACAACAATAGGCTGGAAGCAACAACTAGTGTACCTACTACATAGCTTACGTTTAATTACCTTCTTTAGGTAGAACTTCTCTGGGCACGTGTCTTCGCCGGCTAATTGTTTGTTTAACATGGCGCACTTCCGCGGGCTTCTTACCACTGACAGGGGGGCTGCTGATAAATTATGAGTAGTGTAAGGATGCGCGAAGTTTGCACTTCGCAACTAACGGGCCTGGTTGGCCAGGGGTCAATACAGGGACGCATTTTCGTAAGTAGGTATGGGGGTTCAGTGTTTTTGTGTTCGCCAGTAACTAGTTACCTACGTAAAACTGTGTCTTGCGATTGAATTTACTATAGGTACATAGGGATACTGATAAAACAAAGTGCTATGTATTCAAATACTTAGATGAACACATTAAAAATCGCGCCAGTTTCTGGGCGTCTAAATGTATTTGTGTGGAGTTTTGTTTATTTTTCTAAGATCTAGAATTCCAAGAGAACCCAGTAGATTCAACTTTCTTAAGTTACAATTCAGCTGCAAACCAAAGTTAAAACGCAACTTACTACTCGGCCGGTGGATTATAGACGTTGAAGGTTTCATCGCCGATGTCGTCCTGGCCGCAGGCTACCTCTAGGCCTTCGTTGGGCAGACGACTCTGGCTACACATACCTGTTTAGGAAAATGTGCAACTACTAAGCAAAGTGCAACTATCTTTCGATCGGTAGACTTCGACCGGTCATTTCGAAGTGAATCGATAAATGGCGTGCATTGAGTTGTAACAGGATATAACATAATGTAGCCATGAAAATATATATATGAAAGTAGGCTAGGCACTAAACATTATTTTAAAAATAAAGCTTTCGACGATTTGCATCGTAACAATGTAAAGACACTGCACACAGCGCATATCAATATCTGTCAAGCCATGTAGCCTTTAGGCGGTCACAAAGGCACAAACAGACATTCAAAACAACAGGTAAAAACGATATCCCACAGACATAACATAGGTAGATAACCTGTGCACCGGATTTGTTTTTGGTTTTATAAGCAGGAAAATGACACTCACTATCTCCGTCGGCATGCGACAGCTGCCTTTTGAGTTTCAAGTACGGCCGATGATCCGTGCTAGATGGGGAATTCTAAATAAATAAAACAAACCGTTTAAACTCTATAAAGCCTGTAAATTCAAGAAATTAACTAAGTTCGACCAATAAGTACGTCTGCGACGTCACACAGACCCCAATGTGTTCCTGGTGTGGATGCTTGAAGTTATTGCTGTAGCCCCGGACCTGGCCGATCATCCGGTGCTGTTCCACGGTGGCAGGGTCTAGGTAGCCCCGCGTGGGGTTAGGGGGTATCTCCAGCCGACGTAGTCTCGCAGCTTGCTGCGACACCTCTGTAATCAGCAAGGCTGGCGAAATTTTCCTATGCTAAACGCAGTTATTGAGAAGAACAGCCATTAAATGGGAGTCTCAGCGCCTGTGTAGTTATAAAACACAATGGCAGACTACCTGGAACTGTTTCAAGCCTAGCAGCAGACGCAATGCAGGTTCTGCAACTCATTTTCTTATTGCAGAGGACCCACGGAGCAAATACAAAGAGGAGATGTTGTAATTAGATTTTCCTAAGAAACAACGCGTGACATTTTGCGGGGCGAGGGGTGTTAGATCCCGCCCACTTCTTTATTTTCCATCTACCGGTTAATAGCAAAACTTGTACTCGTACTGTAAATTTTGCTTCTATAGTTATTTATCTATCTCATACTAGATGTCACTAAGTGCAGGATGCAACAGGGTTGTACTCAGAATTTGCGTACCAGGGAGTACTCTGTTTTTTTACTCATCTTACGTATTTTTTACGAAAAACAATAATTTTAAATTAAAAATATTTTTGATGCATGACGAGAAGATAATCAATGTGTTTCTTATTTTTAAAATGACAAACATTAAACATAAACATTTATTTTTCAAAACATCTATATTTCACACACAAATAAAAAAAAATACATTTTAAATACTACAATTGGCATCAACAATTAAACAAAGAAAGCAAAAAACACACGAAATATAGCAGTTAAAAACATTAGAACCGGGAAGCACTGCCCGCTGCTCACAGTGCAATATGTAAACATATCCAGTGGCAAAGCAGTGGAGAGACCCACCTGTCCGAGAACACGCTTATTATAATGTTGCTACTGGACCTAACACAACCGTATCATCGCATACTGCCAAAGTGTTAAAATTTTGACTAGACGCAAAATGCCCACTTCTCAGAATGTCAACTTCTTAGAATGTCCAATCCGCATAATGTCAATTTCTCAAAATGTCGATTTCTCACAATGACAAACTCGTATGAAAAAAAAAAACAAAAATCATTTATTCAAACTATGCTGAGAGCCAGCGCTTTTTGAACGTCAAAATTACGTAAGACAGTCCTCCGAAACACCCGCCCTTCACCACTTCCTAGTTTTGTACTTCTTCTTACCAACTTTCGCTGGTAAGAAGAAGTAGCGTAACATACTCCCCAGCAGCACAGCTGTCTGTTAAGTAAGAAGAACTTGATTCTATACATAAAATTAAGTAATTCATGTTACGAAAACAAAACTTAAATATAGCAACAAAGCAATGAAAACTAAACTCAAGCTGAAATAAATAATAAAAACGTTAATAGAACTTAAAACCTTAATAAAAGCCTCTAGGCATAAAAGGCGTGCCCGCTTATATATACAATCATGCATTATGTAACATATACAATGATGCATATAGATAAGTGGAAGTTACAATTGTTAAACTAGGACCTTCGGAGTATATTGGTTCCCGTGGTCCCCGACGTAGGTGTGGGACGGAACACCGGGGTGGTTTTAGTCAGTAAGAGTCTGACAGACGCCTCCGCCCACCACAGGGTGGAGGACATCCACGAGGATTTCCACACCGAGATCAAAAAAAAAAGGACCTTCGGAGTAAAATAACAGTTAATTCAAAATAACAGTTAATTAAAACTAATAATAACAAAAACCAATTTCTTTAAACAAATCTCTCAGAGAAACTCTAGCACCTAGTTGGCAAATCGCTCCAACAGCTTGTTTTTGAAGAACAAAAATATTTTGAATAGTTTTGGGTTTGCCCCAAAGCAGAATGGCTAAGGACATAATGCTATGAAACTTACTAAAATAGATTAACCGAGCTGTATCAATGTCAGTGTATTGACTTACTTTCCTGATAGCGTACGCGGCCGAACTCAGCCTTCCCGCTAGGCTTGTCCCAGATTCCTAACATTCGGTCATAAGGTAATCTTCTAACAATGTCAACTTCTTAAAATGACAAATTCGCTTAGTGACAACTCCACGTAGTTTCTACTTTAACAAGGTAATTTGAATGTAGTAATAGGTATACCTAGGTATACATTTACTAAGTGGTATATAACGGTAGGTATCTGAAGACTAAAAATAAAATAACAAAATTTATAATTAATTAACGGTAATTTGGTTTGTGTGCGCTTCTGCGAAAATAGTCGAAGCTCTGCAATTCAAAAGCCGCATGGCGCCAAAAAACTTCATACCAAACATGAATCTTTTGAAACGCTCAAGTAGGTAAAAGGATTCCAGAGGCAAAATAAATAATATCACACATAATAATGAAAAAAAAAAAATTCAATTTCCTGCAAAAATAACTGCTTTGCTTAGTTGTTGTCGGTTGGTTTCTCTATCGTTTTCTATGGTTGCAAAGTGCTTAAAACGAATATCTATATATTTTTCAGCTATAGATTTAGTCAGAAGAATAATATGATTATCAGTCGGTGACTGGTCGAACATATGATTCACCGATTGTTTAAAATAATCTTGTCCAATAAGCGATTTTAACGTATTCGATACAATTTTATGTTTACGGAAATTAAGAGTATTCAAAGAGTGCGATTTAACACAACGGATACTACATTCGGTTCGTATACATATATTAATGACATCTTTAGATGGGAAAGTAAGACCTCCTTTATTTTTAGTTTTTATCAAATAAAGGTCATCATCATCGTAATTATCAGCATATAATTCATGAAGACAGCTCTCACATTTGATTTTGGAATGCAAATAATTGACTACAAACCCAGAAATATATGCAACTATTTGACGGCGCAAATAATCACCTATCGTTGTATTTAAATGCTCATCAAATTCTAACAACAAATCATCAGGCATGGGTTCGTCATCTAATAATGCCTCACTTGAGTCATTCTGCGAAATTCGATAACGTTCTGAAGTTATATTAATTTTGTGTACAGAGGATTCCTTTAAAATGGAAATATCCTCTAAAGGAATGCAATTACCTCTGAAACCTTCTTTCATCTCTGTATTTATCAGAGTTTTTTTGTATGCTGATTTAAATTGACGTGATGTTGGATTATTATTGGCCCTTCCATGTGCTCTTAATACCCCAAAAAATAGTTCTAAATGATCCTGAGAAAATTTGTACAAAGTTAGATATTTAAGTACCTTTTCTTTTTCGACGAGGCGGTCATACAAGAAAAGTGTACTATTTATACATGTTAAAAGACCAATAAAACCAGTTTTACGATTAGTGGCGATAACGGGCTTTCCTTCATCGGGAGCTACCATGAACATAATGTAATGTTTAGCGTATTCTAAATACTTCCGTGTTTTCAAAATATTCTTTTCAAATAAGGGTTTCTTGAATTCATACTGACGCATATTTCGTGAGTTGAGAATGTCAAAGATATTGTTAACTAACCGGATAAAAGTAATTGTAGCCGCCACATTTTTGAATTCTGCATTACTTTTTTCACAAACGTGGAGTGCATCTGCTACGCTATTACTGAAAAGTTGACTGGCTAATTTTACTTTCATTTTTTGTCGCTGAAAATTTAAGTGTTTATTTTTTAACTTGTTTCCGAGGTGGATACCTTCTGACTTTTGAAGGTTATTAAGCTTGACGAGATAAGACCATTCAATAAAATTACCCTGATAATCAAGAAACTTCTGTTTGTTTTCAAATGCGTTGCGCACAAGTTTTAGCATATGACATGCGTCAAGGAATACTGCTACTTCGTAGTTAGTACTAGGATGTTTGAAAGTAGTGTTCATATTATGAGGTTCTAACGAACATCCTAATTTTTTAAGCATAGCAATATTTGCCGCGCAGCCATCAATTGTAAGTGAAACAACGTCGACACCATTTTCTTGGCATTTGTAGAGACATTGTTGAACTATTGAAGCACGTTGTTCACCGGTCATAGAACGAACAAGAAAGAATCCCACGGGTAGTTTCCAGCGTTCAGTTTGTGATACAAGCAGCAGAACTAAAGCCTGAGAAGCGTGATCCGAGTTATCGTTTTGTACGTCATTAATCCCGAGATCAACATACCCGTGATATTTTTTTCCGTCCCATTCTACGTGTTTCCTAATAGCCATTTCATCCATCATAAGACTGCACAAAGCGCGTTTCCCTGAGGAGTTAGTTTTGTACTTTAATATGTTAAAAGCTTCAGCTGTAAATCCGGCTTCACCATTGACACTTTCATACCATTTAGAAATAGTTCTCGGATGTGGTAAGCAAGTATCGAAAGTTTTTCTGACATATGAGTAAGCATTTGGCGAAAAATAATGGAGTGTTAAAGCGAATGATCGGAGAGCTGGAGAATATTCCTTCGTCAATGGTTTTTTTTTACTTTTTGCCAACTGACGCCCTACTAAGTCTTTCAACTTAACATTTATTGATGTTAAAATTTCTGTTTCCTCTCCCAATAGAAAACGTTTACTTTCCAATTCTTTAAGTAAGGCACTTAAATTTTGAACCTGAAATAAAAGAAGAAAATGTATTTGATTTAGAAAAAAAAAACATCTTAAGGCACTGCGTGAGGCGAAGGTAGTGCCACTAGATAGGTACCTTCTTCTTCAAACGCTTAACTTTCATTTGAAGTCTTCTGATCTTTAATTTATCTGCTCTTGCTTTCCACCGAAGTTGTGCAATTTCTTGCTTTAACTTCTTCTTTCTTGGCGTATCATGCAGTATCAGAAATTCATTTAAATCACTTGTAGGTGTGCTAGGCTTTGGTGATGATGTCGTTGGCTCTGTAAATTTTCTTTTAAGCTGTAACATGAAGGATTAATCAATAAATATGAAATTGACTCATTCTTCCAAAATAATTGAAACTGATAAACACAAACAGCATTAAAACGAACCGATATATCTAGTTTTAAACAAGGTAAAGTTCCCTTCTTTAATTTTCTAAGGCCTTTTTTCGTCACGATGAACTCTTCATCTTTAAAATGACATGAACAAATTTTTGTATATTTGGTCGGAGACCAGTCTTGTCTATTAATTTTTCTAACCCATTGCTGTCTTAGATTAGCTTCGGATGGCAATCTAGAACACAAATCATTTAAAGTGTAAATAAATAAACTAGGTGGGCTTTAAGTACTTTAAATTAAATAAACAACAACGAACATACTAGTTGTCTCGCGGAGGCAAAGTACTGAAATTAAATTATTGTAGATAGAATTATTGTATTTTTAGGCTTCGTCCCATCTCATCCCTGGTGCCTGGTCCTAACTCGCCCGATTTTTATATACCTAGTGGAATGTTCACCCGTATATTTTTTTTTAACATTTTCACTTTTTTTTAAACTACCTTCTCCTGACAGAAAACAAACACAAAAAAAAATCCAATTTGCTGCAGTTGTTCGGAAGTTATGTATATAGATTTCAGATTCATTTTTATATATATAAATTAGCTGCAAGGATACAGTTTGACGGGAAAGTGCTACGATGTAGAAACTTCATTCCGTCAGTACTTTTGCAACTTCTGTTTCATACATGTAGGATATATATACGTACCGGACGAGTTGGGACGAGGGATGTATTGGGACGAAGCCTATTTTTATGTCCAGCATCTTTAATGTTTCACTTTCCATTTATGACACAGTCGCGGAACATTTGGTAAAATAATTAGAATCTAATTACGGCCCTGTTTTTTGTTTGTTGTTCATGGTTGACGATAGATGGCGGCCTAATGACAAAATGATATAAAAACCACGATAAAAACTAAACAACAATATTTTGGCGATTGAAAGGTTTTTGGGAATTAATGTTGAACAAATTTCAGTACATATAATTATTAAAATATATTAATACTGAGCTCTACGTAACTAAATAATTTTAGTACCCATGTCACAAAGTGTCGCCATCTATTGTCGGGTAGAATTATATTTGGAAACAACGAAGTTATGACATATTTCTAGAACATTTTTTTATAAATTACGTTTAAAATTACTTACAAATGAAATGTGATACCATTCATAGCATCAGAACGTCTATCCGAGTAGTTTTTACACGATAAAACACAACACTTCATTCTTAGTTTCGTCTAGCGCGAATATACTGAAAAAATGTGAACTTTTACTTAGTTGTGTACAGGGCGAACGCCAACAATACACTGACTAAGGCCGCGCCTACTTGATGACGTCAGGACCTAGTTGAAAATCACAGTGCACAGTTGTTTAGGCCGACTCCTCTTTGTATTTGCTCCGTGAGAGGACCTAATCTAATTATTTGTATGTAAAAGTATAAGTAGTACGTAGCTGCATAATAAGAGCTTACTAAAACCTAATACTACCCAAGTAGTAGCTTAGATATTACCTGTAAATTAGGGGTCACAATTGTAGTAACAATCGTGAGCCCTTTCAGTTTTAGATATTACTAATTATATACGATAGACAGGTAGACAAGTACTCAAATATAAAATTGTTTCGTTTTTATTAAATATTAAGGCTGTCTTTCCACCAGTGTTGTGTGTACCGTGCGTCTCGTACATTTCTCCTTGATATAAAAAAGGAGAAACATTGAGACGTTTTCCATTAAATTCAAACGTACGAGCGTTTGTATGAGAATTATGACGGTTTTGCCCGCCCGCCTACCTTCATAAAACGTGGTCAGCTATCAGAAAGTGCGATATGTAATAAATGTATTTTTCTATCTTCAGAACAGAGCAACTAGAAACTTCATTGAGGGAAAACAAGCCTGCTCAGCAGTACTTACTTTTCTTCGGCTGTGTCCGCACAGTTATAAAAGGGACGTTTTCTGGTGTCTTTGGCGGGTCTATGACTCTGGTCATGCTAGGAAAAAACAGTTTATTTACGATTCATCGTCGGATCAGATAACACTGAACTTGAATACCTATCGGACCGTGTTTCTGAGAAAACTTTTCTTCTACACACCATCTTTCTCTTGCCCTTACCCTGATTTGTTTGGGATCAGTGCAACACGTTTTCTTTCATACTTATTTATATTAGTCATCTTGGTATTCACCCCCTTTCTAGCCATTTTATCTGTCAGTCACACAGTTCATACATAGTCTCTTTGGTCTTCCGCACTCATATAGCTTTCTAACACACGGATCGATGTTTAGTTCGGTTTTATCTGAAACAATAGTTTTAACTGTTTGCCGTTAGGGACGTGTTTGCCGGCCTTTGGTTGTACAACTCTGAACTGAATGCCAATAATGGCTCTGAATCAAAATACTTAGGTATTGATCCAAAGAAGTGGACCGGTCGCAGTTTATCCTTCATCATCATCATTTAAACCTAGCAATCCACTGCTGCACACAGGCTTCCCTATGCGCCGCAACTTTCATTGGTTCTGTGCTTCTCACATCCACCGAATTCCTGCGGCCTTTGCCAGGTCATCGGTCTACCTTGTCGGAGGTCTTCCAACGCTACGTTTTCCAGTACGCAGTCGCCACTTCAGAACATTTCGGATCTAAAGAAAACTACCAAGTACTAGGACTAGTTTATATATCTAGAGAAAACAATCGTCTTGTAATATACCTCCGCTTTTTTAGTTTCTTTTTCCTTTTTAATGTTTTGATTAGGTCGATTTTCTCCTGAAGGTCGTCGCATCGCCCTGCAGCTATGGAAAACTGGTCATCTAACTCTGGTATTGAAGCTAGTAATTAAAAAAAGGTTTTTAGCATTTGAAACAGGTAGGTATTTATAAGGTTGGCTTCCACACACAGTGTGCGAGGAAGTGGAGGGACGAGCTAAAATAAAATTGCTTCGTATTCAAGCCCACTAACAGAATTTTTGTATTTCATTGAAATAGAGCATTCTATTGGTGGATTTTTCAGCAATCAGTCCAACATCAGGTCACATCTCGGCGCCCACTCTTTGTCGTCGGGCCGAGCTAAGTGAACGCGTCGCGTCCACTAGAACATGCCACACAGTCGACTACAGTCGCGTGCACAAATAATTTTAACAAGTAGAGAATAGAATAGTATAATTATTTATTTGCATAGAAGTTAGATACAAAAAAAGGCAGATTTTTTATAATTAGAGATCCTAAGACATTCTACCTAAACGAGTAGCATTGTGATGTCTATGTTATATAGTACCTAAGTGATATTATCAGTTGAGTGGAAAAAGTAAAGGAATGCCTTTGGCCTGCAGTGGGACAACACAGGCAGATTATGACTATTATTAGATATGCCACCTCCAGTAACGAGATAATATTATGGGGTAGGAACGAACCATTCTTGTCCACCAGTTTCCGTTCGGAACGTGTTCCCTCTAAGGTGGCCGCAGCTAGACTGCTGGAGCTCCTGTGACGCTTATCTGTAATAAATTAATTGATTACTAAATAGGTATGTAAATACCAATTGCCAATTACCAATTGGCTAATTGTCAATACGTGGCATTCCTTGCACCTAGCAAGTACATACCTGCGTTGAAAGTAATAGATACGTTTAGCGATATTTTAATTCTTGAATTATCCCAACACTTTTTGAAGGCACTTTTTACAGAACTCAGGTATTAGGTAGATACCTACCAATTGACACTTTTCACGCGATGTAATTAGGTAGGGTGAGGACAAATCTGGCGATTTATGCCACTGGGAAAACAGTAAATGCACAGAATAGCCTGCCACTACGACGCCTCACTGACCCATAACCGATCTTTGTCACTATCGGTATCATTCACGATCATCCGATCAATATAACACCGATTTTGGTTAGGTACCTTCTACTCGGCCATTTTAGCATTCGTTCACTTCGATGTATGTAATATAGAAGTAAAAACGTCTCGTGTTAATCGTAAAAACAAATTCTTGTCACAGCTTTAGTCACAACTTAAAACTAAATTAATTGGAACCAACCTTTAGATAACTTTAAACCGTCGCCCATATTAACTTGAAATTTTCATAGCACACTACTTGAAAGCTTTGCGCTAACTTTAAAATAAACAGAACGACTGATTAATAAATATAAAAAGGGTGATATAATAGTAAAAGCACTATAAAATCATTACGTCAAAGTTGTCAATAAAATATCAATCCTAGAACAACAAAACATCAGCTTTTACTTCAAAATCTATGTGCGTATGTGGAGTAGGTACTTAACAAACATACTGGCAGGTAAAAGATACCCTAGGCCAATACTTACTAACTCCATGCCATTGACAAGTGCGTCTATGAATTAGGTAGGTACCAAGGATAATATTGACCTATTCGCAACTCCATTAGCATCTTTTTATAATGAATGCATAGAGACAGGTCTGTTCCCGGATCAGCTTAAAATTGCACGTGTGCTTCCAATTTTTAAGAATGGTTCAAAAACAGATCCTGCAAACTACAGACCAATTTCCCTTTTGCCTGTATTATCAAAGATTTTTGAAAAAATTATGAAAAATAGGCTCATGAGCCACTTACGGACGCACAGTATTTTAAATAGTCAGCAATTCGGATACCAAAAATCTGTAGGAACCACCGATGCTATTGAGGCATTAATTGACGATGTTGTCTGTAATTTAAATAAAAAGCTTAAAGTGACAGGCATTTTTCTGGACCTAGGCCTCCCCCAAGCACCGCCACTTCGACCTGTTCTGTGCTTCTCGCATCCAACGTATTCCTGCGGCCTTGACCAGAGGGGTAATTGCGGAACTTTTTATCGGTAGGAATTGGTTTAATATTCATAGTTAAACAACATTCATTGTGTTATTTACGTTGCTGAGCCGACAATTTATTCGACAAATGATGCAATGGTTTAGAAATAATCTTAAATCCCATTCAGATTCTGATAAAAATAAATAAAAAAGTATCTTAGGACAACCAACACACTGTTATCTGATCCCAAACTAGGCAGAGCCTGTACTATGGTAACCAGACAACTGATAAATATACTTTTATATTTCTAAATACATACATATTATAGATAAATTACACCCAGACACAGAACAAATGATTGTGCTCATCACACAAAGATTTGTCCTGGGTGGGAATCGAACCCACGACCTCAGTCTTTGCAGTCAGGGTCACTAACCACTAGACTAACAGGACAGTCAAAAAAAATAATTAAATTATATTATAATAATTAAATATATGATAAATTGTGAGTTTCGTAATTAGGGTGCAGGTCATCGGTCCATCTTGTGGGAGGCCTTCCAACGCTACGTCTTCCAGTACGCGGTCGCCACTCCAGAACCTTCTGACCCCATCGGCCATCTGTTCTGCGAGCAATGTGCCCTGCCCACTGCCACTTAAGTTGGTTGGCATAGTGATTGACTTACGTTCAAAGAGTACATAATACACCTATCAAACAGAGTGCGCAAACTCATGTACATTTTAAACAACTACGCACATCAGCTGATGCTATAGTCCAAGTCATGAAAATGACTTATCAGGCACTGTGTCAATCAAGTTTGGTTTATTGTACATCTCGTCCTGGGGCGGGGCGGCCAAATCCCACTATATTCAGATCGAACGCGCGCAATGAGCGATTCTCAAGGTGTGCTGTTCCAAGCCAAGATTTTATCCCACCGACAAGCTCTGTGAATATTGTCAGGCAATTGTTTGTACTAGCCACTGCTATTAAACAAAACGCTATTTCCTACTATTCTCAGCAAACAAATCGACGTAACCATATCGTTGCCTTGACTACTCCTCTTAATAGAGTTTTACCCAATACGGAAAAGGCCTACAACACTAGTTACCCAGAGCGATAAAGCTTACACGTAATTTCACGGTGACGGCGCTGAGGCAACTGACCAGAGATGTGACTTATCTAAGATACAAGTATCTAAAATACAGATACAAGATATAAAATACGTATTTTTATCTGCTATCTGATACATTTTTTTTTTTATTCATTTTGTACCTATCTTGTATTTAAATACATTTTGTTGGGTATCTTAGTATCTTGTAGATACTATGTTTGCTAAAATACTTTGAGTAATAGTTATATATACATTTATTCATATCACAAAATGTGACAAGATGGTATGAAGACAAACTTGCCTGCAGCAAATGATGCAATATTAACCTCAGTGTCAAATCCGTTCTTTAAAGAGGATTCTGATTCCTCTATTGCAAGTGCTGCAAACACAAGGTCTACTAGCAGTACCGCTGACTTAGAAACAATGCATACCTAAATAATAAAGATACCAACATAAAGAGCTTAAATGCTTATCCTACAATCCTACCATCGTCCAGTCATAATAAGCACTTAACTTAGCCAAAATTCGCATAGAGCTGAAAATTGATATAGACGTCAAATAAACCATTATAAATGAAATGTCAAAAATCCCCTTCGATCCTACTACTGCAAAAAAAATATCCAAGGTCAAAGGTCAAAAATTCAGGTGTTTCCCATTTTTCTCTGAAACCGTAAGTGTTATCGTAAAAATAGTTTGGACAAAAGTTGTAGATCATACAATTTTCTACAAAAAATTTCATATACTTTTTCTCATTGGAATCATCGTTCGTGAGATATCGCGATTTTAAAAGTTGAAAAATTCATATTCTACATAATATGCACATATTTCCACTCCACCTATGAGGTTATGTACTTGGCGGTTTTTTTTTTTTAACGTGGTTTCCCCAGTAGGCATACTCTACGATCTATTGTGATAAAGAAAGTTTGATCAGATCGTATCCTATTGATTGAAAGAATGGTACTATTGCTAATAATCAACATGAAACGGGTTGATTTCTTCTAAATGTTATTTATTTCCCAATTTCTTCCCGTGGGTGTCGTAAGAGGCGACTAAAGGACTTATTAGGGAATGGGCAGCAGCGTTCTCTCTGCATTTTACCACCAAACTGCGATCGCCAAGCCGCCTGCCAAGCGTGGCGATTATGGCAAATCCCCCCAAAAAATGTACCGGTCAAATTGGCGGTGCATGGAGGAGGCCCATGTCCAGCAGTGGACTTCTTACGGCTGAAATGATGATGATGATGATGAAATGTTATTATAATAGATAATTTTCTAATTCTGCTTCAATAATTATATCTTCATCTTCGCTTTCTTCTTCTTGCGCAGAATTTCTGTACGCTGTTCTAAGAAAAGAGATGGATCAATTGTCTCTTCATTGATATCCATTGACATATTATATTACTTACTATTTAAATAAATGTTGATATCATAAGTATTGTCATCTTTCATACTTGATTCAATATTGGAGCAAGTCTGACCCTGATAATTGCTAAATACTAGCAAACAAAAGAATCCCACTTTTTGACAGCCACAATTCTTACTACAATCCGTCTTGCAGTTCCAATAAATATTATTAAGCAGTTTTTCTGGAACAGGCGGGAGTAAGATTTGAATTGGCTCCAAAAAATTATATCTTAATTTCCAACCCCACTCTTCTGGGTTCAGTTCATTATCTAGCCACACTTGAACTTGATACGCGATACAAGTGTTGAAAGGCAGAAGCAGATGTTAGAGGCAGACAGAACAACTGTACTGTTTTATTGTTCCATACAGATTTTACAAATCTTAAATATCTATACTTGTTTATGGAATCAGTTTTTTTTGGAGCACCCTATATTGCAAGAAGAAAACGAATTCCATTTGTGAAGATGTCGTGTGGAGAAGTCAATCTTTGTAAATACTTCTGCGCAATCAATTAAATCATTACGTTTTTCGAATAATTTAAATACTGCTGTTTTACCCCTAATAAAACTTTTTAACAAAAAATTAAACTGCCGAAAAAAACAGAAAAGCAAAAAATAATAAACATTAAAATTATGAGTCGCCGGCTTTGAGTGATCTTTGTTCATTGATTTTTCAGCGCCGACTCAAAATTTTAAGGTTTATTATTTTTTGCTTTTCTGTTTTTTTCGGCGGTTTAATTTTTTTTTAAAGTTTTTATTTTGTAATTTTTTGTGGCTTTAATATACTAATAATACTTGGCAAGGTATACCTTATCCAATAAAAAAAGAATTATCAAAATCGGACTACTCTGTACAAAGTTATGCGTGGTTATACATTACAATCAATGAGTGAACAATCAATCATCCCCTGTTTTCCGACCCTTAGGGTTCGATTTTGTTTTCCAAATTTATATGGGACCACCCTCGGAGTATACCCTTTCCAATAAAAGAAGAATTATCACAATCGACCTACTATATAAAAAGTTATGCGTGGTCGGTCATACATAAAAAAAAAAACAAAAAAAAAATACGCGTCGAATTGATAACCTCCTCCGTTTTTTTTCGTCGGTTAAAAATAGCTGATGTAGTATCGCAACCAGTTATTGCATGTAAAAATAAAATGAGTTTGATATTTTGGATATGCAGTCAAACTTTGTGATGAATATATTGTTGATTGTACGTGAGCTTTCCCTGGTTACAAAAAGTAAATAATTTTAACAATTGGAGTCCGTGCAGTCAGTAGTATCAACAAATCAACATCTTCACCAACAACGATAGTTGTATTTGGTCTTTTGAATTGTTCTATTGTTGTTTTAATTCACAAAAAGGACATTAGCATCATCATCATCAAAACTAACAGTACTTATATAGTTATTTCGTTTACTTCCTTCAAAAACGAGCAGGTATGCGACCCTCCACACTCAGACATTGACTTAGCTGACAGATGTTGCTCAAGGTTACGGACAAAGAGAATTAGGGACTAAAAGTTTAAGTCTGTTACTATAAAATATCTACTCATTTAATTTGTACAAGCTAAAGTGAGTGAGTAACACCAACCAATACATTCTTATCTTTACTTATATTGAACGTCCAATGAATACAGGCTGCATGTAGAATATGAATTTTTCAGCTTTTAAAATCGCTATATCTCACGAATGATGTTTTGAAAAAAAGTATCTGAACGATTTTTGTAGAAAATTGTATGCTCTACAAATTTATTCTAACCTATTTATACGATAACCTTTACGGTTTCAGAAAAAAATGGGGAAATCCTACATTTTTAGGGTTCCGTTGCCAAATGGCAAAAAACGGAACCCTTATAGATTCGTCATGTCTGTCTGTCTGTCTGTCCGTCCGTTTCCGAAACTATAAGAGCTATGCTGTTGCTGATGTATTCTGTGAACTGCATTAATTTTCACACAAAAATAGAAAAAAAAAACAATAAATTTTGGGGTTCCCCATACTTAGAACTGAAACTCAATTTTTTTTTTCTTTTGGGGTATCTATGGATACGTCTTCAAAAATGATATTGAGGTTTCTAATATCATTTTTTTCTAAACTGAATGGTCTGCGCGAGGGACACTTCCAAAATGTGTCCCACCCCCGTAACCGTAACTCAAAAAAAAAACAAAAAAAATTAAAAAAATATATATTCCATAAACATAAACCTTATGCATATAATATACCGCGAACACTTACAGGTTTGTACGGAACCGTCGGTGCGCGAGTCCGACTCGCACTTGGCCGGTTTTTGACCTTTCATTTGTAATGGTTCATTTGACGTCTATAGGTATACATTTTCAGCTCTATGCGAATTTTGGCTAAGTTACAATGTTTTTTTTTTCTATTTTGACTGGATTACCAACAATGTTTTTCAAATACAACACCAAGCAGCGACTCTTCTCTTTCGAGGGTATGATTATGAGGCCTCATCGAAGTAAAATGAGTGATAAAATGATTGAAAAAGGTTTTACTTAAGTCTCAATTTAAACCTTGAAAACAATATATTGTCGTTTCACGTTTGCGCGACCAGCGCGATTTACGCGTTAAAAAATAAACTTACATTCAATAAAATGTTGTTTTCTTTCAAAAGTATTTAATCTTTTAAAAGTATTTGAAAGATACGTATTTTGTATCTAGTATTTCAGATACAATTCCTGAAAGTTATTTGTATGTGGTAGCTGAAATACTTAATTTAAAAGTATTTTGTATTCCAGATATGTAGGTACTTTGTGTAAGGTATCTTGTACATCACTGCAACTGACAATATGGCGGGATTTAACCTTTAATGTCTTTGGCCGCACGTAATATTACGGTGACGGCGCGATCGGTAACTGTCTGAACTAGTGATGTTCTGCGTTGTCGAGTATATTTTTATCGAAAAAATCAAATAATTTCAAACTTTAATCCACTTTATTGTATACAGATACTTGTACTAGAGTAACACTACGGTTATTTTGTAATGAAAGTATCCACTTTCATTGCCAATGGCGATAGTAATTTCAATAGTGCCTTATTTATTCTTAGGCAACCTATTCAGTATTTTCCGAATTCGCCCATACCTAGTACCCGTAAAATTACGTGATTGGCGATACAGGGTAGGGCACGCAGTGATCACACTGTATTTGAACGTCAAAATTCACAGTATTTAACATTCGAAACATTGAAAAATATACTTTATCAATAAAGATACACCCCAAATCTTAAAATTGCCAACAGTTTTTATGGAGTTTGTGCGACGAACGTTTTCAATAAAATAACGTTATAATACGTGTGCGGCGATTCGGGCATTCTTTACAGAGCATTGAACAAGCCTAATTTTAAAATCGCTTTACAAGCCTGGCTCCAAACTCAAACATAAACTGCCACGGAAGCTCTCTTTGACGTTTTAGTCTAATCAGACTCATCCAATATTATTCTCCCCAACACACAGACACATGCACACCCTTTCACACACACACACATACACCTCCACACAGCCACATACACACCTCCATACACACACGCAACATACATTCATAAAAAAATCTCCGAACATAGGTACTTTTGCTTTGTAATCGTTTTATTTATTACACGCTTTATATTAGCTTCATTTGTATGTTTGTATGTATGTTTGTTTGTAACCGACTCATTATAGCGCGATTTTGACCCACTTTAAACGACCAGATTTAATTCAAACTTTGCACAAATGTCAAGGACCGATGACAATGCAATAATTTCATAAATTTGTGCCATTATCCTTGCCAGGACAGCAAAAAAACTGTCTTCGAAAACTACGCTGACATACGTCACAAACTACGCTGGCATACGCCTCAAAAATCGAAACATCCTAAAAAATAGAAAATAAATAATAGTTTAAAAAAACTAAAAAACCCGCTTCCATTGAAAACCAAACTAAAAAGTACAAAATAATGGAAAAAAAGCGTGGGGTGCCTGATAACAATAAAAAAATACCTTAAAAAGCACCCCACGCTTTTTTTCTATTATTTTGTACTTTTTAGTTTGGTTTTCAATGGAAGCCTTATTTTAGTTTTTTTAAACTATTATTTTAAAAAGCTCACTTATTGTTTGAAACTTTTGTTACTTGCTGTGATATCAGATGTAAGCAATTAAATATGTAACAATGAACAGGTGGGGACCTGGTGACCTGTATTACAGGTCTACCTACCACAACCTACCACAGGCACCAGCGATCCACAACCAAAAACTGTTAGCTATTTCCGGTGTGTAAATATTGTTTGTATTTTTTGGCTTGTGTTTGTTGAGAAATAAACACATTTTATATTTATTATAATAATTCAATATCAATGATTTTTATTATCTCTTTGTTGCTGCTGTCAGTGCTGTTGAGGTAAAATAACTTGAACGGATTGTACCTACATTATAGACGCGGATGTTGCTTATTTTGTTAAATTATGATTAAATAAATAAAATAAAAATCTTTTATTAACAGACTACATGGGCCCAAATTGTGTTAGTGACTACATTATCTTATAAACTATGTTAGTTTACTTATACTTAGAAAAACAAAACAAGATGAAAATGTATCGACCACAGATAGTTTCATCAAGCTCCATGCAATACATGAAGCTTGATAAACCTACCCATGGTAGGCCCATCCAGCCTTTCAGCAAACACCCTCAAGATACTGTTGGTGCTTCCCCCCACTCTGTGTATCACCGACGCCACCTTGTTACGCATTAATGCAAAGAAGTCGTCAGTGTGCGCATCTGCGAACATACCTGACGCACTACAGTAGGGTGGAAGCCTCAACAGCACCCTAAAGGTATTATTGTATTGTATTCGCAGGGCATTGTTTGCTTTTTGGGTATGATTAGCCCAAAGGCTGCTGGAGTAAAATGTTTGGCAGTAAGCCTTGAACAGTGTCACTTTAACTGGTACTGTGCAACCAGCAAACCTTCGAGCCATGTTTCCCCTCACAGCCAATGCTCTGCGCTCCCTTTCCATGTCTGTGTTGTCTTTCAGGTCTTCGGTAACAATGTGGCCCAGATATTTAAACTGGGTTACTCTCAGTAAAAGTGAACCGCACAGCTTTACCGGAGGGATAAATGATGGGCTCTTATTTCTACCTCTAAACACTAACAGCTCACTTTTCTTAGGGTTGTACTTTAGCTCATACTGCTCAGCATACCCTTCACAAATAGAAAGTAACTTTCTCATTCCACAGATAGATGGGCTCAGCAACACCATGTCGTCTGCGTAGCAAGTTGTTTAAACTAACTCCATCTATGTGGCATCCTACATGTGTGTTGCTGAGCTCAACCAGTAATTTATTGACATAAATGTTAAAAAGTCTTGGGGAAGTAAGACCTCCTTGTCTAACACCACACTCTAATTTGTAGGGTTCAGACATCGCATTTGACCATTTTACAAAGTTTCTCTGCTTGTCATACCACAAGGATAGCGTGGACACCAACGAAGCAGGAACGCCCGCATCTCGAAGCTTTCCCCACAGGGCATTATAGGAAACCCGGTCAAAAGCTTTTGACAGGTCCAGGAAACATGCATACACAGGTGTTTTTCTATCTGTATAATACTTGACAGTATGCTTCAGCGCAAAAATGGCACTCTCAGTAGACCGCCCAGCACGAAAACCAAATTGTGAGTCGTGTAACTGGGTATATTTACCGAGGTGGGCGTCAAGCACACTGTCAAGTAGTTTGGCTACAACGGTTGCCAGTGAGATAGGCCTGTAGTTACCCTTGACTGCTATGTCCCCTGTCCTGTCCTTCACAATAGGTATGACTACTGTATCCAGTAGTTCTTGTAGTAAGTGTGAATGTCCCAAGCATAGATTGAAGAACATAGTCAGCACTCTCGGCAGATGGATACCAGCGTTTTGAAGATGCTCGATGCTGAGCCCATCGTGACCAGGAGATTTACCCCTCTTCATACATTTAATAATCGATTTTATTTCTTTACATGAAAAACGAAGGGGTGATCCTGTTCGACAGTGCTCAGCATCGTTTCTCCTCGATGTCTCGAGAGGTGAACTCAAGTGATCTTTGAAGATATTCGCTATCTCAGTGCAATCGTTCATTCCCTCCACGCTAGCCGAAACACTTGGGGTTTTATTATTTAGTTTTTAGTACCTTTCCAGAATGACGTGAAACTTTTTTTTGAATGTAATGAAGCTAGGATATCCATTTCTATTTTGTCTTGGTTTTTACTACACCATTTTAATTTTGATTTAAATATAAACTAACAGCGCAGGCCTAACGTTAAATTAGTTAATCCACTAAGGGACAGAGATAATATTATAGTTTAGTCTTGGTTAGCTTAGCCTTGTAGTTCGTGTTTCAAAACGAAGTTATAAAACTATTGTGAGCTAAGTTTATAAGTTATCTTACTTGATTGAAGTCCTAAAGCAAGTCAAGCCCTAAACCAGGCGAAGAAATGAGAATGCCGTTATTTAAAGGTTTGCTTGTATGAACCTACTGCAAGGGAATCAAATTCCAAGTTTTCCTCCAGATCAAGGGTAGGCAAATTAAAATATATGTAAAATTAAGGCTAACGCACATTCAGGCTGATCGCACCGCAACGCAAAAGTCCTCCTGCATGTTTCGTACGAACTCTCCAATATAGGCAGGCTACACCGCGCTTTTCATATTGAAATGCGATGCAATGCGATCCGATGCAGTAGGAATATACGCTTGCCTGTAAAGTAAATAAAACGATATCATTTAATCTCATTATATATTTATTCCATATACACCTATAACTACTTCTTGACACAAAGAACATATAACTGCACTGATAATGCATAAACATACAAAATAATCATCGCTCTTGTAAGTTACAAAGAACGCTAAATAAATATTAATTCAGAAAACTTGTTACCACCTTTTCCATGCGCAAAAAGTATACAGTAGCTTATACACTCCCGGATTCCAAAATCGAGCCATCATGCATTTTTGGTTAATTCTCGGCATAAAACATCATAATAATGATAATTCAGATTTTATGCATTTTTGAAGCTGACTTACTTCCATCATTTCGGTATCACAGTTCCAAATTTGATTTCATGAATTTGAAAAAGAGAAATCGGGAGTTTGGTCGCTCTTAAAGAAGCAAACGGTTTCAACTAAAGCATCAATCTGTTTATCAGTACTATTTCGTTATTTGTTTTGTAAAATATTATAACATGTTACTCGAAGAACGCGGCCTAAAGGTTCATAAGCCAGCACAAGTTACAAAATAAATGCTTTCTCTACCTATTGTTTTCTAAGAATTCCCATGCTATTTTTTCCCTGAGAAATACAAAAAGAAGACTTCTTGCAATTCTACTATTTTTTTTATTTAGTATTTCGATTTCATATTTGGAACAACGTCAAACGGGAACCACGTATTTTGTTTCTCTGTACTACCACTAATTAAAAAGATCTATAAACAAAAGTATGTAGGATGGTTTGATTCCGATGTCCAGGTGTGTATATAGATAAAAATGTAGTTATAATTTTGAGTACATGCATATTTGCTATAGTTTATAATAATATTTAGCCCACAAAGACAGTAATGATGTTTTTGAATTATTTTACTTTATTATAATAATTAATTGCACCCATTATATAATTTAATGCATCATTTTAAATCAATATTATTCAGAGTACTAATAATTATATGTATTTGTTTTAATGTCTTGTTACAATAGTAATTGAGTGCGTTGGCGGAGCAAGCAGTGGTCAAGAGCCGCCGACACTTACGCACTTAATGAAGCTTCATTATACAGAATACGCACCGTCTTTAAATCACGAGATAATTTTATTAGGCGCTTAGTATTTCGTATTAAGCGTGGGTTTCAAACTATGGTGTAGTCGCCCTCGTAATTATTTCACCTCCTTTTTTACATAAATCGAAATTGAAACTTCACTCAGACTGGAGATAAGATAGTCATTTATTTTCTCAAACATTAATAAAATACGTAGGTACAACACAGTCATTGTCAGTTTTATAGAGATGTTAAAAGTAAAAATAAAAACAGATCATCACATTTATCCTAGACAATGGCATGCAAATATTCATAAAGTATTACGCAATACTGTGTCACTCAGAGTCAAATTGTTTAAAATGTCATGATAATTATAATAATAAATCAGTTAAAAATGATCAACATCTGTCATCTAAAAACTCATTCAAATTATAATAATAAGCTTTATTTGCTAAGATATTAATCATTTTGAAAATACGAGGATTTCGATCTGCCTTGCCGGAAAAGAAAAGAGGGTTGGATTTTGTATTATCTAAAGTGGTATTGACAAACTTTATATTTTTCAAAGTAAGGTTTGCAAGTTCTGTGTGGTTTCAAGTTCGAACGTCGTTGACCTAATGTATGACTTTTGAGTTGTGTATTTACGTTATATTCATCAAACTGAGTTTAAGGTTAATTTAGCTTTGTGACAGTATGTTTCAAGATTTGTAATCCATTTTAAGATACGACGTTAACTTGTGGGGTAAATCAGCGGACTAACTAATACATCTAACTAATAGTTATCATAATCTTGAAACATAGTTAGATGTATTAGTTAGTCCGCTGATTTACCCCACAAGTTAACGTCGTATCTTAAAATGGACTACAAATCTTGAAACAAACTGTCACAAAGCTAAATTAACCTTGTCGTTTTATGATGTGCAGGTGACGTTAATCCAATGTGGTGTATGTAATGCAATTACGAGGTCGACTATACTGTTTACTCCCTTGAATGTTATCTTCAATAAATGCAAAAATATTTTATGGAATGATAAATTTATGTAATTATCAGTCCAAACTCATTGCATGATCCGTAATTATTGTATAATAATCATATTTATACTCTGTATAGCATCACAAACTCTACGATTTATTTTGAAATAACAAGTTATCAGCGATAAAAAATGCCTTTTTTTAGAATATTACGGTAATTATAGTATTTTTGTGTTCAGTAAATCTATCGTGTTTGGTTCAAAACTATTTAGAAACACATCATAATTATTTAAAACACAAACGTGGAAGTTCGTCCCTTGAGACAGGCGTTCTATTAATTAAAATATAATGATTTTAATAAAAGTTAGTATGTTACCAAGTAATACTTATAAAAATACATAGACGCACTGTGCTTAGCAAATATTGTGCATGAAGTTGCTTCATCGATTCCAGCTAACACAGCATAGTGAAATTTGTCATTTGATCAATACCATTGTTTATGCTATAAATACAAAGTTATTGATAGCGTACAATTTCTTCATATCAGTCAAACTACAGAGAGGAAACTGTTAAAAAAAAAAACACATTTTCTAGTCCGCAAAGTCGGACGATTGAACTTTTTAAATTATTACCCTACTTTATTAGCGACGGATGAAATCATTCCCATCATAACTAGGGAAAGAAAATTATCTAAAGAGCCTTAACTGTTAGCCTTAATTGGTTCCACATGAACCGTAAATATGTAACAAAATAAAACATGATATAACATCACGTTAGTATTCCCATAAGGGAAGTACTTATGTCCCATGTTATAAGGGGCGAGCCTATAGCCATTCTAATTAAATACTTACGGTCCAAATACATTGTGAGGTGTTACTATTCAGTTTGTGGATCAAAGCATTAATAACAGTTTGGTTCAGCTTAATCCAAACAAGCTCTGAATCCCTTAAACTATACAATTGTAGACGTACGATCGAACTCAACATGTCGCAGTAATGACTTTGTTCTTATTTTTTACTAAAGATTAACTATACTAGAGCATAAAGAATTCAGTCCTATAATGGATTGGAGATAATTTGGCTCCATTTTGAACGAATTTTGCCTGGTTGTAGAAAGATAGTCTTAATATGATGGAAGCTAAGTTTTGAGGAGCTCTAAATACAAATTTATTTAGCATTTAACCACATTTGTTGTGGTAATTTTAACAGTTCTATTGGAACTGTTGGCCACACACATTCAATAACTTTACAATAGCGATTGAGTTGCGTTACAACATAAGCTAAGTTTCTTTTTGGTTATACAAAAATGAGAATGGGTTGTAGTGCCTATCGAGCGGCGATACGGATCGAATCGTTATAGAATGATTTACATTACGAAATAGTAAATGTGCCCCCTGATAAAGTTGTTATAATGAGGATAAATTCGACAAAAGGATATATCAATTTTGTATATACATCGAATACAATATAAAAAAAATTACTGAGTAAATTTATTTTTGAATCACTCAAATCCATCAAGAAATTACGAAGATATTAAAGTTTTCTGAAACGGAGTTTTAAAACGCACGCTGACCGCGCGGAACGTGTGATGACGTCACGAGCCACGATCGGGATAGATTAGTGCGTTCGACCAAATAAACAAACTCTTCAGCTTTATTATAGTAGTATAGATTAATTATTTATTATTCTAGTCAAACTTTTTCCTTTCTCTCCCTTTGTCCTCAATACGTAATATGTTTTCAAATTTTAAATTGAAATGAAGTTTACAGCAGTATAAAGTACTTTTAGTTAAAGGGACGCAAGCCGTCGCTCCTCTTTAAGTGCACTACTTCTTTCTATTTTTCGGGTCTTTTGGGAAACAAAATACCAATTTCTCCGGTGTAGCAATACTTGTATTTTCGCATCGTGGCACAATACAATATTATCCGTTTAAATGTACTGCGAGTCACATAAATAAGAGGCAAAAAGAACGCGCACGGTGGTACCGCGGACGCGAACGTGGCAGATGACGTCATCAACGAATTGTGCATATAACCGCTGTAACTTCATCATTTTTGGTCCAATTTTAATAATTCTTTCACTGTAGTAATTGCTTTAGGTATGACTGTAATTCAACATGCTTAACTAAAATCCTCGCTGATCCTCATTGCGGAGACTAATGTAATTTCTTTAAGTCTAGTCTAATCTGGAACAGCTCATTCAGTATTTGAGCTTCAGTAATTATTATAAAAGTATTCGTTTGCTTTCTTAACATCACGATCGCTATTCGTTCTATAAAAAATTCAGGACACCACTCGCGTTAAAACAGAGTATAATCACTTTCTTTAATACATGTTCCCTTTTTCATTGTTTTATTAAACGATATTAAAAGTAGTAGCGACGCATTTTTATATATTTCCGATTAAAATATCTGAATATATTCCGGAAAGACTTAATAATCATTATTACATCATAAATAAAAGTTAATTACTTGTTCAAAAACCGTTTCGTTATGAATAATATTATATGGTAAAATACTAAAATGTACGCGTGAGGAGGGCCAGGTGGCGCGGCGTCACGCGGCACTCACGGGCACACTCGCGTCGTGGTGGGGCGGCTCGTACGGGGCCCGGGTCACTTTACAACAGTACACATTTCTTTTTCCTGGCGGGTTCTGGGGGCTCCAACGCTGCTAGTATGGCTTCATCGAACACGTTCTTCAATCCTTTCTGGAAAGTGAGGGAACACTATGTAAGAAAGTTAACCTTTCAATAAGAAATGATCGTACACATGACATTATCCGCCTTACTTGAATAAAAATAAAATGTTATGGACTCTTGTAAATAAGCAGGCAGGCCTTATCACGTGCTTAATCCTACTAATATTATAAATGCGGAATTTTGTGAGGATGGATGTATGTGTATGTTTGTTACCCTTTCACGAAAACACTACTGGACGGATTTGGATGAAATTTGGCACACAAATAGTTCATAACCTAGATTAACATATAGGGTACTTTTTATCCCGGTAGTACGTTCCCGCGGGATATTTTCCGACCTCCACGCGGGAGAAGCCGCTGGCAAAAGCTAGTATTTAATAATTGATACAATAATAGGAATCATTGAAATCTGTCTGTTCACAGTCTATCATAGTGATACTTGGTATTTTCAGTAAATATTAATGATTCATCAATTCAGTGTGGCCTGTACTATGTATATATGTGGCTATGCATTGAATAAAAAACACCAAAAAATTGCGAAAACTATTGAGACCGAGCCGGAGAGAATCATTTACAAAATGAATAATAATGAGTTTAGTTTTGTGAAAGAATTAGGAGGGATCTATTAAAGATTTTGTTGCACAAAGGTAGATGCAGCTGTTAAACACGCGCTGTTATAGCATTTTAAAATTCGTTTTCGTAGAATACTGTATTCTTCGGTTCGAGATAATAGTTATCCAAACTACGTGAAGTTGGGTTAGTAAATCAGTTCCTTACTCTCTGTAGATATTTGAAACTTGCGTAATTCAGTCTCTATTTTCATTCAACCTCAATGTTCGATGTTTTAAGGTAACAGTATAAACATCGAGCCAGAAAGTTACCATTACATCCCAACAGTTTCATTTTACTTTATACATTAATGTTTTATCAAATACACAATCCTTATAAACATAAAAGACGTGTTTTAAGTGAATATTTATCAAACATTATGTCTGCCAAAGATCATGCATTGAAAACAAAACATGTCACCTTTTTAATGTTCATGTTTGAATGTCTAGCAAAAGGCGTAATATTGAAATCACGCCTTTAAAATATTACTATAAAAGATTAGAAGGACAATTCTCGTAATTAAAAACGATCAAAATCTAGTCGCAGTATCACCACGGCGACAATCAAATGTCAGAAACTTGTGAAAATGTATGGAAACTCGAAGTATTTTTGATAGATAGAGACTGAGATTAGACTGTGAACGTTCTTAAAACTACCAGAAGTACCCCTCAGATCAATTAGAAATATGTTGTAATGTTTAAATAAACATTCGTAAACATGGCAGGGGTGTGCAGTTAGTTATTGAAGTCATTCAACAAGGTTCACAGTAATGGGGCCATACCTGTGTGAGCGCTGAGCACTCAACGTATTTGACAGCCTTGAGTTCCTTCGCTAGTTTCTCGCCCTGCTCCAGAGACACGGGCTTCTGTTTTATCTTAGCCAGTTTCTCCATTGTGGCCGGGTCGTCTCGCAAGTCTATCTGAGTGCCCACCAGGAGGAAAGGCGTCTTTTGTTGATGATGAGTAATTTCTGGCACCCACTGGAAATTGCATGTAATGAATTAGATTTCTTAACAATAGCTATTTATTTTTACTAGGTAGCATCGTATTCAATTGTGTTTTGTTACTGTTAGCAGCTGTTAGCAATTATGGTTTTAGTAAAATCCTGAACAAAGTACTAGTCAGTACTTTTAATAGCAAAAGAGTCTGTGATTTGATGCTACTGATTAAGCTGTTGAAACATTTTTTTACTATAATATATTGTGTCAAATAATATTGTTTCGTAATGTTAATTGACATTTAAACATACGTAATATTAGAAGCGGCAATGTGTTTAGCAATGCATACCATTAATAATATCAACTTACTTTTTCCTTGACATTTTCAAATGAACTGGGGCTTACTACACTGAAGCAAACAAGGAAAACATCCGTCTGTGGATAACTTAGTGGTCGCAACCTGTCGTAGTCCTCCTGACCTGTAACCAACACACAAAGTTGTTAGTCAATAAGTTATTAACACCCAAATAGGTATATTAAAAATCATTTTTAACAGAGAATATCATGTTATAATTCTATTTACAATTAGATTATTTCATTGGCTGACTACACATAAACTGAAACATTAAAGTCACTTTCACTCTCACACTCTTCACCACATGAACTTTGTTGAACTGTATAAGGAAAGATATTCCTAGTTTGAGTGTTACGCAATTACCACACTTGTCATCCGTTTATGAGCCGAAGGTGACAGTATTGCAATCTTTTACTGATCCTATTTACTAATGGGCATAAAAGAAGATTGGATGAAAGGAAACAAACAAAACAATTTATTTACCTGCAGTATCAAAGAGACCCAGTGTGTAAGGCTCTCCTCCAATCATGACAGTGACAGCATAGTTGTCAAACACAGTGGGCACATACTCAGACGGGAACTTGTTGGTTGTGTAGCTGATGAGCAGGCACGTTTTACCGACGGCACCGTCGCCCACCACCACACACTTGATTGTCTGCATGTTCACGAATGATTGGTAACTTCTCAACAGATATCTTTGATGAAAACTTATTCGCTCTTTCTAACGCACCGCAGCGATTCTCTGACCATAGCAACCCTCAAAAAGTAGTCTGGAACAAAACAAACGTGGGCTGTGTAAACCTGTTATTGAATAAATCTATAGCGCAAAGCAAAATAACGCGAGCTTTTTAATACTAACAAACCTACTGAAAAGAAAAGAGTGTTGAAGGCATCCCTAGTTTTATTTGCCCACATATACTACAGTATTTTTTTTCAATATTTCGTGAGTAACAACAACATAACAAAAACGTGCCCTTTATACAAGGTCTAACAGAATAGACGCAAATTCTAATAGTAGTTTGTTTACAATTGACTACTGAATCGATTTAAGTCATTTTTAATACAGGATTTTTTTTTTTCAAAATTAGCTATATACGTACCGCCAACTGAGAAAAAATATATAATCATATATCAAGGCCACAAGAATCAATTATAAATGCAAATGCTAGGGTCAACACGATTTTAAGCGTTTAATCAATTCTCTAATTGGGGTGTATGAGGTCTTGCGTTAATAATGTTACACATTGTATAGCCTAATAAGATAATATAATAATAATTAAATAAAAAAGCTAGAACCAAGCAAAAACAAAAAAAATATATATATAAGAATGCCAATAAGTATACATTCTATTCCACTTGAACAAGTCTTCATTTCGGCTTTTATAGAGTCACACATAATGAGTATTTATGTGCCTTAACATGAGAAGAATTATTCAGTTTAACATATGAAAATGTTTATTCCCGGTTTAAGTTAATTCATTGTTTATTAGTAAGAGGGTATATTAACATGACTGAATAATGTCAGCGTATTTTGTTCCGATTCTCAACTGTGAAATATTTAATTTTAAGGTAACTCGCCTACTTAGTATGATTGCTTGTTAGTAGTTAGACTAGTTAGATTAGTTGTTAGTCCTATATACTTGTCCCCTTTAAGTGCCGATTCAACAACACTAAAGCCGACTGGGAGTCATTCACACGGTTGACAAACAACTTTGACGAACAACTCACGGTCGATTATTGACGAACAACTACTTCCCGAAGACACCACGTAATTATGACACCCCAGGCCTTTCGAGAGAGTCCAGTGACCTACCGAGTACATACGAATCTCTGTATCACACTGACCATTTTTCGGAGGAAACTACGCTAGCTGGAGAAATGCTGATATCGAAACTAGGGGATAATAGACGAGAGAGATGGATCAACACTGTAACTAACATCGATATGACTCATATTAGTAAAAGGCTTGGAGTACAATACGAAAGCTGACCAGCGAGTCCGCTCCACCCTTACCGCCAACCAGATAGCTCACCAACTGCTTCTTAACGGTAAATTTCAACGATGTGTATGAGTGTCTAAGCCACAAAAAAATGAAGACGATTGACACAGTATTAGTATAGCATTAAATTTACTGATATCGTCATTGCAGTTAGGGCTTTTAAATGCGGTCAAGCTTCCGGAGTTGACGACATCTTAGTTGAGCTAATAAAACAGCTTGGTCCTGTTACTGTGTCCTGATTGCTGCAACCATAAAACAACTGTCCGGAATCAGCTTCAGTAGCCTGTCTCTGGAGAAAATCAAAGGTCATAACAATACCTAAAAGCTAGGCAAAACAACAGACGACCCAAAAAAAGAATCCGATTCCAATTCCGACTAATCACTCTACTGTGTCATACATACAACCTATTCTAAAGACTGCTACTAATCGTCTTACGAGCGTTATTGCCCTAAAATTAATCCTGGAGCAAGCCAGTTTCAGGCCCGTCAAGTGTTGCTGCAATCAAACCCTAAACTCGTGCAACAATTGAGGATGGTTTCGAACAGGTATGGTCAGTGCTGTATTCGTGGACTTATCAGATGCCAACCATACAGTCAATCGTTCGAGGTTGTTGTAAAAGGTGGAGACTTTGAACCGCGATCAGAATTTTATTCGAAAACTCCAAGATGTTCTATAAAACCATCGTTTACAGGTCCATCTTCTCTCGGTAAAAGTCGTTGGGATACAGCTCTGAATGAAACAATCACTAGCTGCCTCAAGCCGATCCCAGTGCAACAGCTGTATCCACTAGCTGGAATAGCGCCATCAGTAATTATCAGAGCAGTGGCAAGCTGAAGTGAAAGAGCCAAGATGGTTTCCGACACCCTCTGCATGATAACATCCTCGTGTCACAAAGGTTCAAAAGCTGCAACAGTTTTTTAAAGTGTGTCTTCTAACACACTGGCGAACAGTCAAACGAAAGGCGAAGCCAGTGGCGGGATGATGATCCCTATAAAACCCATTCGATCCACTAGCTGAAAATCTCACAAATGGGCATTGAAAAGTGAAAATTGCCTTGGCATTCCTGGAAGTCTTTAAATAGACTTCGGACACAGGTAGGCCGAAGCAAAGAAAACCTGCTCAGATGGAAATTTATAGATGACTCCGGAGTGTCATTGTGGTGCTGTCTCACAAACAATGGGTCATTTCATATCTTGCCCAGTGTGTCCTGTTGCCTGCTTCTACAGAAGTTGATGACTGCTGCTGAAACCAAGCTTATACCCAAATTTTGAGTGGCTGTATTTAGATTGTTATCCACACGCTAGGAAGAAGTAATATTATGACCGGTAAATATAAATATCCAGAGATAAACACAATGTAAATAAACCATTCGTGTCCTAAGCCTTACAGAAGAAATCATGAATGACTAATAATCATTATTTGTATTAGTATGATTAATAAAATAATATTGTAAAATAGAACATGTTTTATATTTAAAAGGCGACTGAGTAAAAGGCGACTGAGTGCAGCAGAGACTAGGGCAAGAGTGTTACAACTAAAAAAAATGTTTCCTCATCATCTTTCACTGTGGTAATTTATGTTGATATTTGGTAAATCAATTAAAATAACTATTTCCAAATGCATAAACCAAATGTCAGGTATTTGGCTATCTACATTTAACACTTTGCAGGATACTAAATGTCCCCAAATCATAAAAACAATGTAACTTCTAATGTGTTGTTCAGTGATGCAATGGGTTAATAGAGAATCTATGAAAATACTGGCTAATACAATTAACTAACTAACTGCTCAGCAAATAGAGCAGGAAAGATGAGTCTTAAGAAGAACCACCAGTTGTAGACTGTTTAAGAATAAGCAAGTTGAATTTACAATGATTGGGCCAACAAGTGTTCAGAATCAATAATTATTGAAGCAGAAGAGTTCTAGAATGGAAACTCAACAGGATAACACCTGATAAAAGATAAATAAGCATTTTGGATGAGATTAGCTCAAAACAGAGCATTTTGAATATAACTGATTGGATGATGGTTACCTCATCCTATTATGACAACCAATGTGAATGTTGACTGCAGGAAATTCACAAAGGATGTTATTATCCGACACGCGCGACACCGCGGGCGGATGCAATATGCAACATGTCAAATGCAAATCAATACTTTAGTACTCAAGATGCCAATTTCCATATGAAGCAAGAATCAATTCGAAATATCTAACACTGAACATAACCTCGATTTACATGACAAAATAACTTACAGATAAGAGAATAGCACAGCTGTATAATAACACCATAACCATAAAACCTTTAAACATTTAGCAAAACTGTATTTTTTCCTATATTTAAGTTGAATGTTAATTTTTATGAGGAATATCTATGAAATATCAATATATATATCACTATACAGGGTGACTGGTACATCAACGCACAAACTGTAACCATGAGTTCAGCACATGAGTTTAGACTCCATAGCGTAGGAAAGTGCAATAACTATGCATTCAAAATGTATGGTAAATCTCATTTTACTTTTTTATGTAACTGGTAAGGTATTCAAATCAGCACGCGTAGCATGACCACCATAGAAAGAACTTTGTCTATTCTTGGTAGAATTGTCATGCTACGCCAGCATAAAACGGTACAAATCTTTCTAAAATCTTTAATTAAGTCTTTAATCTTTCTACAATCTGTAATTTTGTCTATTCTTCCGTCGACAAAACCCATTTCTTTGATGGTCATGCTACGCGTGCAGGTGTAGTTTAAAATGATGTACTGTTTATATGGTAATGGCTTGAGCATAAATGTCTCAGTGACCATGTATTATATTTATTTTGGATAAGGAGAAGAGAATGATGGATGTGATATCGCAAATAGTTTATCAACAGCTTCTGGTTCATATCACATCGTTGCATGGATATTCTAAATCCATTGTTCCTAGTATAAATATATACCTAGTGATTTTCTTACAATCACTTTTTTATAACAAATAACATTGAGGATGTTATGGATCAATTAGTCTGCCTAACCTTTTATGGTGATGAGATGTTTTCAAAATTTATTGGTGTGTGTTTTTATTTGGATTGTTTTAATTCTATTTGGATTGTTTTAATTCTGATAGTCTTTATTTAACACAATCAGTTAGTGGACATAATGGCTGTATGCAAAACAATGCACATTCGCTGTAGCAGCTAGCAGCTGCTTGTGGTATCACAAGAATGATTTCACTGCATGATAATATGTAATAATTGTTGACATTACAAGTAGTTATTGTTCAACTGATGACAGTTGGTAAACATTCATTGTAATTTAGATTGAATTTATTCATTAATATATTTCCTAAGTATAATTCCATTTATAACTTGATGGCTCAAGATAGAAAAGATTTGAATACTGTCTACTATTGCATTTATATTAAACATATATTCTCAACTGAATACCATAATATAAACAACAATAGTTACAGTCTAATGTAAATACAATCCGAGACACAAATAAGTAGGCACTTGACAATTTAGCATCTGACTAATCAGTGTAGGCGGGTAAAATGTAGGTGAATAACTCGCACAGCAAATAAAATAGAAACATAATAAAACGATAAATAGAACCACATTCCATATGCGCGATATAGGGCAATGACCCCAAAAGGGGTCATGTAAATAAAAACTAGTGGTGATTTTCAGGATGCTAAAAAACAAAGACGTCTCTCTAGATGCACCGATAGCACGATAGGCGGTTGCCTCTGTGCCGCCACTCATTAACATGCCTTCCTGTTCGTTTCCGTCATGACTGTTGTTCTATTTAGATGTACAAATACAGGAACGTACGAGGGTGTCTGCTGCACCAGAACGAATCACACTCAATACAACATTAATTAATTTACATACCGGTGCAGTCAAATCCAATATTGATAAGTATTTTTACATAATCACGTCACAATACCTTTGACGTCCATTTTGTGTAGAGTTCGATCACAAGTAACTGGCTATCATGATAATACAGATATACCAATGCTTTTTGTAAGATATTTTACTTACCGTATGAAGATGTTACACTTTCAAATAAAAAAATTCAATTGTAACTCTGTCTAAATAAGTTGAAAACTACAAAACTGTACGTTGCGGGTTGGGTCATTGACGGTGACGCCATTGATTGGATGAATAGTGATGTACTTCTAATTTCAATCGATAATTTCTCGTATATAAACACACTAATGCGTATGGTCTGTAATCGACTATCCATTAGCGGCCGAAGCAAGATATTAAGTGGATGTGTAGTGCTGGATACACCCGCAATGACTATAATCACCAGCGATCTAATCGCGACCCTACATGATTTTTTCAGCTGATTTGTCGGTATTTATGTCAAAAGTGGTGTATGAAGGTGACCTAAATAATAAAACACTGGATAAGCCTTACGAAAACTTCCCCCATTGTAAGAGTACAAGAAAAAAATCAGTACAGCTCAGAATAATTACTTTCAAGTCGATTCTAAATCACGTCATCATAAATCGTTTTCAAGGTGCGCGGAGAGCCGTCAAAATGTCTAGCTGTCAGCACAGTTGTTAAATCTTTTAAAAAGCGTTCAGTTACGTCAAACTCACATGACATGAAGACGAATTATCTTTCGTATTTGTTACTTTTTTTTTAAATTTTAGACTTTCAGATAAAATTCAAAACTTGACCTGAAAATAACATTTTGATTTTTATTCGATTCAAAATAAAACAAGGCATATTTGTACCTAACATCGGTTTCATGACGTGACCTAGTCGCACTACAACTTGTTCCTACGTTCATATATCGCACCGCTAGATCTAAAGGGAATTAACACCCGAAAACCAGATTCAAAACTATTTCTAATATTCGACTCCAAATATTGGAAATAGTTTTGAATCTGGTTTATTGGTCGATAGGTATTGAAATGACAGACTCGAAGGTGTGCATAACTGAAAAATTAAGAATTTTGAGTTAGTTCCCTTCAGATCTAGGGGTGGGATATATGGGCCAGGGACCCCACGTAGCAATCAACCAAATTGACATAATAATAGCATATCAATTTTGGTGATGGTTACTTGTTTTGCTCATGAGTTATTTAGTAAAAATGCTTAACGAGAGTTCCGTAATTGCGGGGCCATGTTTGAAACGAAAACTGACATATCGATAAGATGTTTGGAATTTATTTGTGGCTTTAACATTGTTTTATTGTAGTTTTTAATTGAAAATCGCATATTATGCTTATTTTTATTTGGGGTCAGCTTCCAGCCTAGCCTAACCGAATACAGCTGAATACAACTATTTTAGGTCGAGCGAATGCCTATCTGACACGATAAATTTCTTGGCAAAATCTGTGTGTGCTTCACGCTCTCCCGCTCCACCCAAGAGCGGGAGACGTCACTTGAAGATTTCCCACCCACAAAAAAAAAGTGGGATTTTGTAATCGTCGGCGAATAAATTCGCTGCGTAATTTATTACCAAATCGCGTATCTTGTCAGCACTATTTTACGTTTAGTATGTTAGTAAGTCAGAGACAATGCCTTTTCTACGTGCGATTCCTCTATAAAGTTTCTACCTTTATGGTTTATCCGAGTTCACCCAATCAACAATTCTTGCAGAAAAGAATACATACTGGCTGTAACTCGCGTTAGAAGCAGGCGGGAATTAAAAAACATATTTAAATTCCGAATAATTCTTCATTCGTAATATTAATTTATTGTGAATTTGTCATCTTGTGTGGTTATTTTATCAGGATTAACTAGCGAAAATTAAAGAAGTGGAATACATTGGCCATCGCTGTTTATAAACAAATTACGCGTATAAAGTTTACCTAACCTGAAAATGTTGCTGTTAGGAGATGTTTTTCCTAATTTTGTTGCCAATTCGACCATTGGAGAGATAGATTTTTATAACTATCTTGGAGATTCGTAAGTTTTACATACAACCGTTTTTAAACCGGCAGTATTTGTACTCTTAAAAAATACAATTTATTTTATAAAGTCTGTAAGGCACATACACCTTCTTAAGCAGTACCAAGTAGGTTTCCCCATTATTTTAAAAATCGACGGTGTTGCAGTTTCTCTTTTAAATTGAGCTACTACGGAAACCTTTATTAGTAGTGTACTGAAACTGCATAAAAATAAGGTCAGAGATACTATAGATTAACAATGACTTTGTATGACTTTATTTGGCTCATGAAACAAGTGAAGATGCCAACAGTCATGTCTTGCTCTAGATGCCAATTAAACAACATGTAAAAGGAAACCGGGTTCAGAGTTTCATTACACAACTGCTACTGTCAGCTAGTACATCCAAAATTGCCAGTAGACATCAATGCATACTCATTCGCATTGCAAACAACTTAAAAATGCAATTTTCTGGCCATGTTTGCAATGGCACACAACTTGCTAAACACAAAGGAGACTGGGCGAAAGTGATGTGTGGACTAAATGCGGCCAAATGTGGACCAGTTTTGTTTTTTGAGCAGGGCTAGCTCATCTAAACCCTTGCGCAACAAGGCTTCAAGATCTGACCCAGAAATTACAGAATAAAACAATTTTAGAATTTACAGGATTGACAAGGGTGTGCATAGGACAACATCCTTAACTTTTTGATTAATTACCTACTAATTGCATTCACAGATTTTGTAAAAATGATAGTCTCCATGAAAATTCTACTTTTTATCTATATCGATCCAATCAATGGTCTCATGAAGATTAAAATATGCTTCTTGAACCAACAACACATTTTAAATTAAAGTATAAAAATCTAGTCAATGTTTAACTTAACCCCATTTAATTCCCTGAACTATTGCAGGTTTTCTCAACTTCTTTGCCTGCTAATAACATGTTGTATATATTTCAGATGGGGTATTCTATTCTCCCACCCTTCAGATTTCACTCCAGTGTGTACTACAGAGTTGGCCAGAGTTGTGAAGCTGATGCCAGAGTTCCAAAAGCGCAACACTAAAGTCATTGGCTTGTCCTGTGATAGTATTGAGTCTCATGTGGAGTGGTGCAAAGACATTCAGTGCTTTGCAGGTAATATTTAATAGTATTTTTAAAATAATAATTTTGTGAAGGATGGCCCAAAATAGACAATATTATTTGTCTGCATGTGCCTTGTTGTAATAATAACCGAAGAAAATGATGCTTTAAGTCTGTTGAAATAAAATGAAAAACTGTTTGTTGATAAGTGCATCACTTGAGAATGGCTGGACTCTGTGTTTATGGAAAGAATTAGGTTTTTATGGTAAGAAAAATGCAAAAAGTTTCCTGGAAATTTTTAGAAAAACTACAATTTTGACAGGGCAATGTCTGCCAGGTCAGTTAGCTAGTCTTAAATAATAAAGCATGTGTAGTAAAAACATGAAAACAAGAAGTATAATATTTCGTCATTTAACATAAATTGAACAACACTATATTTTGTAATACCATCATGCCTTTGTTCCCAGAATAACCAGGCAGGTGGTATTAAATGGAATAATGCTAGTAGGGGGTCAAACAGCTCCAATTTCAATATTAGGGGCAAGATTTCTATGAAAAAATGCTTGTATGGTAATCTCATAATTACATATTTTGCCTTTCAACAGAGACAAATCTGGACACTGGGGAAATCCTGATTATTTCATTGATCTTTTATATTGCACAAACTCAAAGTAGTATCTACTCCACTTGAAGATCTAAAATCACCAATATAAGTCCAAGTCATATAAATAAGTTTGTATGTTTGAGATAATATCATTAAAATTCGAACTCAGACCACCCAGAACCAATTACGGGAAGAAAATTTTATATGAAGGAGCGGTACTATACAATAAATTTCCAGAGACAATTGCGAATGCAAATCCTGGAAATATTTTTAAAATGATAAAAAATCATGTTCAAAATAAAGTAACCTTAAAGTTAGTTAAAAAAAAATAATGTATAAATGTATTGCCTGCTTACAATAATAAAATAACTTATTGTATAGATTTTAAGTATTTAGAACAATAATATAAAATACTGTTTACCTTTTGTCGTCTCATGGAGTCATTATGTTATTTTAAAACTGGATGCTTTATTTTTATATCTCATATTGTAAGTGAACTGTTTGTGTTCTTTATGAGAATAAATTCTTTAAACCGAAACCGAAAACAAGAAATTGTGAGGATAAGGCATGCCATCCTAACGTTTGCATATTGCCTAAAGAAATCCCAAATATTGGTTACAGGTTGCAATGAGGATGAGAAGTTCCCATATCCTATACTTGAAGACAAGAATAGAGATATTGCCAAGAAGCTCTGCATGGTGGACAAAGATGAAGTGGATTGTTCAGGAATCCCTCTCACTGCTCGTGCTCTTTTCATCATTGACCCAACCAAGAAATTCAGGCTGTCTTTTCTTTACCCAGCCACTACGGGCAGAAACTTTGAGTAAGTGCAGTTTATCATATTTACTACTGGTTGAAGATTAATTATAGTGTTTAAATTAATCTTGAGTGACAATGATTGAATGTACAGTACCATAACGACAAGATACATAATGTTCAAACACATTGTTATCGTACATTAGGCACATGCTACCTTTTTCGAACTGACATTTCCATTCGTAATTTTGGTTGGGGTAACTACCAGTGCACGCGGAACAGTATAAGTATAATTTCGAGCAGTTTCTATTCAATCCAATCCTTGTCTTATAGAACTTCACATTATGAAAGAACAATATCATCTCCAAAAATTTCAACTTATTTCTTGAATCAAGCAAAAAACTATAGTCCAATACATACGTGAAGGAACTTGATAACCTGCTTATTAATTTACACATTAACAATTTTGTCTTACAAAAAAGTACAACAGGAATCTACAATAAGGAATTCATGAAGTCATAATACCGTCGGCCTAATTCGTTAACCTGCTAAGTCCATTTTTGGCAAAATGTACTTTTTATACCAGTCAAAAAGTTCAGTCCAATATTTATCGTAACGTTTCAGAAATAACAGTGATATAAGCCTAAAAAAGTGATAAATGTCATGCCCGAAAAACTGCTTTCTCACCAACAACCAATCTCCACAACGCAAACCTGCTAAATCCTGTTGGGGCCTCAGTTTTGCACTGACAACGTTCCCAAACTCAACTCAAAAAAATGTGCCTGTTATAAAGTAGGAACAGTTACAGAAAAAGAATACAAAGAACATATTGAGAGAAATCAACAAGCAAGAGAAGAAAAAGATGCGGATAAGAAGGAAGAAAACTACGTTTTCACAGTGGACTTACAGGCTGTACTAATGGCACCAAAATCGAATAAAAAAAAAAAAACATACACAGTTTAATTTACAAAATAAATTTAAGATGGGAGACAGGAGCCCATACTAAGTAAAACCTGTGCTATGGGTCTCCTGGTCTCCTAATCTCGAATACATTATTTAGGGCTATAATAAGGAAATAAAAAAACAGTAGCAGGGAGCGCTTACTGCTAACGATCTATATGAATATAACACTAGGAATAAGAATAGTAAGTTATGAATGTTAGTACGCTATACTATAAAACGAAGCTGCAAATTCACAACCTTTGCTTTTTTAATATAAAAAATAAAGATGGTTTCTGTTTCATATGGAATGAAGTAGAAGGTGGACTTAATGCTGAAGAATTTGCCTCCATTTGGGTTGACTTTTTAGAAAACAAAATAATACGTCCTGAAGTTAATGCCGAAGATGGGAAAAAAACAATTATAATTTACAGTGACGGTTGCACTTACCAAAATAGAAATTGCATTTTATCTAACGCTCTTTTGAATATTGTCATGAGACACAAGAATATAGCTATCGAACAAAAATTTTTAGAGGTGGGACACACCCAAATGGAGGCCGATTCAATGCATTCCACTATAGAACGTCACCTTAAGAACAAAGACATAAAATGTGCCAGCTGAATACATATCTATTGCTAAGCATGCTCGTAAATGTCCAGTACCATACTGCGTAACATATTTGGACCACACTTACTTAAAAAAAATCGACAAAGTTCAGTTTTATAAAAGTATTCGTCCAGGAAGATCCAAAGGGGATCTTAAGGTGACTGATATTCGTGCACTACGTTACGAAAGCAATGGATCAATCCTACTAATATTATAAATGCGAAAGTTTGTGAGGATGGATGTATGTGTATGTTTGTTACCCTTTCACAAAAAAACTACTGGTCGGATTTGGATGAAATTTGGCACACAGATACTCCATAACCCGGATTAACATATAGGGTACTTTTTATCCCAGTAGTACGTTCCCGCGGGATATTTTCTGAAATCCACGCGGGCGAAGCCGCTGGCAAAAGCTAGTTCTTTATAAAACAAAGGCGATCTCTGCAATGTAATCCTTGCGAGATTACTGAACTATCTCAGTTGCACCAGAACCGACGTAAAATTACTGCACGAAAATTTGAAGACTTGCAGCAAATAAAAAAGACCCTTCCTTCTGACTATCATAATTATTATGACGACTCATGTGTAGAATTAGAAGAACTAATAAGTGGAGTTTAAGTTACATTTTACCAAAGTTTTAAATTGATTTTTTAATTTTGTTAATTTTAAATTTTTGAGAAATTGTTTGTTTTATTTTATTTTTAGTAATAATTAATTGATTATGGTACAGTAGCAGTAGAAAAACAATATTAAATGGCTATCATTAATAATAATAAAGTACTTAAGAGTACAACACGCAATACCACAAGACCAACACATAATAACGTGTATTCCCTGTTTCCTATTAAAGAAGACTGATTGTTAAATTTTTAATAATAAATATTTTGATTACTGATTGAGTTCGTTTTACTGCACAATTAATTAATCTTTACACCATACTTAATTTAAGTCAAAAACTGCTAAGTCCTCAAGCAAATTGAAACGTCTCTTCGAAAAACTGCTAAATAATTGTTTTCCTGAATTTCATAAAATGTGTTTAGGTTATGTAACTAATTATATTTTTAAAAATCAAGAAAAATTATAGAAATCAACGGGATTTTCAGAATTTTGATTGCAATACTAATAAAGATGTTATTCAGTTTTTTCTTCGCCCTGTAAACTATGAAAAATTGACTTAGCAGGTTAACGAATTAGGCCGACGATACTTGAATTCTTTATTATGAGTTTTGACCACAAATGACACAAGTGGCCATTGTTATGTCTATAGATTACAGTGTTATGTTATCAGAGTTATGATAATATTTATCTTTGAAGACGTTTATATTATTGGACAATGGTTTATCGCATTGTCGGAGCCAAGTGAAGGAAATACCTATGTTTGCAAAATAACTGGACAATGAGTATTGAAACTTGTGGCGTGACACTATAAAAGTAATAAAGAAACACTTGAATAAATATTGTTACAGTAGTTCATAATAGGTACTTACGCTTAGTCATTGTTATACTTTTGAGATCTGTGTGTCATTATTTAAACATTATCAATGTTAACAACGGCGAATGCAGTATCCGGTACCAATATTTGTATTCTAAAACTCTTCTTTATCGCAACCTAGCTAGTAGATCCGGCGCAGTGGGGAATAAGCCTCGAGTGGCTGGTGGCTGCACTATTGTCTTCTCGAGTTGAGTCGCGGGTTGGATTCCCGCACCGGACATAATTTTATTAGTATTCAAACAGTAGAACCTTCAAATAGTTGCTACACGTCTGTGGGATTTATGTTAATAAACACACCTGATACACGCAAAACAATTGTCGTATAATCTTCTGACTTACAACATTTTGTATGTATTTAGGTATATTTATCAGTTGTCTGGTTGCCAGAGTACAGGCTCTGCCTAGTTTGGGATCAGATAACGGTGTGTTGGTTGTCCTAAGGATATTATTATTATTTTGTCTTTGACATTTCTCAGTACCCTGGGGTCTAGAGCTTTGGAAGGCGTACGAGGAGCCGAAGCCAACTCGCAGAGGCTATAGACAATTTTAAATGATGAGGGGGCACCATTTTTATTATTTTCAAGACTCATTCGATTCATCTTCTGAGCGCGGCAGTGGTTGAACCCCAAAAAGTACCTATGAGTATTACAGTATTGACTGCCTCGGTGGTCTAGTGCTCGCAAGCGCTATTACTGAGTATGCGTTTCTGGGTTCCAGTCCCAAATTGGGCAACGTGTTATTAGTAGCAGCGGGTTGCTGCTAGGAAATTCCGGTGGATCCTAGATTTGTGCCTGGTTGATGATACATAAGACTTAAACATAACTGGCGAAATGAGGGTGTACTATAGGTACTCCGCTGCCCAACCCTTCGAGAATTACTGATGTGAAATGTTATATAATATAACAGTATTATCAGTCAAATTATAATTACTTCTGGTTATCATAAGTTTCTTTCCATATAGGACGCGTAGGACATGATGCCCAAGTTAAGTGTCCTATTCTCTGCCAGGGTCGCGAGATTGTTTGAAAGAGATACCGTGACCCTGGCACATGGGCAACTGAAGGAACACGGGTGGGTTTTAGTCAGTACAAATCTGACACGCCCTCCCGCTCCGCCCAGAGCGGGAGATATCATTTGATGATTTCCCATCCAGTTTCCATGATAAGGGCTGGTTAATGACTAATTACGGTATTATTTAATAACCATGTGACGTTTTTATTTTCCAGTGAGATACTGCGTGTGTTGGACTCGTTGCAGCTGACTGATAACGCCAAAATCGCTACACCTGTGGACTGGGTGGTTGGTTAACTTTTAATTTTATTCTTATTAGTTATTAAATACACTTAGCTGCATAAAATTTGGCTAAATCTTAACCTTAACCTTTTTTATGAGATTTTTTTCATGAGAATATATGCCAAGTTTCTTTAATTGATTTATGTAAATAACTTATGGTTTATGTATTTCATATAAATCAATCAATCAACTCAGCTTATCGCAGGCCACTGATGGACATAGGCCTCACCCATGTTGCGCCACAACGCCCTGGCCTCCGCCTTCCGGATCCAGTCTGTATTTTACATAGGAAGTAAAAAAACAAAAAAAATATTTTGTAAAAAAATATGCTAGAGCTGTTTTCAGAGTTCCCCAGAATTTTTAGAAGTTAAACTTTTTATTTACTTTCAACTTTCTTCTGAACCTGAGACATTTTTGTTGAGGCGTAAGCCAGGCTACTATGCCTAATGAATATGCCTAATAACGCTATTTAATCGGGGAACTTAGGAGGCTGTTGTTCTAAAAAATCTCGAAAATCGTGAAGATGTGCTGTGAAAAGGAATCACAAGACTTAAAACTCGCCGACCGTTAATGTTCAGAATATGCTGCAACAGCAACAATACTTCTTCATAAAGGTTGTGTTGAGAAACCGATTGCGCGTTATTTGGCTCGTCAGTGGAAACCGGCATGACCTAGTACCAAACATGTGACATCCACCTACCCGCACTGAGCAGTGGATTGCGGCCCACTCCTCTCAAATAGACAGGAGGGTGTGTGTCCTAGAAGTGGAAACATCATAGGCTGATTATGCCTGTGGTACGTGTAAGATAACGTTTCGTGATTCGTTTTTACAACAAACTTCAGGATTTACGTGGTTCATTAAGAATTACAGCATCGTATTGTGTGCGTTTCAATGTTTTTCTGAGGTAGTATACTATAACCTAGAGTTATACGGACAAGTGCAAGTACAACTGGTGACCTAAGGGTACCTTCTCGTAAACTGTGACCGCCTGCTCGCGGTTTCCCCCATGTGAAGGCCTATAAATTTTACCGGGAATTATCTTGTAGGTATTTATTTGTTGGCAAGTGAGTAAATTATGAACTAAATTACCAAATTATGTTCACTTATTGTGTTGACTAAGATATAAACCAACTAAAAGCTACTTACGAACTATTCTCATTAAAAAAAAACCGTATAAAAGGATTACTTTGTTCACAAATTCGTGTTTAGTGCTTAGGACACATTTGCTGCCGCTGAGTATTTGCTTCTGCGTTCCTGAGCGTTAGAACAACACGGTGTACACCATAGCTTACTTTGGCAAGTTACGAGTATATCTATTTACGCCTCCTAAGAGTCCCAAGTCAAGGATCTAGATGCTTGTGGCTGGTTGTGTCACGAAAAACACATTGTAACCTACTTGGACACTTATGGAAACAGAAGCTAGGTGCACGGACTCGCTCATAATTCCCACATTTGGCAAGGTGTGTTTTTTGCACCCCCTTTTTTTAATTTCACTAATCGAAGGTCAGCCTTACGATTGGTACATGTTGTAATTGCTGCACCCCGTTGCAAATATTGATAAAATCATGAACGATAGCATTTTATTAGATTTTTGCGTTTCATACGCTCTGTCATACATGCATTCTGGAAGCGGGTACTGCCGACATGAGCAATTGTAAATCACTCTGTAAGGATTTCACCAAAAACCAATAAGGTCAGTACATATCCTAAGACAATGATAGGTGCTTGATCTTTTATGCTTACGCAGGATGCCCTCAAGCTAGACTAGGTTAGATTAGAATGAACTTTGCGTGACGGCTGGTAATAGTTGGATATGAAACTACAATCGAACTCAGTTGCATGTAATTGAAGATCTCTATGTCCAGCAAAGGATTGCTATAGGCTAATCATATGCTTACATTCTTGGCAAATATTTAAAATAAAACCATTTCATGTTCATGAAATTCCTAATTGTAACAGTTCTTACGCTGTTACCTTAGTTATGATTTAAAAGTTAACATACTCAATATAAAACGCATTTCCATAGCTTAGTTATAATTTCTTCGTAATTTTACTGCCGTTTTAAATTATGGGTAGTTAAGATACATATCGCTGGAGCAATAAACGAAAACTGTTTCATCCGAAACCATTCGAAATTTGTCAAAGATGTAAACTAAAATAGCCATTCGATTTGAAGTATTTTTTAAATTTGATGTAGTGATGTGGTTGTACGAATTTTTAGTTCAGGAGTGCTCGATGATAATCTCGATCAGAATCAGAATCTTTATTTGTAAACATAGGTAGAGTTACACAGTGTGTGAGCTGTTACAAAATTTCCATAGGTTCTCTATGTTTTGCCATTAGGAATACAAATATTGTTATAAATTTACATGCAAATTAAGTACTAAATCAACTTACAAAATAAAAATTAAATTAAGTTATAGTAAGTAACAAATCAATATTTTTCCAGAATGCCTACAATAAAATGTCAACGAAATACATAGATGAGATGCTAAATGTCATAAATAAAAAACATGTATATAAGAATGTCAAAAAAACAGGTCGGGTGACTCAATGTTTAGGAGGAGGAATTATTGAATTGTCATTCAAATAGTCCTGTAACGAGTAGTAACATTCGATGATAACATACCCATGTTACAATTTATGAATAATACAGTAAATAATAAAATAAATGTTACAAAGTAAGCGCATAGAGTAGATTAAATAATCTGCATTATAAAATTATTTTAATCGGTTCTTTTGTTTTATGAAAATAAATTTGTAAAATTTCGTCGCCATATGCTTCTTCTCTCCACCCGTTAAATAAAACTTTTTTTTCTGACGCTAAAATAGCTGTTATAAACCAACGACATTATTACTTACCTATAAATGTGGAAATACTCTTTGTACACATTTTCGATAATGATTGTCACATCACCTAGTTCTGACACAAATACACTTCGTCAAAAATGAAGTCAGTAAGCTTATATTCCCTAATTAACGTGTCCATATTTTATTTGCAGGTCGGAGATGACTGCATGGTTCTGCCTATCGTGCCCTTGGACCAGCTTCCTAAAGTGTTTCCGCAGGGCACCACCGTGTTGCCTATGCCTTCTGGCAAAAATTATCTGAGGAAGACCAAATGCCCAACACTTATAACACCATAGTTATTGTAATCGGTTTGTCTAAAAAGTGATACATATTCATTTTATCGCTACTATATAAAGTATCTAATGTGCGATTTGTCTAAAAAGTGATACATATTTATTTTGTCACTACTCCATAAATTATCTAATGTGCACATATTATATAAAGTCTATTGAAAGTTATATTGATTAAATATTAAAGTTTCCATGTTGTTTCTTTGCTAAACTGCGGCGTTTAGTTAATTGAGTCTGTCAGTTGTCATTCTATCTTGTAATATGGTGACAGTATGAGGTTCCTTTTGATCCTGTTCGGCGTTCGAGACGATGCGGCCCGTCCCGATCCGGTTCCGCTGCTGCCCGTTCATATATACATTTTAAGTCTTTGGTTATCCGTAAGTGACACACATTAAACATTGACATTACTTGGCTCGACTTATCCTTACACTCGCGCCACCCGTGGTTACCTCCTGGATTTTTCCATCATGAACTCATTTTCCTCTCGTATGTCCTAAAACAGGTTAAACCTATCCCAAAAGTTTTGCACATGCATGTTTTGCGGGTATGGATGTTGAGAAGCTTAGTCAAAATTCGTCAGACTTCAGTTTGGGAACACCTGGCAGCGACGAAAGCTGAAGACAAAAAACTGCGCTTTTTCAATCAAAAAGTCTGCTCTCTACGAAAAACAGGTGCTGTTAAGAAGACTAAACTTCGGCGCCCTTCTGCTCTCTGGATGATGACAGGGTTCGTACCTATGGCGATGAGGTGCAAAGATGGGACCTTTCGTAAATTTAAAAATAGAAATCGGTGTAATCAGATGATACGCAACTCTTAAACATTGCCATATTCTCGAGAACGCATCTTCTTCACCTGACGATATCTGGAAGTTCCTTGGTACTCTTGGTTTCGGCAGATCACGTCATGTGTATTTCATAATAGAATTGGCCTGATGATATCAATGGTCACTTCACAACCACCTGTCATTTGGATTCCTAAATGTTGTCCCCGCCGGTCGATGGCCTAACTAATCCCATAATAGGACCATTTCACTTCTATCTGGTCACCTTTGGCGAAATTAGAAATATATACAGGATAATTTTATAACCAGTGCGCAAATTTTTTTTTTGGTGGTTCAGTATCAGATAGAACACATTTCAACATTTTTTTCAATACGTTTTTTTTTAATTTTTATCCGACCTTCAATCAGTAAACTGTGGACACCCTACATATTTCCTAATACCTACTATTTTCGATCAATTGTAATAGGCCAGTAACCGCGACGGCGTAGGTACTTCGAAATTCTTAGAATTTTGACCGATCGAACATTTGGTAGGTAGGTAATAATAGGTCAGTAACCGCGCGCCGGCGTAGGTACTTCGAAATTCTTAGGCTGGAAACAGTGCTTGACCGACGGTCAGCGCTGACTTTAGGCTTTATTTGGAGGGCTTTGCCGTAATCGCCACGCTTGGCAGGCGGGTTGGCGATCGCAGTATGGCGGTAAAATGCATAGAGAACGCTGCTGCCCATTCTCTAGTAAGTCCCTTATTACAGTACAAGCGAAACAAGTGATTCTGTTTGACGATATTTGTGTTTAGTTAATTAAATTGTTTTGTGTGTTTCGATAATATTGGTTATCGTGTGGTGCCGGACGTAAAGAATAACACCACCCCATTTCTTCCTGTGGGTGTCGTAAAAGGCGACTAAGGGACTTACTAGAGAATGGGCAGCAGCGTTCTCTATGTATTTAACCACCATACTGCGATCGCCAACCCGCCTGCCAAGCGTGGCGATTATGGCAAAGCCCCCCAAATTGGGGGAGGCCTAAGTCCAGCAGTGGACGTCTTACGGCTGAAATGATGATAATATTGGTTTAAATTAATTTATCCCGAACCCCAGCTCGTAACAATATTATTATGAACAAGAATATATCTCCTTATATTTTGCACATAAAATGATACATGTTTAAAAGTTTAACTGTGTCAAATCTGGTACAGTGGCCGTAAATGGGTTAATAATGCTGGCAAATGGTTGCAGCACCTTTGAGAAATAATAGCCAAGCAGTAGTCGCTGGCGAGCTCGATTTTAACAACCCGCCTGGTTTAGGTTCTGTTTTATATTTTTAAACAGAAATCAAGGAGTTACATTGTCGAATTTTGCCAGGAAAGCCCAGGAAACTATGAGAATTATGATTGCAGAATAGCGAGCGTATCGAGCGCGAAAATTTTGCACACTCGGATAAGCTAGATTTTCTTTTGATCATGCTAAAAGAAAAGCGCAAGTAACAAGAGAATGTAGGGTCCAAGAGAAAGCGAAACGAACCTGAAAATTTTTAGCACCGTATCTACAGCTGGTGTTTTCTTTTGACCATTTTACAGAAAGATAACAAGCTTTTTGGAGTTATGACTCAAAGCTTGAACTCGTTATACAACAGCTTAGGTTTTGGAATCTGGCCTAAACCTTAGCCTTTTTAACCCTACATACGAGCGGGATGCATTCGAGATTCCATTCTAGATTCTATCCTAATAATATTATAAACTAGCTTCTGCCCGCAATTTCGTCCGCGTTAAATTTCTTCTTCTTCGACCCTTCACGTCGCGTCGAATCGCCTACCCGTGCGATTTTCCCCGTTTTTGCAACATTTTTCATTACTGCTCAGCTCCTCTTAGTTTTAGCGTGATGTTATATAGCCTATAGCCTACTTCGATAAATAGGCTACCCAACACAAAAATAATTTTTCAATTCGGACCAGGAGTTCCTGAGATTAGCGCGTTCAATCAAACAAACAAACTCTTCAGGTTTATAATATTAGTATAGATGTGAAAGTTTGTGAGGACGTATATTGAAACTCTATGACGCAAAAACTATAACGGATTTGGATGAAATTTGGCATCCAGATAGTTTATAACCTGGATTGTCTACTTGTCTACTTTTCATCCCGTTTGTCCATTCCCACGGGATAATTTCCGTCCTCCACGCAGGTGAAAGTTTGTATTTTATAACAGGCTTATTGTAAACACTTCTTTATGCGTGTAGAGCGATTTTTTCGTGACAGATTGGAGAAAGAACTGCATCGTCATAGGTATGGCGATGATAAAACTGAAGAGAAGAAATGTGTATATTCTTCAGTCGACAAAACTACGATGACAACCATTTTTTCTCTACTTTTTTCACTTAGGGTTAGAAACAATTTTCCATAATTATAATTATTTAAATCATCAATGCAACCGTCTTAGTTAATTTAATCCCAATGAATGACTATTTATTTAATAAAAATATAATACCTTAGAGCACCCACCTTAACCACATCAGTATCTACCTCCTGTTGCTATGGAAAGAATAACTATCATTGTCTTCATAGGATCGCGATTCTACGGGTCGTTTCGTAATCGGGCAGAAGACATGTCAAGTTAGATAGAAAAAAAACTTTGTCTATTCTTGGTAGAATAGAGACAGAATTGGTCATGATACGCCTGCAGTAGGTACTACGTTTACATTTAAGTGGAAATAATAAATTACAAAAATAAATACATTACAAGTAGGTATATTAAGTAAAGCTATTTAAGTAATAGTGTACCTATTATACCTATCTTGTTTATAATTAATTAATCATCATCTTTGCGAAATCCCGGTTGCATCCTTTCGGAGCCTGGGGTCCGCTTTCCTGCGCTTAACCCTCCACTTTAGACGGTCTTCTGCTTCGCTTATGGTGAGTCTGTTGGTACGCATTTCATCCGGTACGCTATCTTGTTTATAATTCATTACGATTTTTTTTTTTCATCCAAAGCACCTGCTGTCAGCTAAACTGTTGTTTGGTAGTGAATGCTTAAAGCATTAAGTCCTCCTTAGTAAATTTTTTGTGAGCGAAAAATTTAAAAATAAATATAATCACGTCTTTGATTCTTATATCACATTTCAATGGCTAGAACTAATACTGTTTGGTAGCAGGTGTCCTTAACTTACTCGAGTGCCTTTCTCTTATAATCGCCTTAGCTATCACCTCGCTTCATCCGGCCGGACCTCAAAGGTCATATATCATACCATGTGTGTATGACGCACGAACTTAGTTGGGCTTAAGAATAAATACAAACTAATGGTTAACTATTTTCGGTAGATTGGAAATGACGGTTTCTATCTACTCAGTTAGTGTAAGTGCTAAAGTAATGGAAACCATTTAGCCCATGTTAGCAAGGAGGTAAATGTATCGGGGTGGGATTTTATTGCGTACTGGATCAACTTTCGGGTTAGAGCCGACCATTGAGAATCCAACAGAGCGCAACGCAGCGCGACAGTAAAACATACTGTTGCATTTTCAACTCTTGGGGCTAAGAAAAGCGTTTAAAGTCCAGTGTGCAAAAGAAAAATCGCTGCGGGCAAAACACGCCCGTGCGGCCCTGGCTGGATAGAAGATCTTTAGTGGTATGTCCTGAAGTTTAGGAAATAACATTTTCTATTTTGTCGATTACAGGACTTGTCCAGTAATGGCTACTGACACATACATTTTATTTTGATTTCATTGGCCTTTCATAACTCCGGTATAAATAAGAATTCGCTCTTATTATCTTATTTCAGTGGTTCCCAAAGTTGACTGGACTGCAACCCACTTAACAAGAACTTCCATATTCGGGACTCACCTCTTGACTGCCGCTGCCAACTCTTATGTAGCTTTGACGTCCAAAAAGTGCTGACTCTCAGCCTAGTTTGAATAAATGACTTTTGATTTTGTTTTTTGATTTTGCCATGCCGCGTGCCGTGGAGAAAAAAAGGGCATAACTAAAATAAACTTTATTTGACAAAAAACATTCACAAGAATTTGGTACTCAGATATTTTTTTTTAATAGCCTTTACTGTCCCACTGCTGGGCAAAGGCCTCCTCCAATTTCTTCCAGGAACTCATGTCCCGCGCCACCTCAAACCAGTCGTAGCGGTACGTATCTAGGTCGTCTCGCCAGCGCTTTCTGGGCCGAACGCGGTGGCGACGTCCATCTTCAGGTACCCATTGTGTGCAGACCTTAGCCCAGCGGTCATCCTGCATACGACTAATGTGACCCGCCCAATCTCATTTGAGCCTGGCAGCCTTTTTGCCTACGTCTGTTATACCCGTTTTGAAACGTAGCGTGGTGTTGCGAATTCTGTCCTGTCTTTTTACACCCAGAATACTGCGTTCCATCGCTCTTTAACAAACTCCAAGGCGGAACTTTTGAGACTCGGTGAGCGACCAGGTCTGAGCAGCACTCAGATATAATTAAAATTTAATTTGGTTAATTGAATTTGGTATATTATGTTTACATTAGGTATTGAAACTGATACCCATACTAGGCCATGGCTTGTAGTTTGTGAATCGGTCCTCAAACGTGTAGCATTTGCAACTATATGAATAAGAGACTCATATTCAGCCTATATTGTTCTGCTGCTGGGAAACAGACCTCCTCTCGGTGAGAGAGACTGGGCCGTAATCCACCACGCGGGCCCAGTGCCGGTTGGTAGATGTCACATAAGTAAGTAGGTATATAATTTATTTTCTTAATAGATATAATCCTACTAATATTATAAACGCGAAAGTTTGTATGTATGGATGTGTGGATGTTTGTTCCTCATTCACACAAAAACTCCTAAACGGATTTGGATGAAATTTGGCACACAGATAGTTTATAACCTGGATTAACATATAGGGTACTTTTTATCGCGGTAGTACGTTCCCGCGGGATATTTTCCGACCACCGCGCGGGCGAAGCCGCTGGCAAAAGCTAGTTTATAATAAATTACATGTCTCCGAATTTTTGGTTTTAGGCGAAGCCGGTTTTCTCACGATCGATGTTTTCCTTCACCGTTATAAGAGCAGTGTTGATATTATTTACACAAAAAAAGCACCTGAATGGGTTTGAACCCACGACCTACAACTCGTACCTTCTGGCCGATACCATTGGGCCACCACTACTATGGAGCAGTCATTCATAGGAATGAGAGACTGTTCAATAATACAGAGGCTGTCCCATAAATAATGTCGGTTAGGTATATGAAAATTCAAAAATAAAAATATAATCCTTCATGTTGTACCACTTTCACCCATCTGTCAGCTAATTCTCGAAAAGCTTGATAGAACCAATCATTATTTTTAGATGCAAAAAATTCAGTCACCGCAGTGTCGACTTCTTCAATACTTTGAAAATTTCTTCCACGAAAAAATTGTGCCATCGATCGAAAAAGATAATAATCGGATGGTGCTAGGTCGGGACTAAACGCAGGGTGTGGTAGCAGTTCAAAGGCTTCTAATTCTTTAATTTTTCTTTGGTCCTTTTTGCGATATGTGGCCGGGCGTTATCTTATTGCAGCAGTGCTGCTTTTCGATTTATAATGGAGGGGTACTTTTCCTTCAAAATTTCATAAACCTTTTGTAATTGATGATAGTATGTATCGGAATTGATAGTACGCCCATCAGGAACCAGCTCATAATAAATTAGGCCCTCGTAATTCCACCAAACACATAAAAGAACTTTGTTTTCAAAGCGTTCTCTTTTAGGCACTGGTGTAGGCAGTTGGCATTTATCTAACCATTGTCTTTGCATGTTTGGATTATGAAAATAGATCCATTTTTCATCACAGGTTATAATTTTTCTTAAAGACCTATCATCTTTAGGAAAATTAACAAGTCATGGGGTACAACTCTGTAACTTTTATTTACCTTACCCAACGTGATCAGATGTCGATGTACTGTGGATTTTGAAGGGCCCAGTATATTTGATAACTGCCGTGTACTAGTGCATGGATTGCTTTCGACAGTAGATTTTGTTATTTTGATATCCCATACCATCGGTCGCCCGGGACGCTCTTCGTTTTCGAGTTTTAAATTTCCATTACAAAAGCGTTTAAACCATCGATGTGCTGTGCGTTCATTTACCAATCCTTCACCTTCTATTTCACATATCCTTCTTGCAGCTGCGGCCGCTGTGTACTTTTGTTTGAAATAATCGCGTAACAGTACACGAACTTCACTTTTTTCGGCACTCATTGTAATTAGTTTATACTTAAGTAATAAAAGCTTTTAAAAATCTATTTACAAACAATTGATGACACTAACAATATAAATTATTTACTGCCACACAGCTCACATAACTGTCACATTATTATGAAATAGATGAGTACATGTTCGGACATGTAGAAACCGACATTATACAGGGTGTCCAAGAACCTGGCGTCCAACTGGATTCTCACGATGCCCCAAGTTCTAACAGTACTCAGAAAAATATTTTAAAAAATCCACCCCATGTACTTACAGAATTATACTGATTTAAAAAAAAAAGGGGAAATGAGCACCCTGTGACATACTTTTGAATGCTGTGACTGCTAATGCTGATAATTTCGATATTTCTTGGAGGTTTTGTAATCTAGGGTATTGCTGTGTCTAAATAGAATGTAAAAATAAAGTACTTATTGTACCATTTTAAAATAAAATATTATTTTAACTAAAGGTGATATGGAAAACTATTGAATTTCGCAACTTTGACCGACTGTAGTGTAAAAAAAATGTACCAAAATAGTATGGCAAGTGACGTCAAATTTTGACGCGTTTATTCCTCTTTTTAAAAAGGTATAATACTTACACATTAATTTGAAAAAAAAAATTTTTGATAATATTTTTACTCAACAACCCAATTTTTACGATGTCTTACAGAATTCTTAGAAAGAAAAATTTACGACGAATTGAATCTAACCTCTAAAGAATTACTATTGTATGCTCATAAAAATAACAACAGGCCTCTCAAAAAACAGGTTAGACCGTAAGGGACGGTATGTGCATGCATCTCACCATAGTGATTCGTTATTACAACAGGAGGGAGCAAGACAGAAACTATCTTTGCGATTTGCTGGTTCTTCTTTATGGTACCCCATTATTCAGGTAAGAGTGAGGGAGAAAAAGGTTAGAGGTGCGAGTGAGATAGATAGTGACGCTATCTGGGATCGTGCTATTTAGGATAACAGTACGGTCAGTACGCGTCACTGCCTCCTGCCGTTACTACGCACCTCTCTCTTATTGTTACCATTGATCACGTACTACGATTTAAAGCTTTGTTTATTGGACTCGATTACTCTTTGTGCTCTGGACTTTGAAACGAACTCTTTACGACGACCTTTGCCTGTGTTTGGACAGTTTGTGTTTTGTGTGTGCTACCATGGCGACCTACACTCCGCAAGAATACGCAAATATGCACTACATTTATGGAGAATGTAGAGGTAATGGACGAGCTGCAGCGAGACTTTACAGAGAAAGGTATCCGAGGGCTACGCGATATCCCGACCATCGAGTTTTCATTAATGTGCACAGATCACTATGTGACGGGCGGTTCCCCAATCAAGTAGCTGGTGAAGGACGACCCGTAAATGACTTCATACGCGATGAAGTTTTAGAGGCGGTGTCGGCAAATCCAAGCATCTCTGTGCGAGGAATAGAAGCTGATACGGGGATACCGAAGAGCACAGCACACAGTATTCTCCAAAAAGAAGAATATCATCCGTACCACGTACAGCGAGTGCAAAGTCTTTTACCTCGAGACTATCCGAGCCGAGTCGCGTTTTGTGAAACAATCCTGCAAAAACATCGAGAAGACGAAAACTTTATCGACAAAATTTTGTGGTCAGATGAATCAACATTTAAGAAGGATGGCTACATGAACCTACACAACTTGCACGAGTGGCATGTGGAAAATCCGCACTTGATGCGAGAAGATAGATCCCAGTACCGGTTCAAAGTGAACATGTGGACCGGTATTCTCTGTGGGAATATTATTGGTCCATTTGAGATGCCCGAGAATTTGACTGGCGAATCATATTTAAATTTTCTTCAAAATGATTTGCCAAACTTACTAGAAGAGACCCCACCAGATATGTGGTTCCAACACGACGGCTGTCCAGCACATTTTCGCGTATCCGTTAGAGAGTTTTTGGACGAGCAATACCCGAACAGGTGGATTGGGCGATCAGGAACAATCCCGTGGCCAGCCCGCTCACCTGACTTAAATCCGCTGGATTTTTTTTTCTGGGGAACTATGAAGGAGCTCGTTTATGCGAAGCCCATTAATGACATCGCTGACCTTCGTGAGAAGATAACACAAGCAGTGCAGGTGATACGTCAAAAAAGTTACTCGCGAAACATAAAGCGGTCCTTTTTAAGGAGAGTGAGAGCTTGTATTGCCGCGGGTGGTCAACATTTTGAACATTTATTGTAATAAAATATCTTTAAACTAACATTCTTTGCTTTTATTCTACTGGGAACCCATCTACCTGTGTGTATTTCCTTCTTGCTCACTCTTGGAACCGAAGTAAATAATAGTAGTAACATAACAGTTTCTAAGATAAGAAAGGGTCCGACAGTTACCGTTAGTAGGTAGGCACTTCGTAAAAATTGGGTTGTTGAGTAAAAATATTATCAAATTTTTTTTTTTCAAATTAATGTGTAAGTATTATACCTTTTTAAAAAGAGGAATAAACGCGTCAAAATTTGACGTCACTTGCCATACTATTTTGGTACATTTTTTTTACACTACAGTCGGTCAAAGTTGCGAAATTCAATAGTTTTCCATATCACCTTTAGTTAAAATAATATTTTATTTTAAAATGGTACAATAAGTACATTATTTTTACATTCTATTTAGACACAGCAATACCCTAGATTACAAAACCTCCAAGAAATATCGAAATTATCAGCATTAGCAGTCACAGCATTCAAAAGTATGTCACAGGGTGCTCATTTCCCCTTTTTTTTTTAAATCAGTATAATTCTGTAAGTACATGGGGTGGATTTTTTAAAATATTTTTCTGAGTACTGTTAGAACTTGGGGCATCGTGGGAATCCAGTTGGACGCCAGGTTCTTGGACACCCTGTATAGGGGACAGCCTCTGTAATAAACACTGATTTGGATATTGTAGTGTATGTACTTGTATGTATTCCATAGATATGTAGATACCGTCTCATGCACACAAGCGGTAGCAGCTGGTGTCATTAATGTTATCTGTCAGTCAGGAGAATGGCGGAAAACAGAGACGCTGAAGCAGGTCTGCACGGTAGCGCTTGATGTGGTGGTGAGCCAGTTATATTATTCAACTTAAATACGGAACCAACAGGATTCTACAGATATAATCGAAGATTTTAATACTTAATTGAATACAAGGAATGCTATTTTATTGAGAATTGTGTATTTGTTTCCTTTTGTTTTTATATCTTCCTATGCATTATGACCAGTGATCGGAGTAGGTAGATTGATTTTACGTACTCGCATCATAAATAGTCATAGAAATCACAACATGGATAAGCCTTTTTTCCTGAATTTCATTTTGGTAATTACGGGATTGAATCAAATATTGTAAAAGTAAGGATTTTTAAACTACTACATTAGAAATTTATAGAATGCTATAAATAAACATTTTGCGCGTATTATACCTGCGACGTGAGTGCGCGCGCATTGTTCTAGCAAATATGTAGTTACTCTTACTGACTCATCTCATCTAGGATACTGTTACTCTGTTCGAATTGGTTGTTTCATCGCGTTGTGCGTAAAGGCCTAAACATTAGCCTAAACATTTTTTGTTTTCAAAATTGTAGGTCCAAAACAATGGAAGTGGTTAATTTCGTCTCTTTATTTAAATTACTTTAAAGGCTCGTTCAGACTAGCGCGACGCGACGGTTGCGCGCGAATCGGCGATTTATATCCGTAGAACAATTTCTATGAAAACGCGCGCGACACTTCACACAGGGGCGACCTGTCGCGCCGCGTCGAGTATCGCGACAGCTTATTAGTACATTTTGTATGGCGTCGCCATATAAAATGTACTAAAAGCTGTCGCGCCACAAGGACGTCGCGCGAATTAAGTGGTCGACACTTGATTAGTTTAAAAAAAAACTTTATTTTAGTCAAGCAGAGTAACAGTATCAAGATAATAATAATCATTCTAATAATTACACATGTATTTATATTTACTTATTGCTAATTTGACAATATTCTTATAACTACTTAAATGCTATTGTGCGTGGAGGGGGATTTGCTGACGAAGCGAATAGAGTTGGGGTCATCACACTTAACTCCTCCCTCCCTAAGAGAGAAATTATCTAAAGGCAACTCTGTAGTCTTTAGAGAATTTCGTCTTAATCGCTGAGTCAACAGATCTCGTTTTTGAAACAAAAGTCCTATGACGAATACAATTATAATGGCGTAAATGCTTATGGTCCATACACTGATTTTATCACTGACTATAATCGTTTCACCATCACTGACTCTATCACTATATTTTGCCTGGTTCAGCAGTTCCTTGATGTCGCCTAGATCTATTCCTCTGAGGTCCATCTGCTTGGCTGACGGGGTGACATCTCTGCGTAGTTCTGGCATCTGTACTGGTGGCAGTCTGAAGGAGACTGAGCTGGTATTCATGGGTGTTGTGATTGCTATATCGGCAATCTGTAACGTACATTGCTGACTTGGCACTAATATGTATGTGCCTCGTAGGTTGTGTCTACGGGTCTCATCTTCGCAGTGTTCCGTTGCAGCTATTTCCTTTTCTGTGTATATCAACCAGTGGGTGTTAGATATGGGCTGCACCTTAGTTTCTTCAATCTGCACCTGGTGTTGCTGGCAATTACTGAAGTTATGTTGTACTAGCATGAGTTGCTGGATACATGTTTCCTCCGCGTACTGTACCACGTTGTCATCAGAACAGAGGAATGTCAGGTCTTCTATTTCATTACAGCCATTGACTACGGATCTGTATTTCGACTTGTTCACTATTAGGTAAGGATATTGGGGTATAATGATATTAGGTTTTTGGGTTATCTGGTTGTAGATTGGGATAGGAATAACTTTATAATAATTGTATGTGTTTTTGTCTATAAGTGGAACTTCTAATATAAATATAATTTTACTATTATCTATATATCCCTTAATTTCTATGTTTCCCTCTAATTTTACTAAATTATCTAATGTTAATGGATAAATTAAGTTATGATGTTTTCTTATGACATTAAGAATATTGAATAATTCTGTGGTGTTTACTATTGATGGGTGTAATATATGCATCTTACTGAAAGTAATAGCAGTTTCCAATTCATAAATAATAGAGTAAATAGTACGACAATTATTTAAAACTTGGTTCATACTATTCATTACGGTTAAAAGGTTAGAGTACTTGGTTTGATTTTGAATAAGTGTTTGGAATTGTTTTATTTTGAAGTTCAAATGCTTAGTATTAAAGTTAATGTCATCAGAAACATTGAGAATTTTATCAAAAGCCTTCTGCATCAATGATACTTTTCGTTCTATTGAATGTTCTCTATTTCCTAGATTGCTAATCTCTAAATTATATTTCCTAGCATCTTCGCTATCTAAATTTCCTGTTATTACCTTTATGAGAGACCCTAGTGGGTTTAAGATTCCTCTTTTAGTTCTGCTAGAAGGTAGAATCTGCTTTAACCTATCTTTTGTCAGTTCGATAAATGATTCTATTTGTATTGTCAACCCTAAAAGTTCCCTATGTATTTCACTATTACTGTGACTTATGATTTTTAACTTATTATATTCTTCTATATTATTTTCTAATTGGATAGATAATGAATTTAAATCTATAGTTTTAATAATATCCCAATGATTAGTCCTCATCAGAGCCGTCCCAATCCGAATCGGAGCTATTCCCGGATTCTGGTCCATCTTCTGGATATTCAAGGTCGTCCCTTGATCCGCTAGGGCGAGAAGTATCAACCACCATCTGTGAAGGGCGTTTGACATTTCTTAATGCTACTTTAGTGTTTCTATTTTTAAGCTTAACTGGTACTATGTTACGTTCGGGTTTTCCAGTGACAACAGCTTTTTCGTATCGCGGTAACTCTTTTGCTTTCCTAGTCCTAGTATTTTTCATAAAAATCGTGTCACCGTCCACTATTTTTGGTGGGTCCTCACCTCCTTTCTTGACCCTAACTAAGCTTTTATGTCCGATCATTTGATCACTTAAATGTTCATAAAGGATTTTCAATCGTTTACGATGATCCTGTAATATTTTTTGCAGTAGATGTTTGTCCCTGTCAATATCAAAGGCATTTCCTGATTCTGTGTGCCCAAAAACTACTTCATGAGGTGTAAAATTTGTCGCGCTATGTATAGTATTGTTATAACCCATGATCGCATACGTCATAACAGAGGTTGCATCTAAACTAGATTGATCGTATTTTGCTAACCTATATATTTCGATAATTGTGGAATGAAATCTTTCCACTATTGCCATTGAATTAGGGTTGTTAGGTGTCCCTATGTGTTGTTCAATTTTGTATAAACTTAGCATTTCCTTGAGCAATTCGTTATTAAACTCGGTACCTTGGTCACTACTTATTTTTTTGGGTATTCCATACATACTAAAGTATTTTATTAGAGCTCTCACTACCTCGGGTGTACTTTTATTGGGAATGTGTATTGCTTGACCTAACTTGCTGAATGAGTCTACTACCGTTAAATATTGATTTTTTTCTATATATAATAGATCTATAAAAACTTCTTGAAATGGGCTGTCTGGGGTTTGAGTTAATTGTATTATTGGTTTCAGAGGTTTTCTGTCATACTTCGCTTTCTTACATTCCTCACATGCGTTAATAATAGCTGTCACTGTTTCATTCATATTGCTCCACCAATATGTTCTTTTTAATTTCTTTATAGTCTCTCTAATACCTCTATGACAAGTCTTTCCATGATGATATTTGGTAACTAATTCTTTCTGGTCACTTTCATCTGTAACGTTCACCACTCTTTCAGTACATTCGACAAAGTTTTGGGTTCCCTTTTTGTAGAGTGACGTAATTACTTTAGCAAATGTTTTTCTATGCTCATGGTCTTCTAAGTAAATGAAGTACTTATTTTTGTAATCTATATATTCTTTAAGAAAATTTTTGACTAAGTTTTCGCTGTTTTTAGAAGGTAGGTGGACTTCTAAAATTTTTTGTTTGTCGTTTGAAATATCTTTGACACAGATATCATCCCTGTGCCAGGTGAAAACGTGAATTTGCCTATTTTTTGTATCAACCGCCTCATTTAGGATAGGAATACCTTCATGTTCCCTATTTGATATTGAATGTGCTGTGGCAGCGTCGCTTTCGGAATCCGATAATTCTATTGTCTCTATTTCCGGTTCTTTAACGCTCAGTTTTACGATTTCGTCAGTAATATCTTTCAAATGCTGTTGCAATCTAGTTTCCTTTTCATCTAAGTTAACTATCAGTGATTCTGAGTCATCTTTCGTTACATTAATTTTAATTCTCGATAAGGCATCTGCGTTTGTATTTTGTTTGCCTTTCTTGTAGTGTATGTCGAAATTATAGTCTTCTAAACGTAAACGCCATCGGGTTAGTTTACTGTTAGGTTCTTTTAGTGAATTTAACCATGCTAAAGGTCTGTGGTCGGTATATATTATAAACTTTCTGCCATATAAATAGGGTCTGAAATGTTTGACTGCCCATATTATGGCCAATAACTCCTTCTCTATCGTACTATATCTGGACTCTGTATCACTAAGTTTTCTGCTAGCATATGCAATAGGTTTATCTGATCCTATAGTGCCTTGAGAAAGTACTGCACCTACAGCGAAATTGGAAGCGTCAGTTGTGAGAATGAACGGTTTTGTGAAATCGGGGAATTGTAACAAAGGTGCATGTGTCAGCAACTCTTTGCAGATCTCAAAACTTTTCCTATATTCGTCATTTATCACGATGCCTTTTCCTTTTTTCAGGCATGCTGTGAGGGGTGCGGTTATCTTAGAGAAGTCTTTGATAAACTTCCTATAATAGCCTATTAACCCTAGGAAACTTTTAATTTCTGTCACTGTTTTGGGTAACGGATATTTCAGAATAGCCTCTATTTTGTCATTGTTAGGCTTAAGACCATCCTTAGTGATTGTATGCCCTAAGTACATGACTTCCTTTCGTAAAAACTCGGATTTATCGAGCTGAACTTTTAAGTTAGTTTTTCTGAAGCGCTCGAAAATAGCTCGTAATTTATCTATGTGTTCTTGCAAACTGGTAGAAAATATGATGACGTCATCAAGATATACGAGGCAATGTAAGCCTTGTAGACCTCTGAGAACGTTATCCATTGCACGTTGGAAAGTGGCTGGCGCTGTTTTCAAACCGAACGGCATTCTGTTGAATTCGTATAAGCCGAATGGTGTTGTAAACGCGGTTTTCTGCCTGTCTTCTTCCTGAACTTGTAATTGATGGTAGCCAGATGCAAGGTCTAAGGTAGAGAAGTACATACTCTTTCCTAATTTATCAAAGAGATCATTGATGTTTGGCAAAGGGTATTTATCGTCTATGGTTATCTCATTCAAACGTCGATAATCTACGACCATCCTCCACTTCTGTTGTCCGGAGGCATCTAACTTCTTTGGAACAAGGTGGACTGGTGCACTCCAAGGAGAGTTTGATTCTCGGATTACATCGTCCTTTAGCATTTTATCTACTTGACGCCTAATCTCGTCTGTTTGAGCGGGCGGCAACCTATATGCTTTAATATTTATAGGGTCTTCGTTTACCGTTCTAATTTTATGTTTAACTTCGTTAGTGAATGACAGCGGTATGTCCTCACAATAGAAAATATCCTTATATTCTTCACAAATTTTCTGAATCATCGTTCTTTCTTCCTCATTCATATGGTCTAGCCTTATTTTCTTTAAGTTGTTTGATAATAACTCATCCATTCTGTCTGTGTCGTTTAATTGATTAACTAAGATCTCGCGATGGTTGTAAGGTTCTACCTGAAACGGGCTAGTGACCTTGAGGGTCATTTCTATGTCCTTACAGTTCTGTATGACTGTATACGCATAACCATTTACACAGTTAACTAATGCACAGGGCATCCGAATCCCCTTAGTTAATTCTTTAAAATCTAAAATAGCCTCGCCATTAGTTAAGTTTACAGGAAGTTTTACCCTTAACTCACTACGTGGCGGTAAAATGTAAGTATCTTTCAGTGCCGAAGGATAAACAAAAGGTATGTCAGTATTCCTTGTACACAAAGTTAATGTTTGGTAATCAATTTTTGCATCCAATTGCTTTAATAAATTACTGCCTAATAAACCGTCATAGTTATTGTCAACGTCGTAAACATAAAACTTATGACTTTCGGGGCTTTTAAATATTTTAGGCAAGGGGGTTAAAACAACTTCCGTATGCATACTAACACCATGGGTACTGACTACTTCGAAAGGCTCTCTATAAATATTATTTTCAAAATAGTGGTAAGCGACACGCTGACCTATAAATGATCTAGAACTGCCAGAGTCTAACATAAAAACTGCATTATTTAGCTCTGGGATTATAATGTGAGGCAAAGAACGGTAATTAGTACAATTTAAAATTATTTTTTCTCTCTGTATGAGGCCCTTAGGTAAAAATTTCCAACTTGTTCGGGCTCATATGATGTGCTTGGTTGTGATTCGTAATCAAAATCATTTTCTTCGTTATTATCGTATGTCGTAAATGAGTCATTATTCGTATAATTTACGCGTCTAGAACTTGCAGTTCGCATGGTAACATCGGTGTTTGAACCCGAGTTCGCTGATGTTGTATTATGCTCAGGCGTTGTTCGCGTCGCGTTGGCCTGCTGACTCGGCCAAGGCGTTGACCTACTTTGTTGTGGCGGCTGGTTATGAGTGTTATTTTGGTTTCTAAAGGAATTTCTAGATTGATTTAAGTTATTTTGGTAATTTGTATTTTCTGTCAAACTATTTTGTGGTGGAGTACTAGATTGTTTTTGTGGGTTGGGAGTACGCTGAGAATTTCCATTGTTGTTAGCAATTTTCCCTTGGGGTTTCAAATTATTTTTCTTTCTATTACTTTTAGATTCGTAAACTGCCTGAAAGTTTTGTTCTTCCAACACTACCTTTAGGGCATCTTCTAAGGTGGTCACATTTCTCAACCGTACTAATCTAACTAAATAAGGAGGTAAATTATATAGAAAAACATTCAATGACGAATTAGTATAGATATGTTGTTTGGCTTGACGTAAATTCGCATCGTCTACTGTTTCAATTACTTTCGCAATCAAGATACTACGCAAGTTTTGAATCCTATGACAAAAATCTAAATAACTTTCATTAGAATTTATTTTCATGGACTCTAACTCCAATACTAAGCAATCTTCGGTTCTAGGATCACCAAAATGTTGAGCCAATAATGTTTTCAACTCTAACCAAGTACCAATACTATCTCGTTCCCCCACTAAGTTCGCGGCTTCCCCTGTTAACTTACTAGTAAGAACGTGGAATAGATATTCATTTTGGGCTTTTCCACCTTGAAATGTATTTATTATATATTCACATTTCTTTATGAAAAGTGGAAGCTGTCTAGAATCGCCACTAAACTCTGGAATAATGTTTGCCATTGTTGACGGGACCTGCATGATTTGATCCATTTTGAAAGAACAAAGCACGAAAAGAGAGAGAAGAAAAATACACTAAATATCTAACTAAAATTAATATTATCACGCTAGTTATATCGTAATAAAATAAAAGAATGTTATCGCGGTATTGCTCAACCCTCAATAACACAACACATACAATTAAAACAAAGAGGAAAACGATAAAGGAAAATAGAAAGGATAGTGAAGAAGTTTTACTCACAGTCCCGTAGTTACTCCCATCTCCTCCTTGTGACTATTATTGAATACTGCTCCCGCCGATGTGTCTGGTACTCAATGAATTTGTTTGTTCGGAGATCCCTGTTGAACTGTAGAAACAGACGTCCAGCTGCTTGTAGAGTTTTATACGTCGCAAACTGACTACAGAGATCCTACCGGCTGCGCCAATTAAGTGGTCGACACTTGATTAGTTTAAAAAAAAACTTTATTTTAGTCAAGCAGAGTAACAGTATCAAGATAATAATAATCATTCTAATAATTACACATGTATTTATATTTACTTATTGCTAATTTGACAATATTCTTATAACTACTTAAATGCTATTGTGCGTGGAGGGGGATTTGCTGACGAAGCGAATAGAGTTGGGGTCATCACACTTAACTCGCGCGATTCGCGCACGAGTGGTCGCGCCAGTGTGAAAGGTGTTGCGTCGCGATATATCGCAGAATCGCCTCCGCGACAGGTCGCGCGACATGTCGCGCCTGTCTGTACGAGCCTTAAAACGATTGTTTTAAAAATTATTTTACAAAACTAGGTACAAAATTTTAACTCATCGGTCTAATTAGTTTCGGAGGAAAATTGCTATGGGGCCTTCTCATCTCACAGGCCTGTCCCAGCAGTGGGAACATGCTGATTATGCTAATCTGGCTATGACTAACGGACAGACAGACACACGCGTGACACCAGCTCTGTTTTGTCATTTTGACGTACGACATTTAAAAAAAAACATTCATTGACAGTCAACGAATGTACAAAGTAAACCGCTGGGTTTAAAAGCAAGAAAATGTTGCCATAAAGCTTCATAATGTATTAGGAAGGCTTTAAGGAAGTTTATTGGAAAATTCATCCCGAAAGGTTTTAAATAGGACATGTGCGTTTGTGTGTAAGTGTATGTATATTCGTAATTCTTGCCGTAAGGAAATCCTATCGGTTGCATGACTTAATAGTATAGAGGTAAAAAGCAAAGCTGTTTTCAATCTGTTTACTAAGTTCTCTTTAAGATGTCGCTACTCTGCAATATATTGAGATTGATGATACAGAGATTTTTCGTTTTACCAAAAAAACCGGCCAAGTGCGAGTCGGACTCGCGCACCGAGGGTTCCGTACAAACCTGCAGGTCATCATCATCATCATTCGTCATCATCGTTTATGAAATGAAATGTTTTTTTTTTTAATTTTTATATTTGTGTTGACTTAATGAAAGGTAAATTGTGGTTTACGATTTATGACGTATTAAAAAAAAACTACTAACTAGATCTCGTACAAACCAATTTTCGTTGGTAGTTTTCATGGTAATGTACATCATATATTTTTTTAGTTTTATCATTCCCTTATTTTAGAAGTTACGGGGGGGGGGGGGGGGGGACACACATTTTACCACTTTGGAAGTGTCTCTCGCGCAAACTATTCAGTTTAGAAAAAAATGATATTAGAAACCTCAATTTCATTTTTGAAGACCTATCCATAGATACCCCACACGTAAGGGTTTGATGAATTTTTTTTTTTGTGTTTCAGTTCTATGTATGGGGAACCCCAAATATTATTGTTTTAAAAAAAAATGATATTAGAAACCTCAATATCATTTTTGAAGACCTATCCATAGAAACCCCACACGTAAGGGTTTGATGAAAAAAAAAATTTTGAGTTTCAGTTCTATGTATGGGGAACCCCAAATATTATTGTTTTTTTTCTATTTTTGTGTGAAAATCTTAATGCGGTTCACTACTTACCACTACTTACCATCTACTTACCAAGTTTCAATAGCACAGCTCTTATAGTTTCGGAGAAAAGTGGCTGCGACATACTCGGACAGACAGACAGACAGACAGACAGACGGACATGGCGAATCTATAAGGGTTCCGTTTTTTGCCATTTGGCAACGGAACCCTAAAAACCCAAAAAAACCTATTTTTCTTTCTTTATGTTTTTCTATGGAGGTTCATTTCAGAGAGCAACATTTTTCTACATTGGAAACAGCGCTAAAAACCAGTGTTCTAGTATCTAGGGATCAAGCACGTTTTTGCGAGTTACTGTAAACCATGAATTAAAAAAATATTTTTAGTAACTCATATGGATACTTCTTAAAAAGCTTTTGAATTTCTTTCAAAAAGCAAATCTTCTGTCAAGTCCTATTACCATAAAATCCCGTAACGGGTTTGAGGCCAAATGAGTAAAATTTCTGCCAGGCAGAACTGTGTGGTATCAAAGCAAAAGATCGTTATTATAGAGAGATGTCATTTGAGCCGTGAAGAAGTTATCAGAGCCGTAGAAATGTTGGAAGCTGGTTCTCCATAACATGCTTTGGCAATCGCTCTTGGCACTAGTAGTAGAGTGTTATACGTCGACTTTGGACAAGATATCGCATCACTGGCAGCGAAGTAGATTGACATGGAGAATGCTGACATGCTCACATGATGCTCACATGCGTGTGGTGACACGCAGACTTGATCGTTATATAAAATACTGCTCGACGAAATCGTATGATGACCACGACGATGTTAGTAACGAGGTTTCAAAGCTCTGTAGCGGCATCTACACCGCCATATGCGAAGTAGATAGAGAGGCGCTACGGCATCCTGATCTTCCGCCTTACGCAGGTCCTCACTGGGCAACGCTTCTCCGGGAGGTTCCTGTTCAGAATAAGGCAGGAGAAACGCCCGGTTGTTTCCTTTGCTTGGATCGTCTGGAGGACACGGTGGAGCATACAGTGATGGTGTGTCCTGCCTGGGCGGAGTACCGCCGTATATCCTCATGGAAGCGATCGGCGGCGGCGAACTCTCGCGTCCGGCCCTGGTGCAAGCCATGGTACGGACCGAGAAGGCATGGGAAGCCGTCATCTCCTTCTGCAAAGCAGTAATGCTCGCGAAGGAGGAGGCGGAGCGCGTAAAGGAGAGGCAGTCTCTGCGCCCTCACGCCCCGAGTCGCCGCTGGAGGAGACACCCAGGACGACGTGAGTCAATCGTGGACTCCCGGCCATCGTAGGCGCAGGTCCTTGCCGTAAGGACGCCCGGTAAGGATCAGGCGCGTCGTGTTCCACGCGTGCCTCAAAGAGATGTCAGCAACAACTGAAGGGGTCCGCTAGGACCGATGCCTGCCAGGGTCGCGAGATTTGTTCAAAAGAGTTACCGTGGCCATGGCATATAGGCAACTGAAGGAACACGGGTGGGTTTTAGTCAGTAAAAGTCTCACTCGCCCTCCCGCTCCGCCCAGAGCGGGAGAAGTCATTTGATGATTTCCCACCCACAAAAAGAAGTTGTGTATTTCATTGAACCGGGATAGTTTAAAAATCCTAAATAAAAACCGGCTTGTAATCTGTTTGGGTTCCGTAACTCAAAAAAAATTAAAACGGAACCCATTTAAGATCACTTCTTTGACCGTCCGTCTGTCTGTCAGTCTTTGAAAACCATATTTCTTAAGATCCCGTGGTACCTCCACTTCAAGTTGAGACTAATACCAAACACGTATTCGTTATTATTTTCAATCTCTTGAAGCTCTAAAAAATCAAGCATTTCAGTTAACGCTATAATAAATCGCCCATTTAGTCGGTACTGAAAAAATACTTCATTTTGATACTCGCTAATAAATCAAAACCTATAGGATTCCTGTTGACCTTCTAGCCAAATTGTATGATTCTTCATACAATTTGGCTAGACTAGAAGCAAGGTCTCGCAGCACAAGTAAAGGAGACAGGACGAAAATCGTCAATTTCTAGTGAAATCAAATAAAAAAATAGAAATGATCAATTTATTGTCAGTTATACAATTGACCACGACATAAATCAATGTTTGGGAGCGAACGTTTTTGAACAATATTATCGTGTGTGCGTGGTCCTACAGGCACTTGGCTTTTTTAGAGCATATTTATTTGTTAGACACTTTAATAAGAAGGTAAGTACCAATATTATTATATGTTAATATGTGGACAGACAAACTAATATGTTCATTAAAGAGTGGCTATTTAAATAACGAATGAAAAATCATCTCTCTCAACGAAGTTATCCTTTTAAGATTCCAATTGCTATTAATACTGAACTTGTCTCCTATTTTCACATGATTTTTTTTGATCGGATTGTAATTTAATCGGCCATTTCGATTTAGAGCAATATGGTTGTGACAGACGGATAGTTGTCTATGTCACCGGGTTCAATTTTTTTATTAAATGAAAGTTTGTATTGAAGTTCTTATTTCTAATCCATATACGATTTACTCATCATAAAATTATTTGTTTATATTCCAGTGTCAAATTCAATCAGCCCGCCAGTAGCCTTTGAATTCCCCAAAATACCCTCTTTTAAAAAGTCGCTCTCTATATAGATAAGATAATTTATTCAAGTTTTAAAAACTTCCTTTTTCAAAATGAATTTATGTTATAAATGGTGAAATACTTGGACCAGGACTTTTCTACATGGAGAGAAAATACCATAAATACTGTGGATAGAAAAATTTTGTGAATCAAGGCATCATTTTTATTTTAAAAACAGTACGAACTACATGCACAGAATGTTAAATAATCTCCTGTCCGAACCGGGAATCGAACCCACTAAATGTAAAAAAATAAGTGTATGATAAAATAATATGTAATGCGATAGAAACATAAATTGTATTATCTACCTATATATTATTATACTCTTTTCTCTCTACTATATACTCTTTGTGTGTTTACACTTACAATGCAGCTGGCCGTTTATAATAAAAAATAATGTATTCCATTTTCAAATGTCTATTCTTTTGTTTTATTGAATCTCATTTTCAGTTTTTGCAATTGTTGTGTGAATTTACTTACCATCCGATGGTGACTTATAAATTTCATTGTACCGTTTGAAAGGCTCATTCACATATATTTAATTGGTCTATATAATATAGCATCTAAAATAAAACGAAGACCATGAAACTCAACATTTATATTTAAATAAGGTACGTTTAACTGCAACTCACAATCAATTTAATTTATGAAATGCTCAAAATGTCTGCCTTCTTGTTGTATCTATATATTATATAATGTTACATACTCTTTTAATAATTTCGCTTCACGTTGGTTTCTTTATTTTTTCACAGTGAATGTTTAAAACAGTATTTATAAGTTCAGTTTGTAATTCCTCTACACTCTCGTACTGGTGTACTGGTTCCTATAAAATAAACAAAATCTAACGGGGTTAGATCTGGAGATCTCGGAGGTCACCTGATTTGTCCATGAGTACCGATCCAGGAAGCAAAACGTTCATTAAGAAAATCCACTTATCCATAAACTGTTAAGAGCCGGAACGCCGTCTTGCTGAAGAATAAGAGAAGTGTAGTCTTATGTTAGTATTTTTTTGTGTCTACAGTATTTTAGGCACTTACTCTCCGTGTAGCAAAGCCCTGATACGCCTTGTATATTATATGTTAATCTAATCGTCCGGCTGCTAGTTTTCTACTCAAACGCTGGCTCGCTCTTGGAAACATGCTGGTCTCGCTCCATAGGACAGTCTTAGAGTTTATCAAACTGGTTGCTAACTTAATTGTGTTAGATTTATTTTTCCCCTATGTCACTGATTTACATTCTATGATAACGCATACACTGATTTGTAACTTGTAAAATATTAGGAAATTTGTATTCTTGCCTTTGCTTTTGTGTTGGTGGTCTTAAGATATTATTATTTGCAATGTTTGTAAGTATGTGGGCACCATGTAACTATCATATAATTAGTTTATCTCTCTTTGCTTCTTTTTATTTTTTTTTACCTGTTGTGGTATGGTAATTTTATTTTAGGTGCATCGACTTCACATATAATTATATAAATATTGTATACAAATATTGAATACATTTTAAAAGAGTAACGGTGGAGTTTCTTGCCCGTTCTTCTCCATACGAATCTACCTTTTGGAAGGGGCAACTAGAATTAATTCTATTTTCATGTAAATGTTGACGTTCAAAAATGCCTTTTTGGGCCTATTTGACATAAATGCTTTGACTTTGACTCCTGGCTACTTATCAGAGCAAAAGCAAATTTAGGGTATTACTTATTAGTAGATAGTTACTAGGCAATGCCCTAATTTCATTCCTGTATACTTAACTAATCCAATGGTCTAAACTTAATCAGGCAATCAAATGAATATCGTAGTCTTCTCAATCCCATTTTACTCGGTTCTAGTATTTAATGCTGCTTGGTAAAAAGTAGGTAGCCTGGCCGCAGTTCCGAGATAACGAACACCGAACACAGTTAAACCGCGTGGTTTAACTACTCGTTTCGTCTGGAATAAAGGAAAGATACTCCATCAGCATCCGTTAACTCCTAATTGAGCTGGCAAAATTGCCAGATATATAAAGATGTCGGTGACAGACGAGGACTGGGCAGCGTTCTGCGGCTGTCGGCGCGACTGCGGTGCGGCGCTGCGGGCTCCAGTGAAAGCCCACTTTCATCGGAGTGGGGCGCCACCACAAGCACAACAAAAGTGAACGTCGTTGCGTGCGCGTACGACGCCGTGAGTCGGCGAGTGGCTGTTGTGACAGTACGTTCCGAAACGTGAGTCGCGCGTCTCGTGCGTATCGTGATTTCGTGATGTCCAGGTGGTGGATGGTGGTGTTGCTGGCGAGCGCGGCGGCGGCGGGTGGTCGCATGCCCCGCACCTCCCCGCCCGCGCCCCAGACCCCGCCGACGCCCTCCGCGGCGCCGCGATTGCCTCAGAGGAATCTCACCCTCGCATCTAGATCTTCAGTAAGAAACAGGTCAGTAGCCTTAATATCATGACTGTATGATTTGTTGTAACCGAAAGTCATATTTTGAACTGAACTCCAGTTTATGTCCCCACAGCAAAATGTAATCGAACATTTCATAAAAGCCCACATCAAAATCATATGCTGTTCTGGAGATGCAGTGATTTGCGAAACGATCACGGTACTTTTCATTATTAAGCGCTACCCTTTGAAACCAGTACTTTGCGTTGCATAACAGTGATTAAACGTAAGCTTAGGCTACATGCAGGTAATGTGATGTTTGGAATGTCATGGCACCTTACATTCGTTAGATTCACTTAACATTGAGTGAGTATTATGTGATACTCGACTGGCCGTCCCAAGTGAGGCAAGAGTGTGCGCGCGCGCAAGCTTTTGTGCATAAAGTTGTCAAGTACGACGACTAACCGAACGGCGTCAACGCGCTATCAATGAAATACTACGGCATCGGCCCAGTTTTGAAATAATTGGCGAAATTATATCAAAATGTACTGATGTTGATAATCCAATCAGATTAGTAGCGCTGGCTGTGACTATGACAGCATCGGTGTTACTTTGATATAGGACTCTTCAAATGAAAGTAAGAGTCCTGATATTTCATAGTTTCGTACTTGTGACTGTTGCGGATTCTATGCGCGACGTCCTGGTATCCTCAATACTATGTACTATCATCCACTAATCACTATAGTTATATGATTATTATGTTATTCATACATCAAATAATGCATCATCAGGACCAATAGGATCCCTATAGTCGCTAATAAATGAATTGAGAACTTCAAGAGCAGGGCATACTGAAAACCATTTATGAAAAAGATGATAACATAAAATGTTCACTTTCGTTATTTGCGCAATGAAGAGTCAAGCGCTATTCGGTAATCATTTCCATAATTATAGAATTTTATATAAAAATAAATGAATTAATATACCATTCTGACTGTCAGCTTTCAAAATTACCTACATAAATATCTATTTACCAATCGTTTTTAAGTATTTCATAATTAATATTCGATAACTGATTCTTTACGGCCTATACGAAACTTTAAAGATCGATGTTATCATAAAATCTTAATGTATGGGAAGTTGTTAAAGTAACAATTGTTTTTTTAACTGATTGTTTCCTGGTCTTGCATTAATCAGTAATGATTTTCATAAGTCTTGCATTGTGTGAGTGGCTCCAGACCTATCACGCTTTTGGGTAAGTAGGTAGGAAGAAGCTATTAGTTTTAACCTATTTCAAAAAAGAAGTAGATTCTCAATTCGATTTTAATCTTTTTTAACGTAATCCTATCCATCTACGTGGCCTTATCTCAATATTCATCTTCATAAACCTGCGTAAACTTCTCCGTTTACCGACTCTAATACAGTTGGGAAAAAGCTAGGCAGATGATGATGAAACCCGCGTAAGAGGGGCTGGTGGCTAACAAATAACTGCCGCAAGGGTCGATCTGTTGGGTTCAGCTACACTTACCGCGGTTACTCCGGGGATGAGTGACCCACTTAACATACCAAGACCCCTCTGTGCCTCAGAAAGAATGGTCCCGTTATGCGTGGATCTTTCACAGCCTTAGTCGTTAGGGGTTCGTCTGAAGTCCGAAAGCCTGACAACCAGTCTTAACAAAGGTAAAATGGGGAAGTATCGTATTTCCCGGTAACTGGGTTGTGGAGGTCAGATAGGCAGTCGCTCCATATAAAATACTGATACTCCGCCGACCCCAACAAATTTGAGAAAAGACTAGGTTGATGAAAAAGGTAACTTCATTGCATTGTTCACCACCTCGCTTCGTCCCTGTCGCTTCATTCATCTTTTCTGTGGTCTTCTATTTCTCCACCTCATACGTATATACATAAACTCACGCCTTCTACCCATGAGGGCAGGCAGGAACTACAGAACGCCACCTACTACGATCTTTACATACTCCTTGTGCCTCGTTTATGTTCATACATCAGGTCATACCTACACTCACACTGGTTGCGAGTACTACGCGCCTGTCATAGAAATATTCTCATTTAACTGTTTCATTTATTTTCACGTAGAACCTTTCCCTGTTCTCCTGCACCACAGTTTGAAATCCATACCACTAATTAGGTAATGGATACTCAATCCAGTCATCGGTGCACTATTCCTTCTTAACTCCTCCTTACATACACATTTCTTGGCCTATCTTTAAGGTACTACTGTACAGGTTGTTTACCAAAATCGATCTCTTGTGGTGCAGGCTGGCAAAAAAATAACTCCAGTTGCATTCAAGCACTCAAATAAATTTAAAAATGGAACGGCAGAAAAAAGTCTTTCGATTTAGCTGACAAGGGAAGGGAGAAGATTGACTAGTAGAATGATTTTCATAATTATCTCAGTTGCATAACTAATATGTTTTTACTCGATCTGTACAACGACCCCATAAAGCTCCTACAGCATCTATCTGTTTCTGCTCATTATTACCATCCACACAATGCTTGTTGACAATTGACAAGACAGCAAGTCTCACTGATTGACCTGATGATCTTGTAAATTCTCTTCAATTTTGGGAGGAATATCGGAGTCAATCCAGGGGTTGTTTCCGTGATCTACCAGCTATTACAAAAAGCAACAGTTATTCGCTTGCGGCACCCTGGGCCAATTTGATGAAAGGCAAATTTAGTTTTACGACATTTCCGATACGAGCGACGAAGTTTTTAACCGACTTCAAAAAGGAGGAGGTTATCAATTCGGATGTTTATGTTTTTTTTTTTTTTTTTTTTATGTATGTTCGGCCATAACTCCGTCGTATATAGACGGATTTGCAAAATTCTTTTTTTGTTCGAAAGGGGTTTATTCCGAAATGGTCCCATATAATTTTCATATAGATCTGATGATGAGTTCGGGAGACAGACACCGGAACTCTTTATAAAATGACAGCAAATCAACCGCGATTTCTGCTATCGCATAAATATGCATTGTTTGTTTGGAATTAGTGCAGGGTGAATACCACAACTAAAAATTTAAAAATAAAAACTTTTTTACAAAAAAAAAAACAACCGACTTCCTTAAAAACACTACAAAGTGAAAAATAACTTTAATTTCGGAAGTCGGTGGCAAAAAACCATAAATACAGATCCTAAGACACCGACTTGCGAAATTAAAGTTATTTTTCACTTTGTAGTGTTTTTAAGGAAGTCGGTTGTTTTTTTTTTTGTAAAAAAGTTTTTATTGATATCTTATAACACCTGGAACCTGTTAGCACAACTACTGAAACGTTATTATCGTCGGATTTTACCTATAGACATTATTGAAAGCTTAAAAGTAACTTTCTTTTTTCAGAGATTTAATCAAAGCATGACTTTAAATTAAAGATACGGTCGACAACAAAATTCGATTAACACACAAGTTGTTTAAACGTAAATTACTAAGTAAATTAAATTAAATCGGATCATTAAAAATAATTATGGCTCTTACTCTTACTTATTGCTTTGTATATGAAATGCTTAAAAACAATGCATAGAATAATTTTGAGTCAATTTCGTTTATGTAAAAAAGGTGTATTGTTAATCGACCTTTGTTGCTGACCGTAGCTATTCCCAAAATATATTTTATTGGTTTACATATTTATATTTAGACACTAGCTTCTGCCCGCGAGTTCGTTTGCTCTTCATTCGACTTCGCAGTCGAACTGAAGATACACAATATACTAAAACAACTTCCCGGCGATTATCTCATTTTTGCTTATAGTTCTTTCTGACATTACTTCTTATTGCTCGGCTTCCAAGGGTCGCAGCGTGATGTTAAATAGACTATGACCTTCCTTAAGTATTGAGCTACCAAATACTTTTTTTTAAGCCAACCTGCAGTTCCAGAGATTAGCGCGTTGTAACAAAAAACAATCAAACCCTTCAGCTTTATTGTATAAAACAGTATAGACGTAGTAAAAAAAAAAACATTCACAAGACTCTCGTTATAATGCCTAGAAAGTTTCAAGCTTGTCAATCTTTGTCACCCTAATTACATAATATACTATCAATCAGAATCTGAATCATTTTAAAGGAAATTTCGAATCCATAGTTTCAAATGTTCAAAAAAAAAATGCTCAACAAAGTGAATAACGCAATGAACGTCGTTGAATTGTCAAAATGAAACCCTTTTTCAACCGACTTCAAAAAGGAGGAGGTTCTCAATTCGGATGTTTATATTTTTTTTATGTATGTTCGGCCATAACTCCGTCATATATAGACGGATTTGCAAAATTCTTTTTTTGTTTGAAAGGAGTTCATTCCGAAATGGTCCCATATAAATTTCATATAGATCTGATGATGAGTTCCAGAGATAGACACAGGAACTCTTTAAAAAATGACAGCAAATCAACCGCGATTTCTGCTATCGCATAAATATGCATTGTTTGTTTGGAATTAGTGCGGGGTGGATACCACAACTAAAAATTTAAAAATAAAACTTTTTTACAAAAAAAAAAAACAACCGACTTCCTTAAAAACACTACAAAGTGAAAAATAACTTTAATTTCGGAAGTCAGTGGCAAAAAAACTATAAATACAGATCCTAAGACACCGACTTCCGAAATTAAAGTTATTTTTCACTTTGTAGTGTTTTCACCGTTAGTGTGTTACACAATTCTCCCGCGGATTGGACGGTAGTTTAAACTTACTATGTAAGTACTTAAAGAGCTGTAGGATGGGTACATACAAACATAGTTAAGTGCTTTGCTCAGGTATTTCTTTATTTTTAAACTAGGAAGCCAATCAAAAGTAATGGATCTCATCGGATAATAAAATTCGCCTACGAATTTATGAAAAAAAAATTAATAATTATTAATTACAGCAAAAACACTTCACGTCGTGCGTCGTATAAAAGTTGATAGATAAAAACCGCGTAAATTAGTGAGTCAATCTTATATTTAATTAAAATGCGTAAATTAATTCAGATGTAACATATATACCGCTAAGTTTACCTAAGTTCATATATAAATAGGTATTATACCTGTTTTAAACACCTGTTTTTTTACCTAAGACCTGTTATGATGTCATAACGAATTTGTAAACATTGTTAGAATACCAGTTTTTCTCCAAAACAAATATTTTATCCATTTAAATTATCAATGGGAACTCAATGTTCTTGGAAACAATATTAATGTATTGTATAATACATACATACAGTAGTAGTTACTACAACCAGCCACCTTTTATCAGCATTTTTTCTATCTAAGTAAGTGTAATAAGTACATAATGCATTTAAAAATATGAAAATAAAAAAGGTAAATCGATAGTCCAGTAGTATCATTTCTTACTCGCACTACTATACTATACAGCCTTACCGAGAAAAACTGGGTCTTTCTCTTCACAAAATAAGTTTAATTTTTTTTTTTTAATCTCAAATGTCGTTAATAAGTATATTACCACGTACTCCACCAGATTAAAAGTTCACTCAGTGGAACTAATGTCAACCCCAGTTATCTTCACAAAACTGAAAAGAAAGGCACCCCAAGACCTACTTACGACCAGCATAAATGAGCTATAGAGTCGATCGGATAGAGCAGTGACTTCATACCGTGGAAGACCAGGAACTTTCATCTACCTATTGCTTAATATCCCAGGTCAAATTGCATTAAAGTGAAGGAGAAATAAAAAATGTCGTTAAGGACATAAATCCCTTTTTCTTACGACATTTGAAATGTCCACCGTCGATATGTACCTACCTACGTATTGATAGGCTAACTGATATAAAAATTCAATTAATACAAAACAACGGTCATGCCTGATCAATGTGTGACTAAGTTGAAATGTTCTCTTGTTGAGATGCGTGCTGGAAATCGCCGCCGCTTTCCACATTCTCTCGCGACATTTCGCTTGTCGTGTTGATACATTACATTTTTCTGTAATTCGAAACATTTACTTGTAGTCGGTACTCGTGCAGCGAACATTTGAACAGTAACGTGTAAGTGCCACATCATGGCCACGTTCACTTCCTCTACCGTATTAATATATATAAGCCAATTTGTGGACATTCATTGTTCACTTCGAAATATTGGTAGGACACGGTACAACAGCGGGCTCTATTTCTAAGTTGTTTTACTTTAATTTAATACTTTTCGACATTTAATTTATAATTATTATTATAGACTGTTTAGCTTAATACGCATAAATAAATATTATATTTGCCTATTCACGAGACGACCATAACAAAGCGTCTAGAGACCATGTTTTATTTGTTGACATTCTATCGTTCTTGCCGTAACAAAATTATATAAAATTAACGCAATAGCGGCGTCAAGCGACGACCAATAATGCCTAATACTAATCTGACTTTATAATTATGTATGCAAGATATACGATACAAAGGCAATGCAGCCGACTTGCGAGCACTAGCTTGTGAGCCGATGTGGCCGCCTCGGGACACGATGATGAAACTTCCATTTCGATCGCAAATATTCAGCTAAATTGCTCTTATTACACTATGCAATAAATGCAAAATTTAAGTCTAATAATACTCCTTGCCAACCGGTATAACGTCTACTCCGGTGAAACTAATTACACCTTCGGAATCTAAGTCTAATGTATTCTACAATTATCAGAAAATAAGCCGATAGTAGCCTTTCTACAACGAGTATGTTGTTGGGCGGTTCCTTCTAAGCTCCAAGTACAAACAGGTGGATAGAGGCGTAGCTTGCGCTCGAAACGAGATCAAGGTCACAAGCTCGTATTGTTACTGTTCTAACGCTAATTACGAGCTCTAATATCTTCAAATAACAGCTCCGTTCATAGCTTACTACTTCTACTACTAATAAATGAAAACAACTGCAACGTTCCTAACAACATGTGGTACTTAAAGGTACACATACCTACTTATACTGCCTATTAATTAATCGCCGCCCGAGACATCTTCTATTCAAGTAATAAATGAATGGATTCGGTACGCGTTCGCAAGTCGCGATCGCATCTCCGTTCTCGAAGGGACAGTCGACCGGCCAAGGACGCTAATCGAGCGAATGTATGGCATGCAGCAGCATATATGAACTTTGCAACTGGTCTAAAAATATATTATACAAAGTATTTTTCAGTGCAAGCGGCCTTTCGTAGGTTGTTGGCGGACCAGTGTGTGAGGTGCGCGGGCCACTGTTCTGTCTAAATGTCAATGTCGGCTTATGTTACGATACAGGAAGAGATCTGGGCGTGTTACGATGTCGCCGGCTGTGACCACTCAAATACTGGCATATCAATCTATAACAAGGACACTGCCGACAAGGATAAGTACTGATTGTATCACCTTTCGGAACAACTCCGTTCCAAACAGTCCGCCTGTTACTAACCTATAATAACGTACCTACCTAGTGCACCTACCTTCTGATCTGTTTATTCTGCGGGTACGTACGATTGCCTGTCAGCCGTGCAAAGGCATTTGTTTATTTTATAATTAGGAGATCCATACCTACTCGCTAACCTAGATGCATGTTAAGCATACAAACACGTTGAACGTTCTCCATTAGACTTTACGTGTATAAATGTTATATCATTAAAAGCATGTTGTAATTTTGTAACAAACTAGAATGATATATGTTTTAACAATAACTTTGACAATTATATCATTCTCGCTGTTAGATGGAATCTTTGTGCGCCAAACGTTCTCTTTGGACAATCTACTTAGAGACAATCATTATAATACTACCTATGTAATCATATGTTTATGTAGCAGCGTTCTCTATGTATTTTACCACCATACTGCGATCGCCAACCCTTCTGCCAAGCGTGGCGATTATGGCAAAGCCCCCCAAATTGGGGGAGGCCTAAGTCCAGCAGTGGACGTCTTACGGCTGAAATGATGAATCATATGTTTATGGCCGGGACTTACTTAATCCCAAACCGAGAAAGAACATCTACTTATTAGTATGAATACTTCAGTATTGATGAACATAATTTCTGTGCTAAATGTAATGTGCCTTTTTGTTTTTCTGTCCTAGATAGGCATATGCTAAATCTACACATTATTTAGCATTAAATTTCAATCTATATATTCATCATCATCATCATCATTTCAGCCGAAAGACGTCCACTGCTGGACATAGGCCTCCCCCAAGCACCGCCACTTCGACCTATTCTGTGCTTCTCGCATCCAACGTATTCCTGCGGCCTTCACCAGGTCATCGGTCCATCTTGTGGGAGGCCTTCCAACACTCCGTCTTCCAGTACGCGGTCGCCACTCCAGAACTTTCCGACCCCATCGGCCATCCGTTCTGCGAGCAATGTGCCCTGCCCACTGCCACTTAAGTTTGGCAATTCTTCGGGCTATATCGGTTACCTTGGTTTTCCTACGGATCTCTTCATTTCTGATTCGATCGCGTAGGGTATCTATATATTATTGTGATTGAATCGATTGTAAATAAAAAATATCAGATTACAAAAATCTAGCCTTTATAAACTATAAGGCGATTTCGCACTGAGAATTTTTGTTCACAGTTGTCAAGGCGTAAACGCGCCATATACGCAACGTCTATGAATAAGCAGCGTCTACGCGAAGTCTATGCAGTGTCAGCGCCCGTCTAACGTCTTTGCTTAAAATTAGTGTCCATTTCAAAGTCATAATAATCAGTCCATATTGTTCCCACCACTGGGACATAGGCCTCGTCTTGGTGTGACGAAGTGAACCTTATCTACTACATGAGCCAGTGCGGGCTGGTAGATGGCAAATATATTTGAATGTTTGTTTCTATGACATGCCAGTTTCCTCACGATGCCTACCTTCACCGTTTTGAGAGCAATGGTGATGATAGTATTTAAAACAAAGCGCCTGCCTGGGATCGTAATTTACAACTCGTAAGTCGGGGTACGATACCACTGGGCCACCACTGTTCTATGCCATTTCAAAGAGTTTTTATTTTTGTTTATAAACCGTTTTGTGATCATTCTACACGTACGTACGTGTTATATTATGAGTTCCGGGACAGGTTACGGCATAGCTATAGATAGGGTCACGGGGCTCACAGTAAAGGGTACCGATCATTACGCCGTGGCAGGTATCTAAGCGATGTACACTGTACACTATCTTACCGTGACTTGCATAATCAGGATCTTCTTGATTCGCAACTAAAACGTGTGCGTGCTCGTTAGTTTAGTGGTCGCAAGCATGATTGACAAGCGTGCGGTCTTATGTTCAGTTCCCAGGTCGGGCAAACTATTATTGCGTTTTTCTGTAAAAAAAATCCCATTAGCAGTACGGAGTCTGCGTTTGTGCTTGGTGATGGCAATAGGCTCGCCTTCTATTACATATGCCTTAAACATAAGTTCTGGTGATATGTGGGTAAAATGTAGGTGCCTAACCCCTAGCGGAGTACAAATGTTATGATTTGTTTATATGTAAAAGACAGATGACCATTTACTACGTTGGTGGACGTACGTCCAGGTATCTTTTACATATTTCGTAAAAACCTGTTTTTAGGCTTTCATCTTCTTTCCATCTACTAAATAGTATCTTACATTCGTTCTAGTTTCACCTTTGTCTTTATGCGAGTGCAAAGAGCAACGGACTAAGTACCTGTATTTACTAAGTCTAAGAGAGAATGCCATATAACAAGTACTTAACTTAGGTAGAACAAACATTCAGTGACTGGGCAGATCCTAGGTATCGTTTCCCCAGTTATCAATTTTCAGCGGCGTAATTATAATGTAGCATACAACCTTAGCTGGGCACCGTTAATTATATAATAAGTTAACTTCATTAATCGCTACATCATTAGTAAAAACAGTAACGACGACGAATTTGAAAATGTATAAAAGAAGGGTGTAAGTATCATTTTATTTTGTAATAAGTATACTTTTGAGAACGAGTTATTCACGTCTTTTAAAGATTTTTAAGTTAACTTAAAAGTTAATTCCGTTACTTGACATGTTCATTGTTCTAACGAATAACTGATTAACGGTCTTGTGCCCCAGCTTTGCATCCAGCAAATAACGCCTTTTGAAAGACAAATCATAAAATCGATTTGATAAATTTCTATTAGCAGCAGAATTTCTCCAACAAATTACGTAAAACTAGGAACCTAAGTGATCATATTTTGTTTCAATTATGTATTATGGCTGTTCACAAAACCACTTGAACGTAATAGTGTTGTTACAAAGAACGACGTTATCCAACAGATTGTAGTTATTACATGCTTGTACAATAGCCGATGTCGCATTTATTTAATCATCATGTGGGTAACAGATTGATGCACCGACGGAGACGTAGGCAGCGTTTCGAGTCATTTGCGATCGTGTAGCTATTCGTTCAAGCGTATCGAAGGTGAGGTGGAAAATGTGCTGCAAACCAATGAATGATTTAAAAACTGCTTAGTATAGTCAGCCAGTTGTTTAGTGTTCTAAAAATCTGAAAAAAATTAAAACCGCCCTCAAACGTTTTCAGTGAGAGATTTGACAATTTGGTTTTGGTTTAAAAAAAAAAAACCACAAACAGTTTACTTATGGTGGATGTGTTAAAGTAGCCCGTGAAACTCAAATTGTCTTACGGTTTTCAACTTTTTTATGAAAGTATGTACCTTTTTATAAGTAACTAGCTGACCCGACAGACGTTGTCCTGTCTCTTTGATGATATTTGAGCACGCATTCTGTCAATTCTATGTCAAATGTCATAATGTTACATTAAAAAAGTTTACATTGTCCTATTATATGGTTGTTAAGTATTCTTAAATAAGTGTTCTTAAATTTTCTAATTTTCCGCCCATTTTTTTATTTTTTTTCTTTCATAAGAACCTTCTCCTGACAATTACAAACACAACGACAATAAAAAAAGTGAAATCGGTCCAGCCGTTCACGCGTGATGGCGTGACCAAGGGAAATAGGGATTCATTTTTATATATATAGATGTAGATAAATAATAAAACATTCACAGCATTGTGTAAGCAGCATCTAAAGTTCTCAATACCTAATTACCTCTTTTAGCCTCAATTAGAACCTACGATTGAATTGGTTGCTACCAGTTTTAACCATTTGTTATTCCGAACACAAATCAAGTCAAAAGTGCAGTAACTCCTTACGGGTGTATTGCACAGTCGCTAATCGCTAGTGACTGTGTACGCTTTACGTAACCAGCTCGATTGTAGGGCGGAAGCCTACTTATGGTAATATTCGACTCTCAGCCGTATGTCTTTTTCCATTGACATGTTTCAACGTGGAATGACAACTAAAGCAAGCAAGTGGGCAGCACTGGTCGTTGGGTTCTGATATAGGATCGTTAGTTACATAAATGGAGCAAAGCGAATGTATTCTGTATTTGTTTAATGTCTGTCGTTATTCTTGTAGCCAAATGTGTTAGTAAACTGAAATACGCCAATTGAAATAAGTCAATGGTTCGAAATTGTTTTAAACATCTTTTACTAAGTATATACAAATATTTCAATCCACGCGTTTGACATACAAGCTGTAACTTACGCCACTTAGCACCTTATTTATCACTAGCTTCAAATTTTTGCTCCCCTTCCCGTCGCATCGAATTGCCTGCCAGTTTTCGTCCATTTTTCGTTTGCTTATTTCGTGATGTTATAATATAGCCTTTCTCAATAAATGGGCTAACCTACACACAAATATTTTTTTCAATTCCGATCAGTAGTTCCTGAGATTAACGCGTTCTCAAACAAACAAACAAACTCTTCAGCTTTATAATATTAGTATAGATGACATCACCTACACCTCACTAACAATACGACAACTCTCTCTGATCATAAATTAACATGTCAATGAAAGTAATACACAATACGATTCTCTTATATGCACTTGATATTTATATAAACGCAAATGAAAAATTAATGAATGTGAGTATGCGTATGGTTTATGATAATATTGCTGCTATAGTCAAATAGTCACTCAAGCATTTAACATCACTTTTCAAGAATGTTGACTTAAAAACAAACGCATTACTTACACATTTAATATAGAACATCAGCAAAATAATAGGGGTGGTGGGGAGGGGGTTTTCGCAATAGCTAAGTAATTACTTGCCCCAGTTGGACCGTGGATGAGAGACTATATTTACACACCAAGACCCTCTGCGCCTCAGAAAACACGTTAAGCCGTTGGTCCCGGCTGTCCCGGCTGTCCCGGCTTGTCAGCAGGGCTGGGCGGCGTTTGGGCAGCGTCCTCGGGTATTCTCGTCGCGTATTCCACAGAAGTCTTTAATCAGTGCGTCCTGCCTTCTGCCTGTTATGAGCTACGGAGCCGAAACGTGGACACTCATGATACAGCTGGTCTATAAATTCAAAGTCACTCAACGAGCTATGCAACGAGTTATGCTTAGGGTATCTCTGGGGGATAGAATCCGGATTTAGGTGATCCGGTAGAGTCCCAAAGTTGGAGAGATAGATCACAGAATAAGCTACCTGAAGTGGCAATGGACCGGGTATAGTAGCCGTAGAACCGATGACTGTTGGAATAGATTAGTTTTTAATTATATTAATTATACAGTGTGATTCGATGAGATGGGTCAGTATCAGATTATCTGAAACTATATGACTTAGAAAATGTTCAAAAATCTTAAATTGGTTGGAATGACCAATCAGTTTTTATTTTTGAAGTAAAGAAATATGCAATTATGCATTCCAGATTAGGTCCTAATCAGATTGGAATGTGATAGTTGACAAAGCAAATAATACCGCCACGGCCCTAAGGCTCCATTAAATGAGGCTTTGTAGCTATCGCAAGCATGTCAAAAAATATATTAAAAATCTTGATGTTTTGTCAAGTCGTAAACACCGTGCGAAGCAGGAGGGGCGCTGCCAAGTATCCTATCCTACTAATATTATAAATGTGAAAGTTTGTATGTATGGATGTTTGTTACTCTTTCATACAAAAAATACTAAACAGATTTGGATGTAATTTGGAACAGAGATAGTTTTTAATCTGGATTAACACATTGGGTAATTTTCTACGTTCCAGCGGGATGATTTCGACCTCCACGGGGGCAAAGTCGCAGGCAAAATTTAGTATATAATAACTAATTATATTGTGATGATAACAGATTAAATAGGTTTGTAGTGAATAAGATCACTTGGTGATACGGCTATATACGTAATATAACCTTATAAATTTTGCTGCGAAGCTCGTCTGCCCGGAGAGGCACTGCGCCCACGCAGTCGAACGCAGATACCTAACACAGCCATTTTTATTAAAAAAAAAAAGAATTGATTGTTTACTAGTTTCTTATGGCTATCGAGCCAATAGACACTTTTGGTTATTTTGAAATAGATTAGAATAGAAAACGGTAAGTTAAAAAAAATATAAATATAATCGTCGAATTGATATCATAGTAGGGAAGTATTTTGAGCCGAATTTGAGAACATCGTATTTTAAGTTTTTGGTAAATACTAGTAAACCTATCAGTTTTTACAAAAACTTAAAATATGAACAATGTACCTGCCAAAACTAGTCAATTATTACAATTAATCTTTCTGATGTATACCGATATCCTACCTACGCTATAACTTTTAAGTTACTGCAGAAGATAAATGGCTGCTATTCGTATAATAATTATTTGAAGTCCATCATAATCTGTTTTTCAAACAACATCCACTTTTTATTACGTTTTGATAGAGGTTTATATGGGAGAACAGTTGACTCATTTCTTTAAATAGGTTGGTATACCGGTCTAAAACGCAACAATATACATGAAGGCGTAGACTCTTCCATTCGTATTTACAAATATGGAACAGAATCTAGGCCTAAGTAGTTTTTAAACCGATTCATTTATGTAGCGTAGACGTTGTAGCTGCGTAGGACACACGTAGCCAAGCGTAGCAACAGCGTAGCACGACCGCAGCAGCAGCGTAGGCGCAGCGTTGACTTCAAAGAACCATAGTTTGGAATTGTTCGAAACATTGATTCTGATAACGATATATATCATCTCTGTTGATTCTAATATAAAATTATAACGAAAGACGAGAACAAAAGGTTTGTGTTTTCTTCGTTCATTGTCAAGTTTTAGTAAATTGTCTGTGCTATTTTGTATTAGGCGCCTTATCCTTGGCCTTTGCATATCAGTGGGGAAAACATGGCTTTTTTAACGCCCGTTGCAAAGACACTATAAGAGTTTAAAACTTGCTTTTTTTTTCAGATTTACTGTTTCTGCTTAAAACTTAAAACAAAAAATAACAATTGAAGTTATCTTTTTAAATTCCATTTGAAACTCAAAACGATTATGAATGTTCGTACTGAATTCTGCATGACGAGATACTGTTCATAGGCGCTTTAAATATTTAATTAATGGTGTACGCACAGCAGTTTTGCAGATTTGTACATAATATCTACGAAAAAAAATCAAAACAATTCATAATAAGTGATGCTGTAACGTGTTTGTTGACCTTGATGTAAAATGCGTATATTCATGGTTTATATATTTATGTTATAATAGTCTCCAATTTAAAACGCTGTAGCCTGAGTGCTGTCAGCACTTCAACAGTTAAATGACCGCCAAATATATATGTATGATAAAAGTACCTAATGTTACAATTTAAATTATAAGTAGGTATGCTGGCACAGAAACATACACATATTCTTTTTGCATCGTTCATAAATTACGGAACAAAAAAAATAGCACCAAACTAGTAGCACTACAAATTAATAGCTTTTTTAACCTCAAAATTAAAAGTCATAGTGAACGGAAACATTGATATCGTTCGTTTTTTGTAACAACCCATATTTAATTACTCAATTATTTATCTCAATTTAACATCTTATTGATACGCGAGGCCGAGTTGCTTAGTAAAAATTTATGTCTTTAAAAACTTTGCCAAGTACTTACCTTGACAACTCGACACTATGATTGTGAGCAAAAAATATGTTATTGATATAATTTCAGTGCCTACTTGTTAACTCCCTCGTGAGTTACAGTATTATCTTGCTGTTTATTTTTTTCGTCCCTTCTTTTCAATGTAACGATTTAACTGCTCTTTCAAGGCTTGATTAAATGCCAACCACGTTAGTTCAATCCGTAGATTTTTCATTGCGTAAACTTTTCCTGACGTAACCATAATAACAAGTAATGTTACTTATTTTGTTAGTGCAGAATAATTATTTAAAACTTACAATGTTGTGTTTGCACTATTCGAATATGAAAATGACAATGCTTGGCAAAGTTAGCACCTACTTACATATGTTCGCCTTGCACATAGCACCTACTGCCCTTTCATACTGTAATTAAAGATAATCTTTAGGATTATAATACAATTCCAAAGGTAACATAGTCAATTTTCATCATCATCGAAGTCATTAACATCCAATACATAATAACTATCCACGATAACCAACTAGAATCGAGTTACGAGTAGACTGTCGAAATGATGTCGAACATAATTTCTTAAATTGCGTTCGACGAAAGGGGATTTCGTCACTAGTGTTAGTGCTCAGAGCCCGACACGACAATTCGTGCCAACAATTGTTTAAACACTCGTTATTTGTTCACAACAATCCATAACTGTAAGACTAATTGTCGCAACACCTCAAACACAGAAAGCTCATTTGGACTACAAAGTCATCGTTTAAAAATGACATCTTCCGCTCATTTGTTCTACCTTTCGTGCGGCTACGTTATCAATCAGAGCAGTCAGTATTTCAACTGTCGTTAATACACACATAAATCACAATTATGTGATCAGTTCGGACTTCGGCCACTAGTCGAGCTCCAGTCAGGTTTTATAAAGCTCGAGGGGATTACATTTCAAAACTGGCGACCTTCAAACATCAGATTATCTAAACTTTTACATTCGAGAGACCGACATCTGACTGAATGGAGGCTGCTACAGCAAATTAAGTTGACATTGTGTGACTGACCCGCTTGAGTAACTCACGAAGTTATGCATTTTTCTTCAATACTCGAACATAATTCGCGACAATGGCGATCCATCCGCTAGGTCTTCTTGGGAAATAATAGCTAAAATGTTTTGCTGCGGACGTACTAATTTGTATGATTTATTATCTCGTTTACTAAGAATATCCAAATCCGTAGAAGGCTTGGCCAATTTATTTTTAATAATAGGTTATAATGAACTCTGTATCATTCACTCGACAGTTCTTAGATAGGCTTGTTAATATTGACATTACAACCTTGTGGGCGCAATACAATTTTAACAACTCTTGACATAGTAATTGAAATCGTTAAAATCATCAATGCATGAAATTCTCCGTCTCGTTTCAATAGTGAACAAAATGTTTGGCAAATGTAAAATGATGTAATGGAGTGTTTACAATCGCCGTTAGAATTCCAAGTCGAAAGTCAACGCACTGAGTCTGCGGCGACCTTTTCTCAGCGGTCATCTGTCGAATTCTTATTCGTTTTTTACCCAATATTCATTAGTATCGACAGATGAGTACTATTTGGGTTAATATCTAGTGGCAGAGCCTCGTGTTTGACGGAGGGGTCAGCACCAAAGTTCATACTTGCGCCGCTTTACACACTAACCGCGGTATACCCTTGACCTCTTCGCTGCGACATCATTCCTCTGGTTCTTCTTCATGATGATAACAAACGCAACCGAACGCATCGTTACCCAATCTCTCTAAATATCGTGACATTTCTTTGATTCGATATTCTGTTTAGTACGGTTTAATTGTACATGAAACAGAACCGCTACGCAATGATCTCACTCAAATTGGTGTGTGAACGCTGTTTGCGTATTGTGCTTGAATATAACTCGTTGGTGTGTGTATAGTTAGCACTTATTAGCTGAACTATATTGGAACAATGTCCTTCATAAGGTTGTGTCTTGTTGTGCGAACAACATTCACAGTGCTTGTAACGATTAAATTAATAATAGGTCCTTAATGGGCATGACTGTATCCGCTTTAGTTGATAATAGTGGTTCGTGTCACTATAATTATCACAAACAAAAATATACTGATAGTTTACTCTTGATTTGGACAAACACGTGTGCCATGCAATTTCATAACAAAGAATCCATATCCGTTTTGTATATATGCAATAGGTCTGACTTTTGCACAAACTAAGGTTGGCATCGTTTTTTCATACTAAAAAGTAAGCGATTCCATGTTAGAGTTTCAAAAAGGAACAAAAACGTACCTAGCTGGTTGGCGTAGCGTAAAGTTATGGCATTCCATAAAGTGGTGACTGGTGCAGGCATTTTGTACGTATATATCTAGAATTATGATAAACAACTCACTTTCAAAAAGCAGGCTAAAAATAGAAGGTGTTAAATTAATATTTCTTGTTGCGATTTTATGCAACGGGAAGTCACTTTTGACTTCTTAAAAAGGCTAAAGTTTCTGAAAAAGCCAATACTTTTGAAGTTCATTTTTGGTGTCGTTGTAAGCTATACAACACACCAAGAATAAGGAAAACTAAAATGTCGTCAAATTAAATTGCAGATGGTAATTTGCTGAAATTCAGACCTTGGACGGTCCGGAACTCTACTGTACCTATTTCGTCCAAAAAAAAGAGAAGCAAAAATGCATCTTGTACTATTAGGAATACCTGAAGAATGAAAAAAGAAATGACCAAGTTCTGTAACAACTAGAAATCAAAATAAATTAAAGATGTTGCCCACATTTGATATTGGCCTGATGCTCCACCAGTTCGCAGGTCAGCTTCGACTCGCAACTCGAGTGCGGACGTGCGGTCATATATTTCTGATAATTGTACAATAACTACAATGTCCATTGTTTTATGGTATGCGATGTTACTGCCGCCGCTGGCACCTGGCCTCGAGCCCGGTGCGCCCGCGCCGTGCTCAGATAGATTCGATAACAATACGATTGTTGAAAACTTGAATTATGTTCTCTAAGTTACGCCAAGGAAGGTTATTTTGATTGTATCGTTGTATGAAAATTGTTAGGTCCGTATTTGTACTGCTTATCAGGCACTGCTTAGAAGTTTTAATAATAATGGACAGCTTATTCTTTTTGTTCCCAGATTTTTATCTTGTTAATAACCCTATTAACAAATATTTTCTTTTGTTAAATGGTTTATTCAAGACATTTTTCTTGGAATTTTCTATGGTAAAAGGTTAAAGATTCGTATTTCTTGATAGTAGAGCACAAGGTGTTAGAAGGGATGTGGGTTAGTTATTTGTTTCACGCCATTCGCCGCAGCTTATTCAGTTCTTCAGTTCTTAGTAAGTAACAATTTTCGTCAAAATACTACGATGGAATTAATATCAGCTAGCGTCAATTTAATTATTGCGATAGCACAAAAACTTGCATAAACACAGACGTGAGGCTAAAGTGCACGCAAGAACTGCGCCGGAGCCGCCAGTCCGCCACGCAAGCGCAGTGCAGCCACGCTACGCAGCCCACAAGCGCCTTCTTACGAGACCGGCAACTGAGACGGTTTTTTGTGCCCTAAAAATAGGCATTCAGGCTGCGTAATCTCGTAACCGAGAAGAAAACTGTTTAGTTGTAATTTGTATCTGACACCATTGACGCTAATGATTTGTTTTTCTCAATGTATCTGCGTCGCTGCGACATCAAGTGCAAAATTCTTGCCATACTTTTATTTTGCAATTCCATCGAGTCTTGTTTCTAGAGTAATAATACATTCGGTGAATAAATAACGTTTGCCCATTTCCCATGGTAGAGCAGTCGCTGGATTCTAAATACTCGATATAGTTTTAATGAACTGCGATAGGTACTAGAAAAACCGTATGAAATTATATTTAATGTTCGACCTGTTTCAATTTTGCTGTAATAACCATTAGTTGAGATATAGACAGTTGTGGCGGTCTAGTTAATTGTGCAATAGGGCGATTAGCTAATTACAAGTAGGTATCGACTACAGTGTATCCGCGACAGTTTCACACCGAGGCCGGTTCTGATGCAGGTCGGTAGAACTTGGTCGTGGCTGTCGGTTCTCGATCGACATTACAATCGACGCTCGATCTTACGACACTGCAGTGCATGAAAAAGTATGCAATGCACATGGTGTAAACTGAAATACGGTAACAATAATATTGTTACAATTATTGTGAATAGGTATTGTTTTTCATCCAACATGTCAAGTTTCATAATGAACGTTGTAAAAAGGAGTGGACACTTCGTGTAATTTAATTATCTGGGTTATTCGTATTATAATATTATGTTCTTATTCGTATCTTACTAGATACCTAGTAGGATTAAGTGTGATACACAGATGTGTTTCAAAGAAAATATATAAAATCATTTCACAAAACTATTTCATAGAGCTAAGAGTGCCAATAATTCTATGGAAAGTTGTCACTTGTCACTATAAAAGTAAAGTTATGACATCGCTTGGTCATTGCTCTAACTTAGGTTAAATGCTCTAAGCTCTAAGTATTGATAGTCTTTCTATGTCACCAATTGCAATAAGAAGTTTACGTAAACATGTCCAGGAAATTCAGTGCATTTTACTAAAATTAACGCTTATTTTAGGGACCATTAAAAACTGCTATAAAATACAAGTTTTCCGGGCGTAAATGTTTATTGTAGGTGTCATGCTCAGCTGGTTGTAAAAATGCTCGGCGTTAGTAAGTAGCTACTAGTGTAGGTATCAGTAACACGCTATATTTTTAATAGTATCGCGTTGAGGAAACGTGGGCGCGTCTATGAAAAATGTATTACCTACATTGGAACGCAATGTTGTAACAAGAATGCTTTTTTTGTAAGTTCTGGGAATTCGGAGTTTCTGTGACGACAGGCTACATATCACTCATACAATCTATGACCACTTCCTTAAATAGCCCGATCAAGATATCCTTCTAGCCGAGTGGAGTTTAGTATTATTATCTTGATCTATCTTTTAGTCTGCCCAAGCTCTCAAGATGGAGGTTTAGTACTTAATAGACTTGGACATTATGCCCCTTCTTGGGAGTCTGTGACGACGTGAACAGTTTTCCGGCCTATGACAGCCTGCCTTATTAGTTTGTTTCGCTGTTTCTTAACAAAGTAGTTAAAATGGGTATTATTTAGCAAACTCAACGGTGTGAACAGTTTTCAACTGTTAATTTATGATGTCTACAACATAATCACTGTACTTATTGTTCATTGCTGCACATTTCATTCAAACGCAAAAAATACCTCTTTAAAACGTTAGCTACTATTTCGATAGCTCTATCCGAAGTAAATGTAATAAAACTGCTCTCAAAACGACGTTTAAAACTCGATATAAATGCCGGATGAAGCTGCGAAATATGAAGAAACATGTCCGATTCGTGTGAAGGCTGCTACCAGCGCCCTGCGCGTACGCAGGCCACGCGTGCGGCACAAGGCTAAGGTGATATTTACTTGCATGTCAATATTTCGTAAATTGCCTATTCTAGGTGTAATTTACACGTCGCTGACTACTGACTAGAACGTTACATAGAGTTTCCTCCTTGTTATTGTAACATGTGATATTGTTATTGTAACATGTGTAAAGGATGTTTTCATGCCAGGATATTATTTTATATTATGCAAAGGTACTAAGTTGCGAAATCTTTATGTATTGCCTTTATTTTAATTCGTAAGCTAGCTAATGACATAAACTCTACTTATGATGACAGCCCACAAAATTAATCATTACATACCAACATTTAGCTCTAAACGCATGTAAACCGTCATTTTTGTCATGGTAAACTTAGCATTAGCCGTAGAACCGATGACCGTTGGGGTAGACGTGATCTTGAGTGGAGACCGCGAATCGGCAAACGTAAGGTAGGACGCCATCAAGTTAGGTGGAGCGACGATCTTCGCAGGGTGGCTGGTAGCAACTGGATGAGAGTTGCCGAGAATCGAGCTGAATGGCATGCAATTGGAGAGGCCTATGTCCAGCAGTGGACTGCTATAGGCTGATGATGAAACTTAGCATAAATCGTATAATTTGAATTTCGTGGACTACATTCAATAAAACGCCTGATGTAATACGAAATAGAATAAAATAGGTACCCTTTATTATAATCGCCTGGAAATCTAACCCAGGACTTCATGTGCATTAGTAGCGTTTTCGACCGCTAGACCAACGTTTCGCCTTTTACGACACTCACGGGATGAAATGGGATGGTGGTGTTCTTTACGTCCGGATCCACGCGGAACCCCGCCTGCCGGAACTCCTGCGCTTATCCCAATTTATTGGGGGTCAGCGCAACATGTCTATTCCTTTACACATACAATCAACAATAAATATATTAATCTTTTAATTACTATGGTTTTACAAATGCAGAACTTAAAATTCTCCATTAAGAAACTGGGTGTATGTGCAAAGTTTTGAACAAAGCCTTCACCACCTTTGACAGAATTTGAATAGTACATAATTATAGCTTATTGGCTAGGTAGCAGTTAGTGGCCTTACTCGTTAGTTTTTTATTAAAAAAGGATGTCAACTTCCTGAGCAGCTAACTAACTTGTTTCTGTACTTGACTCAAAAACGTCTATACTTAAATAAAATATACAGTGTGTCTGGTCACCGGTGTCCGACCCGTTAAGGCGAAGCAATTTGATCGATTTTATGGACAAATCCACCATACTAAGGCATTTTGCCCCTACTGTTTTGAAATGCCGGCCATTTCAAAACAGTAAAAAAACAACCACTAAAAAACAAAAAACAAACACACACACATTTTTTAGTTTCCAGTATTTTTTTTAGGTTTTAATGGTATGGTTTTTGATAAACTTTTTAGGGTTAACTTATTGCCTTCTTTTGTAGCTATCGAACGAAACCACTTTTATGCCTGTAGGATCTCTAATATCGGTAGATATGGCAAAATAAATTAACCCAACCGCACTCAGTAAAAATAAAACATAAAATGGCCATTTCAAAACAGTAGGGGAATAATGCCTTATTATGGTGGATTTGTCGATAAAATTGATCATATTGTGAGTCTGACACCGGTGACCAGACACACTGTATATATGCGAACGTAACTCTGCTTGTCTATTATCTTTTCACGCCATCACGGCTGATCCGATTCCAGTAAAATTTGACATACAGTTAGATCTGGGTTGGACACAGGATTCTTTTATCCGGGTAGTAAGTTCCCGTGGGATAATATTCGCAGTCCAATTGCGAAGCCGCGGACTAACGCTACTACATTATAACTTGGTTGTAGCAATCCTAGTTATAATGTAATGCTTACCTTATTCTAAGCTTAAATGATCAACTTTATTTAACAGAACGTCCCTTATGAAATGCATGATGCTGCTTCACACCAATTGAATCAGCCATTATATCAGCCTGTAAAGTATGTTTATAAGTCGTACTAAGATAACAGGGAAACCACATATGCACAAGGAGTTATTGCAAACTTTGTCATCAAAGTAGTCTTAATTTTTTTTTATATATAATACTATCACAATCAGCTTATAATGTTCTTAGTGGTGAGCCATAGGCTCTGTGAGAGAGAAAGTGGGCCATAATCCACCACCCGAGCCCGGGTTGGCAAATGTCACATGTCTTCAAATTTTTGGTTCTAAATCACGGCCACACGATGTTTTCCTTCACCGTTTTGAGCAGTGGTGTTGAAAATACGTTACACGAAGATAAGCGCCTGTCTGGGTTCGAACCTACGACCTACATTTACTTACTCGGGGCCATTACCACCACTGCTCACATTCTTCACACTATGTAACAATATTGTTAACTAACATATTGAATAGCATGACATAAGTATTTCAGAATCGCAATTCACTGTCTCTATTATTTTAAGTTAGCTTCACATCTTACGGTCTTACTAGCGACTGTAAGAACAAAAGAAAAGGTAACTTCATGTAGTAATTGCTATATGCCTGGTTCTGATAGAGATAAGAACTGCGAAAGACTGCTTATTTATCGTAAGCCACAATAACAATAAGTATTCACACTTTCGTATTTCCATTATGCTGATTTGTATAATTCTAAGCATAATTTAAATATCACTTTTCATAGGCCGTCCATGATCTAGCAACTTTAAAAATCAACCTAAATTCATCAGCCTATGTTCCCATGGCTGGGACACAGCACAGGCCTCCTCTTTGCGAGAGGAAGTAGGCCGTAATCCTAGGTGGATTATCCGGGCCTAGTGCTGGTCGGTAGTTGTCACATGTCTTCGTATTTTTGGTTCTAGGACATTCCGGTTTCCTCACGAAGTTTTCCTTCACCACTTTGTAAGCACCATTTTGAGAGCAGTGGTGATGAAATAAGTCATAACAAGTAAAGCTCCTGTCACACATAGCTTTTTTTTAAAAATAATTTTGGAAAACAAATAGGAACCCTAAGAATACAATTTACACAGGAGCCGGAAACTAAACATTTTATTATTATATGATGAATGTGCCAAAGATAGATTGATATAAACGAATATGATTCCATTGGTCATTATATTAAAAAAGCTGTCCGGATATTTTATGTTTGCGACGCAGTAAACAAGGTCTTATTGATTACGCCAATTCGCACCATATTAGCAGTCGCAAAATAGCCAGTGGCAAAACGCATATTCCAAACCAGCCACTTTCATTGCAGTTGCAATTTTGTTAATAACAACATAAGCTCCAGAAACTATTTAGGGCATGGCATATTTTAGTGTAGTAAAATTACAGGCATCTGGGACATTTGCCGGCGCATTTTAGTTGTATATAGCTAATTAACATTGCTGTAATCGTGTATATTGTATCTCTATTACTACTGGCCAACACGACAGCTTCGTACTGAGCGTGTAAATGTGACCTTATCGTGAACTCAGGCATATATACAGGTATACATTATTATCTATGTACAATCTTCACATGGTCAACGGTAATCGAGTTCGTGCTACGTTTCTATCGTGTTTGTCTGCAATGAAAAATAATGACACGTATGGCCAAATGTTTGGGGCAAACACGTGTTGCATGTTTTAATTTGAGTTATTGACATTAGTATTATGCTAATACTGTGACAAGACAAGACGTGTCGGAGATTTTGTACTCACTGGTACACACAAAATGAGTGAGATAGCTAGAGTTTGGGTGCAGATGATTGATTTTGGTCCAATGTATTACACATCTCTTATTATTGTAGGCACTACGAAGTAGTACAAGTGAGACTGTTAGCCTCTGGGCGAGTTACTCCACGTATCACACGAAAAGGGCGGCGACAGCACCGTGCACATCGTGCTTGATCTGATACGATATCAGATACGGTGCCGCATACATTTGGTTAGCCGTACAACAGAACTCAGACCTACGCACGAACTTACGACCTTTCGTAATCTCTCGACGAAAACGTCAAACTCGTGTCGCAACGCCCTTTCCATGATCCGAGGCATCATATGGCTTACGGTGCTGCCACCCTAACGAATCATTGTATCACATCAAGTTACGTACGACTCGTTATAAATCTCATAAAGCAACGTTATGTGGATTGGTTACTATGAAAAATTGACTAATTTAGTTACGTGTACGCAGTGCATTTCCTATTGTCAGTGTTGGTAACTGGTAACTAGGCACATTTAGGTTGCAAAAGACGGCTCCCTCCGCAGGCTCACGTTTCTCTCCACTTAAGATCTATAAAGTGAAATAATACGCACTAGCTACAGTTATCTATCAAAACAATCTCGTTTTAATTAAGTTTCCTAGGTAAACTAGCGGAGCTTATTTCGCGTTATTGTATTAGTTCGGGTGATATAAGAGAATGGTTTAGCAGCTAACATCAAGCGCACTCAATCTTGTTGCATCACGGCTGCGATTTTTATAAGTAACGTCTAAGTTATTACAGTTATTGTTTAAATCCTCAACGGATGTATTATTGCGTGTTATTTATATCCTATATATTATTATTATTGATACACAAACTAGATATAGCTAGTGAATCATTCGAGACCGGTTTTACAAATTAGGTATGTCTTCGTCGCGGAAAATCGAGCGTTTGTTATTTTAGACATTCAAATATTTAATAAGTTCCAATACTCTAACAATTATGTTAATATTATACATTCAAACATGTAGCTGATGTGGGCTTGAACAAAAAGTCAATTAAGTATAAACAAGAACGGAAGGAAAAAACAACAAGGTGCTTTCAGAGCAGATACAGTCGTCTGCAGATTATAAATGTGTTTCATTCAAAAACACAGTCTCAAAAGAGAAGAGTTAAATCGAAATCCGGTCTCGTGTTTGTTTTTTAAGACGTAATACAAACATCCATCAAAACAATAAAAGCAATCAACTGAGGCATTGAAGAAGATTTTTTTTTTAACTGTCTTGCAAACCGACACAAAAAGAAGAAAAAGACGCGCGCTATCACTACAGCAAACTTTAACTGGGACAAATTGGAGGAAACCTTGTGACTTCATTATCTGATTGATATTGCTATATAAAATAAATGAATAAATTAAAATTTATTGTAGTTCAGAGTTTGATGCTAAGAATGTTGTTTAGCAAAGCTGGCATTCGTAAATTAATCATCAATTCATCATCGACACGAGATTATATTAATTTATTCTCAATCCTGTTAATTTATAATTTGAATTATGATTGGAAATCCGAAACTTTAATAATCAAAGTTAAATTATTTAAACGTTAAAGATGAATTGCTATTTTTAGATTTCATCACCGAGTAAATAATTATTTAATTTTATTCTTCTCGGGTACTGTCATTGCCAGTAGGTGCATACTATATCTACATAATAAATAACAAGAAGTAACTCACTAATTTTCATCATCATCATCATCATTTCAGCCGTAAGACGTCCACAGCTGGACTTAGGCCTCCCCCGATTTGGGGGGCTTTGCCATAATCGCCACGCTTGGCAGGCGGGTTGGCGATCGCAGTATGGTGGTAAAATGCATAGAGAACGCTGCTGCCCATTCTCTAGTAAGTCCCTTAGTCGCCTTTTACGACACCCACGAGAAGAAATGGGGTGGTGTTATTCTTTACGTCCGGCACCACACGGTAATTTTCATGCATGGAAGTATATACTTCCATGCATGAAAATAATTCATAAAAAATGTATATCACCTCCTATCACCTACTACTAAGTAATTTACTTAGTAGGTGGTAAGTATTTACTTACTTAAAGAAAGTTTTTTCGAATGTATTAAATAAGTATAACGTTCCTAGATAAGGTAAAAATAAGCTTTTACAGAAACACAAAATACAGTTTTATTTAGCTTCAAAATTTATATCATGTTCTTTTGACCATTTTGCCCTATTATCCATTGTTTCAAATTGAACCTGATATACCATCGCACCAATTGTGCTTATGCTTACGCTACCGACTTATGTTCTATCACTTCCATGCAGCTTTTTTTTTGGTTTGAAGATGTTCACATGAACCGTTTCCTGAGGTTTTGACGCGGTATGAAATCACATTTTAAAACTTTGACATACTCTAACGTTGGACTCTCCCACTTATTTTATTGGTATGATTCGCCTTCGTCCCTAATAAAATTACTTTTTCAAACTATTACCACCATGGCGTACGATAAGCATCCATCGAGACCCTCAACTCAGTAGTTTCCAAACAGAAAACATGGTTAGCAAAGTCGCTAACTAGTGCGTACAATGCGATTATCACGTGAGTGACAGTAAGAGTCATGGCGACAACAATAATTATCGAGAAGAGCCGAGCTTTGCCTCGGCAGGCGTGTCGCTTGCGTGACATTCGCGTTTGACAACTGTCTATTAACTTATTACAATAGAACTGTTTCATGTGCGTTTCTAATACGACAAACAACAGCTAAAACGGCACTAGGGTTATGTCGGTGCGTGGTGAAAAAAGGCATTAACGCCGCCATTTTGTTTTTTCAAAACAACAATGACAGTTTCTCAGATCCTGCCAATGTTATTCAGGCGCCAAAAGATTCTTGCACTATAAACAATAGTATTCGGTAGTTCCTAGAAACACCTGACACTGTCGATCTTCAGATTTTTTCATCGCGAATGTTCCGCTCGACGACTTTCCACTACCAGCCTTAATTAGGTTTAATGACTAATTTGCATAATGAACCGTTATCGCTTTTACATAAATCATTAAGTTTTTATAACATTCTATTTAATGATACACGTAGGTAAATAAATACATGGAAGATACTTCATTTAAATTAGAAGTTTCTGACGTAAAGTTTTCAAAGTTTTATTAATAATTTATGCTTTTATTTTTTGGTGAATAATATGCATCTGTGGAAATACAGATCATAAAAGTTTTGAGTTAATAGTAATTAATTGCAATCTCACCTCTTGAACTGACATGTTGCAATGTTGTTTCGACTTATTTGCAATAGAGATTACAAATGGCGATGCAACTGAAGCAAAAATATTGAGAGGTTTTAGTGAATTGCAACCTGATAAAGATAATGAATTCGTTACAACGAGAGCTATTGAAGAAACAGATTTGATGGAAATTATCTTTAATGATGATGGGAATCGAGTGAGCGACCTTTGAGGAGCATCAAAAACAATTGAGTTGGCGGTTGCATTAAAAAGGGTATGATTGTGGAACCGCGTTCAGAGGCAGTCACGTTTCCTTCCATTCCCATAGTCTATAGCCAGCACGACCGGCGCCCGCGCCGCCCGCATCCTCACGACTCGCCACTAGAGATGCCTAGGCGTAATTTGCTTATCTTACTTATGAATTGAATTGATATATTTTGTAAGTGCTTAAGCGTAACACCTGCATTTGGTTAATAAATTGTTACATGATTTTGTTCGTTTGTGAGTGGAATGTTTGTGAATTTCATAGATACCGACAAAAATCGTTGTAGTTTAACGAGTTGTTGTTTTAACCTAATCCGATTAGAATGGGTCTAATTTACTTTCGATCATATTGATCAATAATGGATTGTTCTTACATTGATGGAGCAAAAATTGCGCTGGTACAAAACCTAAACGGACGTGGCCTTGCACTATTTTTTTGGAAACAAGAGATTTTTTAGCTTAAAATAATTTTACGTTCGATACAGGTCGGGTTGGCCTGGCAGCATGTCGGACAGACGTGATCCGATCACGGCTATGATCACAATGTAGTTAATGCTCAGCTATCTAGTTCAATGACGAGTTTTTCTAATTACCTTCGTACATATTATCAACATATAATGTACGTACACACTGACAGTCGGCATATACATACACTTACATATGAGTACAGTCAATAAGGAAATCAAAGCGATAAGGTCACTCGTTTTAGGTACGACGCGTTGTTTGGTAAAAGTAAATTAAAGTTGCATACGACTTTTAAATTTGTTCAATATTTTGGTTTTACTGAGAAAATAACGACGATAGGAATTAAAGACACGGTTGGAACTTCCTTAAATGAGCGCAATTATAACAAAATACGCCATGGCTCAGTACCTACCATATACCTACAACTAAAATCGTTTTATTCTTCTAGATAAACAAATAGGAAATGTCACATTCTTTTTACATTAGTATAAAATGGAACCTCTCAAACTGAAACGCTTGAGTATTTTTGAAAGCAAATCCAAGATAATTAGCATACGGACATACCTACTTGCGTGCTATATTGTGCCAACTATTAGCAATTTAGAATGACTTAAGCACTACAAATTATACATCTGTTGCTTATAAAGTTTATAATGACTTCGCAGTAAGAGTTCGGGTAGAAATTTTTACAGTAATGCGGTAGTCGAAACAATTGTGTGCAATCTGCGGAATTCGTACGAGACTATCGAATATTATTGCTACAGATTCGCGTCGAGCCAATCTGAAGAAGCCTTAAATTTTATCTACGTGTGCTCGATGTTGGACCTACCTATCATTTAAAATTCATCTTAGCCCAAATAAGGAGAGAACGTCAACACAGGCTCGTCAAAACTGAAGCTCATCCACGTTACATACATATAAGGCACTGAGAAACATTTTAAATGTTTCCAGTGAAGACCTTAAAAATGTTTAATTACTGCAACAGTGCAAAGCGTTAATAGATGCAGACGGAAAAGATTAACAAGACCCAAGCGAAGCGTAATAAACTAATAACAGTTTATGCAGTGTGCCCACAAAATATCCGCATTTATTTCTATTTTCTTCTTTTTTCAATTAATTACCGCCCGGTAGTTGTGAAATCACAGTCGTCAATTCTTCATGAAAATATTTAGTCAATTTAATATAGAAACGCAAGGCGCTCGTATAAGCAAGCCATTAAAATGTAGCATTGAAATTATAATCTTGTCAAGCTAATACATGCAATTCGAGTGATTAAATAAATACCAGGAAAGTATGAAGCCACAGATCTAACCTGATCCAACCCTATGATCAACATGGCATACAATTATAATCTAACGACACGAAGTTTAAAATCGGTTTCCACAACATGAAATATTTACAAACGGGTAATTATAGGAATTTTCTGTAACCAAACGACGAAATGTCTATTTACTTTAAAGTCTAATTGCAAAATAAATGTTGCCAGTTAATTTTTAATATTTATTTTATTCCATCGCAACTACTTCATCTACAATGTCATTTTTATGAAATACAAGTGGAAATAAAAGTGACCATTACCTTTTATTAGCAAAAAACTACCTTGTCGTTATAATGTGGCTCAGTTTTTTATTGAACTTTAATCAAATTGGCTTACTTCCTGCTTGATCTACTTTTGAAAAAGATCTACGTGCCTACAGTCTGAGCAAGAAAATATAATTAACATGCCACAGGGTACAGCGTTTATGAGTTCTTTTATTTTTATAGATTTATGATCAATTCTAATGTTGATCAATTATCACATTCCTAAATCTAATACTAAGACATGATACGATATATATGCTACAATAAAACAAACATAAAATTAACTGACTAGCTAATATTAAGGGCTTGTCACAACGCCTTTTACGTAGCCCGCTGGTGACCGACTGAGCAACAGGCTTTAATTGCCTCTCTTACTACATTCGGCCTGCCACAACTGCCAGAAAATAACTTTAAAACTAACCAATCAATTAAGCGGATCTAAACACACGTCCGTTACGAAAACGGCCAAAACTGCCATTATGGCAAGTTATAATAAATTCTGCATCCTTAATTCATATTTAGTAGCCAGTTATAGATCTGTCTAAGTAAAGTGGATTACGGTAACATTAAGCGTTGGCCGTGGAGGCTGTGCTCTCGTGACTCACTCCTGGGGACAGGATACCTGCGAACCAGCACAACTGCAAGTAACTAAAATAAAATAAATACGACCTACGTCATATCGATTATGATTGAATTTAATGCTGTAATTTTGCAACTCAACCTGTAGCTTATAAATAAAAGCTCGAAACTCTCTGACCACTCTCAGGCGAATCGTGCGCGGGATGTAGGACGCGACTCTGTGCATCTTTTGTTTTACGTGAACTTTTCGCGCCAGTTTTAACACCTCCATATCATCCTCCAGATACGTCATCATCATCATCATTTCAGCCGAACGCCCACTGCTGGATATAGGTCTCCCCCAATTTAGGGGGGCCTCTTACGTCACCCACGTGAAGAAATGGAATCCATACCACAAGTTGACACTATCGGCGCAACCGGGTTATCTCCCGCATCCTGCAAGGTCCGTCTTGGACAAGCCGGAGCTTTAAGTTAAATACAGTACTTAGCTTATTCCGCGTTCTTGGCCGGTTTAGATAAAACTTAAAGAGGAATCATTGTTATAAATGCTGCTAATAAAATTAGATGAACGAATGATTTTAAATTAATTAACGATTTGAATTCCATCATATTTAAGAAGAATTTAAGTGTTTGATTTTCTTGAAACCTATTAAGAAATTAAGAATAATTTTGATTTTCTATCCTAAAATTTTATAATAAATAAAGTAGACATAACTTATAGTATCTTTTCAGACCCAAACCGCAATTCAAATCTAATCATACTTCAAATTAACCCTAAAAGTAGTTATACCAAGTATACCAACACAAATTAATCCCTTATGTTAATTAAAATCAAAACCATAACTCTCCGATAATTTTGATTGGACGTCAATTTGCCCGTGTTATTCGCATGCAAATGGAGCAGTTTTATCATCGACGGCTTGAATACATTAACATAACTATAATTAATATTCATCGCGCATCAAATGTGACAAAATATAAATCATTTACATGTTATATGATGTTCCGGCAAAGGTCTGCTCTCCGTTACTCGGACGACATTTTAATAACCTATTGTGAGTTATGGAATTAATTTAATTCAGATCAGTCAAGGAAATACATTCAATCTTGTTTTTATAGCAAACTTCAGAGGTTTTTTATATTAGAACGGATTTCCAAACAAATGTTAATAAGTAGTCGTTTATTGTATTTAAATGTAACATTTACAAATTAATGTGTCGCTCTATCTTCGAATTAGAATCAAATGATTCATTCTTGTTCTATCTATCAACATGTACGTGAGCTAGTGTAAATGATCTTAACATTGAAGGCAACCCGTAGACATTTCGAAACCAACATTTCAATGAGCGTATATACTTAGGTACCACATGACGATTGATGTTAAGGACAATCTTTCCTATTCATATGGGAGATGCCGCACCAAGATAAAGTCAGGACAATAGATTGAAGCAGCTGCGTTAACAGTAATTGTAAATAAATTAATCTAATCTCATCACAATTTGCAGAAAATAACATTAAATACTCGTAAGATAAATATACAACAAAAATGAACATTAAGCTATTCAATTTTAATCAAGATGTTGGAAACAAAGCGTTTCCAAGTAATCTTCGCGCTTTGGGAACTCATTACTGTATCTGCCATCGGACGTAAGGCCAAGTGCGTTGTGTAGCCGGTAGCGCCGCGCCCGCACCCGCCCGACCATAAGATACAAGTATAATCACCGCTGTGCTCTTAACTTCAATTACAATTACCATCTAGCGGGAAGCTCCAGACTAGCACGCGAGAATCAAATTTGCTTACGTTTTTTTGCAATTTGCTAGTCGATACCACGTTGTGTGTTGATTAAACAAGGGCTACCCTGGAGCTTTTAGCTTAATACCCGCCAATAAGTCTAATTTACCAACCGCCGACACAATTCGATTCATTCATTACAACCGTTACTTCACATTGCACACATTACCTATACCTATTATGTAGTGCACTATATTTCGCTAATCAAGGAAATGTACAGTTATTAACACTATACACAGTATTTGTTAATCCCAAATGTATAATTAGCAGTTTCACACTTTGCTTTATGAACCGCAGCTCCGTAGTTTCTAAGTCCCCGATCTAATGATACCCGGTGGGATTTGAAAGCCTAAATTATTATTCTTTTAATTACAGTTTACAATACGTAATTCATAGTAAGAACTGTGGTTTAATGTCCACAGTTATAATGTACTTTCCATAGCGACCTACGAGTAAACGAGATGAAGTAAAGCCGACACTGAGCTATATTTATGCAAAGTTCAGAAAGATTTCTCTAGATGAGGCGGTAATGAATTCCCAAGCCATTGTGTTATGAAAATGAACTTTCGCTTCGTGGTCATTGTCGCGATGCCTGCTAAAGGCCTCAATAGACGGCACAGTATGTTGCAACATTTTTACAGAATAAATTACTAACTAAAACCAATGTCAGGTCGTGAATGTTGGCTCGCGTGATTGGAGCTCTCTGCTCTGATATTGTTTCTATTCAACTTAATGCACAGCGCGATAAATAATGTGTTAGCTTTTGTTTACTGATCTGCGAAGCGCTCAGTTTTGAGGTTCCATGGCTGAGAAATAACTTAGTAAAGGTCAACCTGCGGCTTGAGCACAAACAAGTGAGACACGGCGATATCGAAAGTGTTTGTTTGTCAGCTTTACGTAATGACGTGCGCGCCCACACGCACGTGCTGCCAACATAATTGAGTGTGAAGTTAATTATTTACAGCCCTTACCTGAAACTGATATTCCTAAGACAATGTATGAGTGATCGAATTGTTTCACAATAAGTAGCATTACTGAGCTTCATGGAAAATCTGTGGTCGTTTTGTTACGTCTTGTCTAAGGCCAAATTCGCGTTATGTTATGATTTATTTACTTGTGATAAATGACAAACGTGTCGATATAATTTATGTTAATAATAAACATTGGTACATATATGAATACATAATTTTGACCCAACTGAGTAATAAGCTCATCTGAAAGTATAGTCTCCTCGAAGCTATTGATTCTTGTATAATAAGGTTCTCTTTTAGCGAATAAAATGTTCGAGGTTGCCATGACTCTGTGAGGGGTATAATCGTCGTTATACAAACGTAATAAATAACTCACTGCTTGACGTTTAAACTGAGTATTTATTAGGTGGGAGTATAGTATAGTTCAGTCCAATCGGTGAGAGCAGCTACCTTAGGTCGGCCGCCGCCGGCACCCGCGCCGCTGCAGTGCAGGACAGGCAGTGACGGTGTTTACCAACTGCACTCATACCAGTACATTGCGCAAACGAGCTTCCACTCGCCTGCCACTGATTTGTGGCCACTAAGATGTAGTCCGCAGACGCGGAAGCGGTTGTTGGTATCTTTGCACGTTAGGTAATATAGGGCACCGTCGAATAACTAGTGCAGCTAAATGCCACACAGCGCCAGATAATGCTTTAACCTGCTCTGTTTTCACTAGCTTAGAATGTAACTTTATCTTCCTAGCAGAACATGACCAGTTTGTTGTACAATAATAAATTTAATCGTTTTACTTGACACAACAAGATAAATCTACGCCTCGAATAGATACGGGATACTTCTATTTTGAGTACAAGGGTCGGTCTATGGCGAGATAAATACGATAATACATGTTTGCAATATGTTAACGTCATTTCTCTATAAGCTTTTTCGCCTTGAGCTTCACAGTTAACAGTGGCCCCACACTTTTTATTCAATTTAATTTTTCACTGGTTCAATGAGAGATCAAGAGTCAGCCAATCGCCATCGAGAAACAAGTGTTATAATATTTATATACCAACGTTTGTAGATAATACGTACGTTCCATTTAACGTGTCATAATAATATAATTCGAGGTTAACGATTATATTCGTGTTTGAAACAAAAACGTTATTTAGTCTACCTACATTCTTATACTATTTTGTGCATAAATGACCCATGTGGCCCAAGAAGTGCCGAATAGGCAATAAAATGTCTTCGGAAACATTATTACGTGTTTGATGGACTTATAGAAGTTAAATGTACTATACAGGGTTATTTGTAAAACACCGGCAACCTCTCAGGTCTATGTTACTAACATCATAATCAACAACTTTTGTTCTATGACTTTTAAAAATTCATCATATTTTAGTGCATCAGAGTTTCATACAAATATCGGCTGCCTGTAAATAGGTCATGTTCAAGCGCCCCCACCGCCCTAACCCCGCTCCCCTTGCTAATATACTATCGCTTTCTTTTGCTTCGCATAGACTCCGTAACATTTAGAGCGTTCAATTTAAATATTTTTATTTTAGTTTGAAAATCTGATGAACTAAAATGTGATGAATTTTTAAAAGTCACAGAACAAAAGTTGTTGATTATGATGTTAGTAACATAGACCTGAGAGGTTGCCGGTGTTTTACAAATAACCCTGTATAGTTTTATGTTGTATCGGAATGAGTGATATTTCTCCGGTGCATAACATTGTAGGCCGCCTCAGAGTTTAATTTAAATGATGTAATGTAAATAGCGATGCAGATGATTCCTCGGCCTGTAAAGGTTACAATTTGTAACTGCAATGCGAGAGGTGCTTAATTGCTCATCGCGGTTACGTTGCATTGCTTTAAATATAATTTTAGAGACTGGCAGCACACGTATACCGGTCAAGTACTGTGGGTTATCTTAAACTAGAACATGAACTGAACAATATAATCTAACTAACTGCTTTTTTATAATATCTGTAGTCTTGGTTGCTTATTACGTGATTTATTGTATCTATAGTCTCTAAAAAAATCGAAATGTTCTACAGTATTAGTGCCAACATTATTAAAAATTTACTGGTTAAAATCCCAATAACTCGGATAATGTTATGCATTTAACAATAGAAAGGTACTGAATATAATATATTATTAAATGCAACGGTAGTATAATTAGTTATTTCCTAAGGTATTGGCTTTAAGTCCATCGAGACCAACTCTCTATCGCTTGTCTAGTTCCGTTTCCTGTCGCTCCATATAATGAGGAAACAGAAAATTGAGTTTCTATAATAATTTATGATAATACAAGCTGTGTTCCCGATGGGATTTTCCATGGGCAAGACGGTACAGGGTTCCGGTGTGTAAGCGGCATCTTTCCACGTACAATGGCTCTCTTCCCATATTGCGCCGCTTCACCTGCACAAGAGGGGATCTAATGTCTACGTCAGCAAACGGTATTCGCATTGCTGATTTTTGGGCCAAATAAATGATATTTCATTGCCTTTGCCATTCTTCTTCATTGTTTTTTTTTTAAATAATATTTTGTTCTAGTTTCTATGAAATGTTTCTGTTTCTATAATTATGATTAGGGCAAACCAAATAACAAAGCATGATTATTCAAGTATTCACAAACTTGAATTATGTTTAAAACTAATTATATTTTAGAGATAGCGTGCAAACGTGCTGAAATACATGACACCCGCAGCGCATAGGTAGGTACGACATTCCATGTTTAAATGCATAACGTTCACAAAAATGCGGACGTTCCGACTGAGTAGTCGAATAAAACATTGATGGAATCGATGACCGACAACCAAACTACTGTTTTTTTATGTCCAGCACGCGTAGCATCACCACCATAGAAAGAACTTTGTCTATTCTTAGTAGAATAGAGATAGAACTGTCATGCTACGCCAGCATAAAACGGTACAAATCTTTCTAAAATCTTTAATTCTGTCTTTAATCTTTCTACAATCTGTAATTTTGTCTATTCTTCCGTCGACAAAACCCCTTTCTACGGTGGTCATGCTACGCATGCAGTGAGCTCTACCGTTTTTATATAAAAGTACATACATTATTTCAGCCGACAAAGCCACAGCAAAGGCCTCCCCAAGAGAAGGGAATTGCCATAATCACCACACTTGGCAGGCGGATTGCCGATCGCAGTATTGTGGTATAAATTCATGCCTTCTCGTGGGGGCAGGCAGAAATTAAAGAAATTTGGTTTTTTTACTAAATTTTACGTAAATATATATTTTATGATTGGCTTGTAAATTGTACACAACCTAGTTAAGTATTTGCTTGCTAGCCAGCAAAAAGGGAAACAATTAAAGGGGATGCGCTAATGTAGTCCACGAAATTCAATGTCTCTTATGTTCTTTGCAACTGTAATTAACATACAACCTGCCAATGATATGCAAATTGCTAAAACGTAAGATTAGAAGGGCTACCCTGGCGTTCCTCCTTACAAATATACAATAAAATATAGGTACAATTAAAGAAAAATTAAATTAAACTACCTCAAACAAAACTACTAACTAGTAAGCAGGTCCTTGCTCGAAACATCTTAGACTATGTTAGTCATTTACACTGTAAGTTAATAATTTGATGACATAAATATTCTATAAGCTGAGGTTGTATGAGGATTAATCTTTGACGTTTCAGTATTTATCGCCCATTAAAATTCAACGTAAGTACATACTTAATTATAAGTAAGTATATCAGTTGGAATTACGTTCACATCATGAAGGTTGTTAGCAATTCGTAAATGTGAGAAACATTTTGAGTCTTACACTTTTCTTTGTCAACTCTTCCAAAAGGATTTAGTAAGAGATGATGAAATGCGTTATCGAGATGATCAATTAATTATCACAGTTTTATTTATTAGCGATTGAAAGCCTAATTAATGATTAAAACTAGTAACACCTGCATCACCCGCGGCACTTCACATCTCGATCACCTCCCGCCCGTCTGCTATTATTGCTATATATTACTTAAACAATTTAATCACAGACCAGTTACTTTTCACATATATCTGTTCTCATAAAATATTATTGGGTTTCTAATTAACTTTACGTTTACAAGTTACTTCGCAATATTTTTATTTCTTCACACTCAAGAGCTCCATTTTCGGTAGTTATAATTCCATTAGTAAAGATTTTTATCTAAATTAAGACACATTTATGCATATTTTAAGAATTTATTTCGCATGCCGCTCAATTATTGAGAAAATGCGATTTTTTAAGGCAATTATACGCATTAGCACTTGTTAGTTCGAGAACTGCCTGCGCCCGCGGCGGCTGTTGAAAATGTAACAAGGTGGTCGGCGTTCATTCTAATCTTTCTATTTTTGGACCGGCCTGCCATAATATACGAACCATTAAATCGGGACGACGGAATAAATAATCATGAATTGCACATAAGCCGTTCTTTGATGTCAATCATTCTATAAACGACTGTGTCGACGAATATGTTCATTCTCGTAACTTGTACACACTCGCAGCATGTACTCATGTACTCGGTACACATTGATTCTAATCGCTGTCGAACTCCTTGTAAATAGTGGTTTCAGGGTGACACAGCTTTTTAATGTGTATTTCGCAGTTGTATGCCTTCATTTCTATTTGCATTTAGATTATTCAAAAACTGGCATTAGTCGTAATGTGTGAAGGAGGTAAATAACAGGCCTTACAGAACATCTTCATTGAACGGCAACATACTTTAGATAATAATGATTACAGCTGCGAATGCGAAAACACGACTATTAGTTAATAGCGCACGCAGTTTATGGTCGATCACAGTTCAGTCTACTGCGTCTGCCTTTCTAAATGCATACGAGTATGTATCAACAGATGGGTAATAAAGTGTGATGAAAAGAACGAGAAGTCTTGCGAGAAAAGTGACCTTGTTCTATGGTCAATTAATAATGGTTAAATGAAAGAGGAAAAAAGAAAATAAATTTATTTAACCTGCGTGTAAGAATTTACGACATTCTCGAGATTTTGAACCTTGGCGAGCTTTTATGATTTTTGAACGGGGGCTGCTCTGATTCTGCTTCCGCTGGTTGCCCCTTATCTAAATCTACATTACAAATGGATATCGGTTTGTCCTCAGCAATCATTCTTTCAAAGTATTAGTCAGCCATTTAAATACGTATTTAAAATTGCAAACCTTGGTTTGGCTAGAAGTGTATTTAAAAACGTTAAACAATGCAGCTTGTTAGAAAATAACAACAATGCAGGGAACGGTTGTCAAGCCAACACTCGTTAGTACCTTCTAATTAGAGAATCGAGATTTACTACCTTCCGCCCTTGCGGGAACAAGTGTGAACAATAGAGGAGAGACTTACTTAATGAGCGTATAGTGCAGGGTCGCTAAGATATACTTGGTCAAGGTGGACAGAGTGCATTAAAAAAGCCTCTACGAGTAAGTAAATACTAAAATGTAGGTCTGGCGCTCTCAGTTCGTTACAATTCTGTTTTCTGCCTAAAACAGGGAGAGAAAGACATAGAGGCTCAACCTGTAACTATAGATTTAGTTCATGATTCTTTAACACCTTGGGTTGAAAACCTTCGACAGTTATTTAAATAAGAATTGCTCTTTCACACATTTTGACGATGTAGGTGAATACCTTCGCGGTTTCTTTTGATAACCAACGAATAATTTCAACACTAGGGATAGATCATATGCTGAATTCATGGTTATATTTTGTGCGTCGATGGGATGGCCCCTCTGTTTATTAACTATGATATGAGCTTGGTACATATACATCAAAGTTCTTGAGAAGAAGTTGAAGGTCGGTCGGAAACGTACGTCGCTGCTTAAAATGACATCCAAAGAAACCGACTGCAATAATGTGCACTCGTTGAGATAAGTCCGACACAGCAGCAGTGCGCTCCACGAACCTCGTTACGCGGCACTTGATAAAATGCCTTTCCCGGTATTTATCATTACGAAACGCTTGGAGAGCACATTGTGAAACCGGGCGATTCGCTAAGTGTCCACCAAACTTTCACTACGGGGAAAGGGCTTTTATCGTTCCTACAAATATCTACCGCGATTCCATATCGGTATGTTAAACTAAAAATCTCGTCCACCTTGCAGCCTGCTGCGAATTTATCGATGAGAAGATCTTAATAGGATCAGACTGAAGTGCCAATCAAAATCTAGCCGTATTGTATATATATTGTACTCTCTCCATAAGTATAGACTTGTTAGAACGATGCGCTTATTAAAAGTTTTTATCGTTTTTACTCGACATTCAACACATCAGGCCGGGTAATGAAATTATAGTTGTATTTAAAAGTTACATAAATAAAGCAGACACTCATACCTTCATATCTAATTAAACGGTAGCCATTTTTGTAAAGTAAGAATTCGAATCCACATCTTGCAAGGCATTGCGTGCTGCGGCAAGCAATATTAATTCGGGTCACTAAATAAAATTAATATGTTAATGGTACCAATTTGAGATCGGTAAAGAGAGCGAACAGTTAAAATCGCATGTGACTGTGACATGTCAATCTGTCAATGATGATACGGTGTTTGTAGAGAGTGTGCTTGCACACATCATAATGGTGGTTCAGAACGTAATCTAGCAAAGTTAGTATAGTTAGTGTACTTCATCATCATCTTCATCTGCTACGTGTGGATCCGGTTAGTCTAGACGCCACCAGCCTAAGCGGATACAGCTGAATACCAGTATTTTACATGGTGCGACAACGTATCTGATCTCCACCATAACCCCGTACGATACCCGGTATAGCTGGTTGTCAGACTTTCGGGCTTCTGACGACCAGTAACGACTGCCAAAGACCCACAAATGACAGCTGAGAGCTACGGCTTAACGTGCTTTACGTGGCTCTTAGTGCACTCCCCGTTTTCATCTGGCCGGCGCGGCGCGCGGCGGACAGAAGAACTAAACTAATATATAGGTACTATGAGTTCGTCCAACTGGAGACTGGTGAAAGAAGACATATAAGTAGATGGTAGCACACCAAGAATGACAAACAAGCGCTGGCCACCCGCCGATGGCGACTCCCACACTGTACATTGCGTCACCCTCGAGGCAATAACACCAAGTTTGTCCATCACTAATCAATCACAAACTAAACGATATTTTGCAAAACCTTCGCCCCCTTTTATTATATTCACTCGAGGGACACGACCGCACCTATGTATCTAAAGCTGTTACATAAAATATTTAAATATTATGTCCCCGTCCCCGGATTACATAAGCTATTAATAGTAATTATTAATGTAATCTCATTTATGTGTAGGTGCCTCTGTGAGTAAACACAAACTCATTATACCGTCAATTTTGTATTCTGCTTGTCCAAAGATACAAGTTAAGGAACTGGTTTTAAAAAGTGGTTTTCATACAAAATAGGACGTTGAACTTTTTGTTCCAATCTCATTATGTAATCGACAGTAAGATATTAATTTGTTTTCTCTCCATTACTGGGTCATAATCATAACAAAATAAACTTAACACATTAAATAATAATTAATGTCCTAAATTTAGCTTTTATTTATTTATATTAATTTTTATATGAAAAACACGATCGTTTGATTGTAACTCATGAATAAAGTAGCTAAATTAGGAATTCATTAATTTAATGCCACCTAACCTACATAACTCCAGTTAAACTTTGGATTTAATGCATAGATTTTCTCCCTTCCCATCAACTTATTTGTTAGGATTTAAAATTATGTTCTTAATTTATAATTCGTTGAAATTAAGGGCAAACCACCTATTTTGATATATCACAACTCTTCAATATGTCACATTTGATGAAATAATACAAATAAAGCCCTGTGGTCGCCTGGTGGAATCAACTCCGAATTATGAGTTGAAATTCGAACCCAGACAGGTGCTTAAGTTTGTGGAAATAATTTCATCACCACTGCTCTCAAAACGCTGAAGGAGAACATCGTGAGGAAACCGGTATGTCCTAGAACCAAAAACTCGAAGACATGCGACATTTACCGTTATCTTCCCGCGTGGCATATTTTAGCCCACTCCCTCTCGAAGAGACGATGGCTGTGTCCCAGCGGTGGGATCATTATAGGCTGATTATGCTAAATAATACACTTATAAGCATGAGCACCAAATAAGTGCGCACATAATATTACAAGGAAATACACGCATATCTCAAATTCTCACCGCTACTTAAATATTTGATTATAGGTAATATTCGTTTTCGACCAGTGTATATCCGCTTGTGAAATGAGCAATGTGTAGTAGACTGAAGGCAAAAGGCAGTAACAAATCGATTTGAACGGTCGTGACAATTGAGCAAAGTAACGGCAGCCAGTGGTCAAGTGGTCACATACAATCGTAACAAACAGTAGTTTACTATCGAGGTATCGAACAGATTGTGATCGAGTTAACCGTGTGAGTGCAGCGGAGTCGGGTGGTTGCGAAACCTGCGCGTACGCCGCCGGAGCATTGCGTATCGACTAGTCTCTTATTAAAATGACTAGCTCCGCCCCGCGGCAATGCCCACCTGCCGTTTTTTGCTCTCGTTGCCTTAAATGTAATGACTATACATATCCGGGCATTAATTCATTTTATCTACATGTATACATAATATTGCGCTCGTTTTCCCCGGAGAGTTAAGCTGCCTCACCCTTTGGGGAAAGCAGGCATGATTTAAGGTCCACCTAACTTAGGCAGAGACACAGTCACAAGCACAACCTGTTACCATTCAATTCTTGATTCTGAGTTCCGTTGAAAATTATGCCTGTTATTTTATAAAGAACTAGTTTGCCAGCGGTTTCGCCCGCGTATTATATACATATAAACCTTCCTCTTAAATCACTCTGTTTATTAATGGAAACCGCATTAAAATCCCTTGCATAGTTTAAAATATCTAAGCGTACAAACACAAAATGCTTCTTTGTTTTATATTATGTAAAAATTAGCGGTAGCGTACATTTTGACAGAGTGGGTTACACTGTTCTATGAACTAGCAATTTTTTTTTTTGTAAGAATCACGTTCAATCCTTTACGCTAGCGGGTCTAGAATCATGTAACTAATGAATGGTTACAGTTTGAGCGTCGATGCCATTCTGCCACCCTGTAGTGTATGGAACAAACCCCATTTCGCCAGTTGTGTTATACATGAGACTGAAACAACTGGCGAAATGGGGCGAGCCGATTGGCATCAACCGGGCACAAATCCAAACTTCCATCTCCTGCTGAATAATTCGTGACGAAAAAACTCAATAACACTTTTCCTGACTTTGGAATCGAACCTAGTAGGACCTTAAGCACAGCTGTACCACAATCACTAGTCCAATGAGGCATCATCATCATCATCATTTCAGCCGTAAGACGTCCACTGCTGGACTTAGGCCTCCCCCAATTTGGGGGGCTTTGCCATAATCGCCACGCTTGGCAGGGGGGTTGACGATCGCAGTATGGTGGTATAATGCATAGAGAACGCTGCTGCCCATTCTCTAGTAAATGAGGCATACATTCATTCTATCCAAGTGCTTATTTTCACTTATTATAGGAGAGCACCCCCCAAGTTGGGGGAAACCTATGTCCAGCTGTGGACGTCTGTCGGCTGAAGTGATGATGATGATAGGCGACTATACTCCATTTGTTTAGGTAGTTAACTAAAGGTAAACAATCTTGATATGTCTTTTTATATAAAATAAATCGTATAAAAGACCAACAAATATTATTTAAATTAAGTTACTTACCTAACATCGGTTTAAGTAAATACCTAATTGTAAACATTTTTAGATTCAATTTTTAGACAGTTTTTTAGATAAAAGACATGTTAAGATTGTTTACATTTAGTTAACTACCTAAACAAATAGAGTATAATGGTGGCCAATGGTATCGGCCTCAACTTACAAGTTGTAGGTCGTCGGTTCGAACATCACTACTGCCTGAGAGAGGACTTTTGGCCGAAAGGTGTCTTGTGTCGTCGTTTCCGAGGACGGTTACGGGACACCACGCAGCGGAACACGACGCAGTCATCATAACGTGTTTAGTGATAGTTTAAATTTTGTTTTATAAAATATGTATTAGTTTATAGTTATTGTTTTATAATATTTGTTTATTGTGTTTTTATGGGCCTAAGTTACCTGAAATAAAGGATTGTATTGTATTGTATTGTATTATTGTAAAAACGGTGAAAGAAAACATGGTGAAGAAACCGACATTCCGTAGAACTAATAATTCGAAATATGTGACATGTACCAATACGCGGTGTCCGGTGACATGTACAATGGGTCCGTGTGGTATATTATGGTACACTGCCTTTCACGGAGTCGAGGCCTGTGTCCCAGTAGTGGGAAAAATATAGGCTGATTATAAAGTGTTTATTGGTCAAAAAGGTTGGACAAGAAGAAATAATAATGCCGCAGACATAGTTTAAAAGAATTTAAGAAAGTCGTCCCTGAGTAGCACGCCTACGCATTCGTAAGCTATTGTTCTAACGAGCTTTCATTAAATTCCACTGTCATCGTTGCTCTGCGATTGGTTCATAAGACACCTTCTGTGATTATAATTTCATTACAAGATCTGCATACAACAGATTGTGTTACGTTTAAACCTAGCTTTTTGTGCAGTGCTTTTCAATCTGCCTAGCTTTTTCCCAAATATGTTGTGATCGGCTTCCAGTATTACCGGATGCAACTGACTACCAGTATTTCACATAGAGCGACTGCCTATCTGACCTTCACAACTCAGTAACTGGGTAATAGAATACCCCCTTGATAAGACTGGTTGTCAGACCTTTGGGCTTCTAACGACCTGTAACGACCGTCAAAGATCTACGAATGACAAACGGAACCAACGGCTTAACGTACTTTCCGAGGCACGTAGGGGTCGTGGTATGTAAAGATGGTCACCCATCCACGGAACAACAGTCGGAAGCGTAGCTTATTCTGATCGAGCGACCAGTGCGGATGTTATTACACGGAGTGCAGAGTGCTCTTGCTGGTCAACTATCGCGAGTCTAGAACCTCTGACATGCATTTGACTGTAGTACTATGTCTATGGGTGAACGGGACGAAGTATGAAATAATGTAATTTTGTACAAAATCCTAACCTTGACTATAAGTTACAAAAAGGTCATTTAAAAAAAAACCGACTTCCAATAACATGTTTTAACATGTAGTTTTTACAGTGTACAGTGAGTTACCTTCCGTATTTATTTACCATCACTAAAATTTTATCATTCTCGTGAAGCCGCTTAAACTTTGTATACATACATACACTACGAGTTATCAAAGAAGACGCTACCTACGAGATATTTTTTTTTAGTTTTAAGTGCTTTGTATTCGAACTGGAAGGGTAGCTCTGCAATTAACATTATCAGCCATCGATAAGCAAAGGGCACCAGCGTTTCATATAATTTTATTATAAAAGGTTCGACACCGAAATCAATAAAAATAAATAGACGTTGAAACTTGTAAAAGCGCATCTCTAAAGACCTTCAAGGCGTTAAACATTAATTAACTTAAGTATTCAGAATGCAACATCGATGCATAATCTATCGAGTACCGAATAGATGCAGGCTAATCGAATGATGCATCCATAGATCAGATTTTAACGAGCGTTGCATGTTTGACGGAGACCGTCTGATCTAAATAAAGGTCAGCGTCAAGATTCTGCGAAGCAATCCTAACTTTAGATTGCTTTAATATTATACGTATTAAACCTAGGTATCTACTATAGGTATATGAATTATTTATGCCAACTAAAACTTGGCGTGCAAATAAAAAAAAACGCATTAACCTGTATATGCTGTACAGTAGGATCTAAAAAGATACGCTGTTCGTTTAGGAAGTGGATCTCTTCACAAGGGCCGGACAGAATTGGCAGTTCTTTGTTTTGAAACTTTTGTAATAGTCCGAATTAGGTTCATAAGGAAAGAAAAAGTGAGAACTGGCCGGGAAATTTTGAAAATTCTCTTATAGGGAATGTTCCATTTTCAATGGGATTTTGATATGAGAACAACACCCAGGTCATCTTGCTTAGAATAACTAGTGGTCACCCCAGTGGATGACATTCGACCATAAATCATTTAAATTTTAAGGTTGTACTAATACATTGATATATAAAAATATTAGCTTTGTCCGCTCCTTCTCTGTATAAACTTTAATTGTGCCAAATTTTATACTCCTCCAACCACGTAATTCTCTTAAAAAACTGTATAAAGTTTTTGCTTCACGTATTATATAAGTGTGCTTTTTTTCTTTACATGAATATCGCTCCAGTTCAGGCTTCTTCATAAGATTGACTTCACGTTAACTTAATTGGACTTAAAGCTCTTTTTATCGGATGACACTGACACTTAAGCAAGTTGAGATACACTTTAAAGGTTTTACAACCTTTTAAAACGATTAAAAGTAAATTAAAATCCAATTTTTCATCTTTCAAGGGTAAACAGCCAGTCAGTCTGAAAAAGCCACGCGTTTATTCCACGCGTTAAACTGAAATAGTTTAAATGTACACTACTTAACAATAACAACGCGATAAATATAATTTTATTGCTGATTAGTAAGTTAGCAATAAAATTATATTTATAGCGTGAACAGTAATTCAGCGCGCAGATTGCAATTGAAGACCTATTTATATCGTGCCATTATTGCCTATATTATTCAAGAATCAAGTTTAATGCTTTTTACGAGCAACTACGTGTAGGTCTTGAGTATTATATAATTTCCTAATATACCTATACTATCAATCAAAGACATATAATTGCAGTAGGAAATAGGTAGCTGTAGGAATGTGTTCCGTAAGCAATAATTTAAAACCTATTTTCTTATTGCTGATATAAAATAATAATGGTGTTTTGAACATTTATATTCAGTATATTATTTACATTTATATCAAGGCATGTATCGATTTCCTTGCGTGTCAACCGATTCGATGTCGATTCCGTGTAGTAACAGCACCGGAGCATGAAGGCACATAGTCAAATATATTTTATTTATTTTAAGAATGATTCATTTCAGCACGTTAATATGACAGCATATTTGCACACAGTTTACACACTGCTGGCTGGTTTTACATAATTCCCAGTCGAACCCACAAAGCCAAGATCGTGGATACCAGAAGCGAACTCAACCGACCAAGAGATACGAGTGAAGAAAGAATTGGCCCAGAAGCGTTGTATCACTACCGCAGGCCTAGTTACGTGTATTAAGCCATCTCTCTTAAGAAATAATTATAAATCTGTCATTGACACATTATTTCACAGTAGATAAACCAGTATAACGAGACAGTTTCCAGTTTCCCGCTTGTCTTAGACTCCATCGCGACACCCGGTTCGATGACATCAGTTGGAAGAGCTTAAACATAAACAGTGGGCGTGATATAATTGTATTCAGTTTCGCACGTTTCTTAAATCAATATTCGATATGCTAACGTGCAAGAACAACATCAATTTAAGATTGCTTCGCATTGTCCTACAAAGTAAACGTTACGGTACTGAACGCAGATTACGGTCTGACTAGAGTAGTTTGTATAGGAATTTGGAATTACATGAGTGTATCTATTTGATGGGACAAGGATGATATGTACTGTCAGGTTTTGGACCATGTACATATGTACTTACTGAGAGGTTTTCACAGGGCCAGTACAGGGAACTATATCATATAAATTACTATACAAAGCTAGGATCTTTGTTCAGGCATTCCTGCTGTTTTAAATGATATATGATGTTGCCTATAAAGAGTACCTATGAGCCCAAGTTGCCTTCAGTCCGTTCACAGTTATTTTACCTGTGATATCAGCAACAACCAACAGCAACCTTATAGTAACAAGAATAAAGATCAGTGTGATATTGACAGACGTGTTAGTAGCAACCCAAAAACAAACTTATTGTAGCGTAAACAAAGATCACTTTGATTTTCACAGTGACGCAAAATGAGAGGTAAAATAAATGTGAACGGACTGTTATACAGAGTTAAATTAGTTGGCAATGTTTTATCCACGTGTTGGATATCGATATCAAGAACTAACGAAACAAAAAATACAACATAATTCCATTTTTGTTCGAAACTTTAAATTACACTGATATATGCATTAAGGCAACCAAACAGCTCTTATGTTTTGGTTTTTGGAATTTCGTAAAATATGTCTATGTTCCACCAAAAAAGACAAAAACGGCTTATCGATCACGGGCATTAACCATCCGCCCATCGAATGATGACATTTTTTTTTTCCGTTCGTAAAATACTGCCAGCTAATTTAATTTGACCCTCTATATGCCTACTGAAATCAACACGACAGCTACGTAATACGTGTATTTGATTGATGTGTGGTCCAGTCTTGTGTAGTGTTATGATAACAAGTAGCAGCCTAGTGTAAGAGGCTGAGACCTTGCCGAGTTTGATAAACGGCTCGTAAGCACCGCTCGCCGGTGACCTCAGAGCGAGTTCCGCTCAGCTCCACCAGCACACTTCTTATAGGTACTTACACGGTAACTACACTACAGTGTCAATGCACACTAACGCTCAGTATGTCATATGAGTGCATTTGTCTTACTGTTTTAATGTCTTATGCTACACGCATGAATCAACACAGCCGGGCGGCACAATTGAAAAATATTGTACATAGATATGGGATGCTCGATTTGTGCCAAGCCGACCGAAAAATGATTAAGCTAGGGTACATGCTGACCTGTCAGGGTCGCGAGATTTGTTCGAAAGAGATACCGTGGCTCTGGCATATGGGCAACAGAAGGAACATCGGTGGGTTTTAGTCAGTAATAAAAACTTTTTTGCAAAAAAAAACAACCGACTTCCTTAAAAACACTACAAAGTGAAAAATAACTTTAATTTCGGTAGTCGGTGTCTTAGGATCTGTATTTATGGTTTTTTTGCCACCGACTTCCGAAATTAAAGTTATTTTTCACTTTGTAGTGTTTTTAAGGAAGTCGGTTGTTTTTTTTTGCAAAAAAGTTTTTATTTTTAAATTTTTAGTTGTGGTATTCACCCTGCATTAATTCCAAACAAACAATGCATATTTATGCGATAGCAGAAATCGCGGTTGATTTCCTGTCATTTTTTAAAGTGTTCCGGTGTCTGTCTCCCGAACTCATCATCAGATCTATATGAAAATTATATGGGACCATTTCGAAATAAACCCCTTTCGAACAAAAAAAGAATTTTGCAAATCCGTCTATATATGACGGAGTTATGGCCGAACATACATAAAAAAAAAAAAAAAAAAAAACATATAAACATCCGAATTGATAACCTCCTCCTTTTTGAAGTCGGTTAAAAATCTAAAACGCCCTTCCTCTCCACCCTAGAGCGGGAGACGTCATTTGATGATTTCCTACCCACAAAAAAGGGTACATGCCGAAGTTTGCCGATCGACGCGAGCCGTATGACAGTCGAATATGTGTTGTAATTGCTTCGGCTCGGCTTTGTTGTTCCACAAATATTGGCATATTGAATGAGCCGATCAAATTAGGTGTGTAGCACCTCTGACAAACTAACACAATATTGTCTCATATCATATTGTAACTAGGCTTTCAAGAACCGAAGAACGCCGAACACAATTTCTAGTCTTCGGATTTTTCTCAGAATGGTTCCATATTACACACACACACACACAATCCCTTTTTTACACTGACTTCTCGTAGTTAACCTTAGAGGTTGTCACTACTTAAGTGGGCTTTCCTGCGAATTCCTTAAAAAATAATTTAAGGCCTCCAGCCAGGGCTTACAAACTAAAGAAAACTTACAAACTAAGCGACTAATACCTAAGCGGCTAAGGGAGTCGTCACTGATAGAGGGGGTCAACAAGGGACGGGCTGGATCTTAGTGGTCATTATTTAGGGACGAATTTAAAGCTACGGACTCAGCGACGCGGGCTGGCTCGTGCAAGGGTCGGGGGGAATTGTTAGCTAGTCGGGAGTGTCGCGACGACGCGACGGACCTCGTTGGCGAGGTCGGTATGACGGACGTTTCGGTTTAAGTAAAGTGCTGGTGGCCCTATTGCTCTCCTGGAGGAGGGTTTGGGGTCATCAGGATCGGTTAGTACATGTCGCGGACGGCGAGTTTGGCTAATACGGGAGGGGATATAGTTGACTGCCGCGACAACCAAGGGGTTGCGGCTCTATCGAAGAAACGCTTCGAGTTGCGTTTCATGAACTGGTGGATAGTGGATATGTTTAGATCTAAATGGAGGTTGGCATTCCGAACGTACCAAGGCGAGCCTGTGGCATTACGGAGAAAACGGTTCTAGAGGCTCTGCATCCTATGGACTTGTTTGGGTTTCGCGTGTGCAAAGACTGCATATGCATAGGTCATGATTGGCCTAATGCACGAGGTATAAATGAGCTTCTTGCACCGAAGTGACAATTTACTTTTCGCATTTAAAACGGGGTGGAGCCTCCAGAGACCGAAAGCGGCCCTCGAACGTTCTTTATGTGCTCAGAGAGGGAGAGGTGCTGATCAAAGATCACGCCTAGATATTTGGCTCGCTTCTCCCAAGGGATAGAGAGAGGTCGCGGGGGGGAGGGTTTGAGTCGCGGTTTCGTGAAGAGGGCCGCCTAACTTTTATCAGGGTTGAACACAATCTCTTCTACCTTCTTTTATAGTAAATGTTTACAGGCTCAGTGTATGTTTAACAACGGTGGGAAGAATTAACCTTCCCACGGCCCATCAATAACCATGAATCGGGTTAAAGTCCCGATACAGATGACGAACGGCAATTCTCACCAGAAAAAGTACTGATAGCGGATCAGTACTTTTTCTGGTGGGCTTTTTCTACTGTCAGTTGGAATACAATAGTGTGATTTTAATGTGACAGCTTTTCTTATCCCTCATGGTTCAGTAAGATGACAGTTGACATTTATGATGTGCTTGCGAATGCTAGTAGGTACCAACAACATTGCCGATCCTACTAATTTTATAAATATTAACGTTAGTATGTTTGGATGTTTTGTTACTAAATCACGCAAAAGCGGCTCAAAGAATTTGAGTGAAAGTTGGCTCACAGATAGTTTTAACCTGGATGGGATAAATTCAGAACTCCTAGCGGTTGAAACCTCTGGCCTAAGCAAATAATCTACAACAAGTAGCATAATTAACGAAGTATACAGGCAAGTAACTAAAAGCATAATACAGTTACCAACACTTTTTCTTTAAAGCTAACTATTATTATACTTAAGTAAATCGTGTTGGCTCTAGCGTTACTTAATTTATTTAAATTTGAGTCTTATTGCCTAAGTATGGCAAAATACATAATTTTTGAAAAAAATACCCGTATTAAAACTTACTGAAATCGTTTCAGTAGTCAATTATCAACAAACTACTTCCAAGACTTTCGTTTATTCTATTACACCTTGTAAAAGTACTCTCAGCTGCGTCCGCTTTTCATGTTGCGCTATCCAAATCTAACAGTGAAACGTTAGGTGATGACACCTTGAAGTGAGCTGTCAATCCATGGCATCAGGTAGAATCACAGCTCTCTTCTAGCTCACTTAAGTTTTTTATTTGACGACTAGGCCCTCTAATGCCTACCCCAAGACCTCAGGTGGCTTCACCATTAATCTGTAAAACTTAAATAGATCTCCAGACCGTATTTCGGCCATGGCCAATCTCTACGGAGACTGGTCATCGACGCAGGAGATACTATAGTGCACAAGTGTGTGCCCATACACAGGGGCACTCGCTCTTCCCTCACTCTCTTAGACATAGTCCCGATGGGACGGCAATCCGACACGACCGAAGGAAGGGTGCAGGACCAACGGTTTACCATGCTTTCCAAGGCACAGGGTTATCAAACCGCCAACTTCTACTTGGTGACAGGCCTACTAAGTCCTCCCATACCTATTAACACTAATTTGAAACCATTGTAAAAGTAAATTATTGTAAAAAAAAAGTAACCGTGGAGTTTTTTTGCCAGATCTTCTCCATAGTAAGCAACAGATTGGAACCGTGCTCCTAGCCTCTGACGTTTCATAAGTGTCCATGTCAGTTTATGTGAAATAAAATATTTTGATTTTGCGGAAGAAATTCCTAATGGATAAATCCAATAACAATTTGCCCGACCCGGGAATCGAACCCAGGACCCCACTTCAGCAATCGCGCTTGCAACCGCTGGAGCAATTGTGCAGTTGTACTAAAGTAAAATTGCAACCACGAGACCAATGTAAAACAGTAAATTTAATACAGTAACAGTGGCCGTAGAACTTATAGGTATGCCACTAACGAACTAACTCTACCGATTCAAGGTCTCGACAGCTACACCGGCCATCCGGTCCTTATAAAATGAAGCACACAAAACATAAAACTTGTATCTTCATATTTCCATAATCGCTTATACGTACCTTGTTATTTGTCATCCCACGCGGATTATATGTTATGTTGATGGTTACCCATTAATTAGACCTAGATTCGTTGAGGTATTTGTGTTAATCTTTGTAGGTATATTGTGCGGTAAGTGAATTAAAACCGCATGTTTTGCTGTAACTTTATACTAAGTTAGCTTAGCTTAATTACTTACCTATCATATTTAGAACACCAGGTTTGGTTACATTGAGTCGTTGTGGATACAATGGATTTATTAGATACTTAAGCGATTTTATAAATGTATTGCAGGTTAAAGTTAAGGCTCGTGCTGACTAGCGCAACGCGACGGTCGCGCGCGATTCGGCGATTTATATCCGTAGAACAATTTCTATGAAAACGCGCGCGACACTTCACACAGGGGTAAACTGTCGCGCCGCGACACCGTCCTTCCGCGTCGAGCAGCGCGACAACATGGTGCATTTTGTGTGGTGTCGTTTCGCAGCCGCGACTGTGGCGTCGCGGGCGCGATTTCGCCGCGAAGCCTTACAAAATGTATCACAAACTGTCGCGCCGCTACGACGTCGTTTCGGCGCGACGTGTGGTCGCGACAGGTGTGAAAGTCGTGCGTCGCGTTAAATCGCAGAATAGCCTCCGCGACATAAATCGCGTCTGTTTGTACGAGCCTTAAACGGTACTAATTAAAAATAGGATTCTTATGACTGGCCTGTTAGTCTAGTGGTTAGTGACCCTGACTGCAAAGACTGAGGTCGTGGGTTCGATTCCCACCCAGGACAAATCTTTGTGTGATGAGCACAATCATTTGTTCTGTGTCTGGGTGTAATTTATCTATAATATGTATGTATTTAGAAATATATAAGTATATTTATCAGTTGTCTGGTTACCATAGTACAAGGCTCTGCCTAGTTTGGGATCAGATAACAGTGTGTTGGTTGTCCTAAGATATTTATTATTATTTATTATCACTAAAATACTCAATAGAAAAAAGTCATATATTAGCTTCCGGATGATTTTATGACATAAATCAGCAAATTTAAATTATTAAGCTAATGTATTTCAAGTTAAGTTATAACTTTTATTGTAAGCTATCAATGGGGTTAAGTAAGGGTTTAATATCTTGAAATTAATTAAGAATACATGTAAAATGTTTAAACTTTGAACTCGTTTTTGAGAACTGTCTTCCTAAGCATTTACTCAATGCTAATGTCGTGGAATACCACAATAGTTCTTCATGCGGTAATTAACAAATGTCCCATATATGCAACTGCAACCTTGTGAAGGCTGCAGGAATCCGCTGGATGCGGGAAGCACAAAACCGGTCGAAGTGGCGGAGCTTGGGGGAGGCCTATGTCCAGCAGTGGACGGAGAAGGAGGAGGATGTGGTCTCCTGATCACGTCTTATTAAAAATAAGAATAAACAGGTCAGCATATTTTTCATAGCGAAAAACGAATTTTTCAAAACCACTGTACAAAATGTACTAATTTAAGTAAACACATAGCTCATCTAATCTACGTTCAAGAGCTGTCAGTGTCAATATTCCACTACAATGATGTCACTGACAGTTCTTGAATGCGGTTCAGATGTACTGATCGCGTTCAATTTCATTGGTGAAATCCGCCCTAAATAGTTTTCCGCATCAAAAAAGATAGTTCGGTTATCTTATTTATGGTATTGATTACTGCACTCTGAACGAAGTTATTTATCTTAAATTACTTAAAACGTTAACCATTTAAGTCGTTAATTTAATGTTAATTCCATAGCCAAGTTATTTTGTTTGTCAATACAACAGTTGTCTCCATGTTAAAAATTTAGTTAAGGCGGAGTTAAGCATAGGGCAGTGGAACAAGATTCCGCAATTACGGGTAAAATAAAATGAAACTAAATAATCGTAAGAGGAAAATCCGTAAGGAAACCGATCGCATTCTTCTTTATTTGGTGTATTATGTAAACTTATAAATACATGATTAATTAACAAAGTATACCTCTATAAATATAAATCTGCCTGGAGCAAAAGCGCCATTGAAAGCATTGAAAATGCATCATTAAAAGCATTGCAAGTGCATTGCGTGTTTACATAGCAAAAGATCAGACTATTTATTTTTACCCATGTATCTAAAATAATCTGATCTTTAGATGTGTTTTACTTTCAATGCTAGGTTTTTTTACGAACGTTGAGAAATTCTGTGATATTAAGCACGCAATGCATTTGCAATGCTTTTAATGCCAGAGCAGAGGTTAGAGTCTGGTGATTCAAGATCTTGCGCCAGAGTTGCAACCAAATGTGGTTGGTAAAAAGCGGTCTAATTAATTGACGTGACAGTGCAGTGCAATGCACGCGAGAGATATCGATCTGAGCATGGCCACGGGCCGCACTACCGGCCTCCCCGTTATAATCCCGTGCCTCACGAAGTGTCGTTTATTTTTTGTTTACAACTCGTGATCAAATCGTCAGCTGGCCTGCAATACGCAAACTGTTACGTGAAACGGTATAACCGACCACGACCTTTTTCACTTAAGCCTAGTTCACACGGCTAATTCGATGTTATTACTTTGTGAATTAACATACTTAATACACATTATTATGCACCAGAAAAATATGGAGGTGGATTTTAAAAGAATTTCGTAATTTTCATTATTCTTCAAATTGGGCATATTATAATTTTATAAGCTTCATAAGCGGTAAAATTACGTAAAATCGGCGTACCACATTTTTTCACAAAACTTCAATGAGCACATACAATTACTTAGCTCTAGAGAAAGAGCGAAATGTTATAACACCTCGAAGATTGCGTAACTGCGTCAGTAATGCACTATACCGATAATTGTTAAATTGTCAATGATTACAACTCATTCTGAATGGTAGCTATCTATCATTGAGTCACGCAATAGTAAAAATAAGGTGGTTGTAGGCTCGCCCTGTCCTGCGGACTGCTGCATGTATGTACCGTCGCGACCACTGGCGGTCGACCACTTTTCAACCTTATTGCTTAAATGTTAAGGGTGAAAAGTGATCCACCGCTAGTGTCTACTGTTGTACATAACTCGTCTAACAAGACCTACGTAATGTATGGCAAAAGACAAATACTCGTTCATTATACAAGTGGCATGCACTAATGCGTCAGTTGATCGTTATCATATCACACGAATCGAAACGCGGTTGGCAGCGCTTACACAGCAGCGCCAAGTACCTACACTACAGCTACTATATGATATATGATACGTTAGCTAAGTGCTAAGTATCTCACATAAGTAAAACGTTAGGTCGCCATTCAAAAGGAATCACACTCTTCAACGTACTGCTTGAGACTTGAAAATAAAACAATGTGTTTTTTTTTTTTGACGTATTCAGATGCACTCTGTTGGATTATCAATGTTTGGCTCAACTGCAACACCGATAATTTGTGATCCAGTGCGCAATAAAATCCCACCACGGTATTTTTACGTACGTGTGAACGTGAAGAATTTTGTAGGACGACGATGGTGCAGTTTCATATCGCATATCGTTTTTCTACGTAAGCACAGTAACAACAGTGTTACGCCATAGTGCATTACGTGTAGATCTAGGAAGCATTGCTAATTAATATGTAATCAGTATTTATCTATAAATAAGGCAGAATTAAGCTTTCTTCGCACTATCTAAAGAAAAGCCATATAGTTAAGTTACGTGTGTTGCCTTGCATACATTAGTTAGGTAGGTTTGTTGCAATCTAGCCTTAGCCCCCTAGGACTAGAAGTGTGTTAGTCCAGCAGATCATCAGCTGCATGCACAATTCACAAAACGACGTCATCGTGTTGTTACAGCACCCTAATCAACGGTTAACTCAGCGCTGATTAAACCCAGTTTCACTTTCTGTTACTTAAAAGTTAAATGAAACGGTTTCTGATTTCCATAGTTACATGATTAGTTTGTTGGCGCCATTAGAGAGTTCAATTTACTTAATATGTAGAAGAAAAATAACTTGTGGCATTAATTACTTCCCATAGAGCTATGTAACTAAATTATAACGGGGAAAATTGATTATTCATTATTTCAGTTGTTAAGACTGTCTTCCAAAAACCGCGTTTTTGCTAACCCGAATCAGCTACAGTAGTAATACCAATGAAATATAACTTTCCCATCTAGACTTGTTGTATCTCAATTTATGTAGGTACACTTAATACATCAATTACACAAAAGATGATAGTCGTAATGAATGGTAATTATTAAACAGCCCATCATCGTTTATTGACAGTAAAACCTGCACAACATCATCAACATATTTGTTTAACTGAATTATACTTGAAACATCATAAAACTTTTAAAGGAAGCAAAAGTAACCTTTTGCACCTAACTTTACAACGCAATATATATTATAAACGGCTAAAAGCCGGAAGCGCCAGGTTGGGGGTTCACATATTCCTATTGAGTGACTTTTTCACGAAAGAGTTATTCAATGGGATTATATGAACAACTTATAATTTATATTTTCGTTCATTTAATTCTTTACATATTAAGTACATTTTAACAGCAATCATACAAAGACATATAAAAATAGTGATCAATCGGCAGCTTGGATCCTGATCCAAGCTGCCGATGCTCAGAGGAACCTCCTGACTTTGCTTGTCGTGTCCAGGAGGACTGCTTTCTGAATCAAGCCCTTGACTCAGTCGCACATGCGAGCGTCCTGAGGTATTTATGTGAACTTATACCTAATTATTATTAAGTTACTGGAGCGTGGGGATTGGATTGAAAAGAGAGGCGTTTACCCTGCAGTGGGTGAAGTCGGGCTGTGGATGGTAACGATGATGATTCTATGAACTTAGAGGGTTGTATTGAAGACGTTAATGATTATTATACAGTCGCGAATTAAATTTAGTTCAACATACAGCGTGCCAATCTGTTAATTACAAAAAACGTAAGAAAAATTAAATTTCGCTTTTTACCATAGCGTATCAACATTGAGCTCAGGTTATATTACGATTTATATCATAGTAATATCATAATCTATTTCACAATAATATATAATAAAAATATATACTACTTTTCTGATAAATGTTATGTGCTTATACCTAACTTCAGAAAGGACGGACACTTGATGTGATGAGTTATAATATAAGTAATTATAAAATAATTATTAAAGAATCTTAATAATACCAGTCATTAGAAAAACATTCGTGATAGATACTGTGTATTATTAGTAGACTATTTTCGTAATTTGTTGTACTACCCAATATTGTAATACTTTTTGTCTAGTTACTATTTGTAACTTTTCATTCAAAATAACAATTTAATCGAAAAGCCTTAATTGCATGCTGTCAAAAATACTATTGTATTCTACTTAGAAACTTCGTTAGAATTACTGAAGAAACCTTGATGTCAGTTACACTGAAAACAGAGAATACGATAAGATCATACAATTACGGCTTTTAACGTTCTTAACTAAATGATCAAATATAGCCAATAATTTACTATGAAGGTTAGTAGTTAACTAAGTGATGGTGCTTTTTCTGTAAACTAGACTCTTTGACGTAAATTATTGCATTAACAATGTTTTACGCGAAAAAAGCTCGTTGCCCATATCCTTCACAGACGTGATCCTCAACTCTAGAAATTATGAAGCATTTTGAAACCTGATTCCTTCTTAGTCATTGAAATTATTTGTTACAAAAACATTTAAATTCATGATCGGTTATTTTTTTATTTATCTTTTTCCTACCATTGTGTTTGCCACTGTTTTGCGAACCATTGCCGTAACAACAAAGTGCACAGTTCTTGTGAAACGACTTTACAAAATATCTTGTTTTATTTCATAATTAAGTTCAAGAAAAAAGAATTACTTAAGTATATTACAGTTATAATAGTATTAATAAAGTTTTTTTTATTCTACGGCGACGTGCTTATTAAGAAAATTTAAGATGTCATTAGAGATGTCTTTACGAAACTGGGGCAGGGGCAACTAGGAAGGGGCAACCAGAATCAATTATATTTTTTGTAAAATTTGACGTTTCAAAGTGCCTTTTATGTACCTATTTGAAATAAATGATTTGACTTTGGTCAACTTTTAGTACGTGTGCGAAAACTTAAAATGTGCAGTGCAAAAACATAGTAGTTGCATGTGTATCTCTTTGTATTTTGGTAATTTATAATTGCAATGTCAATACATTATCATCAGACTGTCGAAACTTTTTTAAGAACTAACCTGATCTATGTAGCTTAATAAAAAATAGGCCTTATTTTTTGTCAAGCGTTGATTTGTGTTAAAACAAGAACTTGTAAACTGGGTGTTACAAATGTCTACGAAATAAATCATTCTTGGTTTGAAGTTCCTTGATTAATACACTGCTCAAATAAAACAGTATGTTTGAATTTTTGTAAGAATGAGAATGGATTATAGATGTCAAAATAGAGTTATTATTTAATAACTTTAAATAGTGTAATTGGCTTCAGCCGTTCTATTTAAAATAAAAAATAAAAAACATTAATCGAAATATAATTAAAAATACCCGTTTTATTTGGTACTTACATATAAAATATGAAGTATGGCCACCACTGAGGAGTGGATAGAGAGGCGCCACGGCGTCCTCACCTTCCGCCTGACGCAGGTTCTCACCGGGCGTGGGTGCTTCGGTGGGTTCCTGTTCAGGATAAAGCGGGAGGAAACGCCCGGGTGTTTCCATTGCGAGGATCGTCTGGAGGACACGGTGGAGCATACGGTGGAGGTTTGCCCTGCCTGGGCGGAGCACCGCCGTGTCCTCGTGGAGGCGATCGGCGGCGGCGACCTCTCGCGTCCGGCCCTGGTGCGAGCCATGGTACGGAGCGAGAGGGCATGGGAAGCCGTCACCTCCTTCTGCGAAGCAGTAATGCTCGCGAAGGAGGAGGCGGGGCGCGTGAGGGAGTGGCAGTCTCTGCGCCCTCACGTCCCTAGCCGCCGCAGGAGGAGACGCCCCGGGCGTCGGGAGTCTATAGCGGACTCCCGGCCACCGTAGGCGCGAGCTTGCGGGCGGCGAGCAATGGGTAGCTCGCCGCCCGGTAAGGACCAGGCTCGGGTCGACGGCGCGTAGTGTTCCACGCGCGCCTCAAAGAGATGTCAGCAATACTGAAGGGGTCTGCCAGGACCGATGCCTGCCGGGGTCGCGAGATTGTTCGAAAGAGATACCGTGACCCTGGCACATGGGCAACTGAAGGAACACGGGTGGGTTTTAGTCAGTAAAAGTCTGACACGCCCTCCCGCTCCGCCCAGAGCGGGAGAAGTCATTTGATGATTTCCGATCCAGAAAAAAAAAAAAAAAAAAAAAAAAAGTATGGCCACCACGGGTATAGTGTTATCCAGTAATTGGGTTGTGGAGGTCAGATTCAATTGCTCTTATCGCTCCGCCTCAAATTCTGCTATCAGCTGCATCTAAACTGGAAGTCGACCCCAAAATAGTTGGAAAAAGGCTAGGCAGACGATGATGTGAAATGTGTGTTTTGTAATCCTCTTCACTTGGATAAGATATTTTCTTTCGAAATTAATCATAAGAAACGTTTGCCTAATAAAATTCTTTGTTTGTTTCAGGTACATTACGTTGCGTGCTGAAATCTCATTAAGGGTAGACTCATGTTGGTGATGATTGATGTTTATGAATTCCCAAGGTAAACTTTTTAAATGTAGGTCCAGTCAATGAAATAAATAAGTGTAGGTACAGACACCTAACCTGCATCATCATAATGTGCGTCTTTAAAAAGTATTATTTCGTTTCGAGGCGACTTTCATTTACACACCGTACAGAACAGTCAGCCTCTAAGACATATATACGAGATTAATCATCATCTACCTAGCCTTTTCCCAACTATGTTAGGGTTGGTCTCCAGTCTAACCGGATTCAGCTGAGTACCAGTATTTTACATGGAGCGACTGCCTATCTGACCTCCATAACCCAGTTACTGGGTATTACGTTACCCCTTGGGAAGACTGGTTGTCAGACTTTCGGGCTTCTGACGATCCGTAACGACTGTCTAAGATCTACGCGAGACAACCAGAACCAACGGCTTAACGTGCTTTCCGAGGCACGGAAGGGTCTTGGTATGTAAAGATGGCCACCCATCTACGGACCAACCGCGGCAAACGTAGCTTAACCTTAACTATCAACCCGTGCAGCTGTTATTTCTTAGCCACACGCCCTTCATTTATACGAGATTGTCCACAGTTAAATGAATTATTTACGACGCATAGATTTTTACATTACATTTTGAGGCTGACCGGACAACATAATATGAAAAGGTTCACAGAAGGGTTTTCAACTTATTGACTAGGTAACAACGTCAACGCAAATCGTAAAGTTAAGTTCAGTTACAATAAATCGCAAAGTCGTAAACACATTTAACCCAATTGACGTTATAGTTTAGTTAAAACGTTCTAGGTGACTTTAAAACAAGCTGCCATATCGGCTATTTTAAAATATATCTCTCAAAATTCAACAGTTACTGATATTAACTCAATAGCTGAATCTTAAATTTAGTTTATAACTTGTAACCGTTATACAATTTAAGTACATATTATATTCCTTTAAGGTGCTTGTCGTCCTTGTATGGCCGATTTGATTCTCAATATTTATTTTAGTTTCTTAAAAGGAAGTCTTATTAAATATTTAGTTTATGTTTACCTTATCAAAAACAGTAAAGCAAAAAGCTAGTGACGCTATTTAATAAAATGAAAATCTTCTATATATATTGGTCTGGACATATAACGTTAATTCGGTTAGTGTATACAAACGACCAATAGAGTAGGTAAATAAAATGTACTTGTGGTCGCCTAGTACTATGCATCACAAAACACCACTATAATTCAGCAAAAAAAAAAAACACACACCAGCATAAATTACCATAAATATTTTTAATAAATTATTAGCTTTCTGCACTCCTCCTCCAAATAAACTATAAATGTACCAAATTTCATACTTCACCGTCCGCGTAATTTTCGTACCTATGTACAAAGTTTTAGTTACTTCAAGTATTAATATATAGATACCGACTGAACTCACGGTTTAATATCAAGTGCTATCATCTGTTTGAGGGTTACCGCATATTGTTCCTCGTTACCAGTTATTACTAGCCCTTTGTTTCACGCTGAGCAAATTATCCTCCATTTACGTTAGAGGCTGATGCTGCGCCGGCGGATGTAATAAATATGTAGGTGTATTATTTAAATTGATGGACTTTAATGGGTCATAGTAGAGCCGGCAGATACCTAGGTTAATGATAAATGATTCCCCAGAAGTCTTGAACCGATAAAAACTCTTTGTATCGTTATAATATAATATCGTTTGGTAACTTCTCGTGAAAGGAAACAAATTATTTAATTTAAATTTGATTAGAATTAGACTAATGTCATGTGTCAGTATTTCCACAATACTCTAAACATTTCGTTTTCTGATAACCGCCATACTCAACAATTTTATTTCATCCCAATTCCTCACCCACGTTTACAACCACAAACAAGTTGTGATATTTATTTTCGATTGTTGAAAACATGTTATTCTTTTAACTATTTTGTTCACATTTGTGACAAGTTTTTTTTTTTTTTAACTAGCTTTCACAACTTGATTTAGGTGTAATAAATAAAAACAGTAAACACATGTAGAATGCGTTGACTTAAACGCGGGCTACACGTTTTGCCGAAAAAAATCGCGATTTCAAAAAAACTCTCAAGTGCTCCAACCAAGGCCCACTATCATTATGAAATTGTCAGCTTTGATGTAAAAATAATAGACCACGTACTTACCGACCGTAATAACTAGCGGACGTGTCTCTTGTTATTACGAAATATCTATTAAATACCGTAGCTAAACATTACGAGGTGTCGGAAATAATAAATACAATGGACACCAAATTTAATTATGCCATATGTTGGTAATTGATACCAGTCTAGATGTCAAAATAGACACTAAAATAAACCTTGCTAAAGCACAATTTATGTTCATTGGCGTATTACAAAATTTGTTATATTATACTGTTTTGGACTAAGCTAGGTTTAATTAAAAATATTTTTATTGTGTAAAATAGTTAATAACTCTTAAAATAAAGGACACGAGTCGCCTTTTTAGGAGGTTCTTTTCCCTGGCGCCCCGCCATGACGTAGGGTAGCTGGACCGTGATCCCGAAACCAATGAGCTACTCTTTTATTTTTAAATGTTTTTGATATTTTTATCTATTAATAAGTTTAAATTTATTTATTAGTATATATTTCAACTTTATCAGCCAATAGCTTAATAAAGCTAAACGCATAAATTAGATTTGTATCAAGACTTGCCAAGAAAATTAAATACTAATATAATATGTATTTTAAAGCAATTAAAAAGATTATAAACAACTGATTATAATTATCATTTACAAGCTTATCTACAAAAGGCTCTAAGATAAGGTAAGATAAACATATCCTACGACACATCCACTTTCAACATTAATTTGAATAAATGTCTTTTACTCACTACTCCAACTTTCAAACTTTACGATGATTTATCATCTTATTAATAATCGTAAAATCACCATGATTCGTACGTTTATAGCCGGAGTACAGACCACATATTTTCAGTATCAATTGCGAATATTAAGTGCCGCCAGAGGTGGCCCAGTGGTAACGGCCGCGTCTTTCGAGTTGTAGGTTATAGGTTCGAAACCAGGCAAGCACTTATTTACTTTGTGTAAATTATTTCATCACCACTGTTCTCACGGTGAAAGGAAACATAGTGAGGAAACTGGCTTGTCCTAGAACCAAAAATTCAAAGACCTGTGACGTCTACCAACCCGCAATGGGCCCGCGTGGTGAATTATGGTCTCTCTCAAATCGAAATATTGCTCTCTCTGAAAGAAAGAAGGCCTGTGTCCCAGCAGTGGGAACATTATAGGCTGATTATGATAAATGCTGACGACTGTGTACCGCCATAGATGGTTTTCTAACTAAGACTATGTTTTACGTGATTAGGGGACTTTAAAACCATAATTTTTACTATTCCTATAGTATTTACGGCTACTTTCCTCACACGGTTTTGTACGTCGATATGTAATTAAAGCACTCAATGAACATCCAGTTATTTCACTTTCTGTGCGTCGGCGCCGACACGTCTAGCTGCCGACTGCACAGTCATTAGTGTCTCGCTCCGAAGAGAGTGAACTATATTAACGAGCCGTGTCGGTGCAGCATGCGCCGTCGTACATCAATGCTATACGTAGCTTCTCACCTACCTACTAGTAGTGTGACATTACATAAGCCCCTTTCCCCAACGGGCGCGAGCCGTCAATCAACTTCGAACTGATCGTATCGCTCGTTGAACCCGCTCCAAACATACTCGTTACGATCTTCATCCTATTTCAAAATGAGTCGTGTTTGTTTGTCATTTGCCAACACAAGCTGTGGCAACCACTCTCAACCTACCAACTCTAGCCCGTCGTGATACTACAATATTTACCTCGCTACGTAAACCTGGCAGCCATATTTGCAACTTATCAGAATTATCCAGTCCTTTCTTTGACGTAGTTCAAGCTCAAACAATTACTTAAAATAACAAGTTTGTATATATAGCTATAAAATCCCACAGTACTGTGTTATCACTCATTTGTTTAGTTGTACAATCATGTCGTTCACTGATACGTTGTAAGATACAATCGGGGCAGGCTGGACATACTCGTAAAGCACGAGCGTGCGGGCGCGGGCGCAGGCGACTGCACATTAATTTAACTTACGAGTATGCTTGTACCGCGGCGCGCGGCGGCGGCGCATACATCTGTGTCGTGTGACCGTATTAGTCAGCTAACAGGCCGAATTCTTAAACAGAATCAGATATAATTATTCAGTCGTTATGCGATTGACTTATGGCGCGGTACGAATACTTGGACGAGATACGTCAGTCATGTCAAATGTTTAACTTATGTACACGTCCAAAGATTTATCTAACTTGTACCTACATCTGCGCTAACGACTGACGAATTTATTATAAACTTATTTTAAGACAACCAGTGAAAGGCTTTTAAAAAACAATGGCTTTTATGAACCTATTATGAACTCAACTGTAAGCAATTAATATATTGTGATTGTGTAATATTTACATGCTTTCTATTAATATTAAACTGTTATTAAGTTACAGGAAACTTGTCCCTTTCTCAAGTTAATATTCTGAATAGATAAATACGTGATATAATAGAGACATATGGGCATAATTATAAATTACCAATGTGAATACAAATCGGACCGCCCGTCGAGAGAACAACACGAGTCCGATACTTACTGATTGGTTCGTAGCAGATAATAATCGGTTTTATAGGTTGTGAGATCACGAGTGTTACGGTTTTCTATACTACGACCGGGATTAAAAACTAAAATAAGAAGTAGTAAACATTTTTGTCCTGATTTTATCATTCATCCCATTAGACTGAACTGCTTACAAAATAGGAAAGAAATGTTAAGTCACTGCTACGCCGCGCGCCGTAGCGGTCCCGAGTCGTAGCAGTTAAATAGGTCGGGTAGGCGCTACAAGCCTACGCTACGATGGTGCTACGAAAATTTTGGGAAACATTTTTAAAATTTTGACGTTTGTATTTGATATTTCGAGAGTGTACTTCGATTCTAATGTCCTTGCTAAGCTGGAATGCCTCCTTTACATACACTGTTCCGCTCTCTTAAATGTAAATTGGTCCTTCAGCCGCCACAAACTGAATGCGAGCTTAAATTCTATAATCTGAATTTTAATCAACATGGTCAGATTGCAGCAATTTTCCTCCGCCTTTCGTATAATATATCAAAATATTTCCTAATCAGTTGGCCACTGGCCACATATTTTGCGTCGCGAACACCTTAAAATACGAGTTGGTCTAGACGAGTTGTCATTTGATAAAGTTATGGACAGTTGCAACAGGCACAGTGCAGCCAATCCATCATTCGTGGACGCTTATCTACTAATATAGAGCTGTAATAATCATACATCGATAAAATCGTGAAATGACTTGCAAGCTTTACTCAAGTAGACGCTTTTAAATATGACGAAAGGTTCACTTTAATAATTGTTTAATTTTTGCAAATTAAGATTGTTTATTACTTAACCCTCGATTTAATTACACTTATTTATTTGCTTCTTTGCCGCACTGTATTTCATTTATAAATATGATATACAAATATTATGACATAAGTTAAATATTTCAATCAATTACAGTTTTGTAGTAAGTTAAAAAGAAAAACCGGTTTTAGAATTGTATTGTAACTACATTTTAAACGTTAGCTCTCAGTGACGACCTCGACGACTAAACTGTTTGCAAAAGCCGGTAAAAGAGTCCACAATCTAAACTACCTACTAGTTTAGATTGTGGACTGTTTTACCGGCTTTCACAACATCCTGCCAGCTACGCCTAGAATATGGAGCTGTTTCCATAAATACTAAGTATTTCGCTACTATTAATAGTCATCTCTTTGCTTTAATAGTAGTAGTTGAAGTGTAATACCGGACAGTAAAATATTTGTCAGTATATATTTCCTACAATAATTTAATTCATCGTTTACAATGTAGGTATTGCAGTTAGTACATAAGTAGATGTATGATCGGTGCTTATCATTAAATGAAACAAAAAAAAAATTGTTTGTCTATTCACAATTAAGTCATAATTTAATTCTACTTCCTCACTTTGAATTTTTCAATTGCTTGGTTAAGATTTTCACAGCATACTTGACGCATTGTCTGGGCTATTGACAACGCCTTGCGGTTGATTCCCGCACGAAACAAATATTTGCGTGGCCTTGTTCGGTGTTCCGTTGTTCCGGGTTTGGGTGTTTGTGCATGTGAGATCTGTGTTTGTAAACGCACCCACGATACAGGAGAAATTCCTAGTATTCATATATTTTTAAAATATAATGCTAAGTATATTAGCTCAGTCACAGAGCAAGCGTGCAGGCACGATCATAAAATATCTGAAATGTTGAAAATGCGACGCGAGCGCACCGCGTCGCCATTTTAGAGATGATTTCTTTATTTCTAATGTCAGTGGATGGATAGAAAGTTAGAGTATCATGTTACACAGTAATCACGTTGTCTTTAAACTTCATATTTATACAAAACAATATTTCTGTTTGTTTTTTGGTTATTTTCTTACTTGACATTTTCGTGTTTATATACTTGACAGATACTCTGTAGACAGTAAGGGATATATTTATGTTTACCAAGAGCTGACAAAAAATATCAGTGCCTGATAAATATTTGAAATATCAAACTTTTTACAAAACAAATATTATTGGATCTGTGTTTCCGTTTTTTTGCCACCGACCTCCAAAATTAAAGTAATTTTTTACTTTGGTACTATTTTTGGTAGTTGGTTTTTTTTTTTGTAAACAAGTTTTTTATTGCAATTTGCTAAATACCCACACCACATTATTTCGAATATGTAAACAACAGTGACAGGAACTATTATATTAGATTAGAACATCATCAAGATAAACAAAGTGGATTCAATAAGTGTTAGCGGAGCTAACGCACAAACTACGGAAGCACAGGTTATGAAATTTACATGGGACCACCCCTAAGGCATACCATTAAAGGATTTTTAATATTGTTTCAAAATTACCGAAGGCATCGCGGAACATACATACAAAAAAAAATACGAGTTGAGAACGTCCTCCTTTATAAAGTCGGTTAAAAAGACGAATATAAAGATTAGTCACGTCATGATGATGATTGGTTTATCGTCCTCTTGTCTAACCTACTACGGGTTGTGATAACTACCTCCTCGAGTAAAGACTTGTATAAAGTATTCGTATGTCGTCAATAAAACACGTAACGTTGTTTCAGACATACCTTTTCATCAACTATTTAACTACCCTTTTTCTCATATTATTTACAACTTCGGTTAGGTGTCAAACGTTAATCAAAAACAGAGAAAACACAATGGAATGTGGAATACATGTTTGATATCTTGGTGTTAACACGGGGTTATAAGCTACATCGCAATGTGATCATCAGTCCTACTGCCGGGCTGGTAATCGTGATAACTGCAGCGAAGCTAACTTACCATGCTGTGCCAAATGCACTCTGAACCGCGTTCAAAAGCTGTCAGCGTCATCATTATTGTGGAATATTGACACTAATGGGCTTTGACCGAGTTTTTATAAATGCTGATTGTGTCAGGCAGGTGTCATACTGCCAGGTGCCAGGTTCTACACGAGAATTTTGACAGTCTGTTGGTGCGCAAATTCAAAATGTCGTCTGCTCGGAATGACTATTCGCAGCGAGTGTCACACACAGCGAATACATGGCGAATGCGCATTCGCCGAGAGTAAAATTGAACATGCTCAATTCAAATCGCGGCGAATACAGCTCGCGGCGACTGAATCTATTTGCAGCGAATAGCCTGTCACATACAGCGAATACTCGCGGCGAGTAAGCATTCGCAGCGATTAATCGCTATGTGTGACTGTCGTAATCGCTCATAGTTCAGCGACAAAACTTTTCGAACTACACACTCGCTGCTTGATGCTCACCAACTCGTTTCTACAATATTTGCTAGTTCTACTCGCGTCTGTTTAATTGTCGGCGGTGGGCTAAGTGTAACAGTTTTACTGGTGATATCCCAGTAGTGTATGACTTTTTTATCCTATATTATGTAACCGATAAATTTCTACTTCTAATACAATTGCAGTAGTTCGAGTATGGTTGTTAGTACATAGTCTTTATTCAGTCATCATTGTAAAAACCGGTTCCCCTCGGATAACTGTAACCGCTTGCGCAGGTCTACAAGTTACTCTTATTTCTTCATTCCTATGTTGTAAAATTAAAATGAAGTATCGACTAATTAGTCTTACAAATTGGAATTATTGTTTCAAAATATCTGTAACTTAAATAGGAAATGTTGTTTTACTTTAATGGGTATTTGAATTGCTTATTTGTCAGAAATATCTAACTAAATCATCTGAAGTGTAGGTGTGGTCAAATACTACGAATTAATTAATGACATACTTACATTGCATACCCAGCATAGTTTTAACTGTTCCTTCTTGAAAATAAAAGTGTTTACAACATATTGAACGTTTAATTTGAAAACGGTTTGTACAATATAAATTAAAATCACAGAAGATGTTTTGTACCCATAATATCCAGTTTTATTTAACCTAATGTCAACATTGTGTACTAAGAAGATAAAAGAAAGACACCAAGCACTGAGCCAGCTCTTTCTCTTTTAAAGATAAAGGTCGTGGCTCTGCAGTTCTGCACTAACAGGAAAATCGTACAAATTAACCGTTTTGACCGTGTTTTTGAACGATTATGAAACGGCTTACTTTCTTCAAGCTGCAGCGAACGGGCAAAAACATTCGAAGTTTGAATTCAGTTCTGTTAACAGCTCGTAATTTAAGACTTATCTTACATTTTAAAAGGAGTGCTCTACATTTCACCAATGTATTATTTAAGAACTCTTTAAATTGCTGCGTCTTTGACCTAGTGGTCGCAAGCGCTACTGCTGAGCATGAGGTTGAATCCCAGGTCGAGCAAAATGTTATTGGATTTTTACATTTGAACATTTTCAGTAGCTGGCCTGTTTATACCCGGTTGATGGCAATAGGCACGCCCCCTATAACTTGGGTCTAAAACACAACTGGTAAAATGTGGGTGAACATAATAAAGATACACCTCTGCCAGCTAATCATAGGGAAATACTTATGTACAAGCTTGATATTATTTTATGTAGCATTTAAATAAGATGAATTACTGATGCAACAAATCAGGTCTTAAAACAATAACACTTAGTTCTAAAAATGTTGAATGTTAAGTTATATCATCAGAAAAAATATAAAAATCTTTATTACTGTGTGAACTCACTTTCTAGTTTGACAAAATGGTGTTTGTTCGTTGAAAATCTAGCACTCGTTACTCGCACTTTTGTGGTATTAAGATCATTCAATTTTGGATCAGTGAGTTATTTTTTAGGATTTCACTGCCTAGTGTGTTTAGTGGTCACAACCGCTGCTGTTGAGCATGAGGTACTGGGTTCGATTCCTGTGATGGGTGTTATTGGGTTTTACAATTTAGACTCTCTCAGTAGCAGCCCGGAGTCCGCATTTGTACCAGGTTAATGGCAATACCCTTGTCTCGTAGTACACGGGACTTAAAAATAACTGCCGCAATGTGGATAAACTATAGATGTATCTCTGGGTAATCTTTCTAGGAATACAGGCGTGATGTTATGATTCTGGGAAAGAAAAAGTCAAGAGTGCGATTTGCATATTGTGAACAATTGAAGCTATTTCCTTGGTGTGATCAAATCGTAATACATACAATAAAATTTGTACTAGGACTATTTACAAAAGAAAGAAATAATCTAAAACTCAACAACAGCACAAACTTCAACTAAAAACGTATGAACAAGACATCGTAACAATAATCGGGTAAAAATATCGTGTAGGTACCTTCATCATAAACTACGAAAGTTAAATTGATAACAAATTCTCATTGAATTAATTTTTCATCAACGTAAAGAAATCGATAAACAAATGATAGGAAGCTGTATTGAGATGTAGGTACCTACAAATTCAGTACATAGCTTGAACTCACTGTTGCGTTGCGAACGTCATAGAGAGAATTTCGGTGCGAGCTGTCTGAGCAAACAACTCTGTGTTCTGTAACGGTAACTTACCACGCTTAGTGACAACCATACCGAAGATAGGTAGAAATAGCACCGTGGTATGGGGAAACGAAACATACAACTATAAGGGAATGGCTAGAGGGAAAGATGATTCGTCAATCCATGTATTTTCAACATCATGCCTATCCTATAAGAAGATTTCGTTCAAACAAAGTCAGCTAATCTCATGAGCCAACATCTTCACGAAGCGTGCCCACAACAATTGCCGATATCTGTTGTAACTTTTAACAACAATTAACAACTGAATATACTTAAGCAACCGTGTTGAATAATTATCACATTTTATTTTAAAAAAATAATACGAATGTAGGTAACAACACAAAGTTATGTAAACTGACTTCGTAATTGTGATCTAATTTCAGCTGACGGCGTTGAAATGCTCGAACAGTTTTCTCATGATCTTGAAACAATGAAAATGTAGTATTTATACGTTTTATATGAGCCAGGTGCGGCTGAACGACGCGTGTCGCCCATAAAACTATGGACCCATTATTATAGAAACATAAAACTGCACGTAGAATGTAATACAAGAACATTATCGTGGGCATATTGACTTATCATGCGACTTTTAAGGCCTCTAAGATTACGTTGTCAATATTTTTTATGAGAGAAACATGAGCCGATACCAATATTGTTTTATATCCTAATTATGTTGTCAATAAACAGAAACTCAATGTACAAGATGCTTATGTAACGTAATGAAATCACATATCTCCTCGTATCAGCAGCCTAGACTAATGATAGCTATTATACGCTAGTGGCGGCGCGTGGGTGGCACGACGCTGCCACATGGTCACACGAGGGTCAGTGTTCACTGCTCACTCACTTATCTCAAAGTCGACGTCAAAATATTTGTACGAAATGTGCTTAGCTCAGCCAACGGCTTGCCGCAAGGTCCCACTGCGTCACACTTGTCATTCCCATGAACATATTTGTCGTTTTTACTGTAACATTCTTGGTGACATATTAGTGCTCTATTGTCGATTATATCGCAGCTAAGTCCCAACTAACTATATTTACCTAGATTCTTATAAAGTCCTTGCAGTGGAGTCGGCCATAACATACATCAAGCGGTATGCCTGTCCATTATTACCGTGTTGGCATAATATCTGATAAGGTGCACGCAATAACAATGAACTAGAAAATCGTAAGATATTGTTATTCTCACCATACTTAAAATATTTCTGGATGCAAACTTTTTTGCCTTGGATTAAAGTCGTCTTATCAAGAAGAACAGTTATTCAAAACAGTTCGGACGTGATGATTCTCAGATCAAGCATCATTCTAATCGTGACTAAGTCACAAAACTGCCTGCTAGATGATAAAATTAAATAGCTCGCACGATTTCCAAAAAACAACTAGTAGAACGTGGAATACTTTACTATGGTTTGTTTTTTTTTTTAAACTAGGAACAGGTATAGGTGGGTAATTATGAAAAGAACAAGAGCGATAGTGGCCCAGTGGAATTGGCCGCGACTTACGAGTTGTAGGTCGTACATTCGAACTTCGATAGGCGCTTTACTTTGTGTAAATTAGTTTATCAACATTACTCTCAAAACGATGAAGAAAAACATCGTGTGGAAACAGCATGTCACACGGCATGTCTTAGAACCAAAAATTTGTAGACATCAAAAAACCCGCACTGGGCACGCGTGGTGGATAACGGTCCACTCCCTCACAGAGACAGGAAGCCTGTGTCGCAGCAGTATAAATAAATAAATATCTTAGGACAACCAACACTCTGTTATCTGATCCCAAACTAGGCAGAGCCTGTACTATGGTAACTAGACAACTGATAAATATACTTATATATTTCTAAATACATACATATTATAGATAAATTACACCCAGACACAGAACAAATGATTGTGCTCATCACACAAAGATTTGTCCTGGGTGGGAGTCGAACCCACGACCTCAGTCTTTGCAGTCAGGGTCACTAACCACTAGACTAACAGGCTAGTCAAACAGTCAGGCAGTAGGAACAATATAGGCTGATTATGCTATGGAAAGAACAACAAAGTGGAAATAAATTTCTTAATATGACAAATATAACAACGCAATTTTTTTACAAACAAAATAACGACAATCGCAAGCAAACCGACCAAAACTGTGAATGCTAGAGATGTACATGTACTAACGACCTCCAAACAACCAAATACAATCTTGTCGTAAACTGGTGATCGAAACCGCTCGCCATTAAAATGGTCTAAGTAAGTAATGCACGTGGGTCTGGTCGGACGGTGCGACGTGTAGACAAAGCACGTTCAGTTGCATTATGAACGGAACAAATGGAACAAAATATTCATTTGACAATGGCCCGTCGTCTGCACAACGCGTTTGCGCGGGTTGAAAGCGCAATCGGAACACCACACAATACTTGGACCATGAGCCACATTCGAATCTAAGCAAAAGAATGTTCTGCCCTCGGATTAGTCCTGCTGATTAAGGGACAGTAGAATGTTTCAGGCTAATTGGAATTTGTTCTGAGATTGTTACCTAACCGTGAGATGAGGAGAATGGCTCTGTTTATCACTACAATAATTCTCAACCACTAGTGTGTATGTGTATTGGAGGAATTTTCTTTCCATCCTTTCCATTTATCTAGTGGTATAAATGGAAAACATATACATAAAACTTCCACGTAAATAGTTTTGTGTTAATTATGGTCTGGCAGTTTGAGTCATTTATACAGCCTATCCAAATGACCTATCTTTGGTATTGTTCGTCGAATGGTTGAACTCATTGAGTTCTGAATTGAGTTGCATGATTACTTACAAATGCGTGTACTGACGAGACAGGTGCACTCGATCTGTGTAGTTCTTCCCTCAAAAGACCATTTGGGGCACCAATCTACATGGTCTTCACATGATCTGACGGATTGACCAAGATTAAATGTAGACTTTAAAACAGAGGTCTTAACATCTGAGTTTATTTTGACTTTTCTTCTCAAAGTAGTAAGATAGGCACGCCGACCACTTCTAGTTACTAAAATATGATCGACGTGCGCTAGTGTTAGAACAATCCCAGTTACAGTAATAAAATTTAGTTATCATTTACGTTTCATTTAATTTCCACGTGCTATATAAAAAATAAACTTTATTAGGTTTCGAAGAGGAACCTGCGTTCAAACAAGCTGTTCTGTTAGAATTCTCGTCTTCTAAGATAAGAAAATTGCTTCGCTGACTAAAAATGGCATGGACACATAGGTAGCTGTGTTGGAGTTTACCTACTAACGATACTTGTCATAGTTACCAGAAAACTGACATATCTTAAGGCGCGGACTGACTACGATTTTAAATGCTACAACTACATGCTACAGCTCCAACAAATAAGGTTGAAAATTGAATAAATATTTGGATTGACGATGTGACTAAGCTGCGAATTGGCATTTATTTTACGGGTTTTATTTAGATTATTCGGACTACACACATTAAATTAAATAATTGTCTGGTTAAAGTTTTAAAGTAATGTTTATTCTATTGAACTCTTTAAAAAAAAAAATGTTGTTGTCGCTGAAACTACAGAGATTTTCGACGTCAAAGTTTTTTTTGTGAAACAATTTTTATTGGGAATATCAAACAATTTTTCACTATTCTATTCGGTTAGAATTTTTCTTTAAACCCTTCTCTGTCCACTGTATTTTTTGTGTCGTATATTTTCATTGCGTTACGTCATACTCGATTGTCAAAGACACCAGTGTTTTGTGAATATTGAGGTAACACCGCGCCTTAAGATATACATCAAAGCCCCGTAAATACCTTTTAGTAGGTGCCTATTTTTTTTTACATAAACAAGGAAACAATTTGTGCGTAGTTTACACCTACCAGTGAAACAACAGCAATCATTTTTATAACATTCTTGTATAATATTGAAGGCCCATCTATTTTAATTGTCGGAGATGGTTATCAATTAACAAAGGCTTATATAATAGCATTAATATAATACATTTAATTCACCTCAAATTTTATTGTGTAACGGAATAACGGCATTTTATTTTACATACCTATGTTCAAACTACGTTAAAAATATTTTTACAAATATATATATATTATTATTTTTTATATTATTATTTTTATTTTTTATTATTTTATTATTATTTATATTTATATATATTTATATATATATATATACCTACTTGTTTATTTTGACGTACCTACTAGCTTTTGTCCGCGGCTGCGTCGGCGCGGATTTCTATAAATATCCCACGGGAATGTATTACCGGGACTAAAAGTAATACACGATATAACTTTGCCAAATTTCACCCAAATCTGTTCAGCCGTTTCTATACCAATCCGGAATCCAGGCAAATAGAGAACCGGACAAAAATTCTAAAAACGATATTTTCGGCATCATCCTCGTGCTCACTTCGTTTCAATAACTTCTTTTCGAAAATATTCTTCATATATTGTATGTACCCAAACAATTTCTATTCATATAAACTGCCTCAGTGTTATGTTTTTGAATTTCTACATTGTCTTACTCCAAAGATTCAGGGCTCAAAATTTGCCAATAGATATATATATATATGAAAATAGTCCATATCTGTAAAACAAAATTGCTGACAGTTATTCGATATTTTACAGGCAGTGTGCAGTGTTACAATCAATACTTCTAAATGTTTGTTTATGTTACCTAATATATTAGCTCCGCAACAACTGAACGAATCTCAATCGAATTAGGCATGCGTGTTATTAACGTGATTGATTAACACAATCACTGTTATCTCAGGAGTTAGATTTATGGCAAAATACTCGCATCACGCGAGCCGCGGCTAACTGCGAGCAATCTTTAACTATCTATAGAATGCCTCCGCGCACAACTTACACAATACCTCACGTCTAGCAGGAACCCGCTCACCCAAATAGTTACACTGTTCATTAATCAACACTTGTTCGATTTAATTTCTAGAGCCGTATTGCCGTACCCGGGAATATGGTGCCTGTAATGCGTTCGAAAGGACAGCAAGTGTTGCAATACTCAATGCCGTTGGTACAGTTTAGTAAATGTATCGGTTTCAGGAAGTTAATGTATCGCATAGGACAGGTCGTAACAGGCGATCAATTAGGTAAAGCAAACACTGTTAAAGTGGGCCGGTTGACCAAACTGCGACTTTACTGCGGATTTGCATAATACCGGGCGATAGCCTCTCGCTTCACTTTAGGTCGATGTGGTGCTATACGTATAATAACAGATTCGTTCGTGATTTCGAAATGAATTCATGTTGCCGAACACCTTGCTGTATGCAAGATTAGCAGAACTTAGCTTCGAAAGTTATAATATCAGCGATATTGTTGCACAAATTTCTTTAATTGGTTCTGAAGTCGTTCACTGTAACGTGAACACTGGATCATGTCGTCACCGCATCTATTTCGATACAAGTTTACAGTTATCTCAATTTTATATCAATAATATATCCAATATGTTTTTTTTTAATCTATATGCTGTTTAAAAGCAATTTACTTTTTTTTTTAAACTGCGCATCTTGGCTTTTTCGCGTTTTCAAAGATATATCAGTATTTTAATCAAATATCAAGAGGAAAGTGGTCGTAAACTTAATTTAAAAACTCGTTTATTTCATTGACACCGTTGTGATTAATAATTCCCACATTAATATACTACATAAAATATTGGTTGGATCAACACGTCTCGCGATACCATTCATGTTTATTAACATACTAATGATAGTCATTAAAGTACAATATTACTTAACTGTATTCATGTCGAATCTCACTAGATTTTGACTGTTTTCTATAGAATTTGCATGGTTTATTTTAGGTAATTGACGTAGAAGGTATTTCAATAATCATTAGAAACCGTTAGGTTTGAGCTGTCGACTTCTAACAAAAGTGACGTAACCATTTTACATTATGCCGTCAATAAACAGACGCGTATTGTTTTTATTACACGTCAACGCTATGTCATTCTGTATCCATATCCTAGTAAATACCTATGACTCTATCAGACCTACCAATCATTAAAAAACAGCTCGTTGTACATAGTAATAAGATAAACGCAGACCATTAGAATTAAGTTCAACAAAAATATTTACTTCACCGACTCATAAAATTGTTAGACATGACGTTTAATTTATGAAATCGCTGGAACAAATTGCTACATGATATTTTATAGGTTCAAACATTTTCAGAGTCTCTGCGCAAGCGCAAGTGAATATAAAACTACTAATAACAAGAACGAGTGTGTACTTAGTTAGCTAGCGCCATGTCTACAGCAGGCGTAGGTCTGTGACGCTATTAAACGTTTTGTGGCACGCACGTTGTAGCACGTATTTAAGGTTTCTATTTCTTTCCTTGCATAATAACTCTGATGACAGATATGTCATTTTCACTAGGTTTATAGGAGTACATAAAAATGACTGTTCTACGCCATATATCCTAGCGTTTACCCAACATTGGTAATTGTAGATCTACTTACACTTTTACTTAATACGTAATTTGTGTTGATGTCGGTTAAAATAAACTAGTACTCTAAGCAGTTTATTTTTATTGTTTCAGAGAGCAGTACATATTCAACGTATTTGAAGTAATAGTGAGTACATTAGAAACAAAACTACAAAGGATAGAAAACTTGGACAAGGCCGTGGAACACTTGATGAGGAGAGTAGAAGCGCTCGACTCGAGAGTAAATGACAACATACACAAAACAGATGCTATCATATCAAAACTGGGGAACCTCGACCTAAAACTGTTCAGTCACATAGGCCAAAACAACGAGGAAAGCGTTACCGAAAACACCGCAAAAAGACAGGCCGAAATAAAAAACAAGATAAGTGACGCACAGTTGCTCGACCGAAAACTGGAATCTCTAGACCAAAAAGTATCGAACATCGATACGACACTGCTAGGCCTTAAAAATCAGATCGACAGTAACTTTTTGCCCGTCGATGACATCAATGCCGAGGCCAGTGAAAAGAAACCTATTAATTTGAACGTTATAGAAATTGCAAAAGGTTTGAATACCGAGGTTATCACTGAAATCACGAAAGAAGTGGACCAATTGAGAAGCTCCGTGTCGACAGTAGATCGTAAATTACAGTTCCATATAAATCTCGTTTCTGAGAATTTAGGCAAAGTGCTTTATATGATGGCCGATGTACACGCCGCCATTGTTGAACCTGAAGATGCGTCAATTAACGTCAACAGTTTGTTTAAGAACCGTACCGCGACGAGCACGCAGGCTCCCGTTACAAAAAGCAGTAAAATTGATAACCTTGTAAATAAAATTATCCCTATGATGAGTGTTTCAGAAAAAATGGACGAAGTTTGGGATGTGGTCGTTGGTACTAAGAGTTCCGTAGATGATTTAGTTCCTAAGTCCGATGAACTGCTCACGCAGACGCAGCGTCAAGAGCGCGCCATCGGACAGATCCACAATGACTTACGTCTCAAGACGAATCTCATCATCGAAAATTTAGACATGGTGGAGAAACGGTTGAAGAAGCAGGAGGATGACGTGGCGACTTTGGCACAGCGGCCGGTGCCTGCTGAGCTGCTGCTGGACCCCACCATCGACCGGCTGGTGGAGTACGCGCCCAACAGGTACCGCGTGGACGAGCCTTACGCTGACCCCATTACCAGCACCGTGGCCGCCACCACCGTCTCACCCTCTACTACACTAAACAACAGGTGACATCTTTCTATTTCCAATTTTATTATGCCTTTGCGACTGTGCTGTTACAATGATATTATGACTTGTTTTCTAAGCGATATGTGAATGCGAGCCCTGGCGATTTTGTGTCTTAGTCGTACAACCTACACATGCGATATCGTTTCGGTGCATGGGGTGTAGGGGTGTACGGTGACTAATGTCCGTGTCGCACGCAGCCCGAGCACGAGCACGTCGAGTACGTCGAGCGCGAGCACAGCGGGCGCCACCGTGACCGTGACACCCGCCAGCACAGGCGCCGGCAGCACCAGCCCGCGCCCCGCCAGCCGCAAGGGCGGCATCATCTTCCCCAGCGTCAAGAACAAGCCCATCATCGGCAATAACACTTTCGCTTCGGAAATCGTCGCCAACTATAAAGACGTGAAAGTGAGTCAAAGTTACATAAACAATATTATTACTCATTATAACACAACACACCTATCATCGACGCTGAACAAATCTTAAAGTTGCAATTAATAAAATGTGCTAATTGAGCGAGTGATATAACTTTATTAAAGTTCCACGGAACATCGTATTTCATCGTCCCGTGACTATTAATCATAATTGAAATTGTCTTTTGTAAAAACATTTTGAACCGATTTTATTTGGCCCATGATTGTTGGAGTAACAAGCTTTACGTATTTGCATGAAACTTAGAAGAGTTTAGAAAATGGTTCTAAGCCAGCGCGCATATGTCTCCGTAATGTGTATCAATATCATAATGTAAAACAAAAACGTTGATTACAAGTAGCTGCAGCAATACGTCTTAGTTAAATTGATTCTCGTCCAGATGTGGGTTAGATGAAGTAAGGCGATTGCATCGGTTACAGATAGAGGAGTGATACAAATCAGTCAGTCTACTAGTCTAGGCGGTGGCTCGGGTATGTTACTGTTAGTATTTAAGCTCTGTTGTCGGAATGTTAATCAGCGCCTGTCGGTCTGGTTGTGCGCAACGCAGACAGTCTCTCCGATACACTGCCATTTACGTCTCCCGGTTTAGCAATAAGGAACACAAAATACTACGCAATACATGCTCTGGTATGCAGTTGTCGGAATATAAACATTCGAACCAAACGGCTATAAGTTCCAGTCTATACTAGTCATAAGATTGGGCAAATATTTTATGACATCCGCTCGCTATCCACCACATATTTAACAATCTAATTTCTAAATAAATTTATGATACAAGGCAAAGTGCTTTAAATAAACCAAATACTAGCTGGACACATCAGATCTTGACCCTTGCCCCAGTATTAATCCCACGAACGTCATCTTTAGCAGTGGCTTAGTTTTTCTTTAAAACAATTATTTAGGGAATCTACTTGTTTATGTTTGTTATCCCAAAATAAAATGCATACGAGTATTTCGCAAACAATTTAAACAACATTGAAGACGCTTAAAAATTGTTGGCTCATACTTAAACAGTAGTTAAACTTCGCAAGAGTGAAGCTCTGTTGTTGGTTCGTCGTTGAAAAAGCGCCAAGCTGAGACACCGCGACATTTCCGTGCAAGGAAAGTTGCGTGGCTCTCATTACGTAAATCTGGTTCGGCATCACACTCATACACCGGGCCGCGCTTTCCGCGCCTTTGTAAGCGCCCGCGCAAAAACCGGCCGTTCCCACCATGCGACAATTACCAATGATTACAAGTGTTTATTGTTCTTAGCGTACGAGAACCGGCGGTTATGTGGAGCTCCATGATGCAACGTTTTATAACATGTTTACCTATCGCGCACGACTCGCACCTGTGTAAAAAATGTCGCTCCAAATACTTACGTTATGTTACGAAGGCAATCGAATACATTCATTGTGGTTACTGTTTGTTTGCAATCATTCCGAAATACTTCACATTTCTTACTTCCACTATTAATTTAAGACACGTTTTATTGTTATATCTATTAGATTTGGTCTCATGAACGTAGGCACGAATATTATGAAGGATAACTATACTTGGCCGGAACAAGCGTGTACGACATTGTTAACAAAAAAATAGCTAACTAATATGTACTACAATTCTTAGTAATTAATAGGTATCCGATACCTAAACAGAATCTAAGTGAAACGGCACTTATTATATTAACTGTAGCAGGTTGTTGTGATTTCGCAACTTACCTGACTTAAGTAATTACTTTTGCGAATTAACTTCCTGTACAGTTTATTGAACACCCACGTATTCAAGTGTTGTAATTTCAATAAATTTACCAATCGGTACTCCAGTTGAGCACTTGATCGAATAAATTTCTACTATTTTAGTTTCTTTAAAACACACTTTCTCGGTTTAAAAAAAAAATAATTCCCAGATGAGGATGTGTTGGTCAGGGACTGAAAGCGGTTCCGGTTAAAGGTAAAGATACCTCAAAAATATACAGGTACCGGTTTAAAATTAAGGTTGAGCTATACCGATACCTTTACAAATAAAGGTTGGACTTAATAGTTATTTAACCTTTACACGATTTTGGTAAACATGCGAGATGGCGTGGCGCGGGTGCACGGGGGTGTCGAACACGTTAGAACTAGTATTTGTACGAGGCGGTGCATCGAAGAAAACCCCTATTTATTAAGGTTTTTAGGTATTGCTACCAAAATCATTATAAAGGTTATAGTGCTTCTACCGAAATATACCGGTATGTATTTCCAACCTTAAAATTCCGCTGATATACCTACGCTACGGTATCGAAATATTTCGGTTACCCAAATTTAACGGTATGACGTCATACCGAAATTTAAAGGTATCTTAAGTTTTGGGTAATTCAGTCCCAGGTATTGGTTGAGTGGGGTTGTGCGGTGGGATTATGTGGAAATTCACTGTCATGGTATGGGCATGAAGGAGAATGTCGTGAGAAAAGTTTTGGGTATAAATATCGATGGCTTTAAAACGGAAAAGACTACTAGAGAAGCGTGGAAGAAAAAGAAATGTTGCACCGACCCCAAATAAGAGCAGAAGAGTGATACACACATAGAAATAGATAGAGTCATACACAGTAAATTTTAACAGATACCGTTCACTAAACTATTTGTCAGCGGTAATTATTTTAGCAGGGAGTAAGTGAAAGATTGTCCAAATATTAAATAAGAATATTATTTCGTAATCCAATTAGCGTATCCTTATTCGTGATCCAGTTGATGAGATGAAATAATCTTGTAGGTACGCAGTATCTACCTATCGTATGAAGGCGATTGAATTGTCGTTAGATCTTATATCTTCCGAAAAATTGTAGGTCCTATGTAAAAGAGCCGAAAAGAAATTCCATCTCTGCTTCAAAGTTTAAATTTAGTCACAAGTCATAATAATGAAGGGTAGGTAGGTGGAACCCAAAAATGCCAATTCATGTGTGTGGATAAATCTTATTATTTAGTATTTGACAAAAAATTACTCGTACTGCTTTATGAAACATCACATCTAGGAACGTACCTCGTCAGAAGACTGACAGATCGTGACCGTCTTGTCAGACGAAATGATGAAAACAAACCTCCTGCTTTCATTTCCCCTGAGGGCCGCAGCTGTCGTACGACTTTGTATTAGATACGCTTATGCAAATCACAATAACATCTATAAATCACTAAGTATTATATACTATAGTGCATTATGATTTGTTAACCATCATAAGGAAAATGGTAAAGTTAGCGTTGAGAACCGCAAGTTTCACCGTAACACTAAGTTAGGAAGTCGTTTCCTTATTACTTATACATAATTTTCCGATAGGGCAACAGTGCGACTCACCGCTAAGATCGAAGCAAACCATATATGATGTAATTTCTTGGGGTCTGGGTTCGTACCCTACCAATGAAATCGTTGTCCTATGACTAAACTTAAAGTGCAGTCCAATACGGTGACGGAAAACGTCGCGAGTAATTCGGCCATGTTAGTACATACTATATACCGTCACATTTTAGTCACCTTACAACGGCAGCCCACTCCATGTAACCAATAACTACTACACATCCATAAGAAAAAAAATTACATTTGAATAGGTAACTAAAAAATAAAAATATTATTCTTATGATGACGCAGGACATAGTTTTAAATTGATATATTGTCTCATGGAAAATGGAGATGGAATGATCTAGTCGACTCGTGCACTGGGTAGGTACGTTCTCTACCGTATGACACGTAAACATTATTAACAGGATGTTTCATAATTCTAATGCATTATTTATTTTTCTTAGTACCAATTTTTAATCACGCCTAGAGGTATATTATGTCGGATACATTAAGTGGACAACCTTTGTAAGACGACTAAAATGTCACGGTGTATATACGAGGGTTGATCCAAAAGTAATGATAATCGGTTATTTCCAGTGCACACAAAAATAAAAATAAAATGTTTTCTGCTAGCTTAGGTATCCACTACCTCACCAACCATAAGAAAATCATATAACGACTGGCCTGTTAGTCAAGTGGTTAGTGACTCTGACAGCGAAGACTGAGGTCGTGGGTTCGATTCACACCCAGGACAAATCTTTGGTGATGAGCACAATCATTTGTTCTGTGTCTGGGTGTAATTTATATATAATATGTATGTATTTAGAAATATATAAGTAAATTTATCAGTTGTCTGGTTACCATAGTACAGGCTCTGCCTAGTTTGGGATCAGATAACGTTGTGTTAGTTGTCCTAAGATATTATATAAAAAGACCGGAATTTCCGGGAGCTACATTCATTTGAATACATACTGTCGAAGAGTGAACATCAAAATGGAGAAAAACGAAATCAGAGCTGTCATCAAATACCTCTGTTTGAAAAAAAATTCTACCTAAGAAATTCACAACGACTTAGTGGAAACATTGGGGGACTCTGCTCCTTCATATTCCACAGTTGCATGCTGGGCCAAGGAGTTTAAGTTGGGCAGAACATCGACAGAAGACGAACAACACGAAGGACGCCCATCTACGTCCCTCACTGAAGATAACGTAAAAAAAGTTGAAGATGTTGTATTGGCAGATCGAAGAGTGGCTATCAGGCATGTAGCTGAGGTCACAGGGATCTCATATGGCAGTGTTCAAAGAATCCTTGCGAACGAATTGCATATGAGAAAGGTCTCCGCGCGTTGGAAATTGCGAAAATGTTAACCGACGAGCATAAGAAGAAACAAGTCGACATTTCAAGAGCGAATCTCGAAAAGTTCCGAGCAGATCAGGAGAATTTTTTGTCACGTTTCGCGACCATGTCGAGACCTGGATCCACCACTTTGATCCCGAAACGAAACAACAATCAATGACGTGGAAACGAGCCGACGAACCGACGCCGAAGAAATTCAAAGTGTCAAGGTCGGCGGGGAAGGTTATGGCGTCTGTTTTTTGGGACACTGAGGGAATTATTATGGTGGAATATTTGGAGACGGGAGCCACTATTACGGGCTCTTACTACGCAGAACAAATAAGAAGATTGCGGGAGGCCATTAAGAAAAAAAGACGGGCAAACTGCGAGCTGGAGTGCTGTTCCACCAAAACAACGCACCGGCTCACAAAGCTGCAGTTGCCATAGCTGCCATTCAAGAAAACGGGCTTTGAATTGGTGGAACACCCACCCTTTTCGATAGATCCAGCCCCCAGCGATTACTATCTCTTTCCTCGGCTCAAGGAACACCTTCGAGGCAAGAAATTTGACGACGGCAGCGACGTGATGGCCGCTGTTGGGAATTTTTTGGAGGGTCAAGATCAAGATTTTTTTCTAAGGGAATTCTGGGTTTAGAAAAGAGATGAACTAAATGTATTGACTTGTTAAGGAACTATGTAGTTTTTTTTTTTTTGCTGTTTTCATCGTGCTTAACTACTTAGTATTGATTATGGAAAGAAAACATACATTACGCCTACAGCCAGGCGCGGTCGCAGCCTAACATTTTGGGGGGGGTCACCATGAGTACTGAAGAATATTTTTAGGAAGGTACATCCTCTTTGGTCTAGTAGTCGCAAGCGCTACTGATCAGCATGATGTCCCGGGTTATAATCTTTTTGCAAATGTCCATCGGAGTCTCCGTGGCTCAAGTGAGAACCATTTTAAGTTAGTAAGACAGGCAAATCGTTCAGGGTTTCGACAGCATGACTGTCTTTGGGGGGGGTCATGACCCCTAGAACCCCCCCCCCCCTCGGACCGCGCCTGCCTACAGCCTTATAGAAAAAAAATCTAGTAAAATCTATCAAGTTTTATCTTCACTTGGTACATATTTATTACCTGCGTTGCCAATTGCCAAATCGATACATAGACTAACTTTAAAGTTTCTACGAATTAGCTCTACCTACAAAATATTTTCAGGAAGTCATGAATTCACCTTTGAGTTTGACATTTGACATCACACTGAAGTTCCCGCTACAAAGTAGGCTTGGCATAGTTGCCATCTCCACTATTTTATATGTCTATATGCTCTTTCACAGCAATTAAATTTTTATAAAATGTCATGTCATGTGAATGAATATGCATGCCCCACCGTCACATTACATATTGTCTAGTTAGTAAAACTACTACCCATAGATTAATGATTTAGTTCCGCCGCCTGCCACAAAGATTTATCAGATTCGTTTTGTCATTTGCCGCGAGCAGTTGTTCCAGTAGTGTTTTTTTGTTAGGTGGCCTTCGGATATCTCATATATGATATATAGACTGTAGGTATTCCTCCACATTTTTTACAATAAGGTCCGGTAAGTTAGGCCCATTGCTTTAAGGGTTCTTATAAACTATAACTCTATAGTAGGAATTCAATTATTGTCAATGACAACGCTCATTGATACGAGATATTTGTAGAAGGGAAGGTTAAAGTGGTCTCTTTTATATGAATTGTGCAACGAAGTTTAGAGTAAGAATAAATTAACAAGTAGGTTTCTACCAAACGCGTCCGGTGGGTACTCCGGTTCATACATAGAAGGACTGGTTGGACAGTAAGTTGGGCAATACTGACTACTATAGAGATATTAATGAACTGTCCGTTTTATGCCGACGTAATTGGCATTCCAGAACGCATGAATGAGTTCCTAAGATTTACCCAATGAAGTTTTGTTCTCATTAGAAATGGTTGTGTTTACTAATTGCTAAAGAGTCTTGCATAATTGTTTTAGGCATTTTAACTAATATTTGAAAAGACATAGCTTAGGTACCTCTCTCTTTTTCTTTAGGTAGTCTAGGTGTTTTTCTGACAGCTATGCAATAGTCATGATTATCAAAAACGACTTGTCTTTTATTTTTTTTCTGCTTATCAGTTGATGACATATTTCGGGATCCCAGGGTCCCGGACTTTTGGAAAGCGTGCGAGGGGCTGAAGCCCACTCTCAGAAGTGTCACACTAACCAACGATTATCTTTTTACGGTCTGTACAAGTGCACCCAAGATATTATCCTAAGGTGTACTTATTTGCACGTACGCTCGGTTAGCTTAGGACTAATGTAGGATATGGAAACAAAGATATTAGAATATGTGTTTGAATGGCCAAAGTAGGCTAGCTTTCTTGAACTATGGATTGAATATAGACCCTGCCTCATCAATGTTTTATTTTACACGGAAAAAATGCGTATATCGCTTTCTTATTTCTATTGCAGGGGGTGATTAGCACACTAAATAATGGGTCCTAGGAAACTGTCCCTAGCAGTTTATGACGGGGCGATAAAGAGGCTAAATAACCTGAGGTGTTTGAGCCGTAGAGAGATATTCTACAGCTCTCAGGACAATCCCAGACCCGGAAGGATGATCAAAACCAGCGCTTACTGGAATACTTCCTTCCTCCGATCACATTTGCACCTGCGAATCGCCACTCAAACCGGTCAATAAAGGCAAGCTAGAGATGAGGACCAATACTTCTTCCGGAAGATAGGGTCCGTGGGGTCGCTACGGCCCAATAGCTCGCCACGTACTGCCATACCGTTTTCTGTATCTCTCCGCTGCCCTGTGGTTTTCTGTATCTCTCTGCTGCCCCGTGGTTATCTGTATCTCTCTGCTGCCCTGTGGTTTTCTGTATCTCTTATTAATTTTATGAAAAGCCTATGAAGTCCCACAGTCCCACTGCAGGGCAAAGGCTTTCGTACCCTATTTGCACTGCTCTCTGTTTAAAGCGACTAAGGACCATTTCTTGTTCCTTTTTTGTCCAACATAGCTATTCACAACCATTCGAAAAAGCGGTCGTTTATTCGGTTTAAACTGAAAAATAATTCGGGTTTTAGATTTACAAATAGCGTATATGTATAGGACTCCTTACTTGATGTTTGATTCAGAACGGAAGCGTATCGAATGGTTGTGAATGGAGATGTAGATGCAGCTCTTCCTGCAATTTCCGTCTGGTCCTGCCGAAATGTCGCTTGCGATTAAGAACTCATTAGGTCGCAACCTTTGCCCATTGGACCACCGATAGGCAAACGTTACGACCTAATGAGTTCTTAATCTAAAGAGGCTCTAAAAAGGCTTACCTACCGATTCTTTCGAGAAGTGGTCTTCTTGATCTAAGTCTAAAGAATAGGTAGGTAAGCCTTTTCTTAAAACATGTTAACAAAACTATATGTCTACAGCCTACTGTTACAGAAACAGACGAACGTGTGAGAAAAGACAAACATTCTTATAAATACGACATTTGGACAAATGACAATTATCTTGAGAAAGTTTCAAAGGGGCCAGTAATCAATCCACCTGTAGCAAAAAAGGGAAAGAAAGTTATTAATATTGCGTAACGATATACATAACGTGCGGCATTAAAATTGATGGCATTGTTTGAGTAGGTAGGTACTAAAGGTTTTAAACGCACCTCGAACTCATTCAAATGCTTCTTCTCTTTACCATGCACTGAAGTGAGTGAATTATCATTCCGAACGCATCGCGAATATCTATATTATGTTCCTATAGCATAAGCGAATAGAATGTTGTAAGACATTGCATATTTATAATGTTACCTATTCAAAGCAGGTGTAGGGTGCACCGAAGATCATTTCCGCAATTTTAAAGATAGCTGAAATGAATGCACGTATTTATGTGCTCATAATTTATTGCGTGTTCCTACCTATGTTATTATGTATGTAGATTGAAGCACAGTGAGGATTTAAGCGGGCCGCGCCGCTTTGCAAGAACCACCTACATCACTTGTATGAACCATCACCCCTCTTTTTGTATTGAAATGCGATGCTCTGCGGCCCGATGTGGCTGTACCTAATTGTGCGCATAATTTTAGTCTACAATAATTATGTGTGGTGTCTTTGCAGGGGTACTCATGCGTGGACCTGATGAACGGCGGCATGCGGGAATCCGGCGTGTACTACCTGCAGATCAGAGGGACCACCTACTGGTTCCTGAAGGTGTTCTGCGAGCAGAACGTCGCTGACGGAGGATGGACTGTAAGTTCCTTTGTTTCGTTTTTTTGAAGTGAAAACTTCTTTAGCGGCGTTGAGCACTTTTTCTGTAATGGGTATAAAATCTTAAACTCGCGTCAGGACACGTGACCTGATCGAAAAAGCGTAGGACGGATGGAGAGTAGACAGCTATCCCCTCTCTACGGCGCGGCGAAAATGTATGCCTGGGCCTACTGTTTCGTTTAGGCGGCGCAGGGCGCTTGCGCGAATGTTCGTCTATGTTACAGCGTGCCACGCGCATCCATGGATGGTGACAGCTGATGGCTCGACCGTCTGTGTAGTGATCACATTGTTGTGTATTCGTAAAATTCGTGAATATAAAGTGCTTAAAATATGGAAATTGAACAACAAATTATTCCCTAACCATTCCAAAATATCAAACATGCTCAACGTTAATAATCAAGTTTTCACTTCTGCCGGCACTCCCGGAGTGCAATTTTTTTTTTCTTCAAGGAGACGCTCCTTTGTACTTGTTATAATAAGACTGAGTGGCGCTATCGACATATAGATAATACCTACGAAAACTCGAAATCGCCAGGTCACATAGACCAAGGTAGGATATGTGACATTGATGATGTAGTTTTCGAAATCCGACGCAGGGGCGTAGCTACCGCCGTATCTGCCGTATCAATTATACGGGGCCCCTGGGCTACGGGGGCCCCCAACGTGCGTAAGCAAAAATTCATAAAAATTTCCCTTTTTTTTATTTCAGAAATGACAAAAGTCACAAAATCAATTTCTTTTTCCCGCGTAAAGCGTGCGTTCCAAAGTTGGCAACACCCTACATTGGTTATCGCGGGCTGCGGGATTTCCCCGTTTATGGTCTTTTTCACATAGGATGGGTACAGTGACACTTGGTCAAATGACTTAAATAGTGAGGTCTCCTTGCGACTATTAGCAAAAATCGAGAAGTTTTGCAATTGAACATTAATCGATTTTTTTAAATAGATCATGGTTAATTATAAATAATTTCTAATAAAGATTATGGATGTAAAAAGAAAAACACAACAATTCATAAAAATCATTTTAGTCTAATTCGTTGTCAGATTGCATTGGCAAAGACGAACAGTCATCCGAATCACCTAAGTCAATAATAAACTCATCTCCGCTCTAGTAAACTGCCGTCATAATGAAAAAAGGCACAACTAACATTTTATAAATATGGAGAAAATCGACTTTAAAGTTTTTATTGCTTTTTGGCAAAAAATATTGACTTACACATTATTTTTCGAAAATAGATGAATTAAAATAAATTCATTATCACGATTTTTATACAACTAATGAAATGTAAGTTATTATTGTGCCTTTTCAATATAATGGTATATAAATGTGCCTTTTCATTCTATAAAACATGAATATTAGTCTCATTTGTGCCTTTTGAGCCTAACTGTATCTCCGAATTCCTTGAAGATAAAATTCTATAAAAAATTGAGTTGATGTGCCTTTTTTTTCTGATTCTAAATATGTATATAACTCAATTTTGACAAAAATGTTAGTTGTGCCCTTTTTTCTTACGACGGCAGTAAAGTCGTCCAACTGCACAGATAAAAAAACTTGACAATTTAACAGCATTCAATTTAAACAACTTGCACAATAAGAAACACACGGAAAGCATTCGAAGCAGACGATCTTTCTTCTTTCTTCTTCTTCTATCTTTCGATCTTTTTTTATCGATTATGGTGCGTCAATCTATATTACTGGGCGGCTCATTTCACGCATCAAACGCTTAAGTTATTTTTTGTTTTCTCGGTTTTAAAAATATACACACTTGGTAAAATAACTTATTAAAATTGGATAACAGTAGAATTATGTATTATCTCCAGTTTGCCGAAAAAAGGCAAGGAGAGTTATTTAATTTGAATTGTTTATAAAAGTTTTGGAAAAAGTGACAGATAGACAATAATTATGATGAATAAATATTTCATTTAATTTTATGCAAACATATTTTTTTCCTATTGTGAGAAATCGTTACCCTTCATAAGGGCCCCCAAACAAATTTTTATACGGGGCCCCGCCAGGGCACGCTACGCCTCTGATCCGACGCTATGACGAATACCGAGTTTTCTTCTACCTAATATCTATCTCAGACTAAAAGTTGAATAATTTTTTTAGGGTCTAGATTCTCTAACGTCTAAACGACTCGCGACGCTAGTGGCTCCTAGCGAGAAATCACACCAATTGCCATATTGAGAAATTTGGCAAACTAGCGAAATGTGGGTGTACTAAAAGCACACCTCTGCTTAATGCTACGGGGAAAACAAGCCTGGTATTATGTTATTCAGTCCAGTTGCCCGCATGTCGGTGGTAACACTGACCTTCAGCTGACCTACCGTAGAGCAGAGTATCAATAGAATGCGAGGCCAGCTAATACTGGGTTTGTTACCACCCAAGTAGCACGTTAGTGAATTTTGGAACTTATTTTGCAACTGTAGGTAGCATATAAGTGATGTAAGAGTGTATGGTATTACTTATAGATGCAAACAGCACTCGAATTTGCATATGAGTAGCTCTTATCACTAACACTTTCTTTTGAGTGATTTTTGTTCCTGCTTTATAACTTATGGTGGCATGAAGCCGAATTTATTACTTATAGACGCATACAGGTTTCAATTTTTACTCTTTTAGAACTCAAAGAAGCATATCACATCTTAAAATCTCCCCTAAAGAACCGTGCCCTAATAGGTGGTAATTTTTCTTTATTTGGCACCTTTACTACTAAATAAGTAGTATATATAAGTTATTTATCACCTGTAGTGGCTCAAGAGTTATTATTGCAGCTCATTTGGAACCTAGTGTAATTGCCTTTGTAAGGTCTAATATACTCTAATATGCCACTGTAACGGATAGATCGATTCCAAAAGAAGGTTCTTGAAAACCTCGTCGTGAGGATCCCCAATTCAACGCAAAGACAACGAGACCTGTAAAGTGCAAATAATCACTACTATGTACTAATGAGTAAATTTAGGACCTAAGAGCTCCAATAAGGCAACAAATGAGTGGAAATATGAACTGCAAGGTCTATTTTAAATCGCCATGTTTAAAAATGAAGTTCTTGAAAAGTATCTTGTTGAATGGTATTTTATTACAATAACATACAATAAAATGAGTTTTGACAACTGTTTTTGATGTAGTTTGACATTATACTTTTTGTGAAACCATGTTTAGGTTTTTAACAACCATATTTTTATAAAGTATTATCTTATTTATTTGATCAGTGCATATTTTTTGATAATTCTTGATTAGATCTAAGGCGCATCAAAATTTACTCAGTAAATATACCATGGTTTCACGATTTGCATGGGCTCCATGATGGTTATCCCATATAATAATAATAATAATTTATAACCTGGCAACACCGTGTCAACACGTCATGTTCTTCAGTTTTTCTACAATTTAAATAGATAAAATAATTTGAACCCAGTTTTTAAATAAATTTCCAATAAAAAAGCAAACCTATACCAAGAAGATCATAAAATAATACATAACTGTCTGGAAAACCAAAGAAATGTAAAAAATTTGATAAAAAACTACCAATTCGGAGGTGGCATGACAGATGTCACCTCCGAACAAAAATGACTCCGACCGACAATAAGAAGAAATAGAGGAAAAGACGAGATGTTGACCAGGTCAGCTACACGCAGCGCACGCCTATCACCTCCGGACTCGTCGCTCAGCTCCGCCCCGCCGCCGCCGGTACCCAGCCCCATCGAGAGTGCTGTGACACCGGCCGTGGCAGTTGCGTCGAGCTCGAGCGACGAATATTTTTCCCCGCCGACGTCGCCAACACCTGTACGTCGGCAGGGGAGAGGCCGGCCACCGAGGAGCTTGGGACTTAGGGGCCATCCGGCCCCGCGCCGGGTCCCCGCTGCCGGTGGTTGTGTGCAGCGCATGAGATGGACTCAGTCTATGAACGAGAACGTCATGCGCGCATATTACGGGTCTACAGAGGGGGGAACTAACCTCACTGCGTATCGTGATAGGATGCTGTCTCTGTTCCAGGAACTAGAACCAACCGTCAACGTCTCGGCCCAACGACTTTCGGATCAGGTGCGGGTTATCCAACGCAATCACAGGTTGGACGATACCGCACTTGAAAGGCTGCGCTCAGAAGTACTGAGCAACTATGTCGTCTCGACTCCGACACAAACCGCGGCACAAGGATCTTCAAGTATTGATGCAATTACGCCGCGGTCCCAACATGTTGAAGAAGAGGATGATATGGTTGCCACAGTAAGTAGCCAGTGTAACAACCGACTGAGGAGCGCTCTGGAGGATGCGCTTCGCGAGTATAGGTCTACCCCAACCGAGCATAGACCCCGATTACCACGGTTGCCTATGCATAAGAAAAATAGGGCGCTGGTGTGTGCCTTGGACTCGCAGCTTAAGAATTTATTCGAGAGCAGCGAGAATCTCGTCGATACACACTCGATCCTGTATTGCGCGGCTGTTGCGGCATGTCGTTTAGCTAACGTCAAGTTCCCAAGCTGTGACGGAGCTACTCGACCAATACCAACCGTACCAGCCTGGCAATGCAGGATCGAGAGTCGTATCGATGGGGCCAGGGTACTCATCGGCAAACTATACTGCTTCAGGGAGGGTAATACACGACCACGAGTGATGCGCTTTGTAAGGCGGGCATTCTCGGGGACCGGAATCAGTCCTCTTGAATACATGTCCCGTGTCACAGAGCGCATCGACTTCCTGAAGCAGAAAGTCTGTGCATGGGCAAGCCGTATTCGGCGGTATAAACGGCGGGTCGACCGATACAAGCAGAATCGTATGTTCCAGAGCGATGAGAGATGGGTATATAGAGCTTGGGAGCGACCCGAACAAAATGTGACGGACGTGCGCTGCCCGGATGATGCTGCCACGAGTGTATTCTGGCGCAGCATTTGGTCAGTGCCCGTCTGTCACGTTGAGACTGGCTGGATGCGAGACGTCGAGCGAGTGTGTGAAACAATACCAGAAATGGAGCCGGTGCAAATTACGCCAACAGACGTAGCCAGAGCAGTCCGTCCGTTACCGAATTGGAAATCACCGGGACCGGACGGACTGCACAATTTCTGGTTAAAATGGCTCACCAGTTCACACAGTCGCCTGGCATCTCATTTCCAGTCATCCTTAGAGTCTGGGTTGCTACCGCAGTTTCTGACAACAGGCGTTACCCATCTGCTCTATAAGTCAGGTAGTACCGCGGAACCTAAGAATTATAGACCGATCACATGTTTGTCGACGGTTTATAAACTTCTTACATCCATTTTGAGAGCGAAAATTAGTTCGCATATTGATAATAATTCTATTATATCTGCGTCTCAAAATGGATGTGGGAACGGGTCCCGTGGTACTAAGGAGCTACTCCTCATCGACATGGCCATAAGCCAACAGGTTCGTCGATCCCGCAAGGATCTGTCGACATGCTGGATAGACTACAAGAAGGCCTACGACTCGGTGCCACATACATGGCTCAGGAGGGTGCTGGAGTTGTACAAGGTTGATGCAACTCTACGCACCTTCCTTGAGTCGTGCATGGGGCAATGGAGGACAGTCCTTCACTATCCGGGATGTCCACAGATCCAGCGAAATGATGAGCCTATATGGATCAAGCGGGGAATATTTCAGGGCGACAGTTTAAGTCCACTTTGGTTCTGCTTAGCCCTGAATCCTCTAAGCACACTGCTGGAGGATTCAGGTCTAGGCTATCGGCTGAGGAGAGGTGGTCAGGTGATATCTCACCTCCTCTACATGGATGACCTAAAACTCTTTGCCTCCAACAAACTGCAACTGATGGAGCTACTGAAGGTAACTGAAACTTTTAGTAGCGCCATCAGGATGGACTTTGGTGTGGACAAATGTGCAGTCATGCATGTAAAGCGAGGTGAGGTTATTGAATCCGAGGGAATCCAACTTTCGGATTCCATACACCTCAGATCCCTTTCCTCATCCGAAAACTATAAGTATTTGGGTATGTCGGAAGCGTTAGGCATTAACGATGCTGACATGAAGCAATCGTTGAAGGAGCGCTTCTTTGGTCGCCTAAAGAAGGTATTAATTAGTCTTCTTTCAGGCGGAAACAAGGTGCGCGCCTTCAACGGTTGGGTCATGCCGGTTTTGATGTACTCTTTCGGCATACTCAAATGGACTCAAACAGAACTCGATGCCCTAGATAGGAGGGTCCGTTCAATGCTGACCGCAAACCGGATGCATCACCCACGATCATCAGTGATGAGACTGTACATCCCGCGGAAGTGCGGGGGTCGAGGCTTTTTAAATGCAAAGACCCTCCACAACCGCGAGGTGTGCAATCTCAGAGAGTATTTTTTGAAAGCCGAAGTGGGTATGCACCGTGATGTGGTCGCAGTGGACAAGGGGCTCACCCCGCTCTCCATGGCTAAAGAGAACTGGCGCAAACCTGTAGTACTTACTACCCATGACCGCAAGGAAGTATGGCGAAACAAGGAGCTTCACGGGCGCTTCTACCGGGCTCTTCATGAGCCCAATGTAGATTTCCTAGCGTCCGTATCCTGGCTACGTTTTGGTGACCTTTTCGGGGAAACTGAAGGTTTCGTCTGTGCAATTATGGACGAAGTTATCTTGACGAATAACTACCGGAGTCATATTATGAAGGACGGGACGGTTGACGTGTGTCGGGCATGTCACCATCCGGGTGAGTCCATTAGACATATTATCTCTGGTTGTTCTCGTCTGGCTAACGGCGAATACTTGCACAGGCATAACCAAGTAGCCAGGATTATTCACCAGCAACTTGCTTTGCAATACAAACTAGTGGATTCTGAGGTACCGTATTACAAGTATGTGCCCGACCCAGTTCTCGAAAATGACCATGTCACGTTGTACTGGGATCGGTCTATCATTACTGACAGGACTATTGTCGCCAATAAGCCTGATATAGTGGTGATAGACCGGTTAGCGCGCCGCACAATGATAGTCGATGTTACCATTCCGCATGATGGCAACCTCGTGAAAGCTGAGAAGGAAAAACAGATTAAATATCTCGACTTAGCACACGAGGTTGTTGACATGTGGAATGTTGACTCGGCTGTCATTGTGCCGATTGTCGTATCAGCCAATGGGCTGATGGCCGAGACCCTCGACCAACACCTGTCGAGGCTATCGTTAGGCGGTTGGATCAAGAGCCTGATTCAGAAGGCAGTACTCCTTGACACGGCTCGCATCGTGAGGAGGTTTCTGTCTCTGGAGCCCTAACCACCAGTAGCTTGGACCCTGCTCCCGCTACTGATGGATCACTATTTTTTATATTTTTAAATGTTTTTTGTATTTTTTTTTTTGTAAAAATATTTAAAAATGTAATTAAATATGTTGAAAAATAAATAAAAGAATAATAATAAACCATTTATTTTCAGGTAACAAAGACCCATAGATAAATACCTTAACCTAAGTATACATACGTTTAATAACAATTGTGTTAGTCAATATAACTTAAAAAACTATGTTAGTAACACTAAAGTTGCACTAAGTCTTTGTGCGTTCTGGCGGCACTTGTCCACGAAAGCGGCGGAATACCACATCCTGTGGCCAAAAGCTTTCTTCCAACACCTGAGGCAGGTAGCATGTTGGTACGCGCACCACAAACGCTTTAAAATTGACGTTGCGATGCGACTCCAGCAGCTGCACTCTCGGCGAGTATTTCAGCCTTTGGCGCACGTACTTCACGATGTCTTCCGCGTCAGTGGTGTAATGGAGACGCGAAATATACACCGGAGTGTTCGGCTTCGCGGCGCGTAGTTTCTCGTTGGGCTCTATGGGAGCCTTGCCGCAGCGATTCTTACAGCTTTTCTGGCGGCGCTTCCTCCTTTGCACCGTCACAAAGCCGTCATCATCCCGTTCTGTTTCCTTTAAAGGCACGGGCTTTGCAGGGGGAGCAGGTTGGGTGACCAACGAGTTTGAAGGTCGCATCGGTCGTGCAGCGCTGCGGGGAGGAGCTGCGTTGGCGGGAACAGGGCAACGAGGCACATATGAAGCGCGCAACGCTGTCTCAGCAATCGGCGCCGGCGACAAAATTGCTGACGCAAAACTCGTGACCGACGTATCGAGGCAGCCACCTCGGCGTGTATTTACACGCGCCGCTGGTGACCCAATTAACGCCACAGAGTTGCGCAACTCATCGAGTTCTGAGCGCAGGCCCGCGACGGTGATCTGGGATGTCTCCAACTTCCTCTGTACATCAGTTAGACTTGCCTTCAAAGAAACAATGTCCTTCAACAGGCTCGTAACGTCGACGTGGTCGAATGTGACTGGGGGTAACTTGTTCAGATCCCTCACCACAAATGTCGGCACGTCGTCTGGGTCGGTAGCCTTCAGAAGCGTGATGATATCTTGCACACTTTTCATCGTCCCGTCGCGCCGACGGGTCACCATTTGGTCGACTTTATTAAGCGACCGGAACAGCAGCAGCTTCGCAGCAGCAATGTCGTCCTCGCTGAAGTTCGATACACAGATCTGGATGGCGGACACCTCGTCCATCACATCCAGTTTCTGCTGCAGGAACGCCAGCAGTTCATTTGGCACAAGTTTGTCACTCATGTCAACAAATTTTCGAGCGTCGGCTTGCGCCGCGCTATACGATATTAATATTTATTATTATGCAACGTGTCGCAACGTCCGCCTCAGAGTGCAGCTACGACTCGAATGACACATATTTTTTTAATACCTACTCACCAAACAGATGAATAATCCAATAAAGCGGTCACAACACAAAGCACAAACAACCGTCTTTTTGTTTATCTCCACCGAAAATAAGAACTTGTTAAGATCTCATTTGTCACTCAACGAATGAGCTGTATCGCTTTTTCGTTCAATCATTCATTCACAGCGCGCAATTTGCACCGTGAGTTCCAAGTGCCATTCAGGATAACAATTCGATCTATTCTGCATCGCTTTTGCATCTATAAATAAGTTGCAATTTTTCTCCCTTTGGTAACATACAGGTTGCTTATAGGTTCTAACCACCTTTATAGAACTTAATTACGGTGGATTTTATTACTAAAGTTTCCAAAAAAATACTATATGCAAGCTATTTGTCGCCAAATGTACTTGGGCACTGATGTATTGCTTTACTGTACGTGTAGGAATAGGTTTGTAGAAATGAAAGAATTGTTCAGAAGACAAAACTTGATATAATTTAAAGTGCCAGAATTACGTTGAATATTATGTAAGTGCTAAAGTAATTTTCGAGTATTTATTACATTACCCGATAGTGACAATATCATTGTTGATTGAAAACAAAACATCAACATAAAGTATTAGCCCACGTGCGCACGGATTTAAAAATATCGCGGCGGGATTATATCGCGCACTGGATTTTCAATTCTCGGTGATAAGCCGAGCGTTGAAAATCTAACTTTCTCTAGTGTATCTCAACGCGTCGATAAAACACACCGTTGAACTTCCAACTGTCGGCATTAAGCAGAGCGCTGAAACTCCAGTGTGTGAAAAAAATCACCTCGGGCAAAAATCATCCATGCGAATTTGAGCTTACAAACAATTCTAACTAAGGTATAACTAAAAGATATAAAAACTAGTTGTAAATGATCTCCTTACAAAATGAGGTATAAATTTAGTCCAACGAAAACTGACAACTTCGAGACGGTCATAAAGTCAGAAATCTTTACCAGAGTCGACATTAAGTTCGAAACACAAAACCTAGCACAAAACTTTAAAAGCTTGGCCTAAAAAATATACACCTCGTCTTGTTAATAAGACCGAAAATATAAACATGTACCTACTTACTGTAAAGGAAAAGAAAAAATGATAACTAACTGTAGGAGTTTCCATTATTCTCAAATTGCCACCCTCACAATACAAGTTTTTTATCCAATGTGCATTTCTAACGGACACAAGTTAACAACAATATACTCTTTAGACTTATCCACATCTATTCTATCACTCCCAAGTTTTAAAAGAAAATACAACATACATAAACCTAGAACCTTAAAAATACATAAAATTATTACTAAATACAAGGGCAACTAACTACTAGCGGTGAATATAGTTTGATATGAGAAGTTAAAATGTAGAATTAGGTCAATATAAGTGGTACGTAGACATTACTTGAGCACACAATGTCAGCTCGGCGTCATGTCGCTGTTAGTGATATGTCGCTGTTTAGACAACCTTTTGACGAGTATCGCGGTAACGTCTACTACCTACCGAGTAAATACTTATTAGTAACTATAATGGCGGCACTATAGTACGATCGCTTCGAGCTCACACTGTGCGCTGCACTATGCATCATATTGCTTATAATAATTAGGTACTGTTTAAATTAACAGTAAAGGTATTGCTTATCGTATTCACATTCTAATAGCTTCTTGAACAAAAATATGGTGATCGTTGCACCCTATTTTTGTTCAAGAAGCTATTGTACTAAATAGCGATTCTTAATTGATAAATATAGTAAAAACGCAGGCTATATAAAAGCATTAGTTATAGTTTCTATTTAGACATACAAGAAAAATCTACGCATATGTAAATTGTGGTACACACGGCTACATATCAAGCTAATACATTTCCAGTTTTAGCTGATCTCGCATTGTATAAGGTTTTCGTACAATGAGAAGTCAGCTTATACTGGAAATGTATAGCTTGATCTGTCGCCGTGCGTACTTATTTTAACATTAATACAAATATTGCTATTGCAATATGAGTGCTTGAATCTTGGAATATAAATTAATACCGGAATTGCGTGTCACAATCGGCTAACGGTCTGTAATGAATAATCAGCAACTAGTCACGGTCTGAGCAAGCATGCTGATCATGCGCATTAGGTAATTCCTTCTCTACAGGAGAGGGCAGTATACCAGAATTCAGCCAATCATTTACAGTAATACATATTTCAACTCTTCTATAAATGCTATTCAATTTTGAATTGCTGGAAAATATTTAAAATGATATGTAGTAATATTAAAATGTAGCTAATGACAATTTTTCGATCAATGCAAAACTAACTTATTTCATCTAAATACTACTACAATATTGGCAATGTAGGTATTACACATTTTAACAGGATTATACAAATTATTGCAAAACATTATTATAATATTAATTGTATGTGTTTTTTCCCTCCATAAATAAATATGTCGCTAGAGTTTTAAAATTGACCATTGTACTGTTAATTAGATTAAGTTGGGGGAGAGCCTGGTAATCCGTTATACAGGGTATCCTAGTATGGACGCCAGTCTCTCACAAAAGATCATGTTTGTGAACTTTTGTGATATCATTCCTGTTTCTATGCTATGTATGTGAACCTTTGTGAAGAGAGAAATAAAGATATATTATTATTGTAAAATAAAAGTGTGTCAACAACGATTATTCTGTTGAAGTCACGCTGTGAATACAACCAGCCTCACTAACAGCCTTGCTGACTCAAATCTGACAAATCTAATAATGGTTTGAGGGATTCCTTACAAGCTCTTTCTCTCAGGAGCGAATACAAAAAAAAATGAGTTCCTCGTTCCCACCTCGACCTTCAAGACAGCCGGGACACGATATAGAAGGCTCCGACGGACCTTTATAGCACATCTTAGGAGAGGCATGAACCGCATTCCACTCATTGTCTTGTTCTGGTCGCCAAATTAAATCACCATTCTATTAACCAGGTGATACACCGTCGAGATGACTACGGCATCCCTGCTGAGAACTTCAACAAAGACTGGAACGACTACAAGAACGGGTTCGGCGACCCCAGCAAGGAGTTCTGGCTCGGTAACGAGAACATTTACATGCTGACCAACAACGATGACTACATGCTCAGGGTTGAACTTGAAGACTTCGACGGCAATAAGAGGTAAGCAGACCAGCAGCATACGGTTTCCGAGTAGTAGGTACATGCAGCCGTGCGGATCATGTGACTTACAGGCAAGGATTAACTAACAAGAGTATAAATACAGATTTCGTAACTGTACCTTAAGTTGAAACTGGTAAAATTATTGATTAAGGTACATAGATCCGTCTATTACTGGAAGAAAACCAAATTTTTGGCAGCATCATAATCAAGTTCTAAATCACCTAACATAAAAAAGCCAATAGGCTTTACAATAAAATATTGCTAACGAACTGTCATATTTATGAGATGTGATTCAAACACGTGCTTACAAGTCACATCGTAGGTAGCAGCGTGGGCGGGCCTACTTACAAGTTTATCACCTGCTTTGATACTCGCTACACGATTGGTTTACTGATTTATAGCTAGCATTAACTTAACCTGTAGGCAGATAGACAATTGCGAAATACTGAACTAGATATTGTACTTGTACAATTCATTCTGCTAAGTTTAGAACAGTAACACCAAAATTATGTAAAACGTAGTGAAATCGTTTGTTTAACGTTTAACAAAATAGCAACGGCCAATCAAATGACTTCATGGGATTTTATTGTGGTTTTAATTCATGAGCTTTCAGAAACTGCGGTAAATTACTTAGTTTGTAAAGGGTAAAGGGTACGGCGTGTTTGAACAGAGATGTTTTAGCGATACAATCGTTTTGTCAAAGATCAAAGAAATAATAGAAATTCTAATGTTATTTTTCCGACAAAAAACAGGTATGCACAGTATTCGCACTTCAAGATTTACTCGGAAGCGGAATACTACAAGCTTGAAATAGATGGTTACGAGGGCAATGCGGGAGACTCCCTCAACGATCCCTGGTACGGCTCCAACAACAGCCCCTTCTCTACTTACAACAGGTAAGTGGACTTGTTATGACTTAAACACCGATTCTTCAAACAAAAGCGTTGCGACGTTCTTAAAATATATTTTTGTTGCTAAAATTCACCAGGTTGTGACAAAGACAGCATAAAGCCTCACATCATTATACTGAGCAAGAGTTTAGACTTTTTTATAATTACAAACACAACTAATACCAACCACAAAAAACAATAGTTTCACAATGTTGTATACAAAAAAAAAACTTATCATTAGTAATTATTCTAATATTGAGCTATCATTACAGACCGTAGAACAATATTTTATTACAACCATCTACTTAATACATATATCCATTAAACGGCGGTCTTTTACACAACCGGGACAAGATTAGCGATAATGTTAACTGACCGTGGCTGATCGCCCCCTCCAATCATCAATACAAAACAATTTTCCTCACAGCTTTCGACCATTCGAGCCCCGACGGCTTCTATTTGCTAATCTTACCAATTCAATCTTTCAAATACAATGTAACTTTATACAACATCGACTATCTGAGATAGGTATATATCTACCTACTACTCGACAACACCAATTACATGAAGATGCTTAACTGTTATTTACAGGGATAACGACAGGTCCTCGTTGAACTGCGCCTCCATGCTGAAGGGAGGATGGTGGTGGAAGTCTTGCGGCCGCGGCCTCAACGGGCTCTACCTACACGATCCACAAGACCTCACTGCCAGACAAGGTACGCAACCAAAAATAATAAATTTAGTACAAGAGAAGACTGATTAATAGTCGTTAAAGAATCAACAAACCTATAAAATTTTGGGATGTTTCTTTGACTTAAAAAAAGCTCTGAGAAAAGTTGATGGCGTGCCACAACTGGTTGCCAGCATTATATTGACAGGCGTGGGCACATACCGACACGTGAGAGAGGGATTGTCAGTATACTGCGAAGACCAAACGATGGCAGACAAACTGATATATTATATTGGGTATTAACACTTGAATGTGTTCCAGGTATCGTGTGGTTCCGCTGGAGAGGCTGGGACTACACGCTGAAGCGCGCAACCATGATGATCAAGCCCAAAGGCCTGCTGCCCAACACGTGAAGCGTCGCGACACGACGCCACATTACACAACTTATCCAGCCTCTGTTCACTCATTACCTGGATTCGACACACAAACATAACGATACCTAAAACATCCAACAAGCGTTTTAGTTGAAATTGTACTGAAGCAACGAATCTGTGATACTCTTCATCGAAATTCGACTCAAAACGTAGTCGTACAACGAATATAATCAGATCAAAACGATTGCTTTCCGAATCCAAGTAATGACATGGAACATAGCAGGCAGCTAAGCTCAATATATGTACCTATCTCTGTAAATAATAACTCGTAATTCATCGATCATGTCATCGCCACCGCATCTTCGTGTACCAGTAAACTGCGCCCCGATGTAAATAACAGATGCTAGATTATGTTTAAAGTGCCACATCACACCCCAAATTCATTAATTTATTACTCATGTAAACTTGATACATAAAAAAATCTTTCGTTAATTAGGTTTATAATTTAGATGTAAGTAAATTTTTGTAATAAGATGTAAATAATTACTATTATACAGCAATCGATAAGATGCAAACAAAATGACAACAATACTTTTATGTAACGTAATATTATGACAGCGTGGATTTAGCCTGGGAATTTGAATTTTATTTTACATTTATAAATACACTAACTCTCAAAATATTATAATATTATATGCTTTACTGTATGATTTATAATAACAATTACATATTTATGGTTACACATTGCTCTATTGTAATTAACCACTAGCACATACACATCAATGTACCTGATATATACCTGTGTTGCCGCATGTTGGTGTAATTCCTTGCACCACGTGGTTTATAATTATGTATACAGACAAATATATGAAACATGATATTATCAACATCAATTTGCACTACAAAACTATTAGTTTAGAGTTCCACAGTCACTTGTGTGACGTACGCTCGTTACTAACAACAGCCCGCATGTAAAGTAAGATGTGCTCAAGCAATGTTCACTAATAATCCACACTGTACTTAATGCCTATGTTTCAGGATTGTTTATGAACTATTGTTTGTCACGTTTCTGTGCTCAGTTATAAGTTACATACACGAATATTGTTAGTAAATAAATGTACGTATTTTTATCGTTGCTGTTTTATTGACATAGTTTTTTAATATTTAACATACAGTTCTTAGTAGTTATCTGAAAAGTTAATTGAAATCATCAAATCACACATGAAACATTTACGCACTTGATGTGGCAGCAAAAATAATGTTTGAAGTGTCCATCGATACGAATCACGGTTTCAATTTAGATTAGCGTTCAAGTTTAGTTGTTTTAATTCACTACACCAATTGACGGCCGTTATAACAACACTGACTCTAAAAACTGATAATTTAGTCCGTTTCAAAATCTGGTTCTGGTGGATTGATATCCAACAGCGGATCCATTTCATGCAATAGGTCTGTATCCAGGTCCATATCTTCCATGTCAATGCTATCTGATATTAAACCGGGCGGTGGCGGAGGCTCACCTAAAAAGTCTTTGCTATCATCAGAGTCTAAAATATTGCTACGAGACACTGTGTGCGAGAAACTAGTTTGAGCTACTGGTTCATGTGATTCTACCGTGGCTTGTTCTAACATGTTCTGGGGTTCTATGTTAAAAAGTAAATCTTGGGGTTCTGTATATATGGCGTCTAAGTCAGCTAAAGAGTAATGTTCGGCGGCGGGCAACACGCGCGAGGGGCTGGACTGCGAGTCACGCTGCGAACTTCGCGCGCGTTCCTCCCGCTGTCCAGCCCCAGACATATGTTATACTTTTTGTTTCTTCGGGCCCTTTTTATTAGCACGCTCCTTAGCCTTCTCCAGCAGAGGCAGCAGCATCTTCTGCTCGGCTAATATTGTGAGGAGCGTGATAATGAACGGCAAATAATTATGCCTCCTGCGAGACATTTCTTGCTGATACTTCAACATCTTTACATCTTCATACTCAATCAACATTCTAAGTCTTGGTATTTCGGTTTCCATCTCATCTGTTTCCATGCCGAGCATCTGAGATTCTGCCAAGAGATCTTGGAGCTGTCGCTCATAAATCATCTTTCTGTCAGACACGAGGGCCATCAGGTTGAAGTGGATTTCGCCTTCAGTGTATCTGCAAACATTAAATATAACTATTTGGTGAACTATTTACAACAATCACAACCATAGCATCACGCCTGTACTCCCAAGGGCAGCCTTTGGGCCATACTTGCGTCATGCAGAGGTGAGTGAGGCCGCGCGCTAACAGAAAGCGATCGTCGCGTGAACACACGATCGTCGCTCTCTTTTTAATGAATATGACATACTCGCGCGATCAATCAAGTCGCGATTGTACTTCAAAATTCATACAAACGATTGCGTAGCTCGCGTACTCGCATGACGCGTATAATCTCATAATGTCAACTTCTAAAGATGACAACCAGACGTAAAATATCTACTTCGCAGAATGTCAACTTCTTAAATTGTCCAATTTGCATAATGTCAATTACTGAAAATGTCGATTTCTCACAATGACAAAATCGCATAAAGTCAACTTCTCACAATGCCAATTTCTTAAAATGACAAGTTCGCATAATGGCAACTCCACTTAGTTTCTACTTTAACAAGGTTATTTGAATGTGGTATACGGTATAGCTAGGTATACATAATTACTAAGGAGTATATGACACCATTTAACTGATTATACATTTTATTATATTATTTTTAGTCTTCACTTACCTACCTTCATATACCTCTTAGTATAATAATATGTATAACTAGCTATACCTTATACCACATTCAAATGACCTTGTTGAAGTAGAAAGTACGTGGAGTTATAATTTTATTTATTTATTTATTGCATTCCATATTGTGAAAAGATGTTACAAAAAGACTTAAAGCTACTTACAAAATATGGACCTTGTAAGGGCACAACAAAACTATAAAAATAAAATAAAAAACTAGTTATTTAAATTAATATAAAAGTGAAATAAAATTAGGATAAAATAAGGAAATTAATTACAATCATGTCATGTCAAGTTAATTATTAAATTGAGTTATGGTATGTCTACAATACAAATATATATATTTAGTGTCAATAACATATCTAAACAATATTTGTGACAAAAGAAGAAGTTAGTAATTACGTACCTATATCTATAAAGTCTTATCCGTCATGAATTCGTCTACTGCGTAATAACATTTCCCTATTAAAAGTCATTTTAGTTTGCTGTAGAATGAATTTGTATTCTCGTCTTTTTTATGTAATTTGGTAGTTTGTTATAAATTGTTGCGATTCTATAGTTGGGGCTATTTTTCATTATTTTCAATGTTGTCGGGTGTAATCAGCTTGTTTTTGTTTCTTCGGTTATAATTTTGCTCCGCTTCTAAATTTGATGGAAAGTCATATCTGTGTTTTTGCACGAATGTAACTATTTATAGTATGTAAAGCGAGGCTAACGTCATTATTTTATTTTTTATAAAAACGGTTTGCAACTTTCCCATAGCTTAATGTTCATAAGGATGCGTATACATTTCATTTGCATGATGAAAATATCGTTGAAGTCAGTAATTTCACCCCACATAGTTAAACCATGCATAATCATACGCATAGTATGTTGAGAGCGCGGTCTCATACCTGGGTGCTTACTCTCGAATATAATTCCAATAGATCGACATTGGAATTGTCAGTCAAACGTCAGTGATTGGCTGGACTCACTGAGTCTAGCCAATCCCTGACGTTTAACTCAACCAACTGACGTTTGACCAATGTCGATCTATTGGAATTATATTCGAGAGTAAGCACCCTAGTTTGTGTTGCTTTTTAATTTACTTAAGACTTTAAGAAGTTGATATTGTGAGAAGTTGACCTTATGCGATTTTGTTATAGTGAGAAATCGACATTTTGAGAAATTGACATTATGCGAATTGGATATTTTAAGACGCTGACATTCTGAGAAGTGGATATTTTGCGTCTAATTGTCATTTTGAGAAGTTGACATTATGAGATGATACGGCATGACAAGCGCCTTAGTTAGGGCGCGGGGTAAGTCTCATGATAAAACTCGCCTCCTATTGCCATTAACCACAAATTCAGACTCCAGGCTGCAGCTGAAAGTAAAATTAGTTTTCAGTTGAAATGAAAATTAGTAATGAATACCAATGTAATTACATATAATAATAACATATTTTTTTTTAAACATACACATTAATCCTCCTCATAATGATAGGGCGGACGACATCCAACCAGTCTTGTTCTGGAGCGATGGGACCGTGATCGATGGGACCTTCACGGAGGCCATCCAACTCGTACAGACGCCCATCTATGGGCATGTATCCAACGAAGTGGTACGCATCGTCATCCTGAAATACCAAGTCATTCCGTATTGTTGTTTTTGCAATATGACTGTACAGAAAACAAACAATTTTATTTGTGATCCCATCTAGAAACCAAAAAACATTACCCGAATCAATTTATGACTTTCGTCAAGGCATCCTGGCTGCAGCATTCATCGGATTGGAACAAGTACACAAAGTTTTATTGTGATAGGGCAAGACGCCAAGAGCCTTATTACGCCTTGTTCCCTCCCGGGGGTACACAAAAGCTACGGAACGCCCCAGGTACGATCCTTGCATATTCCTAATGCCTCGTGTACGTTCATACATCACACACGCATGCCGTTCCGAGTACTATGCACCTGACTTTCCTGAACCACATCAATAAGATCACCATCCCCTTCGGAGACTCACGTCTGCCTTCCAAATATTTTTTGTTAGTCGCCTTTTATTCATCCTGTCTAGCCTAAATAAGATTGCCAAAACAATACAAGAGCCTATAAATAATTGTCAATTGAATATAGTGTTAGTACAATTGAATACAGTACATTGCATACCTTGGAAGCAGTTTTGGAATCAAACTCAAAGAGAGTCTGGCTTGCCATGGAGTTGTGAGCAGTACGAATTGTCTGCGAGTTGCTTAGTGTAAGTCCTCGCATCCTCGAATCAAAAGACATGCTGAAATCCTTCAAGCAGCTCAGTTCTGGACCCAGGTCCACGTCAGGATGGTCGCAGTTCAACAGCAGACTTATAACAGCCTGTGTTGCACAGGCATTGTTAATAACCTAAAACAAAACATAAAGAATCATGTCCAATCTTGACCTGAATTTTTTTTAACGCGTCTAGTGATGTAAAATATCTTAAAAAATTGCTAATTTTTTGCTTATTTCGTATCACATAATTGAATTTTCAAAGAAAGCCAGGAAAAAAAGAAATTCTAAAAAATGTTTATTATTCTCAAAAGACTTTTTGAAACGTAACGTGTTTTACACACGTTTCGTTTCACATAATACGAAAAAACTTGTTCGTTATTGAGGTTAATAAATGTTCAAAATAACGAAGTGGTATTTTTTTTACTTCAATTTTTAATTTATGACTATCTATGATTTTTTATAGTTTTATATTAGGGTGTGGAAAGAAAAATAAACGTACAGTGGATAGAGCGCGTAAAACGAACTTCTTTACGTGAATGACAGGCTGTCACTTGTTTGACGTTTTGCAGTCGTTCGTTTGCTGTCACTGCGTATTGTACTGAGCGATTTTGGATTTTCTGATAGCCTAACAAGTTTTTCATTTTCCACGGACTCCGATATCTACCACATACGATTACTTTGGCCTGTGTTACACGGATACCGATTTAGTCCTTTTTGTTGGGATCTAGACGTTATCGCTTTTGTTGGAAAGAGCTATGGACATGAGCCTTCTACGAGATGGCTTTGCCTTTAACCTGTAACATAAGTGTTAATACGCTTCCGGCGTTATCGGGCCCTTCAGCTTCATAGCAGAGTCATCTCGCTAATTAGCAGTTGAATATCTCCAGTAATAGTAAGTATAATAACAATCAATTACCTAACTATTTAGTATCCAGTCAACAGATGCTAGTGGAATGATTGTTTTATAAAATGATTGATATTTAGAAGTGCTAGTGTATATTTTTCAAGTTTTATGAAATATAGAACTAGTACTACTAGAAATAGGTGCCGCCCCTTAGACGAACCGCTGACCGAATGTGTGAGTTGCATGTAGCTTTTCCCCATGTTTAGCTTAAGGGTTCTTTTAGGCAGCTGTTTAAAGCGAAACATGTAAAAATACAAATTAAATATACTTATTTCCATTGCAGGCTTTAAAATCTCATAATTGATTTGTTATTCAGATAATGGAAGAAGATTACATTTGTAAAGAGTGTTTTGATGTATCCATGCAGACTGTTAATGCTCAGATTTATAGAAACAATGAGTGTGACCCATCTGCTGGTTCATCTCGCCGTGGTCATACTTAAGTATGCCTCATTTGTCGTCGATCATTGCTCAATCGTCAAAGTGATCACATTCTCAAAGAAAACTTGCACTGTGGGTTGTTGTGCGCAAGTTTTGACTTTGGTTTGGTACTTAGGTTGGGCTAGGCATGAAACTAACATTGTGGCTCCTGCGGCATTTTTAGATGAAATGGTTGTACGAGAAGACATTGAATAAATATTAATAAATCAAATACTGTTTTTTATTTAATTTTCCCTACCTCTCCAAAAACATGCAGCACTTAGTTATATATTTATGTCGTGATGGCCCAGAGGTTAACACCTCACCTCATGCACGAGGCGTGAGTTCAATACCGGGCCAATGTGTTTTTTTCAATACCTTCGTAGGAACTACAGTGAAGGAAAACATCACGAGAAAACCTGGACATGTATAATTAATCAATGAAAGTCAGAAATCGCCACCTCATCTTGACCAAACGTGGTGATTACTGCTCGTGCCTTCTCTGCATGAGAAAAGACCTTTGCCCAGCAGTGGGACAGTATAAGGGCTGGTATTATTTTTTACTTTATCCGGATAGACAAGGTGAATCAGCCTCTTAGAGTTCGATGGCTAAAAGCATCGTCCTCCTGGAGTCTGGTCCACTTCGACGACAGATTTTGACCGATATTTCAATGAACTATACCTAAATTGTTCTAACTTGCTGTAGGTAGTGTAGAAAACAAGGATGGCTTAACATCACACGTGAAGTGTTTAAAACTCAGCATCGTCGGGCTATTACGAGAATATAACTGCTGTTTACCACTGCGCGCCGATTTGATGATGATATTAAATTGAAGACGGATTTATTTCTGAGTGAGTGCAACTCTCTCAGCGATTAACAAATAATTTCATTTTAATAATCATCTAGTTTTCGAGGTTACAACAGTTGTCAAACCTGATCTGAAAGGTGTAAATCTGTTATAACCTCAAAAACTTATTAACGTAATAGCACTTTTCCCTGGCCTCTAAATGAGAAGATGATAACTTATTGTGTTATTATAAACAATGGTGCCGATTCCCTTATTCACAAACTAAACTAAATTTAAGTTCAGTGCATCTTTTTCTTTCTATTTCATTATGAAAAGGACAGAAGATAAATTTTAGTTCAGTCCTGTCAAATTAATCAGCGCTTGACGTAAATTGACGTAATTTTAGTAGGCAAGTTTTTAATCACGTCTAAACTTGTATGGAGCGCTGATTAATTTGACAGGACTGAACTAAAATTTATCTTCTGTCCTTTTCTTAATGAAATAGAAAGAAAAAGATGCACTGAACTTAAATTTAGTTTAGTTTGTGAATAAGGGAATCGGCACCAATAACTGATTTTATAGAACACTATTTGTAGGTAGACGCGACCTGTAAAACGAATCAAGTGACAGGTCATTCAATGTATGGAAAGCGGGCATGATTCTTTATGTTTAATAATTAAATGGGTTCTCTATAGTAAATTAAATAAGTTTTATATGTTACTAGCTTATTGTCTGCGGCTTCGGCTGCGTGCAGGAAAAAATATTCCATGGGAACATACTACGGGGATAAAAAGTATTCTATAAGTATATCCAAGTTATAAACTATCCGTGTTGAAAATTTGATCCACATCCATACAGCTGTTTTTCCGTGATTGAGTAACAAACGTACAAACTTTCACATTTATTATAGTTGAATGTACCTACCTGCTTGGCAAAATAGATTTTGTCGAGGCGACTGTCAGTGACAATGGGACCTGAAGGCTCTTCATGTTGCAAGAATTTGAACAGGAATATAAGTCCATGCACTGGCCTGAAAATAGATGCATTACAGATTAGTGTAATGTTCATAACAGTATCACCATTAAAAAGAATAAAATGAAACCCCAAAAAGCCCTCTCACTGTTTAGTTGCTTTTTTAATATAATTAAATAAAAAGGAATGCTTTTTATATTCAAAACAATGAAATTGTTTCCAAACTTAAAAAAAAAACAAAGTACCTTAATGTTTCAAAGATACCATCTTCAATTGTCCACAATTCTTCAACTTGTACCCCACTAGCTCCTAAAAGATTAATAAAACATTTTTTTTTTACTAGAACTTTAACAGTAAAATTGACCGAATGGCCAGTGAAGATGAATGTTTGAACTGCATGGTTGCTAGTGAACCACATAATTATTAGAGACAGGGGGTGGGGACTAAATTTTCGTGTACTTTCAAATGTCAACTAATTCGTATGTGTTGTAATTCTGTAGTACGTGGCACCCCACGTACTACAAAATTACAACACATCGCTATCGCGTGCTCAAACTTATCGCTTAGCCCACCGGCTAAGCGATAAGTTTGAGCACTAATCCAGCGTGTAAGAGCGAGCGAAGCGAGTTCGAACATATTCGCTTCCGCTCCCACCGCTACGAACATTCTTTTAATTACAAACCTTTAAGCGCACCATACTGGAGGAATACGCCACACAACCACAAAACATATCCAGGCTATGAAATTAGACGATCGGGCATGCCTGATAACATTGTCCGCCGTTTACTGCCCGCCTAAACACAAAATCACTCAGCAAATGTTTAAAAACTACTTTTCTCGACTTGGAAAAAAAATATTATCAGGAGGGGATGGGAACGCAAAACATTTGTGTAACTTGCATGGCTCTGCCAAGACCCCGATCTCATGAAAGCCGTTTAGATGCTTTCCACCTTACACCATTATCCTCTGGAGCACCGACGAGGAGCTGGCAGACTGATCATAACAAGATTCCGGACCATTCATCTCTACTCTGTAGAATCGAGCCTTGATGGATCATATGACCATAGGCCTTTAATCCTTCGATTGGTTAGCACTTTCGACATATATGTTGAGCCATCGGAGTCTTAATGTAATCGAAAAATTGACTGGCAATGCTTTCGGAGTCTCATGTATGAAAAAAAATCAGTTAAACATTCCCTGAATGGAAACTGTATGGAAAAACTCATCCTGCTCGCCTTCCATCGTTGCCACCACAATCAGCAGCTATAAAAGCAAACCTTGTAGAAAAAGCCTTGACGGCGATACGAACAATCTGGCATCAATCTGGGTACGAAACCACTAAAACGACAAACTCTTTGTTCCGAAATACGCTACAAAGCTTGTTGCTGTCGTTTTGGAACCTACCTCCAAGAACATCCCCCAAATTCATGGGCACAAACGGAGGCTGAGTAAAGCAGAAGTATTTGCAATTCATCTGGAAAATGTATTCAACCCGAATGACGGTGGCGATGAGTCTGTATGTCCGGTGTAAGTAGATAGCTATTATTAGCTGTACCTCATAATGCTGTGATTTATAACGACTCGAAGGTATTTCTATTGTTAGTAGGTGTGTTCATTATTTGCGTTAACTTTGCTGTAAAAAAAAAAAACCTTTGGGGAATCGTTAGTAAAAGACTAATAATGCATGTTTGAACATTTCTTTACAATACCGGTATCTCAACATATAGGGAAATCTCGAAAAATATAAAATGGAACTTAAAATACCACGTCAATATTTAAAACAATAAAAGTATAAAAACTGGTCATGCCTTGTCTACCGGCAAACGTTAAAATTAAGTCATCATACATGACTTAATTTAAGATAAAAAGGATGATTTTGGAAAAAAAAAATATCTTATTTATAATAACAACTGTTTAATGGTGACAGTTTTAAGTGCTACTTTTTTTTTAAACTGTACATCTAGGAATTTTTGTATTCCAATTTTTATACTATATTATTTTAAACCAGATAGAAGTTGACAAACATAACGGATTTTATTAAACATAGATGAATTGAAAAGATAATAACGAAAAAAAAAGGCTCAAAAAATAAATCTCACAAATGCAAGTCTCACTGACGGCAGTGAAGATAACATCAGTCCAGTCTAAATGAGAGACATCCGTTGAGCTCAAATTGGTTTGCCCTCATTCGCAAATCAATGATATCACATAGTTATTATTCCGAATAATAATCATGAATTGCAATTTTGGTCATAAATAAATACACATCGTGTAGTTACCTACAATAACAAAGATCTTTGAAATAATAAGAGTGCACGTACGCATCATGTTTTGGGTAAATATAATGGCCGAATCGGCAATTACAAGGTTAGGAAAGGTCTTTGAGGAATATCGTATGGAGATATTGAACAAATATAGATTCTGTAATTTGGTGGAAAGGGATATCTGCGTCAAATTCTCTCAGTAAAATCGTAATGCACAAAGAGTAGTTAATATTTCGTACGTGTCAAACACAGCTGGAATCTTAAAAAATTTTGATAACCGGTTGAGTGTACCAAGTGACTTTTGTCATTTTTTCGCATTTTATATTGTATTTCTCAACAATGCTTATGAATCGAACCCAGTGGGGTAGGTCAACCAGCGCCAGATAAGAGTTCATCTATTTGACAGTTTTGTATGGAGATTCGTAAAATGGTCCACTTATCCATTGTACCGCTCCTATTTCATCTTTTAATTTCATAAAAACTTTCATACCCTATTTAACACTGCTGGAGGAGGAGGAAATAAAAACTTTTTAACAAAAAATTAAACCGCCGAAAAAACTGAAAAGCAATAAATAATAAACCTTAAAATTTTGAGTCGGCGCTGAAAAATCAATGAATAAAGATCACTCAAAGCGCCGACTCATAATTTTAAGGTTTATTATTTATTGGTTTTCAGTTTTTTCGGCGGTTTAATTGTTTGTTAATAAGTTTTTTAACATAATCTATTACGTAACATATTAAGTTACGAGTTAAATTGCTTATTAGCCTTTTTGGCTAGATCGTGATTAATTACCAAGAATTTAGTTCTTACTAATAAAGTATAAAAAAAGCTTTTTTCTGGTTGACCATGGGATTTGTGCATCTTCCACAGGTCTGATTGAGTCGAAATTTGGTATATAAATGATATTAGAAGAACAAAGTAACCTTGAACTTATGCTGCAGCAACACCTGGAATTTCCTACATAAGTAAAATGCTGTCCATTATGGTTTAAGTCTGTATGTTATACAATTTTCTAACTAGTTTCTTTTCAATACATGAATAACTAAAATATCCCTAGATTGTGTTGAATGTAGTATGAGTTTTTATGACCATGCATGAAAGAACTCATAATGAATGAGATAAAAGTAAATGTGTCTGCACTGCTGCCCTGGTGAAACATTCACATAAAAATAAGTAACAACTTATTTTCTATCAATGTCTCAACCTGCATCTGCATCGGCCCATAACTTGTTAATTCAAACTAATTTGACGTTGACTATCGCTTGATATGTATACAATACAGACCAATTTCACAAATGTGTCTGCCCCACTTGCCCCAGTAGTTGATTCGCGAACATGGTTTTCAGCATTTATTAAGAGAATTTACTTCAGATAGGTTTGTGAGTATAATATACATTAACATAATACTTAAATATGCCTACTTATATACCACGCAAGCGCGTGGTTCGCATAGAGGATGAGCAGCAACTGGCAATGATTGCCAGAGGCTGCCCCCAGAGAGGGGTGCTGTCACCCCTTCTATGGAATTTGGTGATTAACGAATTAATCGCCAGACTCAATGCCAATCACTACTACACAATAGGTTATGCGGACGACATCGTCATCCTTGTCTCAGGGAACGATCTTTAACCTCACCCAACAAGCACTATGTATCGTTGAGAGATGGTGCAGAGAATATGACCTCTCAGTGAACCCCACTAAAACTGAGCTAGTCATGTTCACCCATAAACGAGCTTTAGGCCCCTTCCGCCTACCGAAATTGTTCAATACATAACTTCAGCTGGCCAACGAAGTCAAGTACCTCGAGGTCATTCTTGACAGTAAGTTAAACTGGAGTAGTCATTTAGACAGCAAACTAAACAGGGCCTGCATCAAATTCTGACAATGCAGGAAAATGATAGGTAAGAAGTGGGGCCTATCCCCCAAAATCATACTTTGGCTGTACACCGCAGTGATCCGACCCATGATCACCTACGGGGCCGTGGTCTGGTGGCCCCGCACCAAGCTTATTCCAGTCTGCAACAAACTACAGCGCATGCAAAGACTAGCCTGCATGGCGGTCACGGGCTGCATGAGGACTACTCCGACTGTAGCCATGGACACCATGCTGGGACTGCCACCGCTCCACCTATTCATACAACAGGAAGCCACGATGGTGGCAGCACGTCTGGATGCCACTAACCTCTGGAGAAAGAGAGACACAACACACCGCGCTGCTTAAGGGACTCAACAATGAGTTCCCCATCACTAAGGCTATAAATAACCAGGTACCCAAACAGTTCCTTTTTGATAAAAAATACAGAATCCAGTTTCACGAAGATCGCCGGTGTGAGGGTTTGCGCCCCACTGAGCTGCGCATTTTCACGGACGGATCAAAAACAGACAGTGGCACAGGTGCTGGAGTCTTCTCACAGGACTTCAACATACATATAGCATACCGTTGGGAGTCCACAACACAGTGTTCCAGGCTGAATGCATTGGGATCACTCTTGCTGCTCCAGCCATCATGGCCAGGGCAGTTAAAGACCACTCGATCCGCATACTCTCAGACAGTATGGCTGTTCTGCAAGTGCTGGACAGTCACTTGATTGACTCTGGGCTAAAATACGAGTGCCACCAGCGCCTCAACCAGGTGGGTAGCCTCAATAATATAACCATTCAAAGGATAAAAGGATACAGTGGTTCGCTAGGTAACGATGCCGCCGATGAACTTGCCAGAAGGGAGTCGAGCATGACATCGGTGGGATCAGAACCAATTGCGCCACTCCGCTTTGGGTTCCTTCGCTCTCTGGTAAGAAAACGTACCAGGGATCTACACTGTAAGCTATGGGTGGACCAAACTGAGTGCAGGCAGACCAAGAAAGCACCTCCTACCATCGATGCCCGCCTCACAAAACAGGTCCTCCGGTTAGACAAACGACAGCTGCGTATGGTTACAGCAGCAATAACTGGCCATGGGTCGTTTAATAAACATCTATTTGTTATAGGAGTTACAGACATTCCGCTGTGCAGGGCCTGCATTGAGGACGACGAGACAGCAGCGCACGTGCTTCTAAACTGCCCGGCGATCGCCACATACAGGGCCAAATACTTCGGTAACCCAGGTACCCTACGTGAGATTATCAGCAACATCAAAGCGTTGCTGGCCTTTCTCGAGGAGCTGGGGTGGATCGAATAACCGATTTCCCACCCATACGCAAAATACGCGCTCAGACGTGGAGTTGCAGACACCAGCCCGTTCTACCTATTACCTACTTAAATATATAAAGAATTATTGATATTTAATCAAGTCATAGTACAGTCCGGAGCAAGGTAGGGTCGCTATTTGTTATAAAATGTAGTTTCATTTACCCTAACCATCTTTTTAATACCTTATGTCATATGATAAGTGTCATGTTGTTGAACTTAATTGATTTGGCTTCTACTCCAATGATCTTTAGTAAGAAAACTCTATATTTTTTATTTAGATTGAAATATAGTATGAGACAGTTACTAGTGTATGGCAGGGAAAAGAATTCTTTAACCCTTCTTCCTGTCACTGGCATAACATAAAATTTTGTTGGCTTAAACATGAATAAGTAGGGTCCTCATTTAAGGTTTTGGACCAACAATTCAGGATTATTATCCTTATATATATAATCACTAGCAGACCCGACAGACGTTGTCCTGTCTTAACAATAACTATTTAATTCGAATTGGTATAATTAATAAAAAAAAGTGTGTTTATTATTCTAATGCTTTATGATATACAATATTCTTGGTTCTTTTTTCTTGCGTGTATTTAAATAGTTTTGTTGGTATTCCGACATGGGAACAGGTGACATATAACTGGCCATGTGAAAAACATGGATTTTCAAGATTGATGCCACAAACACTTAGTGACTGCCCTTGAGATTTATTTATCGACATTGCAAATGCTAGCCGCACTGGAAATTACAACCGTTCAAAGTCGAATGGCATGTCATTCAGAATCAAAGGAATCCATGGAATCAAAACGTCTTCGCCTGTGTATTTCCTTTTCAAAATTGTGGCTTCGATGATGTTGTTCATTAATTTCTTCACGGCAAGTCGGGTGCCATTACAAAGATGTGGCTGGTTTATATTCCACAACATAATGATTACTGATCCGATTTTTAATTGCAGATTATGGGGTGGTAATCCAGTTTATATATATATAATCATTACAAAATGATATCAGGATCTGGTTGCACTTACCAAATTTTTTAATTAGCTGTGTAAACACCCCAGGATCACTCTCTATCAAACACCAGTCGCCAGCAGACTCCATGTTGAATTATCACCTGAAGGAATAAAACAATCCTGTCAGATATTAGGTCAAGTTTAACTTTTGACATTTGATACCAACCTCTGTGACAAAAAAAAATAATAAACAAAGACAAAGACGCCAACTTTCGAAACCAAAGTAAAGTTTGATAGTTTTAACAAAATTGCTTTGATTTGAAAGGTATGTATAGTATTTTCAGTTTTGTAGCTTGTTTGATAACTATTTAGATTTTTACTGTTTGATTTCACACTGGCCGGCCGCGATGTAGGCTCCTATTCTTACATATCTCGCCGAGCTGTTGCCGTACCGCGCGGTGACAAACAAAAAATCCGTACGAGGCGGCACCGGTTTCACAAACTTTCTTGTATTTGCTGTTTTATAGATTTGGTTTCACCAGCGAAAAATGTGAATTATCTTTTGATTCATGTACAATGTCCATGAGCATATGCTATTTACCTACTCGAATTTTGTTTCTTCAGATTACAAAACGCAACGATGACTTGTAAATCTTCCATAGGAAATAGACAAAAGAAAGCTCAGATAGCTGTAGTGTACTGTGCAGCAGAAAGAGCATGCAATTTTGCACAAATAATATAAAATCAAACTCATATCGTCTAAATAATTCAGAAGTTTTTGAAAAAACCTTAAGATTTATACACAAAACTGCAAGAAAGAGCACTGACCTATGAAATAATTCGAAATCCATCTTACCTTTGTATCATACGGCAAGAATTCAACTTGTGAGTACTAGAAAGATGACCGGAAACTAAATGATGAAAGGAATCTTCTCGATTGAGACTTAATTAATAATTTCGCACACAACGCCATGAACAAATGCAGCAAAAAAGAAGAGACAAGATAAATCCATATCAATCAAAACGGTAATGATCGCGAATCAACTAGTAGTTAAGTGGGTAAACCGGGTGAACCATAAATTCTACACTCTTTAGATATCGACTAAATGGACTAAACTAATTATGTCAACCTAAATGTTTTTTTTTTTTTTTTTTTTTGCTTTTGGCAATCGAGCCGATGTCGACTATTCTGCCAGAGTCACGTTTAGACGGTAGCGCAGCGAACTCCATAAAAAGAGGCAAAATATTTGACACACGATCGGCTTTCAGTTCTTACAGTTCTATCAATTGAAAATGAAGTAGGTCAGTAGATGGTTATTGAATATTTGGGTCCACGTTCTAAGGTGCCTTCTGAAACCTGTACCTACACTTATCAGCATATTTGGTTGTCAAGGTAACTTCTATTTCAGTTTATTTGTTCAAAAGTCAATTTAACAATCCGAGACGAGATGCAAAAATGTCTGCGCTCACTTCAATCGCTCTAGCTAGCTAAAGTATTTTCTACACCTGTATCAAAAGAAAACTTGAATCTTTCTAATATATTGGGGCGCTACAATTTTCAAGATGACTACGCCTGCTCCTACATCCTGCATTTTTTTCTACGTATTGAGGCATTTTTGATGTGAAACATCTATAAGCGAGGGTAAACCTAAATTTTGGTGTGGCGAGCGTGGCGACGCACAGTGGGCCCATACTGCAAATAAGCGGACTTAGGCAACAAAGTTCCAATACCGATGCGTTTTTTTTTTTAATGTGATAATTAACATATAATTAATATGTTATTTTTGATTATTCCATATTTATTTCCTTTTGTAAAGTATGCTTTATAAATATTAACTTTACAAAATATTTTTTGTTTTGCCTTGTGTCGCTGGTTCGCTAGGTTAAGCTACACTTCTCAAGGTCAGCCTTTGGATGGGTGACCATTTAATTTTTGTTTTGTCTTGTGTCACAGGTTCTTCAGGTTAAACTACACTTCTCAAGGTCAGCCTTTAGATGGGTGATTTTTTTTAATGCGAATCGTCTATAGGCGAGGGTAAACCTAAATGTGGCAAGAATGACCGTGGCAACACATCGCCACGCTATTTGATGTTATGTTTGTTACCTCAGAACTTTCAACTGGGTGAAACGATTTTGATGATCCTTTTTTATTTGAAAGCTGGTGCTTCATACTAGGGTGGTACAGGGCAGTCCTAATTTTGATAATTAACATATAATTAATATGTTGTTTTTGATTATACCATATTTATTTTCTTTCGTAAAGTATGCTTTATAAATATTATCATTAAAAAATAATTTCGATGTTTCACATCTGCCAGGCTACCCGCGACAGCTCACTTTAAAAAAAAAAAGTAATGAAGTCCCATACTTTATTATAAAAAATTGCATTTTTTAGGATCAAAATGAAAGAAAAGCTGTATTTGCTCAAGCTTGACCTTTGCGATGGCGAATGCGAATAAAAATAATTGTTAAAATCACAGATAAGCGAACGAAGTCATAGGAATATGTAAACATCTTAGCAGGTAAGGTAATATAGTTTTTTACTTGTACCCATAAGAAGAAAGCGTGTTTTGAATTTTTATAAATTATTGTAATTCGCCTATTTTAATACTATTACAGAACTGCTATTTAATTGTTGTCTATGGTTTGCTGCCTGCTGTCAACCAACTGTCAAGATGTATCTGTCATTTGTCACTTGTAGTGGTGGGTCGTTGTCGAATTTTTGACGGACGAAACGCAACCGTTTTTCCGACGATGAAAACGGTTGCCGAAAACGATCGTCTTCGCAACTGGTTTGAAGAGCCGTCTTCAAACCAGTTATTGTGATGACGACCGTTTTGTAAAAGACGCAACTTATCGAATATGGAATAGAATTGCGTTTTCGTCGCATGAAATAGTTGCAGTTCCTGCAAAGTTACAACTACTTATACAACGTGGTGAAGATAATATAACTTTAATTGAAAGCAGTGGCATTGCTGGTTCATAGAAACATTCATAAACTATCAAATATATCCTAACATCGAAATTAAAAAAACGATTTTTTCAAACAAACTAAATAGCATAAAACTGTCCACAAAATAGAACATCATTTAGAAATATTGGTTCACTGACCTGCGATAAGAAAGGCAACGAAACGCGGTTTCATTATAAAGCGCCCGCGCGGTTCATCGTCCAGCGACAGAAAGTTTCTCTTACTGGCTTGTCTCTCCGTAATAACGCTTGAACTTTCTTGTACTTATAAGGCCTGCGTTTGTCTCGTTTTAAAACTTTTTGAATCGTTCTGTGATTTACACAAAAATGTCGACCTGCTTTACGCAGACTGCACGTCGGATTGCGATCAAAATAATTTAAAATCCTTTCGATGACAATTGCACGCGGAGGAGCACCATCTACATGCGGGATTAGGGATCGATTTTCCCTTATCCTCTGGACAGCTTGTACAATAGTCCGCCCGTGGGTCGGACACATACGGTTGTTCCCATACCTCTCTCGGTATGTCCGTATTGCTAAAGCGGCATTTCCGTGACACTCCCCATAAATTAAAATCATATCGGTGTACTCCGAAGCTGAGTAATTATAGCGAGGCATGATGATTTATAATTATAATGCAACAAAAACTTCAAACACAGTAAGTATTAAGCGTCTAATTTCGCAAAGTTCACTTATCAATTTAACTAAGTACCTATTCTACGTATGTGTCCTGTCACTATTACAACAAAGCGTCAAATTTCGCACAATTCACTCACTTAAGCGTCTTAAAAAAAGATACGAAAACACTCGAGCGGCGACTTCCGAAGAGCGCGGGCGCATCAGAAATTCCAAAGCGGAAGGAAGCACGTCCGGTGACACACTGACCGAGTGGCCGTGGCCAGACAATATGACTACCCCTCCCGTATACCCGCGCGGCGCCCCACGTTCGCCTTTGGAAGGAGTGTGTTTGCGCATGGGTGCACTCGCGCACGTAAGTACTATGCCTATTATTTTATTTTTGAACTAGCCTTTCGCTCGTCGTTTCGTTTATTCTGTAACTTCCTTTGCAACTTGCCTATGATAGGCAATTATTGGAACGAAGTTCCTCATCGCGCGTTACGAAAGGGGGCTAGACGGAAAACATTAAAGACCAAAAGTTGTAACGACACTTTTTGCTATAGTTGTAAGCCGTGCGGCGTGCGCGTGTTTCTCTGTCTATCGCTCTCTCTCTCTCTAATAGAAAGCAAGCCAGTTATTTTCGTTTCGGCTTTCTATTTCGCATTGAACAGTGTTGTGTCGCGACAATTATTTTTGTTGAGTGTATGCAGGTTTTTTGTACATAATAAATAATAAAATAATCATCCGTTGAAAATTCTTAAAAAAAAAATTACAGTTCCTTCACTAATTAATCCAAAGGAACTTCGGTCCCTCCGGGTGGATTCTTTTTGTAACACCCTGGTCAAAGCTGTCAATGTCTGTTATTGGTTTTTGTTTGACTATTTTATTTTTTGCCAGGAGTTCGGAAGACAGTAACAAATTCCGAATCTTCGGAACTTTTTACAATTCGTCTCACTGTAAACTCATACATTGTTTTTAATTATCAATTTAATTATTATCAGCCACTCTCTTCATTATTTTTCTCCATTTTCTATGTAAAACCATTTCAGAATTAAACACTTTTGTGCGCGACGGTATTTTGAGAACGAATGTAACGTGAACACAGCTCGGAAAGCTTCGGTCGAGTGACGAACCAATAGCGCACCCGCAACATGCGGCGCGTCACGCGCCCGCCCCGCGCCCTACCTCATAGCGAGCTGGCAACGTGTGGAATACCGATGTCCCTGGGGGTTGTTAACATGTCGCGTGCTCTCCTATTAACAATACATCATGTAGAAAATGCTTAAAATGAAAAAGAATGTCCTGTGGCTAAACTACTGGATATAACCGATTGACTTTTTTGTGTGCAGGTTGATAATATAATAACTTATACGAAGTTTAATTAAAAGTCATATAGTCCTCTCCGCGCTGTAAATGCTTAATTACACAACTGGCCAAAAAAATGTAAACAAACAAGATCTATATAACGCGCTCGCCGGGTCGAATTCCAGGATATTTATTTACCTAAGTCAAAATCAAAATCAAAAGTCATTTATTCAAATTAGGCTGAGGATCAGCACTTTTCGAACGTCAAAATTACAAAAGACAGTCCCCCCAAAACGCCCACCCGTCGCGCACTTCCTAGTGCTTTAGCTGGGAAGAAGAAGTGGCCAACAAACTCCCCAGCAGCACAGCTGTCTGTCCAGTTAGAAGAACTTTACAATGGTATATAGTAAAACATTAAGAGACACAAATTAAATTAAATGATTTGCTATATGCCAGCTAGCCAACCCAATATACCAACAAATAAAATGAAAACTATACTCAAGCATAAGCAAAAAAAAAAATGTATAATGTTAACATGGCTGCAAAAATAAAAGCCTGGCATTAAGGGCGTGACAGCTTACATATGCAATGCTGAATGTTCACATAGCTGTTACGACCTGAGTTACAAGTCGACGCCACAAATGATAAACTAGGACCATCGACGTAAAATAAATTAAACAGGTAAGTAATGTTAATAATAATATCAACATCAAAGTCAGCAAGACGACCAGTCACCACAAGCAGCACCCGTTCACGAGCATAACGCAAAGATCAGCCATTGCCCCCCTCGCCATATTTGAGGGAAGGGGGCAACCCGACCCCCGACGCTACCGCAAGCATTGACATCTAAGGGAGCATGACGAACTTGCTGCCGGTTGCTCAAGCAAAAATTGAATGATTACTTGTCGAGGTCGCTAGCTAACCACATTATGCAATACTAATAAAATAAAATTGGCATAAACAGGAAAAAATATATGGAAACAATTATATTAAACCTATCACTAGGTACGCTAATACTGGAGAAAGAACATAAACATTGTCTTGAGTTAATCACAGCGAGCAACTATTCTCATCATTTAAATAATCGTTGATGGAATAGTACGCCTTTTGACAAAGGTTGGATTTTACTTGAGCTTTAAACGCATTAAAAGTTAATTCTAGTAAAGAAGGTGGTAGCTTGTTGTAAAATGTTATACGAAGCCCAACAAATGAGTTATGCACCTTATGAAGCCGGTGAAAGGGAACACGTAGTTTGTCCTTACTTCTAGTGTTAAAAGTGTGAATATCACTGTTTTTAGCGTATAAGTGTATATTTTGCCTAATATATAAGATGTTGGCGAAAATGAATTGTGATGACACCGTAAGAATACCAATATCTTTAAAAAAGTCCCTTAGGGAAACTCTGGCACCTAGCTGGTAAATTGCTCGAACAGCTCGTTTCTGAAGGACAAAAATATTTTGAATATCAGCTGCTGTACCCCACTGTAGAATACCGTAAGACATAACGCTGTGGAAATAACTAAAATAGACTAACCGAGCTGTATCAACGTCAGTATATTGTCTTACTTTTCTGACGGCGTAGGCAGCTGAACTGAGCCTTCCCGCTAGGCTTGAAATATGAGGGCCCCACTGAAGTTTGCCATCCACTGTTATGTCCAGAAAAACTGCCGAGTCTACAGTTTTAAGTACCTCTTTATCTAATACGATGTTGGGACCTACATTTCTAACATTCGGTAAGGCGAACTTTACACATTTGGTTTTCTTGGCATTGAGAACTAGGTTATTTGCCGTAAACCAATCGGTAACCATTGAGAGTGCACTGTTCACGTCGTCAAAATCTGGTCTGTTCCTGTCTACTTTAAAAATAAGAGATGTATCATCTGCAAACAGTACAACGTCACAAATACCCTTTAAAAAGAATGTAGTAGTAAGTATTATCCCAATTCAATATGCCGGGCGATTTTGCACTTAACGGCTATAAGCTTACACAAGTTTGACCGTCGCATCACGAACGACAGTATAGAGAAGTAGTAATAAAATATAGACTCAAAAGAAAAAAAGTTCATTTTTTATTGTAAGAACTGTTTTGTGAACGAACGCGGTACGCTAAGAACGACGTCACAATGAGTGTGACGATTTGTAGTTGAATCAATGCGTTCTCGACCGTATTTTAGCTGTAAAATAAATAATCGCATCTAGTGATTCGAAGACTGGTTAGTGCAACGAAGAAGAAGTTTGAACCCAGGAAGTAAAAACGGTTTCATCGTTGCAAAACATAAAACGATCTTTGGAAACGGTTCGTTGTCGCAACGCCCACCACTAGTCACTTACCAGTCAGTGCTTCTGCAGTCAGTCTGCACTTTGTCTCGAACTGCTGTGCAGCAAGGGTGTTTTTTGGGTACGTAAGTTCACTGCATTGTTCATAATAATCTCTGTCCGTAATAATTTTCTATACTGATTGCTGCACTGTGCGTTTTGGGCATCGTTGTCGTCTGTTTTCGAGACTTCGAAGTTCCAGACAGTTTCCATAAAGTTGGGGTTCGTTTTTTCTATTGGATGTGGGTAAGTTACTTTTTTTACAACAAACTAAATGGTTCTAATATTATTTATCGTTATTAGCTTAGTATTTAAAATATTCTACTTTTGTTTTATTTACATATGTCTAATATCGTTAGATGTCTAACTTGCGTGACCGTGATCTGTTAAATTGTTACGTGTTCCCTGTATGCCCCTGAATTGCGATCGACAATAATTGCATCAAGTTTACAAAAAATGATTGTGAATCTTGAATCAAATATTATCTATTAATTACCACAGGCTAAATTTGAAGTTACTACATATTTTTTTAACTGTATTTAATTTAATTTAGCACTTTTTTCATGGAACTTTCTAGCATTCATTAACAAATTTTCTTTTGAGGGTGGACGAAAATTTTGTGAAATTAGGACAATCAACCTGTAATTACTTCTTTTCAGAGGGATTGAAAACATTATTTTTAAATTTGTTTGCATCTTCCAATTTGCTGTGCTGGTCAGAAGAACTATATCGAAAAATCTCACACAAAAATAAAAATTTGATCTTTTAATACCAAATACCTACTTATCCGTAAAAAAACTGACAAAAATAAAATAGCATGGCATGATGGCAAAGCAATAATTGCATCAAGTTTACAAAAAAAGATTGTGAATCTTGAATCAAATATTATCTATTAATTACCACAGGCTAAATTTGAAGATACTACATATTTTTTAACTGTATTTAATTTAATTTAGCACTTTTTTCATGGAACTTTCTAGCATTCATTAACAAATTTTCTTTTGAGGGTGGACGAAAATTTTGTGAAATTAGGACAATCAACCTGTAATTACTTCTTTTCAGAGGGATTGAAAACATTATTTTTAAATTTGTTTGCATCTTCCAATTTGCTGTGCTGGTCAGAAGACCTATGTCGAAAAATCTCACAAAAATAAAAATTTGATCTTTTAATACCAAATACCCACTTATCCGTAAAAAAACTGACAAAGATAAAATAGCATGGCATGATGGCAAAGCAATATTATTATTACTCTAGCTTCTGCTAGTATTTTTAAGGATAAGTAGGAACTTGGTATTAACAGATCAAAATTTTATTTTTGGGTGAGATTTTTCGATATAGTTCTTTCATATCATTTATTCCAGTACACACAATTTATGATATACCACCTTTTTGGGTATTTCTAATTGGAAAATACGATACTGCTTGGTAAAATACACATACATACATAAAATCGCGCCTTTTTCCCATGAGGGTAGGCAGAAACTACAGAACGCTACCTGTTACGATCCGTACATACTCTATTTGCCTCGTTTAAGTTCATACATCTGATCATACATGCATGCCGGTTACTAGTGCTATGCACCTGACCCTTCTGAAGAACATCACCAATAAAGTCACTATATATAGTGGAAGATATTAATGATTATTGTGGTTAATATTAAATATTAGGGTTCTGTGTGGTGCTCGAATTAATTGAATAGCACCATCCTATTTCTTCCTCTGGTGTCATTACAGGTGACTAAGGGCCATACTAGAGAAAGAGCAGCAGCATTCTCTGTCTTATACATTTTACCACCATAGTGCATTCTCCAACCGCCTGCCAAGTGTCAGTATTATGGCTAAACTCCCTCAATGGGGAAGGCCTATAGCCAGCAGTGAATGTATATTGGCCGTAATAATGACAATAATTGCATCAAGTTTACCACAAAAGTTTGTGAATCTTGAATCAAATATTATCTATTAATTACCACAGGCTAAATTTGAAGTTACTACATATTTTTTTAACTGTATTTAATTTAATTTAGCACTTTTTCATGGAACTTTCTAGCATTCATTAACAAATTTTCTTTTGAGGGTGGACGAAAATTTTGTGAAATTAGGACAATCAACCTGTAATTACTTCTTTTCAGAGGGATTGAAAACATTAAATTTGTTTGCATCTTCCAATTTGCTGCGCTGGTCTTCTGCTAGAGTAATAATAATATTGCTTTGCCATACATTCATTAACAAATTTTCTTTTGAGGGTGCACGAAAGTTTTGTGAAACTAGGACAATCAATCTGTAATTACTTGTTATCAGAGTTATTGAAAATCTAATTTTTTTTTTTTTTGCATCTTCCAATTTGCTGTGCTAGTTTTCTGCTAGAGTAATAATAATACTGCTTTGCCATCATGCCATGCTATTTTATTTTCGTCAGTGTTTTTATGTAAAAATAACTGACTAAGGGCCATACTCGATAAAGGGCAGCAGCATTCTCTCTCTTATACATTTTACCACCATAGTGCATTCGCCAACCGCCTGCCAAGTGTCAGTATTATGGCTAAACTCCCTCAATAAGGAAGGCGTATGTCCAGCATTGAATGTATATTGGCCGATGATGACAGTGATTAATCTCCCTGCCAGGGTTGCGAGATTTGTTTGAAAGAGATACCGTGGCCCCTGGCATATGGGCAACCACGGGGCAGTTTATCAGCACATGAGGCCCTGCACAGTGGACTATCCGTTACTCCTATGGCGAAGAGGTGTTTATTAAATTGAGGAAGTGTGGGACAAAAGGTGTAATTTACGTATTTTGCTCAATTAGGTTTTTTTTTTAATCGGCTCAAAATGTTAAATTCTATCTGTAACTCCCAAGATTTTGTTAAAAAAAATGACTAGTTTCATAGAAAAATCGATCTGAACTGCTGCTTCCGGAACAAAACGTTACATTTTTATTCAATCACAGTGACTTGAATTCAAAAAGTGACATATTCTTAAGAAATACGTTTGAAGAGCCTTTAGTTGGTTCAAACCGGGTACAGTACCGGACAATGCTGTGTGATTTTGTATAAGAGGGTATAGGAAAATCGCAACCTTCAAAAAACTTAACAGCATTTATGTCCGGTAGTGTACTGAGAAAGAATTGGGACACTTTATCAAAGGTGCTAAAAAGGATGTTGAAAGTTTATTAAAAAAGCAGTTTGGAGAAGACTGAAAAATGAGCCTTCATTAAAATGGTATTGTGTTATTTTGTATGAAAGTAATGTCGGTGAACATGACAATGAAGACAATGAAAATCGTTGTGATTGGTTGGAACCTGATTGTGGAGAATTACATGTATAAGAAATAAAAATATTTTGTGTGAATATATTTTTATTTTCATACTGAATTTTCCATAAGGTACCATTTTTTAGACAGTGAGTTTCAAAAGGTGTCATTTTACAAAATTATTGAATCAAATAGTGACATTTACAGGCTATTGCATCAAAGGGTGTCATTTGATATGTAGTTTTTTTTTCCAAAATTTCAAAACCAGCAAGATAACCTTATATTATTTATACCTTATAACATTAAATTGTATACAATAATTGACACATAAAAAGTTAATAAAAATAATAAAAATTGAAAGTTAAAAACTGTAAATGACACCTTTTGTTCCACACCTCCTCAATTAATCATGGCCAGTTATGACTGCTGTAATTGTACGCAGCTGTTGTTTCAATAGATGAATCCATAGTAGAAAGTGCTTCCTTAACCTGCGGTTGCGCTAAGTTGAGGGCAAAACTTGGTTCAACCATAGTTTGTGATATTGAACCCCAGTTCGTTTTCCTACTTGAGTGCCATTTTCGATCACCCTTTTTTTATGGGAAATCATCAAATGCCTTTTCCCGATCTGGGCGGAGCGGAAGGGCGTGTCAGACTTTTACTGACTAAAAACCACCCGTGTTCCTCCAGTTGCCCATGTGCCACGGCCACGGTATCTCTTTCGAACAATCTCGCGACCCTGGCAGGTTCGATCTAGCAACTCGTTGTATTTTGATCCATTGAATGGTTATGTTATTGAGGTTCACCGCCTGGTTGAATCACTGCTGCGCTGGTGGCACATATATCAGAACAGATTCAACCGTGTGACTGACTGATCGAGAGGTCCTTAACTTCCTTGGCCATGATGGCTGAAGCGGCAAGAGTAATACCTTAAAAACTGTTATGGGCTCCCAATGTGTGGTTATGTGTATGTTGAATTCTTCCGAGGAAATACCAACATCTGTGTCACTACCTACTAGTATTTTTGATCCGTCCGTGAAGATGCGCAGCTCTGCGGGCCGCAAATCCTCGGAACGGCGGTCTTCGTGAAGTTGGATTCTGTATTTGATTCGTATTGATATTAAAAAAAGAACCACAGTAGGTACTTAAGGTACTTTCCCTCCATGTGCCAAAGTCGTGGGACGCTCTGCATAATTGATTAGTATCTAAATGAGAATCACATTTACCTAAATAAATAAATTCCGTGACTATCGTAATATTCTTAACTTGTCCATTGCGTGCTATTTTTCCAGTATTACTTTATTAGAAAACGACACACTACGGTTCAGTTTTCTCGTTTCTCCTAGACCGACCTTTCGGTGCTTGTAAACATGCCAGTTGTACTATATCATCATCATCATTTCAGCCGAAAAACCCTCCGCTGCTGGACATAGGCCTCCCCAATTTACTGGATTAGCCATAATCGCCACGCTTGGCAGACGGTTTGGCGATCGCAGTGTGGTGGTAAAATGCATAGAGAACGCTGCTGCCCATTCTCTAGTAAATCCCGTGGGTGTCGTGATAGGCGACTTAGTGCCTATTACGACACCCACGGGAAGAAATGGGATGGTGTTATTCTTTACGTCCGGCACGAAACGGAACCTACTACATAGTGCATATTATATACTAATTCCATGACTTTTAGTCAGTCACGCCACCCTTGTCCTTGTTGCACCTATTAAAGTTGTTAGGTCACAGGCAGATTGGTTTAGGATATGGTTCATCACAATCAGTTGGGATAAGATAATGATGTAGTAAGGACATCATTGTACACAATGATCACTCATTATCTATGATTTCCTCCTAGTCAGCAGCTATCAACGTTTAAATGATGAATACTTATGACTGGTTTTCAAGATATAAAATGTGGTCTAACTTTAGTAATGTTCTTGACTGATATAGGTACTTTATCTTGGTTTATTTTTATCTCAAGTATCTTTTGAACATTTACTATATTAATCAAATTGCAGTAGGGAAATTAGAGTAAGATAAATATATACTCACTTATCTTGAACTTCGATTATAATGGCACAATCAGAAAACACGTAAACTCAAACATAAATACACATCAACGCACACACGCACATACAAATATAAACAAGCACACACACACACGCACACACAATCCCACATTTACAAAATTTATTTCACACATGCACATACAATTACAACCTACAGAGAGCTGATAATTATTTTTTTATTTTTTATTATAGGCCATTGTTCCTTTTTTTCTGTTTAAATAAGTACTTCAAGTTTATCTTCTTTTTTTAAATTTAATTTAAATTTGATTTTAATTTAGATTTTGATGTTTATTTTAATTTTGATTTTGAATCTGATTTTGATGTTTATTTTTTATGTTTTATACAACATGTAACGTAATTAACGCACACCCTCTTAAGGGGTCATTGTACTCATCATTATGAACAACTTTTACTATGGGACCAAACCTGAACGCGCGAAAAAAAAAATCTGCTGTTTCATACATTTTGGACGAGTAGGTATTGAACTTTTGAATGAAACAGCAGATTTTTTATATTTTTATAGATTTTTATAGTCTCAATTTTATTTTACATCCTGTGAAGGAGCGAAACAACTCCAACACAAGAATTATTAATGACTTACTGGGGCTCTTTCATTTCAAATTTAGAAAATGTAGGTAATCGTTTGAGACCCAATAAACAATTTATTATTTACTAGCTTCTGCGCGTTAAATTTCTTGTTCCCCCAACCCTTCCCGTCGCGTCGAATCACCTACACGTGCGCCTTTTTGCAACATTTTTCATTACTGCTCCGCTCCTCTTGGTTGTAGCGTAATGTTATATAGCCTATAGCCTTTCTCGATAAATAGGCAAAACACAAAAAGAATTTTTCAATTCGAACCAGTAGTTCCTGAGATTAGCGCGTTCAATCAAACAAACAAACAAACTCCTCAGCTTTATAATATTAGTATAGATTATTATTATTACTCACTGGGATTTAAGTTGTTAATGTAATTTAAAATATTTTTAATCTTGTTATTGTATTTACGCACGGCGACAAATCAAGCTATATATTTCCAGTATAAGTGAACTTGTAATTATAAGAAAAGCTTGTACAATGGGAGGTCTGCTAAATCTGGAAATGTATAGCTTGATATGTAGCCGTGTATACATATGATCAGGAGGGATTAGACGCATACTTAGACCAGCCGCATGTATTTAAAATAATGATATATATAATTGTCCCTTAATCATTGAAAACTGAAGGTGAAATGCATCTAGATACCTATATATTTTACACGCTTTTTTTCATGGCAACACAGTAGTAACGAGACGACAATATTGGTTGTCTATGCACGTCATATCAGTAAAAGTTTAGGTTAACTAGCTAACACCTCACTATAGCAGAATAGTCGACATTGAGTCAGATGCCACACACGACAAAAAAAAAAACAATAAAACTATCAAAAAACGTATAAACAAATTTCTATGGTCGCCCGGCATAACTGCGCACGCAAGCGAGACGAAGCCGCTCGTTCATGGAATTATCCCGTTGCAATGAAACTATCATCGCAGTGTGATAAAAGCCTATGATTTGGGGTGCCCCCTCTCGCTGTCCCTTGATAACAGCTCTATCAAAAGGTGGCACAGTCCGACTTTTCCCACTGCTCTCTGATGTTGCCAATCCACGCTCCTGTGCCAGCGTCATCCACGTACGTTGCATTAATTATTCTTACCGTTCTCGGTTTAAAACTTGAACATCACTTTATTACAAAATCAGTGGATAATCGTCAGACCAAATGTCTGGTCTTCCCAAGGCAGCAGAAAGCTATCAACATTGTCGGCTGATGCGTACGCTACAGTAGGTACATACATAAAATGTTGAAGACGAACGCCAAAGTAAAGATAAATGGATTGTGTGAGGAATGTTAAGAAAGAAAGAGAGTGAATGAGTTATGGCTGACCGGAGAAAATGAAAGAAGAGAACGTATTGCGCCGACCCTAAGTATCATGGAAGAAAAAGGATGATGAGTTTTCTTGCAACTTGTAGCATGCTGAAATAACTTAGCATAACTTGCCATGCTTAACTTTTGACTGGCCTGTTAGTCTAGTGGTTAGTGACCCTGACTGCTAAGACTGAGGTCGCGGGTTCGATTCCCTCCCAGGACAAATCTTTGTGTGATGAGCACGATCATTGGTTCTGTGTCTGGGTGTAATTTATCTATAATATGTATGTATTTAGAAATATATAAGTATGTTTATTAATTGTCTGGTTGCCATAGCTCTGCCTAGTTTGGGATCAGATAACGGTGTGTTGGTTGACCTAAGTTTTTTTTTAATGCCTATTCTATGTAACTGTAACAAAATAGACATACTAAATTGACGTCTTGTTATCATACGCCAAGTCATAAATATTCATGACGTGTTAGTTGTTACAATGATGTAAGTAAGTACTAAGATCCCTTTGATAATTTTAAAATGAACAAAATCATACGACTATGACTAACACATTTTGAGACCACGGACGTAGGAAACACACAAAAAATCGGCCAAGTGTGTAGCGAACAAGGGACAGTCTCGTAGATACGTATGCAAAATACTGATTTTATTGACCGCAAAAATAAGTATTTGTCGAAAAAACTAATGGCGCAGCGTTGTCATCTCATGTGATGACTAACCTGCGCGATAAGCATCATAAACAGTTTATCCTTCAATTCTGTGTTTATGATAACGAATAAAATGCTGCGCTATCATTTCACTTTCGAAACAGAGCGAAATAAGCGAACGCAGTACGCCGCCAGTCAAATTGAGGGTAATTGAATACCAAAAATAAGATTCTCAACCGTCAGTGGTTTAATAATCACATATTAGAAGGTAGCAGACTTATGGATAAGTTATGACTACTCAAAGTTCATGTATCGGCCGCATCACAGAAACGTGTCATTTTATTGGGTTTTACAATCTTGTTCTTTCCATATAAATACAAACCAAAGTAAAATTTGGCCAAGTTCGTGTCGGACTACACATAGTGCGGGTATTTGGATAAATATTTATGCATGGTATTGATTTTGGTTGTGTTGTAAGTAAACGTTTGGTATAAAGAATTTAAGCCACGGTTTTAAAAATCCGAACTTCCTACCGAAATTTGTATTAAATACACAGAATAAATGTGTATTAATTAAGTAGGGGCAAGAGTTCAGGTATAGCCGTCCTTGGACCGAGGCTAATTACCGAGGCTTGTCTGCGTTGCAAAGACTTTTTTTTTTTGTACAACAAGCATTTCGCCCGTGACTTCAGCCGCCACGCGGATTTTGTTCTTTCCCCTTTCTTTCTTCTCACGATCTTTACAATCCCTACTTTAAAAGATAGTTAAGGCGAATTAATAGTTATGATCTTCATTATTTAAGAATGAATGTTAAAGAATCTTAAGTATCTGTGGTGTTACACGAATGGATAAAAAAAGAAGTGAATGAGTATACAGAGTGCTGCCACTTTTAGACTTCTTTTTATACAGGATGGCACAGACATCTACACAGCAACTCTATCCACTACCTACATGATTCTGAACTACGAAGATATTTTTTCTAATAACACTAGTAAACAGTGTTTTTGTCACACGAACTTCGTGATGATTTTTGATTATGTTAGTGTACCTCATTAAAAGTAATGTGATCATTTTGTTTCAATCACGTCCAGTTTTTTTGTGACAGCTTCATATTCATTTCTGACCTCATATAGGTGTCTTTGTTTGATTATCTTTATTTAGACGACTGTGTTACTATTCAATTCAACTAACTTACGTCAGTTACATCGTAAATATGCCACGAAAGTGTTCTCACAACCTCGACAGTTTTTGTTGTGTGGAGAATAACTTTTACATCTCAGCGCATCATTTTTTAAACAGTGCTTTTTAGACCAAGTGTGAATCATTTACTCCAGGTCATAAAAATGTTAAAAATGATCCTTTAGTGAACCCTGATGACATACTTTTACCACCGTTGCACATAAAGCTCGGAACGTTTGTTTGTTTTTTTTTTTTGTTAAAGCAGTGTTTTTCTATATCTGAGAGAGTAATTCCACAAACTTAGCGAAGCAAAAATTAAAGAGGGAATATTTTTATGTCCACTAATACGGAAACGAATAAAAGATAAGAGCCTTGAAGGAAAACTGAATTATCAGGAAAAACTCGCTCGAAAATGTTTTGAAAATGTTGTCCAAAACTTTCTAGGAAACAATAAAGCGGAAAATTACTAATTTTTTTTATAAATTTACTTATAATGTAATATGTCCTCAAAAATATATATACTAGACTCTCATCTGGATTTCTTTCCTGCAAATTTGGGTGTTGTGAGTGTGAGGGATGGGCAATGTGAGAGGTTCCATCAGGTTCCGTAATGGAGAAACACTGTCAAGAGAAATGGTGTCCTGGAATGCTAGCAGATTATTGTTGTAGAAGTAAAGGGACTTACCAAAAGCCTTTATTCATGAAAAATAAGTATTTATTTTACATTAAGCAAGAACTTCTCTAAGTGTAGCAGATTTTTGTACTTTTTACGAAGTCACAAGAAAAGCTGATGTGTTGCTTTTTTTTTTCATTCATTTTTTTTTCATTTATTGTTAGGTGGCACTTATACATACAATCAAAATATGACAAAAAAAGTTAAAATTTTGTTGACCAGTGTAACCCACAATAAATTTGTTTAGCCATACATTTTGACCGCGTAGGTAGGTATTGCACTTTTCAATGAACCAGCAGATATATATTTTTTTTTTATAACCGGCGAAAAATTTTACGTGGTCTAGAACCATGTGTAGAATTCATGGATTCAGTTTCCGCGTCGTTATCCATGCCACCCTGTATAAAAGGCAGTCTAAAAATGGTACCGGTGACTGAAAGGTGTAAGGAAATAATGATAGTAGAATAAGATTTCATGGTATGGGCATGTGTAGTCGAGGAATGAAGAAAATGTCGTGAGAACAGTTTAGAGTGTGGGTAAGAGTTGAGGAAGACTAAAGAAACGATGCATGAACTGTGTGAAAAATAATATGGTTAGAAAGGGGGACAATATTGACAAGGCACCGTCATGATGCAAAATTTTTTGAACTGTGCCCTTAGAGATTCGCGTTTGTGGAGTTTGTAGATGGCTCTGCAAGTAAAATTAAAACTCACACTCAAAGCATTCATTTCAAATAAACAAATTACAGGCACTTTGAGATGTCAAGGGGTCAGTCAGAAAAATTAAGCTATTTGCCATTTGCTATTCCAAAGCGTAGTAGGTATCTATGGAGAAGAGTGGGCAAGAAACTCTATAGACACTTATTTAAATCAAAATATTGTTGAAAAAAAATCGTTATATATTTTTTGTTGAAATTATAAATGTGAGAACGATTTAAAAATACGTGCACATTAAAAGCATTCGTAATTAAATAAATATAAAATAACAATTCAGTGATTAAAATAAGCCGGGACAGCTAAGGGATGTCCAGACACACGAACATGACGCCTGGAACAGCACCATTCAGCTCATCCATTTTGAAGGGAACTTAATGATTAATGATCAGCTCCAGCAATATTTTAGAATGCTAATCAAATTTGTGAAACATGTGACCTTGTTGGAGTGGAACCAAGCATTTTTGTCAGCGATGTAATCCCCCAACGTATATTTTATACAAGATTTAAATTCCGTATCATTCAGTTATTATATATATTCATATATGTCGGCCGACATATATGTATCATAATATTCGATATATCGATATTGTGATGGATACGTTATTGGGTTCGCTCCTTTGCTTATATCAGGCATATTCAAAATATAGTGAGGTCAAAAATACTTGACCGATATGTAGGAGTAGGTCGTGCTCGCAATTGTGGGGATACGCGCGGATTGTTGAGGATGCGCTTCCGTCCATTTGCGTTCGATTTTTTTATAAGAACCTACCTTGAGGTGACTAGGTAAATTTCAGTAGCACATGGGTAAAAATTAAATTCTTCAATTATTTTCTCTTAACTGCGGCGTTGGATACTTAGATGTATACCAAAACTTCATCTTAATAGCGCTATGATTTTGCAACACACATGCAAAATTTTTATACATATTATTTATTTATTTAATCACAAAATCCACAGCTCTTTAACAATTTCACTTAGGATAAATAAACTAATCTTACAGCCAATTACGGATTTACAATTTAATAACTACACTCCATTGTTTGCATATCTGTCGTGCATTAAGCTAAGAAACATTAACTTATAGTCATGAACCAGTGTTATCGATAAATAGAGTCACTAGCACAAAACAAATGACGTTTATTATCAGAAAACTAACTTTATTGTTTTTGTTTACAGATCGGTGAATTATGTTTGGGCTACTTCTTAGTTTACTGGGCTTAGTTGGCCTGAGCCCAGTACCCTTCCTGTCCGATGTAATAGGTGCCACGGAGCCAGCGCTGAAACTACTAATATCCATCATACTAGGATACCCGCTGGCGGTTATCTATCATAAATACGTCAAACAACATGAAGAATATCGGAATTTATATTTCATCGTCACGGGATTCGACATGGCATTCTATAATTTCGGTATCTCAATGTACCATAATGCTATCCCAGCTATTGTAATTTATCTAAGCACTAAGATCCTTGGTCCGGGAAAGAACAACGCAATAGTGACTTTTGCGTTTAACATGACGTATCTGCTGGCCGGCTACGTGGTGACCGAGTCGGAGGACTACGACATCACATGGACGATGCCGCACTGCGTGCTCACTCTGAAGTTGATTGCTTTGTCCTTCGACCTGTGGGATGGTAAGAAGATGCTAAAAGGAGAAGAACTGTCTGCGAATAATAAACTGACGGCTCTGGAGAGTCAGCCTACATTCCTGGAGCTGTTGGGATTCGTTTACTTCCCGGCGTGTTTCCTAGTGGGACCCATATTCTCGTTCAGGCGCTACAAAGATTTTGTTTCCGATAAATTCCCCTTGGAAACGGAAGCGGCTGTCTACGAGAGGCAAGCTATGAAGAGGCTAATTCAGGGTGCAATCTACTTGGTGGCGTATCAAGTTGGAGGTAATATTCTTTTATTTTTTACTTATTTTTATTATTTTTTACTTTCATTGCAACCTCTAGAGTTGTACGTAATATTTGGAATATCAAAGTTCTACGATATTGAGAAGATAAATCTTGTATATTTATGTTTCTTTTTCTAGCCAAACAAAATCATCTTGAAAATAGGACAATTTTTGCATGTCGAAATATCTGCTACCTATCTACTTACCCGAGACTTATGTCTGGAGAAGTGCTTTTACTGAAAAACTAGTGTACTTAACTGACTCTGTTTTGACGATGCATTCTAGGCAAAAAGTACCTGTACTAGGTCCAATTTATTTTTCGATATGATAATCGAAAATTAAAAGAATGCCGCTCATGTTCTTGTCGTACACACTGTATGTACATGTCTTACTATACTGACCTCCAAGCCTGGAACAATGTCCTTGATAGAAGAATGCTAACCACTCAATCAATCCTAATTCAATTGCGTTTTCTTTTGGTTTCAGTCTCTGTATTCAGTATGAAAGTTATGCTGTCGGACGAGTTTCGGGACACATCAGTATTCTACCGTAACGTTTACTGCGGAATGTGGGCCCATTTCGCTTTGTATAAATACATTTCCTGCTGGCTGCTCACCGAAGGTAAACAAATATATACTATCACTACATACTATCATTATTCTTATCATATTATTCATATCTCATTTATATGCTAGTAGTAGTTAAAAAATATTTCAACATTTGCCCTATATTATCAATAGTGATGAGTTAATGATCTATATAATCATAGGACTATGGCCATCATATCAATTGCATAATGATGCTGATAACGATTAATCAGCAACATAATAATTATGACAACAATTTTTTTTTATTTGTCAAAATAACACAGTTGCTCAGTTGTGGCGTCCCTTTAATCCAATTTCAAAACAATTCGTTATACTGTGAACAATGGTCGCTTTAATTTGATACTGCTTTAGTATTTAATGTTCATTAGGCAATCAGTGCACTAAGGTCATTTCACTTTGTATACATTATTTAAGTTAAACAAATTGAAATTGTTCTTTGTTACAAAATGTAGCACGGAATACTTTAGTTCAATCTGGATCAACTGGGCGATAACAGTACTAAGTTCTTGTGAGGCCAGGGATAAGGTACTTGGGAGTTTTTTGCACCACGTCTTCTTCCCAGCTGGAAAGCAAGTCTATAGCAGTTACTGGCATTAAAAAAAAAAATGATGTCCGTCAGCCTAGTTAAAGTTTTCTGAATGATGTTTGATGTGGAGTGTCGGTTGTTGCAGCGTCTTGCATCAGGTTCGGTCTGTCGTACAACGGCACGCGGTTGGAGGGCGGCACGGCGGTGAGCCAGTGGGATGGCTGCAACAACATCAAGCTGCTGCGCTTCGAGAGTGCCACGCGGTTCCAGCACTATATCGACAGCTTCAACTGCAACACTAACCACTTCGCCGCCGAATACGTCTACAAGCGGCTGCGCTTCCTCGGCAACCGCAACCTCAGCCAGCTCATCACGCTCTCCTTCCTCGCGCTCTGGCACGGCACGCAGTCCGGCTACTACATGACCTTCCTCAACGAGTTCCTTATAATGGTCATGGAGAAAGACTTGGAATCAATTCTGATCAAAACTGATTTCTACCATAAAATGTGGAAATATACAGCCATCAGATACATCCTTTATGTAATACTAAAGATATATACAATCGTATTTATGGGCTGGAGTCTGGCGCCATTTGACGTCAAGAGCTTCTCAAAATGGTGGACTGTTTATTATCATTTATACTTTTCAGGATTCATTCTATTTCTGCCGTGGTCCTTCATTTACAAGCCCCTACTTAAAAAAGCCTTAAAAGCTTGCGGAGCTCATCCTAAAGCACAATAATTTTAATTAGTATATACTGTATTGGTTAGTTAATGCTTACAATCAGCGCATTTAGCATAATATTATAGTTATTACAATGTTTAGTATTTGCCTGCCGAACATATCCATACATAATTTACAAAATAATGCCTAAGTACAATTTGGAGTTTATGTTTATAACACGCGGTAAGAAATGAATCATAATCATAATAATCATAATCATAATATTTTCGAAATTAGAAAAAAAAATTACAAATAGCCACAATATTCAATTAAAAATTATTTCTCCAGTCAAATAAATAAATACGTCTACATTAATTAAATTGAATGATAATTGAATTAAGAGAATGACACGCTGGCACGTCGCATATTGTGACTGCCAGACGTGGACGATGGTGTTTGTTGTTTTGGTTAATTTTATATTATTGTCAACGTTCACAATCATGTTTGCATGTTAGCTATATTAATATTTTATTTTTGCAATTAATAATAATAATTTTTGGGCCGGGTTCAATGTCAATAAATTACTTTCTTATGTAGAACATAGTGCCAAAGTTTTTTTAGTTTATTGCTATTGATACCATAAACTAAAAAAAACTTTGCCACTAGGCGCCATAAGGTTTACTTTAAATTATTGATGTAGTCGTTTCAAACTATATTAAAACAATTTAGGTAAACAGTAAAGCTCATCATAATATTTTTTTTTTAGTTTATGTTATTGATACCAACAGGCGGCGCCGCCGTAAGGTTTACTTCAAATTATTGATGTAGTCATTTTAAACTATATTAAAACAATTTAGGTAAACAGTAAAGCCCATCATAATATTATTTTTTTTAGTTTATGTTATTGATACCAACAGGCGCCGTAAGGTTTACTTTAAATTATTGATGTAGTCGTTTCAAACTATATTAAAACAATTTAGGTAAACAGTAAAGCCCATCATAATAAATATCGCCGCGCTTTGTTCCTACCACCTCTGACACAAGATACATTGTAACCCCTTATGTGCACCCAAGTCAAAGGCTCACATTCAATATTTCTAAAACATAAAACTCCTACACCCTGCTTGAGTGCACCCGCATTATTTCATTCGCGAATTGACTGTTAAATACAATACGACCAATCAATACCAATTATCAGTAACCACCACCCTACCATACTTAGCCAGTAAGAACTGCATAATTGAATGGTAGGTACTTCTGGGAAATTGTCATTAATCGACCATCGATGTGTGTCTGGTACGATAATTAATGTCGGGTCGACATAGCTCGATGAGGACTTATTCAGCCTTTTACCATGAACGCAAGGTCGATATAATCAGTACCTTTTTCAACTGAATGTTGACCGTTTCATAATGTGAAATCGATTTTGTTAACATTTCTTCCCGTACGTACATTTTGTCGACTTCTTGTATAATAGTAAATTGCATTTGTATAAGTAGACGATAATTTATAACATGACGCTTTGTTTCTTCGAAGGGTTGATCAAAGGTGTACGATGATTTAGGTTTGGTGTTAAAGATGTTACATATTGCGAAATCATAGTTCGGCCTTCAGCACCACTTGGTCGACACCCGCGCCGCCAGAGTCGCGTCGCGTCGTCGGTTTAATGAAAAAATGTGCACACGAGACTCACTCGCGCAGTCTGTTGGATTGTCAATGGTCGGTTTAACACCGAGAGTTTAAAGTTCAGTTTTATTCTTCGTTTTTTTAAATGCACTTTTTTATATCCTTCCTAATCACCTTGAAATATTTAACACAATTTTCTATTTGAGCTATAAATGAAATAAAAGACAATATATCTTGGCGTCTCACGTCTTAAATACTTATAAAGTTCAAGTTTAATTACAGTCTTTCCATTTTCTCATCCTACAATTTTCCAATAATAATAAAAGTCTTTCCACTTACGTCCGTGATTCGGATGATCTTCGACTAATGATAAAAGGCGACAAAATTAATGTGTATCGTTAATATTAGTAACTCTACATTGACCACCTTGTCAACTTCCCATTTCCTTTACACTCGATCAATTAATATAAACAAAGTTTTAGTAAGTATAAGTTAACTTTAATATTTCCTATAATAAGTATTTCACAAGAACTATTCTATCTCTATCTCCCTGCTAATGAATACGCTAATTAGTAAGTAAGTACCATCCGACGTTGCCTAGCCTACAATTACTAAAAAATCGTTTTCTTATACACTTTATTTATCTAGTGTAGAATCTTAGGTTATACTAGTCTGATAATATAATTAACATTACTTAAAAATAAATCACCTAAATAGTGGAAAAGCTACTATTCAGGTGACTTATTTTTAAGTAAACTGATTGCTCAACACTACATACGGGCCGGCGATTCGATGCGACGGGGTGGGTCGCGGGAGCAAGAAATTTGTCGCGGATGAAGTCGCGGACAGAAGCTAGTAATTAGCAGGATGATATTTATTAATTTATTCATATTAATTAATTAATTGTGATTTAAATGTACCTTATGATTTATATCTAACTATAAACTCGTGTAGTTACAAATATAAGGCATAAGTGTTAATATAATTATAATGTATTATTATTTAGAACAGCTTTAAGCACGATATTATTAATAACACGTTGTATAATTTACCTGATATTAGGCTTGAGTTGTTACTTAAAACATATTATTTGTATTATTAAATTTACCAGCATTTGTAAAATTTATAGTTGAAATGTATGATATTTTTTTATAGAAATAAAAATAGTATATCTGGATACACAATTGAATCATACCTATGTAACATTAGCGCATCATATTTTATTTTTATTATTTAAATTCAAGACAAATGGGGAGACTGAGACCTTCAACTTTAAGGTTGAACCTTTAATGCTATTCAGTAATTTGACAGCTCGACGAAAAATAATGATACCATTCTAAAACTAATAGTGTTGGGGTAGTGAACGATTTCGCGTAAACAATGAATGATAAAATGGTTTAAATTAAATGAAACTTTTAGGATGTGAAATATAAGAATAATTAATCATTTTCAATAAGAGTTATTTCCTTTTTTATTTTCTTCTGATAAAAACAAAACTAAATATAAAAATCATGTCATTTTACTTTTTTTTACTATAGTCATTTTATTTCCTCTGGCAGTCATAGACTATATATACAGGATAAACTTTTATCTAGTGCGTAAATTGTAACCATGAATTCAGCATATCATTCTAGACCCCTTGCGCAGATTTTTTTTGTCGGTTTTACAAAAAAAAATCAGCTGTTTCATAGAAAAGTGCAATACCTACAGGGTCAAAATGTTTGAAACAGCTGATTAATTTTGTTTGTATAACCGACGAAAATTTTCTACGCTGGGGGGTCCAGAATGATATGCTGAATTCATGTTTACAGTTTACGCACTGGACAGAAACTGATCCTGTAAATCGATATAGTATACATCGTGTTTTAAGACAAGTTATTCAATTTAAATTACAAAGTTTGCATGCAAGTACATTATTTCAAGTTCATTCAATTTCATTCATTCTTGCACCACCTCACTATCTTTTTTTTTGTGAAAATCTGGTATCCCTCCAACTATCAAGTTACTGAATAGGATTAAAAGTCCAACCTTAGGTGTCTAGTCCATTTCCTATTTAACTTTTTTTAGGTAGGGATAGTAGATCTATCTATTCGTTCGTGAGAAAATTATTGAACTAAACAATTTTGGGTCGGACACGAAACACCTAGGTTTACAGACGAAGGGTTAATAACATTTTGTATAATTTACCTGATATTAGGCCTGAGTTGTTACTTAAAACATATTATTTGGATTCTTAAATTTAACAGCATTTGTAAACTTTATAGTAGAAATGTATGATAAAATAATTGTATGATTATGATATAGACAGATCTTTGGTAATGATACAAATATTTTTTTATTTATTTATAGAAATTAAAATAGTATATCTGGATACACAATTGAATCATACCTATGTAACATTAGTGCATCATATTTTATTTTTATTATTTAAATTCAAGAAAATGCGGAGATTACAAATCTTTGTTGTCTTTTAAAATCGTGATTTAAAATCTTTTTAAATTGTATATAAATGAGGCGAAAACCTGGTTTGTACATTAAACAACAATAATAAAGAGAATAAAACTAAAAAGATCTTCGTTTATTATTACACTTAATAATATACTTTATTATTTGCCGAATAAGCTTGCTCTCAACCTCGATCAAGCCTGATTGGAAGGGACAGATGAGGGTCTGACTTCTGTTGAGTAAACAATTGATTTGCTTAATGACTATAATTAACACCTTATTGACTCAACGAGATAATTACCAACTTACACTTGTGTGTGTCCAGCCACAGTGTTCATATAATAGGTAGGTTGGGGAAAAAGTTTCTTCGCATTTTTTAAGAAAATTCAAAACATTTTTTAATAAAGTTTATTTACATTTAACTAAAGTATGTAGGTACCATTTTGTTCGATAACTTTTTGCCATCTTGTAGGTAGGGACATGATCCCATTGCTATAGAAATTTTGGGACTTCTGGTCAAAATACCGCGACAAGTGGTTTTGGCAGTCCTCTCGTGATGTTAACCTGACACTGCCTAAAGAATTCTGAAGAGACCGAAACAGGTGGAAATCTGAAGGTGCAAGGTCAGGACTATACGGCGGATGCATTAACACCTCCCAGCCAAACTCTCTTAATTTTTGTTGGGTGGCTAAAGATGTGTGAGGTCTAGCGTTATCATGATGAAAAACCACACCCCTTCTGTTGATTAATTCCGGCCGCTTTCTCTCAACTTCTTGCTTTAATCTCATCAGTTGTTCGCAGTAGAGTTCAGAATCGATGGTCCTGCCTGGTGGTAACAGCTCATAATGAATAATGCCCTTCCAATCCCAGCACACACACAGCATCACCTTGTTGCGAGTTAACCCGGGTTTCGCCACAGTCTGTGAAGCCTGACCGGCCTTTGACCACGACCTTTTTCGCACGTTCTTGTCATACGTGATCCACTATTCATCACCAGTTATCAGCTTCTTCAAAAATGGTTCGGTTTCATTACGTCGTAGGTAATAAAGAATCACAAATGAGTACACGGTTCATTAGGTTTCTTTCAGTGAGCTCGTGAGGTACCCAAATGTCGAGCTTTTTTGTGTACCCAGTTTTTTTCAAATGCGCCAAAACTGTTTTGTGGTCAATTTCCAGTTCTTCAGCTACGTCGTAACTACTGGTATGCCGATTTTGCTCCATTTTTCAAAAATGGCATCCATTTTATCCGTAATAGGGCGACCAGAGCGACGTGCATCTTTGACATCAAAATTTCCGGATTGAAAACGCTTAAACCAAATTTGTGCTACTCTCACAGACACTACACTAGGTCCATAAACATCGCAAATTTTTTTCGCGGCTTGCGTTGCATTTTTCCCTTTTTTGTAGTAAAATTTTAAAATGTATGGTTTTTCTTCATTAGATTCACTCATCTTGACGGTACGAAAAACAAATGAAAATCACACATTTTCCTAATTTGAATTTGGAATTATGTTCTTTAAAATTTTAACTTTCAATGATACCAAAACCAGCCAGATACAAATAGTATAGCCAAAGAGATTTTATTACAAGTTCATACATACTATAATGCGAAAAGACTTTTTCCCCAACCTAATATATATGCCGAGCCTTTTTCCAACTATGTTGGGGTTGGTTTCCAGTGTAACCGGCTGCAGCTGAGTACCAGTATTTTACATGGAGTGACTGCCTATCTGATCTCCACAACCCAGTTACTGGGTAATACGATACCCCTTGGGAAGACTGGTTGTCAGACTTTCGGGCTTCTGACGACCCGTAACGACTGTCTAAGATCTACGAAAGACAGCCGAGACCAACGGCTTAACGTGCCTTCCGAGGCACGGAAGAGAGTTTCATTACGTTTTGTACGTTGCTGAGCAGACATATTTTTTGAACATATGAAGCAATACTTTAATCATTTAGAATATTATTCGAATCGGCATGAAAAGTGTTACGCAATTAGGGTGCTGATTGGCGTCTCAATGGAGAAGGGTATGCTAGAGAAGTTTCCTTGACGATGTGATCGAATCAGAAATGAAGAGATCCGCGGGAGAAGCAAGGTAATCGACAGTACCCGAAGAATTACAAAACTTATGTATGGCTGTATACCCAGCAGAACCGTTGCGTATTATTTAGTACCTTCCGAATCGTATAAGTAAAAAAAATAGTAGGTACCTTAATTGTTACGGTGAAATCTTAAATAATTTTCCAGCAGGACCCTCCGCTGTTTGAAGGATTATAGACAAATCTTATATGGTCCCGTTTAGCGGTGTATTAGCACCTTAAAAATACCTTAGTTTGATTTTCTAACGTAAATTATGTGTTATTTCTTATAAGCTTTTTATTAGTACTTTTCAAATAACCTTACGTTTAATTAAAAAATCTGTATTTTAACTGAAAATTTGTTTTAAAACTTTTTTAGCGAACGAATGTTTCGTTTGGTCGATGTAGCTTTCACAGCTTTTAGTACGTATAGGTATGGTGGCGTTAATCAAAGAAAGAAAGTATAGAGAAAGGACGTGTATGTACTCTCATCATCTTTTCAAGTGTCAAATGATGTCGTTGACTGTTAACTCCATATCCATGGAATTTTTCAGTCCTATGCAGAAATTGCAAGAGTGTTGTAAAAACGCACAGTTTTATAGGAATCCTGATGACAGTTGATTTTCTATTTTAAACAATATTTAAAGAAAATTCTTTCTAATAGTGAAATTCCCTAAAAAGAATCAATAACTCCAAAAAAATTAAATAATATTTCTCAATTGCGGCGTTAGGTACTCTAATACGCACAATACAGATATATAACAGCGTTCTGAACTAAGAATAATAAAAATAAAACAAGGATTTTGAATAATCATTTATTTTGTTACTAGCTGCCGAACGCGGCTTTGCCCGCATGGTGTGTTGAAAATAAGTAGCCTTTGTCCTCCCCCAGGCTTCAGGCTGCACACATACATAACATCACGCCTCGTTTCCCGCGAAGGGTTCGTCAGAGGTGTACACAGTTATGTTTTAATTCCCATGTAATAGAGGGGTGCACCTATTGCCATCAACAGAGTCACCAATCTAGACTCCGGGCTGCTACTGAGAAATTCCAGATAGAAAATCTCAATAAATAACACTTTTCCCAAATTGGGATTCTAACCCAAAATCTTATGCTCAGTAGTAACGACCATTAAACCAACGAGGCAGTCCGAAAGCCATAAAGGTATTAATTTTGATAAGAATTATCTGAATAGGTATTTTAAAGTGTGCGTCGTAAAACAATTAAATTGATTTATGGCTCACTATTTTGACTATACTGACTTCCACAAAAAGGTCGTAATAAATAATACGAATATACAGTATATTTAATAATATTAAATATGCAGTCAAGGATTTTTATTTAGAACTGTTTAAGCAATTCTTACAATTCTTTATCTTCATCTAGCTCTAACGTTTTAGGCAGCGCACGCCAAGATAGCTCTCAGAGGACAGGAATTTTTCCGACTTACTCGATAGTTATCGTTATATTGACCTTATTATGATAATAGATAACGGACGGAAACCCAGGTGGTTTGATAGGTGATGACGTTATCATAGAAATTATTACTTACACCGGCTACAAGAAATTGATAAAAAAAAGTGAACCGTCGCGGGATGCCTGGCAGATGTGGAACATCGTAATTATTTTGTAAAGATAATATTTATAAAGCATACTTTACGAAAGGAAATAAATATGGTATAATCAAAAATAACATATTAATTATATGTTAATACTAGCTTTCGCCCGCGTGGATGTTGGAAATTAATGCAAGAGGACGTACTACCGCGATAAGAATGTGTTGTTATATAGGTAATATAGACTCTGTGTGCTATTTTCGATCCAGATCCATTCAGCCATTTTTGTGTGATTGAGAAACAAACACCCAATCATACATATATAATATTATTAGTAGTAGATAGGATTATAACTCATATTACTTATGATTCATAGTTTATGAGAACATCATGTGTGTTGGTGTTTTTAAAAAAAGAGTAATAGTATTCAGAGTAAGAAGACTGTGACATAGGGCTTGGTTTAGTTGAATATAAGTCTTCCTGGTTTTTCTTAACGCTCCTATTTTACCTATACAGACACTCAATCATTTACCAGACACCGAACATAATTATAGGAATAGTACTTTTGCCAGTGGCTTGGCCCGTATAGCTGTGGGAAAATATCACCCGGGAACCTACTACCGGGATAAAGTAGGTATCCTATCTGTTACGTATCCATGATATAATATATCTTTGTGCCAAATTCGATCTAAATCCGTTTGGCCGTCTTTGCATCATTGAGAAACAAACATCCAAAAATCTAAACATCTAAGCCATTTCGCGGTCTCTTACTTGGAATAATACTATTAGGTTTATTTTGAGTATAATGAACACACATGATATCCGCAATTACTATGAAACCAAAGTAATATGAATTACAATCCTACTTATCCTGTACTACCCGGCCGCTGCCAACGCGCTCTGCGCCCACTTTTTAAATCTCTAACATTTTCTAAGATATTCATTTAAATTACATGCTGTAAAGGGCCATATTGGTCTATATTAAATGCACAATGTATTTAAGGTACTCAATTGGATAAGGATTAATGCTGTATTGCTTAAAATCGCTTCGTAAATAAGCCCTTATTTCTCGTAAAAAGTAAAAGATAAAAAATGGTTATTGTGGGTTATCCCTAAGAGATAGACATATACCATTCAGGACATTTTTGTAGGCCTTTTTAAGGTGTACAATACTGTAGTACATTATTTTGATCTATTTCTAGGATTCAGCCAGGGTTTTTCGAATTTTGAGACGTATGTCAGCGTAGTTTTCGAAGATAGTTATTTTTTTCTAAAATAAAATAATCTTTCTAAAATAAAAATAGCCTAAGTTACTCCTTGTTACATCAGCTATCTGCCAGTGAAAGTCCCGTCAAAATCGGTCCAGCCATTTCAGAGATTAGCGGGAACAAACAGACAGACAGACAAAAATTGTAAAAAATGTTGTTTTGGTATATGTATCGTGTATACATCCATATACACTTAGTAAAAAGTGGTTATCTTAATATTGAAAACAGACACCCCAATTTTATTTATTTGTATAGATGTTAATTATCAAAATTCGGATTACTCTGTACCACCCTAGGCTGAAGCACCAGCTTTCAAATAATAAAAAGGATCATCAAAATTGGTTCACCCAGTTGAAAGTTCTGAGGTAACAAATATAACATCAGATAGCGTGGTGATGCGTCACCACGGCCATTTTTGCCACGCCAAAATTTAGGTTTACCCTCGCCGATAGATGTTTCACATAAAACAAATCACCCATCTAAAGGCTGACCTTTAGAAGTATAGCTTAACCTAGCGAACCTGCGAAACAAGGCAAAACAAAAACTACATGGTCACCTATCCAAAGGCTGACCTTGCGAAGTGCAGCTTAACCTAGCGAACCTGCGACACAAGGCAAAACAAAAACTACATGGTCACCCATCCAAAGGCTGACCTTACGAAGTGCAGCTTATCCTAGCGAACCTGCGACAAAACGCCACACATAAACTAAATGGTCACCCATCCAAAGGCTGACCTTGAGAATTGTAGCTTAACCTAGCAAACCTGCGACACAAGGCAAAATAAAAGCTAAATGGTCACCCATCCAAAGGCTTACCTTGAGAAGTGTAGCTTAACCTAGCAAACCTGCGAGACAAGGCAAAACAAAAACTTAATGGTCACCCATCCAAAGGCTGACCTTGCGAAGTGCATCTTAGCCTAGCGAACCTGCGACAAAACGCCACACATAAACTAAATGGTCACCCATCCAAAGGCTGACCTTGAGAAGTGTAGCTTAACCTGAAGAACCTGCGACACAAGGCAAAACGAAAACTAAATGATCACCAACATATTGATTATATGTTAATTATCACATCAAAAAAAATCGCATCGGTATTGGAACTTTGTTGCCCAAGACCACCAATTTTCAGTATGGGCCCACTGTGCGTAGCCACGCTCGCCACGCCAAAATTTAGGTTTACCCTCGCCTATAAATGTTTCACATCAAAAAGAAGCGACCCATACACCAGTGGCATTATGTATGATGTGTAAGCCTTAGATCCCACGTACGTACCTAATAAAATCGCGGAGGATTTTTTTCGCAGCCTGGTTCTTGAACGCATTGCTTAGCGCCGACCGCGACAGTTAAAAATTGAACACGGTATTTTTAGACGCGCTGCAACGCACTCTTCTGGATTCTCAATGTTCGTTTCCAAAACCCGCACGCGATGTTATTACGTGCGTGTGAGCATTTTTAACAATGTAATAAAATTATTCAGTATTTGAAATAATTTTTCTACCGAAGAAAAATATTTTTGAATAAAAATTGTAATTTATTTAATTCACACTGACGCTAGAAGTAGTACATTTTTTTATTGAACACAATATGTTATCTAATTAGACTGACTAAAGTAATATTCGAGAGAATTTTGTATGTTGTTAGAATATTTGTAAAATTACGAAAGTTGAAAATGAGAATGTAGATATATTTCAATGATTTTAAGCTCAAAAGATAGGTTTATGTCTAAAACTAATAGGTGTATTCCAAATCCGACAATCCGTCTAGGAGATATGAGCAAAACTCCGTATGAGAAATATGAAAACTTGTATTATTATGTACCTTTAAAAGATTATGGTCAAGAAACTTTACCCTCCTTTTCTATTGCCCTTTCACTTTCTCGTCACGCACACACTGTTGGCTGATAGTACCAACCCAAAACTTTCATTTTTTTAAATATTCGCAGCTGTCGTCTTGAATTTTCATTTTGACTTTATTATCGGGGAAGAGAGTTGATTCTTTGAAACGAGCTTCTTTTTTCAAAATACAAGTAAAATTAGTAATATCGATGCCTTAGTTCACAATTGCACTAACTACAAAATTTTCATTTTTTAATGCCAAACACACGAAATTAAACGAAATATTGAGATATTATGATGGAATTAAAGGACTAGTCTTATAAATAGATGCATATTTGTTTTGTTATTTTACTTTGTTTTTGTACTGTTCTTGTCTCAACTTTAAAAAACTTTAAAGCTAAAAAAGCTTATAGCTAGCTTAGCTTTTAAGCTAAATGTAAAATTTCAAATACCGATATTTTGGTGAAAAAAAGAAGATATTTGACAAAATCTATATAAATAGATTTAAAAGGGACAGGGTAGTACTATCAATTGACATACAACGTTTTTTGATAATCATTTTTTTCCTTCTGTCATGTAACCTCAAAAACTGCAAAAAAAACGCGTTTATTGCTTTTTAGGTTAAGATATCTCGACAACCAGACGTATAGGAGCAATTCTGAACACGGATTTGGATTCAGCGCATCAAAAGGTCTGGTCTTTGTGGCTGGAGTTTTGTTAAATTTTGTCGGCCTGTGTTATAGGCAACCCAACACTGGTGTGTTAATTGACGTTTACATCTGTGAAGTTTCTTCATCGGTACTGTCAAATCCTATAAATATATCTCCCTTTTCTGTTAATGGAGGTTTTATTGGCTGTGTCAGATGCCTTGCATAGGTACGCTAAATACCAAATAATAGTTGCTATGTGAACGCAACAGCCTACGGTTCGAGCCCCATTTTTGCAGTTACAATACTAGGATTTTATTGAGTCTTTTCCTTGCATGACGGCATAACATGTGTATATCCAGAAACTTTGCCGGTTTAATTTAATTCGGTCTAAGTTAAAACTAACCGCTTCCACCGTCGTCACGAGGAGGTGTTCTGCTCGCAAGGAGAATTACAGTGCCCTATAAAATTTTGGTGGGTAAAGAGCAGTGGTAGCCCAGTGGTAACGGCCGCGACTTATGAGTAGTAGGTTGTGAGTTCAAACCCAAGCAAGCGCATTACTTTGTGTAAATTATTTCATCGCGGGGTGTAAGGGGGCACACTTACCATCTCAGTGCCCCAAGTCAACCTCACCTGCACGTGGTGCACCCTGCTGAATAACAAACGAGGCTCTGACGACCGACAAGTGGCGGGATAACCACTTCTATAAAATCTTCACAGCTAAATGGCACAGACTAGTGATGGGCAGCAGCGTCACCAGCGCAAGAAGCTGTGATCTGCGATCGCCAACCCGCCCGATCGAGAACCGATTCGCTGCCATGGAAACCACAAATGAAGTGGACCAGGCCCTCGACCTAATGGTGGGAATCCTCACGGAAGAAGGTGTGAGGTTTTGCAAAATGCGGCGTACGGGCGGGAAGTCCAAACTTTCGAAGGAGACTCTGGAGCTTATAAATAAATAAACAAATAAATATCTTAGGACAACCAACACAACGTTATCTGATCCCAAAGTAGGCAAAGCCTGTACTATGGTAATCAGACAACTGATGAACATACTTATATATTTCTAAATACATACATATTATAGATAAATTACACCCAGACACAGAACAAATGATCGTGCTCATCACACAAAGATTTGTCCTGGGTGGGAATGACGGAACGACGTGAAAACCCACCTGTCACTTCGTCAGAACATCGGGCACTCAACAATAAGATCATTGGTACGACGCGACCTCCGACGCTCTAATACACGCTTCATAGAGAAAGCGATGGAGCAAAATCGGGGGTCGAAAGTGTTCGTCCAACCACTTGGGACGAGCCACCTGACGAAGTTGACTACATCTAGTGGGGATATCGCCGTTTCGAAGCCGGAGATCCTTTCGGAAGTCGAACACTTCTACGGTCGTTTGTACGCATTGCATGCATCTCGACCTGATCCCGAAAATGAGGATTCTAGAGCCACCTTAACCCGCCACTTCACAGAAGACCTGCCAGAAGTCAGCTAAGACGAAATCGAGGCGGCTCTCAATCAGCTTAAAAATGGAAAAGCCCCTGGTGAGGACGGGATTACGACCGAGGTCCTGAAAGCGGGAGGAAGTCCTGTACTGAAAGAGCTTTGGGAGCTCTTCAACTCTGTCCTGTTCTCTGGGAGAACTCCAGAAGCGTGGCGAAGGAGTGTGCTCGTACTTTTCTTTAAAAAGGGAGATAAAACCCTTTTAAAGAACTACAGACCCATTTCGCTCCTTAGCCTCGTATACAAGCTGTTTTCTAGAGTCGTCTCAAATCGTCTAGCGCGGAGACTCGACGAGTTTCAGCCACCAGAGCAGGCTGGGTTTCGTGGAGGATACAGCACCATAGACCACATCCACACAGTGCGGCAGATTATACAAAAGTCCGAGGAGTATAGTCGGCCGCTGTGTCTTGCGTTTGTGGACTATGAGAAGGCTTTTGATTCTATCGAGACCTGGTCTGTTTTGGAGTCTTTGCAGCGATGCCAAGTCGACTGGCGATACATCCAAGTGCTGAGATGTCTTTATGAAAACGCCTCAATGACCGTCCAAACTCAGGACCGGCAAACTGAACACATCGCCCTGCGTCGAGAAGTGATACAAGGGGACGTAATCTCCCCAAAATTGTTCACTAACGCACTGGAGGATGTGTTCAAGACGCTAAACTCGAGAGGACGCGGAATCAACATCAACGGCGAGTACATCTCACACTTGAAATTTGCAGACGACATCGTCATACTAGCGGAATCGCTGCAGGACTTGCAGCAGATGCTGGACGGCCTAGTTGATTCTTCTGTACGCATTGGTCTCCGGATGAACTTGGACAAAACACAGGTTTATGTTCAACGATCACGCAACTCCGGGACCGATTGCGGTCAATGGCGGTGCCCTCAAGGTAGTTCGAGAATACGTTTACCTCGGACAAACTCTGCAGTTTGGTAAGAACAACCTTGAGAAGGAGGCTAACAGGAGAATTCAGCTGGGCTGGGCAGCATTTGGGAAGCTTTGTCGAGTCTTCTCGTCGCGTATTCCACAGAGCCTAAAGACGAAAGTCTTCAACCAGTGAGTCCTACCTGTTATGACCTACGGAGCCGAAACGTGGACTGGACACCCACGGTACGGCTGGTCCACAAATTTAAAGTCGCTCAACGAGCTATGGAACGAGCTATGCTTGGAGTATCTCTGAGGGACAGAATCCGGAATGAGGTGATCCGGCTGAGAACCAAAGTTGTCGACATAGCTCATAGGATTAGAATAGAGAGTGTGACATACTCGGACAGACAGACAGACATGACGAATCTATAAGGGTTCCGTTTTTTGCCATTTGGCAACGGAACCCTAAAAAACATGTCCAGCCGTGCGAAGCTGGGACGGGCCGCTAGTAAATCTATAATTTTTTAACCATAGTGATGGAAATTAAGCAAGTATTTTCATGGTTGTAACAGCTCTTGGTTCACTCTTGGATCTTGGATCTCTTGCGTTCGTATTTCCGAAGATAAACGATGATTAACGAAGCGCACAGTTTTCCTGGCAGATGTACAAAAATTTTAAAGTTGTTTTTGGTTTTAGTATTTAAAAAAAATGTGGGAGTCCACTACATTGCAGCGGCTATGTATATTAGGTGGCATTCGATGTATATTTGATATGCTTTACGCTTGTAGATAAACATCTTGTAATGAAAGCAACTCCCATTTGCCTTCAAAATTACACCTAATCAAATTTATAAAGCATAATTGAAATAGTTTTGTTGGAAATAATATGAGGACGGGCAAAAATAATGTTCACTTGGAGACGTAGGTGACTATTGTTATTTTAACAGATTTATTGCGGAATAGCGATTATTATCGCTTGCGATACAAGCTATCTTATTTCATTGACTGACCTAAAATAATATGCCTACGACTGTCAAATTCAGCTGAAAACCGTCCATCACGTCTTCGCAAAATAACATTCTAGCCAAATAAGTATTTGATAATGTTGTAAAACAGAAATATAAACAATTTTAGATTAACATTTATTTTTCATTGGGAATCAGAAAAATGGCGGTCCGAAATAATAGCCACTAGTAGCGTTGTTATTATAAACTTAATCTATTCGCCGAACAAAACTTTCAAAAATATTAGTGGAAAATTTTACAGAATCTGTTCAGTAGATTTTGCGCCAGTCCGGAGCAGAATAGACAAAAAAAAAACGGACAAAAATCGTAGAAAAAGAAAGGAATCGTTCCCATACCTCGTAACGAGTTTTCTTAAATTATTTTATTTATTTGCAGTTTTTATTGTGTTAAGTATCAATTACATTTTATTATTTGTATAGAAGATTAGTAAAACATTGTTTATGCATGAAGCCGAGGTTATTCTATTTGCTTTATTAAATACTAGCTTCTGCCCGCGATTTCGTCCGTGTTAAATTTCTTGCTCCTCAATCCTCCGCGTTGCGTCGTCACGCGTCGCCGTCGCGCGTCGTCGCAGTCGCATCGAATCGCCTGCCAGTGCGAGGTCCTCGTATTCGTGACTTTTTTCTTTTTACTTGGCTCCTAAGGGTCTTATCGTGATTTTAAATAGTCTATCGCCTTCCTCAATAAATGGGCTATCCAACAATGAACGTAGTTTCTGAGATTAGTAGGTATGTTCAACCAAACTCTTCAGCTTTATAATATTTAGATTTGATTACAATTAAAAACGTTATTATGAGCCAAACCTTAAAATATAGACATATTCTCTCGCGGATTTTTTTTAGAACTTTTAAGAGGAACAATTCCGTCATAATTATCATACCTATTAACCGTTTACGCAGCGCACGCAACGGAAACTCTCAAAAGGAATAAATTTGCCCCGTTTTTGCAACATTTTTCATTCATGCTCCACTCCTTTTGATTGTAGCGTGATGGTATATAGCCTATAGGTAGCCTTTCTCGATAAATGGGCTACTCAACACAAAAATAATTTTTCAATTCGAATCAGTAGTTCCTGAGATTAGCGCGTTCAAACAACCAAACAAACAAACAAACTCTTCAGCTTTATAACATATTAATAAGTATAGATTTTGTGATATGTTTGTATCAATAAAAGAAACTTTTTGTATTGTTTGTTAATAGTCTGAGCTTTTTTCAGTCCGTAAAAATATATATTTTGATTAGACTTTAGCATTTCATTTCTTTAGACACATATTTCTCATTTAATTAAAAAAAAAAAACCGATTTAACCGGTTTCACCGGGTTTGTAAACAAAAACTCCGAAAAAAGCGGTTTTTTTAAACAACCCGGCTTTTGCATGTCCTAGCTAGGACCAATGCCTGCCAGGGTTGCGAGATTTGTTCGAAAGAGACACCGTGGCCCTGGTACATGGGCAACTGAAGGAACACGGGTGGGGTTTAGTCAGTAAAAGTCTGACACGCCCTCCCGCTCCGCCCAAGAGCGGGAAAGAAAGAAAGATAATTTATTTGTCAAACATGCATTTACATAAACTGACTAATCAGACATGGAATGTATTAGATTAATATGTGCGGGAGACGTCATTTCATGATTTTACACCCACAAAAAAAAGTACCGGAGTATAAAATGAAACGCTTGTATGCTTGTATTATAAATTCTTCCGTTTATTGCACGCTTATGTCTTTTAGCTCCGCGCCAGTCAATCAAGTGATATCTTCCTAAATCAAAAAACCTAAGCCACCTACATTATTTGAAGGGTTGTTCTAGATCTCCTTGCCAGTTCGAATATGATTAAGTCATTTCGTTGCCTGTCTGTAAATCATAAGGCTGCCTTCGGTAAACAATAAAACTTTACAGTACTACACATAGATGCCAACTTATTACCAGCCACTCAAGTGCCTACCGCTTAATAATTCGTATCGGCTCGCACTCGAATGAAAATGTCCTTTTGACCTGCACAAATGGGAGAGCTCTCCAGTCTTAATTTGTTGCCACGACCTGCCTACAGGCAATGATATCAATGCAACAAGACAATTCACATTGAAGGCCAAATTAATATCTAGGGGAAGGGGAGGCATAATGGACCATTAAGGAAGAAATATTATAAAAAACCAATTATTCGATTTATTTAACATTTTTAAGATCATTACTAGCGACTAGAATAGCAGCTTCGGCTTCATGAATAGACAATGTATTAACTAATCTTCTAAAAAAAAAAGGTCTACGAGGAGTGGGAAGAATCCTCATGAATTTTCTTCTGCGATTTTGGTCCGTTTGTTGTCTTGAGGTACACATATATTCCGGATTGGCGCAAACACTACTGAACAGAGGGGTAATTGCGGAACTTTTTGTCAGTAGGAATTGGTTTAATATTCATAGTTAAACAATATTCATTGCTTTACTTACGTTGCTGAGCCGACAATTTATTCAAACAAATGACGCAATGGTTTAGAAATAATCTTTAATCCCATTCAGATTCTGATAAATTGTGCGTTTCGCAATTAGGGTGCTGATTTTGTAAAATTTTGTTGTTGCAAGTTCTGGTCGTCGCATAGATTAATTATACATTTACATATTATCACGCTAATCAACAACTATATTTTTTGGTACAAAATAATTTAACATAAAAATATTCTTATAGAACATATTAAATTGATCCGTATTACCTTCATGAATAAGGGAGGCACAACAGACCGGAAAATTAACATTGAAAGAGCTATCACTACATTGTTTTTACAGACAAACACTGGCTCATCATCGTCTTTGACACAGCCAGTGCAAGCACAATTACCGAAAATCGTGATATAAAATAAATAATAGTTTAAAATAACTAAAAAACACGCTTCCATAGAAAACCAAACTAAAAAGTAGAAAATAGTGGAAAAAAAGCGTAGGGTGCTTTTTAAGATATTTTTTTATTGATATAAGGCACCCCATGCTTTTTTTCCTTTATTTTCTACTTTCTACGTTTTTTTAAACTATTATTTATTTTCAATTTTCGAATTTTGAGACGTATGTCAGCGTAGTTTGTGACATATGTCAGCGTAGTTTTCGAAGATAGTTTTTTGCTGTCTTGGTAGCCCTGGCAAGGATAATGGTACAAGTTTATGAAATTATAGTATTGTTATCGGTCCTCGCTACAGAGTTTAAATGAAATCTGGTCGTTTAAAGTGGATCAAAATCGCGGTATAAGGAGTCGGTTACATACAAACATACAAGTGAAGCTAATATAAATCGTGTAAAAACCTATCCTCAACTAGATTCTAGAGACAAGTTTTCATCACTCATCATATGCTTAGCCTTTTCCTAACTATGTTGGGGTTAGCTTCCTGTCTATCTGAGTGCAGCTGTGTATCAGTATTTTACATGGAGCGACTGCCTATCTGACTTCCACAACCCTAATGGCGTGTTGGAGGTCAGAGGGGTAATTGCGGAACTTTTTATCGGTAGGAATTGGTTTAATATTCATAGTTAAACAACATTCATTGCGTTATTTACGTTGCTGAGCCGACAATTTAATCGAACAAATGACGCAATGGTTTAGAAATAATCTTCAATCCCAATCAGATTGTGATAAATTGTGCGTTTCGCAATTAGGGTGCAGGTAGGCAGTCGCTGGGAATACGATACCTTGTAAGACTGATTGTCTATGCATTCCACAACTTTCCTCGACCATTCCTTTACTGTCCAAGCCGCTCGGTTGTGGGATGCATTGCCTGTTGAAGTTTAACGCGCACAGACGTTACATGTTTTTAAAAGACTCGTAAAGGAACACTACTTGTCGTTGTGATCTTGTTCTCCTAATTTAACTGTAATTTTCTATGTACTGTCTTCATTTATTTTTGTGCCTCACATATTTAGTATGTATGTATTTATTTATCTATTTTTTAGGATGTAAATATCTGTTTCGCAATTATAGTACATTGCATGTTTGTACCATTGACATACCCATTTTATGTCCAGACTTATCACTGTCCATTCCATGGTTGCCTGGAAGAGATCGCATAAAGTGATAAGGCCGCCCATTGCATATTTTGTAGTCATTGTAATGTGTTTTTTTTTTGGTATTGTATTTTTATGGTGTACAATAAAGTATATAAATAGATAAATAAATTGTCCGTCTTTCATGCTTCTGCCGACCCGTAACGACAGTCAAAGATCTACTAATGAAAGCCGGGAGCAACAACTTAAAGTGCTTTTCAAGGTACGGGTCTTGGTATGTAAAGATAACCGCCCATCCTTGGTCAATGTGTTTTTGTTCCTAAATAAAAAACTTATTATTATTAGTGATAAAAAGGCTGTGTGATTAAGCTGCGCATCTGATCGATCGACCCGTGCGGCTGTTATTACTTACCCACAAGCCCCCAAGTTTTCACCAATCACACAGCCTTTTTATCAGTAATAATAATAAGTTTTTTATTTAGGAACAAAAACACATTGACATAAATTACAATAGAAACGATGATAGCTAGCTACAAAAGTTATAAACTGTGTCGCAGCTATAAACGCCCATCTAAACATTTATGAAACACATTGTTCCAGACATGACATGGGCTACAGTTTGGCTCAGAATTTAAATTTAAGTATAAAAAGAAAAAGTAATCTTTAACTAGTCGTTCTTTTTGTTCATTTGTTAGAGATTTTTGGACTACTTATATCGCTTACATACCTACTTCTTTTTCTTTTAAAACTTTTTCATTTTACCTGGTCCGTTTTGCACTTTGCAATAAACCATAATTAACTCCTTATTTTCTGATTCCTCAAATTAAACTAAGTGGGCGACAGAGACACGTATCTCTTTCCACTGTCCACATCAGTGTAACTTAAGTTCAGTCATAAGTAACTTTACATAAATAGCCCAAATTATTACCTATATTTAATATTATTAAGTTGAAGAGTTTGTTTGGTTGAACGTACGCACAGTGACAAATCAAACTATACATTTCCAGTATAAGCTGACTTCTCATTGTACGAAAATCCTTTACGATGCGAGGTCAGTTAAAACTGGAAAAGTATAGCTTGATATGTAGCCGTATGTAATAACCAGCCCATTTATCGAAGAAGGTGGTAGAGTATACATATAACATCACGCTAGGACCCTTAGAGGCCGAGCAAAAAAAAAATCACTAGTACGAAGACCTTGCACGGGTTTTTTTTTGGATGGGAAGTCATCAAATGACTTCTTCCGCTCTGGGGGGAGCGGGAGGGCGTGTCAGACTTTTACTGACTAAAATCCACCCGTGTTCCTTCAGTTGCCCATGTACCAGGGTCACGGTATCTCTTTCGAATAATCTCGCGACCCTGGCAGAAATCGGTCCTTGCAGACCCCTTCAGTGCTGCTGACATCTCTTTGAGGCGCGCGTGGAACACTACGCGCCGTCGACCCGAGCCTGGTCCTTACCGGGCGGCGAGCTACCCATTGCTCGCCGCCCGCAAGCTCGCGCCTACGGTGGCCGGGAGTCCGCTATCGGCTCCTCCTTGCACGGGCTGGCGATTCAATGCGACGGGTTGGGTCGGGGAGCAAGAAATTTCATCATTATTATTATCAGCCTATATTTTTCCCACTTCTAGGATACAGACCTTCTCTCGGTGAGGGGGAGGTAGGCTGTCATCTACCACGCGACCGTGCGGGTTCTTGGTTTTAGGACATGCCGGTTTCCGCACGATGTTTCTTTCACCGTTTTGAGAGCAGTGGTTATGCAAATTATTTACTCAAAGTAAATGGCTACCGTGGGTTCGATCCCAGACAACTCGTAAGTCGGGGCCGATACCACGGGGCCACCACTACGCGGAATAATAACTAACGCGGATGAATTCGTGGGCCGAAGCTAGTCATGGATAAATTGTAAAAAAATTATAGCTAAAGCAAATTGTATGCTATAACAGAGCTAAAGTGGACGGTGGCGCGGAGTCCCAACACTGACCAACAGGTGTGCCACAATTTATTCAGGGATATTTCTTTACAAAATTGATTAAGCTTGACCTACGTACCCACATGGTCCATCTTACCTTCCTTTCCCCTACTTAGGAAGCCTTGTGTAAAAGATTTTTATTGATTTGCATCCAATGTGGGAGAACTTTGAAAGAGATTTTATTCAATGTACCAGCGTCTTATACTACAGCAATGTCTGCAACCCTGTCAGGCGCGGTCGCAGCCAAGATTTTGGGGGTCACCATGAGTACTGAGGAATATTTTTAGGAAGGTACATCTCCTCGTTGGTCTAGTAGTCACAAGCGCTACTGATGAGCATGAGGTCCCGTGTTCGATTCCCAGGTTGGGTAGTATTATTGGTTTTCCATCAGACATTTCTCAGTAGCAGCCTGGAGTCTAGATTTGTGCCCGGTTGATGGCAGAGGGCTCGCCTCATAGGACATGGGACTTAAACTGGCAAAATATGGGTGTACCTACTATATACAGGATAAGTTTTTATCTAGTGTGTAAATTGTAACCATGAATTTAGCATATCATTTTAGACCCCCCAGCGTAGAAAATTCTCCGTCGGTTATACAAAAATAAATCAGTTATTCCATACATTTTGACCCCGTAGTTCCATACATTTTTCTATGAAACAGCTGTTTTTTAACTGACTTCAAAAAGGAGGAGGTTCTCAATTCGGATGTTAATAAAAAAATTTTTTTATTTTTTTATGTATGTTCGGCCATAACTCCGTCATATGTAGACGGATTTGCAAAATTCTTTTTTTGTTTGAAAAGGGTTTATTTCGAAATGGTCCCATATAAATTTCATATAGATCTGATGATGAGTTCCAGATATAGACACCGGAACTCTTTAAAAAATGACAGCAAATCAACCGCGATTTCTGCTATCGCATAAATATGCATTGTTTGTTTGGAATTAGTGCGGGGTGTATACCACAACTAAAAATTTAAAAATAAAAACTTTTTTACAAAAAAAAAAAAACAACCGACTTCCTTAAAAACACTACAAAGTGAAAAATAACTTTAATTTCGGAAGTCGGTGGCAAAAAACCATAAATACAGATCCTAAGACACCGACTTCCGAAATTAAAGTTATTTTTCACTTTGTAGTGTTTTTAAGGAAGTCGGTTGTTTTTTTTTTTGTAAAAAAGTTTTTTTTTTTTTTGTAAAACCGAGCAAAATTTTTTACGCTGGGGGGTCTAGAATGATATGCTGAATTCATGGTTACAATTTACGCACTGGATAAAAACTTATCCTGTATAAGTACATCACTGTTAACCTTCCGGGAATTAAAGGCGTGATGATATGTATATGATCATGTACATCTCCAGCTCCACATTACTATGCTATTCAGTGGCGCAGCTTTTACAAGCGGGCTTTTACAATTTTTCCAGTATTATTAAGTGCCCTCTGTACTTGTTGCAGCATTATTGATCGGCGCCGACTCAAAATTACTTAGGCTTCTTATTTTTTGCTTTTCAGTTTTTTCAGCGGTTTAATTTTTTTTTTAAGTTTTTTTTTGTGGCTATAATCTACTAATTACTACATGCTTGGAAAATCCGACTATTCTGTAAGAAGTTATGCGTGGTTGTACATTACAATCAATCATCGCCTGTTTTCTTACCCGGGTTGGTTTTTTTTTTTTCACAATTTACAAGGGATCATTTTCGGGATGTACCCTTTCCAATAAAAAAAGAATAGTCACAGATAAAATATTTATATATAGCGGATGACATTTTTTACCGTCTCGACCTTCATTATGGTGTGTTGTGTAACTAGAATAGAAGGCAGGAAGGCATTCAGATTCATCGTAGGTGACTAAAGGAGCGCGGGAGGCGGGTGGAAAGGGATGCGTGTGCGGCTCGTGCGCCTGCGAAAGATCAATGAGGCCGCCTATCGGCCGGCTTCAAAGGGTAGGACCACGCTCCGAAATCAATGATACATGCCGCGCATTGAGTAGGGTGCGTATGATTTGAATTTCGATAGATTTTAATATTTTGTTTTGTTTTTTTTTCCAAATTTCTGGTTTGTTGTTCTAATATGAAAATGTTACTTTAAATGTGTAGTACTTATTGCTAGATCAATTTAATTACAGGTTATTCAAAAATAAAAATAATAAAAATTTCTATGCCAAAAGCTTCTACTCCGTTCACCTATTACCCCCATTTTTTTTCAAGACGCTAAAAAAAGTCACCCAGTATATATATATATATATATATGTATATACTTGTAGGCGAAGCCCAATAAAACGAGCTACCTTTGATATTAATGTTTTTTTGTTATTGTGAGCGAAGCCTAATGAAACAAGCTATCCGTTGATACTAATATTTCTTTACTACTTTAATAGGTAACTTAGTTATAGCCTATGTAAAATACCTAAATAAATACCTAAATGTTCTCTCATAACCAGTAGCAGATATCTAAGAAAATACTTACTTGAATACCATAGCATGTTTGTATTTCGTGTATTACCTTTTTCTTAGCCTATTTGATGCTAATTAGCTTATATTACTTATAAGAACAACCTGTTGGAGTCTAATTAGTCTGTAATGCCTGTGTCATTGTTTGTTTAACACTAATTAGCCTTTGGTTACTTGAATTATGGGTTAATAAGTACTAATTAGCTGTCATTACCTGGATCTTAGTCTATTTACCACTCATTAATTGTAATACCTAAGTATGAATATAGGTACCTAATATTAGGTACCTATATTCATACCTATACTCATATATTCATATTCAAGATAATATTATCTTGTAGTTCAGACATCATGGTGCAAGAGCGTATGCTCCAATAGGACGAGTCCTATTGTTAGACCAATAAGAAATTAGAGACCTTGAACTCCCTTACACGTGTTTCCAAATTCTCGACAGGTTGAAACCTGCTCCTTTGGGAAAGTCCATTTTTCTCTCGTTCACAATTGGCGGAGCGCCTGGGAAGTAAGGAATGCGTATGCTACTTGCACTGTGCGACAAAAGTTATTATATAAGGGCCGAGTGCCTATTCGTAATCAGAAAACTTAAAGAATCGATCGTGTTTCATAATTACTAAATAAATATATTTTGGGTGAATATTTGTAACCGTTAAAATAGTTTTCCACCCCTGAAATGCGCGGGCCCCATGCCTGACCCCGGTGGCAGGTTGAGAATTTATTTAATTAATACTAGAACTTTAAAACCAACACTTCAATCAATCAATCAACTCAGCCTATCGCAGTCCACTGCTGGACATAGGCCTCTCCCATATTCCGCCACAACACCCTGTCCTCCGCCTTCCGCATCCAGTTTGCCCCAGCCACTTTACAACCAACACTTATACTGATAGAAATCTCGTTTAAATATACAACTGTAGTTACTTACACATTTTATAACACTGTATTTGCTAAGAAAAACCCTGAATTTAAAATGAGCCATGATGTTTATTTCTCAGTATATGGTACATTAAGATCTTACATAAAACATTGTTTCACACATACTACCATTGCTGGTCTACACCAGCAATGGTAGTATGTGTGAAACAATGTTTAATTAACAATAGGTTGTTGGGGCCGTCGACAGGTATTGCGCCGGTTGTGACCCGGTGGTATCGACCGCAACTGATCAGTACTAGGTCCTAGGTCGTAGATTCCGTACTCTGAAAATAAGGAAAACAACGTGAAGAAATCGGTTTGTCCTAGACCCAAAAATTCGTAGTGAAATCTACAAACCCGCACTGAGACCGTATGGTGGATGGCCCACTTCCTCTCACGGACAGGAGGGCTGTGTCCCAGCTTTGGAAACTTTATCGGCCTATTTTGATATTATGCCTTGGGCAGGTATTTTCCGAGATGCATTTATTATCTCCCAGCCAATTCCAACTTTTTTTCACCATTTGACACTAGCTCTTAAACAAAACAGTTTCATTTTCCAGGACTTTAATTCCATGTTCATTGAATATTGCAGGTTCACCTTGACTGGGTCAGCTCCTCAATGTCAGTATTTCATAGAATATTTATTACACCACGGGGACTGTTTTCATCCATAAACATTCACTTAGGTACGTCTGTTTTGAATATTACCATTTTAGATTTTAGTCTGGGAGACTGGAAAACGGTAAATACACTAGAACTATATTTTAGTTTATTTAATTTTGGTCACAATCTAATCCGATGTTAGCAGGAGAAACGCGGCGTTGTGTGCGGCCCGTTTCCATCGGTATGCAGCACTAGCGGTGGTGTGGGACGACCGTGGGAAAAGACATTTGCAGCCAATCCGAATCTACAGTGTATATTGATCGAGTGCCGCCCTAGAGCCTCGCACTCACTCACTCACTTCACAAAGTTTTGTTTTTTAACACGATACTGTAGAAAATCTACAGCAGATATGAAACGGTACACAAAGCGTAAATCCTGGACTTAGTCTAACCACACGTTTCTGATTGAAGTCATTGGTTTGCCTACAGTAGGCAAGCAAGGCAGTAGGCGGACTTGCTAATGATTAGTGAAAACACATGGACTTTAGACTCTGAATACTTTTTCTCAAACTACCAAAGTATTGACTCTCTAAGCCTCTACTACAAACATGAATGATCCCGTGACTTACCTACGCTACCAAGAGAACGCTGGAGACTAGAAAAACCTGATCAGCTTGCAATTTCTTCTTCATTTGACCTCGCTTGACCATGGCTTCTACGTGGTGGCGCGGTTTAGGTCTTGCGAGTCACTGGTATAATGAATAAATAATTATTCATATCAGTGCCATGCATGACCTCGACCGCCCGGCCCTCAGGCTTTATTCATTACTTACATACTTATACTACCCACAGCTTTCGTATACCTAGTAGACAATCCTAACGAATGATTTAGTGAATATATCGGATTATTCTACGTATTTTTGAGGGTTTTAACTAGTTTTTGAGGATATATGGTTACTCTTTCACGGAAGAAATAGCGAAAAGCATTGTATATGTAGGTTTATAACCAGCACGCGTAGCATGACCACCATAGAAAGAACTTCGTCTATTCTTGGTAGAATAGAGATAGAACTGTCACGTTACGCCAGCATAAAACGGAACAAATCTTTCTACAATCTTTAATTCTGTCTTTAATCTTTCTACAGTCTGTAATTTTGTCTATTCTTCCGTCGACAAAACCCCTTTCTACGGTGGTTATGCTATGCATGCTGGAGGGTACTTTTTATCCCGGTAGTACGTCCCCGCGGGAAAATTTCCGACCTACGCGCGGGCGAAGTTGCTAGCAAAAGTTAGTTCTTCCATATTTTTAGGAATAACCAGGGACTGGGTTAGACCAGTTAGTGGGGTAGTCAGACATCTTTTAGTTAGCCCAGTGTCATTCCACACTCTTGAAGTAGGTACCTCTAAGTCTAGATCTCAGAAACGAATTCCTGACACTATCTCCTCAACTGGCGAGCATTGCATATAATTTTAAAATGAGTAAACCCTAATGTGTTTTGATGAATGTATATGTGCACGGAGCGTCGATCGTAGCGCACCCCTTGGGAATGGAAACACCTGTGTAACCTTCCACAGTTTCACCATTGAACTCAATGTTCAACTATAATAGCTACTAATGGAAACTGCCTGAAGCGAAAAGGAATATTAAAAGTGATGTAGGGACATTAAATATGAATACGGGCCAAAGTAGTGAGTCAAGGTTTTGCTTATATTTTACGACATCATCATCATCATCATTTCAGCCGTAAGAAGTCCACTGCTGGACATGGGCCTCCTCCATGCACCGCCAATTTGACCGGTACATTTTTTGGCGGGATTTGCCATAATCGCCACGCTTGGCAGGCGGCTTGGCGATCGCAGTTTGGTGGTAAAATGCATAGAGAACGCTGCTGCCCATTCCCTAGTAAGTCCTTTAGTCGCCTCTTACGACACCCACGGGAAGAAATGGGGTGGTGTTATTCTTTAACGTCCGGCACCACACGACATACAGACACACAAACACAATACAGAAATAAGAAACTTATTCGTATTTTAAACTCTTCATAAAGAGTTTAAAATACGAATAGGTTTCTCATACATGATTAACGAGTATTTACTAAGTATCCCCATTTCAGATATAAATCTCATACACTCAACACATCTTAAACGTTCTAGGGCTTTTGCCAAAATGTCAGCCCTCGATATCATATTTGTATCTATATGTTAGGTCTTATTATAGTGAATATAGTTTGACGCTAGTTCTCCTTGACAGTCGTTATAAAAAATAACTTGTTCTGCCGTGCCGCTCATGTTTTGCAAGAGTCTGCGTTAAAAGAAAACTCTGATTATAATGCCACTCAGTGACAAATACTCAGCCTTAGTTGAAGATGGTGCAAAGGTGCCCCTTGACCCTTGTGGTTCCTTTGACTTCGAAGAAATTGGTCCTCCAGCTAGTTTCACAAAATAGCCTCTATCCGAGCGGCGGCCAATCTTACAGTTAGCACAATTGGCATCAGAGTATGCAGATTTATGTATATTCTGCAGTCTCCTCGTAGACAGTGGAATGATGTATAGTACCCTTAAGGTACTGACGTATGTACGTACTTCACTGCTGTCGAGTGCATTTTGTAATAAGTCGTATAAACCTGACACTTCTTGTTTCTGGTAGCAAATACTCTATCTGACTTAAGTACATAGTATTAACAGCGAGGTACATCAAACAGCTAAAGTTCTGTTGAGGATAATCAGGTTTCTCACCAGTTTCAGGTTCCAACTTACTGCTCGCCAAAGTTGTATCAAACGTTTTACACGATTGCATATAAAAAGTTTTATAAAATCATGGTTTATTTTGACTAGGTATCCCTTTATCATATTTGATATTTAGTGGTTGAAAGATTTCGGAGATACCTAAAAAGCCTGACCCGAAATCCTAACCCAGTTGCGGGTTAGGTTAGGAAATTGAAAAAATATATAATAATTGTTCCGAACGTAAACCTGTCTAACCTGACCCGATGTATATTATTTCGATTGTTTTGAACCTGACCCAAAATCCTAACTCGGTCGCAGGTTAGGTTAGGAACTTGAAAATATTATAATATTTGTTCCGAACGTAACCCTGTTCTTAACCTGACCCGGTGTATCGTTCCTATCTTAACTCGAATTGTACATTTATGCAGCATGCACGCGAGCATGAAACATGCAGCAGGCATGGTTTCTGTCACGGCTGCGGCGCTGTGGGGCTCCGGCGGTCCCACGCGAGCTAATCTTCAGAGATGGTTTAACGCTCACCACCGCAGCTTCGGCTTGCTGGCCGGCCTCGCCAGCCAGCCTCGGGCGCAGCGGCGGGCTTGAAAACCACATCCTCCTCAGCTCGCGGGTCGCCTCGCACCTCCGCGCCTACGCAGACTTAAATTACACTCTAGGGGTAGGGCAGACAAGACCACGTGGAGTCGGTTTTGCATCGATTTGTTTCTGTCACTAACTAAAACACAACAAAATATTACGTCGACAGATTGAACACCGACCAGACTTTACTTCGATGGGACTCTTCGCTGACAGGACACATCGGCGACAGGACTCTTCGCTAACAGGACTCATCAGTGACGAATATCAGATAAAGTAGTTTTCTTTTTAAATAGGTTAGGTTAAAACTGTGACCTCCTACGCACGAGCCGAGCAAGCGAAGCGAGCGGTGCCGCGGCAGCGGCCGGCGAGTACCAGAAATGACTAGATTATGTTGATGAGTCCTGACGGCGAAGTGTCCTGTCGGCGAAGAGTCCCGTCGAAGTAAAGTCTTGTCGGTATTCTGTTTGTCGCCGATGTTGTTGGTCAAGTTAAGAAAGGAAAAATTACTGTAGGGCACTGTTTGGAAATGTTAAGGTGATTTTTACATTCAATGGTTTTTTTTTATTCTTGTGTAAAGCAATAATTAGGAGAAATTAATGTTTATGTTGATTATGGATGTTCTGTGATATTATAATTATTGTACATATTAAACTCTGATTTGATACATAGGTATTTTTATTCTAAGAAAGAGGAGCCTATCTATATCGCAATTCGGGTTATGATAGAAATGACACATCGGGTCAGTTTAGGAACAGGGTTACGTTCGGAACAATTTTTTTTTTTTAATTTCCTAACCTAACTCATAATCGGGTTAGGATTTCGGGTCAGGCTCGGAATAATCGAAAAATTGTCCCAAGTCAGGTTTGACTTTGTCATACGTCAAGTCATCTTTGTGCAACAAGACAATGCCATCGTGTAAGGCTAGTTTGATGAATTCAGACGAACCAAGATGTTTCATAAATGCACTATTACTCATAGGATTTTCTATTGAAACCTAAGCTTTTAAGAGTTTCATTGAGTTTTTCATTCTATGCTCGCGAAGTGACAGTGACAGGTAGTCAGATGCCCGAAAGTCTGACAGCCAGTTTCACCAAGCGGTATCGAGTTACCCAGTAACTGGGTTATGCAGCTCAGATAGCCAGTCGCTCCATGTAACATATTAGAATTCAGCTGCATCTAGTTAGAATGAAAGCTGAACTGCGAGAGAAAAGGCAAGGTAGCTGGCTCGTGTGTCTTCTGTCTGCATTCTGAAAGTTACAGTTCTTTATGTTTTACTTAAATTTTCGATGAGACATAGAACTGAAAAATTACAAAAAATCATCAGTAAAATTTAAAAAAATATTGGTTTGCCTGAAAAGAATATAATATCACCTTTTTAATGATATCCATACCTATACAGTAAAGGTGCCAAGTGCCAATCCGATATATCAAGGTAGTTAATCATTAGAAGCAATTCTTTATCAGTACAATTTAAAGTGCTACTATTTACAGAACCACGTAAAGAAACGTTTCCAATACTTACAAGTTTTTTTTTTTCTTAAAGTACAAAACGCTCTCTGCTACGATCCTAACGCTCCTCATTTACGTTCAAACATCGCCTCATTTACGGTCTGACACGCACGCCGGTTGCGAGTAGTAGTACTAGCGTAGGCACCTGACCTTTCTGAAGAACATCACCAATACTATACTACTACTACTATATATCATCCTAGGGCGTTCCCTCCCAGCGTTTCCACTTAGGTACATTTGCTTTGTAAATACCTTTTGTTGATCGCCTTTCATTCATTCTCTTAATACCTATAACCATTTTATCAAAACATATCTACATGTAAAACGTTTTCACAACTGAGAGTAGTTGGAGTATTTAATTTATTTGTAGGTGCATCTTTGTCCTGGATTTCGCAATTAGGCAACTAGCACGTTTTGAATAAAACGTGCATAAATTAACTTCGTGCGAGTGGCCACTTTTACATAGAAAATACTATGTAAAAGTGACGATTCTTCCAATTCGTGGGAGTATTTTAGAGCGAGTCGACAAATAAGGCGAAAGAATAAAAAACAATCACAAGCTTTAGGGCAAAGTGGCATAGGACCACGGGTTTCAGTTGAGAATATTTTACTTGTTTCATACTTTTTAGAGCGTGATTTTGCAGTATTCTGGTATTAATTTTTGAACTTATTTTTTAATTCAATCTTACGGTACTCTTTATTTGCTCAGGGAGGTAACACTGCGTACCTACCCTTATGGTATGAGAGCAGCCTGAATGTTACACTATATTTATATTATACCTACACAAATGCATTAGCTTCGCCGTAGTCGGAAAAAACAAATACCAGCAATTGGTAGATAAATCATTTATTCGAATAGGATATTCACTACAGTGTTACATAGAAATCGTACATATTATTGTTAATAATATACTACTTATTTTAGGACTCAGTAGGTACAGTGACTAGAGTTGACATTATGTAGTTACAATATGTATTCAAAATGACTAAGATTTAAATACCTAAGACAAAAGTCTTGTATATTACACAAATTTAACATATTGTTATAATCAACCGTACAATTACATAATTGACGTGACATAATAAAGGTAAAAATCTTTAAAAATATAAGTACTATAACTTACTAAACTAGTTTAATTTACATAATAAATTATAACACAATAACCGCAGCAGGTTTGTTTATTATAATGAGATCATTTTTTTTTTTAATAATAACAATGGAAAGCTATCCGCACATTTGTGTCGTGTTGTGTCGTGTCGAGGGATACACCAATCAAGCGATTCGATTTAGGACTACGTCATATCACATGGAAATTTGATTGGCTAACATCGCGTCAGAGGGCGCCACGGCATGACACTACACAACAATGAAAATCTGTCTTTAGTCTTTACACATGTGTTTATGTAAGTTCGTCTTTATCGATAATGGTACTTCCGAAAACCCTGGGGTCTTCGGGCATCCATATCTTGGCGTGCAGGGTGGATCCTGGCTGCCTCTCCCCACGTCGAGACCATGACAAGCTATGCGCTTGAAGGTTGCTACCTGAAAATAAACATCTAATTTAAAAAGTTTAAAGTACCCAAGTGTATTTTGTCATCCATATGATTACGACGATTCTGCACAAATAGTAGATTGTTTACTAAGGGTATAAAGCAGTGTCTTTTGTCATGGGCGCTATTTTGAATCCCGAAAATAACGAAGAGTTCTGAGCCCCTGCCTGCCGTTATCTGCCGTGAGTTAACTCCTGAGCGAAGCGAGGCAGCTAAGACTAGACTCCTGCCTGAGTGCAGCAAGTTATTCAAGCTCGCCCAAGATGAAGATACCTTTATCCCTGAGAAGAATATTATGCTTTTAGCCCCTATTACGACGTAATAAAAACCAATTCTATTTTCGAATTTGTAGCTTATAAAATTGTAGAATAACCAGGGAATATCTAGTTAAGTGCATCATATACTATTTTATCTAAACTCATGCGCAAAATCGTAAATAAGTCACCCAAATCGAACATTCCTACAAAAACCGAACACTCCTACAAAAACCGAACTGATACTCTTAACCAAAAAAGAGGAAATTGTTGACTGACAGGAACGACCTGCGCTTGGTGACGGGGACATCACGGAAGACTGCTCGGTAAACAAACACTTCAACACAACAGCCTTATGATTCATTCCTCTGGAACAGTGGCGTTTTATTTGTTATTCTGACTATTCTGGCTTTGGTCTGAGGTCGAATACTAGATGTATACGGTATTAGAGGACCACTTTTTCTCCATTCCTTTCTGGGCGGAACCAATTTTTTTTTTTTTTTTTTTGTTTGATTGGCACACCTGTTTTCCATTTTGGCGCTGAGTTTGAGTTACCATTTGTCAGTTAGATTAAAAACAGTGCTGTTTAGTTATATCATATCTAGTGCGTATTGCGAATTTCATAATGGTCAAAAACATCGAACAGTTTGTCTTAAATTTTGCATCGCCCATGGAATATCGTGTTTGGAGTTACTTAAAATGTTACAGAAGGCTTACGGTGAATCGACTTTCTCAAAAACACGTGCTTATGAGTGATACAAAGCGTTAAAAAGCGGTCGAGAAGTGATGCAAGATTTGCCTCGCTCTGGCAGGTCATCAACGAAACTCATTCAAGTTTGAGAGAAATAGCCGCCGAACTTTCTATGTCTCACGAGTCGGTCCGTACCACTTTAAATAATCACTTGGGTATGAAACATGTTCCCGCTCGGCTAGTCCCAAAAGACCTGAATTTTTTCCAAAAACTCAATCGCATAAGAGTTGCTGAGGGCATGCTAGAACGAGTCAATTATCGAGCTAGCCGACCCAACATTCACGAAAACGGGATCTTTGCCGGGTCGTTCGGACGTTATAATACTTTATATCATAAACGCGAGAAAAATTATCGGGGGAAAACGAGCTAATCGTCCAACTTTAATTATCCGCGCACAATCGCTCCGGAACCCCTAAGCGCTTCAACTTGAGGTTTATTTATCTACAATTATTTTTGTGAGACGTAAAGAGGGCTAACCAAACAGTTCACAAATGCGTTAAGGCCCCGTGCGGCTGCGTGTGGCCCCATGATGTGAGGGGGCCGCAACAAGAGGGGAGCGCACGTGCGCACTGTTATGGGCCCTTAGGCCCCTTCTTTACACCCCGATAGGATTGACCTGTCCTTGTCGGTTATTTTTTTCATTGTATTGCGCTTGATAACAAATTCATTGACACATTATACCGATAACGGGGTGGAACTTGTTTTTAGAACTTACTGTTACTTCGAAATGCAAAATGCCTAGGAATAAGGCCGTTCCGCTTTTTCTTTGGTTTATGTGTGGTACCTACATCATCATCATCCGCCTAACCTTTTCCCCACTATATTGAGGTCGGTTTCCAGTCTAACCGGATGCAGCTGACTATCACTATTACATGGAGTGACTGCCTATTTAACCTCCACAACCCAGTTACTGAGTAATACGATACCCCTTGGTAAGACTGGTTATCAGACTTTCGAACTTCTGACCCGTAACGACTGTCAAAGATCCACAAGTTACAGCCGGGACCAAAGGGTTTACGTGCTTTCTGAGGCACGGAGGTGTGGTATCTACATATTGTTAATATTTGTTATCTAACTCCATCGAAGAAAACTAGGCCAGGCTACAGAGCGTGGTACCTACACGTATATTATTAAAAAGTTATCGACCTGCGATGTTTAAAAAATCGTTATTTACCCCATAATAAGGTACTACAGCTAGCATCTAGTCTAGAGTCCACCCCTCTATAAGTACAAGTGTTTTAATAACAGTTTATATCATGTCACAATGACATAATGAGTGTTTCCGGCAATTTGTGTGTTCGCTACGTAACTACGGAACAGTCAGATTTGTGTTATTTATTATTAACAGTAACGATGACTCGCTATGAGTATAGGTAGTTCTGATGCAGTCTATAATTTTGTGTTTCGAAATAAGCTAAATAAGAAAATGTAGTTATATTATTGCGTTACGTTTATTAAAAAGTTTCAATATAAAACAACAATGATTTTTTACATTTGGCCGCGATAGTTCTTGCCAGCGTACTTGGACAGCGCTCCTAGCTCCTCCTCTATCCTGAGCACTTGGTTGTACTTATCGACGCGCTCGCCACGCACGGGCGCACCGCACTTCAGCTGGCCTGCGGACAGCCCCACCACCAAATCAGCTAGGAACAAATCAGTAGTGTCTCCCCATCTATCTATGACAACCACGCCGAATCCAGCTGCTTTAATCATCTTGAAACAATCGATAACTTCACTCAATGTACCCGCTTGATTTAGTCGCAAACCAATTGTATTTCCCGCTTTTTTCTCAATAGCCAGGCCTACTCGTCTCTGGTTGGTCTGCGTCAAGTCGTTACCGAATAGTTGTACCGATGTGCGAGTCGTAAGCAGGGACCATGCAGCCCAATCGTCATATTCGAAACCGTCTTCAATAGAACACACTGGGAATTCTTTTACGTTGTCCAAATAGATTTCGGCAAGCTTGTCAGATGAAATATATTCTTGAGGATTTGAATTTGGGTTCTTGAATTCTAAATCATAAGCTCCATCTTTGTATAAATCCGTTGCAGCCGCGTTAATGGCTATTTCAGCCTTGCCGTGATATCCGCATTGCTTAATAGCGTCGGTTAGGAAAAGAAGCGCATCTCTGTGGCTTAAGATTGGAATGGAGAAACCGCCCCTATCGCTGACGTACGAACTCTCCACGTTGTATTTGGACAATATCGTATTTTGAACATACTTATATATTTCTGTACCTATACGCATAGCTTCTGTAAAAGATGACGCTCCAGTTGGCATAATTGAATATTCTTGGAATGGCAATCCGTTGGAAGATAATGATCCGCCAGTCAGGATTGTGAAGTGCGGAACTGGCAATATTATGGTGGTGACGCCTGCCATGTCTGAAATGTGTCTGTACAGGGGCATGCCTTTCTTAGCGGCTCCAGCCTTAGCCACCACCAGCGACACCGCCATTATAGCATTCGCGCCGAGCCTAGACCTGTTGTCAGTGCCGTCCAGGGCAATCATGAATTGATCTACTTCTTTTTGCATGGTTACCTCGAGGTTTTGTTTTATGAGTTCTGGGGCGATTATATTGTTTATATTTTTGACAGCATTCAATACGCCCATACCGTGGTACTCTGAGGCATTATTATCTCTAAGCTGTAATGATTCTGCAACTTTTTTATGATCAGTTGATGGAACCGCAATGCGAAATAGTCCAAGCTCAGTTACCATATCCACCTCGACGGTTGGCACGCCCGTCGCGTCGAATATTTGACGAGCAAGCAAAAGTTTGATCGGCATTGTTGGATTAGTTAAATTTGTTCACGATAAAGGTGAAGTAAAATAACTTATAATCACTAAGAAAATAATTTAAAAAACTTATTACGCTGAAGTCTGAAATAATAATGAAAACGTCAGTACTTCGGTTCCAATCTTTAATTTTCAATTTTGCTACCGAATACAGTTTGCCAGTAACCGTAATAATATTGTTTAAATACTTTTTGGTGGGGTTCGTGAATACAAATAACAATACAGAAACGAAAGCACTTGACGCCACGAAACGCGAGTGTGAAAGGGCGCACGTGCGCTATAATCTCTATGTAAATCCTACATTACACTTTGATAAGGTGCTTTTTAATAATTGAAAAAGAGATTATTATAGGAACGTTATACTGCGCCCATAGTATTTCCATTATCTGTAACACATCGGAATAATATTGTAGAGTATTTTATGAACACTTGGGTCGTGTTTTGTTGAGTCTGTGGTTAGTTATGTCGATGCTTGGTCGATGCTTTATCTCGATATTGATATGAGTAGGGTGCCAGAGGGTGAGCTGTCCCTGAATTCTAAGTAAATTGCAGGTGTAAAAATAATTTAATTTTTAAAAAAAATGCCTAATTTAGTAATAGAGAAGGAACTTATTTGAAGCGAGATCTTATTGTTTTAATACTGCCATCTCTCTGAACGAGCAAACCCGTGCATATTAAGTTAGAAGTAGTAGTTGCATTTGCATGTCATTCACCATGGGTCGATCATTTATCAGTTTTAATTCTGAATACACAAGGCTCTCAAAATCTCAAATTCAGTTATCTCTCCTATTTCAGATCTAATTATCGAGCTTCCTTCGCTCGCTCTTGCTTCCTCCTGAATCTTGATTGGGAAGATTCTTTATATAAATCGACACAGTGAGACGTCTTACTGTATGCATGCATGAAATAAAACCATCCCATTTGCGACGAGATGCAAAAACGACAGACTCGCTGGGCTCTCTTTTTTAACCGACTTCAAAAAAAGGAGGAGGTTCTCAATTCTACTGTATTTTTCTACTGTATGTTTGTTACCTCAAAACTTTTGACTGGGTGAACCGATTTTGATTAATCTTTTTTATTTGAAAGCAGGTGCTTCTCGTGTGGTCCTCATTTGGTTCAGTTTTGACAATGGCATCCATGATAAAACCATATAAGTCTTAAATTTGCATTAAGTATGTGCGCGACAAATGGACGAATAACGCGTTTAGATTAGTGCAGGGTAGATACCATTACTAAAACATAAAAATTTAAACTTTAAAAAAAAAATAGGCACCGTCTTCTTTAAAAACACAACAAAGTGAAAAATAACTTTAATTTCGGAAGTCGGTGGGAAAAAACTTTAATACATGATGATGATGATACTGATGAAAGACAGCGTCATGTGGGGACCTCTCAAATTTTGAAATAGTATGCTAATTAACATTGAATTTTTACAACTATCTTAAAGAATATTTTCCAATAGAGCACGATTTGACATGGATTTGAATCAACACATTGCCCAATGTTGCCATTCAATACCGGCCGTTATGACCAACTTGTATAAAAGTTTTTTTTTTCTTTTTATACAAAAAGTGATTACGCAGCTATATCGAATTTAAATTTGCGTGTCTTTTGCCAGTTAATAAAATTGTGTCCTGGATGTACATACATATTGGTTTAAACCTTTATAAGCTATGTCTTAGATTTCTCTTTATCTCCAGATGATACTTTTTCAAATAGAATTTGGCATTTTTTTTTAATTTTAAGGCTATCTGCACACCTACTTACACAAGTAGGGCCTGGGGACGCGTTTAAGTGCCATGGAGTGCTTAATAGTGTTCTAATACACTTCGGGCTGTTAGCAGGGGGTGATCTTTCAATTTGTTACGGCGTGATTCGAAAATAAATGCTCCCTACAACATTGTTTACACTTTTAGCGCGTTCAGTTTCGGGACATGCGTACTTACAATGCTTTTTGTGTGGCAAATTAGGGGCGCATTGTTTTGAATATTTATTCCCCTACGGTTCTGTGCTCTATTTTGAAAGATACGTTAATTTCTGCGAGTGCATTTAAATCATTTATATTTTTTAAATGTATCTCATTTTCGTTTTATTAATTTAAATTGTTATTTGTTTATGACATTTAAAAAAAATTGTAAATATCTTAATCTAGCTTAAAATCTGCGCTACTTATGAAAACCAACTTTCAAAGAGGTACAATGGCATACTTTTAGAAATTGTTCTCAGGCACTTTATACAATATTATATTATTAATTTTGCTAATTTAAAGCAAACACTATGTCAAGTTTATTTGCTAAAGGAAATCGCTAGAGTAGTAGAGCTCCTGAAATTACGAAAACTCAATAAACTTAGCAACATCGCAATTGTTATTCCCAAAGGGTCCATCATACGTTTTACACCAAAAAAACAGATAAAAAAAAATACTATTAATAGACCCTTCGAATAATTTTCTTGAATAAAAAATTGAATAATAAAAAGGGTCTCGTAGATTAATAATAACTGCCGCAGGGGTCGATCGAAGGTTAAGATACGTTTGCCGTGGTCAGTTCATAGATGGGGGTCGACCAGTTAATGGATGGTCCAATACATATCTAACCCCGCGCCTCGGAAAGCGTGTTAAAAGCCGTTGGTCCCAGCTGTCATTTGTAGATTTTTGACCGTGTCGTTACGGGTAGTCAGAAGCAACTAGTCATACCAAGGGATTCTGGAGCGGCGATCGCGTACTGTAAGACGGAGCGTTGGAAGGCCTCCCACAAGATGGACCGATGACCTGGTGATGGCCGCAGGAATACGTTGGATGCAAGAAGCACAGAACAGGTCGAAGTGGCGATGCTTGGGGGAGGCCTATGTCCAGCAGTGGACGTCTTTCGGCTGAAATGATGATGATGATGGTACCAAGGGATAACGTGTTACGCAGTAACTCAGTTGTGGAGGTCACATAGGCAGTCCCAGACTATATATTTAGCTTCATCTGGTTAGACTGGAAACTGACCCCGACATAGTTGAGTAAAACATACATAATTATCCTACAATGTATCCACTGCTGAGACACAGACTCCTGTCAGTGAGAGGGATTGGTAAATTATCCACCTAATATATGGGACTTAACATCAAAAGAGCAGTGCGGGTATTAAGACTCCGAGATACGGAGAACAGCTCTGATTACCCCTGGATTGCAGGGGCAAGTTTATGTACAATCACCAAAAGAGATAAACAACCAGGGTCGTCGAATGTAGTTGAATTTTAGTAAGATACCAATAGATTATTAGGAACCAAACTGTTAATTTACTCTATTAAATTTCATTCGAAAACCTCCATCGGTTTATAACTAAACTTCAACTGTATGCGGTGTACCTATTTATATTTTTTCAATTAAAAATGTCTGACGCATTAATAACACATTGTGGGAGAGAATTTTATCAATAAAGTGAAATGACATGGTAGCGGGGTCCCACGGGAGCCAGGGAGCACGGGAGCACGGGAGGACTCGTCACATCATCACGCGATAGTGATGTACCGTGAGAACAAAGCTACTGGACCCATCGACACATCGACTATTATATGCGTTTATCACACGCGACGGGTGTGCAAAACAAAAAAAAACTGTAGCCCTAAAGAGTAGCTCGCAACGATGACTCTTGCTGACCATGTTTTTTATTATTGTTTGTTATTTTATTTTACTCCGTAGATCCTCGTTTATCACTTGTAACTTCAACTTAGCTATAGACATCATTGTGAATGTAACATAATACATCAATGGATATGTAAGCCGGTAAGCCTTTTATGCCTAGAGGCTTTAATTTAGGTTTCAAGTTCTGTTTACGTTTTTGTTTTTTAATATTTATTTCAGCGGGAGTATAGTTGTCAATGTTTTGTTGGTATATTGAAGTGTGCTAGCTGACATATGGCAAATAATGTATTGTATGTTTTGTTTTTCGTAATAATAATTGCTTACATATTATTGTATAGATTCAAGTTCTTCTAACGTTGCAACACTTTTTCTTCCCAACTAAAGCACTAGAAAGTGGTGAAGGGCAGGTTATAGGGTGTCTTATGTAATTTTGACGTTCAAAAAGTGCTGCGTCTTAACCTAGTTTGATTAAATGACTTTTGATTTTGAAGGCAATTTATTGTAAAATCCTACTATCCTACTAATATTATAAATGGGTCGTTCTTCTTTTCTACCGACACTGAAACGAAGTTTTTCTGTTTTTTGAACTATCCATAATTTGTGGTTTCTGTGTGGGATTTAAAAAAAAATGCATCTGTGTTTCCATTTGGACTAATTAATAATATTTTTAAATGTTTGTTTTAGAAAAAAATAATGTGACAAGGTGGTCTTTTTCTGCGGAGACCACATTTCGGCTTACCACTGTGTCACGGCATTCTACGGGAAAAGACGTATTAAATATGCTGGTTAGAGAAAATGAAAAATGACATAATATTAATAGATAAGAAAAATACGGATGTTTATTTGAACCAAATTAAAAAATCGTAAATATCAATACTCCAACGAGATGCCGTAATAAGACGAAGGACAGACCGTTGTCGATAGAAAAGTTGAACGACCCAAATGTGAAATTTTCTATGTTTGGATGATTGTTAGTCGATTAAGCAAAAACAGTTGGATGAAATTTGACATGACGAAGTTTTATCTATTTTGTTTTACTGTACACTAGAAAAGACATATCAACAAAAAAATTGTGTGTCTGCTCCGACGCACGACTGAAGTATACTCCTTAGGAACGATTATAAAATATATAGATTTGACTCCCCATAAACTTTCATACTTATGTATGAAAGTCGATTCTTAAGGAGTCAACTCCAATAAACTCCAAAAACATTTAATAGTAAAAACATAAAAATAGGTTTATAACCTGGAATACTTTTTATCCCAGTAGTCAATCCAGTAGTAGATTCTTGTGGAATAATTTCTGACATACACGCGGGCGAAGACATTCATAGATAAATTAATTAATGGATAGGTCGAGTACCTATTATTCCTTCAGTCTTTTGGTAATAAATGGTCATTAAAAAATATGTTGCGTGACCTATGGTTTAGTAAATGAGAAAAGACATTTGAATTTTGTAGAAGTATTGAAAGTAGGCTATAAGTACTTATTAATTCATGACTTGACATTAGGATCAATCAATAAAATAATACTAAAGCTATTTAGTTTCCATTATTTATAAAAGTAATTTCCTACAATAGCTGATATTGGCTGGAAGACACAGGTGACAGTGACAATAGCACAATACAAAATGCAGGAGACATTTTAATTATTACTTGCATAAACCGGACGTGCAGGCCTTACATATTTTATAGACTAAGAACGGAAAGTTATAACTAAGGAATGAAATCTCGATCTCGATGAATGTGGACGAGTTTTCGAGACTAAGTGCGTGCGGCTTAGCATACTATGTATTCTTGAAAAGCCATTTTAAATGTGTTGCATCATGTGCTACTTGTTTCGAGATTCGATTAAAGTGAAATTACATTCGAGACGGAAGTAAGTAGTTTTCACTTTTATAAAATCTTATGTTTTTTTCGTAACATAAACGCGTTATTACATAAAGAAGGCTAAAACGAGACCTAGCTTGAATGTCGGGTGTGATCACGAATGGCTAATACACCATCACTACACTTTGCACGCGAGATCTCGAGTAGCCATGAAAATTGCCGGCAATATTGCCAAAGTTGCCAAAACTGCCGGGAATGTTTCCAAACTTGCCGGCAACATTGGGCAAGAAACGTATCTATTGAAAACAACTTTTACTATTATAATTGCTTAGTAGAGTAAAATTGCGGTATACAGGATGGTAGTTGCTATGCTTATCTATAATATCCAACCTAAAATTTTTGTTTTTACATTTATTTACTTACTGATAAACTAAAGAAAAGAAACAAGCTATCCATGATTGTTCATTGGTGATGAAACCATAACTATTTCAGAGATATCGTAATTTTTTTTCTTTTACGTTCTTATAATTTAACTTCACTTGAATGTAAGAAAGTATATAGGTACATCTATATGTATACAAATCTGTATGTATAGAAGGGTCAAACCTTGCAAGACGATCAGCAACAACAAGTTGATGTTTTTAACCGATTTTAAAAATGTATGTATGTATTTTTGTTTGTTTGCGATTTTCTCAAAAGGTACTGATCCGATTTTGAAAATTCTTATGATGGCATGATTTGTGCAGTGGGTAAACGACTAGTGTAGGGTACGTATTATTCAACATTTAAGCTATCGTAAAACAACATAAGGGTACAAGAAGAAATGTGAAGAAAAAAAAAACAGTAGGTCATGCTTATTTATTATAATCAGTAATTAAAGAGGATTTTGATACAGTTAAAAAAAATCTGTAAAGAGTTTGTTTTTTTGTTTGATTGAACGCGCTAATCTCAGGAACTACTGATTCGAACTGAAAAATTCTTTTTGTGTTGGATAGCATTCATCGAAGAAGGCTATAAATATATAACATCACGCTGTGACTAATAGGAGCGGAGCACCAATGCAAAATGTTGCAAAAACGGGGTAAATTATTACGTTCAAGATCTTTCGGTGCGTGCGCTCCTTAAACGGTTAAAGTAACGCAACAATTACGTAAGCCGGAATGGTTTCTCTTAAAAAGTTCAAAAAAAGTCCATCTTCTAAGGTTGGCGCACTATGTTTTTTCAAATTCGTTATAAAAAATGCATTATTTGCGAAGGTGTTTTCATAAACATGGATATAATCCTTATCCATCGAGAAGTGTTTAATTTTGAACAAAGTTGCCCATACATTATTTGAGATTAATGAATATCTTACCTGATTGCTCAACACTATGTATGGGCCGGCGCGCGGTGATTCGATGCGACGGGGTGGGTCGCGGGAGCACGAAATTTGACGCGGACGAAGTCGTGGGCAAAAGCTAATGTAGGATATGTGCACGAGTGCTATAACTTTTCGTTCGGCATAGCGAAGGCTCTATGCAAGTTGAGTGAAGAAAGAGGCCATGAAGCTATGCATAAAATACTACATATTGGTGCCGATTCTGTTGTACACCGAACTAAACTAACTAAACTATCTCTAAAATTCCTTACTTTTGGCTATGAGAATTTTAACGCTATTCTGCAAGGAAAAAGCTCTAAATTTAAAAATTATTTTGACACGACTAAAACGAATTTGACAATCAACATGGTTTTTTTTTTGGTACTTGTGTGCGCTACGCAATGAATTTTTTAGAGACGAAGGCGCGCGCACGGGGGCAGCCTGGACGTGTTTTATATGGAATTTTTCACTTTTTGTTTGAAAAAAAAAAAAAAATATTACCTGCGTGTTGCGATTTATATGTTCCGGGGTTAACAAAGGGGGTCGAAAATAATATTATTTTTGCGATAGGACACGCCATTTTCGAGATATAAGCAAAATAAAAAATACAGCACTGTTTTTGCACGTGAAGGCGAGGCGTTGGAGGGAATTTTTGTTCATGAACACTAGTTTTATTCCACACCTTTTTAATCGCGATTAAAAATAGTCAGATTTAGTCAAAATAAATTATTATAGTCAAAATTTTTGGTCCAACTCAGAATAGCAAAATTGTCATTTTCACTAAACTAATAACTCAGTGCAATCTTAGTGCTATCAAACTAAAATATAGTTAAGTTGTGTCACTTTAGTCTATTTCAGAATAGGAAATCGTCGTTTGACAGGAATAAACCAAATTTTAGTGATTTTTAGTTTAGTTTAGAGAATTTTGTACAACAGAATCGGCACTATTGTCATGGAGAGTACGCGGCAGCAAAACAGTGGCGATCACGATAGTCAATATGAATAAATTTTAGGTTTTTATTAAAAGCTAGTGTTTTATTTGTTTTTTTTTTTTGAAACATACTAACACATTAAATTCTCCGGCAGACGGAAGACACAATATACCTAAAACTCATGTACCCACCACAAGAGACCAATCTAAAAGCCCAATCTCGTTTGGTTTAACTGAGCATTGATCCTATGACCACCTTCCAACTCCATCATCAGGCTGGCATACCACCATCATAACATTGCGTTCTCACCAGACATACATTATATATCTATATATATAATTCAGACTTCAGGAAATAGATTAAGATCGATTTTATTTCAAACAGATGAAGTTCTTGATGACAAGTTGAAAATATTTAAAAATAACACTACACAGTTGTTTCATTTATATTTACTTCATTTGGTATCAATACCCTCTTTCTTTGTGTATAAAATTTATAAGTGATATTCTTAAAAAACTATGGGTTTAGCTATCATGAAGTTACCAGTGGCATAATTTAACTTTATCTTCACATATAAGCATGGATAATTAAAAAATAATTATAATTATGAATTAATAATACAGGCTTACTAATAATACGTATAAGTACACCATTACATAAAACCTCACGAGCGCACAAACTTTGAAAATGGCATTTGAAAAACCCTATGTAATCTGGCAACTTTGGCAACATTCCGGCAATATTGCCCAATATTGCCGGCAATATTAGAAACTTTCCTGGTAACTTTCGGAAACATTCGGCAATTTTCATCCCTAATCTCGAGTTGCCAATCTCGACTCGAGTTTGCATTCCCTAGTAATGTTCTAATCGAGTTAATATCGCTTTTGACTCAATTACAATTTACGTAATAATTTCCTGTTTGCTGCAAAACACTACTTACCGCTATTATTTCAATTTATGAAACATGTTTCTTAGAAAACTTATTGTGGGTAAGTAGGTACTTAATTATTTTTGTTCATAAAAAAGTAAACTATTGTAGTAAAGTTACTTCTTATGATTTTTTTTATTTGGCATTTTTTAACGATGAGGGGAATTTTCCATTCTATACTGATGCCTAGAGATTTTAACAAGCGATGGGAATTGTCATTCACGTCATACATGTTTTTCTACGTCCTGTCATAGCTGTATTTTTTTACTTAATTTACCAAAAAAAAAAAAAACAACTGACTTCCGAAAAAACACTTCAAACTTTTTTTCGGAAATAAAATGCAGAACCAAAGACACTTCTTAGTTTTTTGGGTAATCTGTTGTTTATTTTTAATTTTTCACTTTTTAATTATGATACCTATACCACACCAATTCATAAACCATTTCTTGGTATGTAACTGAGAGTATTAAAACATCATCTAGATCCACAAAGTGGATTAATTACGTATTAACTACCGAAACTGACACAAAAACGACTCAAGCAAAGTTAATAAAATGTGCATAGAACCACCCCTAAAGCATAGTCCTTTGGAAACAAACATGAAATTGATCTACATGGCGAAGATATCGTAGATATAAAAAAAAATACAAACGAAATAATACCTCCTCCTTTTTGAATTCGGTTACAAAATAAAAAGCATTTTCGGAATTTTCCGTGTAAACTTTCGACACGAAGTTGGAAATGTTCTAAATGCGAATTTTTCGCCATGAAGGGGAAAATGTTGTTTTTGTTTAGTAATTAATTGCGTGTTTGTAATGAGGGTACACATAAGTGGTACATCGATCATTAAAAGGTGCACAGACGCATTGCAGGGGTCGTGCCCTGGCACCGCCACCGCCGAACGCACCGCATCGCTCGTGTATGCATGCTCCATTGGACACCGCACATCTGTATGACTTTATTTGTACATCAATTAGTAATGTTAAAGATTAAATCCTACTAATATTATAAACGCGAAAGTTTGTATGTATGGATGTGTGGATGTTTGTTCCTCTTTCACGCAAAAACTACTCAACGGATTTGGATGAAATTTGGCACACAGATAGTTCATAACCTAGATTAACATATAGGGTACTTATTATACCGGTAGTACGTTCCCGCGGGATATTTTCCGACCTCCACGCGGGCGAAGCCGCTGGCAAAAGCTAGTCATGTTTAAACAAAAGTTCAATTTGTTTTTCCCACAGTCTTGAATTTGGCTAGCTGACCTATAGCGGTGTTCGTTATACGATCGAGAGTACTGAGTGTTTTTTTTTAAGGAGTCCATATCCTCTAGCTCCACACGAATCCACTGTAATTGCATTGTAAAGCGCCATGACAATAAACTTTAGCAGGAAATTGAATCAAACATCAAGATATAACTGTGTCAAAAAACTGTCTTTAACTAGAGTGGTCTGTGTGCACATCACTTAGACTTTTATTCATAACATACATAAAACGAAATATTACGCCAAAATTCAGATTCTTAAGTTGCACAGATCTCGAGAAACACTTCTGTGACACACGGACTAGGGACATGGTCAAGAGAGATATAAAAATTAAAAAGAAATGGAATCATTACTAAAATAGTTTCCCATTTTCCTCCTATTTTACGTAAGCAGGTGGCAGAAAGGAGTCAACGTAGATGCAAAGGCATATTTGTAATTTGGGATAACTCCAATTTTCCAGCAATTATCTTTCAATTAAACAACAATTTCACGACTATGACAAAATAAATCATAGTCCTATCATTATCATCAACACCATTTCAGCCGAAAGATTCACACTTCGACCAGTTCTGTGTTTTCCGCATCCAGCATACGTTATCACATAGCGTAATAAAAAATCTAAGCAATCTTACCTTTAATGATAACTTTGTTCTGCTCGTCCTTGATGTTAGTGTTGGCTACTCCTGAACGTGTGGTTTCTGATGAACAGCGGTCCACTTGTACCTGAGTATATAGAAAACATTTATTTTATGTTATTTCAGAGTTTTATTAATCTCTTCAGCTTTGAGGGATCTAATATGGCATTATTTGGAGATGAGAAAGATGTATCAAAGTTTTTGTGTTTTCGTTATGGAGGTGTAGAATTGTTTTGGGTCGCTGAGCGAAGGCAGTTAGTTTATAATCTTCCAACGGGTAGATATACTCTTTTCTTTTCCTCCTCGCTATTGTCTGCAATTTATAAAAAAATATTTCTTAACTATCTTACCTGGATTTACTTAGCTTATCACAGTAAGTAATACTTTCAGAGACTCCCAGGCTAGTGCCACACTATTCAAATAAAGAACAAAAAATACACTGACCAATTCACCCAGAAAGCCAATATATCCAATGGCTAGCTTCAACGTGTCAACTTTAGACAACCTCTTCTCGTAAGGCAGAGTTGGAATATGAGCACGAAGTCCTTCGAAGGCCTCGTTGATAGACTGCATTCGACGGCGTTCGCGTAGATTTGCGGCCTGCCTCTGCTGGATCTGCTGCTTAGGGCTCCGCAATGAAGATCTACGTCTGTGCAGGCACCGGAAGTCCGACCTACAAACAAATGAGGGAATCACATTTGTAACTGGACTCTACTGAAGTCGTAAGAGGACGCAAAAGCTGAGGTTCTATTTTGAATAATGTGCACGGAAACTTTAAAGCGAATGCAAATGTGTTCTAATGTACAGTAAAAAAACTAACAGAAAAGATCATCCCTAAATATCCTTATTCACATAAGTATACATTTGATCATATTTTTCATTGTACCTAAGTTTTACTTCAGAGATGACTCGGCATTATTACAGTCTATTATAGTTCATCTTCATATGAGGGAACTCTATATTTGCAAGTAACTTAGTTTAAGTAATGTATCTACAACCAGAGGGAAGCTTCTGAAATTATGGTGAATACGCCAAGCATTTTTTTTAAAATGTATTTTTAATTTAACTCTAATTTTGAAAATCGCATCTTGTTTACTTTATGTGCAGTTAAGATTTTAGAAGAGACTTACTTTACATCCTACAGATTACATCCAATCAAACATTCATTTTCATAGCAATAAGGTGTTATTTAAGTAATAAGCGTTATCTTATTACTATGAATATACCACCTCTGTATACATTTTTATGTTCTTTTCTTCTTGTTTGTTAACATATGTGTGTACATAAATAGTTAATTAAACAATTAATAAAATTATACCAGCAACTTAAGTGAAATCAATTATGTAAACTAAAAATTTCAAAGTCAAAGAATAACAGAAACAATGACACTGGTTAAAATCGCAATAAATACATTTTGTTGTGCGCAGATCGACAAAACACGTTAGACGCAACGAAAAGGACCAACATATAACACAAAACACTACAAAATTGCCTAGCAGTAATTAAGAAAGAAAAGGACATGGAATCGTACGTACTTAATTTTTGCTAAAGATCTGAACCTTGTTTGAGGTGTGGACAAATTTTCTTGATCACTGGCGTACAGGCTACCATCAGACATCGACGAGTCATCGTCGTATATGTAGTTGTCAGAACTGTTGGCTGAGATCGGCGAATCTCCCACGGGTAAAGGCACTACACTCGTAGGATTGTCCAAAGACGAGCACCTGATTCCATTAGGCCCCTCCATGATTAACAATTTTATTTAAAAAATTAAATACTTGAATCACAAAACATTGACTAGAAGGACTGAACGAAATTCCAAAGGACGTCTAAGAGTCGCGAAGGCCAGAGGAGTAGTGTCGTCGCTGACAGCTGACGAGATTGTGACGGTGCTCGTTGTGAGGGTCAGAGGGATGGTGCTGCGCCCAGAGACTCCGCCCTAATACGGCTCTCCGCCCACGTGCCTACCGACCAAAAGAAGCAGACCCTCTGTGAAGCGAAAATGAAGCCGCGGGTTCCAAGTGCGCGTACAATACTTAAGGGGTAGCAAGGACCACATTAAACTGGTTTCAAATAATGTTCTAGAACATTGACGATAGAGTAATATAATTGTATTGTTGTGGCAAAATACATCGATGGCCGACGTGTCTGTTATTGGCATGAAAGTAGCCTTGTTAGGATGTAAAGTTTTAATTTCAGAGTCTGTTTGAAAATAGCCGCTTACTTTGTTAGAAAGCAAAGTGGTTTGTATTTATACAGCCACCTTACATTTAAGGCAACTGCATTTTATGTGATAACAGTATGGCTTGTTATCGAAGTACAGTCGTGCGGTTTAGTTTCTCTGAGGGGATGGATAGTATCTTATTTGATTTTTTTTTTCATCAAGTTTATCTTCTTTCTTACTTTATCCATGGTATGGAAATAAAATGCTCGCGAAGCAACAGTATTTAAATAAAAGCACGTAAATTCAATCTGCCGATAGTCGCTCAAGAAAGAACAAAGTGATTCTCGCGCAAAACGCATTCGTGATTGTCGTTCGATTCGTACTCTCTCGGCCTGTCGACTCAAGTAGTTCTCGCAGGAAACTCACGCAGCAAAACCATTTGCATGCACACATGGCTACATATCAAGCTATACATTTTCAGTTTAACCTGACGTTGCATCGAATAGGCTTCACGTATGACTGCAAATGTATAGCTTGATTTGTCACCTTCCGTACATGGCGGTTGGAAATCATAACAATCAATAATTTGCCCTTACTGGAAACCTGTGCAGAGTCAATAGGCATAGGAAAAATCACATCAAGGTTGCCAACCGTGCATGGCTCCTCGTACTCCTACAAATATGAGATTTGCGGTACAGGCCGGAAACCTGAATTTGGTAACCCCGGTATTTGTTAGGTAGAGGACCATTACCCGTTTGGAACAGAACCAATACTTTTGTTACCGGTTCCAAGCCCTCCATGAGTGTGAGGGTAATACATTTCAGTCGCGTAAATGACCATGATTTTACAATATCACATCGGCTAAATTCAAAACAATGGGTAGCCTACTACTTGGACCATGTTGCCCTAACAACGTGGTTAACCTGAATGTTAAAGGAATATAAAACTGCAACCTGATTTGATTATTGAAAAAGATTCTGCCTGTGCCAGGATTCGGACCCAAACCCTTTTGTGTTTGAGATGAGACTTCAAGCAAGGCCAAACCCGCTAGTAGAGGAAAGAAGTAACATAAACCATGACATAGATTTTGGAGAACAATTTTATTTTAATCCTGTCTGAGCTGGAACACGAACCAACCCGATTTAAATACAAAAAAATAACAGCACCCTATTTCATTGCACTAACCGAGGGTGTAGCTGGTGTAAATTCAATGCTGTGAAGATACATGTATACTGTTACACTTATAAATCATAGGAAATTACAATTTAATAAATTTTCATGTTAACAACAATTAAAATTCCATAATTTGATACTTCCTTTGATTTTGTACACAGTATTTTTTTTCAGTATACAAATACAATTAGTTTTCCACAAATTGACATGAAGTTACTTTGGATTCCCTTTGGGGACTGAGTCTCATTCTTATGATTACCAAATAATAAACAACTAGCAATGATATTTATTTAAAAATTTACCAGATTTTCTGGTATTTTTTAAATAAATATGGAGGATTTATTCTCTTTTTAACAGACGAAAAAAACGGAGGTTCTCAAGTCGACGCGTACTTTTTTTATGTATATAATAACCAAATCAAATAAGTTACCTAATTTGCTTGTTTGGCGCCGACTCAAAATTACTTAGGCTTCTTATTTTTTGCTTTTCAGTTTTTTCTAGGGTTTCATTTTTTGTTAAAAAGTTTTTCACCTGCCTATAGTCGTACAAGGCTCCGTGTGGTGCCGGATGTATTGTCCCACCATCTCATGTCTTCCCGTGGGTGTCGTAGAAAGCGACTAAGGGACTTACTAATCTTACTAGGGAATGGGCAGCAGCATTCTCTATGCAATTTTACCACCATACTGCGATCGCAAACCCGCCGTCCAAGCGTGGCGATTATGGTAAACCCTCGGGATTCAGGGGAGGCTTATGTTTTTTTTTTCGGATGGGATATCATCAAATGACTTCTCCCGCTCTGGGCGGAGCGAAAGGGCGTGTCAGACTTTTACTGACTAAAACCCACCCGTGTTCCTTCAGTTGCCCATTTGCCAGGGCCTCGGCAATTCTTTCGAACGAATTTCGCGACCCTAGCAGGCGGCTTATGTTCAGCAGTGGAATGATGATAATCTTTCAAGGGAGGCATAATTTTAAAAGTAGCTTATTATAAGGGATTAGCTTTATCTTCTTCTTCATCTAGTACTTAATAAATAAAACTCGTTTATTAATTAAGTGACTGTATTTCTGTCATAGTACGCACGGCGAAAAATCAAGCTATGTATATCAGCTTATTTTTCCAGTATAAACTGACTTCGCATTATACGGAAAGCCAGTACAATGCGAGCTCTGTTAAAACTGAACATGTACCTATAGCTTGATATGTAGCCGTTTTTACTAGCTGTGCAGTCTCACGGGACTGTGTATTAACATTTATATACTTATATTGTCATTATAAAGTTGTTATGAACATAAGACTGCTACTCCCTATTATTATTTTCTGGGGAAACCTATAAGTGAAAAAAAAAACTAAGTATAGTAAATTATAATTTGTTATTAATTAAAAATCGAATAGTAAAACCTTTAGGAATATAAAGAAATAATCACAAAACGTGAACATAAGGTTGGAGATCCGCTGCACGAACCGTGGCTTCCAAAGCGAACGTGGAAGTGGCCAATTTTCGCGGTTACACTCGTGCACTCGTAGTATCACGCATTCGTCATTACCGCTCGGCTCGCAATATGTCACTTATAAAATGGAAACATTATTCAGGACCATGACTATATTCTCAACAAAAGTCGATCGTAAGTCACCAGGGACAAAAGTGTTGCCATCATGTGTCGCGCGAAGAAATCCATTTCACATACCGATGGCATTTATGTTATAATCGTTAAAATTTATTTTGACCTGCTTAGAAAATGACTTTAAATTTAAAACATGTTTTAGGCACCATTTGATACATATTTCTTAAAGATTTATTAATATCATCATTATTATTGACAGAGGAAAGCCATTCTCTTCCAAACTTAATCTCACGGTAAACGTTTCAGCTATTCTACAGAATAGATCAAAATTAAGTTCAAAAAATTAAAACCTGATTATTAAAAAATCACGCTCTAAAAAGTATAAAACAAGAAAATATTCTCATCCAAAATTTTTATATACTACTTACAAAATTTTCAATATTTATCGTAAATTAAATTAACTCACATATTGACTATAATATCTTACAATATATACATAATTTAAAATCTAAGTAAAAAATATGTACTTACATGTATATCTATATATATAAAAATGAATCCCTATTTTCCTTGGTCACGCCATCACGCATGAACGGATGGACCGATTTCACTTTTTTTGTTGTTGTTGTGTTAGTAATTGTCAGGAGAAGGTTCATATGAAAGAAAAAATTCAAAAATTGCGCGAAAAATTTAAGAACACTTATTTAAGAATACTTAACAACCATATAATAGGACAATGTAAACTTTTTTAATGAGTGTTTTTTAATGTATAGAATTGACAGAATGCGTGCTCAAATATCATCAAAGAGACAGTACTACGTCTGTCGGGTCAGCTAGTACAATATAAAAATAAATAATCATAAAGCATCAAAATATTCGTCTGCATCGTTGTCAACAGGAAACGTGCCCCAAAGGCTGGCAGCATTACCACGTTGTATGGCAATGCTGATTCTTTGACCAAAAAATAGGCCAGCCCTCTGGTCACGTGAAGAGTCGACTCTACTACTCACATATTAAATATTCATAGTGATGTTCAGAGAATAGGCCACTTTGTTGTAAAGCATCGCTCTCTACGGTTAGATTTATTGTTTCTTTAGATTAAGTGGCACACGACCACGGCTATTCTCTGAACAAAAAAAAATTGTAAAACGCTCAAAATTGTAGGTAAGCATAAAAATAAAATAAGAATAATTGCTACAATTACCTAGTTTTATTTTATTTTTATAGTTACCTACATTTTTGATCTTACAATTGTTAAAGGAATTCAAAAAAGTAGGAGGTATTCAGTTCGTGTGTTATTTAGATATATTCAGCGATAACTCGCAGGCGAAGAACCGACTTAGTTTTTGTTTTTTCTTGATATGGTCGAAATAAAATTCGAGAAAAAAAATCAACTAATCCATATACTGGATGACATTTTTTACCGTCTCGACCTTTATATGGTGTGTTGTGTAACTAGAATAGAAGGCAGGAAGGCCTTCAGATTCATCGTAGGTGACTAAAGGAGCGCGGGACACGGGCGGAAAGGGATGCGTGTGCGGCTCGTGCGCCTGCGGAAGATCAATGAGGCCGCCTATCGGCCGGCTTCAAAGGGTAGGACCACGCTACGAAATCATTGATACATGCCGTGCAAGGAGTAGGGTGCGTGTGATTTGAGTTTCGATAGGTTTTTAATTGCTTTTTTTTTCCAAATTTGTTGTTTTGTTGTTCTAGTATGAAAATGTTACTTTAAATGTGTAGTATTTATTGCTAGATCAATTTCATTACATGTTGTTCAAAAATAAAAATATCAAAAATTTCTATGCCAAAGGCTTCTACTCCGTTCACCTATTACCCCCATTTTTTTTCAAGACGTCAAAAAATGTCACCCTGTATACATTTTTCTTCCCAGGTGGTCCCATTGTTGCCAGTTCAGGACCTAACGATGGAATCCTGAAAACGAGGGAACTCTTCAAATATTAATAACCATAGTCCATAACATAATCTTAATAATTTTGTATTATTTTCTGAACAAACAGTGTCTTTAATTTTTGTAATTGGTTTTAAAGCCATAATTAACTAAATCAATGACTACTTATTACAGGCACAATTGAAGACTGTTCTAGAAGCAGGGTTTGTGACTGAATTTTGGTTGATTTTCCGCTTTCACGACAAGTGCGGGGGCGAAATGACGTAGGTTGAACGATATAAAAACCAAAAGTTTCTCTGAAGCCACAGAATAGACAAAACGAACTTACGACACGGATTACGCAATTTTTTAGGTAAGAGCCCAGCAAATTCCAGCTACGCGGTCCTCACAAACGAACCCTCAAAAGATTTTTATTCTAAGAAAGTTACGCAATTACACATTAAGAGGCTGCGTACCTATACGATTTTTTTCCGACTTCGATGATTTACTATTTAAATACTGTTCCTAAGTGGGTGATTCATTTAGAGGTTTTTTTTTTTAATAAAAGAAATTGTTGTTTCTTTCGGTTATCTGTATTATGATACAAAAGAGCCATGCCTTATGTTTATTATACTAAGATATTTTTTTTCAAAAATTTGAACGATTTTACATGGATCTGCCAGGTACGATTAAGGAATTGGAAGTCGACACTGGCGTTATTCACCATAAACTACTAGAAATGTTCGTACTAATCATAGATAATTGGAACTTCAGAACCAAGACCATGTAAAGCGCAGTTATGGTAAACACTTGAAAAAATTATCTTTAAAGAATTAATGTGAACAATAGTTAATTTGTATGATTATAAAGATAACCCGCTAAAATTGACAATATATATTTGTTTTACTTTTGAAAAAAATACCTCTACTTTTGAAAAATACATCATCTATTATAAGTTTTAATGCATAATATGAAAGCTTGTTTCAATGAGCTCCTTTTATTATTTTTACACACATAAATAAATAGGAGCTCATTAATTACATAATAACTAAATAATAGATAAGAAAAATCGTATACGGCCTCTTAATGCCTGATTACGTAACACTCTTGGAAAGAAAATCTTTTGAGGGTTGGTTATTCAACAATTTGTATTGCGTTACTCTCATTGTGCGAGTAAACGAAGTTTCCTAACTTAATGACGCACTCGACATTGTTATACCTATTTTTAAAACCAAAGGGTTGTTACGAGTTTTTTAAAAGCCTTTTGTTTACCGTAAACCTTTGAATCCATTGTCGGTTGACTCATAACGGAAAAATAAAAAATTATGTAACTGATAAGTTTGAGATAGAAGGCAATTTTTTTAAATTTAAATTTGACATACAAGTATGGTACCAAAATGAGGAGCCCAATTCCAATCTGGTGAGGACGGGATTACGACCGAGCTCTTGAAAGCGAGAGGAAGTCCTATGTTGAACTGCTAGGGTCGCGAGATTCGTTCGAAAGAGATACCCTGGCCCTGGCATATGGGCAACTGAAGGAACGAGGGCGGAACGAGGAAGGTGAGTTTTAGTCAGTAAAAGTCTGACACGCCATTCGGCTCCACCTAGAGCGGGAGGCGTCATTTGATGATTTCTCACCCGCAAAAAAACAGTCCTGTTTTGAAAGAGCTTCGAGAACTATTCATTCAACTCTGTCCTTTTTTCTGGGAGAACTCCAGAAACGTGGCGAAGGAGCGTGACCGTACTTTTCTTTAAAAAGGGGGATAAAACCTTTTTAAAGAACTATAGACCCATAACACCCTTTCCACCACCCTTTCTATAGACCCATTTCGCTCTTAATCCACGTATATAAGTTGTTTTCAAGAGTCGTCAAGAATCGATTCGACGAGTTTCAGCCACCGGAGCAGGCCGGCTTTTGAGGAGGCATCGTAGACTGGCGATACATCCAAGTGCTGAGATGTCTTTATGAAAACGCATCTATGACAAACTCAGGACCAGTGAACTGAACACATCCCCTCGCGTCGAGGAGTGAGACAAGGGGACGTTATTTCCCCAAAATTGTTCTCTAACGCTTTGGGGGATGTATTCAAAACGCTGAACTGGAGTGGACACGGTATTACCATCAACGGCGAGTACATCTCACACTTGAGATTTGCAGACGACATCGTCATACTGGCTGAATCACTGTAAGACTTGCAGCTTAGGGCCTAGTTGGTTCTTCTGTACGCATTGGTCTCCGGATGAACTTGGACAAAACGCAGGTTATGTTCATCGAACACGCAAATCCGAGACCGATTGATGGCGGTGCCCTCAAGGTTGCCGTCCCCGTCGTTCCCGTCGCATCGAAATGCCTGCCAGGTTTCGACAATTTTTCGTCCCCGCTCCGCTCCTTTTGATCGCAGCGTGATGTTATATAGCCTATAGCCTTCCTCAATAAATGGGCTACCCAACACAAAAATATTTTTTCAATTCAGACCAGTCGTTCCTAAGATTAGCGCGTTCAACCAAACAAACAAACTCTTCAGCTTTATAATATTAAATACAGATTTAATCAAACCAGCAGTCATCAGATATGGACATTAGGAGCACTCTCTGTTTGATGTGCTCGCCTGTCAAACGGCTTCTATTGTCGGGTACTGTCAGATTCACGGCTGAAGCAGCCCTTTTGGAAGACACTGAAGAAGCCTGGAAAATTTGTAAATTATTGTGGTAACTTCGAGACAAACGAGCCTTTATCTACAGGAAATAAAACAAACGTAGGCTGCTCCTCGGAGTTTACTGCGGTTTTCATCAAAAGACAGAGTGATTCAAGAGGGAGCTTTATAAGTAGGTATAACTAGCTTTTGCCCGCGGCTTCGCCCGTGTGGATTTCAGAAATTAACGCAAGAGGACGTACTACCACGGTCAATGTATTAAGAATGCATTAATCCAGGTTATATAGGTAACTTAGCTTCTGTCCGCGACGTCGTCCGCATTAAATTTCTTGTCTCCCCTACACTTCCCGTCGCGTCAAATCGCCTACCCGTGCGATTTTCCCCGTTTTTGCAACATTTTTCATTACTGCTCCGCTCCTCTTATTTGTAGCGTGATGTTATGTAGACTATAGCCTTCCTCGATAAATAGGCTACCCAACACAATAGAATTTTTCAATTCGCACCAGTAGTTCTTGAGATTGACGCGTTCAAACAAGCAATCTCTTCAGCTTTATAATATTGGTATAGATAAGAGAGCAGTTGAGTGAGAGCAGTGGTGGCTCAGTGGTATCAGCTCCAACTTACGAATTGTAAGTCGTGGGTTAGAACTCAGGCAGGCTCTTTACTTTGTGTAAATATTTTCATCAACACTGCTCTCAAATCGGTAAAGGATAACATCGTGAGGAAACCGGCATGTCCTAGAACCAAAAAGTGGCTGTGACATACTCGGACAGACAGACATGACGAATCTATAAGGGTTCCGTTTTTTGCCATTTGGCAATGGAACCCTAAAAAATGTCACGCGGAAGTAATCGCGGGCAGAAGCTAGTGCCAAAATAGATTTTGTTCTGTTTGTCTGAATGTATGTTCTACGACCACGCAAATACCTACTTCCTAGTGGATATATTCTGGTCAAATAATAAAGTATCTATTGATATTTCTTAAAAATCTGGCCAGTCTGTAGCCTATTAACTATCCCACTATTTGCTTCCGTGCTTTCTTCTCTGCTAATTGTAAAAGACGCATCAAAAGATAAGTATTGCAGATGGTTACCGATTTAACTTTTCAAATGATTATCATCACGCTACACCTTTGTAGAGCTTAGCAGTCGATTATGAATTCATGACATACAGTGTGGCAGCGACATCGACCCGCAAACGGTAACAATAAATTCAGTACATTCATGGTTATAGACCCCCTAGTGTAGAATATTACCGTGGGTTATCTAGAAAAAAAAAAACGTTTGTTATGTAGAATAATGCAATCCCTCTTGCATTGCACTTTTCGCATTTCGTATTGCACTTTTCTTTAAAACCTTTTTTGATCCCAGTCGATCCTGTTGTGCTGACCGTGGGTCAAGAGAAACTTTGTTGTATAATGAGATTTTAAAAGGGCGTGGTGTATACGCGCCGCTGATGTTCAACTTTTATCATGTGTCTCTTATAAGATATAATATTGTAAAAGAGAAGCCAGTCCTGACGAATTTATTTATGTAGGGTATAATCCAGCAACGAAAGTATTTACCGAAGAGCAAGAACAAAACATAGCGAAATATTTAGTGAGAACAGCAGAGCAGATGTTTATTATGGTTTAACGCCAAAAGAAGTAAGATGTTTGGCATTTGATTTGGAAAAACGTCTATATACACCGATACCTCGGAAAAATATGGTATACAAAAAGAAACGGAGGAAGCTGATAAAAGAAAGAAAGCTAAACCAATTAAAAATAATCTACAGTACCCAGGAAAATGTAAAGGGATTCCAGCCACAAAAGGAAAACTGCAGCAAAAAATGACTCTGAAAGCAGTGAAGAAGAAGAAGAATGGTTTTGTGTTGTAGATATGTATGGAAACTTATAGTGCCAGCCGCCCTAATGAAATGTGGATTCAATGCGCTCAATGCAGATTTTGGGCACACGAGGAATGTTCATCTCCGGAGTCAATTTATTTTTGTCACAATTGCGAATCTGACTAATATATTTTATAAATAACTAATATTCTATGAGGGTCAATTGTACCAGGGGTCAATTGTACCTTCATATATTTATGTTGATTATTTCTATTTTATAATTGTTATAAAGCTAGATAATAGCAAATATGAAACGTGTGTACCAAAGTAAATCATGTGTTAATAAAAACTTATTTTATTTTTGTTCGAAGCGAAGAATTATTATGTTAGTGTTATTACCTACTTTACATTTATGTTGATTTAAAACGCCAATCTCACGATATTTTTGTTCCTAATTTTCAAGAATGATAATAAACCCATAAGACTTCAAATAAATGACTTAGAAAATGTGATTAATACCTTTATTTGCATTTTATTACCCGAAGCAGTTTTGGTACAATTAACCCTTATACGGGGGGCATTTGTAGCACTAGCCATAATTTCATTTAAAGTCCATTCTGACCAAGTTTTGTTCTATTTAGGCCCACTTTAGATATTTTTTTCGGTAGATAATAAACCAAGGCTGTAAAATAATAATATTTAAAATAAAAAGCGACAGTCAAAGGAGATGTTTCATTTTCGGCCATCAGATGTACATTTATCGAAAAAGAGGAAAAAATACCACAAATTTGGGAAAAATATTCTCTGGTGAATTAGAGCCTGACTTTTTGTGTACAAAAAATAATAGTTTTTCAATTATTGCCATGTTTCATTCAACATGGCGTCTCGTTTGATTGCAGACTTCATTCGTTCTGAAATCATGTCTCATCAAATCAATGTTAAGCAGAAAAGAATTAAAAATGTGTGTATTCTTGTAGTGTTAAAAATAAATTACTATCATTCTATTATACATATGTTAGAGTAAACATAATTAAGAGTGACTATTTCATCGTTACAAAAATCTTTAGTCTCCATTTTTGAAGTGTATTTCTAAACGAATTCAAAATAACCGCTTACTAACTCTTAGGACTAACGTCAAACAATTTTTATTTTTATTTTGTACATAAAAACCATTTGATATTATGAAAAAAATGTTACTTTATTCTATTCAGTTGTAAGTTTCCCAGCTTCGCTAAAAGGTACATGTTATGGCCGGAGCCCCATATAAAAATGAAACATCTCCTTTGTGTAATCAACCAATGTTTCGAAAATGGTTCTATTGTCCCCGGTCTACCCTCCGTCAAACACACATGATATTCTCATAAACTATAAATCCGAGGTAATATGAATTTTAAACCTACTTAGGTACTACTAATATTATAAATGTGAAAATTTGTATACTTAATTGGATGTTTGTTTCTCAATCACGCAAAAACGGCCAATGGATCTGGGTCGAAAATGGCACACAGATAGTATTTATTACTTATATATAATCAGCCTATATTATTCCTACTGCTGAGACACAGGCCTCCTCTCGGTGAGAGGGATTGGGCCGTAATCTATCACGCGGGCACAGTGCGGGTTGGTAGATGTCACATGTCTTCGAATTTTTGGTTCTAGGACATGCCGGTTTCCTCAAGATGTTATCCTTTACCGTTTTGAGAGCAGTGTTGATAAAAATATTTACACAAAGTAAAGCGCCTGCCTAAGTTCGAACCCACGACTTACAATTCGTAAGTTGGAGCTGATACCACTGAGCCACCACTGCTCTCACTCAACTGCTTTCTTATCTATACCAATATTATAAAGCTGAAGAGTTTGCTTGTTTGAACGCGCTAATCTCAGGAACTACTGGTGTGAATTGAAAAATTCTATTGTGTTGGGTAGCCTACTTATCGAGGAAGGCTTTAAGCTACATAACATCACGCTACAAATAAGAGGAGCGGAGCAGTAATGAAAAATGTTGCAAAAACGGGGTAAATCGCACGGGTAGGCGATTTGACGCGACGGGAAGGGTAGGGGGGACAAGAAATTTAACGTGGACGATGTCGCGGATAGAAGCTAGTTACCTATATAACCTGGATTACATACATACATACAATCACGCCTTTTTCCCCTGGGGGTAGGCAGAAACCACGGAACGCCACCTGCTGCGATCTCTACACACTTCTTTTGCCTCGGTTAGGTTCATACAATTGGTCATACACACACGCCGGTTGCGAGTACTACGCACCTGACCTTTCGGTTTAAAGACATTTATTTCTCAAAGAACATTACAGTTCACTTAAAGAGAAACTTAATTAAATTAAAAATAGGTTTATGTTTACATTACGACGTTCAAGCCATCAAAGAAACTGAACACCGTAGTTTCATTTATGAATTACATATTGCAATTTACTTAAATCTAAACAAAAAAAAAAAGATATGAAAAAAACAGTTCAAGCCAAAATATAAAAGCTTAGCTTTTATTTTTTCTTTAGCTTAGCTTAGCTTTTTTTTACCTTTCTGAAGAACATCACCAATAAGGTCCTTATATGTCCTCCTAGGGCGTCCCCTCCCGGTGTTTCCACTCACATCTGCCTTGTAAATACCTTTTGTGAGCCGACCTTCATTCATCCTCTCAACATGACCAAACCATCTAAGCATACTTTTTGCAATTTTTGTCACTACATCTTCTTTTAAACCACACCGTTATCTTATCACATCATTCCTCAGCCTATCATTCATAGTCACACCACACATGCTTCGCAAGGAACGCATTTCCACAGCATTTATTCTACTTTCATGCTTCTTTTGCCATACCCAACTTTCACTTCCATACATAAGCGTAGGTACCAGTACACCATTGTGAACAGGCAGTCGAGCCTTATCGGATATCAACTGGTTGGTCACAATCGCATGTAAAGCACCATTTACTTTATTTCCCGCATTCACTCTTTTTTCCACATCTTTATCAATCTTTCCATCCCTTGTAAACAAACTCCCCAAATATACGAACTCACTTACTTGCTCCACACTCTTATAATTTATTTTTACAACACATACCGATACGTTCTCTTCTCTTTCAAACACCATGACCTTCGTCTTATTCACATTTATATTCATCCCCTTCATCTTAAATGCTTCATCCATTACAGTCACCATGTCTTGCAACTGTTCTGCTGACGATGCAAGTAGAACTTGATCGTCTGCGTAGAGAAGGCATTTGAGGCAACCTGGATTAATGCATTCTTAATACATTGACCGTGGTAGTACGTCCTCTTGCGTTAATTTCCGAAATCCACGCGGGCGAAGCCGCGGGCAAAAGCTAGTTATACCTACTTATAAAGCTCCCTCTTGAATCACTCTGTCTGTTGATGAAAACCGCAGTAAACTCCGTGGAGCAGCTTACGTTTGTTTTATTTCCTGTAGATAAAGCCCCGTTTGTCTCAAAGTTACCACAATAATTTACAAATTTTCCAGGCTTCTTCAGTGTCTTCCAAAAGGGCTGCTTCAGCCGTGAATCTGACAGTACCCGACAATAGAAGCCGTTTGACAGGCGAGCACATCAAACAGAGAGTGCTCCTAATGTCCATATCTGATGACTGCTGGTTTGATTAAATCTGTATTTAATATTATAAAGCTGAAGAGTTTGTTTGTTTGGTTGAACGCGCTAATCTCAGGAACGACTGGTCTGAATTGAAAAAATATTTTTGTGTTGGGTAGCCCATTTATTGAGGAAGGCTATAGGCTATATAACATCACGCTACGATCAAAAGGACCGGAGTAGCGACGAAAAATTGTCAAAAACTGGCAGGCATTTCGATGCGACGGGAAGGGTCAGGGGAGTAAAAGTTTCGTAAAAACGTCCACATTTCGTTCTTCAGAAAATACGTGACATCTGGTGGCCCTGGGATCTTCGACTAAGTAAAAAAGATTACCTCTATAGAAATCCAATGTCAAACGACACGGTGAATTAATTTACACCGCCCCATCTGTTAGGGATTCATAGAAATATCCAATGAATACACACATTGTCCAATAAAAAACATTTAATTTGCAAATTTTGAGGTCACTATTTGAAATAAAAACTAAGTAATCAAATTACAAATAAATACGAAGATTGATAACACTTAGTTCTATATCCCATAACATACATCGTGACCTGATTGTATATATAAATAGGATTGTATCACAAAACACTCGTTTTACTCTGTATATTTTTCTCCAAAAAAAGGCAAGACCTACGGCAAATACAAATTCTACGCTATTTTCTATTTTAGCCAACGCGTGGCGTAGGTACGTTTAAAAAATTCAAGATGGCAACCCAGGCCATTCTGTCGGCCAGCGTTGCCAACTTAGCGGATTTCCCGTCATATCTAGCGGATTTGGAATTTTGGATACGTTGAAAACGGGAAAAAATCTTTCTAACGGCTGACGGCATATTTAACGGAACAAAAACTATCTTCAGCCAAATTTTTTTATACGAATAATTTTGTATGATGGCAATAAGATAGGTCAAGAGTTTGAGGAGGGAGGAGTTTTCAGAGTTATGAATTGTGTTAAATCAAAACTGAGAAACAAAATGAAAGAAAACATGGTCAATGCCGTTTTGAATATACGCTCAGGGCTTAAACGTAATGGTAAAAACTGTTACTCCTATATTTTGCCTGATGCTTTAATTAGCATGGTTGGAACACTGCAAAGCTATGATCAACCCTCGACTTCTGCAGTTTCTACAATGGCAACAGAGCATGATAGTACTGAAAATGATGACGATATTATAGATTTTTAATTTTGACGATGATTCAAGGCTAATTAATAGGTTTACATTCATTGACATATTATATTACTGCGTAAGGACAGGGCGGACCGCATGTTACAATGACGCCTCGAACTTGGTCCCAAAATGGTCTTCCCTTTATCGAAGTGAACTAGAACGCGATCGGCTGTCTTCGGAACGGTCGTATATTTTGCAAGCAAAAATGCCAAGTTGTGCCGTGAAGGGTTGCGTGAACTACGACAAAAAGCACAATAAAAAAAATGATAACATTTCATATAACCGGTAAGTTAAAAATATGTCATTAAATCCACTGCTAACATTATTTAAAACAATTTTCTTTTATATTTGTCTGAACCTTTGACAAAGACGAAGCGAAGCCGCGTAAAAGTACGACATAACTTTGCAGCGGCGCTCGTTGTAGCCGATGAAATGGAAAGATAGAATATTACTATAAATAATTTACAACAATTGTTTTGTTCGAAGGCTAATGAAAACTTAATAACACCAACAAACTGCAACAAATATAAATTTTCAAAAATAAAAGGTTTTTTTTTATTTCTTTGTACCTCGAAAAATACCACACCCCCTCTTACAAGGTTACGTCTAGGAGCAGACCACGCGGATTGACATCGTAGTTCATACTAGTTCTAATAGATGGCGTTAGTGTTTTTTGTTGGGCGACCGCGTCCGTCAAATGTTCGGACGACCGTATCTTTACTATTTAAATCAATGTTTACATTTTAATAGAGAAGAAGTAGAGTAGGATTCCCTAGTTGATTATTATTTTATTATTAGTTATTATTGTATTCTTTCAAGTACGCTTGGTACATATAATTTAAATTGTAATTTAAACTGTGAAAATATATAACTTTAGAAAAATAACGGCTATTATTGACGGATATTTTTTTTTTAACGGATTTTTGACGGAAATAACAACGAACTTGGCGGATTTTTAAAAATCCTGTTGGCAACACTGCTGTCGGCGCGGTTTGTTTTTGTTGTTCCATCAGTTATTCAGTTCCATCCATTCCGTTTTCTGAGTCTCTCGATAAATATTAAGAGTTACAAACATCATGCTTGGCCATTCTAATTCTGGTATACCCGATAAATCATGGCAACCGCCAGTGGCCGTGATAGAAACAACGTAAGTGATATGATATTTCATTATTTAAACATACTAGTTTCATTTTCACCTTTTCATTACTTTATCAGCGTCCACGTGGAATTCCGAATTTTGGAAACCAACATTGCATTGTGTACCTTAATACCGAAACACGCATCACTTAATCAAGTGACTAAGTGAGGTTATTTGTACTCACCAAATTTGACCACACGGTGTCGAGTTTTTGTTGCTCCAAAAAGTCAAATGTATGCGCTGTACGACTTTAATAGCATATTTTTAATTTATTGTTTTCAGAATGGGATCTATGGTTGTGGAGATGTATTGGAGACATGCTCCAGTAACATGCAGAAATTTCATGGAATTAGTTCGCCGAGGTTACTACAACAACACCAAATTCCACAGAGTTATTCGAGACTTTATGATACAAGGAGGTGACCCTACTGGCACTGGCAAGGGTGGACAATCCATTTATGGGCCTCAGTTTGATGATGAAATATCCCCGGACTTAAAACACACTGGAGCTGGAGTTTTGTCAATGGCAAACGCTGGGCCTGACTCAAACGGATCCCAATTTTTCATCACCCTGGCTCCAACACAGTGGCTAGATGGCAAGCATACAATCTTTGGAAGAGTTCAATCTGGAATGGCTGTTGCCAAAAGAATAGGTTTAGTTGAATGTGACAAAAATGATTGTCCAGTTGATGATGTTAGAATAGATAAGGCTTATATACCCAAGTAGATCATATCATAAATCTAACTAATATTTTGTAATAAGGAAGGGTAATTTACATACTTTCAATGATGACAAATACATGAAGATGCATGTTTTTCAAAATAAAAGTGAAGTTGTAAATACTTTAATTAGAATTGAAAGACTGCAGCACTGTTTTTAACTGCTACTCATACTTAAACAGTGTTCTTACTACCACACAACTTGTTTATCAGGTATCTAAGTTCTGTGGTAAACAACTACTAAACACAACTATTCAGTTTTGCAATGTTTTATCTGGCATCTCATATTAGTAGTCAACATTTACTTAGGTTTACAGGGGTGAAACTTAAGTTAACACTTTTCGTGCCCAGTTGAGAAATGACTTATCCAAAAGTACACACTATTCACACCTATCTTATTTTTGTGATTTGCACCTGCTAGGCGGGTGATGGGCATGGTCGCAAGACACTTATAACTACTTATATGTAGGACTCGCAGGCGAGTTGTGGGCATGCAAACGAAATATCGTTCTACCCAGAAGCCAAGTGCTGGACACTAAAAGTGTTAACAAAGAGTGTTGTGGAATGGTTTAGTATCTTATTTCTACCAGTGATATATTTTTGAATCTGGAACCATTTATTATTTTCCAATAATTGGTGTAAAGGCCAAAGCAATGCAGCACAAAAGGAAAAAATGGCTTAACTACATCAATGCCCATGATTGATTATTGACTTCATTTAGTACAGTGCACAATCATCCACTATATGCAAATTCACATAAACCCCAGCAAAAACACCATTGATACAATCAATCAGCAGAATTCAAACAAAGAAAACAAAAATAGCACCAGTAAGAGTACTATAAGAAGGTTCACAAACCAACTCCAAAAAAAGACAGCACTATATGTGTAAAGAAGAACTACCAGATCTTCTCTGTCTACCCCTACAAGTTGCTTATTTAACTGCAATACTGGCAATGGATTACAGGACAACAATAGATAAACAGTCAATCATTAGGTTATAATGCACCTGATGAACTCAAAGAGAACATCCAGCTTGTCAGTCTGTGGACCCGAACCTATTGTGAACATCCTTTTCAACCAGCTACGCAGGTAGAAACAAATTCACACACAAGCTAAGATTGGTGGATTTCGACATGGGGCTACAGGTAGACTAATGGTTTACTAAGCTAACACACACACATACATACATACATATTTTTCTGTTCCTTTCTTCTTGTGTATTTATATGTGTGCATAAATGGTTAAATAAATAATAAACCTGAAAACCAAACCCTCTAGCATAGACTGATATCAGGGAACTTCCTCTGAAATATTTTAAATCTAAATTACATATATGGCTCATAGGCAATTCTTTTTTCAGTGTAAATGAATTCTTTGATAAAAACGTAAGTGATGAATATTGTTACTTTTTGATTTACTGATATTTATTTAGACGGGAAACAATTATATTTAATTATAAACATAGTACAAATTTTTGAATTAAAATTTAGTAATAGAATGTATAATTAATGACTTTATCTACACTGCTATTATTGATGCAAGGTGCTATAACTTGTGTTCTTTAAAAATATTTGTATGCCAGTCCAACGTGGGACATGTAGATCATAATCCTAACTATCATAAAATATTAATCCCATTATTTTACCATGTTTTATGCAATTAAATATAAACTATATAATGAGTAATAATTACTGCTTATCAAATTTTTTAATTATTGATACAGGATGCTATAGCTTGTGTTTTTTAAAATGTTTGTATCCAGTCCAAAGTGAGACATGTAAATTATAATCCTAACCATTAAGACCATTATTATACCATGTTTTAATGCAAATAAATATATTTTATTCTAGATTTCAGATCATTTCAAATCAAAACACATTATTATTATTTGGTTGGACATACTAGAATCTAATTACGGGTCATCAGAAGCCTGAAACTCTGACAACCAGTCTTAACAAGGGGTATCGTATTATGCAGTAACTGGGCTGTGGAGGTCAGAAAGATAGTCATTTATGTAAATACTAGTATTCAGCTGCATCCGGTTAGACTGGAAGGCGACCCCAACATAATCGGGAAAAGGCTAGGTAGATGATGAATATGATGATGATACTAGCAGCTAATTAGCTGATGTATTTGTATCAAAGAGCTTGGAGAAATTTAATGTCCATTCAATTAAACGGTTCACTGTGGGAGGCATAACAACATTTTTCGGAAGCCGATTCCAGGCTTGCGTCACGCGTTTTATCATGATTTTTTGTTCTCAAAGTGATGAAAATGTGTGAGTCAAGAGTCAAGCCTATGACAGTAGGCTGTGCTCGCCCTGCGGTTGTTTGTAATGACACGTCTTCCGTTTTGTTGCAAATTACTAGAATTAGGTTGGATTATTAGTTGCTACTACTTTGTGCTCATGACTAAATAATAACAGTCGCACGGGTCGGTCGAACGACAAGCTACGTTTGCCAAGATCGGACTGTCCGTGGATGGGTGACCAGTTAGTGACCATCCTATTACATTTTGAGACTACCGTGCTTCGGAATTCAGTCCCGGTTGTCATTCGCAGATCTTTTCAAAAAAATCAAAATCAAAAGTCATTTATTCAAATTAGGCTGAGCATCAGCACTTTTCGAACGTCAAAATTACAAAAGACAGTCCCCCCCAAAACGCCCACCCGTCGCGCACTTCCTAGTGCTTTAGCTGGGAAGAAGTGGCCAACAAACTCCCCAGCAGCACAGCTATCTGTCCAGTTAGAAGAACTTGATTCTATACAATGGTAGGTATATAGTAAAACATTAAGAGACACAAATTAAATTAAATGATCTGCTATATGCCAGCTAGCCAACCCAATATACCAACAAATAAAATGAAAACTATACTCAAGCATAAGCAAAAAAATATCTATAATGTAAACATGGCTGCAAAAATAAAAGCCTGGCATAAAGGGCGTGACAGCTTACATATGCAATGCTGAATGTTCACATAGCTGTTACGACCTGAGTTACAACTCGAGGCCACAAATGATAAACTATACTCCATTTGTTTAGGTAGTTAACTAAAGGTAAACAATCTTGATATGTCTTTTTATATAAAATAAATCGTATAAAAGACCAACAAATATTATTTAAATTAAGTTACTTACCTAAATCGGTTTAAGTAAATACCTAATTGTAAACATTTTTAGATTCAATTTTTAGACAGTTTTTTATATAAAAGACATGTTAAGATTGTTTACATTTAGTTAACTACCTAAACAAATGGAGTATAGGACCATCGACCAGGTAAGTAATATTAATAATAATATCAGCATCAAAGTCAGCAAGACGACCAGTCACCACAAGCAGCACCCGTTCACGAGCATAACGCAAAGATCAGCCATTGCCCCCCTCGCCATATTTGAGGGAAGGGGGCAACCCGACCCCCGACGCTACCGCAAGCATTGACATCTAAGGGAGCATGACGAACTTGCTGCTGGTTGCTCAAACAAGAATTGAATGATTACTTGTCGAGGTCGCTAGCTAACCACATTATGCAATAGGTACTAATAAAGTAAAATTGGCATAAACAATAAAAAAAATATGGAAACAATTATATTGAACCTATCACTAGGTACGCTAATACTGGAGAAAGAACATAAACATTGTCTTGAGTTAATCACAGCGACCAACTATTCTTATCATTTAAATAATCGTTGATGGAATAGTACGCCTTTTGACAAAGGTTGGATTTTACTTGAGCTTTAAACGCATTAAAAGGTAATTCTAGTAAAGAAGGTGGTAGCTTGTTGTAAAATGTTATACCAAGCCCAACAAATGAGTTATTATGCACCTTATGAAGCCGGTGAAAGGGAACACGTAGTTTGTCCTTACTTCTAGTGTTAACAGTGTGAATATCACTGTTTTTAGCGTACAAGTGTATGTATGTTTCGGAGATTAGCTGAAACAAACAGATAGACAGACAGACAAAAAAAAAATGTTTACTCATGTAAGTACCGCATAAACTTTCATATGCATTTAGTGAAAAGCTGTTAATTTGAAATTACAAACAGACCCTTCAATTTTATTTATTTGTGTGTATGTATTATAGATGAAATTAAGGTCCCAAACTGTGGTATGTTTGGAAAAGTTTAGATACCTATTACTACAATTTTTATCTAAAACTATAAACATACAATCCAATTCTAATAGGTTATGTTCATTTTTGGTATTTTTAAGGGGGATAAATATAATGACCACCATAAAACGCTTTGATACCCTTAGTTTTGTATCCAAAAATATCTACTTAACACCAGAAAAATAAAGTCTAAAAATACAATAGTACCTACCAGCTATTTTAGTCACGACTCCACTTTAAATTGTATTCGACCACCAAATATAGTAAATGATCACCAAATCTTAATAATTGGGTGTACTACGTGAGCTCGACAAATGAATGTGCGAATGCACGCTTGTGCGACACACTCGAGGTCACATAGTACACTAGGTTAGGTTAGGTTAAAACTGTGACCTCCTACGCACGAGCCAAGCGAGCGAAGCGAGCGGTGCCGCGGCAGCGGCTGGCGAGTGCTAGAAAGTAGAAACGACTTGATTCAGTGGTGCCGCACAAGCGTGCATTCGAACTACGGTGAGTCGCAATACAGTTTTGTCGCTCAAGTGTTATTCGCACATCCATTTGTCGAGCTCACGTAGTACACTCTTAATAATTTGGTGTTCATTAACAATTTTTGGGTTAACAATGATTTTTTTGGAGTCAATTTGCTTAAATAGGATAGCAAGATGTAAAAACTTTGGTTATAATTTTACATTGAAATGCTGGTTTAATTTTGGTGATCATTTACTACTTTTGGATTAACAATTATTTATTTGGAGTCATTTTGCTTAAATAGGATAGCGAGATGTTAAAACTTTGGTTATAAATTTACATTAAAATGCGGGTTTTAATGTTTGTGATCATTTACTATTTTTGTCTGTTATATGTTACTATATCTGGTGGTAAGTTAAACATAAGCCATTTTTAAGGTAGGGCATTTGCCACACAATGACCCCCCCCCCCCCCCCCCCTAACTGCGGCCCTGAAGGGGTATCGTGTTACACAGTTACTGGGTTTGTTAATAGTATCAAAAGATCGATGGCTACATGTAGGATATTTAAAAAACTTAACTGTCACATCACTTTCAACGTTAGTGTTGCCAGTGTCGCTAGAACTCCAGAACTCTTGGTAATTATGATTGATGACGACATGCGGCAATAACCTCCACGACGGACGTTGCAATCGGCGTTTTGTTTTTTTGTTGTCACTTTTTAGTCCAGTGTCACAACACAGAGTTCCGACGCAATGTGTACCGTTTCCAAATTTCACTCATAGGTTCCGTTTTAGTTTAAAGACAAAGTGACAGTGGAATTTAATGATTTTCAGTATAAAGACTATTATTTTATAAAGAACTGCTACCGTAATGAATTCAGTCAGAAGCAAATAACATCATGAATGAAATTTAAAATACATGAGTTTCATTTCGGACAGGTTCCTTTAAACCCTGCAGACAGACATAGGAGCCCAGTCGACTAGACCATATTATTATTGCTAGGAAACAAATGTAGACCCTTAAAATTCTATTATCCCACCAATCTCCAAAGAAACTAGCTTTTTTTTCTCGACACCTGAGGTTTTGCTGGTTTTGAGGTTTTCAAAAATACATTGACATCAGTTACACAATAAAAAATAGGTTTTTAAGAGTCCCAGGGTTATAAAATACACTACTCTTCGAAAGCGCTGCGATATCGAGAGCCCAATCTGAAGTTGACTCTCGGAGTCTCGGTTATAGCTCTTGAGTGTTATGTTAATCAAAATATGATTACCGACCGTATTAGATCAATAAACTCGTCAATACAATGATCTGTTCTTTCTCGTTTCAGTCTGTGGTCTATCGTTACCTGTGAATTTCCCTAGGCCACGGTAGACCGCAGAGTCATCATAGTATATACCCTAAAATCGAATCATCATAAAAAAAAAAAAAACATAATGGCATAATATGCGGTATTTTTGTTCTACGAGCTGGCAACTCAGTGTTTAACATACCTTTCAAAGCTGTCTGTTTTGACGTAATAAAAAAAAAAACTAAAGGTTGAAGCCGCAGCTTCGTGCAGTGTTATTCTTCTTCAGTATTGAATTGCTGGAGTACGCCGAATTCACTACATATTTACGATTAAGTAGTGAATGATACCTTCACTTTACCGATAGAAACTAACCTGGTGTAAATTTGTTATTTAAGCAATTTTAAACAAAATGTTCATAGTAGGTTTAACTGGTGGACTTGCGACCGGAAAAAGTACAGTACTTTCAATATTTCGAGGGCATGGCATAGCAGTAATTGACGCCGATGAAGTAGCAAGAAGAGGTAATGATTAATGTATATCATTTGTTTACGAAGTTCATAAGTTTCGTTATTTTACTTAATATTTGAAAAGATTGTGCCTATAATTCGCCTAGCACCCTGTCAAGGTCTACCCCATCCAAACTTCAGTATTTAAGCTCAAGTTTAAGTAAATGGTTTGCATCGTGTCATATCTTGCTATTTCTGCACCTCAAAAGAAACACAGTCTTTGGTTCAAGCACAACGAGATATCACTCCTCCTAAACAAACATTATGTTATAAAAAAACCACAATACAATCAGACAAAGTCAGGGATTGCATATGAATATTAATTTGAGATCCAGTCCTTCATTTCAGTTCTTCTTTTAGGTATGGTTCTGGTTCAGATTTTGTACCGGTTTCAAATAAAGGTTCTTATATACCAGTTCCATATCAATGAGTTTAAAGGCTTTCTGAGGAGGAAGGGATGTAATGTGAAAGATGGGTTTGACAAGCAGATCTTTTCTTACAGTTCGCCTTTGAAATATTTGTGGGAGAATGTCACCAAATTAATAAATCAAACAAATATAGTGGTGTATATGTTAGTTACAAAGCAACAAATGATCTAATTTATCTACCAAAGCAAATATGCACCCATCTCACTAAAACTTACACATCTTCACCCAGTGGTTGCCCATGCCTCGCCGCTAACATAGTAAGCTCTGTCCTGCACTGAGCGGTATTGTATGAACTCATTCAGACTCGCATTGAAAAGAACTTATAAAGTAAAGGTTACAATTTAGGTTCATATTCCAGTTCGGGTTCAGTATTGGAACCACTAAATACAGGTTCAATACTGGTATTTAGGAACATTTTCATTCCCTGGTATCTAATTGATAATCCGTTCAACTCAAACTCATTTATTTCTATTAAACCTTTTAGAAGCACTTCTGAATGGTCAGGGAGTCGGAAGTGAGAAAGATTAAGTTAATTGCCAATTCCAATTCATAGTAGGTTCTTGTGGAGAGATAATAGATAAAATACAAATATTTGGATTTAACCCTAGATTACTAAACTATCGTAAAATTTACGACGGCTAAATCATGATTCCTTGAAAAAACAAAGTTCGCGTCGTTCCCGCGTCCCGTTCAAACTGTGTAGAGCAAAAAAAAATTTAAAGTATTTTCATTATTATGTGATCTCTTAAACCCAAAGAATAAGTAATTGTAATTTCTAAAATAATTAAAATATATAGTTCGTAGATTTATTGTTTTATTTTCCTGTCGTATTTTTTTACGAATGTTTAGTAACAACGTCACTTGTAGGATAGTTTAGTAATCTAGGGTTAAGAGTGTCCAAGGAATGTCTTTCCGAGAACATTCTGTTAAAATCATTTTAGTGTTGGATAGCTTATTTATCGGGGGAAGCCTATAGAAACCTATTAACATTCAAAGGCAAGAGTTGAGCAAAAAGAAAAAAAGTCATGAATCCGAAGACCTCACACAAGCAGGTGGTTCGATTTAATGTCAAATTTCTTGAAATTTTTTTTCAAGAAATTTGACATGGGCATAGTCACGGGCAAAAGCTAGCTACACATAAATTGGATAAGTGATTCTCCAGTCACAAATTATTGCTTCACTTGTGACTCGAGGCCCACTTATCCAATACATGCGTAATTTTTAATAGACGGGCAGAGGTATATATTCTTTTTTAAATATTAGAGATGATGGCATTGGGCAAAAATATGAATGGTATCCAAAAAGTTTTGGATACCGTTCATATTTTTCCATATTATCTGAAGCACATTATTATCTGATTAACCGCTTTCTCCATTCCCAGCATTCTTGCTTGATCCATTCTCTATTATAAAACTCATCAGATCTAAGCCAAATGCCAATGAAACTGTTTCACTATTTATGATAAGAAAAGTAGAAACATGCTACACTACTTACAAATTCACTCTTATCTTCAATACCTAATTATAGACTAGGTATGGCTTCCGAACTGATAGTGCGCCTTATTAGCTGTGTTGTCTGACATGTCAGATTACCATGTCGAATTATCGATTACTAATATATAGCTATTAAACTTGGCTATGAAGGCTTATCGTCTCTTGCGCACATTCTATTACCTCGCGCGGCCATGGCGCTCTTCTCATCCTTGATTTAGTTGACTTGTCTGTAACATTATGTTGAACAAAAAGTTTATCAAAAAAGAATTATTGAAACAGATCCAACTAAAGGTATAGCATGACTCGCGCTCTGTTTGAGTGATTGCGTCCTGCTCTAATTGTCCCATACATATGGGTCGAATAGGTATTGAAGTTTTGTATGGGATACAATTTTTTTTTTCTCGGTTACTATGTGGGTTCTATAGAGAAAATTTGTCATGATTAGTTTTTCATGATAGATTTTAGAGGGTGTTAAAGTTTATATGGATGATTCATAACATGCAGATCAATGCGATCTGCAAAAAGGATAGTTCAGTTTAAAGGGATTTTTTTTTCTGCTTGCTTTGATTAACTCAAAAGCTGGTATACATAACTAAAAAGTAGATAAATGATGAATGACATTGTTAGTTTTTTTTTTAAATTAGCTATCGTAAATTAGTTTAACGTCGTATAATAACGTCACGCCTTGTTTTGAAGGGTTGGGCAGAGGTGTACTTATAGCACACCTACATTTCAGTTATCTATGTGTAAGCCCCATGTAATAGGGGGCGAGCCTATTGCCATTAACGGGACACAAATCCAACAATTCCAAATATTAAAATCCAATAGCACTCTGCCCAACCTGGGTTCGAACCCAGGATCTCATGTTCAGCAGTAGCGCTTACGACCAGTAAACCATTGAGACAGTCAGCTGTTTTAAGAAAAAAAAATTTCTTTTATCTTAAACTAGACAATTATCTAGAATACATTATCTTAATTAATGATCTTGGTACTTAATTTTCGAAAACTGTTTTATAATGGGGGCGGAGGCAGCGTTGTATTTTATATGGGCAAGAAATTGCTAGTACAAACATACACAGACTCCTATGACAGACTGACAGACTCTTGAAAACCGTCCGTTCCTTTTGACTTTACCGTACTCGGAGAAATAGAACTTAGATAAACAGTTTTGTAGCCACGAATGCATTCGCTCGTAGAGCTATCATTAGGCGTGCTAGTGGCCCTGTCGGTGCATTTACGAAGCTTATGAATACGTGTCAACAAAAGGAACTGAATGATGGAATGTTTACTTATTCATAGGGCTTGCCTGGTCGCCAGTCGGACTTGACTTTAATTCTATTTGCTCGCTAGCTAGGAACGATCATGGCCGGCACTAATATATCGACTTAAGGCTCGTACAGACAGGCGCGACATGTCGCGCGACCTGTCGCGGAGGCGATTCTGTGATATATCGTGACGCAACACCTTTCACACTGGCGCGACCACTCGTGCGCGAATCGCGCGACGACGATCGACGTCCTTGTAGGGGCGCGACAGCTTTTAGTACATTTTGTATGGCGTCGCCGCGTCGCGCGAGAATCGCGGGCGATTCGCGCGGGACGTCCTTGTAGCGGCGCGACAGCTTTTAGTACATTTTGTATGTCGCGCTACTCGACGCGGCGCGACAGGTCGCCCTTGTGTGAAGTGTCGCGCGCGTTTTCATAGAAATTGTTCTACGGATATAAATCGCCGATTCGCGCGCGACCGTCGCGTCGCGCTAGTCTGAACGAGCCTTTATGTGTTTGCGGTCATTGTTTAGGTACACATGCGCCTTCTGTATTGACTTACCTTTCCAATTTAAACATTATTTTGTTTACCCACTAACTTTAGGGTACATTTTGAGTACTTTTAAGAGTCCACGAAAGGAATGTTTTCCAATCCAACAAGGCTACAATGCCTTTGTTAAACTGCTTCATATGATATGAATTTAAAAATGAGCTTGAACCTTTCAGAATAAAACCGAAATTCCCATAGTTAAATAGGACTGATTCAGGACAACACAGGCCGAATTCAAAGACTAAAGTAGATAGTACAAACAATTTACTTAGACTGAATCTTATTTTTATTAATTTCAGTATTGGAGCCAGGGACGAAGGCGTGGGATGAGTTACGAGAGTATTTTGGAGACGAGGTGCTTTTTCCTGATGGTAAAGTGAACCGAGCGCGGCTGGGTGAAATCGTATTCAATGATATAGAGAAGAGACGGAAATTGAACGCCATAACACATCCTAGGATACAAAGTGCGATGATGAAGATGGCCATATCGTACTTTTTCTCCGGCCATAGCTACGTTGTTATGGAAGTGCCATTGTTATTTGAAACTGGGAAGATGCTGACCTTTATGCATAAAATTATTACTGTTGTTTGGTGAGTCTCACTTTTGAAATTCTAGCATTTTTGTTTATGGATACTTGTTTAGTTGATTATCCGGTGGTTTAATGGAATGCAAGCGCGGCCCGCAATCTCTCCTGGGTTCGGTCTCGGGGATGGAAGTTTTAAATTGTCTGTAGCAGCCCACAGCCTAGATATTACTGGCAACAGGCCTGCCCCTTTTTAAATGGGACTTCGAAGTGGCGAAATAATTATGTGATATAATAAATCTCGATCTAGCCATTAATGGAAAATAAGTGTAATTTTGTTCAAATTGTTCTCTTACAAAATAAATATATGCTTTTCCCTTTGCTCATTCATTGCACAATATCCTTAATCGGTTTATTACTATTTTCAGTGAAGATCACCAGCAACTAGAAAGGTTGTGTAAACGCAACGATTTCTCGGAAATTGTTGCTAAGAAACGCATCACTAGTCAAATGCCTCTTGAAGATAAAGTGGCGAAGTCCCATTTCGTTGTGGACAACTCGGGAAACCTGGCCAGCACTAAGCAACAAACAGAATGCATCATAAGATTACTCCAAAGATCTAAGTTTACTTGGTAAGTGTACTTTTCACAAATAGACGAATTCAAAAAGAAAAGCCTATAATGGCCTGATTTTTTAGACTCAGGCCTTCTCCCATAAAAGGGTAGTGACCACATTCCACCACGCGGGAGCTCAGTGTGGGTGGAAGCCGTTCATGTCTTTCAATTTTTTGATTAAGTACATTTGCCGCACGATTGTTTCTTTGTCAGATTAGATTAGTTTTTCACGCGTATCTATTTATCTTTGTGTGTGGGATACTCAATACCCTAGAAGCTTCCATTTGCATCCGGATTTTAGACGACAATAAGTTATCTCACTAATTAAAAAAAATATATATTTCAGTAACTGTTTATAATGATAGACACGTCTTGTACGCTATATTTTTTTTTGTAACAAAATTAATTAGACATCTGTAGCCGAAGTCGGTGAAAGTCTGTATTTCGTCTATCAGCGCCCAAACCCTCAAATAATAAGCAATTAAAAATAGTCATCAAGTAGCGATGTAATTTCGTTGGATTAAACAAAATCACAACACAATATAAAATAATATAATATAATCGCCATTATTACTCAGATGCAGATCACTACGCTACGAATAAGTCTAAATCAGACTTTTAATCGTTTAAACTGCTCTATAGCTCATTTTAAATGTTTTTTATTTGTTCCAGGTATTTTCGAGCAATTATTGGTATTGCATTTTTGTCCGTCGTTTTTGGAATCGGACATATAGTCAGTAATATGGTCATTAACAAATGAAAAACTATTTTGTAAATACAACGTGTGTATATTTGAACACAAGGAAGCTTAGTTAGCCCTGTAACCACAATTTATACTGTAGCATCTAGTTATATACACTTTAGAAGAAGTACGTCGTGATTGAATTGCTATCCGAGCTCGTCCGAGGAGAACCCACTTCCAACATATTATAGGTAATAGAGAAAAGTCACTGCAGCCAAGCCAAAGTTGCTGTGTTAAAAGAAAATCAAAAGTGTTTTGTTCACACTAGGCTGAGAATCAGTGCTTCTTTAACGTCAACATACAAAAGACAGTCAGCCAATATGCTCGCTCTTCAGCACTTCTTAGTGCTTAAGCTGGGAAAAAGTAGTGGCGCAGCAAACTCGCCAGCAGTTAAAGACAACCTCAAGCAACTCTGTTCAGTTAGAGAAAGGGTTTGCGGTGCGGGTATAATTAAAGACACAATAAACATCACAGCTTGGCCTCCGAGACGGCAAGGCATTCCTTTGGTATTGCATATGTCAATTTGCAGCGGTGACCGCTCACCCTCACCGTCACCAAAAATCACTTATGGTAATTCAAATCTAACATTACTTCTTTCAATATTCACTTTTGAATTTCTCAACGTGTGATGTGTATTTAGCATACCTAAAAGTTTGTATATTGCTGAGGTATGTAATTGTTTTCAAAGTAAGTTAGGGTGCCATCGAGCACCTACATTCGTATGACCTTTAATCTATTTTCAGCTTTGCACTATCCGCAGTATCAAAGCATATTCCTTGTGATCAAATGTACAACATTTTATGTGGGATAAATTATGTTATGTATTTATTAGTAGTTATGTATTTAGTAAGTTTAAAGTAAGATTTATATTATAAGCTAGAGGCCGGAATGTATGCAAATCATTGAAAAGCACTGGACCTTTTATGTTGTAAGTACTACCATGTGAACCGTTACATGTTGATATTCTCATCAAATCACCTCCAGCATCCTAATTATCAAATCTAAATGATCCTAATTATGTAGATAACTTTCAAAACTATTCTGGCCGGCTGCCAGCAGCTCTGGACTTCTCTACGCGCCATTGTTGGTTCAGTCATCTATGATTTAGTGCATATGATCCAGTCTCTAATCATCACAACATAGACGGTAGGAAAACACTAGCCAAAGCGATATTTCAATGTTAAATAATTATATTATTTTACATTAATAACTAAAACAATAGTATTGGGAGGTGATAAAAAGGGGTATACAAATATGGCTCATAAAGTGATGAAATACTAAGGGGATATAATGCTTTTATGTATTTATTTAGTTCAGGTTATGGTAAGGAATACGGATATCTGTATAAGGCTTGCATCATGCTCATTTAGAAATATTTTAGAGTGTAAAAGTCTATACAGTGGTTATTGTTAACAAGAAACTTTACCTATATTGTAATAATTAATGAAGTAATAATAATGTAATAGTAGAAACAGCAATAACTCAAAGAAATAAAAACATCAACAATATTAGAAAGATAAGCTTGCGATTTTGAATATTTAAAAATACCAAATTGTAATATGTATTAAAAGCTAATAGTCGTCGTATATACTTAGTTATATAATCACGTAGCCAATGAAAGAGAGATTAAATGTAAGTATGTGTATGTAGTAAATAATTGAGTATATTAATTGTAGAATTCCGATTAATTTAATCACGCACACATCTTTTTGAAAACGTAGTGTTTTTTAATATCTATTGGCAACTTGTCATCAAACCAAGTGGGTCACTTGGTATGAATGAGAGACTGGGTTGCCTTGTCCAATCAGACTAAATTAACTTCAATTTACACAGTGTAGATACGGTCAGCAACAAAAGTCTGTTAACACTTCTATTTTGAAATCTTAACTGAAAACTGTCATTAAAAAAATGCAAATTGGTAAGACGTACGTAAACGTAGTGAAATCAGACGATCGAAAAAATATTGTTATATTTTTTTTTAAAGATATATAAAAGTAACAGACTCGTTTTTGTCCGTACGACTAAAGTTAGCAGTACCTACATACACAAATATGACAAAGAAACGCACCTGTCCACAATTTTAATAAGTAGGTACCTACTAGTGTTCTTTAAAGTGAAAAGCACGTATCGGACACGGTAGTCTCGAGAGACACTTCCATCATCCAACCGGCTCGTAGTCATCCACACAGTATTTATGCGATACATTTGGCATATTGAACTTACCCCCAATGTTTGTTAAAATATTGTTTTACTCAACCATATAAATAAATATAAAAAAGCTTCAAAAATTGGGAGAAATTAAAATTTATACCTGAACACATGATTCTTATTCTTTATTCTTCCCTGAACCTTGGAAAGTCGGCAGGTACAATCACGGGTTATAATAGTGAAACAATAAATGTCCCATTAATATATTGAAAATAATTATGTGCATAGGTTATTTGACATTATACTTTTTGTTATATAAAATTAAAAGTCACGTTTTTGAAAGTCGTTTTAGGTCTTTCCCACCACGGTTTGTTGTTTGGCGGCAGTACATTTTTCCTTAAAATTTGTTCATTTGCCTCAGGACTGTCCGTTCCATGGTCACCGACAGTCGAGAAGAACAAGTCTTGAACTGATTGACCTGGTGACGTGTCAGATGGGCTGGATGTGACCTGGTCTGCCTGTATGTCCGCTATGGATGGTGGTGTGTCTGTTGTTGTGTATGACTCTGGGGGACGGTGTTCGGTAGTGTCGTTTATATCGGGCGGCGGCGGTACGAACACTTGCCTCACTGGATCATAACTATACGAACCAAAGATTGCGCTAGAACAGAAATAAACATTTAGGGACGAATGTTATAATGATTGTCTATAGGTTTAACCTACAAAATACATACGGTTTAGCCCCGTCTTCTACTACAAAACGTTGGAGAGATTCTCTTTTACCAAGAACACAGTAATAACTGAAAAAAAAACTTCAAATTACAATATGTTTTTGAAACGAAGCACGTAGGTAATATACCATACCTAAGTACGAGTCTTTTGACTTACTGCAATATAGGCTGAAGAACACAGCACAAAAGAAAGACAAATAAAAACATTTTCAAAACGTTCTTCGTATTAAAGTGCTGAGCATTTTTCAAAATCATAAGTACGTACACATCCTACGTACAACAGCCTACCTTTTTAAGTTATAGTATAAACAATCACATTTTTACGTTCGACTAAAATTGAATTTTCTTACTGCACAATAAAAAAATGTTAATGTTGTGTTAGTATATGTATGTAATATGTAATTTAACCACCAACTATGGTGTTGAAAGAACATAATGGAAAAGTGATTCCTCGATATCTACACGTGCTCCTCATGGATGTCTCCGCCGTGTGTAGACGAAGGGATAGTGCTGGTCTGACAGGCCCTCCCGGTGCGCCTATAAATCCCGTTGCAAACGATGCATAAACCTCCGCTAATACTACTACGACTTTACCATGTCTGACCTATCGGAGCGGAGGAAAATTAACCAATACCTCCTTACCTATTATCATCTGTCTAGCCTTTTCTCTACTACTATGTTGGGGTCGGTTTCTAGTCTAACCGGATTCTGCTGAATATTACATGAAGCAATCTATTCTATTCGACTTCCACAACCTTGTTTATTAGAATTTTGAGCTTGTGACGACCCGTGACGACAGTCTAAGATCCTCGAGTGACAGCCGGAAGCAACGGTTTAACATATTTTCTGAGATCGAGACTGTATGAAACGATAGTCACCCATCTACGGACCGTCCCCGGCAAGCGTAGCTTAAGCTAATCGATCGGCCCGTGTGGCTGTTATAATTACTTAAAACAAGCTCGTGATTATTCCTTAATAATTAATTTTCCTATACTATGACACGACATAGTAGGTACGTAAGCACAAAATAGGACTGGGTTTAGTATGCACGAAGACATTAGGCTACACATTTCTAGTATAAGCTGACTTCTCATTATACTAACAGACAATAACTACAATGTAGGGTTAGTTAAACCTTGAAATGTATAGCTTGATATGTCGCCTTGTGTACAATGATCCCTCATCAGTTACACACACAGAAGGTTACAATATAAAACCTCTGCTCAACCCAACGAGGACAACAGGCGTGAAGCTATGTTCTGTAAATACGAAGGTTGTACTTATATTTTCTGTTAAAGTTCAGTTCAGGTTTATGACCTTTGGTGACGCACATCCTGAAGGATGACCCATATTTAGTGCGCAGAGCTCCGCCGCGCCGGTCTAAGTGAGTGAAACAATCAATACTCGCCACTTCCTACGAGCTACCTCAGTTCACTTGTGGCGTGCAGTCGTGCCGCGAGCGTTACAAACATGGCACAGGAAAACATGGAACATGAAAACATGGATCCAGAAATTGTGGAACCAGAAATCGTGGAAGGTGAAATCGTTGAAGAGGATAAAGATCCTACCTTACTATTTATCGAGTCGGTAAAAGAACACAAATGCTTATGGGACATGCAGTCTGAGGAATATTATAACAGGAAGATGTATAGAGAAGCGTGGAGATCATTAATACCACCTTCGGTAGTTTCAATACCCGAACAGCCGCTGGATGAAACTGCACAAAAAGAAGAAATCAAAGAGAAAGGTAAGTTAAAGAAAGTACCAAATACAAACCTCCATTCAAAAAAAATTCTTGCTCAAGTTTCTTGCAATGTATTGTCAAAACAAAGAACCAAGATACTTAAGTCCAAAGTTAATAATTTAATGTCTTAAAAGTCAACAATTTGTCCTCTCTGTCGCTGTTTCTTTGTTAGTGTTGTTGTGATTAAGACTAAATTAGATTAAGATTATTCTATAGGTATTTATGTGTGGTTTAATCAACTAGTGAAGACACGATTTGGCTACATGACAACAGTCGCAACAAGTGTCCGTAGTCGGTTCGTGGATGTGTGTGGGCCACTCATTACATATCGAGACCTCGCCGTGCCCCGGAAAGCACTTGAGGTCGTTGGTGCCGGATGTCATTAGTAGGTCTTTGAGTGTCGTTACGGGTAGACAGAAACTCAAAAGTCTGACAATCAGTCTTACCAAGGAAAGGGGTATGGTATATAAATACGTAGTTACCCAGTAACTGGGGCGTCGAGATCTGATAGGTAGACGCTTCATGTTAAATACAGTTGCCTCCGATTTTACTGAAAATCTATCCCAAAAGGCTAGGCAGATTGAACCTTATCATGGATAGAAAATATAGATACCTATACTCGTAACCAATAAATACTCTTTTTTCTTCGTTTTCTTTCAGTTGCTGAACTTCAAAAAGTATGGGTGGAGCTGAGGGATAGTTATTACAAAAACGAAGATCCGGGAAAAAGATATAAAGAAAATTTGAGATTCTTGCACACCGTTTATCAATCTCGGTAAATATTAACATTAAGCTTATCTATGTCTGTATGTATGTACCTACCTACTAAAAGTAAAGGTACAGGAGCAACGACCTATGGGTGGCCCTAGCGTCCTTAACCGTATGATGTATCATATAATAACGGAGAGAGTTTTTCAATGAGGACTTTTGCTCGACTCTTAGAACCATTATTCCTATAGCTCTATTTTTAAAAGTGTACTTTGTTATAGAATTCCATATCACCTTATAAGCTTATGTTTCTAATGTGATGTTTGAATAGTAGGTGTTAATAAAAGTCAATTGATGGAATACCAGATCCTAAATAAAACTTAATTAAGTGCTTCATTAACTTCGCGTACTAATAAATCGACAGAAGTCGTCAAAGTTTGAAATATTCTTCCTGAAGATTTGCCTGTTCGCTTTCGGGTGCCAGGTCAGATTAGGTACATGTTGAATTTTAGAAAGTTGGTTTTAATACTCTTTTATATACGACACACTTGTTTTCAATAGGTACCTAATGTGTACAAGTGAAATTATAATTTGACTGAATGTGTTGTTAGTTGACAATGTTTTTATAATAATTCCGATATTTAAAATAATGATACTAGAATAGAATTATTAGGTCAAAGTATAAAATCATTGAGAGTTGCGCGAGGAGGCGAAACGCCGGGGCGAAACTCCGCTGCTGCGACGAATCGCGGCACGGCGGACAGAGCTCCGGATCTCATGGCGACATGGCGGGTACGATTGTCGCAACCCAGTGCTAGGCACGCCACAATTGCGGCGGTAAGTCCCCTTTTGAAGAGTGGACAGAGAAGCGCCGCGGCTTCCTCACCTTCCGCTTTACGCAGGTCCTCACCGGACATGGCTGTTTCGAGAGGTTCCTGTTCCGGATAAGGTGGGAGGAAACGCCTGGGTGTTACCACTGTGTGGATCGCCTGGAGGACACGGTGGAGCATACGGTAGAGGTGTGCCGTTCTTGGGCGGAGCACCGCCGTGTCCTCGTGGAGGCGATCGGCGGCGGCGACCTCTCGCGTTCGGCCCTGGTGCAAGCCATGGTACGGAGCGAGAAGGCATGGGAAGCCGTCACCTACTTCTGCGAAGCAGTAATGCTCGCGAAGGAGGAGCCGGGGCGCGTGAGGGAGAGGCAGTCTCTGCACCCTCACGCCTCTAGCCGCCGCAGGAGGAAACGGCTCGGGCGTCGATTACGGACTCCCGGCCACCGTAGGCGCGGCCTTACGGGCGGCGAGCCGCCTGGTAAGGACCAGGCCCGTGTCGACGGCGCGTAGTGTTCCACGCGCGCCTCAAAGAGATTTCAGCAAAAACTGAAGGAGTCTGCTAGGACCTGCCAGGGTCGCGAGATTTGTTCGAAAGAGATACCGTGGCCCACGCGTGTTCCTACACGGGTGGGTTTTAGTCAGTAAAAGTCTGACTCGCACTTCCACTCCACCCAGAGCGGGAGACGTCATTTGATGATTTTCCACCCACCAAAAAAAAGTATAAAATCATACGGTTATTTAAAAAATGTTAGCCGACCTTCTGACCGAGGCTATTTAAAAATAACATTTACCTTATTCTTCTTTTATAAAGGTGATAATATTGTTGGTAGGTATAATATAATTGATAAATATTTAAATAAGATGTATTTTGTCTTGTTTCAGCGAAATGGAAGCTATTCTTGAGTTTGATGAGCCATCTTGGGATATAATGGACCTAAGAACTTGGACTGTACTGAAAACGCACATTCCGAGGTGTAAAAGAACAACAGACCCGGCACCAGAATATGAAAAAGCAAAGTATAATAAGAAACCTAAAATTAACACTAATGCAGCTAGTATACCTGATAAAGACAATGTGGCTGGTAAAGAAACAGCGCCTGGTAAAGAAAATGTGACTGGTGACGAAAATGCGACTGGTAAAGAAAATGCGACTGGTAAAGTAATTACGACTGATGCAGAAAATACAATTGAAAAAGAAAATGTGACTGGTGAAGAAAGTGCAACTGATGCAGAAAATGCGGCAGGAAAAGAAAAAGGGACTGATAAGGAAAAAGCGACTGATAAAAATAATATGACTGGTCCAGAAAATGTAAATGAGAAAGAAAATGCGACTGGTGAAGAAAAAGCGACTGATGAAGATAATGTGACTGGTGTAGAAAATGTAACTGATAACGAAAATGCAACTGTTAAAGAAAAACTGACTGATAAAGATAATGTGACTGATCCAAAAAATGTGAATGATAAACAAGATGCAATTGGTAACGAAAATGCGATTGATAAAGAAAGTGCAACTAGTTACAAAAATACGACTGATAAAGAAAATGTGACTGATAAAGATAATGTGACTGATTCACAAAATGTGACTGATAAAGAAAATGCGACTGATAAGGATATTGCGACTGATAAAGGTATTGTGACTGGTTCACAAAATGTGACTGATAATAAAAATGTGAATAATAAAGAAAATGCTAAAATCAAGGAAAAAAATACGACAAGCAAAGAAAAAGCGGCTAAGAAAAAAAAAGAAGGAAGAGATGAACACCAGCTCACTATATTGGAGAAGGCGATGAGGCTGTACGAATTAGATAATCCTGGTGTATGGAGTTCGGATGAAGATGAAGCGGAAAAAGCATCAAGGGTATATGTAGAAAACACATCACAAACAGATGAAACAGATGAATACCCAAATATGCCATCAGTTAATGCCTAAATAAATAAAAACAGTAGATAAAAAGTCATTTCTGTGTCACTAGACTCAAAATAGCGTGTACATATCCGAAATATCCCATAGTTCAAAAACTACTCAAGAAAACATCATAGGTCCCTAGCTTGGTATCAACCAATCTTCGTTGAATGGTTATGCCGAGTTTAACTTCTATATTTTTGCTTTCCACCACTACATTGCAAAGTACACACTCTTTACCACTTTAGTTCTATTTCACCAATAAATCAGTCATTTTAACACCACATAATCATTTTTGAAGCCCCATCTGAAGATATGAGTATGAGCAGTTTTAAAAATTAAAATTGCTGGCCTCAACCGGGAATAGATAAGATTTTTGTTTTAATGCAGAAATGGCTTCATTTTTGACAGCACTTTTTGAGAAATTTAAACAACTATTAAATACAAACTTATTTTTGCTGCCACTAAATTAATTTATAGCCTGGGCGACGGCCACATTATTTGTTTTACGAGACTAGAAGCACTACTACTACATATTAAAACGAGTTACATTGATCGACGCCCCTATACATATAATACCTATGTCCTATCAAAGAGACACAATATTATGTAACGGATCCAGTGCGAACAAAAAATGACTGTGGCGAACAAAGTGTTGGGTGCAAGTGGCGAGGCAGGTTTTTAACAGACTTCAAAAAGGAGGAGGTTATCCAGTCCTCGGGGTTTTTTCCTATTATTGTACATCGAATTCTCCGTGATTACTAGGTAACCGATTTAAGTAGTAGAAAATACTCGAGTGGTCCCCATATACATTGTATTAATTGTACTAAAGTTTTTGACTTGGCTTCAATAATAGGTATTTATTAATCCACTTTGTGTATTTTGATGTAATTATTCTAAGTTCTAGTCACTGTTGTTTATATAGCACGTAGTGGTATACGAATATGTGCGGAGTAGGTACCACAAGTACAGAGTAAACATTAATAAACACGTGTTTTCGTTTGTTCCTGTGACCCTCACATATTTTATTAATAATGGTTTGCATAGAAACTCTATTTGGTTGTGGAGTCATCCCCATAAATTTGGCACAGTCGTTTATCAAAAATATTATAATCTTAATTATACAAACTACGCGTTACGTTGTTTGTCCGGGATGGACTCCTAAACTACTTAACCGATTTTAATAAAATTTGCACACCGTGTGCAGTTTGATCCAACTTGAAAGATAGGATAGCTTACATCTCAATTTATAGTCGCAATATTATTTTATTGCAAATTTTTTGTTTATTATTTGACAGTCACAATTATCTATCTGTTAGCTCCAAACGATTTGAGCAAAAATATGACGCAGACGAAGTCGCGGACAGAAGCTAGTATTATATAAATACTTTATAGGTATGTGTGTGTTAACTGGCAGTCAGGCCATTGTCTAACATAAAATGTAGGCACAAACTTAGTCAGAATATGTGATGAACGGATGTTATAAATGTAAAGATATATATGGTATGTTTAAATACCGATAAATTATAAATTGTTAACTCAAATTAATTTAATATCTAATTGGTTGTGTTTTATTTCAAATAATGTTTAATTATTTATTAGTAGAATAGATAAGGTACTACTCTGTTAGGTTTAAAACCCAAGTAAGTTAAGAAATAAGTGTTTAGAATAAGTGAATGTCAAAATAATGTAAGTATACATAACATTATGATGAATAAATGAATATACATAATTTCATCGGTTTTTATTCTATTGCATTCTAATCGGTATTTTGCTGTGCATAACGCACATCAAAATGCAGTAATCATCGTTGGCCATATGTCAAGCAGGCAAGACACATTGTCTATATAATTTGGTTATCTGGCATTGCTGTATCTTCTGATGCCTAAAAACATTTGCTGAATGTCGTGTAGACATCACGTGTCTCAAGATTTCCATAGTTTAGTAGCCAACAGATAAATTATGACCCAGATATACGTAATGATCCACCACGTCCAGACATATTCTAAGACACCACACAAACACCTCTTTTGATTGGAATACGGCCAATTAAAGAGTGGAGACCATCTGCCCGGTTGCCGAACTGTACAGTTCCTGGATGCCATCCACAAAGGTACCATGAATAGATCTAACAGCAACGAAGAGAAACTAACAAAGTCCAGCGATCTATGCTATTAAAAATGCAAAAGTTTTTTATCTGTTTCACGAAGTGAATTTGATCAACTGTAAGCTTTGCTCCGGACGCCTTACGGTTTTTGGTCTAGTTGGTTTGCGTCGAGTCTGTGACACAGAACTTTGGCAATTTTTTTGCATTTCTGAGAGAAGGCTGGTTGGTCGGCAGTTTTGTACTTTGGAACAATCTCCCATTTTGTGGAAATTCGCTACTACCACGGCGTTTTTCTAGGACTGAGGCGTGTGACCGTAGTGGTAACTGTTTCACGGTGTGAATGCGATCGACCGCAAAGTAATAGCTCTGCTCCGGAAGGTTGCCTGTGTACTATCGGCTGGTATTCGTTTAGTTGGCATGTGAGCCTGTGGCACAGAACTTTGGCAAACATTTTTACACTTGAGAGAGGAGCTTCTTGGTCGATACTTTTGAAGTTCAAGCGAGCGAGAAGAGCAATCTTCCATTTTGTTTAAAATCGTTACCAGGGCGTTTTTCACGACTGAGGCAGGTGACGAACATTTATAGTACATTTTTGCAGAGTTCCAATAGCACTTTCGACGAACGATGTCCTCCTGGCTGGAGTAGCTCCATCGGGATTCCATCTTTGCCCGGAGACTTATCTTTTTTTTCGCTTCAGTGTAGATTCCACCTCACAAGGTAGCAGAAAATCTTTGATACTACATTCGATTAGTTCGGATGTTGCGTCCTCATTTGTGAGATTCGATTGTACTGTAGTCGATAACTCCTTGTAAAATTCTTCCACAAGAGTCAATATTCGGTGCCGATTAGTTACGCTGGTTCCTCCAGCATCCATAAACTTCTTTTTCATTTCTAGAAAGTCAATCATACTCTCTTATCCGCGACGCGTTTTTACTGAGTGACAAAATGTTCCAAAATCGACATAAAACTGAACTCAAAGACTGAGTGGCAACGTGCAACGCCCGGTTTCAACCGATGTGTATTTCTAGACACACCGGTCAAAACCAGCGGCCGGGATACGCATGCGCAGGAGTTCTTTATCACAGGGTGGAAAGTTCAAACATACTTATAACTTTATATTTGTATTTTGTATATCAAGAACTCGAAATCGTCGGGCTTGTGGCTAGTAATAACAGCCGTACATGTCGATCGACTGAGACCAAATTGTACCTAGGGATTTTAATTTTTTTGATAAAGATATACCTATTTGGTACGCTTCTTCTTCAGTAAGGTCAGTGTCTTAGGAAACTTGTGTTTGATTTTGATAATGCCGTAGGTTTCTTTACTTTCATGTAAATATTATAATGGCATAATGGTGTATCTAAGTATTTACGAAGTTTTATTGAAAGTCAAGTCGTTTGTTTGTTTGTTCTCGCGCACATGTGGGAGTGGCGCGAGGAGGCGAAACGCCGCCGGGGCGAAACTCCGCTGCCGCGACAAATCGCCGCACGGCGGACAGAGCTCCGGTGTGATCTCATGGCGACATGGCGGGTACGTTTGTCGCAACCCAGCGCTGGGCACACCACAATTGCGGCGGTAAGCCCTCTCTTTGTGGAGTGGACAGAGAGGCGCCACGGCGTCCTCACCTTCCGCCTGACGCAGGTTCTCACCGGGCATGGGTGCTTTGGTGGGTTCCTGTTCAGGATAAAGCGGGAGGAAACGCCCGGGTGTTTCCATTGCGAGGATCGTCTGGAGGACACGGTGGAGCATACGGTGGAGGTGTGCCCTGCCTGGGCGGAGCACCGCCGTGTCCTCGTGGAGGCGATCGGCGGCGGTGACCTCTCGCGTCCGGCCCTGGTGCGAGCCATGGTACGGAGCGAGAGGGCATCGGAAGCCGTCACCTCCTTCTGCGAAGCAATAATGCTCGCAAAGGAGGAGGCGGGGCGCGTGAGGGAGTGGCTGATTCTGCGCCCTCACGTCCCTAGCCGCCGCAGGAGGAGACACCCCGGGCGTCGGGAGTCGATAGCGGACTCCCAGCCACCGTAGGCGCAAGCTTGCGGGCGGCGAGCAATGGGTAGCTCGCCGCCCGGTAAGGACCAGGCTCGGGTCGACGGCGCGTAGTGTTCCACGCGCGCCTCAAAGAGATGTCAGCAGCACTGAAGGGGTCTGCTAGGACCGATGCCTGCCAGGGTCGTGAGATTGTTCGAAAGAGATACCGCGACCCTGCCACATGGGCAACTGAAGGAACACGGGTTGGTTTTAGTCAGTAAAAGTCTGACACGCCCTCCCGCTCCGCCCAGCAGGGCTATTGGCTAACTTTTTGATTGCCAGTGGCTTCAGTTGTACACCGAACTTTGATGACAACTGAGAATTTCATAACATTGGTATTGCGTATCATAGTAAGTGGATATCACGTTACGGTGGCTAACGGACCGGGGCCGGTGCTCTTCATCTTAGCACTTGACGCCTCTATTTTCTGCTGTCTGTACTTTTGATAAATTGTATACAAAAGCTAAATTGTTGAATTAATAAATAAATAAAACATTGTCATATCATTTTGAACATCATTTTATTCATTCTTTTTTGACACGCTTTATATTAGCTTCACTTGTATGTTTGTATGTATGTTTGTATGTTTGTTTGTAACCGACTCCTTATAGCGCGATTTTGACCCACTTTAAACGACCGGATTTCATTCAAACTTTCCACACCTGTCAAGGACCGATGACAATGCAATAATTTCATAAATTTGTGCCATTATCCTTGCCAGGGTTACCAGGACAGCAAAAAAACTGTCTTCGAAAACTACGCTGACATACGTCACAAATTACGCAGACATACGACACAAACTACGCTGACATACGTCACAAACTACGCTGACATACGTCACAAACTATGCTGACATACGTCTCAAAATTCGAAACACCCTAAAAAATAGAAAATAAATAATAGTTTAAAAAAACTAAAAAACACGCTTCCATTGAAAACCAAACTAAACAGTACAAAATAATGGAAAAAAAGCTTTTTGTGGTATTTTGTTATTGATATCAGGCACCCCACGCTTTTTTTCCATTATTTGGTACTGTTTAGTTTGGTTTTCAATGGAAGCGTGTTTTTAGGGTTCCGTTGCCATATGGCAAAAAACGGAACCCTTATAGATTCGCCATGTCTGTCTGTCTGTCTGTCTGTCTGTCTGTCTGTCTGTCCGAGTATGTCGCAGCCACTTTTCTCCGAAACTATAAGAGCTGTGCTATTGAAACTTGGTAAGTAGATGTATTCAGTGAACCGCATTAAGATTTTCACACAAAAATAGAAAAAAAACAATAATATTTGGGGTTCCCCATACATAGAACTGAAACTCAAAATTTTTTTTTTCATCAAACCTTTACGTGTGGGGTATCTATGGATAGGTCTTCAAAAATAATATTGAGGTTTCTAATATCATTTTTTTTTAAAACAATAATATTTGGGGTTCCCCATACATAGAACTGAAACACAAAAAAAAAATTTCATCAAACCCTTACGTGTGGGGTATCTATGGATAGGTCTTCAAAAATGAAATTGAGGTTTCTAATATCATTTTTTTCTAAACTGAATAGTTTGCGCGCGAGACACTTCCAAAGTGGTAAAATGTGTGTCCCCCCCCCGTAACTTCTAAAATAAGGGAATGATAAAACTAAAAAAAATATATGATGTACATTACCATGAAAACTACCAACGAAAATTGGTTTGAACGAGATCTAGTTAGTAGTTTTTTTTTAATACGTCATAAATCGTAAACCACAATTTACCTTTCATTCAGTCAACACAAATATAAAAATTAAAAAAAAAAACATTTCATTTCATAAACGATGATGACGAATGATGATGATGATGCCCTGCAGGTTTGTACGGAACCCTCGGTGCGCGAGTCCGACTCGCACTTGGCCGGTTTTTTTAGTTTTTTTAAACTAGTATTTTTCCACAACAATACTTAATGCAATGCGTGGCAACGACAGGAATCACAATAACACAACAAAAGACGTAATGTTTATACGCTTCACTAATTACCGGCCTCGGTGCTTATCACAAGAATTTCTAAAACACTACCTTTGAGTAGTGTCTTTCACGAAAGCTACGATTCACTAAATGATTATCAGTTTGATGTCCACTGTGCTTAAACAATCGCAATCTTTTATTTATCGATACAAAAACATCTGTCAAAATGAGTTACGGTGACTATCAACCAACTATCAACGACACTGAGTGCCTATGACGTCATCCTAGATAGGCACTGAAGATAGCCAATACGAAAGTTGCTATTTGACAGTTGATCGTTAAACACTTTGCCAAATGATCATCATTATTAACTGTCAACAGAGATACACAATAGCCCTACAGAGCGGGAGAAGTCATTTGATGATTTCCAGTCCAAAAAAAAAAGTCATTTGTTTAATGTTGTCGTTAATTTTAGTTTATCTATCAATTGTAGGGATCTCTGATTTTTATTTTCATGTGTTTATCTCGTTGAATAATTCGTTTTCTTAGTGTTATAGCAAAATGTTAATTGTGTTTGATATTTTCAAACTTCGGAATGCCGAGAAATCCTCACAAAAAGGGTCAGTTTCAAATGCAAATAGCAATCAAAACAACTCAGTTCATTGATTTAGAGATAAATGCAAAATTAAAACAACTTTTGGGTACTTTTGTAAATGAATGAAATACTGTTATATTCGCCCCAAGACATTAAATGGTCAAAAGGCTGATGGAGATCACTCAAATATTGTTATAGGGAATACTATCAGGACATATAACTTTATTGCACAGAATTTTTATCCCATAACTATATATACTTACTAGCTTCTGTCCGCGACTTTGTCCGCGTCAAATTTTTGCTCCCGTAACCCTTCCCGTCGCATCGAATTGCCTGCCATTTTTCGTCCATTTTTCGTTTCTGCTCCGCTCTTTTTGATCATAGCGTGACGAAATAGGCTACCCAACACAAAAAGAAGTTTTCAATTCGGACCAGTAGTTTCGGAGCCTATTGTACTATCAAACAATTAAATCTTTCCTCTTTATAATATTATTGCGACTATAATATAAAATAACTTTATGTGTTTGAATTTTAATTTTAATTTCTGTATTAATTGTATTTATGTAATTTCAGACCGTACCGGTACCGTGTGGTGCCGGACGTAAAGAATAACACCACCCCATTTCTTCCCGTGGGTGTCGTAAAAGGCGACTAAGGGACTTACTAGAGAATGGGCAGCAGCGTTCTCTATGCATTTTACCACCATACTGCGATCGCCAACCCGCCTGCCAAGCGTGGCGATTATGGCAAAGCCCCCCAAATTGGGGGAGGCCTAAGTCCAGCAGTGGGCGTCTTACGGCTGAAATGATGATGTAATTTCAAATTTTATGGATTATTTTTTATCTGAAATAAACTGATTAATAATAATAAATTGAGATGTAAGCTATCTTATCCTTCAAGTTGAATCAAACTGCACACGGTTTTTTATTTTTATTTTTTATTGTAGGACATCTCGTAGTTAATCTATACATCTATACATACATACAAATAAATAAAATTGGAGTGTCTGTTTTTAAAAATAAGATATCCACTTTTTACTAAGTGTATATGAATGTATACACGGTACATATTTCAAAACAACATTTTTTACAATTTTTGTCTGTATGTCTGTCTGTTTGTTCCGGCTAATCTCTGAAATGGCTGGACCGATTTTGACAGGACTTTCACTGGCAGATAGCTGATGTAACAACTACTTTTATTTTAGAAAGATTCTTTTATTTTAGAAAAAAATAACTGTCTTCGAAAACTACGGTGACATACGTCATAAACTACGCTGAAGTACGTCTCAAAATTCGAAAAACCCTGGCTGAATCCTACGAAATAGATTAAAATAATGTACTACAGTATTAACCATTTTTTATCTGTATAAGATAAAAAATGGTTTTTTACGAAAAAATTTTTACGAGAAAAAGGGCTTATTTACGAAGCGATTTTAAGCAATACAGCAATAAATCCTTATCCAATTAAGTACCTTAAAAACATTGTGCATTTAATATAGATCAATATTAATATGCCCCCCCCCCCCCCCCCTTAGGATTGTAATTCATATTACTTTGGCTTCATAGTAATTGCGAATATCATGTGTGTTCATTATACTCAAAATAAACCTAATAATATTATTCCAAGTAAGAGACCGCGAAATGGCTTAGATGTTTAGATTTTTGGATGTTTGTTTCTCAATGATGCAAAGACGGCCAAACGGATTTAGATCGAATTTGGCACAAAGATATTATATCATGGATACGTAACAGATAGGATAGCTACTTTTACCGCTATACGGGCCAAGCCTCTGGCAAAAGTACTATTCCTATAATTATGTTCGGTGTCTGGTAAATGATTGAGTGTCTGTATAGGTAAAATAGGAGCGTTAAGAAAAACCAGGAAGACTTATATTCAACTAAACCAAGCCCTATGTCGCAGTCTTCTTACTCTGAATACTATTACTCTTATTTTAAAAACACCAACACACATGATGTTCTCATAAACTATGAATCCTAAATAATATGAATTATAATCCTACTACTACTAATATTATAAATGTGAAAATATGTATGATTGGGTGTTTGTTTCTCAATCACGCAAAAATGGCTGAATGGATCTGGATCGAAAATAGCACAGAGTCTATATTACCTACATAACCTGGAATAACACATTCTGATCGCGGTAGTACGTCCTCTTGCATTAATCTCCGACATCCACGCGGGCGAAGCCGCGGGCAAAAGCTAGTCTGAAATAAGATTCTGACTACTTAAACGGATTTTTGCCCGGCGATTTCTAAAAAGTTAAACTTTTTGGGCCATAGTAAAATTAAAACTAAAGCGAAAGTCCTAAGGGTAACCCCGAGGGGGGTTCGCACCTCGGCTTAGGCGATCACTGGGGGAGGGCAGCAAGGGACAGGCTGGATCTGGATTACATTATTTAGGGGCTAATTTAAAGCTACAGGCGCAGCATCGCGGGCTGGCTCTTGCAAGGGTCGGGAGGGACTATTTAGTCGGGGTCGCGACGACGGACCTCGGCGGCGAGGTCGGTACGGTTTGTGTCTGTGTGTTGTTCTCACTGTACTTGTCTCTTTTCGACTCTCCTGGAGGAGAGTAGTGGGATCATCGGGTTCTGAAAGTCAGGCGCGGTCGCAGCCTAACATTTTGGGGGGGGGGGGTCACCATGAGTACTGAAGAATATTTTTAGGAAGGTAAATCCTTTTTGGTCTAGTAGTCGCAAGCGCTGCTGATCAGAATGATGTTCCGGGTTGAGTCTCCGTGGCTCAAGTGAGAATAATTTTAAGATAGTAAGGCAAATCGTTCAGGGTTTCGGCAGCATAACTGTCTTTGGGGGGGGGGGGGGGGTCATGACCCCTAGAACCCCCCTCTCGGATCACGCCTGCTGAGAGTACGTGCCGCGGACGGCGGACTTTACTAATGCGGGAGGGGGTATAGCTAGCTGCCGCAACAGCCAGAGGGTTGCGGTGGGTTACTGCTCTATCGAAGAAACGCTTCGAAGCGCGTTTCATGTACTGATGGATCGTAGGGATCCTGAGATCTACGTGGAGATTGATATTCCTAACGTACCAAGGCGCACCTGTGGCTTGTCGGAGAAAACGATTCTGGAGAGTCTGCATCCTATGGATAAATCGGGGTAGATACTGCACAAATTTTATTAAAATCGGTTAATTAGTTTAGGAGTCCATCCCGGACAAATAACGTGACGCGTAATTTATATGTTACGAGCTGGGGTTCGGGATAAATTGAAACCAATATTACTGAAAAACACAAAAAAATCTGTTTATTTAAACAATCACAATATCGCAATAATCAAACGTCAAACAGAATCACTTGTTTCACTTACACTGTTTCGCTTGAATCGTATTCGATACCTTCCGTAATCAAACTGCCCGTCCGGCATTTTCGGCATTCGACCGTTAATTAGCTTACATGCACACTGGACAGGTGTAGATTTTAATAAAAATTAAAAAAAAACAAAATTCAAAAAACTGGCCTAGGTACAACAGGTTTCCCCACATATACCAAGTGGAACCTGTGGCTTGACGGGCAAATCAATTTTGGAGAGTTTAAAGAACCTTCCCGCCATTAATTACTCTCAAGCCGCGAAACGCGTTTTGTGATTGCAATGATATTGAAATATTGTATATTAATTCTCTTTGTGTTATTGTTTTCGGATTAATATATTAACTAAACAGCTACATATAAAAGTAAGTCATTAAAAATTGGTGCCCGATTTTTACACCTTTGGGATTTTCAGAGCTTTAGAGGATGTGACAGCTAGCTGTCAAATCCTCCAAATAGTGATAGAAGATAGAAGCCTTGGCTAAAAGAGACATGTACATAATTTGTACAATGACCGAGTGGCAGTTTTTGTGGCATTAAACCATTGACAGGAATATTTGAATCGTTTGTGTCAGGAAGTTACTTGACCATTCCAAATCGTAATAGGAAATAAACAAAGAGATTTAATACAAAAATAATTTAAAGTCTATGGAAATAAAGAAGTTCCATGGTCATCAAAAAAAATTGTTAGATACTATCTATATATCTGTATTAAATTCAAAATCCTGAGTGACTGACTGACTGATATATCAACGCACAGCCTAAACCACTGGACCTAGAGACATGAAATTTGGAGGGAGTGTTCTTTGTGAGGAGTAGGTATGCACTAAGAAAGGGTTTTTTGAAATGCTTTTCCTAAGAGAGTGAAATGGGGTTTGAAATGGTGAATTTTTCGACATCCACGCGGGCGAAGCCGCGAGCAGAAGCTAGCTTAAAGTATAAAGTATAGTTACCTAATTCATGTTGAAATTATATGGTGAACACAATGTAGAAAGACGTGCACGTTAAATGCGACTGTAACAGAAATTATAAAATTAAGATTGTTAAAATAACCCGTGGTAGTTATGAGATGACCAGTCCATTTATGGCCGTCCACATACACGACATAATTTGGTATAATGAAATGAAAAATCTCTCTCTCTCTCTGTTATTTGGCTTTTTTCCTCATTATATTATTAGTAAATTAATGTGCCGTATAATATTTACATAATATTTTTACAGTAACATACTTAAAATAATAATAAGATTTACTATTATCTCTAGTCGTTCTCGTCTGGCTAACAGCAAGTACTTGCACAGGTACAGTAACCAAGTAGCCAGGATTATTCACCAGCAACTTGCTTTGCAATATAAACTTATGGATTCTGAGGAGGTACCGTATTACAAGTGCCCGCCCCAGGTCTCGAAAATGACCATGTCACGTTGTACTGGGATTGGTCTATCATTACTGACAAAACTATTATCACCAATAAGCCTGTTAAAGGGTGATAGATAGATCAGCGCGCACAATGATAGTCAATATTACCATTCCGCATGACGGGAACCTCGTGAAAGCTGAGAAAGAGAAATAAATTAAATATCTCGACTGATCACACGAGGTGGTTGACATGCGGAATGTGAGCATGGCTGTCGTTGTGCTGATTGTCGTATCGGTGAATGAGTTGAAGGCCGAAAGCCTCGATCCAAACCTCTTGAGGCTCTCGTCAGCTTCAGAAGGCAGTACTCCTCGATACAGCTCACATCGTGAGGAGTTTCCTGTTCTGGAGTCCTGGTTCCTAACCATCGGTAGCTTGGACCCTGCTCCCGATACCGACAAATCACATTTTTTTTTTCTGTTTTCTTAAATATTTTAAATGTATCAAGTTGTAATAAGTTGTAAATTAAATAAACGAGAATAATATGTATAAGTTTGAGTATATAAAGAAAGAAAGGAAATAGTCATTTAAAGGAAATCAAAACATTCGTCCGCTTCACTGTCAACAGGAAAAGCGCTCAAAGCTCAAGGGGCCACTAAGTGCCAAACCACCTTAACATCTACCGTGATAATTGTTTAACAAAAGTTTAATTGGAGTTTATTTTCTTCACTGTTGAATGGGTGTTTGTTTGCCAAATAAAATGGGTACGTAGATAGACAGGGGCATGATTTCCGACAGTCAGTATCACAAAACATACTCCTAGCGGAGATCAGTATATTATCTGTGGTTCTTATATTTCTGCGTGGAATCGAACCAATATTTTGTTTGAGAGTAGTACAATAAGCTGTCATTCCTGGTTTATTTTCGTCATTTGTGTGAAGTGTATTTTTCTATATTGTTGAGGACTTACAAAATTCATTGTATCCTTGAACTTATTTTAATAATTTCGTTAAAGAAACGTGTTACAAGAAAAAGATAATAATAACTGTAAAAAAAGACGCAATAAAAAATAATTTGCATGAATTTTAAAGTTGATTGTGTTGTTAAGTTATTTTTCACGTTTCTGGGACAAAGTCAAGAATGTCTAGATAGTAAATGGCCTCTGCGTATTGTGTTTATGCGTAGAAACGTGCAGTTATCTTGATACTGTTGAATTTAATATGGCACATTTTGTAAAACGCGATGTTACCTACAGCGCACTTGACAACGAATTAACTCCGCCACTGGCTGCACTGGCGGTGACCACGAATGCAGTTCCAACTTTTATTACCCTGGACCATGAACACGAGGACGCCAACAATGTTATCATCCATAAAGTGCCCAAAAATAAAGGTAAGCAGGCAAATACATAGGTTTCCCTTTATGAGTCTTTGTTCATTGTCTCATGCTCAGTATTATGATACTTAAGTCTTAGGCCTACTAAAGGGATGTTAATTGTGTATGCAAGGCCATTTAAAATAATTGCTGTATCATCAACTTTACTGCCTATTATGTACATTTGTAGAGTCTTGTGTGTATTGGTGGTTTAAGGAACTCTTCAAATAAACACAAGCTCGTAAAAATTAATTAAACAATAGATTGTGAATAAACTTTCTCAATAAGTCCACTCTCAAAAGAAAAAGGAAACTGCTATAAAATATGTTATTTTCTTCTTGCAGGAGGATGGACTCATATAGAGGATCTGGACTCATTTTTTACACGAATGTATAGATATTATGTTCGAGGTGGATTTTACCCAATGATAATGTCTGACCTGTTTTATTTGTTGCAATTTATTTTCATAGTGTGGTTTTCCACATTTTTGGTGTATTGTGTAGATTATACTAGATTATTTAGGAATGATCCAAATGCCAACAGAAGTGAAAAACTTAGCTTAAATGATGTTATATTGTCTCCTGCAGTCTGTGTGGAGAGTATTGCATGGAAATGGTGAGTAGCAAGTATTTAATGTAATGTAAAGTAAGCCACATTTGCTACTGTGTACTTGTCCAATTGTACCTTCACAGGTCTGAACTGCTAGGATGCAGAATGTATGGAACCTGAACAAAATCATAACCAGGGTTTTAATCTGCATAATATCATCGTACATACCATAGCATTTCAAACTAAGATTAATGTTCAACCCCAAAGTGTACCACAAAGGCTGGGCTGCCAGGTAGACCTGGGTAGTTATTGCACAAGTGCACAAAATAATGTGAAACATTGGCAAAATGTTTTATGGGCCTATATATTGATTTCTCACAACAGTCTCAAGTTTTACACAAATTAAATCAATATTTTAGTAACATCTTTATTTTTGTTTAACCTGTTGACTGCATGCATAGTTTAAAAAAGCTCTTTGTGTTTAACACTAATCCTGCGTATTTTAAATCCCAATGGAGACTGCTTAGGCGCTTATTAGTCAGCCAGCGGTCAGCTTCATTGCCTCAGGCAACTTCTTAAAGAATCTTAATAAATATATTTCTTTTGTGATAATTACTTCAAAAAATTATTTCGCTGGTCCAAAGAGGGTTGAATGAATGTTTTTAATTTTAAGTTTGATTTTATTTTATTTTACTGTTAATTTGTTGTATCATCATCATCATCATCATTTCAGCCGAAAGACGTCCACTGCTGGACATAGGCCTCCCCCAAGCACCGCCAGTTCGACCTATTCTGTGCTTCTCACATCCAACGTATTCCTGCGGCCTTCACCGAAGGAAGTGAAGGCCGCAGGTGTTGTATATGTGTAGGATATTGCATGCAATAAAACACAATTTATTTATTTTATTTGATTAATTATTGTTTCAATAAAAGTACAATATTCTACTGCGAATGCATTACATGTATAGCTTATGCAAATGTCAATGTTCAACATGTTTTTCTGAGAATTTTTTGATAGGTAATATACATCCAATGAACTTATTTTAGGTGGTGTCTCATCACATTGTGTGCAGTGATTTGGTTAATGCGACTAGTGATATCAATATACCATTTATATTATGCCTATGACACCAAATTATTTTATAATAATGCATTAAAAATCAAAGAGGTGAGTAAATAAATCATATTCTTGTACTGTTGTGGTTTCACTAACAAAATAAGACATAAATTCTTTCTAAAATGTGTAATTTTTCTTTAACTGGTTATTTATGGGTTTCAGAGCGATTTAGTTTGGATGAACTGGTCTAGTATACAGGATAGAGTGAGAGAAGCACAGCCAGAACACCACATGTGCGTCCATAAGCAAGAAATTAACGAATTAGATATATACCATCGAATACTCAGGTATTTTCATGCTACTGATTTTATTACTATAACTAAGTAATTTATAAAATAAATGAATATATCGTCACATCTACGGCAAACTTACGAATCTGCAGAAAATGTATTTTACAGGGGAGCGTTTTGAAAGTAAATATCAACGATTTCTTTTTTTTGTTAATGGGTATATAGGTACCATGGTACACTTTGGTTTTTAAAATGGTACTTTTTTATATAATGAATAACGGATTGTCAATATTTTAGAAATTACGAACAGATTTTCATCATAATATCGATTTTACCAAAACTGCAGATTCGTAAGTTTGCCGTGGATGTGACGATATATAAAGCTCGTGTAAATGAGGTAACAGATGAATAGGAAGTGTGAAGAAGCAGTGTATTGCTATTAACTTACTTGAATTGTTGTAACAGTCAACTGAAGAGAACAATTTTTCGTTACAGGTTTACAAACTATATGGTGGCAATGGTCAATAAAAACTTACTGCCACTGCAAATACATGTGCCTTGTATTGGTGATTTTCACTATTTATCGCGTGGGTTGAAATGGAATATAGAATTTTTGTTATTTTGTAAGTATTCACTTATTTTTCTTAGTTGTGGTGGCTATGTGTGATATAGTCAACTGTCTAGTGTTTGTTTTGAATATATTTGCCATACATTTTCATAAGTAAAGTAGGAAGGTAGGGCAGGTCAGTGGGTAGGTCAGTGTAGTATATATGAAAAAATTAAAAAAAAAATCACTTAAACCTACATAGGCATTTATAAAACGTCTGAAGCTAGGTGTATGGTCCCATTTTTTTTTTGTAATAGATAGGAGCTGGCTAGAAACAACACGGAAACTCTTCTAAAAATAATTAAAATGATTTTATAATGCATCCAAATAAGTGTTAATTGATATGAGAGGATAGTGTAGGTCTGTCACGAAATAGGTACATAATAATATAGAAAATGGTCTACAAATCTACTCTCTACGAGGCCTAAAACAAGACATTCACAAAATATGAAAGAATCCGCATTTAAAACAGATAAATAAAATATAAATATCTATTTAAACCAAATAACGACATAATTGCCATTAGAACCATTAATAAAGAGTTAAATTAGAATAATTTTAGATGTATAATGCCAAAGAATGAGAAGATTGTATCAAAGATGTATTATCATTTGTAACAACAGGGTTGTAATTTAGGAGCAGGTAATTGAAATTTACGTAGTTATGCCGCTAATGAGGTACCAAGGAAGCACATGTGCAGAATGAATGATTGTCTAATTTCAACATAGTCTTTTATCTTATAATATTTTTTTTTGATAAGGACATATTTGATATGGGTTTTCTTGACTAAACTATACGTAACCAATAGTCCAACTTAAAAAACAAAACAAATGCTTGTCCTTGCTTTTCTGTGAAAATAACAGGGTTTATTAGATAATATTAATTTGAATGTATATTTTTTTCTAATTATTGTACGCTAGACCATTTTGCATTCCAACCAACTTTGGAATACAATAAGGTTCTTAGTATCTAAGCTTTACGTTAATGTTTGTGTGATGAGCACGATCATTTGTTCTGTGTCTGGGTGTAATTTATCTATAATATGTGTATGTATTTAGAAATATATAAGTATGTTTATCAGTTGTCTAGTACCCATAACACAAGCTCTGCTTAGCTTGGGACTAGATGGCGTTGTGTGATAGTTGTGGAATATTATATATTATTATTTGCTATTGATATTTATAATGAAAGAAATTGTGAAAAATGGCTGTGTTTTGTCAACAGATAGTCCATGGAGTCCTTGGGAGAATTGTTGGCAGCTTCGTGCGTGTTACAAGGATCATTCAAAACGAATGTTACTCGCTCGTCAGCTTGAGAGACAAATACTATGGCTGGCCATAATGAACTTACTGCTCTCGCCACTTATACAGGCGTGGCAGATCCTCTACTTCTTCTTCAACTATGCCGAGGTAAGTTGTCTATTTGGCTTTTACTACTTACATAATTTTTTGCTGCAAAAGCGACGATATGTTTATCTATTGTTCGATCAAGCTGACTTTGGTTAAGTATCTAAGAGCTATCTGCGCGAGTCACCGGCTTAGTAAATGTCTGTGTCTACATTAGTGAAATAAATCGGACTATATCAAAAACGCGTGATAAAAACAGTTATAATTGAACGTAAATGACCTTTGTTGACGCATCTTAATAAAATCATCGTTCATAATCGATCTCAGATCCCCATCCTTAGTTTAGACACAATAATTAGACAAGAAATAGGGAGGACCAATTAGTTAAACCGTAATTGCGTAACACACTTCAATCTCAATCTGAATCATTTTGCAGGATATTGTTAATCCATTGCTTCATTATGTTCAAATATTTGTCTGCTCAACAACGTAAATAACGATACGAATGCGACAGAACTGTCAAAATGAAAGCCATTGCTACGGATTGTGTGTTACGTAATTGCCCCGCAGTTTTCCGACTGGCTCAAGTAGACGCATGTTTTATGGGGTACTGTTTAAAATCTATACTAATTATTATAAATTGAAAAGTAACTTTGTGTGTTATCTTTTCACGCCTAAAACACAGAACGGATTCGGATGAAATTTGGCAACGAGATAGATCGGCGTTCTCGTGGGAGAATTTCTGACGTCCACGTGGGTGAAGCCACGGGCGTAGCTAGGTGTTACAATAAAATACAAATAAAAATCATGTATAACATGCATAGTATGCAGCTAAGCATATTATATGTTGTGGGATTAGATCGCTGACAAAAATGCTTTATTCAACGCGTACCAGTGTCGAGCCGAGCAATTATCCACAAGGGCGCATAAATTAATTGATTAGCATCTGTAAATATGCTCCTGAAGTTAGTAAAACCTATCTTTGCATTGTATAAATTTAATCACCTTAGTATTGTTCAATTTCCTGGCGGCTGAGAGTATGTCATGATGTCGCTCGAATGTGTACCTGGTTAAGTTCCCTTCAAAATATGTGCTGATCCATACGTAATATTCATGCACTGTCTAGCGGTTACGTCACGGCTAGGTAACTTCATACCATCACCTTATACTGTTAATTTTGCATGACAAAACCCCTACTACTACGAAAAATCAAAACCCTAATAAACGCGGAGTAACGTAGGGGTCGCGAGATTGTTCGAAAGAGATACCGTGACCCTGGCACATGGGCAACTGAAGGAACACGGGTGGGTTTCAGTCAGTAAAAGTTTGACACGCCCTCCCGCTTCGCCCAGAGCGGGAGAAGTCATTTGTGACTGCCCATTCCAAAAAAAAAAAAAAAAAACGTAGACAACCAGTATAAACTTTAGATTAACCACACATTTTCTAGGTGTAAGTTAGGGATCGGACTCCGCGTTTACTTATAGGGGGACTAAAGCTTGTTGGTTCCACTATACATATATTTCCATTGATTTTTAAGTTTCCGACCTAAAGAAGTAAAATTGAATCGTTATAAGATTACTTTTTTCTCCATCTGTCGCAGAGTCTGTTTTACGTCTTACGATGATAAAAATGCAATTCACGACTGTAGGAAAGATATTCCTACATATTTACTGAATAATCATCATCAATTTCAAATAAAATGACTAATATTGGAAATTTGTGCCACCTAAGAATTTTCATAGGAATATATTTTAATTTCCATAGTTTTTTTTTATTATCAAAAAATAAGTTCTTGCTTACGAGGTAGTATTTATCAAATAAAATTGGTTCGTTAGCTACTCTTACAGTTCAGACAATTATTACCCTGTCACATGACATTTCGACGTTTAGTTAAACGTTAAAACCTGCCATCTCCAAAGGATGCAGACCCATTAAAACCGTTTCTTTAGAAAGGTTACGGGAACCCACTTTTATGTCTGCAATGAGAATCTTAAATCTCAAAATACGCACCATCTAGCAGTTTGTAAAACGCCTCTCCAAACGTTTCTTCAACTCACAAGGAAACGGCAAGAGTGTGGGGTCCTTAAATCGAACGGAGGTTCTGCGTGTAGTTAGTACTCAGTGAGTGTATTCATATACTCAAACCCTAGAGCGCACTACTTCGTCATTGTCGAGAAAAAAGATCCCGAAGGTTGAAAAAAAATATATATTTAATAACTCGTTATAAACAATTCCTTTCAATCATTCATCTTTAGCAGTACACAAATCTGGATGATATTTAGCATAAAAACAAGAAAAACACACATTTTGTCGACAACTTGCACAACAAATAACAACTTTTTTCAAACGTCAGGATTTTTTTTCTCGTCAATGAGAAAGTAGTGCGCTCTAGGGTTTGAGTATATGAATACACTCACTGAGTATTAACTACACGCGGAACCTCCGTTCGATTTAAGGACCCCACACTCTTGCCGTCTCCTTGCCAGTTTAAAACTACCCTATCCCCTGATTGCGGCAGCCGCCCGCTACACTGCCTTCCGCGATTCTACTAGGATTCGCCGACCGAGGCATACCTCCATTCCTGACGACGCTACAACTCTCTTCCAGGAGAGTGGCAAGTCCACCAACACGCTTAAAATACACCGTCACACATGATTCTTCCGTCTTCACTGGCGATGTCCGCCGGGGACCGCGACCCCTGCTCGAGTCAGTCCCCGCCGCTGAACCCTGTAGGTTTAAATTTGTCACTAAATACTAATACTTTCGATCCAGCTCGTCCCTTGCTGGCATATTCCAGCGACGCCTTAAGCCGAGGATCGTAGCCCACTCCTGAGATGCCCTTAGCGTGTAGTCGCTTTGTTCTGAGTTTCTATGCTCTGGCTGGAGGTCTTAATTTATTGAGGCAGCCACATAGAAAGTCCGGGTAAGCAGCCGACAATCTCCAAGGCCGACCTGTGAAAAGCCTTTAAAAAAACCGTGTACTTTGGTTCGAAACTCAAATGGTGTGTGGTCGACTCAAAAACTTAATACGAACGCGCGATGATCAGATGTAATATAAAGCTGTTGCAGTATTTGCCTTGAATGGCCATGATTTAAAAACTGGAGTGTCTAACATAAAACTTTTCAATATTTACGTGACAAATGACGATCTGAGACTGGAGTAGCTAAACTAACAGAGAGAAAACTCATCAGTACAAAACTTAGAACCATTGATTCTGTCTTAAATATGTCATAACCTATTTTTACTGTCTTCTTTGAAATTATATTCTTTGATAGAACTTTTATATAATAGTATCCTTAGTATTTTAAGTCTAATCTGAGTAAAATGTATAAAAAAGGAGCACTCCAACCCTAATATGTTTGACCATTTTTATAATTCTTTTATGTGACCTTCCAGTTAATAAAGCGTTCGCCCGCGTCACTTGGTTTGCGAACATGGTCGCTGTACGCCCGCATCACTCTACGTCATTTCAACGAATTAGAACATGAACTTCGAGACAGACTCAACCGAGCTCACAAACCGGCTACCAAATACTTAGGAAGCTTCTCGTCACCAATCACAACTGTAATTGCCAAGTAAGCTCTGATTAAATATCCAAACTTGAATGATGATGGAGATCATAACGGGACCCGGAAATTATACAAAGTTATACAAGAGCGGTGGTGGCCCAGTGGCAACGACCGCGACTTACGAGTTGTAGGACGTGGTTACGACCGCAAGAAGGCTATTTACTTTACATTATTTCTTTACATTATTATTTTCTTTTTTTACATTATGTCACCACTTCTGCTCTGAAAATGGTGTATGAAAATATGCGGAACCCTAGAGCCGGAGAGAGAGAAGGCCCGTGTGCATTATAGGCCGTTTATGGTACAAGACAGCTGACAATGAACATTGTCTCGTGTATAGCATAACCTCTGTGAAAGGGAAGGGACCTCAATTCCTATGAATTAAAAGCAATAACCACTCAAGGAAAGAGGGTCCAGTATCAGCATTTTGAACACTATAGACAGTGTTATGTTAACAGTTTACCACAAACACGAGTTGTGTGTTTCACAATAAACAAAACAAAAGAAACTATCTAGCCCGATTATCATCATGCGTAGTTCGTGTGATTCACTCATTGACTCACACGCAAATGTCTTCTAGCGTCATAGAGGGTAAACAATATTTAGAAGTGTTATCTTAAAATAACAAATACCTAGTTGCAATTCAGATCTAGAGTATTGCAGTGTGGAAATAGAAATTGGAATGCAGCTAAGATGCCGCGTAGGGCACAATATCATGACCTTCTAAAAAGATAAAAATAATATGCTGATCAAAGGTAAGGTTAAAGTATTTTGTGTAGTATTTCAGAACATTAAATTAAATTATGCTCTGACTTTGCAAGCATCGGAATTACTAAACAAGATTGCAACGTTAGTTATTTTATATTAATCGTGCCATTACAGTAATTACAAATACACCAAAGTATTTATCTAGCAAAAGATATTGCGTAAACAATGCCGTGCTATTTTTACAACGCAATGTTTACTTTTGACAAAAATAAAACTCATGCGATTTGGCACTTATTTCGTTATGACACTGATGATGACGAACTTTCGTTTGGCCCATTGCGCATCTACCTTTGTCTCTATCGATCGGTGACGTGGTGACGTATGCGTTGTTTCATGCGTGCAGCTGTCTATTTCAATTATATCTTGTTTCTGGGCCTCCTAATATACAGCTGCATTTGTGTTGCGATGCGCAAGTTTTGTTACAAGTAGCAGAAACAGCTAATTCCATAATTTCCCGAAATAGCCATAATTAGTACCTAGTTATTTATAACTAGATTCACGCCTAATAGAAGAGAATAGTCACCAAAGGCGGAAGGTTAGACTGTAAGCCGAGCCCAACATACAACATAGTTGGGAAAAAGCCAGATGATACAATGATTATTATTGAAATTATGCAACTCATTTTTAAATTCTTGATATTTCTTGATTTTATAGGTTTGTTTGGTGGATGAGCTTAGAAGATTCGTTTAAAAAATAATAATTTTATTATTCTTAACGTGTTCCAGGAACGTGGTATTTTTATCTGCGAGTGTATTGGGCGTGCTTGTCGTGTTGTCGGTGTACGATGAAGATGTTCTCACAGTGGAACATGTGCTCAGCATCATTACCATACTGGGCTGTATTCTGGCTGGAGCCAGGTTGGTATAACTTATCTTCTACTTGCATGTTGTATGTTATTCCCCATCTCGGTGATAGATCTGAGCCTCTTATAGGTGTGTCTCTGCCGGCGCACAATTATAGTTCTTTCTTACTATCGGAGCGTGCCCCATGGTGCACTTTTTGCAAAACAATCCAGACGTAATCGGTTTTCTTCTTGAAGAAAAAGTCGGTCGTTAGAAAAGTCACAAATGTGAACGGAAGCACAATCCGACGCGGTCGCAGCCCAAGTTTTTTGTTGCCGAGGAATATTTTTATGGAGGTGCGCCCCGATGACGTGAGTCTAATGCACGACCGGGGTTCCCAAATTCCTAGAGAGATTCCTGTGAGTTTACTATAGCTAGGCAAGGTAGGTAGAACTCTGCCTAACTGTTGGGTGAATCCTCTGCCTAACTGTTCGGTGAATCCTCTGCCTAACTGTTCGGTGAATCCTATGCCTAACTGTTTGGTGAATCCTCTGCCTAACTGTTCGGTGAATACAAGCGCGTGGCGTGGTGTTATCTTTAAATATAAAGATCAAACACGTTTTGGCTAGTTAAGTTATACAATTTTTGTGGCTACTTTTTAGTAATTTTCACCATTTGAAAAGGATTTAATTTTTGCATTTCGGCCTTTATAATCTTGGAACGGCCAAATCAGTTAAATGTCTGCCATGCAGAATTGCTGCAATTGTGTTATACGCGTTAACGGCGCGGAAATACAGATTACTAATTGTTTATTTCACGGAATAATAAACTTTTAATTACATTTTAATGTCAAGCTGAACTAAGGTAGTATCTAGCATACGCAAAAATCACAGTCTTGATTAATGCCAAAGCAGAGTGTACTTCGTTGATCTACATATATAAAAACATTTAATTTAATCTGTGTAAACAGACATTTTTCTCTTAATCTAATATGGTAATAACATACCTTGATCCTTAGACACTTTCGATGTGCATAGTCGCATTGAAATACTCGAGTAACTTTGGTTTGATAGATTTTTTATGTAAAGTGGTCATATTTCTTCCGTATAGATAAGAAACGTTGAGAATGCGTTTCTTCTTACCTAGGTATTTTAAATAATGAGTATCCAAAATACAAGAGTGTCTGTGAGCGAAAGTCTTCCGAATCTTTTAAGGGGGGAAGTCCATGTAAAAGCCTCAAAAACGGTCATTAAAAAAAAAAAAAATTTTAAAGGTGATAAAATAATTTTATTGTTTTTAAACTTTAACACAACTTTATTGAACCTTTCCAGAGTACAAAAGTATTCTTTTTACACGCTTTATATTAGCTTCACTTGTATGTTTGTATATTTGTATGTTTGTATATTTGTATGTTTGTTTGTAACCGACTCCTTATATCGCGATTTTGACCCACTTTAAACGACCAGATTTTATTCAAACTTTGCACACCTGTCAAGGACCGATGACAATGCAATAATTTCATAAATTTGTGCCATTATCCTTGCCAGGGTTACCAGGACAGCAAAAAAACTGTCACAAACTACGCTGACATACGTCTCAAAATTCGAAATACCCTAGAAAATAAATAATAGTTTAAAAAACTAAAAAACACGCTTCCATTGAAAACCAAACTAAAAAGTACAAAATAATGGAAAAAAAGCGTGGGGTGCTGATATCAATAAAAAAATACCTTAAAAAGCACCACACGCTTTTTTTCCATTATTTTGTACTTTTTAGTTTGGTTTTCAATGAAAGCGTGTTTTTTAGTTTTTTAAACTATTATTTATTTCCTATCAAAAGGGGCTTAGGATAGTTTTTTGTCTACTGCCTCCGATGCGAGGTCCCAAACTGCTCTATTTATCACTCATCAACCATTGATCTGAATCAAAAAAATTAAAGTGTTTTCTATTATGGACATATTAAAGGAAAGGATAAACCTCTAAAACTAGAAAAAAAAATCAATTTAAAATGAGCCTTTGAAAAAAAAAGTCAGAATTTGGGGCTATTTTTTGACATTTCTGACCCCAAAAAAGTATTTTATCAACGCAAAATATTTGAAAGGTTTATCCTTCCGATAATAATGTAGAAAAAGGCCTCACCAAATTTCAGACAAATCGGTCGATTACTTTTTGAGTTACAACACGAGCAGTTTTTAAAAATACAGTTTCGAGATAATCGCGTTTAAAGTTTTAGCACAGGAAAATGATCAGTTTTAGTTACTTACCGATTTATTTCAAATCACTTGTTGAGAAAAGGCCCTGAATTTATTAATTTATCACCACATGGACAACAAGCAATTTTAAAACTTAAATTATTTTAATGGACGGGAACCTTTTACCTGACGCTTTCCGATTACCTGGCTCGCTACTTTACAATATGCACTCCGGCCCGCACCATTATATTAGCTATAACTTCGTCAATATTCGAGATTTTTCTTTTTCATCCACGCTCAACATACTATTTTTTCAGATTATCGAAAAAAAAAGTTTTTTTTTGTACATTTTACATGGACTTGTTCCCTTAATAGGTGTTCTATAGTGTTGATTGTGATTTTTGAGAACCAATGAACCGATTCCATCAAATTTTATTGTTTCTTGCTAAAAAAATTATAATTGCACAGTAGTGCATAATGATAGGGTGAATTCATATCTGGCAGCATTGATTCGTGTTTATTTTAAGAATAGTTTAAAATGAAAATTGAGGAAAGATGTTATTTCATCCGTAGGGCTCTTGATCGCACATGCTTTTTCGCCAACACTTCTCCGGCTGGGCACTATGCCTACGGTGAAAGCGTCTCGCACTCTTTTACCGCTATGTCTGTGTTCTGTCTAGCTCCCATAATGGTCAATGCAACACAAAAAAATCTACGCAAGACTAATAACAAACATCGATTTTTACGGCGAAGACATTTGTGAACAAGAGAGGCTTTAAAGATTTTCCATGAACATTTTTGTCGATTTCAGGGCTCTTATAGGAGAGGAAGAGCGTTTAGGCGGCGGTTGTACTGGCCCTGCACGAGGTGAGGAGTTGTTCGTGCAAGTGTTGGGTCACGTGCATTACCTGCCCGCCGCCTGGAGGGGCCGCGCGCACACCAAGGACGTGGCCGCGCACTTCCAACAACTCTTCCAGTTTAGAGCCGTACGTATTAATCTGTGAGCGACATACCTGTTAGGTTTCATATGCAGATGCAGATCCTTCTAAGCTCATGAATATCTGTTTCGTGAGTGGCCATGACGCGACCACTTTCCGAATCGATATAATATAGCACATAACACAATATGTGTGACAGTTTTCTGACGTTTCATAAGTGCCCATGTAGGTTTATGTGAAATATAAATATTTTGATTTTGAGTCTGTGTGTTAAATATAAAAAATCTCTCGTATATGAACAATTTCGTAACAAATTCTTATGATAATCAGGTGTATATCTTCTTCGAGCTGCTAAGTCCGCTGCTGTGTCCACTGATCCTGTTCTCGCTTCGCTCGCGAGCGCTCGACATTGTGGACTTCTATCGCAACTTCACCGTCAGTGTATTGGGCATTGGCGACGTATGCTCGTTCGCGCAGGTATGCCCTGAAATAGCGGAAAAAAAATCTCCAAATCCATGCATTTCTGCAGTGTATTGTTATGGTCATTTCATGCATGAGGTAAAAGTGTTTGGGATCCCCTCTTGGGTTACCAAGCACTCTTATAGCAGGTCAGTGTTAGGCAAAGTGAACGTGGTGCCCAGCGATATTGTACCTATCATGTGCGGTGTAACATATAATCGCCATGACTTGAATAATACAGCTTGAGTGGGCCGCATTTAAAAACTAAAAAACATGTGGAGAACGGCTAAAATTCCACAATGTCTGAAGTCCCGCCTCCATAACCAGTATGTTCTGCCCACCCTCGTGTACGGTGCTGAGACGTGGTCGCTCACGCAGTAGGCTTGAGAGACCTATGTAGCATCCTTTGTTTGGCATCAGGCTTATAGACCGAGATCCATACGTCGAAATAAAAAGGTCGTCGAGATTGGAAAGCGTATTATGGCACTTAAATAGAGTTAGGCTGGACACCTGGCAAGGCGCATCGAGGACAGGTAGAGTAACGCTGTGACAGAGGTACTGGAAGACGAATTGTCGGTCGTCCAGCGGCGAGATCAGCCCATGACATTGGGCTAAACATGGACAAGGCTGGCACAGGAGTATTTGGATTGGCACAAGCAAAGAGACGCCTATGCGTTTTAGTGGGCGACGTTGAGCTGCGGATGATGAATCGAGCTTGATAAGTTTTTCGGAAACTGCGAAATGGCCTCAAATGTCATGATTTCAGGGTAATCAACAGGACAATTTGAACTTAGGATTGTAAATTGTAATTGTAAAAAAAAAAACCCACTTTATTGATGATTTTAATACTGTAAACGCATATTTCTTTTGGTCGCGAACCACGTTTGTTCAACATCCAACCTGACATGACCTGTAAATTGCAATAACTTTAAATAAATTTTCGCGAGATATCCTGGCGATTTTGCATTTAGCTTCATATATTAAAAATAGATAACACCGGGTGATTTCAGCTGGATATCCGTCGACATGGTCACCCTGATTGGCATACACCTGGCAAATTAAAAGGTATGTACTGCTATTTGATATCTAAATAAAATTGAAATAGAGTCCTTATTAACTTTAGAATTAGTCATTACCGAACGGTATATCTTTTAGATTGCTGGCTGCTTTTGGATTAATAATGTCGAGCATTAAAATAATTCTTGATGGCCAAATACAGGATACCTAACAATGCCTACAAAACTATTTGCAGGAGGAAATGGCAATACACAATATGACCAGGGCGAGGGTGGAAAGACGGAGTTGTCGTTGGTGGCGTTCTCTTGCCGCCACCCTGGCTGGCAGCCCACCGAGCCGGCCCAGCGGCAGTTCTTACGCTCACTGCGGCAGAGTATGCACCACGCCGTGCCGACCAACAACCATCTCGTATGTATACTAAGCGAAACTTGACGGCTTCATAATGCCATAAGGCTTTATGTCCGCCTTTTATACCACATGGCAAAACCTCTTGAGGGTTTAAGCGTACCATTTCAATTTGATAATTTTCCAAATCGTCTTAGACAATAAGTCTGTTGGTTTACTTTTGTTGCTAATGAATAGGGCAGTAGCTGCCTTACAAGCGTTCTGAAAAGTTCTAGAATGTTTCCGTGTTAATAGACAAAACCTGACAGTGCTTGTCTAAAACTACTTTCAATGCATATTCGAGAAAATGCGCTAATTACGAACACGTGTCTTCTAAAGCGGTATTTTTAATCGTTAGTAAGTAGTTATTTAAATTGCAATTCAGTGGCAACGCCTCGAGTCGAAAGTCGTCCATAAAATAATGCAATGGAGCCTACGTATACAATATTGTTTTCGTTTCAGAACAAAACGATGTTGGGTTCATACATTCAACAAAGTCTATTTGGTGCTATCACACCACTTCCAGCAGTTCTCTCATACTACCCACAGCAGAAACAACAATACAGATTACCAGTAAGTACTATATTATTGTCTCCAGTTACGAAACCTGTTGAACATGAAGTCTTGGGTTCGATTCCCAGATTAGGCAAAGTGTAATTCTCGATGAAAGCGATGGGTTTTCCATCCCGGAATCTAGATTTGTGTCCGGTTACTGTTATGGTACTAATTTAATCGACAAACGGACAGTGCCGAATTGTGCGAAAGGCACACACTATCATCAGTGGTGTCCGTTTTAAAACTATTAATTTCGTTCGTCTGTTGGTAATGCAAATCAAACTTTATGACTGAAGCATAAAATTTGTTGCTATTTACAATTTAAAACACAATCACAACAATTGTCGTGTTGCGTGTTGATGTACGTTCAGTGTCACGTGATGACGGCTTTATATTTATGCATTTATTTCTCAAAAATATAAATTGATATAAAATTATTTTGAGTTGTGATATGTTTTTATTTCAAAACCAGTCTGCAGACCAAAATTCATTCGGTATTTCTCTTAGTGTCAACTTCCAAGTTCCAGTTTGTTCTGGAATGGCATGACATTTTAAATAGTCCGTTATTTCAAAGGACATGGACGAAACAAGTGATGAAGAGGATGCCCCGCCAGCGGGCCAGGCCCTCTCGGCGCCCGCCGGCAGTACCTCCAGCGCCCCCATGGGCCTCGCGGGGGTCAGCTCAATGCTGGGCGGCAGCGCCCTCAACGGGGACATGCCGCCCCAACCGGGAGACGACAACCAAGACATGTCTGTTAGCACGCTGCATCTCTATGACCTGCATCTGACACAGGTATATTATCCATATAGTCTTCGGCTCACTTGATCGTTTAGGGTATTTAAAACATCATTCTGGCTCTCAGCTTTAAAATTAAATTCAATTAGCTTTCAATAAATTCAGTGAATGGTGGTGGAATTGGGCCCTTGGATCGTTCACACGGCGCTGTACTGTACGATATTTTATGGTGAAATTTTGGGATCAAACGTCAACGTCCCAGTCTTCACACTCCAAACTACCATGTGGTTCCAAATTTATACTGTGAAATATCGTACTGGTCAACGCCCTGTGAACTAGGTATAGCAGGTTAACACTATGTGAGACATTATGAGTGTTCTTCAGCCAATTACTAGTAGATAGTGCAGTGCAACTATTAACTGCCACCTAAAAACTTACCATGTACAGACGACAGAACATTAAGGTACCCGAAACTGTCAATTTCTCCCAATCAACTTTGAACCTAATGTTTTAATGATAAAGTTGAAAATCTATTAAAGAAATTTAACAGATTGTAGTAGCTCGATGTGCTGGCGCCTGTACTTAAACTGTCTTAATTAGGGGCCCAACACTGTTTTCTTCTTAAAATGTTTCGATAGAAGGATAACAACAGTAATGTCTAAACATTACATCGAAATTCGAATGGTAGATAGTTGTGAATCCAAACAATTGCACAAACAATTTCGATGTGATGTTTAAACACATGTTTTTCTTTTATCTGAGATTTTTTAAAATTGCTTGTCCTGAGAAGTAATTGCGTAAGACACTATCAATAGGAATCACTTTCATCCTTATACAGTTTCACAACATTCATGGCGTTGTCTGCGCTGCTAATGAAATATTTTTTTAAACATACGATTGAATGGGTTATTATACCTTCAAAATTATTCGAATTAATAGTGTGTTACGCAATTAGGGTGCTGGTTGAACTAAGAAGTCTAGGACTATAGTACTAAGGCCAGTAATTATTTCAGGCGGGTCAGAATCTATCGTGCTGTACAAATAAATGCAGCGAACGACAGCATAGCGGGCGGTGGAACATCAACGAGGGGGAAGACACACCGCTGCTTCATCGTCCATAACACCGGTGTTTGCTGTCCCCGCGTGGCGAGAAGTACCCAGTCTGGGTATAGCACACGCTTAGACAGTGACGTAACAAACAATACTACTCTTCTTTGTGTATATGCCAGTGTTCGGTTCGTTTTCTACAAAGTTCCTTTTACAAATCTATGGTTAAAATGTTTCGACACATTTCAAAATTGTTTCGACATTCGACGGACTATCTTAACGGTTTTTTGGCATCGTGAATGCTGTAAATGGCAATGTAAATTGTTTGTTTCCAACGATTTTCTCTAACCGCGTGTCATACTCGGGCCATACTCAATTCGTTGGCGTTTGTCTAAAAACTTTGTTTTAACTTTAAGTAAAGTGGTCTACGATCTATGTGATAGCAAGTACCCCCAAAGCATTAAAAGCCATATAGCAATTTAAAAACCATTAGTGTGGTGTTTGGTTAGACGTGATAACATACACATACTCTCTCTTGTCTCCTTTGTAAGTCTTCTGCTGCTGTAAGTAAATGTAACAGTTTCATCACCAAACGTAAGTAATCCAGCTTGTAGCTTTGTGTAAAGTTTCATAGTGTAAAGTTAGATTTTTGGACTTATCATGTATAAACCAAACACCACGAACAAGTTGTCCACTTAACTCAAAATTTGGTGTCAGTGAATTGGGCTTGACTACTGGGCACATTGTTAAACAACGTGATTTTTATATGAGAACACACTATTTATAGATAATTACCTAGAATCATAAAACGCACATGCTTAGTTTTTATGTAATTTTTATGAGTCTTTGAATATGGATTTATATACATTTATTATAGTACAGGAGGATAGGATCGGCCTTGCTGACATTATGGTAACGACGGGAATGTCCAGTTGTTAGTGTTGGCCGAAAAAGCAGTCTAGATTGTGATTAAACACATACAAGAGAATACCTTTACTCTTGATGTATCGTGGGCTCAGTTTTTATTAACATTATTGTACTATCTGAGTTTGCAGACTAAAATGCTCGGATATTTTCAATAATTTAATAATCGTTGTGAAATGGGCGCATTGGATTGTAAATACTCGCGTTTTCTATATGTGCCGCAGAATTAGCGTTTAATAAAAACTTGATGCGTTGTCGTTGTAATCCATCCCCCAACGTAAAGTAACTTATCATTAACAAAGGCACGAACACTACGCGTGCCTCACGTTGCGGCTTTAAATAAAACAAAACAAAACATTAATTCATTAAAGTAAGTCTTATAAAGAGATGTAATAGGTAGTAATAGACATTATAATGAAAAATACAAAAAAAATATTTTTATAGTACATAAAATCAAAATCATCTAAAAAAGCCTGAAATTTATTCGTTATTTATAAATCTAATGATATAACTATTTCTATACAATCGTTTATCTAGTAAAATACGGGAAACTGAAGATTTTTAGGGAAATGACTTGTACTTTATATGTCAGGAGCTAAGACATCGAAAATCTAGAAGTTAACAAGGAACTAGACGGGGAATAACGAAAGTGTTGACAAAAAAACTTTACGCACATTTGAGAGTAACAGTGGACAATGAACAGTCAACAATAAAGGACAGTAACCAGCCCGGTAACTACAACTTCTAATCACGCCATATTGTATGAGCTCAGAAGCGATATCTTAAACATCGAAAAAGTTTTTTTGAGCGTAATAACTTTAATATTAGTGCAATGAAGTTAATTCTCCGCTGATAATTGACCCTTTTGTCGACTGGACAAGCTCACGTGTTCAGTAAGATTAGGTTTTAAATTAACTGTTGCAAAATTATATAATCTATACTAATATTATAAAGCTAAAGAGTTTGTTTGTTTGTTTGGTTGAACGCGCTAATCTTAGAAACTACTAGTCCGAATTGAAAAATTCTTTTTATGTTGGGTAGCCTATTTATTGAGGAAGGTTATAGGCTATATACCATCACGCTACGTTCAAAAGGAGCGGAGCAGCAACGAAAAATGCTCGAAAACTGGCAGGCTATTCGATGCGACGGACAGGGTCAGAGGAGCAAAAGTTTGACGCGGGGGAAGTCGCGGGCAGAAGCTAGTATAAAATAAAATACAAATTACAAAAAGAGAAACATAAACACCAAGAATGTAATATTTTTTATAAAAAATATTTATAGATTGAACTGTGGAAGTTAATTTTATATACCTTGAAACGTAACCCTTTAGAGAATTTGTCAGAGCAGTACGCACAATAGTTTCGAAACAGTGATAGTAGTAATTTACATACGATTGAGATGGTAGGAGAACAGAAGGCGGTTCTTCTTTGAAATATTCGTTAAAATAAAAAAAAGTCAAGCAAAATGAGCCTCAATTTCGATTGGTTACAATTGGTTACATTCGATTAGTTTTATTGGTCAAATCATTTTTGCTCTAAAGGTCTAGTCAAATTCTTAAATTGAAATAAACTAGTCATTAAGACCCCAAGCAATTTACTCCGATGTAAACCTGTACCAACTGTTGCTAGAATATTACGTCATCATACTGAGTAATATTAAGCTGCTTAATAAATGAGGCTATTTATTAATTGGTAATACAGAATAATTTTGCCCCAACGATTGAAGCATTTTTAAGAAGCAAATTTTTTATATGTTTTTCTTGAACTACACAATAATAATAACAAGGGGTTATTATTATTGTTAGAAATTGTTATTTTTATTAAAACTTTTAGAATGCATCCATACTAATATAATAAATTGGAAAGTAATTCTGTCTGTATATTAGCTTTTTACATAAAATATATTTGACTACTTTTTTTTCCCGGTAGCATGATCCGTGAGATCAGTTTCAACGTCCAGGCGGGCCATAGAGCATTAGCTAAAAAGTAATATATCGCGCTGTTGTCGGATTTTTGCTAGTCTGCCCAAACAGACGCTGGAATTGCCTTATTAAGATCGGACACCCGTCATACTCTCACTAGTGGCTCCAAGCTGTCTTGCACCCAGCGGCCATACCCCGGTAACCACTTCGGTTCGTGGGAAATACCTGGTAGAGTGAGAGCCCAAAGTGTTTCGTCACTGAAGTCTTGTGGTTCCCCGTATAGTGCACAGGGTCTGTCTCAGCCTTAATGGCAATCCACCGACTTTAGCGAGGTAGAAAGGCAATGGAAGGCATTAAACATAGAGTGGGCTCGCTATTCCGTATAACGCCCGTGGGCGGTCTGTAAGTATTTTGCCTCGCGTATTCATTGATTACTTTTTTTTTTTTTGGTTGTGAATTCATCTAATGACTTCTCCCGCTCTGGGTGGAGCGGGAGGACGTGTCAGTTTACTGACTAAAACCCACCCGTGTTCGTTCAGTTGCCCATGTGCCAGGGTCACGGTATCTCTTTCGAACAATCTCGCAACCCTGGCAGATTCATTGATAACTTTCAGTAGTAATACTGCAATTAAATTTATTTATTTTTCAGGGTTAAACCAAAAGACTAATATCGTAAAAAAACATCTTAGCTATTTATATAAAATTTTTGAACGAAATTTTAGCTTATAATATTTTTTGAAATTAACTTTTAATGGATTAATAAAAAATATAACAAAACTACATGTGTAGGATATATTGTAGCATAAAAGTCTTCACGTAAGTACATGCAATGCTTGTTGCACAGTCATTTTCAGCATCTATGACACACTATTTTGGTGTAGTTTTCTTTGTTGGATATATATTGCATTAGCCCCCCTTCTTCTTCGAAGGTGGGGGTTTTCGAAAAGTACAAAGTGCAAATGAAAATTTTATATAATATTTATAAAGATAACATTGAAATTACACTTTAAGTACCTCAATTTAAGATGACGCCAATCACCTATTGTATTTGGCAATAGAGTAAGTACTTACTATCTTCATCTATTTGACAACCTCTCTGTTATTTAAAAGCAAGCCAGAAATACGCTTTTAGGCCCTACAATATTAAACAAATACTTTTTTCATAATCCAATATAAAACCATACATTTTACAGAATTTGTACTTATGTGAGTGGGTGCGCTTTTAGAAAAGTGCCGTCATGCGACACCTGGTGGTGAAAAATTTGTCCTCCTGAAGGCCTGCGTGCACTGTTCGATTTCAATCTTTCGGCACGGGTCGATGACGAAAATGGAGGCAGCTACGAAACGCCGAAACTTAAAGCGCAAATATTTTACAAAACATTGTATTTTTTTTTTTGCTGAGGCGGCGCCACTCCAAGGTTAGAGCGATAGTTATCGTTCGGCCAGAGACCCAGCCCTCATTCAGTCATAGCTTTTCCGTTCAAGGAGAATCAAGGAGGGTACAGACGACTTAGCGCATCTGTTTTTTAGTTTCTGTTTTACCGGACTTCGAGATCAAGTCTTAATAGTAGTAAGGAAAAAAAGTAGTCATCGTAGCAGAAATAGGCATGGGATGTATGATAATAATTGTAACACTGACTGTCATTCGGTCTTTTTTATTTTAGAATCATTTATGATCTTAGCTCCTGCCTACCTTTAAATCAAAGTGCAAGATATATCTTCTAAAAATGAGACTGAAAAATAATGAATTAAAAGTTTAAACATGAAATACTAGGCCAAGAGCATTATATTAAAATTGGCTTTGAAAATGCTTCTTTGTCTATTGACAGTTTAGGGATTCATCGTGTGTGGCGAATTTAAGCGGATGTATCAAGCTTCCCAAAAGCGATCAAAGCGCTAATCTCCGATGCTGAAACTATCATGTTTGCTATGACCCTTAAGACATAGAGTTCTATCAAGCTGGAAAAACGATTGTGTAGAAATACAGTTGTATAGAATACCCACTTATGCTTAGTAGTCACACAGACAAATTCAAGTTCTCACTTTTAAAAACGTTAAATATTTTGGATCAATATAATAATAGTAAGTGAAGTAAACATAATCAGCAATATAATAATATATACAATTTCCATATTTTATAAACATCATGCTAATATTAAATTCGCTAGATATCCATAAATATTGACTCGAACTCTGTAGAGAAGCATGTTCCACTGAAATTAAATAATATACGCTTACAAATGGGTTCGATTCCCACCCAGGACAAATCTTTGTGTGATGAGCACGATCTTTTGTTCTGTGTCTGGGTGTAATTTATCTATAATATGGATGTATTTAGTACAAATATATGAGTATGTTTATTAGTTGTCTGGTTGCCATAGTACAGGCTCTGCATAGTTTGGGATCAGATAACGGTGTGTTGGTTGTCCTAAGATATTTATTTATTTATATGAATATTTCTTCACTAAATACGTAAGCTAATAGTTGTAGGCTAAAGAGTTGTCGATTTATATTTCAGTGGAGTGTGTCGTTCTAATAAGTATGTCACAGTCTTATTCTATTCGACGGTCTAGTAATTGCCTTACCACTGTATGGTTCAATGTCATTTGCAATTTATAATAGGAGACGGTTCACTTGTCTATGTGACAAATACATTATTTGAAGCTCTCGCCAAACGGACGACATGACGACGACGACTATGCTGATATGTATGAGATTTGAGACGATATTTGCTATCTCAGATTGTGCCTTGTTGAGACTCGCGAGTAACTTTTTAATTATTAAAACAAAGACGATTGCAGTCGCGTCCCGCGTGGGCTTCGCCACCTTGTGGCCAGAGCTTCAACCTTAAAGCTCAATCATACGTACGTACCACAAGGACAACTCGTGAACGGGCGTTAATTTGTATGAATATCGTTTATTCACACGGACCACACTGTCAAAATCAATCGTGTTGTCGATGTCAACCCCGTCAGGGCCAACTCACAGCCACAACGCAAACACCAGCGAGACCGTGGATTAGCGGCCGGCCACATCGCGAACACAACTTTGCGTCGACGCGACAGCATTGCGCGCACAAGTCCAGGCTGCGCTCTCCCCGTACTTCCTCTGCGAAAGCCAGAGACGATCTGTCTGTCCACAAATACTAGTCACAACGTAACTACACCAAAATTGTGTCCTTACCACAACATAACTGCAAGAAGCTGCGGCAAGTCTAATTCACACGTTACCACTGTTTGCCCACATTTCGTCGGTTAGGGTGGTATTCATTGACTGGGAATTGTTAAAGAAAATGGTAAGGCAAATACGAGGTCGACGATGCAAATCCTACGGTATTCCAAACAACGCTGTCAATCTAAAAACAATTTTAATGATATAAAATAATGAACAAAAAATACCATTATGATATATATATACAGAGTTTTCAAGGGACAAAAATTGAATGTGTGTGTTTTTAAATATCGTCGAGCGTTATATTGGTCTACTTAGTAAAAAAGCAATAATTGAACCTCTAGTAAAGATAAAATTGCGGGTCATGGTCACAGCATAATGCCATTCAAGGGCGCGGAATATTTCCTGATCCACACACCAAATATTTGTGAGCATTTTTGTGGCTAGTGTTTTACAATATATAATGTTAAAATCCGTTGGTTCACTTTGATCTAAATAGGATCAGAAAATTAATATTGATTGTTGTTTAGCAAGGGTTCTAAACAACAATCATTATTGTTGTTTAGAAAGTATGTTCTAAACTAAAATAATTTCTGATGTTGTTGAATTATTATTATTGTTGTTTAATAAGTGTTCTAAACAACAATAATGGCCTGGTACATTGAATAAGAAGAAATATTTACTACATTTTATAAACATCTATTCTAGATACTCTATACTCCCTCTAAAAAAATTGTGACAGTTGCAATCATTTTAACTCGAGTCGGTATATGGGTCGTTCTACTTTTCTACCGACAATTGTCTGTCCTTTGTCTTGTTATTGCATCTTGTTGGAGTATTGATATTTACGGTTTTTTAATTTGGTTCAAATAAACTTCTGTATTCTTCTTATCTATTAATATTATGTCATTTTTCATTTTCTCTAACCAGCATATTTAATACGTCTTTTTCCCGTAGAATGCCGTGACAGAGTGGTAAGTCGAAATGTGGTCTCCACAGAAAAAGACCACTTTGTCACATATTTTTTTTCTAAAACAACATTAAAAAAAATACTAGCTGGAAAGAAAATTTAAATTAGTCCTAATGAAAACACAGATGCATTTTTTTTTAAATCCCACACTTAAACCACAAATATGGATAGTTCAAAAACAAAAAAAAAAAAAAACAGTAAATCTTCGCTTCACTGTCGATAGAACAGAAGAACGACCCATATCTCAAAATGTAGTTGATAAAAAGTAATCCGATAAAAAAAAAGTAACGATTAGTTTGATTGGAGCAGACAACATACGGTTCGAATATTTCAAAACAAAATGATCGGACCTATATGAGTGTTAAACCATGATTCTATATGGTTTGTAGCGGGTACCGCATCTAGGGTTAAAAAATACTTTGCTTAAAGTTTACTGGGAAATAAATCCAAACTTATATACATAGGCGAAAGTAACTCAGTCCGTCTGTCTGTTAACTTCGCACGTGTTAACAGCTAAACGGATTTCGATGAAATTTGACACATAGATTGACCATGACCTGGGTTAGGACATAATTTTTTTATCTCGGTAGTAATTTAAATAAAAATTTCACGAAACAGACAAAAAATGCATGCCTTAAAATTTCAAAAAATATTTTTATATAAATAATACAGCTAAGTTAGCAGCTGTATATATATTTTGCCAATACACCGTAATATTTTTGTAAATTAACAATATTATTATATAAATACATGTTAAAGTGTAGTAATATTATATGTTTATATATAGGTAATCATTTATGACGATAAATACCGTTTGTATAACTTTATCTGTTGTAGAAATCGCCTTCAAATAGTACAATTATATATTAATAATGGAAGAATGGCCAGTGCTTTTATGATCGTACATTTTGGTTATACTACAATTTCTCACTGATATTGCTTGTGTGTTTTGGTAATAATACGTTAATAAATCTAGTGATGAATAAACTGTGATTGAAAATAAGCATGTGGGAGACTGCCATAATATTATAAAGTACTTTGACATTACGTTTTGCTCACATTAACATTCGTCAAGACGAGCCTTCTAAATAAGATTCGTCAAAAGGCTATTATATCGTCTTTGAAAGTCATCATAAATATAATGATTCTTTAACCGGACGGTACGAAAAAGCACCTTCAGAAAATAAACGCCATATCATACGGCGTACGTCTTGATGATTTGGTTTTTTACATGTTCGTAATGTTTACGATTCGTGACCGAGTGAATACGATCATCGGCGCTTATGAGCCACAAAGAACCTTAAAATGAATCGTATTAAAACTCGGAACGATACATGTCGTCCATGTGTGTCAGGCTGTAGGTACATGATATGTAAAACCTGTTCACACATAGACGAATTGTGCTACGTATAAAAGTGAGCTTTGTTTCAATCCAAACACTATAGTCGACTATCCCACTGTGGCTGTGATGGCAGTTTCCCCATGTGTTGTTTACCTATAAATTGACTGTGACATTGTGTTAAAATCATTTATTCGAACATAAAGTTGTGGAAACATGTCTTAAAGTAATATTAATCAATTTGTGTACTCATTTTATGCAGTAAATGTATAATGGTAGCGTGAGATGAACCATCGCAGACCGTGGTGGTTGACCACTATTTAACCGTATTGTTATGGCATTAGAGTGAAAAGTGATCCACCCTAATGTGCGTGATTGTGCCTAGATACCACACTTTACGCCAGTCGTTCCTCGGCAGTACGGCAATCGTCAGCTATTTAGTGGTCTTCCACGCTTCGCAATATATGTATAGTAAATATATACGCGTATATTTGAATAGGCAGGGTTTTTGTGCTTAATGCTCTACACAAGTAAGTTATCAAAACAAGATTGCATCTATATTTCAAGAAAAAAAACAAAAAAAAAGCAATAATATATTTACACACTTGAGCACCATCATTTTTTAATAGTGCTGTTAGCTATCACCTCTTGTAGTGTCCATCACATATATATTATTAATAGTTATTTGAATTATTCTTCACAATATTAACAGAACACGTCTCTTCCAGTATAAAGCTTCCAAAAAACGCGATAAAGATATCTCTAACCCGATATATATCATATGGACGTACTGTAATGCTGTCCCAGGTAGAGTAGTCCTCTCTATTTACATTTTTTTTCCACGTTTAGGTCTATAGATTCCACATAATTACTTAACAAAATTGTATTTCTTTGCGGGCTATTACACTATCTCATATCTATCATTATGTATTTCAGAGTCATAGATATAATGTAAAATTGATATATGTATCATTTGTGACGTTTGGTCCAATATATGACTTATATTTCATTTATGACAAAACATATGATCCTAGATACACGACAGTGTAATAACCCTTTAATTATTGAATTGTCTTTTCAAGTTGCCTAAGTAAATGTTCGATGTCCAACTATTTCCATTTCCCTATAAATATACGAATTCGATACAGATTTTAACCTTCTATTATTATAAATTTTGAACGCATAATATTTCTGTCCCATTTTAAAGTAGATTTTGTAAACCACTTTGCAGAAATAAAACTTATAATAATATTTTTTCATACGATTATTATCAATTAAACTGTAACATATGAAATAATATAAAAATCTTAAAATTAATAAGTCTCCAGCTTGTAGCGGTCGTGATAAAATTAATTATGCAATATTAACATGTAATGTGTATGTGTCAAGTACTGTTGGTCGCATTGCCACGTCTGAACCTTAATATATATGGCTTTAAGGTTTAAAATGTAGTGTTTTAAACTGTAATTTTATGTGTAGGTTCAGATTTGATACTGATTGTTTGATGTCACCTAATTAAGCGATAAATGCACATAACCGATTTCGGCGATTAGATTCACAAAATTGCCGACGTCCAAAAAAAGGTCAAGACGGCCTTCTGCTAAATTATAATAGGGCAATCGCCATTAATCCAAAGTATTGTACCCAATGTGTAAATCTTATGGTTGGAATTAATTGTAGATTAGCTATTATTACGATTTAGTGATTTATTGAAATCAATGTTGCATAAAATTAAGTGTTCATCAAGAATGTATGCTCCATAAGAACTTACTTGATTGAAACTAAATCATCTTCCAATGAAAGATGACATTTGTTCAACATTTTCGAGGCCTTGTTCTACATTTTTTTAATTGGATTCTTTTTTTATAAGAATCTTAGTTTATTACTTAATTGATATTGAAAAAAAAACAGACGTAGAAAATAGTATTACTGTGTAAGAAATGTGTAATATTTTAATTAAAAAGTGGCTTATTTTCTTTAAAGCATTAAAAAAATTATTAGTATTTTATAAACTTTGAAAAGCCCGCGTAAAGAAGGCGGCATGCATCACTGAGAAAAAAGGCAAGTAATTAGTAATCAAACAACAAAATTACAATGTTTTGGCAATGCAAAGGCATTCCGAACAAGTAGCGCGCGCAATAAGTAACATGGAACAATAATTTGTAATGTCTCTGAAAATTGTATTAGATTACTCCAGTTATAGTGTACTATATGTATAGTGTATTAATACATTGTTTTGTTAAGTTGATGTAATAATAATAAATGAATAAATTGTTGTGCGCACTTCACACATTAATTGTGTCTACTAAAATGGGTGTAATCAGTGTTAGCTTAGAGTCGTAGGTATAGTCTGCAGAAATGATTTGTAGAACCAGATGGAAGCAAATCTCGTTATTTTAAGAATGTTCACAGTGTGATCTCAGACTCTGTCAAAAATTCCTCGAGGTTGTGATTGTCGCCGAGATGAGACCGCAACTAGATCTTGAACATTTTTAATTACGAGAATTACCTTTCTGATGTGGAGTAATGCTATCTATGCAAGGCCCGCGGCTCCAAGAAAAACACTCGAATCGATTGGTTAGCGCACACCACTGTGATACATTTACAAAAGTTAAAGCTTTTTATGAAGTCATTGTACTATATATACTATATATGCCAACCAGCAACGCTCTGTTCACACATACTCATCGTTCGTGACATCACCTTAATTCATGAAAAAATCATCAATATGATTTACCATCTGTTTCTGTTGATTGATACGGTAATCAAAATCGATTTCGTATTGAATCATGATCCAAATGTGTGAATGTGTGATACAAAATGTTGTTAAAAGCAATAATAAAAGCAATTGAAGTCTGTCACAAAATACTCAGACGCTCAATGTAGTGTTGTTTATTTAAATACGTTTTACTTTTTTTTACGAGATATGGTTTATTGAATTAATAAGACTATAAATTAGAACCATGGTTTGTAATCAAATGCTAAATTATTATTGCTAATGCTAACTTAATACAACGAATGAATGCAATTGTAATAATAACTATGATATGTACACCACTTGAGATCTTAGTAGCCACTTTTCATAGCTTTAGTTTAGCCAAACTGAAGGAGAGAATTGCTATACGAATAATATGAACTTAAGGATTTACTTATCATATCATTGATTAACGATTGTGTATATCTATCAAGTGTGGCTTTTTAGATCTCGATTGCAGTACCTACCTCGTTATTTTGTAACCTTAGATAAATTCTAGCAATCCTTGTCATTTGGTTGTCAATAAAGTGTGAGGACAATATAATTCTATACATATGTTTTAGGCTATAAGAATGTGAAAATCTCTGAATTATTGTTATTAAAAATAATGAGTAAGTCGTTGGAATTAAGTCGAACTCCCGCATCATAGAATTTGTCCTGTAGCTTGTTAGTGTATACCAAATTTAATCAATCACTTGTTCATAAAATATTTTTTGTGGAGTTTACTGTTTATGTTATTGCAGTAAATATGACTCGTTATTGGATCTAATTGTATTTAACTTCTGCTTCGTACTAACGAAATGTGACTAAAGCCTACTTACTGTTTCTCGTGTTCACTTATAAACATATTATAGTTTTGTGGTATGTTCAACTAAGCCTATCATGCCATGATGTCAACAGGTAAACGTAATCATGGAGACAGTCACTTACGGCTCTTTGGTGTCGTCTGTTTATCTTTTCTTCTGAAAGGTCCGGCCCAAATGATGCAGGCACATCAAGTACGTAGAACCTCTTTCAAAGATTGTTGCCGCCTACTATTCAAAGTTTACCTATCTTGTAACCTTTATATATATCAACGCGTTGTGTTATGGTGTATCGGAAGCCGTATAGAACAGGGCTTTATTTTACCAAATTTGTAAATATTTAGTTCAATTTATTAACATAAGAATATTGTGATAAATAATTATATATTTTTGTCAACTCGTCTGTTAATGTGTTTACATAATTATTTTAAATTAAACTCTACGTTAATAATCATTATTTGTAACATGAATGGACGATAGAACATGAATATTTCAGTACCATTGTACGCTATTTTCAGTATGCGCATTGTAAATAAAGGATTTAAAATAATTGTGGTTTTTTTTTTCAACCTTACTTATTTAATTTATATTACACTATCGTGTACCCAACTAGCGACGTATGAAAATACTAGGTTCAGTGGTGTATGTTAGAAATTATTCCACGGAACGTGCTGCGGGGTTAAAAATAGCATCATGTTATCCAAATCTATTCGGCCTTTAAATTCCCTTTCACTGTGAAAGGGAATTTTGATTTTATTAGACAGGTTTTATGATTATGTGTTACTAAAAGAAAATCTCAGTAATAATTCATTTTAATATTTACGTATTAACCCATTAACGCCGAGGTGATCAGAATTTTTACTAACTTTTCAACGTGTTTATTATGTTATCGGACCAAAAAACGAATGCTCTATTCCTACGCGAAATTTGATGTTCTTTCAGAATCTGAGCTCAAAATTTCGATTAGACACCGAGAAAAAAAATGGTCGATTGAAACGTGAAAAGTTTCGAAAAAAAAATTTTTTCGTATTTTTTTTTTCAGAAAATTTCATCGACGCGTTTTTTCAAAATGGCGGTGAGAATGAAAAAAAAATTATAAAAATCTTACTCTATCGTTTTCTTAAAAACTATAAACTTTAGAAAAAAAAAATCTGAACAAAAATGTCTTAAAATTAGTTAAAGAACACTCAAATTATTTACAGAATTTTTGGAGATAATTATTGATTTTTGAAAATTAAAAAAATTCCAATTTTTCAAACAACAGCAACAACAACCCAACTACCTTTTTTTTGTTTTCGGGGGGAAACTTTCAAAGGCGCTTGGGCTTTGGCAATAAGACCGGGTAGTGTGGATTTTTTACCTATCTAAAACCACCCCTGTGATCATTATTTACGCAGGGAAAGGGTACCGTTACTTCTCAAAAGTCCAATCCGAAGGCCCCTCTGTGCAAGGGCACATCTCTGGGCAGACTGTAAAGAAGCACGCAAACACTGTGCGCCCTCTTCCCTGAGAATACTTAGTGGGCGGACAGAGTCCCCACTTTAAGCGCCCGTGACTCCGAATTCCCGCCTGCCCGGTTGTCTCTCCGATGCCTTCTCCGAGCGGGATCAGCCCTCTCACGATCCCTCTCTGCTGCCTCATTCTGAGCCAACACAGTCTCACAGAAGGACGCCATTTACCTTCAGTTCTCCGACTCCGCCAACATAGACCCAACTACTGCTGGTAGAGACAAATCTCGCCCGATACTGGCGATCAGGACCTGTCTTTTAGAAGGCCACGCCGGGCACTCCTCTAGCTTGTGCTGTGCAGAAACCAAGCCGCCTCCACATTGGTGACAATTTGCCGTGGCCTCTCGTCCAATCTTGTTCAGGTACTCACCGAAGCAACCGTGCCCGGTCAGCACCTGTGTGAGCCTATAAAAATGCGGTGCCCTCTTTTCAGTCAGGTGTCGAAGTGCAGTAGGACGGCTTCCAAACAACCTTACACGAATATTGCGGCTGTTGCAGCTGCTCACGCCATCGCGCGAGTGCCTGTCGCCGTCTCTTCTGCCTCAGTCGAACTACAGCAATACCTTGCATGCCATTGCCACTTTGGCGGATGGCACGTATACGGTCATAGGCCCTCGCGTATCTAGCGGTGGAAAGCCTGCCAGGAGATTTGCCGCCTCAAAGGATTACAGTACGGTATCCTCGTGCGGTACGAATAGTCATTTTTCGCGTAGGCTGTTGATTTAAGTGCTACAGCGTCGGAAGTCTGACAGTCTGTTTGACCAAACAGGTCCACTGATCGCACGACACTTGCATAGAGGCGGCGAACTTCTTCTCGAGGTCCATCGAGATATGGCAACAGTCTATGCAAAGCACCCACTGCCTTCCCGACGCGGGGAACCAGGCGGTCGAAGTGGTCTTCGAAGCCCCACCGACCGTACAGGGCTAGGCCGAGATACTTAATGTATCGACCCATCTGGCCTTGCGCATTCCCCACTCTCACTAACGCGCTGGGTGGCTCTCTGCTCACTGCTCCCAATTTGTGGAACCAAAGCGCCTCACTTTTATGAGGCACTATCTGTAAACCCAGCCCGCGGATCAACACCACGACTGTTGCCACTACAAGCTCGGCAAGCTGGATGGTCTCTTTGAAGGAGTCCCCGCCCGCCAACATCAGGGTGTCATCTGCATAGCAAACGACGCCAACAGGAGGTCAGGGAGGTCAACACGCAGGACCAAATCGTAAGCTAAACTGACCCCTGTGGAACCCCACACATGATCTCCCTGCGATGAACGCTGCTGTCTCGACCTAGATAGCGAATGCGCCGGTTGCAAAGGTAGAATCCGCATTGCACTGTAAATAAGGAGGTACAATTGCCGCCCTAATGCGTTGACGGAATCATATGACATTTACCTACCCGCACTAGATAACGACCGACTCCCTCTCACCACTAGGTATCCAGGGTTCAGCAGTGGGAACAGTATAGGCAGGTTATGAGACAAATTTTCTTTCCCTATTTCACCTCCAATTAGGATTATTTTTGTGACTAAGTCGGGCAAGGAGGTAGATTTCCCTGAGGAAACTCTCAAGGTGCCATCAACATCTTGCCAAATTTTATTGAAATCCGTTCAGTGGTTTAGTTGTGTAAAGGATATAAACAAACAAACTGATAGAGGTACTCTCCAATTTATAACATTCGTATGGATTATCATATTAGCTTTGTTAAATCTAAAATCATCATTTATGGTGTAATAAGCTAATTTAGAAATTAATACTCGTGAATTGTTAATTGAATGCTTTCCAAATCGTAATTACTACCGTAGCTAATGCATATTAAATAATGCGAATATGACAATGCATGTACAGTCAGCAACGAAAGATTGATCAAATGATTATTGAGTAAGAAGTTTGGAAAATAAGAGAGATTGAGAAGATAAGTAGGAAACGAATACTTTACTTTACTGGGAATTTAAGTGATTTAAAGTCATTTCTAATTAACTTTCTTTGCTGACCGTCTCTTGGAAAAGTTACCTACGGATGCGCTGGACCATAGATCTAAGCTCTCTGTGCTGGAAAATAGATATAACTTAGATGATGGAGAACTTCAAGTAGGTCAAAACATAGATACTGTTAGTGCCTTCAAGTAGATTCAGATGCTCAGCATTGCTGTCAGTCACTGCAAATCTTCGAAAACATTATTTGAGTGTGTTTGATTTCACGAATTTTCATTTGTCAGTTCGGGTCTGGCAATATTAATAAAATGAGATGTTACAAAATACGATGGATAGATGAATGTATTATTTTGAAATATTTAATATAAAACAGTGTAAGTATTGAAGGCTATTCATATATCACACACTTGTGACAAACACTAAAATAGAAAAGTTGGCGAAATGCCACCACACGGTTTTGTTTCGCTAGAGGTCATGTATCAGCTATGTGCACATAATTGTTTCAAAAACTTTGCAACAAAAAAAAAAAAAACAGATATGGCTGGCTTAATCGAACTCAAAGCCTCCAGCCAGGGGCAATTTTTTTACAAAACTAAGGCCACTTCCTGTGGGGTACGAATCTCGGTTTAGGGCATCACTGAGAGGAGGACAGCAAGATGAGGCTGGCTAGATCTGAACTGGAAAATTAATATTATCACGGGAATTTAAAGCTACGGCGTGCTGGCACTTCGTCGAGCAAGGGTGTGGAAATGAAATGTTACTTTGCATTCTGACATGCTCTACGTCCAACATTAGGTATACCCACATTAAAAATTCTGTACTAATTATAATGTTTTAAATCACCACTGGAAAAACTCCCATCGTTTTTGCAGAAAAGGGTAACAAATCAACCAAGAAAACTACCGACGAGATATTTAAATGTGCTTATTCCTTGGATTCAACAGCATTTTGGTACCCGTCCATGGATATTTCAATATTTTCCTTTTTCCCCTCCAAAGTTAAAGTGTGGCTTTAACTCTTAGGGGTTCTTATTAGCTTTTCGGGGCGTGGCAACCAAAATGAATCCAGTCTACTAGAATGAGGGATCGAAAGTAACTCCCAGACACTGTTCAATGAAAACAGGCACCAAACGATGATTATACCTGTTCGCACTAAGCAAGTGTACCCAAGAACAACCCCTGGCTGGCGTAAGAATTTTGCAGGTTATGGAAAACAAAGATATCTAGTTAGATAGTTAGGGTGGCTAAAATGGACTGGTTACCTAGAACTATGGAAAGGCAATAGCCCTGCCTGATCAATATTCTATATTTATATACACTGATAAAAAAGTACAGGGTGACATGCATTATCAATAATGGGTCCCCAAAAACAGTCTTTAGCACACAGTGATGTAGCGACAAGGGTGTAACATATCCTAAGGGGCTTGAGGAGTGGAGAGGTATTACACGGCTATCAGGACAATCCCGGAAGAATGGCCAGTATGCTACTGGAATATTACATTTCTCCAAGTATGTTTGCTCTTACGACCCTTTATTCAGGCCAGTCGATAAAGACAAGATTTGTTCCAGGAGATGTGCAAAATTTTCAAGCTTGCTACGTTCACTCTTGCGATCGTTATTCTCATACTTCTCTGGGCTTTCTTAGCATAAATCGATTGGAACTAACCTAACCTAACCAGATAGACACAATTTGGTAAAAAAAAATTGAACTCGTTTTCACGTTACTTACTACTCTTGCCTACAATTTATCAAGAAGTGTTGCGGCCAATTTGCCAGAATTACTAAGAACCCTATGTAAAAGCTGAATCCCTGAATAGCATGAGTAATGTGGAGTTGGAGAAAGTACATCTCCAGCTCCAACACTAACATAACGTTAAGCCTTTAATCTCCACAGGGTTCTGTAGAGGTGTACCTACACCACGAAGTGCAGAAAGAAGACCCCACACCATCATGTCGCCAGTTTTTAAGTCCTACGTCATAGGAGGCGAGGGTACTGCCATCTATTAGGCACAAATCTGGGTTCCAGGATGCGAAATTTCTGGTGGAAAATCCACAAAAAAACAAAAAACCCAGCTTGGACATGCTCAACAGAACCGCTTGCAACCATTAAACAAACTCCCTTAAAATATTTCCCGGTACCCATGGTTGGTGACTAACCAAAATCTTGGGCTGCGCCCGTGCCGGGAAACATTGTTTTACCTAAACACGTTTTGCACTATAGGCATTACTCTGAATCTCGACACACTTTAACAAATAAATAAAATTGAAGTGTATGTATGTAATATCTATAGAATTTTGGTAATTTTGGAAATGTCTGTCTGTCTGTCTGTCTGTCTGATTGTTTCGTTTAATCTCCGAAACAGCTAAGCCCATTTAGACGAAACTTTTATTTTAGAAAAATTATTCGTAAATAGATACATTCTTGATTTTCGACATCCACGCGAACAGCGATATAGCTAGTTGTGAAATATAGAGAGTCGTCGGGAAGAAACCCTGCCTCAAAATTGGCTCAGAAATGACCTATCCCTTACGACCACAACTCTAGCGTTACAAGTCTTGCAGGTATTTGCGATCGAAGTCTAAGGTATTTTCGCAGTCCTAAATATTGAACTTACCACCAATATACCGAGCAAAAACACGTTTTCACGTCAAAAGCGATTTTATGTCGATATACAACTCAAATTAAAGAGAATCAAGAACTAGTTTGGAGCGTTAAATCACCCGTCCTTGACTTTTGATGCATTCACGGGTTGAAAGTGGACGGTCAAATATCAATTCTATCGGTAAATTAATTCAGACACATCATCGCCATTTTGACTTTGATACATCATGCATGGCCTAGCAACACAAAAAAAAAAAAAAAAATTAGAAAACGAAACCTACACGATAATTTCGTTTTTTTACCGACTTCAAAAAAAAAGGAGGAGGTTGTCAATTCGACTGTATTTTTATTTTAATATTTGTTACATCATAACTTTTGACTGGGTGAAACGATTTAGATGATTCTTTTTTTATTTGAAAGCTGGTGGCTCTCGAATGGTCCCATTTTAATTCGGTTCCATTCGGACAATGGGACCCATGTGAAAACCATACAAGTCTTAAATTTTGGAAGTTGGTGGCAAAAAAACCTTAAATGTATGTGTATTTAAGGATTTTTTGCCACCGACTTCCAAAATTAAAGTTATTTTTGACTTTGTAGTGTGTTTTTTAAGGAAGTCGGTTGTTATTTTTTTTATTTTTGTTAAATGTTTTTATTTTTAATTTTTTAGTTATGGTACCCCGCACTAATCTAATCGCGATATTCGTTCATTTGTCGCGCAAATACTTAATGCAAATTTAGTAGTGTGTTTTTTTAAGGAAGTCGGTTGTTATATTTTTTAGACTCTTTTCAAATAAATTATTTATTATCTCAAGCTACTTTGATAAAATGTAGGTATCTCGAACCTATCTGCACTTAGGGTCAGTGCAGACTGACAGAGTAGTGTCGAAGCGACTTATTCTTAAACATCTAAAACTCTTGTTTATTTCCTACAACACACATACGTGTGGATGTCTTTATTCATGGATGAATAAAGACATCCACACGAGTCGATCGCAGATAACACTATGCTTGCTGAGGTCGCTTCGTGGATTGGTACTAACCGTACATTCATCATCAGTCATCATTTCAGCCGTAAGACGTCCACTGCTGGACTTAGGCCTCCCCCAATTTGGGGGGCTTTGCCATAATCGCCACGCTTGGCAGGCGGGTTGGCGATCGCAGTATGATGGTAAAATGCATAGAGAACGCTGCTGCCCATTCTCTAGTAAGTGAAAACCATACAACCGTACATTACATTTTCGAAACCCCTCCGTTCCTTGCCTTTGTCCCAACTCGTAGAACTCAGTTGTATGTATTCAGAAGCCCCGAAAACTTGTTAACCAAGCTTGCCAAAAGACATCGTATTACCCACAGAACTGATAAAAGAGGTATTACCCAGTCACTGGGTTGTGAAGGCCAAGATAGGCAGTCGCTCTATGTTAAATACAGCTGGATCCATTTAGATTTCCGCTATTTTGTTATATTTTTTTATCATACAACACATGTAATCAGCCTAGTGTGTATTACAAGAAAATATAACAAAGGTATCAGAACAGACCATAAGGGCACGGACGCGGGAGAGTCCTCCCACGCTCATTCCCATATGCTCTGTTTTACATATAAAAACGTTTTTTTTTGTTCTAACTTTGTTTTGTAAAAACCTCTCCTTGCACTGCACTGTCGTGCTAGGCTAGGACAGGTTTTTATCCAAACGTACAGACGTGCGTATTTGTACTTTCAAAATATATCATATTGGTATATATCTCCGAACCCGAATGGTTCTCAACTTTGAAGCCTTAGTAAAGTAATTCGTTTTATATGTGCTTTTCTAAATATAAATTATTATTGGCAGCGGCCAAAAAAAAAAACCCATAACGTGTGATCCCCTTTTTATATGGAAGAATCCTAACAAGTAGTCCAATGAATTGGATTCTTGGTAATGATGATATTGACAAAAATGGGCTTGGTGCAGTAAGGTAGGTAGGACCTATCTTCTCACTTGAACACTTCGTGTTTTTAGTAGGTTCTTCTCCCGGGAGTCCTCAAGGCTACTAGCAGATAAATACGAATGGTATAAAAAAATGTACTATAGGTATTTAGTACCCACTTATGAACCAACTTATATAAAATTAAATAATTTTGGAAGTAGGTTCATCATGCACACTACCGGTTTAACCGCCTATAAATTTTTACCACAATGTTTACAGCGAAATCATAATGACATCATCTTTTTCTTGCACAGCAATTTAAAATCAAACTGAGAACCTAAAGTCGAAGTATTTCTGGCACCAGTATTGGTGTAGTTATTTCAAAGTGTACTTTAAATTCGTTCGCTTTATGTGAAATACATAATTTAATTATTTACAATTACTTTCCGTGAAGTAAGTGTACTAACATTGTGAAAAGTAGTCAGACAAATTAGTTATTAAGCAAATTCACACCCTACGTCAGTTTTGGAAAGCACGTTCAGCCATTGGTCCCAGCTGTCTTTCCTAGCTCTTTGACAACCATTACGGGAGTCAGGAGCCCAAAAATCTGGCAACCAGTCTTTTAAAGGGTTACCTAGTAACGGGTCGTGCAGGCCAGGTAGGCAGTTACTCTATGTTAAATACTAGTATTCAGCTGCATCCGTTCAGACTGGAAGCTGACCCCAACATGCTTTGGAAAGGTTGGACAGATTGACGTCAGTTGTGATTAGAATAAATGGAGGAATTGGTTGTCAATATGCTCAACATGGGACCACACTTATACACGAAACTCAATGGCCTACACAAAATACTAAAACTAACACAAAGGAAATGCAGACTGACGGTAACAAATAGTCTTTTTGCAATGGACTATGACATGACGGAAGGTTTATTGGTCTAAGTTAAAACTCAGAGTCCACACATCACACTTACTCACTTACGTACCCTTATCATAAGCAATAACACATCTGACACAAATTAAACCAAAATATACTGTACTCTTTCATTATTTTTTATTCCTACTGTTAAGTTAAAGAATGTATGTACCTATTTTTTAAGTTAAATAATGTAAGTACCTATTATTAAGTTAAATAATGTAAACGGAACGAAGGAGCCTGGATCTCACAACACAGGGAATCCTAGTGTGAGGTCCAGGAATTCAATCGATTTGACTGTAAACTTGTCTAAATAAATTTATTCTTATTAAATTTCCTGACTTCACAGTTATTTGTAGTATGTATGTATATGTATGTATACCCGTGGGAGCTGCTACTGAAATTGGAACACCCCTACTGGCGCAAAATCTGCAACCATTCCTTTTCCGAAAGTACTCGCTGAGAAAATATTATTTGATAAAAATCCATAATGTATTTTAAGGATATACAATAATTATGCATCAAATCATATACTTTGATGACCCTTCACTGGTGAATGAGAAACGTATCAATATCATTGAGAAACTGCCGTCTTTTTTTCATTAGACGTCAAAGAACTCCTCACCTCAAAACATTAATGATTTTAATAAACCAGATCGATCACGAACGGTCAAAGTTATAAATACTTGCAATACCTGGAAGCATTAGGTGAACAACCCTAAGGGGTTTCGCCATATAATGTGTTTGCTTACAGGTAAAATAATTTGTCGTCCAAATGCTTATCAAACGGTATCGGTCAATTTACTTATATACTTGATGAGACTACAAATTTATTTAGAAACAAACTTTTGCCAGCGGGTTCGCTCGCGAATTATAGATATAAACTTTCCTCCTTAATCACTCTGTGTAAAGATGAAAACAGCATTTAAATCCGTTGCGTAGTTTAAAAGATCTAAGCGTACAAACGCGGGAAGTGACTTTGTTTTATACTATGTAAAGATAAGCACCTTTGTAGTTTTTTTTTCTTCTTGTATGTTTATACATATTATGTGCTGCAATATATGAGATTTGACATAGAGTTGCGTACACGAAAAATATTTACAGTAAATTAATTTATTTCAGGTAAATAACATCCATTGCCAAACATATTGATAGATATCCCATTAAAAATTATTAAAAAAGAACCAATAACTGGTAAAATAAATTTAAATAACGATAGTAATTTCGGGATTTTTTCGTACACAGATAGGATATTAAAATACTAGCATAGTTTTACAAGTCATAAATCATCATAAATACTCGTAATTCGACCTACCTAAATAACGTAAAACATTATTTAATTAAATATACACTTTTAATTGTTTCAACTAAACTGAACGATTCCGTACTTCACAGTAATAAAAAAAAAACACTAGCGCAATTTACAACACAAAACGAAATTTTAAAAATGTTATGTTCGTGATGTTTTCGTACACAGATAGGGTTTTAAAACCCTAGCAGGGTATCAAAAATACTTTTTGAATAGACTTCTTCGAATAACGTAAATTATTATTTGAATTTGATGTACAGTTTTAACTTTTTCAACAAAACGAAACTATTCTGTAGTTTACTTGGTAAAAAGAAAACAGTAGCGCAATTTGCAATACAAAACAATTGATTCGACCGGCTGCTTCTTTTGTGGCGCCAACCAATGGAATGTTCGCAAGCCTCATAAGGGAAAACATGCGTGAAGATTAAAGTATAAATAAAATAAAAAGTTAGCGCATACCGCACATACCTAGCACGCATGTATATGTGAGTTCCTTGTTGCCAAACGACTTGAACTTTGAGGACGTTAAATTTGCAAGGAGAATCTTCTCAACTCTTACGATTTCGTTTACAGAAACATCTGAAATTGTATTGTTATTCAAACCGCACATTGTTACACTAGCTTTGTAAACAACTTTTAAACTGCATTCCTGTTTTTGCGGTAATAAGTTAAGTATAAAACGTTGATTTATTGGAGAAAATATTTCGATTTGTAAAAAGTTGTGATGTTAGTTCACGCATTTTTTTTTGCGTGAACGAACATCACAGCTTTTATATGTCTTTTGTTAATTGATTCATCCATCAGTCTTGATTTCTTGATAGCTTCCATGCTCTGCACTGAATGTGGTGCAATACGGTAACTTTCTGAGGTATTTTCATGGTTATTGGGGCTGATTTTGACTGATCAACTTGACTTGTATTTAATCTGTTGAATAAAACTGCTATGTTGCAGTAAATTTTTGCATGGAATAAACTTTTTTTTATTATCAAATATATATATACACTCACGCCTTTGTACCATGGGGGTAGGCAGAAACTACCGAACGCCACCAGCTACGATTCCTACATAGTTTTTGCTTCCTTTATGTTCATACATTTGGTTACCTGGTCCATTTAGTGGTTTTTTAATTACTCGTATTATATGTAGCTTGCATAGGAAAAATCAACCCTATTTGTGGTGCTAATTTTTGTTCTATGTATTAAAATTCTAAATGTGAAGCCAAGACTCTATAGTATATCTTCTTCTAGACTAGACTTAGGCTCTATCGTATTGAGATGTACATAGATTATAATAAAAAAAATTGCTACAAAATAGACCAATATACATAGAATATTGTACAAACTAATTTAATTTAAAAGAGAAAACGTGGAGTTTCTTGGCACCTCTTCTTCTTAGGAATTGACCAATTAGAACCATGCGCATAGCTTCTGATCTTTCATATATGTGCCCATGTAGGTTTAAGTGAAATAAAATATTTTGATTTGATTTGTAACATGCTTTGTATATGTAAAACTAATGGCCGGTTTTGCACCTAGCTAGATTTACTAAGACATCAGGTTCAATTCCATGGGGTAAGTGCCACTGATTAAATCATTGTTTGTTTAATTTCTATAGATCAGAAGAGGCTTTGCCTTGCTGGGAGGTTGCCTTGCTTGCAGTGGGACAACTACCTAGATGTTGATGTTATTGCAATTGTCGATTACCACCACCATTGTAAAGGGAATACCTTCACATGAAGTAGCAAGTTCGAACCTACAATAGCAATTAACTATAGTGAAGTGTTCAATTTCAGATGTACCGACATCCTTCATTAATCCAAGAAACGGTAACGGTACGAAACCTTTACTCATTAGTAGACTTTTACTGGTAAAATCTATTAGGGTAATTAACATTTATTCCGGTAATATATTTATTAGTGCAGACCTCGTTAATCGTTATAAAGGTACGTAATTAGTTAAATAAATGAAAAAATATGCCTTAATTATTATAATAAACATTATATTGACATTAGAAAAAGTACGTAATGGCTGAGGGATTAATATACGATTACTTAACACAAATACCTAGTAAATCAAGAAATATTGAATGTTTTTAAAATTTGTCACGACGAGATATGTATCTCATAATGGAAACCGTTATTATTATAATTAATTAGCATCTACAAAGTGCCAAAAAGTATTAGCTAGGTACATTTCATGATTTTCTGGCTAGCCTAAAAGTGAGTTAGGTCATTGTTATGTATCCCAAATAAATGATGTAAGTCAAGGACTTCTTTATAAAGTTTTATGCGATTTACAAGGAAAACTACTAATACATACTATTACGCATAGAATACACAAACATCTATTGCGTTTCGGTAAAGGCCTATTACTTCTTGTAATTTATATTTTCATGTTTAGGTGGTTTATAGCGTTTGTCGCATTTCCGGGACATTACATAATATACAATAACATCTTTTTTAGATTGACTTTTAAGGGTTATCTAACCAAGAGTGCCCAATACTTACATCTTAGAAAGATGGTTGCCATATTTTAATAAGGAATGAAAAATATAGGTTGCCTTTTCCCAACTATACTGGGATCGCCTTCCAGTCCAAGTTTTTAATATGAGGTATACCGAAAATATTTAATAGAGGATATTTTCAATGTATAACAAACATGTCGGTGCCCAAAAACGTATAAAATTCAACAAATTTAGTTGAGCGCGTTGATGTCTTTCGTAGCACCGCGTAGCGACGCCACACGAATTGTTTTAATCTTTGAAAATAGTACTTATATGTATGTGTGATGTGTATTATGGCAATGTTATACAACTATTGTGAATCAAATGTCAAAGTACCTTCCTTCAAATCAGGCAGTTAGAGGCCAAGACGTGTGAAGACTGTATCCTGAATGTTTCATGATTGTTTATGGGCTGGGTTGTTGCATGTGGACGAGTGTGAGTAGAGGGTTGGTGAGGCTGTCAGGGTTACAGGGGAGGTGTTGAGGGTGAGCCGCGCACGGCGGCTGGTGGGCGCGCGGCTATAAGTAAGAGGTGCGCGCGCGCCGGCGAAGTTAGTCGCCGAACGGCAGCGCGTCGCCAGCGGTGTCACCCGCTCCCCCCTCCGGTGCGTTTCACCCCTACCTCCTCCCCCACACGCACTCGCCTTTCTCACACGATCACCGGCGATTCTCACTTGCGCAACACGAGTCAAAACCGAAAGGTCGCCACTATTGGCATTTAAGCGCTCTCTGACATTAGCGTTGCATTTAAATGTGCGATGCAGCTTCCTCGTTGAGCTTCACTGTCGCAACTTGTGTCGCTTGGGAAAGGCGCGTGTGTTGACGTGACGTCTCTGTTTGCAGCCGCAGCCCGAGCAGCCGGGCTCCACCCCACACACACCATGACCGTCGCCAGGATATCGCTGTAAGTACCGTACTGCATACCGTATACTCTACAGTCCAACTATTTAAACGTTGTTATTGTTAACATAATAATTACTGTTGCATTTAATATCTGTTTCCACTCGGACTCGACCACTTTCTAACATCAAAGCCGATAATTGTTGTGTAGAGACGTGTTTATAGAACTATAAATGGACGCAGCCGGATCGTCTCCGTCTATAGCCGAGTGACTTTCATCTTGAGTTTGCTTGCTAGGATGACTTTCAATTATGGTTAAATTTAAAATTATGATATCGCTAACTCATCGATCGATATGACAAATATTCGAACTGATTTCTCGTGTGGAAATCAGGTTTTCATTGCTCAACGGCAGCCAACTGACATCACGAATGAGGGCGCGTATTTCTCAATGAAGGCTGCGAAACATTGCTTTTAAAATATGCACGACTTTGTGCGCATATTGTCTCCCTGGCAGGCGCCCGCGCCCTCTCCAACGCTCCACGCTAGCTGTCGAACCTCGTTATTTTAGTATTATTTGCATATCGGCGTATTTTGTTTCATAATGTATAAATAACTTCATAAACGCACCGTTTCACGTCCTGATACAAGGCGTGTTGCAAATAAACCGCAAATGCTAAATGTCTATTGTGTTTTGTCGTTTCTGCGGCAAAAACAATGCAGCCGGTACTTGCGGCTGCAACTTTATGTGAAGTACAGAGCGTTTCGCTGCGAAGCTTCGTTACGCGTCGTTTTCACCGTTTCATGGTTTTCTCCAAGTATACACATTTACATAGTTAGTTATATACGCACGAGGTACCCATAAAGCTTTTTAGCCGGCATCGGCACCGGAGAGATTCAATACAGAAATTACTATTAACTATGAATCTATGATAGACTTATTGAGTTCTGAATTTAACAAGTCTACATGAGTGAGAAAACTTGAATTGAGCCTTATTGCATTCACTCTTCAGACAACCGGCGTCATTACAGAAAATATAAAAGAAAAGGCATCAATAGAATATCGTCGTATTAACAGGTTGTAGTGATGTAAACATCGCTAAGTGACGATAAAAGTTCTGTAATACTTTTAGATAAGTAACATGACGTGCGATAAGTGTGATCTAACGCGAGCCATTGTCAAAGCTCTCTCTAGTTGCAACACGATGTTAAATGGCGTCGCGGATGCGGCATTTACACATTGAGACGTCCTGCCCACTTGTCGCCGCTGTCAGCGGTCAGCATCACCATCATTGTATGGTACATACACACGAGTGCGTGTGATATATGAAAGCGTTACTAACTAACTCCCATGATCAAAATTTGAATTGCGTGTACTTTTTTTAGCTGTAACTAGCTGTTTCTTTTAATCGATTTGAACTTGAATGATATCCGTTTGACTAGCAAAACTAATTTTAAATTAATTGTGGACAGGTTTTCATAAGCTGCATTCTCAGAAATATAAAACTTGCTTAAGTACCCTCTTATTGATGACCAATCGGTTTCCTTGGGTAAATAAGGTTTTTTTTTACTGATCAAAATTATCAAGAATTTTATCAAGGTTTCGTCGTTCGTTAATTTATTGCAAGTCAATGATACTGACGAATTTTGTCTGCGGTTTGAAGTGACCTTAGTTTTGAATACATTTAGATTTAACGTACGTTTGTATTGTTGTCCTCAATCGATAGCTCTAATTTCTAGGACTCTAGATTCTCTATTCTATTCTCTTTTTTCTATACCTTTTAGTTGACAAGATCGCTTAACCAAAGGCCATTGCCTTAAATTATTACGTGAATAGAACATGATTTCATTTGTTTAAACTTCGATCAAACTTTTTTTTATCGAAGTCGGTGCATTATTCCATTTCAATAATAAATTAATAAACGATGTTAAGATTCATCGTTGAAAATAACAAAAAACAATTGCAGGGGATTAAAAATACGAAATCAAAAGTATAATCTCTGTGTCAAACTTTCAGAGGCAAGTGTCAAAAGAGATTGAGTGGATACAAAGATCCCATATTCGGCAACGAAGGGTCGATCATTGACCCTTTTTCCGTGCATTTCATTTGGTACCTGCTCATAAAGAAATACCTTTTAAGGTTTTTTTTGCAGACACAGTTGCAGATACCTACTTGCTTGATACCTATCTACCAATTTACAATCGAATTAAATAAATAAATATTTTTACCATAAATGGGGTTATTGATAATTTACTTTTAACGAAATTTCTCCAACTAAAAGCAAGGTCGTGCAAGTCGTAAAGTTCTTGTATTGCGTGTTAAGTGATCACGAAATACTTTTATAGCATAGATATCGAAAGTGAAACAAAATATGAAATGGCTATGAATAGTTACAAGTTTTATTTATGTGTTCAAAATAAATAAACTCACACACAGGTGAGCAATATGCGATAAATTTATTATGCGATCGCGGAAAGTAACAAAACATACAAGAGTAAAAGACCGGATCATAAACTTCGCGCACATTTAGAAACATCATTCCGTATTTTTAAACATTTAAATGGAGTTCAACAAAAGTTCTCACACATTTTTCAACATTAACATTCCTAGTTAAGTTTTACGAAATTAAAAACTGTACACAACAATCGTCATTAGAATTTACGCAACACAAATTATATCTAACGTGCATTTAATGATTTATATAACAATGTTTAGGAACATTTAACTGTACGGCAGATAATAGTCATTGTTTGAAGGAAAGCCAGTTGGAACATTTGAATCTATCTGCGTGTCCCATGTTACGTGTGTCGTGAAACAATCGCTTTATTATATGCCACCACTTCCTAATTAGGTAATATAAAACATTCCTAGATTGCTTTCTCTATTAAAAAAACTAACGTTACATATCGTATCCAATGCAAAATTCGTTTAGGCGTTTTCTTGCTGAATACAAATTAGAATGGGAATTTCTCCTTACTAAGAGATTTTCGATACGTCGACGATGTGTTAAAAGAAAGTCCATAAACGTGACGATCGGTGTTTACGTCGCATTCCGAGTTATGTCTGTTACATTTCAATAGGTAATCGTTGGTTTGATGGTCCGAGTGACGGAGGCGGTGCGGTGTGTCTCATAAATAAGCTGTTTGTAGGCACGCTGCCTCCGCCGAACCTATATACTTTATTGTCTTCGCCAAGCTCTTGTTACAACATAGAACCTCCTCATATATGTTTACAGCAGGAAGACGTCTTTACTTCAGTTCTATCAATAAAAACGAAATTTCTCCAAAACAGTTCGGTGTTGTGAGAGTAAACACAGATTGCGTGATAGCTCATTAATTATGTATTTTGTTGGCCTTCACATTAGTATGGATTTAGTGAAGATAGCTCGAAGAAGCTTTTGTTTCGATTGACTCATCGACACCCAGGCGATACCCACGGACAACCTAGACCTAATTATGAAATTAATTAGTTTTTGTTTTCATAATAATATACGTTCTAAAATAGCTTTCAGTCCGATAGGTTACAAGCTTTCAAGGACCTTAACCCGTAATTCGAAATGTGGATAGTCATGGTCATTATACAGCTTCTTCTAAATCCAGATGATTTCTGAAGTTTTCTTTTCAGTTGCACCTGGACAAGCTTGTGCCAGATATTAGAATTCGGTAAAAATAGAATAACTTGGAAAGAAAAGGCGCTGGAAAAACAGTTTCTACTTGTCTTCTAATCCTGTAGGAATGGGAGTTGGTAGGAGAATGAGTAGTGACTCATTCTAATTAATTGTAGTGACAATTGGGGGCCTCCTAGCATGTCAACACACGTTACTTTATTAAAGGACATTCTTTGTAATTCTCAGACTTCCCTGTTATGTTTCTAACATAGCTTCTTCTTATCAAGTTACCCATATAATATTACGCGGTGACATGCTATCACTGTTGTTTATAAAAGCACCCACCATGTGGGCGAACCTAGACTAGCCAACTAATCATAACAAGTGTTCGCACACTGGTCCAAATTCAAACATAAATAATTTACAAAAAATATCAATTTTATCTATGCAAAATTTCATACTCCTTCGTCCGCGTAATTATCGTAAAAAGGGATACAAAGTTTTTACTTCACGAATTAATATAAATAAACTCTACGTCTACGCAAGACTGGTTGACGATTTAAGACTTACATATTACTAAAAGTCCAGGCTTTTTCACGATATTTTTCCTATACCGACGTCAGTAATGTCCTCGATAAACTCAAAAAGTACATATAAATTGAAAAAGTCACATTGGTACGTGTTCGGATTCGAACCCACAACCTCATGCATGACAGGCGAGCATCAGCCACTAGGACGACTATAACATGTATATTTTATGAATAATAACTACCCATAAACACGCAAGTAACCCTTTCATCATACGGTGTTGTCAAAATGCAGTTCATAAAGCAACATTGTTCAGTTCAAGCGCCTCTATTGTCTCTGAGCATGCTCTCATTGTCCGGCGCGTTGCTCAACTCGTAATTTGTCTGTTGTCTATGATTCTGCGAGCTAGGAGCTATATTGCCTCCGTTGGATTTGTTCTTACAGCAACACAATTGTCTAGATTTAGTCACGGGAATAAGTTAAATATGTGTTTGTATATATTTTGAAATAATGCTTTGCAGAAAGACCTAGCTTTTCTTTAAAGTTCTGTTGCCTGTCTAACCTAATTGGTCCAGTAGTTGCAAGACTGTGTGACTGGTGAACTGGTTTTGGATTCGATTTTCAGGTCGCACAGATTTTAATTGGGAGGGGTCTCTGAATAACACCCGAATTCCGATTTGCGTCTGTTAAGTGGAATAAGTCGCAGGCAGTTTGTTTACATAAATATATGATCATAAAATAAAGCTATATCTAAGTAGGAACTTCTGACTGCTTAAAAAAAGTCTTCCTGATGAAATAGACATGCTGTTTGTGTAAAAATAATTGTTCATATTTCCTGATGAAAGTAGATTAACCGCTTTATTATGCAAATGAGTTTATATTTAATTGTCACGTACGGCGAAACATTAAATTGCGATTTATTTACGATAAGACATTATGTCTAATTATTTTATTCAATGCAATTATTTTATTGAAATATATACTTCCACGTTTCACAAATGACACTTGTAAAAATTAATTGTGCCTGTGTGTGTTGTTATTCTTTGTTCGATCATATTATATAGTGAATAACGTCTCAGGAACATTGACAACTGCACTTTCAGGAACTCATTTGCTCATAACTAGCACATCACTTTCAGTTACGAAGAGTTAGAAATCAATTTATTACATACTGAGACCGGTTTTCTACCATTTGATAGGTAGATGCACGTTAATTAATAAATATATACCGAGGCTGGTTTATTTAATAAGATTTATTGCAGGATGACTTATACTAGACCGAGCAGATTCTGAGCCGTAACTCGGACTGATCCTGGACGAGCAACAGATTTGAAACGAAAAAAAAAGCTGTTCTAATGTTTAGATGATTCTGAACCATCTGATTTGAACATATCTGTATCGTGTTAGATATTGATCCGAGCAGTTCGATTGCTGACGATGACGGCTGGAACGACAGTAATTGTTTAAAAGGAAATCGTTAAAACTGAACAGATACTGATACTAGATACTGTACCTATGTTTTGCATGCAAAAGATATTTATTTAAGCTCCTAGTGCTGACGAATTTACCCCGAACCTGGCTAGGACTAGCATAAATCTTATTTTATTCTACCAGCTCCCTATTTCGCCACGCTCGCTCTATATGCACATACATATGCAATTATTGTGAGGTGTCTGTTTATGCGCGCGGATGTCCGGGCGTCCGCGTCTGGGCAAGTTTCCCCGGACGAAACTAAACGTAACATCCGCCATACATTTGTCGTACGACAAAAAATGACCGCCTAAACCATTTCAATCACGATTATTGTGGAACTTGGAATGTCGGATATAGCTTCACGAACTAATAGGCTTATCTTCCCAATTTTGTACGCTACATTCGTTTAAATCAGCTTCAGATTCTAATGATAATGCATCAAAAATTCATTGGATCCGTTTACGTCATCATATCGTTTGACAGAGTATTTAAATTTTTATTATAATTATTTGATAGTTTGTTGTTGATTTAGATGGTATTTGTGAAGGAAAAATTGGGCAAACTCTGTTTAATATTAATGTAGGTGTTTCAAAACGTTGGTGACACGGCGGTGGCGTGTCCGCGGGCACCGCGCGGGCGTCGCCGCGCGCCTCGTCTCGTCGCGCCGACCTTCACTTTCGCTTTTTATGTGTGAATCTCGCTAAAGCCCATCGCACACACCTCGCTTACGTAACTAGCGACAATCACGATTGTTTCACACGATGTCCTTTTGTAAAGTCGGGATAAAAATTGATTGTTTGTGGTTGCATTTACTGTTACCTAACTAGGCAAATTCTGCACGAAACTGAATAATAACTATAGATTGCCAACTAATATTTACTTTTGATGTTATAAAATCATCGAGCAATGTTTGCTACGATTAATTGCCGCAAGTTGTACCGTTGCGAACCGGTTGGGTATTAGCAAATTAAATTATTCGGCTATAACTTTTATCGATTAGGCTGGTTGCACACGTGTTATAGGTAATAATTACTATCAAAAATTCTACAAGTTAAAAATATTTGAATTGCAAATTAAGCAACTAGTTTAATTTATTTTTATATTAATTGTCTGTCAATATTCAATTTAAATTATCAGAAAATTTTCGGAATAAACAATAAGTTATGAATAAAATTCATTTTATTTTTTCCTAAGGTAGAATTGGAAGGAGCAAACGCGTTTACGGTCAACTTGTCATCAGCAAACGTAATCTGTAGGTGTGAAGTTGCTGCGCCCGCGCACATCTCACATCCGACAACTTTCGCCTTCGCGTTCAAATGAAAACAAAATCTTTCGTTCGTTCACATGCTTACTAGATCAGTTTCAATCATCGTTCAGTGAAGCTTGACTGAGGAAATAAAAACGCATAGTAAAATGACATCGATCTAGCAGTGGGACGCTGGCACATTCTTTCAAAGTCAAATAATATGATAGTTACACACGCAATTAGCATTTAGTATCGTCATTTGTTATTGGCTTTCTCTATGACAAAACAAATGACTCGTTACCTAATAGGCCAAAATATACGCTGCACGAAATGAAACGAGAGGTATAAGTTACTAACCAGAGTTCACGATGTATGTACAAAGTGAACTTTGGTTAATAACTTTAAACTAACTGTGCATTCCTCAAAAATTCAGTTAAATATAACAAACACTAGCACACGTAGCTTTGAAATAAAATAAACTTTAGAATGAATATCATCATCATCATCATTTCAGCCGTAAGACGTCCACTGCTGGACTTAGGCCTCCCCCAATTTGGGGGGCTTTGCCATAATCGCCACGCTTGGCTGGCGGGTTGGTGATCGCAGTATGGTGGTAAAATGCATAGAGAACGCTGCTGCCCATTCTCTAGTAAGTCCCTTAGTCGCCTTTTACGACACCCACGGGAAGAAGTGGGGTGGGTTATTCTTTACGTCCGGCACCACACGAATGAATATAAGATGTTATTTTTAGAATTCATCATCATCATTTCTGCCGAAAGACGTCCACTGCTGGACATAGGCCTCCCCCAAGCACCGCCACTTCGACCTGTTCTGTGCTTCTCGCATCAAACGTATTCCTGCGGCCTTCACCAGGTCATCGATCCATATTGTGGGAGGCCTTCCAACGCTACGTCTTCCAGTACGCGGTCGCCACTTCAGAACCTTCCGACCCCATCGGCCATCTGTTCTGTTTTAGAATTAACTGATGCAAAAAAATGCGGAAAAAAATTGGGAAAATCTACAAACAGGACTGTTTTAATTTGGAAAACTTTCTTGTTGTTGGATCGGCGTTTTCTCTATTATTATAGTCAGTTCATATCTATGGTTTCAGTACATATAGTACATACTTATTCTATGGTTCACTATCAAACGAAGTTTCGAAATTTGAACTATACAGCGGTGTCAAGATGTGGATTTCCGGCCGCGTCAGCGTTCGTATAGGATTTGTGAGGTAGCACTTGAGCGAAATTCGAAGTGTACTTTACAGAACAGCCTACAGTTTTGAAGGTTGAGCTCGTCTCACTATGTAAAGCTAATGCTCCTTCTTTGGCGGTCGTTAATAGATAAAGCAGCTCTAATGAATACCACATAACGATGTAAATGGTGGCCGCTGGACGCGTTGGACGTGACATTGACGTAATAAGCATTTTGTTGTTGCTAAGGTATTACTGTACACGGCTAACAGCATAAAGGACATATGTTTTAGAAATAGTTTAACTGTGGAGAGCGTCGCCGGCGCCGCCGTCGTCTCTGGCACTCGTTCCTTGGGAGTATTTGTCTTTTTCTCAATATATCATTATCCACTGGGTACTATACTTACTTTTGATGGAGATATTGTTTTTTTTTCATGTGTCTGCACTTGCTGTTATTAGCCTCATCTATTTCAATTTCCTATAAAATCTAAATTTTTTGAGATTATTCGAATAAAATAATAAAACTATGTCTAACTATTCCAACTCTCCTCAATTTCTGGAAAGACTCGTATTATATCCTTGCATGGAGGTCAACCAGGTTGGTTTCTATAAATAGCTATCTGATGCAGAAACAATACTATCCTAGCTCCATCAGAAATTCTCATCTTGATCTAGTACTGTTAGCGTGTTAGCGTTGGCCAACATTCCTGTCATTACATCAACATATCAACCAGTTTGCAAACAATATCTTAACTCCGAGTAGTCGTGGTAGATGCTTATACTTTCTATGAGTCGATATGTCAAGGGCAGCTGGTTGGCGGATCTGGTCACGACTTAGCAACCGTGCAGATCCGCGCGAATGGACATTAAGGATTCACACTCGTTTCGCATCCGCTGAGAGTCTATACTTGCTTACTACCCGAAAATGTTCGTCACTTTTTTTATCACAAACAGTTGAAGATTCGCCTTCAATTGTGTTTGGTCCTGATAGCAATGACTACATATTCACAAAATGCGGATCCTGTCGCAACAAATACCTCTTTCTTTCAGTGTCCAATTCATTAGTTACGGCTAGAGATTGATTTCAATCGGAATGTGTATAAACTTGGCAATGTATGTGGTAATGCAGTTGGTAATAAGTTGCCTGCAGACGTAGTGAATTATGTCTGATTGCTATGTGCAGCAAATTTACTTTGTAACTTTTGTTTTTAGCTGCTGATATGTTTCTGTTTATAATTATGGCGTCCTTATAATTTAAGGACATTTTAGGCTCAATCAGCTCAAAATTAGCAACTTCAAGTTACTCGATACTTTCTCTACTCGGTACGAAACGCCGTATTGTTCGTATTGATTGATTACTACCTATACAAACCACACGTTGACCACGTGCTATAAACTCAAGAGACTTACACTAACCTACTGTTGGCTCGAGAACCGGCTCGGCAACAACATTAGTTTGCGAGTCCATTTGACGCAACGCTTAATTTTAATAGTTTCAACGCGGTGAGGCTTGTAGCGATAAATTGCAGTAGCATTTTTCTCGGCACGTGCACCGTCCTAACAATAGTTGCGGCTAAAATGATAGAATCAATGGCGTGTGGCAACTGCACGCAGGCATCGATGCGCCAAAAATGCGGTCAAGTCGATGTCGTGGCGAAAATAATAAACTAGCTTCGCCTGAAGCGCTACTTGCGCGGAGCTTTAACGTTACATAAAAGCTTATTTGATGCCTCAGGATATTTTAATTGTTTAGAACAAAACTGGTTTGATAGTTCGGTGTTAAATAATACTTGCAGCACGTCTTAGTTATTGAAATTGATTTTAAATCCCATTTTCACTCAATGACGGTTACTTTCGGCCTTATTTGTTCTTCGTGACTAGCTACTATTAGAAAACGAATGTTTAATATCGACAGCACATTGGACTTTTGCGCCGGATACAGCGAAAGGGAAGCGGTTAATTGGTGAGGAAAATGATACTTAATTGTTTGTTCGTGTTTCATAATGGTTTTAGGGACTGATACGAATCAAGTTTTGAGTCATGAAGTTACCATTTAAGTATAACGAGACACTCGCTTCCGCCAAATTATAGTCACGACGTAGTTTTTCCTAAAAAGAGGCAGTAACAGCAGTCGAGCCTGATAGACCTACGTCTGTCCCCTTGACCAAGCTATTAAAATACTAATGCCATTCATTTTGTGACATTTTGATAATGAACATCTCGTTATTTATTTAGCTGGTTTTACATGTTGCTTAATATTTTATTAACACATTCATTTTCCTAGATGATTTTTTTATGCGGCAAACATGTAAATAACTGTGTGATATTTTGGTAGTTATAAAAACATTATGCATACTATTGGCCGGGCTGGCAACCTGGGACGTACGAGTATATGACTGGTATTTACACACGTTGTAAGTTCAGACATTGCTGGTAATGATCGCTAACAATATTTGCACAAATACTTCACGTCTTATATCATTGGTTTCGTCAGATTAGTTTGCGCATCATGTGCGGAGAAAACGCTAAAAGCATGTCATAATAAAGTGACATTGGATTAACATGATTGCATCAGTGACATTAAGTGCGGGGTCCGGGTTCGAGCCCCGCGCCAGACAACGCGTCGACGCGAACATAATCGGATATTTATGTGCGTCTTCGAATTTTATAAGCATCACTTTCGGCTTCAACCAGTTTCACTTTCCTGCCGATGACCTTTCGAGGAATGCGAAGTGAGATAACGGATGAATAAAACATAACATCGATTAGTTATAGCTACTTATCGGCATCCCGTAATATCGACACCACTCTGTAGGCGAGCCAGTAGGTACGTACGCATTATCGTTGCTCGAAGCGGATGCAACATCTTCACTTTCTAGGCAAATCGCTGTAGCAACTCGGGGGATTTAACCTTTATCTATTGCTTAGTATCGTTTCGCAAGATGTTTTAAGTCGGCGGGAGATTCCCAGTAAAGTGGCCGCTGTGGCCAGTGACGTGCTGGCGGCGCCACTGCACGATTGGAACGCAGTTTTTTGACCTTGGCTCTTTCTATGCCCATGATCCGCGGCGGCGTTACGAAACATGACCACGAGCGCCACGGTCGATGAAATGGCCACTGTAACGCCACGAATAAGTGTGAGTTATGAGGGCCAGACGTGGACGTAGCTGTTGTAGTTGACCATTATAATTTATTCTAAACACGTTTGAAACAAAGCTATCATTGCGGTCAACTGGTGACCCGGTGACGAGCGGTTACTTTAATTAGGCGCAGTGTTTGCTCGCGTTTTGATGGACAGCTACTATAAGTACTCCGACAGTAATCGGGACTAAAGAACGAAATGAACCGTGTAAGTTGACTGCGGACTGGTCGCTGCTCTATTTGAAGATGATTTACATTTAAAATATTCGATACTTTTTGTTAAGTTTTTAAAAGGGTGCGCCGTCAGTCACGGTACCTATGCATGAGCGGTTCCTGTTTACGAAACATGTTTTATGTGCCGGCACATTGTGGTAAAAGTTGATTTTCTGCTTGGGAAGCGTAGGTATTTAGCAAGAAATACTTAGACCTTGATACATGCGGTTTTTGAGCCCTCAATGCCGGCGGGATAGTCATCGACCTAATAATGTAATCGTAGCGGATAGCACATGGGTTCATATACGTCGAGCTTTTCTGTTTTATGTTCTACGGATTCCGAGAGAGTGTTGTGTGAATCAGAGGTGTGCGGATTACATATTCTCATGCAGTGTGATGGCAATATTTCGGTGTCAGCCGCGGACAGCGCGGTGCGTGCCGCCCATACCACAATTGGTGATTCCGGGCATGCGGCGGGCATGATACTGATACCCAAGTGCTCGCCGCTCACTCGACCACTAAAGTTTTATTTATAAATCTCTAGGCGTACTTTATTTTAATGCAAAATTGCACTTCCTAATTTACATTGTTGACTTCACGCGTTAGTAATGCGCTGCGACTAGTTTTCAATAAAGGCGTGTTTGTAAATTAATTGAATGTTGATAAATACAAAAATGCTATAAAGTTGTAGTATTCGCTCGTTGCCTTGAAAGTATCTTTGTCTCTTAAAGGAATAGGACTAAACTAGGGGTACAAGTCTTGACTCTAATGACCTACTAACATTTCAATTGCCAAAAGTCTTACATTATGTGACATTTAGGTACGATAGATAATTATATGTACACATATTAAATCGTTAGAATTTCACAAACGGTATATTTTTGCTTGGTAATTAGTTGCAAGTTGCAACGCTACGATTTATGAGTCGAAACAAAAACGCTTCTTCAACATAAATTAGCACAGTGACCTAAAGCTGATTGTACATATTATGAAACTGCCTACATCGTGGATAAAATGCTGTAACATTAGATAATAACTTCAATTACATCTTTTACTTGAATATGCTACAGTAACTAACTGTAGTGTGAAACATTTAGAAGTAGCAAAACCGTAATCAAAAATGTCTAGTAACAAATTATGATAATTAATGGAAGCGTTACGCAGCATATTATGATCTTCAACGTTGAAAAAACATAGTTTTTTTGTTATTCGTTACACCATTGTATCGTCGATCTACATCGAGATTCGCACTTCCCGTCTGATTAGCCTATCAGTTCAGAAATTACGTTAAATTGCCTTTTGTTTATGCCATTGTCTATAACAATCGTAGTCACAAGTCTGCGTTCATTGTCTCCATCGATTGTTTGCGTCGTGGATGGATCTACGGAGTAAGCCGCGGCCGCCACGCCACGCTATCGCTACGCCTCGCTCACGTCAACGTTGGTTTTAGCGTTCTGTGCACGGGCGACGTGTTAATTTCTACGTGATCGCAATCCGACTTCGCCTAGGGTTGACGAACCACAGTACCGTTTAATACAAGAGCTACGTGCCGCTTAGTGGTCATTATACTCGCATCAATTCGTGACAGCTGCGGAATATTACTAGCGATCAGCCATTCCATTGGTCGTCAATTTTATTGCTGAAATTAAATTGCCAAAAGGACGATATTACTCATATCTAGTTAACCTTTATATGTCCTTTATGAATACAATTCTATTTGATGAGTCAATCTAGTGCATATTTAATTGCTGTTTTATTTAAGATCTACGAAGACGGTTTGAGCTGTTCTATTCTAGAATTAACAGGCTGATTTCTGACACCAAATCTGTAATAGAACATTACGATAATTCACACGTTACACTTGGACGTTGTCTGTTATTTTCTCTTCGCGATGTTTAGCATTATTACGTTGTCAACTCGAGGCTTATTCATTGGCATATAAACACTGGAGTTATTTCGTGATTGTCCGATTTGAAAGTATGCTGAGTAAACTTGTGTTACACATTCGATTTCGTTTCACATTCACGTATGATCCGTCACGTCCGTCAGCGATGTGGTGCACACGTCTATCTTATTTTAATGGTTTTAATTCTGGCGAAGTAAATGTCGAAGACAGACCGCGAGTCGTGATTCATCAAACATTGTATAAGCACCGTGTTGAATTAGTTTTCTTGATAAAATGTTTTGCGACTCTGTCGGTAGCGCGAGGAGTGAGGGAGTTAGCATGAGTAATAAATAGGCAATTGATTACGCGCACATATTTGCCCCCGTGGCTACGTTCACCGGTGACCTCGAGGTGCTCGAGCGGAGACCAGACCTTGTGCCAGGACACGGGTGCACCGCGAGTGTCGCCGGCGCCGCCTTCACGCGCCGCAGGAAGTTCTGAATGCTCTTGAAATCTGACTCAATGATTCAATTTGCTAATACTTAAGCATATAAATTAAGACAGTGAAAGACAGATACAATTCAAACAACTACAAAAGCAAATTATTGTATAGGTTTTCTCTTTATGAAATATGGAAAGCATACAGTAACGGTTCTAAAAATAACTAATGAGATTCTATTTTACCTCCGGAAAGTCGATTTCAATGTTAAAATTACGAAATGGTTACAATTACTCAAAATTTGAGTTGCATTATGGAACAACGCACAATGCGTAACCGCGCTATAGTAAATGTCGAACGGCAAGGACTTGCGAAATCTACTAAATATTTTGGGCAAGCCTTTCTCAATAATATTTGCGTTTTTTGTAACCCTGAGCCCGCGATCAGCCGATATTAACGACTAACTGTTCATACAATACTTTCTAATAAATGTTACAGAAATTATTCACAAGTTTGAAATTATACGCATGCCAATGTTGGTTGGTAGTGGTTACAAGGAGGTGGGTGGTAACTACACTAAGTACCGACGCATTCCGTAACCAACCTATCAATATACAAAGAAAATCTATTGCCGTTAAATGACAAACATCAGAACTTAGAACCTGTTGATTACATAAAAGCTTGTGTATCTTGAAATATTCTTAAAATGAAATATTCAGATCCGGGTTTCTCTGACTCACTCTTCATTTTATATTTATTTTACGTATAAATGTGACATTTAACAAATGCGTTAGGGCCAATGTATTATGAGATGGTTCGATAATTTAATCGGGCGTAGCCTACCATGTGGCCATTCTGATATAAATATCTAAACGTGTTTTACATGATAAAAAGATTAGCATTATTATAAACGCACAAATAATTATAGTGTTGCGACATACTAAAACAACGAACAACTATGTAAAATATGCACGTTCTAAATACTTTATACATATGAATTGCTTATTCAAAGCGTTTATTTTTAACCGACTCCAAAAAAAGGAGGAGGTTATCAATTCGTCTGTATTTTTTTATATTTTTTTTTTTATATTTGTTAACTCATATCTTTTGACTGGGAGAACCGATTACGATGATTTTTTTTTATTTGAATGCTGGTGCTTCCCGAATGGTCCCATTTTAATTTGGTTCCATTCGGACAGTGGGGTCCATGTGAAAACCATGTAAGTCTTATCTTTGCATTAAGTATTGGCGCGACAAATGAACGAATAACGCGATTATATTAGTGCAGGGTATCTGCCATAACTAAAAAGTTAAAAATAAAAACTATTTACAAAAAAATAAAAACCGACTTCCTTAAAAAAAAACACTACAAAGCCAAAAATAACTTTAATTTCGGAAGTCGGTGGCAAAAAACCTTAAATACAGATCCTAAGACACCAAATTCCGAAATTAAAGTTATTTTTGACTTTGTAGTGTTTTTTTTAAGGAAGTCGGTTTTTATTTTTTTGTAAAAAGTTTTTATTTTTAATCGTATATTATGCTCAGCAGCCCGTGTATTCACAAAATAAACATAAAAAATACACTTCGAAAAGTACAACGAGTGAATTAAAAACTAGTCCAGCTATAGATAGAACTACCCAAAACTATTTTAAAATTTCTCAATAAAAGGGGTACGAGAACTGCTACGAAAAGTCGTAGCAAAATTCGTAGCTAAAACGTAGAGGCTCCGTACCTCCGTTCCTAAATTGGTGTTAAATTTGAAAGAACCACATACAGCTCGCACTTGTTTTCCAAAAACAATAGTCCCGAATGCCATTGTGTGCCTGTGATACGGTTGCGTGAAATACTCGAGTTGATTCCGGCAGCACGAGTATAGTTCATATCCGTTTTCACAAGGTATCGGTTTCATCGGCCGGTATTTATTACTCTGTCACAACGCACTGACGAAATGAATTCATTTCATTTGTAGGGCCTGCTCGTTGTAATATAGTTGTGAAAAGAAAATACTGTTTCACTTAATTTCTTCTTAATTATTACAGCAAAATGTCGAACGTGTTTGTTCTTGTGAGAGCGTTCGGAAGTGTAAAAGTTCTGTGTTCTACAAACACAGGGTTTCCCTGATGTAATCCTCCTGTGCCCCGGCCAAGGGTTAACGACGCGGCTCTTATTAACTAAGGACATACTGTATCTCCAACCAGTTTCGAGGTCATCTGCTAAACTACCCAGTCTGGTCAGTTATCGAAAGACTGAACTATCCCATTATTAGGACAAATCTTCCACGTTTTCTTCAGTTACTTAATTGGGTTTAAAATCAATGAGGACCATTACGATGTTGTCTAGTGTCCTTTGTTTGTGGTCTGTCGCGCTGTCAGAACTCCATTGATGATAATCTACAACTTATCGTACTATGAACTACCCTCACGATTATTTATTCAATAGCCATCTGCAAGTTCTTCTAGCCCTCTTGGGATGCGGCCATGTTTATTATTACGACTTAATATAAAGTACAAGAAGTCTGTCATCATGAGTAAACATTACTAGAGTAGGTAGACAAGTATTTGAAGGCAGGATTGGATCGCGAGGAATATTTCTATAAATACTAACATAATATTTACGACTACGACAGTCATATTTCGTCGTAAATGCCAAAGAAAAATGTGGTGAAATCTGGAGAAATAGTCATAAATTGGCACTTATTACGTAGCTTTTATTTGGATCTTTAACCTATCGTCTACCTATACCTACCTTATGCCACCAGGCAGGTTACGTAACCACACTGTGTGGCAACTTCATCTAATGCTCATGAATTATTACACCAAAGTAAATAGTCTTGTGATAATCTCTAAACGGCCCTGTGAAAGAAAATGTATTCCAAATATATACAGTCAAAACACTCACGCTCAGTAGGATTTGTTAATATCGCTGTTAAAATTCACTGTTTCTTTTTTTGTCATCATAGTATGCTTAGACCCGTTTTCTAATGAAAAATTTTGAAGCTTTTCTATTCTAAACGTATGGGTTCAAAAGTCATGTTCACTTTTAGAAACGGACTAGATTATTCCTTTATCAAATCGTCGTCATCACCTATGATGGGTGCGCATTACTATGCGGCTCCTTCACAGAATGTCAGCGATAGTAAACGCTTGGTATTCGATGCGCCCGCGACGGTACTTAGCCCAACGTGAAGCCGCTACTTGTCAACGTTCTCAGGACCAAGCACGTGCTTAGAATTAAACATTAAAATACAGTATCATGTATTGTATGAATCATTAAGTACCACTCTCTGGTTTTATTGAGAAGTGAGCTTTTAATATCTATTTAATTTGGTTCTGGAGGCAAATGTTATCTTCTTTTGCACCAGTATGTAAATATACCATCAAGAATTTGAATACAGCACAAATTACTGACCTACTTAGTAGTCTTCTCAAGCTAAATTTTAAATGTTAAAAGTTCCTTTAAAAATCTATTTTCGTTAAATAATTATGTAGAACAACTTTTGTCAATTCAAGGTGAGCCAAACGACCGCTTAAAACTTATGTAGACACTATAAAGAATAATACGAGTAAAGAACGATTATAATACAATTTGGCACGACCTAACGTTACAACTGCTCTTACCTAACTGGTTGCAATCGAAATTGCAGCTGGGAGATGTTTTACTCTTGCGCACCTATGCAAACATCTCGTAATATGTGACCTGCACACGCTAATGTCAAAGTGACGGAGTTTATATTATTAAACATGTTGGGATGTCTGTCGTCCCTACAATGTACGAATTATCTACAGGATGCCTTACATTATTTAGATGCAAAAAAAAGCTCTGAAGTGTATGTCTAGAAAAACATCTTACTGTATTTCCACAGATTTTTATGAGTGTTTTCGTATCCAAGGACTGGACGAAACCCTGCCATCTTCAACATAACAATGAAAAAACAACATGATTACGAATTTGTTTGAACTAAATTGCCAATACTTTTTTCCTAAACTATATAAGGATCCGTATCCGCATATATGGTTACCAAAATAGAATATGAACTTTAAGACTCCGGCGCAAGGTAACAAACTTACCAACTTGATAGGTTGATTATATATCTAAGTTCTAGTGACTCCTACTCAGTAATTATAAGCTCTTCAATTAATGTTCCTAGGAAATAAGTACTTAAAGTGTCCTCTTGAGAAATTGTCTATGCAAATCAAGAGTTGCAAAGGTGGTTGTTGAAATCGACATTCCTTTATTAACCTATAGATACTTTATGTATTTTACCTGATTTCATGACAGGACTGTGAAATGACTTTAGTAGGTAGGTCGAAGAGGTAGAAACTTTTTGAAAAAATAGACAACTGACTTCTAAACAAATCACTACAAACCAGAAAAAACTTTAATTTTGGAAGTCAAAGTATTGTATTTTCGTTTCTTTGCCATCCACTTCGACACCTACACCTACAATATTATTATTCGTTTTTAACTCGGTCGTTGTTTTTAAATGAACTGTTTACTTTTCACTTTTTAGTTGTGGTATTTACCCTACACAAATTAGTATACTTTATTTACTTTCTAAGTAAATAGCAACGGCAGGAAATTAAATTTATAACATCATTGACATAAAGTAGTTTTTAAGTATATTGTTTAAAATATGTATTAGTTTATTATTGTTTTATATTTATATGTGTATTGTGTTTTATGGGCCTTTAGTTGCCTGAAATAAAGGATAAAATAAAAATAAAATAAAATAAAAATAAATAAACCAAGTGGATAAAATACCTATTATTGAAGATAAACGACCAACCAAAAACCACTAATCAGGTATCTTTTGGTAAGTATAAAAAATATTTTTTTCAGAATCGTTTATAAATGACGAACATATTAAAAAAATATTACAACCGATTTGAGCACGTTCTCTTTTTTGAAGTGTTTAAAAATACTGTTTTCGTATGGTTTTTAAAATACCGTAGGTCGCTTTTTGTATGGCGAATGTAAGTGAATATTATGAATGTGTGGGAAATAGTCCGTCCCTGACCCCCTCCCGTTCAGGTGCTCCCACGGATAACAATCACCACTTCTGTCCAAACGTACCTGTAGTACTTGCAGTTCCACGCAGGTTTTCCACCGGTTTTCTGTCACCTCATTGAATAATATAAACTGCCCCACTACATATTAATGTGACCACTTTTATTACAGAAATGTGAAACGATCGCTCGTTTACATTATGCTGTTGTTATGTAACATCACATATTTGCGGCAGAATGTATGTTTTACTCCGGATGTACTCAACATTGTAAATCTTACCGAAAAATGCTTTTGTTCCCAGTTTGTTGTTTTGAAAGTGCTACAACCAGAAGTTTAACTATTGCACGTCAATGAATAACAAACATGCAACTGCAATAAACATAGTAGCTATATAAATTTTGAAATTGATAGGTGTGAACAAGCATTTGGCGTGTTTTACAATATGCATGATATAGTCACGATAACAATACAGTAAAAAATATATTCAATTTTGTTTGTATAAACGATTTTCGACGGTTCCATTGCCAATGCAACAATGGGCATGTTGCCATTTCGTGGCACTTTACTGTATACTTAACTATACATATTACAAGAAACGTAATTAAAATATATGTTCTTAACCTTGCATCTACCATCCAACTTGGTTGGCCAATGTCTATGTGGTGTAAGTTAGTATACAATAACTTAAGTTATGTTAGATATTTGTTATCTTAATGATAAAGTTCACACGATCATTAAAAACCTTCTGGTATGTATGTTTGTAATTATAAAGTGACATTGCATATACAATTTGTTAGATACTTTGCGTAACTGCGACCAAGATTTGTATTAGGAGTCGGTTTGTTCCAGTGATCTTGAGATTCTTGGAACATTATGCAACATTTTATGGTACCTTATACTGGTCTAAGAATTTCATAAAGCATTCGAAATAGATCCTCTACAAGGACATTATCTACAATCCTGTGTGGAAAGCGAAACAATGTTGACGAACAAGTTCCAAACAAGCATGAGGAGCATAGATATAACAAAACTCGTTTATAACACGGAGAGAGTTTAACCTTTAGCACTGCGGTGCTATTTAATCAAGAGATGGAAATATTGTGCATACTGTGAGCAGTGAAAGACTTGCTGGCAATACTTTCTTGTCACGTTCAGATCTCTCAATTTCCCGGGAGATTGTGCCTCCGCGATGGGGCGATGCACCACTCGCGCTGGGAGGAAGTGCGGGTTGCCGAACCCAGATGTAATCAAGTCACGAGCACTGACTTAGCACATCCACACAAATGATAAATGTACCGACGTAGACGCACTCACTCGTTAAGTATAAACTTTTTAATTGTGGCGCTTTGTCTTACTATAAATTCATGCCTAAGCGCATTCTACATCATCTTACAATTAAAATTCTTTCGACCTGAACAAGAGTATGCTAGTTTGACATGTAGTCAGTCAGTGTTACGAAAGAGTATTTTCTATCTTGTAAATAACAACCACTAAAGGCGCACGCGACAAAAAGAAATATTGTGAAAAGTTTTTCGGTAGATCGCGATTTGTCACGCCACTTAGCGAGAGGCCGATTGATCTATTTTAGACATAGCCTTTGTGATCTGTTTCACGATAGACTTATTTTTAACATGTTGTGTTATCCAAAGAATTTAAAAGGTAGTTTTATTAAACTTGATATTAATAGCATTGGTAGACAAACATATGACTCTTAAAAAGTGGTTTTTAAACCAATAAGATTATTATCTAATTCTTGTAAGATTGGAGCTACCAAAAACAAAGCTTGAAATATTTTCGTCCCATGTAGTTCGGTTACGTTCTAAAATAACTTGATTCTCGTGTTTCAAATCCAAATGGTACAAATAAACGGTGCCCTGATACGCCTTGAACTTTCTGAACCCTCTGATGCATGTGGCAATACCATGTAAAGTTTAAAGAGCATAAGAGTACCTATCATTATTTGTGGAGATCATTTATAACGCTTATCATTTACAAGTTGATGATCAACTCATGATTCAGATAGAAAGATACGCTGTTTAAAAAAAAAGAGTCTTTTGTGGACTCATACAATTGCTAATTATAAGCTACATTTTCTTGTTGTCTACTTGCAAGAATCAACAAAGCATTTAATTAGACATTATTTGGTTCAAATTCGAAGTGTGAACCAAACAGCTTGCAGCAGTAGGGATTATTTAGTGTCTGTAGGTATCACGTCTTTGTGTATCGGTCCTGTGCCACGCTCACCTAGCCTTGCGCTCGCGACCTTACATCTAGTGAAATTGAACCGGTACAAACGTAGGTACTGGTCTCGTTACACTCCAGTGCGGAATTGAGGCTGCATTCATTATATCAATGATTTTCCATAATATTTATGTAAGATTAATTTAGCTCAACGATGTTGTGTGACGTCAAATGGAGATACAGGAAATTACGTATTGTTATTATGGAAAGCGGATATTCAAGTACAAGTTTTGCTGGAAGCTATTACACCTCTTTTAACTTTTCATCACTCAGTTTAACTATGCTTTATAGTCGACTGTATCCTGTTACGCTCGAAAGCATTAGTATCTTAACTACATAATGTTAATTGATAAAGGACGTAATTATAAGAGTTCATTTTCTAGGTTGCATTAAAATTATAAACGTAAACAAAAGTCCGGTTGTTTGAAGAACAATACCTATCGTTAATATGGGTTTTATTGTCCAGTCGGTATTCATTGTAACCTTCGCAAGTAAAGTGACTGCATCGGAACCAGTCACGGTCGGTGTGGTCGCATTCACTGGCGTGCGTTGTCACACACTTCCTCGCACGCAGTGAAATGAAGGTGGCCTAATGCGATCGGATGGACTTAATTCCAATATAGCGCCATTCGCTTGTTATCCCTCGATCACCTTCCGTGTACCGTCGAGGCTCACAAGAAATTGTACGGAAGCTCAAACACTTCCGACACCGATAATTGGATTCATGATTCGATAAAGTAGCCGTGATATGATTCATTGCACTTTTTAATTCCCACTGCGCCAGCTACAGGGTTCCGAAAGAATAACATGTACATGTCATTGTTATTAATGCAAAATGTTTTCCCCGAGTCTGAACTTAACAGCCCGGGTTATTAATGTCTGTGACCCGCCGGTTGGGCAACCGCAAAATCATCTTCGATCGCGAAAAGTTGCAAAATTCTTGTCTCGTCAAACTAGCATAAAACACTCAGTAGGACGCAGCAACAGCTCTTACGTATTGATAATTTTAATGACAGGCTGATCAATTATAAATGGCCATAAATACTGTAATGTATTGTAGTGGACGTAGACGGGCTCGCCGCCAGCGGCTCGTGTGAGAGTCAATCCAGAGGCGAAAGTGATCGTCAACGTCATGCAAAGTTGCCTCATCGATCGGCTTGCACTTGCGCGGAATCGAAATGCGTAATACACCCACGCTCTGATTTTCGCCGCAATTTCTCACGACCACATCACTCTTGCAACATTGCAATGTTCGACAATGCTTGTTTTGTAGTCATCTAGATGAATTTTCACACAACTTCTTTGCCCCCCATCGAGCAACTGTGCGAGAAATGTCGATACCTATGCAAATCGATAGATGTTATGAAACCAGAGTTTAAAAGTGTGCTAATATGACCCGTACATACGCATGATTATACGTCATTTTAAACATACACATTAGAAATGCTCATGTAACAGCAAAGTTGTGTTGGTAGACAAACAATACCCAGCTCGAGAATGCGGTGATGAAATAAATGAGTTGGTGACTCAGATTTCCTTGTGCAGGGTCGCAAGCTTTTGACTCGTAGGCGCAGCTGCCAGATGTCATCTTGCTGAGTCACGGAGCACTGACTCCTATTCTGTAATGTAACAAACTTTCGTAACTTACCATGTTGATGGAGATCTAATAAATTTCGTTTCTTTGTTACAGATGCTTGTTAGTGTGCACGTTCTACTCGGCACACGCCGATGTAGATATCATCACGGAGCCTCGGCCCGGTGAAGAGTATGTGCTGGTCAGTTCAGGCCAACAAACTCCATTAAGAAACTTCGAGACTTCACATAAAATTCCTGAAAAGCACCCTCATCACAGAAACTTCAAACAAGATGATAGTGAAAAGATTGTCAAGAAGTTACATAGCGGAAAGGTCAAACACGCTACTGAGGGTATCGTTGCCATCGAAGAGGATAAGAAAGCTTTGTTCAAAAAGGGATTGAAGAACAAAGCTTCGGAATCAATTGAAGTTGATATTCCCGTATCAAAATTAGAAGATATTAAAATACGGGAGAACTTGAAAAATGTTGAGACCAATCCTAAAATGGCAGTAGATTTGGAAGCGATGTCAGAATCTGGAAAATTAAGTAAAACTTCAGGCACCACTACTCAGAGGCCTGTCCTTACTACTGCTCCACCAGCAGCTCCTGCAAACCAGCAATTCGACTACATCCCGATTAACTTTGATACCATCGACGACATCAATACCGGACTGTTATCGTCTAATATTAATTTAGAAACGGCCGGCTCAGAACAAAAGCCCCAATCGAGGATCCAAATTAAGAAAGGCCCCAATGGCCAGGACTACGAGTATGAGTACATCTATTATTACTATGATGAGGATGAAGAAGGTAACAAAAAAGACGGAAAAGGAAAAGACAAAGCTTCAACCACTGCCGCTACCCCGGTTCACAATTCTCACGATGGCCCGGAAAAAACAGACAGTGAGAACCACATCGCTAATGAAAGTAAAACTAAGAACAAGTACAGTTCTATTGACAGAACAACCACTGCGGCTACTCCAGAAATACAAAATGAAGTTGTTCCAGCGACGAATAGAGGACGAGGCCGCAGCCGCACCGTCGCACCAGCGCCGGTCTCCGAGGAAGAAGAAGAGGACATCAGGTATTTCACGTTCTATTACATTTTTAAACATTTTACACTGAATTATAGGATACACTATATACTTTTATTATTTATTTATATTAATAACACTTCCTCATATTCAAAGCGTTAGGTTGCCATCAAGCACACGGTTCCCGCCTCGAGGTCGTAACTTAGCATCAGCTACTTCGACAACTTACGTACCCGAAGTATCTTCTGAAACAGTTAGACAACGCGGACGATCACAAAGCGACAATGTAGCTGATGAATCAATCGGTCAGACCAGAAGTAGGACCCGTGCGCACATCAGGTAACGTACACACCGATCATTCACTCTGAATACACAACAATGCTGCAAATCGTTTAATTAATTATTTAATATATTTACAGACGCCCAAGCTCAGAGCTTGTAGACCTGGACAGCTTCAAGACTCATTCCGGTGACATTCCGTCCCCGTCCCAATACAAAGAGCCACCAAGTAGATATTCCTCAGAAAGCCGAACCACCACAGAAGAAGTGCCAGAAACGACACCAGTTGCCAAAGAACCTACTTATGCCAAAGAGTCTGCCAGGGAGGGTCACAGTTTATCGTCGCTTATCAAATTCCAGGAGATCTTAGATGACTCAAAACTACCCGCCGACTATAAGCTGACTACTCCTTACGACCAGGAGACTACTGAGTACACGACCATGACTGCAATGGAGAAGGTGGCTCTGGACCTGTACGCGTACTTAGCAGGAGAGAACTTGAACAATGACATCAACCCGACGAATGAGATCAATTTCGATGGGACGACGACAGTTGAGGACGATATGTGGACGACGACGGAGTTCATGAGTACCACGGAGGAGGTGACCGCGCCGCCGACCACCACGACCACAACTACGACCACCACGACGACTACCACCACGCCAGCGCCGACCACCACATCAGCGGCACCCACTCGTCCTTCCAGGTTCAAGGGCCGCGCCGGCGCCCGCACCCGCGTGTCTACCTCCAGCGCCGCTACCGAAGCACCGCAGGAGACCTCCACCAGAGTGCGAGGTAAACAAACAGCTTTCGACCACTTGTGTAATAACACTAACTGCTTCACCATGAACTACATTGACTAATCCAGTTCGAGATTCTCGGCGCGATTGGCGAAAGTCCACTACGTGGTTTAATTGGAACTAATTATTGATTATATTAGCACGAGTTTTCTACACACCGTAATTTGTCATTGGAATTTGAGTGTATCGTATCATATCACTTCTTTTTAAATTGAGTAGATATAATAGAGGCAGGCTGATTATGAACAGATCAATATTTACTACCTACTAATAATTTAGTAGTTACTGGTACTCGACAGTAACGTTCACAATTTTATCAGGCGTTACAAAAATATAATACCTACATCTCTTGCTTTTACTAAAACAAGCTGTCGTAAATTCACATTATTGAGAAACTAATCTCATACGTAGGTTGATGAAATTGAGAAAAAATACGTTATCAGTAATATTTCATAAAGTTTTTTTTTTTCTCAATTTCATCAACCTACGTATGAGATTTTAATAACATTTAAATAACGATACAGACAAACTCCCAGCATATCTTCACAAACGATTTCTTAATTTAAACCGTAGTGGACTGGATAACATCGTCGCCATTTTCCTAGCATGCTGCTTACAATCCCAAGTTATTTATGCACTAGCCGTTACACCTGCGAAAATTATGTTTTAACTATTCATTTGTTGCTTTGCGATTGTTTTTGTTGCGAATATGCATTTAAAGCGAATGTCACGCTATGGAGAATATCCGTATGGCCTTATACACACGTTCTACACATTGTCAGAATAGTTTTTCTCACGAATGTTTAGTACGTGGAAGGTGTAAAGTTTTGTGCTTGATGAATATATTCATACAACTGCTGGAGTAACAATGGAGTGGAAAAGGTGGATTCGAGACGATTAGCGTGTCTCAATGTAGGTGACACTTCTGTCGGTTTCATCATGGCGCTGTTTGTCGGTCGATATCAGATAAGCCAGTTTTGTTAACGTGATAACGAAAGATACAGTTTCATTTGTAGATTATTATGGAAAAAGTAAATAGGATAAAAGTTAAAAAAATATTAATGAAATGAAATAAAATTGCTTGTTCTGTGAATAGAATATCGGAATAATATTTTCACATAATTAAAAAAAAAGCCATATGGAGTTTTATCATTTCTATCGATTATCCCTGAGAAAAAATGGCGAAACAAACTTAAGGGCGAAAGTCTCCTTTAAAAGCATAGATGAGATCTTGGTCAGATCATGTGAGGTCCATTTAAAATTGTGTCTGAAATGATCTTTTGAAGACAGAACCACGTTACGGGCTAAAAATCTGTTTGAGTATTTTCACAGTCAAACCTTGAACTTCTCTATGAGGACCTTGTTGTCTTATCTACCGCCCTGATAAGAGACAACTCTTTATCAAGTGAAATATCAAAAACTATAAATTTTTTCCGCTACTTACGAGTTACTATGCTATAATAATAGCAAGACTTAAGGCCAATAATGCCACTAATTAGCCGTTAATTCGAACAGAATTTGGAAACCTGTACTGTTATTTACCCAAGGAGCCGTGATGAATTCGGGAATTCGATTTGTTAACGGGTTTAACCACGTATAATTTATTTGGAGTAACTTCGATCTCGTACGGAGATTTAAGACGTTCGAAATACAATATCGCCAGGTGAGTTAACATCCCCCGGCGAAAAAGAGAACAGTAAACTTTGATCATTATGAGTATGTCTCTCAAAGGAATATAACCTATTCCATGGAATTGGAGAATCTTCATCTAGAACTAGCGGAAATTTAGGTAGGCGTTTTCAGTTCAAACTACAAAGCTGTTCATTTCACTTCATCAAACGAGCATGTTTACTTACCCCATAAGTGTAGGTTGATTGTTTAATAAGGTAGATACCTGTTATCTTAAGATAGTGGTACAGAATATTTGGAGTTAGTATCAGCGTTAAAACGATTAACAAAGGTCACAGTAATTTTGGAAAACAGTAGTCGGTAGCAAATCTTTATCTTAAACATCGTTTGCTTAATCAAATCAAATCAAATCAAAAGTCATTTATTCAAACTAGGCTGAGAGTCAGCACTTTTTGAACGTCAAAGTCACATAAGACAGTCCCCCCAAAACGCCCGCCCTTCGACACTTCCTAGTGCTTTGGCTGGGAAGAAGAAGTGGCGGAACAAACTCCCCAGCAGCACTGCTGTCTGTTAAGTTAGAAGAACTTGATTCTATACAATATAGTATAAGTTATTAATATAATAAAACAAAACATACATTATTCGCCATATGTCAGCTAGCACACGCCATTATACCAACAAAACATTGAAAACTAAACTCAAGCTGAAATGAATAATGAAACAAAAATCGTAAACAGAACTTAAAACCTTACTAAAGCCTCCAGGCATAAAGGGCGTGCCCGCTTACTTAGACAACGATGCAAATGATACATAGACACAACAAATGAAATTAAAAGAAAATAAAAATAAATTAACAAAAGCAGTTAAATAAAAAATAAAAAAGAACAATTATATGAACTACCCATATAAACTGTCAGTGTGTGAGTTACTACTTACGATTGTTGCTTTCAAAAGTAATAGTCTAAAGACACGTTAGAAAACTGTGATATTACATTAAAAGCAGGTATTTTATGGGCTATCAAACTCGTTCATCTTAAAGGCTTCTATTAAACCATGACGTTGTTTCATCATTTATTACTCGCGTCAGAATTCTGTATTATATTATTTTTTGGAGAAGCTTGTTCAATAGGTCAGCTTCGTATTACAAGTTTATAAATGGATATGATATTAGGATATATCTACGTTACCCATGTTAACGTAATCTAAATTTAAAGACATTGACGTAATTTCGTTAGGAATTCTAACAAGTAAGGCTAGTTGGCCATGACGCGGTGTAGGTAGATACGCAGGTATATTGACAACTAATATAGGTACTAAGCTGACCGATATTGCGATATCTTAGCAATAGAAACTGTATACTTTTGACGAAATCGCTTAGTTTAAGTTTAATAGTTATGAAACTAAAATATGTGATAATTATAGGCACCACCTTGATCACAATGATTAAACAACTAAAATCAAGTAATATATCATTATTCGACCGGCAACTTCAGCTTACGAACATTCATAAACTTTTGGTTTATATCTCGCCTTTTCCACGTCCATTTAGAAAATGTTAGTTGCATGAAAATATCAAGCAAAGGGCAAAGGTAACTCGGTTTCAAGATGTCGTAGGTATGCATTCAATGTGTGTTTGTTCGTCAGGTCGCTTCGGAAAGCCGAGTATAGGCGGACGCAAGACCACAGCCGGTAGCAGTTCTACCGCTGCTGACGCCACGACGCCGGCCCCAGCAGAGAAACCAGTCACACAACCCAAGGTCTGCATCCATATTCATTGACCCCTTACTGCGTATAGTTAGTAACTAAGCTATAAGAGCGACTGTACTGTTTTGCATTGCGAATTTTGTGTCGGCTAAATACAGTGGTTAAGTTCGTGTTACGAAACATTTAAATATTTTGATAAGATGTAAATGTTAATTACTGGTGACGACTGGTTTTATTACTAGCGGTTAGTACTTTGACACAGTGTAGTGTTCTTTGTCGATATATAGGTCAACGTTAGCAAAAGCACCCTTACAGAGCACAGGAAGCAATGAGTAAGTAGCTCTAGAGGTGTCTGTTTGGTTCAAAGAACAGGATATACAAATGTTTATATACATAATTTAGAGGTCATGAAGATGCCATGTACAGCCAAAAAATCCATGAAGACCTGCAGACACCATCACCCGAAAATTTTGGAGCATCAAATTTCTGTATAGACAAACATCGTTGCCATCATAAATAAAAAGTTTTTGGATGCAATTATAAAGTTTTCAGTTAACCAAAATTAAATCAGAATCACAGAAAATTTTAAATTAAGAAGACGATAGATTATGCAGACCTACAATAGTGTACCTATATACAGCGCTGTAAGTATGAGTCAATTCCGTATGTTTGACGTGGGTGTTCCTTGTTGCAGGCGTTCGGTCGTCGTGGCCTGTTCGCCGGTCGCACCAGGCCAGCCTCCACAACTTCTGCTCCAGTGGTGGACGATGCCGGCAGCGCAGCAGCATCCAGTGAAGCGCCAGCAGCACCTGCACCCAGGTAAAATAAGGCCATTTAAAACGATCTGCATGAAATGAATGAATGAAGAGTTTTTGTTCGTGTCAACGATATGCTGATCCTATTTCAAAACGGTGAAAGATGCACAGGACCCCCATGTGGAGCCCACTCACCATCACGGAGATAAGTCCTGTGTCCCAACACTAGGAATATGATATGCTGGTTATCCTCTCCTAAAAGTGCAGTCCCAAATATTTGTGTAAAATTTTATACAAATGTACTGCATGAACGTGGACTTATTAACATGTCGATGTCAAATTTCTTCATTTAGATCTGCTAAGACGAGCTGAGCATGCACTAACAAATGCTGGATTTCTTTTAGACCTAGGGTTCGTCCAGGCCTGAGGAGAGGTCCGTCAAGCACAAGCACCACCGCTGCAGCCAGCTCTGCCGGTGAAGATAGCACGTCGCCCAGCGCAGGATCTGGAGAAGTCGCTGATACTACCCCCATACCTTCCAGGACTATTGGGTTCGTTCCACCACCTTATCATCATTTTCTTCCCTCATCCTACTTCATTTTGTGTCGTTTCAACATGGTTTTTCTTCCATACTTCTCTATTAGTTTCACTACTGTACAAAAAACAGTATGTCATATATTCCTTTTTTTTAGATCGCCTACAATTTTATGAGAATACGTCATGTTGTAAAATGTTCAGTCAGAAATTGATTAAATTCACCCCTAAGTCATGAAACTTTTGTGATGTACATAATTTCACTCGACAGTTCAATTACATTCATTGCGTTATTTACCTTGTTGAGCCGTACATTTTTCGAACATATGTAGGTAAGAAACAATAGATATCCTTCAAAGATTATTCAGATTCTGACTGATACTGTGTTACGCAATTAGGATGCAAATCACATTAAGGAACCGATTCTTTACTGTTCGTTTATCTGAAATAGTCGATTATGAGCAAACAAAATTATAGTATTCGGTATTCCGCCGAGTGGTAAAAAGTTGCCGTTATCGCCGAATGATCCACATACTGTATGATTGCCGACTATGTTTTAAATTCATAGAATATGTTGCTATGAAAGTAGTTAAAAAGTTAATCCGCTATATGACATCAGCTTCGTTACAGTAATTAGCAGTGTTGTTATACTCAGATTAGTTTTCATAACGAGCTACTTCCTGAGATCCTCCCAGCAGTAACGTTAGATGAAGTATGTTCACCAAAATTCGGTAGAAAATTGTGTTAATATTATGAAAATGAAAAGAGTATTCAACCAAGGTCTTGTTTGTCCCACCCAGCCGTGGCAGACCCAGCGGTCTCCGCCCAGCGTCTCTTCGCCCCGGGCCCAGATTGAACCTGCGCCCCAACCCCCGTCTGAGGGGCGTCAGCACTGCCCCCGAGGCAGTCTCAGAAGCCCCCGCCGAGACTTCGGCACCTGAATCGCCTGCCACAGATGCGGATGCAGAGGTAAATAAATATAAAACACAAAAATAAATGACAATTTACTCACTGGAAAAAAACTCCCATATGTTGGGACTTTTGAAGAGTACTTTTAAAATGTCTCAATGCTCGACGTTACCGGACTGAAATATGTGTTATTTCCTTTCGAACAGGCTTCATCGCCCACTCCTGCTCCTGATGCACCTCGCAGTGGCCTGAGGGTACGCACCAGGCTGCAACTCTCTCCCTCCCCCAAGCCCCGCGCTTCGGTGACTCCACCTGCTCGCCGTGTTAACCCTCTCCTGAAGAGGAAGTTGGCGGCTTCTACAGAGGTAATTTTGGAATAATAAAGACTTATTAAAACAAAATGATATGAGATTTTGAATTATTTTAGGAAAATAACTTCATGGATACTTTTGCTTACCTGTATTTTATGTATAAGCAGGCAACTACAGAAGCGCCTAAGAAGTCGACGGAGGTGACAGAAGAGAGCACTAGTGCAGAGCAGAAGAGTGAAACGGAGACAGAGCCCACTCCAATCGAGACCACAGCCGCGCCCCTACGCGGGCTCGACGCTCTCATCGCGAAGAGACGCGCAGCCGGCGGCATCGGCGGCAGGCCTGCTAGGCCCGCCAGAGGCATCTACCATCCCAAATAACCACCACAAGAATCCTAATTATCTCTGGTTACATACACAATGACATAATGCTGAACCTTACGCCTCTTTCTATGTAGATCCTTTAGCTTCACTCCTGTTCCAGTGACTCCGTCACTCGACAAAATTTTATTTTACTTTTATTTAAAAGTTTGTTTTAAGGTTAAAATTAGAAATTCTTAGCTAAGTTCAGCATTCATGATATGTCATTAATCTTAGTCAATTCACTCCAGAAACTACTTAGGTGTTAGTGTCTTTCGTCTACGTACTATCTGCCTAATATAAATGTTTTTCTACTGTAGTTTTAATGTGTCTATAATAAGTTTAAGTTTCTAATACCTTTTCATGCCTTTGGGTACTCTCTACTTAATACTATTCTTTTTTATTTTACAAATGTTATGTACATATTAGAAGTAGATATTGTTACGAGTAAGTCCGGGAATCCATGTATAAGGAAATCGCCCGAAAAATTCAATATAAACCAAATCAATCTCACTTTACCAACTATAAAAATAGTGTTTTCCACTAACAAAAGTCGTAACTTCTAAGATCATTATTTTAAACAGTCCCTCTTGGAAATGATTTCTGTCGAGATTTGTAACGTAGTTCAATATTATATACGTACTTAAAAGAACCATAACAAGATTACCGTGAAGCCTTAGTTCAACACGACACCAAAATGTGTCTGTTATCTCCAAAACAACTTTAGATATAACTATTCATATTTTGTCTAAATATTGTAATTAATTATATCATGTTTTTGTCTTTATTCCAACACAAAATTTGTAGATATTGACATTGAAAATTTTCGTCGAACATACTTATTTTCGTGTGTATTTATTATTGATTGCTGATTGGTGAACCAGTTGTACTATATGTATGATATGACGTCACAATCAACTCGATATTACTGTATCTACACGTCTGCTGAAGCACTGACTGCTAGTGCCATCGTGATATGTTTTTGTATCTTTCGTAAGTGTGATAATAAAATTAATAATTAAGATTATAGTTTGGATCTTATTGTTTTATTTATCTCTTAATATAAGGCAGTGAACACATATTAGGTACACAAAGCATTTCAGATTGTTGTTCATCGACACAGGTCAAGGTGGCAATCGCCATATCATCTTTTGGAACTCATCTTTCGTCAGAGAAAATTATTTTGCTTACGAAACAACCACACTTTACTGAAACAATTTAAATTAGAGAAATTCAGACGACCTTCATAGTTCAAATGCTGATCTAAGTACATTTCAAACTCTTTGCTAATTGGAAATTGTGAAAAACGATAACCGTGCTAGTGAATCTAAACTAAATCTATAAAATGTTTGAGATTGCAAGGCGAGATTCATGAGGTAACAGTCTCGAATATGTAAATCGAATGTCGATTTTTGGCAGTCCAAGAGAGTCCACGTACCCTCGTACGATTTCCTTCACCGTAAACCTGAAGTACTAACCAGGACGTACTACTAATCATTTCTTCAATGTATTATACCTACTTGTCTACTTTGCCAGAGTTAGCCCACCCTAAAATGGGACTAATGACAAGTTCCGCCTGGTATACAACAAATATAACTTTGCTTCCTCTTAACCAACAAATAATGTAAGTATTACATAGATGGGATCTAAGAGTAAAAAGCAAACAGACAACACGACCAGTTTTAACCAGTCTCTGGCTGGCTCAAGGTCACCAATTATGAACGGACGGCCATTATTAAATACTAGTCTGTCCGTATAATGTTCTCTAGTAGTTGTATTGCCTCTACCTATCGTAATAGCCGGCCCATTGACGATATTTATTTTTACAATTCTTATTGATAAGCCTGTTTGAACAATCCTTTTGTAGGAGCATGCTTGAGCATCTGTCTGTTTACGTACTATCGATATTGTGCAAGGAATACAAACTTGTTGTTTCAATACTCAATACTTTTATTACATTTCACATGTACGTTTTCTTAGGTGGTATACTTAGAATTAAATCATGTGGACCCTGTCAGGCACAGCAAAATAAGTGAGTTAGGAGAGAGCTGTTACTTAGCAACTAACAGCAGCTCTCGACTTGAAGATGGATTGTAGTTATTATTTATGTTACCTATATTATACAGGCAAGCACGATGGATATGTATAATGGAACTCGAAACATGTGTGATGTAGCAAATGCAAGTGCATCATGGTCCATTATCACTCAAGTAAAAACGAATGTTGTTGATTTGCTTGTGTGGACTAACCCTATAGAAGAAAACCCTGCAAAATAAAAAAAGTAATCATGCAGGCTAGCAGCTATATATCTTGCGTAGGTTGCCTTTGTCATTAAAGATAACAGACATTACAGTAAGGATAAAGTGACTCATCTCTAACCAGCGACCCGTTCCTACACTAGAATGTTTACTACATAAGCAGAAATCCGTAGATTCGTACGAGTGGCGACATGTCAAAACATGGAGATGTCTATGAAATATAAATGAATTATTATATACTATAAACCTTCAAGAATAAATGCAGTATATTATTATGTGAAATCCGCATCAAAGTCTGTAGAGAAGTTTAGAAAAACTGAGCGCTCACACTCACAGCCAGACCCAATATGCAACATTGTTTTATAATTTGTATAGATTTTATCAAGGAAAGTTACAAATTATGAAATAAATGATACAAGATTTTATTTCTGCAAGTAGGTTTGTACAAACACTTTAACACGTCAATCACATTTTTAAAACGAGATCTCGGCTTTTCTTATCCGACTACTCTGAGAAGAAAGGACGAAACAAACTTAGAGGTCACATTCTACTTTAAAGTCTGGACATAATCTTGGTCAGATGATAAAACATTGATTTGCGAAACATAATCTTTGGCTATCCGCAGTGATCCTTCTTCAGTAAGTACCTTGGCCTCTTCCATAAGAGCAATATTGTTTCAAATGAATTAAAGTGAACAGAAATTATCTGACTCGTATTTCTTTCAAAAGTTCAAATCGATGAAATCCAATTAATTTAGATTAATTGTGTGACTGAAAAATTGTTATAATGTTTTATAAATACCTAGCTGTGTTATATGATGAGCAACCTTTTTCTTTTGTTCAGTAGTCGAAAATAAGTTAAGTAGGTAGGTATTAAAAAAATTATAGGAAATCCGTGAATGGGACATATTACATACCAAAACCTATCCGTACCTTGGCTTGCATTTGTGGATCTTTAACAGTCGTCAAAAGCCCGAAGGGCAGACCACAGTATGAGCAATCAGTATCGTATTACCCAGCATTAACTGGGTTCTGGAGGTCAGATAGGCAGTCAAACCATGTATAATAATAATAAGTAGCTGCAACGGATTAAACTGGAAACCGACCCCAAATTACTTGCGAATGGCTAGGCTCGAAAATCCTGGTGGATTCCAGATTATTTATATTTATGCCTTATTCATACCAACCAAATCAAGGAAAAGATTGAGGCAAGACAGATTATATAGCTGCTGGGTAACAAGGAAGTGGATTCCGAGATGCTAAACGAGCTTCTTCGATTCCAAATATTTAATAAAATATCTATCTAACTTATTATAATATTTTTTCTGGTATTGTAATAACAATGGCAGAAAAATTGAACCGCCGAAAAAACTGAAAAGCAAAAAATAATAAACCTTAAAATTATGAGTCGGCGCTTTGAGTGATCTTTGTTCATTGATTTTTCAGCGCCGACTCATAATTTTAAGGTTTATTATTATTATTTTTTCAGTTTTTTCGGCGGTTAATTTTTTGTTAAAAAGTTTTTATTTTATCATTTTTTGTGGCTTTAATGTACTTATAATACTCGGCAAGGTATACCAAGGTAATGAAAAAAGAATTATCAAAATCAGACTACTCTGTATAAAGTTATGCGTGGTTAAACATTACAATCAGTGAGTGAACAATCAATCATCCCCTGTTTTCTGACCCTTAGGGTTTGATTTTGTTTTCCAAATTTATATGGGACCATTCTCGGAGTATACCCTTTCAAATAAAAAAAGAATTATCACAATCGGACTACTATGTAAAAAGTTATGCGTGGTCATTTTTCGTCGGTTAAAAAATGATGATAATGAGTAAGTAGGTCAGGAAGTTTATGATCCATGGACTATGTCATCACATCGATTAAGGTACCTGGTATAGTTGGATACTAGGAACACTAAGGGAAAGTCCTAAATAAAGGTCATTATGAGATTCTCTAGGTCTGTCAGCCAAAAGCTCCGGTCACCTATTTACTCTTTGATTCTTGGATAGAAAGGATGAAGTAATGCGATGAATAGCAACAATATAAGATATCTGTGCCATGTACGGGTCACATCGAAAGTTTTTAGAAAAGTAGCTGATGAATAGGAACTCTTTGGGAATATGTAGATGTGTAACGAATATTGTGAAGTCTTCTTTATTTTAACAAATTGTGCGTCGAAATGGATTTGACTTTTCGATCAATGATTTATTACGACTTTGTTTCTGTCTCAACAATAATGTTACGATGGACTTCGATAAGCGTTTCATGACGAAGCCCCATCCACTGGTTCAATGAATTTAAATTTGGTCGAAACATACTGATGATGCAGCGTTCTCTATGCATTTTACCACCATACTGCGATCGCCAACCCGCCTGCCAAGCGTGGCGATTATGGCAAAGCCCACCAAATTGGGGGAGGCCTAAGTCCAGCAGTGGACATCTTACGGCTGAAATTATGATACTGATGATTTGCGTGAACGAACCACCAGACGGACCATCGAATATTTGTCTATCGAAGATGTGAAGTTAGTGAGTCATCCTCCTTACAATTCCGACCTGGACCTTATGACTTTTATTTATTTCCAAAATTAAAACCAAAACTATGACGAATTCGTGTATGCAATCTGAAGATGCCATAGCTGCGGTTAACAATACAATTTTTATTGTGGAAGAGATCCCAAAAGACGAGTGGGCCCACTGCTTAAGTCAATGATTCCATAACATGTAGAACTGAGCTTACTTCGAAAAGCCCTAAAAATCTTAACAGGCTTTAACTGAACTTAAGTCTTAACTTTTTAGAAAATAATTAGAAAATAAGAACTTAATGATGTCTACATCATTAAGTTCTTATTTTCTAATTATTTATTCTTATTTTTTTTTTAAGTTTGAGGGTGACCCACGTAAATAATCTAGACAAATAAATAAAATTGGAGTGTCTGTTTTTAATATTAAAATAACCGCTTTTTACTAGTGTATATGGATGTTTACACGGTACATATACCAAAACAACATTTTTTTAAAGAACATCGGCCAAATTTCTATAGGAGCTGGACTTGACTTTTATTTTTCATGTCCCAAAACAAACTATAGTTAGATTGGCTTATTTTTAAGTTCTAAACACCATCCCGTTTGAAAATCATATCTATATAGCCACGATTTTTTATAATAACGTGATAATGTCAATCCTACTTTTGAGGTTAGAATCGACAAATACCTTCCTACCCGACTGCGGCGTAGCCCTAAAAGTGTAGTTAACGATAAGCGAAGAGGGTAATTAGTGATCTCGTTTCTACTTATCTTGATTTCTCTCAGAGAATTACCCAAAAAATAGGACATCTGGTAAAACACACGAACCCCTTGTCTGTCAGTCAAACTCCCGAGTTCGATGTCAAAAAGGGCCGTCTGTCAGTCCGACTCTTGGAGTCTGGTCCGTTTCGACGACACATTTTGACCGAAAATTAAGAAATCACCTTTATTGCTCTAACTTTCACAACCTGTAGTTTAGAAATCAAGGATGGGATAACATTACGCGTGAAGTTTTTCTTCAATTCTGGCTGGAGAGAGTTAATCGGTAGATAGCTGGTCTTTCAGTCTGCAATGCTGAAATTGAATAGGTATTGAAGAATCGAGTAATGGTGGGTTACAGGAGTAAGTAAATGAAGTGTAATGATAGGATTTAGGAGTACTTAAATGAAAGAAATAGGCTTGGCTAAAATGCTTTTTATTTATCAACCTCCCTTATTACTACAGCATTGTGGAATGCTGCTGGCACTGATAAGTCGGCTTATGCCTGGTCCACCCACGGTACCACACAACTGTCATAACATGTTTAACTGTCACAGCACCCAACCGTTCTTCCACCAACTAGACAATTACAGCAATACTCTACTATGGCTTCCCTTCCTGACACATTATTTTCAATTAATATATAAACATAATATACTTTTCTCGATGTGTCTAGATCTAATTTTGCCTGTTATTAATGAATTATTTCCACTTCCCCTCAAACGATACTCTGTTACATTAATGTTTTCTCTGCTTATTTTAATTCGATACCCTCCGTGAAACCTGACATGTTCACTATAGTAGGACCTGGCCTGTCGGATCTGATAAGTTCGTAGGGGAAATAACATGACTTCACTATATTCTAGATGGGGGAATATAATATATAATATATATATAGTATTGGAATGAGTTTGTAATACTAGTAAAATCAGATGTTCTTCTATTCATAGCGCTTTTCGCAACTGAGATGGATTCTCTCTCACAATAAGGTCACGTTTATGGTTCCGCAGAGATCTTCCACGAAAGTATGCAAACTTGCATGTGGCCACGGGAAGATGAGGCACCAGGTTCACTGGCTAAACTGGAGTTGACATGCTGCATTGCTAATTGGTTACAGGCATCACATATCTGATCATCTTCAGTGATCTGAAATAAGAATAAGAGTTGTATTATGATGTATGATTGTGTGTGATGGTATAAGTCAGTGTACTAAAATAAGTAGGTATGTAAATACGTACCATTAATGAAGAATTCCGTTCTCAGATTTTAGAAATGACTCTCGTATCAAGCTCAAAAACGAGATGGCGGCGAAGTGTATCGATGCGAATGTTACAATTAACACATAGCAATCGTAGGGCTAGGTGTGGCGTCTGCATGATGTCTCTCACAAATATCGAAGAAGTAAAATCGGTGTCCAGAAATGAAAAGCACGGAATAATCGTCACAAGTGGTCGTTTTCAGTCTATAAAACAATGCCATGGTCAAAACAACAGAAGGAAATCCAAAATAGTGCAGTACGGATCACAATTATTCACAACAACAAGGGAAACGAATAAGATGCAATGCAAATGATTGCCGGGTGTCAATTGTCAATCAATGACGCGGGTCGATGACCACAGATTAAGTAACTTGTAGATGACAAATGACGCTCCGTTGTATGTTATTTAACAAAACACACTTACTATGAACCTACATAATTATTTTTTATGATAAGAATCCAATACAATAAATCAGCACAGTAGTTGATTTGATGCCTACATACAAATTAAATTGAATAACAGCGGACAACCATTCATAAAAATGTGAATTTATATAGTCTTTCAATACCAAGTCATTTCAAGCGAGAAATGAATCGTCAAAAGGTGCGCTCTGAAACTATTATTCTTAATCATTTCGAAAAAGTCACAAAATCAAAAATAATGGATTTCTTTTTTTTGTGGCTACTTATAGAGATATTTCTTGTGTTTTCTAAGACCTCAAAAAATAAGGGTATTTTTCATATATAAGGCATATTGGGACGCCATCATTTCGTCGTCTGGTACGATTTGACCATCCTTCTTTTTGTCTGTCTGTTTGTTCCGGCTAATTTCTGAAATGGATGGACCGATTTTGACGGGACTTTCACTAGCAGATAGCTGATGTAACAAGGAGTAACTTAGGCTACTTTTTCTTTAGAAAAACAAAATAGGATCTCACGAAAAAAATAAAACGAATAAAAAACTTTTTTGTTAAATACCACGCGGACGAAGTCGCGGGTAATCGTGTATAGTATATGGTCTTTGGGGTTGCTGGTAAGTGCTGAGATAGTTCAGTCGAACTAGTCATAAGCGTTACGCCTGTACGTAGAGTCAGGAAATTTAAATGTCTTGGGCATTTTCTTACCGACGACCTCAGTGACCATATGGACATTGAGAGGGAGCGTAGGGCTCTGGCGATCAGGGGTAATATGTTGGCACGAAGATTTGCTCGGTGTAATGACCAAGTAAAGATTACACTTTTTAAAGCTAGCTTACTGTCAGAGTTTTTACACCAGTAATCTTTGGGTCAACTATTCGAAAAGGTCGCTGGATGTCCTACGCGTCAATATAATAATGTTTTTAGGATGCTGTTACGACTGCCTCGTTTTTGCAGTGCCTCAGAAATGTTTGCGGTGAACCATACTGATGGATTTCATGCCATCATTCGAAAAAAAACGGCCTCACTACTGAGCAGAATAAGAGGCAGTCATAATAGCATCCTGAAGGCTGTGGTGGCAGACAATTCCTCTGCCATAATAAGGCAATTTGTCAGAAGACTAGTGGCCATTTGCAATGTCCACTAGTCTGTTGGGTGATCTTCTCATTATTATGTCTGTAGAATAAGTTACTAACAATAGTGTTTTAAGGAAAACTGTTACTCACAATTTATGGATCTTAGTTGTCCGAATTAAAATGATTTTATTATTATTTATTATTATAATATGACAAAGTTAATTTCTCAACATTATATTCATTATTTATTCTCTGTTTATTAGAAGCAAGCAACATTTTTTTTACACTTTCTATTTTCACCAAGCAAAACTAAAGTTGTCGCAACATTGAAATAGGTGGCGCTGTTTTTATGTCATTTTGAGCAAACGCCATAAGATGGCGCTGTCACACATTTTTTTGTCGTGGTGCTTCGTATAAAAAGTCATAGATGGCGCTAACGTAGATTTCTAATAAACGTTTTTTTTATAATTTGTTTATTTTATTTTTATAGTTTATATATTGCAATATGATTTGTTGGGTAATTTCAAAGAATATAACGTGTAGTTTCTCAATAATAATCTAGACAAATAAATGAAATTCGAGTGTCTGTTTGTAATATTAAAATAACCGCTTTTTACTAAGTGTATATGGATGTATATACACGGTTAATATATCAAAAAAACATTTTTTACAATTTTTGTCCGTCTGTCTGTTTGTTCCGGCTAATCTCTAAAATAGCTGGATTGATTTTGACGGGACTTTCACTGGTAGATAGCTGATGTAACAAGGAGTAACTTAGGCTACTTTTATTTAAAAAAAATAGAATATCACGAAAAAAAACGAACGAAAAACTTTTTTGTTAGTCGCGTGTAAATACTACCTATATAACTTGGATTAATGCATTCTTAATACATTAACCGCGGTAGTACGTCCTCTTGCGATAATTTCAGACATCCACGCGGGCGAAGCCGCGGGCAAAAGCTAGTGTATAATAAGTTTACTTTTGAGAGTTAATTTCATCCTCAACTTCGGTCAATCATATTGTTAAGCTTATTACAAAAAATAGTATACTCTACAAACGAAAATACACGGGCTCAAACTTAAGGCTACCACAAACAAGCGCGATGCGGCAGCGCGACGCGACTCTCATAGAACAATTTATATGTAAAACTTCACGGAAATTGTACTACAGATTCGCGTCGCGCCTGTCTGAAGAAGCCTTTATGAAATGTATCGAAGCTGGTATCCCGCTCCAAAAGGCATAAATAAAATATCATTAGATATAATAATAATTATTATTAATATTTGGTACACGAATTTCAGTGACTTGTCGTAATTGTTTGTCCGATCTGACTAATAGGGGGGTGGAAGTTAAGACGAGGGAGTTAGCTTTTTTTTTTTCCTTCGGAAATGCTCATGCATGGGACTCCAACCCACTAAAAGTCCACGGTGTCCTCCTACACCGCTTATGGTGGGAACACGGGCACGTAAGAACTCTTCCGCGAACCCGCCGCGGCTGTCCGTCGCCGGACCCACCTCTAGGGGATACCCTATTCACGGCGCGCATGAACACATAACACGCCGTGACCACCCCGGGGACCAATTAGCACATGGGCGCCAGACGACCCTGTGAATGGCACCCTTGGTCCCCCTGCGACGGGTCAGGACAGTGGCCCCGCCGCCTACCACTTTTCGGTCGCAGGGGATAGGGAGAGTGGCCAACGCTATACCAACACTCCTCTTCCCCTGCAGCCCCACCGTGTCCGCCATCGGACAGTGGCGAACCCGTTCAGGCCGCGGAAGGTAGGGAGAGCGGCGCACCTCAATACCGGCACTCCTCTACCGCCGCGGCCTCCAACTCTCAGTCGCGATGCCTCGGATACTAAGACATCGCGGCCCGCCCCAGTTGCGATGTCGACAAACGACACCGCAACGTGTTGGCCGCTACGTCGTCGGCTTTGGGAGGAAAAGCCCTGACGAGCGGCCCCTCCTCGGGTTCCTCTTAGCTTCACCGTGGGTTTCCAAACCACGGCTACTGAGCCCCCCTGCCTCGTCAATGCGGGAGCCCACTGGGGGGAGGCAGTTAGCTAACTTAACCTTTGTAACTACAGAAAAACGTTAGGAAACAACGCATATAATTACGAACTGCATTCACAGATCTAGAAAAATGGTACAGTCAGTTAGAAAAACGTAAAGTATTTCTTACATTTTATATTTAAGTTGCCAACCGATTCAGTTTTGTTGGTTCAAAGGTAAGTTAAGTTACATTTGGACCAACTCAGTCAGGTTAGAGTACTAAAATAGTCCGATGTCGCATTTTTTTCCGATACCTACCTACATTTTGTAGTGATCGATCATCTTATCCATGATGATTGCTATTAATAATCCCCTTTCCAATAAAAAAAGAATTATCAAAATCGGACTATTCTGTAAAAAGTTATGCGCGGTTATACATTAATAAAATATATATACGCGTCGACTTGAGAACCTCCTCCGTTTCTTTTTTCGTCGGTTAAAAATTACATTAGTTCTAAGTACTATCGATCAAGAGATGGTGCTGAACTAAAACTGCAATACTATATTATGCAATAATATAATACTTTAAAATAATGATATAGGGATTCATATTTTATAGTATTACTAGTTGACCGTACAGACGTTGTCCTGTTTCCTAGAACTCGATAGCAGCGCCATCTGTCGGGCTGATTTGTGAATCTAAAACATCCAGGGTGCCACCCAAACGCATACAAAAAAATCATTCAAATCGGTCCAGCCGTTTAGGAGGAGTTCAGTGACATACACACGAACAGTAGAATTATATATATAAAGATATGAAAGTGAGTCTGATACGCTCTTGACCTGTTTTTTTTTCCATGTAGGTAAGGAGGATGACTATAGTTTGACACGACAGATATCTTTTTAAATTGAGCGTGTATCAAAATACTTCCTTTGCTAATTTAAAAGTCAGCACTAAAGAAGGGTATTAGAAAGTTCATCTCCTAAAGATGTTTTATATGGAATTACTTAGCTTGTATCGAAGTTCGTCTCTTTTAACGGTTAGAAATCCCATCGGGCATAAGATTTCTTAAGAATATTGCATATTAAAAGTGTTATTTATATTATTATAAATACAGTTTATGACACTACAAACGTAGGAACTGTTCTCGACTTTTTGTGTAATATTGGCCAGTTTTTTAATTACCTATGGACCACTAAAATCCCACAAATATGTTAGATTAGTATTCAGGATATAAAAGTAAAGATTTTAGGTTCGTCTCAACTGAAATATGTATATTCCATGCTATAACATAAAAGATAAAAGATGGACCGAAAGTTGCTTATCGCTCGATAGATGGTGTTGTTCTAACTTGCTGAATCGCGCTATGGTTTCAGAATCTTTATTTGTAAACAGAGGTAGAGTTTTTTTTTTTTTTTTTTTTTTTTTTTTTTTTTTTTTTTGGATGGGAAATCATCAAATGACTTCTCCCGCTCTGGGCGGAGCGGGAGGGCATGTCAGACTTTTACTGACTAAAACCCACCCGTGTTCCTTCAGTTGCCCATGTGCCAGGGTCACGATATCTCTTTCGAACAATCACGCGACCCTGGCAGGCATCGGTCCTAGCAGACCCCTTCAGTGTTGCTGACATCTCTTTGAGGCGCGCGTGGAACACTACGCGCCGTCGACCCGAGCCTGGTCCTTACCGGGCGGCGAGCTACCCATTGATCGCCACCCGCAAGCTCGCGCCTACGGTGGCCGGGAGTCCGCAATCGACTCCCGGCGCCCGGGGCGTCTCCTCCTGCGGCGGCTAGGGACGTGAGGGCGCAGAGACTGCCATTCCCTCACGCGCCCCGCCTCCTCCTTCGCGAGCATTACTGCCTCGCAGAAGGAGGTGACGGCTTCCCATGCCCTCTCGCTCCGTACCATAGCTCGCACCAGGGCCGGACGCGAGAGGTCGCCGCCGCCGATCGCCTCCACGAGGACACGGCGGTGCTCCGCCCAGGCAGGGCACACTTCCACCGTATGCTCCACCGTGTCCTCTAGACGATCCTCACAATGGAAACACCCGGGCGTTTCCTCCCGCTTTATCCTGAACAGGAACCCACCGAAGCACCCATGCCCGGTGTTACATAGGTAGAGTTACACAGTGTGTGAGCTGTTACAAAATTTCCATAGGTTCTCTATGTTTTGCCATTAGGCGTACAAATATTGTTATAAAACATGCAAATTAAGTACTAAATCAACTTACAAAATAAAAAATTAAATTAAGTTATAGTAAGTAACAAATCAATATTTTTCCAGAATGTCTACAATAAAATGTCAACGAAATACATAGATCAGATGCTAAATGTGGCTAAATGTCATAAATAAAAAATTAAAAAATATATGTATATAAGAAAGTCAAAAAAAAAAGAAGAAACAGTTCGGGTGACTCAATGTTTAGGAGGAGGAATTATAGAATTGTCATTCAAATATTCCTGTAACGAGTAGTAACATTTATCGATTAATATTTTTACTAATACTCTTTTGAAATGGTCCAGATTTAGCAATTTTAATGGGTCAGCTTGTTGAATATTTTTGCGGCCATACAGAAAGTACTTTTGTTCATTAAGGCTGTTCTACCATGCGAAATTTCGAGCTCTAGCTTATTTTTGTCACGAAGTTTTCTATAGTGACTTTTGACAGCTATTTTGTATTGCGAGATGTGTGTTTTTACAAATAAATTAGTTTCATAGATATATAATGATAGTAGGGTGAGGATTTTTAAACTTGTAAACAAAGGTTGGCAGCTCTCGGAGCTATTTATTCCACACATAGCTCTGATACACCTTTTTTGAGCTCTGAAAACAAGTTCTCTATCAACTGAGTTGCCCCAATACATTATGCCATACCTCAGTGTTGGTGCAAAATAGCCGTGATAAGCTATTAGAACCGATTCTAGGCTGACAGTCTTTGATAGTTTGTAAAGAACGTACGCGAATTTATTAATTTTTCTACAAATTTCATCGGTCTGGGATCTCCAGGTCAAACTATTATCTATAATGATGCCAAGAAATTAAGCGACTGTAGTTGGCTCTATTTGAGTCCCTAAATAATTAATGTTAAGGATTTTATTTGGGATTCTCTGGTAGAAATGCATCATTTTAGTTTTTTCTAAATTTATAATAAAATTATTTTTGTCAAACCATGATGTAATAGTATTCAATGTCATATTTATTTCATCTTCATAAGTCATAGGATCTTCACATTTAATTACTACTGTGCTGTCGTCAGCAAATAGTACCATAGGATGGTTTATTTGCCTTTGTCTGGGAAGGTCATTAATATACAACAAGAAGAGGGGAGGCCCAAGTACGCTACCTTGGGGTACGCCATATTTGATTGTCCTACATGTAGATTGATATTTCCTCTCATAACCGGTATTTGAGCACATTTGTGCGATTTCTACAAATTGTTTTCTATTATTCAAATAGGATTCTAACAGTTTAAGTGCATTCCCCCTTATACCATATTTTTCAAGTTTATTTAACAGTGTTGCGTAATCTACATAATCGAAAGCCTTGGTTAGATCCATATAGATAGCACAAACAGGATTTCTTTTGTCAACGTTTGATAGTATCGGCAGAAGAAGATCATGTATGGGCTATGCCCATATTAATTGTCTTCTGTTTTCGAAATCCCTTCTGTTCTTTAACTAATATATTTGACTTCTCGAGGTATGAATATAGGGATTTATAAATGACTTTCTCGAATATTTTTGAGAAAACAGGTATTAAGGCAATAGGCCTGTAGTTTGCCATACATTGCCTATCCTGTTTTTTGTGCAATGGCACAATTATGGAAGTTTTTAGTCCTTCTGGAAAGATCCCATTAGATATGCTCATATTTATAATGTGGCTGAGATGAGGAGCTATGTATTGAGCCGATTCTTTTATAATTTTCGTGCAGATTCCATCGTAACCAACACTATTTGTATTTCTAAGTGAGTTAATATGACAAATTATGTCTTGCGGTATCGTTGGTTCCATAAATAATTTCGTTACACGGGTTAGTATATATACCGGCCCGTGATTGTGGTACCGACGGATTATGGTGAGAGTTCACCACAACCTCAGCTTTACTTACAATTCATAATTTTTGAATGAACTGACGGCAGTGCGCCTTTGTGCACTGACCCTAAGTTCTTATAATGACCTAATTATACTCATTCTGTACTAGATTTTGCCCGTGGCTTCGCTCACGTTAATTTAGAATTTGAGAATCAATTCGGGTTGTACTCTGCTTGTTCATTGATTCTTTGGCCGTTGCAATCATGGGCTCATAATTAGCCATGAAAATTGCCGGCAATATTGCCAAAGTTGCCAAAACTGCCGGGAATGTTTCCAAACTTGCCGGCAACATTGGGCAAGAAACGAATAAATTGAAAACCACTTTTACTATTATAATTGCTTAGTAGAACAAAATTGCGGTATGCAGAATGGTAGTTACTATGCTTATCGTATCCAACCTAAAATTTTTGTTTTTACATTTATTTACTTACTGATAAACTAAAGAAAAGAAACAAGCTATCCATGATTGTTCATTGGTGATGAAACCATAACTATTTTAGAGATATAGTTTTTTTTTTCTTTTACCTTCTTATAATTTAACTTCACTTGAATGTAAGAAAGTATATACATCTATATGTATACAAATCTGTATGTATAGAAGGGTCAAACCTTGTAAGACGATCAGCAACAACAAGTTGATGTTTTTAACCGATTAAAAAAAAGAAGTTCTTTATTTGATATGAATGTATTTATGTATGTATTTTTGTTTGTTTGCGATTTTATCAAAAGGTACCGTGTTTCCGATTTTGAAAATTCTTTTGATGGCATGATTTGTGCAGTGGGTAAGCGACTAGTGTGGGGTACGTATTATTCAACATTTAAGCTATCGTAAAACAACATAAGGATACAAGAAGTAATCTGAACAAAAAAAATCAGTAGATCATGCTTATTTATTAGAATCAGTAATAAAAGGGGATTTTGATAACGAAAAAAAATCCTATAATCTATACTTAATAATAATAATATCGTTTATTTATAAAACCGGCCAAGTGCGAGTCGGACTCGCGCACCGAGGGTTCCGTACAAACCTGCAGGTCATCATCATCATCATTCGTCATCATCGTTTATGAAATTAAATGTTTTTTTTTAAATTTTTATATTTGAGTTGACTGAATGAAAGGTAAATTGTGGTTTACGATTTATGACGTATTAAAAAAAAACTACTTACTAGATCTCGTTCAAACCAATTTTCGTTGGTAGTTTTCATGGTAATGTACATCATATATTTTTTTTAGTTTTATCATTCCCTTATTTTAGAAGTTACGGGGGGGGGGACACACATTTTACCACTTTGGAAGTGTCTCTCGCGCAAACTATTCAGTTTAGAAAAAAATGATATTAGAAACCTCAATTTCATTTTTAAAGACCTATCCATAGATACCCCACACGTAAGGGTTTGATTAATTTTTTTTTTTGTGTTTCAGTTCTATGTATGGGGAACCCCAAATATTATAGTTTAAAAAAAAAATGATATTAGAAACCTCAATATCATTTTTGAAGACCTATCCATAGATACCCCACACGTATGGGTTTGATGAAAAAAAAAATTTTGAGTTTCAATTCTATGTATGGGGAACCCCAAATATTATTGCTTTTTTTCTATTTTTGTGTAAAAATCTTAATGCGGTTCACTGAATACATCCACTTACCAAGTTTCAATAGCACAGCTCTTATAGTTTCGGAGAAAAGTGGCTGTGACATACTCGGACAGACAGACAGACAGACAGACAGACAGACAGACATGGCGAATCTATAAGGGTTCCGTTTTTTGCCATTTGGCAACGGAACCCTAAAAAGGGGCACATTTACAAAGTAACTTATAATTAAAATAGGGCGCAGTTGCTCATTTGTCTGAACTAGGTTGAACCAGTGCTTCAGGCTAGTGAGTGCATAAATACTTAATTTAATAAATTAACAATGAGTATAAAGTAAAAACTAAATTAAAATTAAGAACGTAAAAGTAAAATAGCATATTATGTTAGACGTTCTATTTGCACACAACAAGTAGATCTTCTGTCTGTGCATAATCGATGGTTAGTAATTATTTAAATAAAATTTGTTTAGAGCTAAAGTTATTTAATTTAAAGATACTTAGTTTTCTATTTAACCTATTGTACAGGAAAGGGCCTAAGAATGTAAAAAATCTTTCTACAAAAACATGTTTTGAGGTTGCATTAGTTGTGCATACTATATCATTCCGCCTTTTGTTAGTATTGTCAGCAGTGTAGGTAAGCATGGTGTGCTGTTTTAATACTAAGTGCATTATGAAAAGTTGGCGCACAGTCAGCACGTTGCAGGATTTATATAGCAAATCTGTGGGAAAGAAAACGGATGGAAGTTTGCTACCTTTAAAGTTGCTCTCTGAGCTCTTTCAAGAGGAAGTAGATTCGTTTTTGGTGCGCCACCCCATGATGTGATGCATTACTGAATTATTGATTGACAGAGGGCCAAATAAACTTGTGTGATTAGTTTTGAATCGTTAATATTATAAAGCTGAAGAGTTTGTTTGTTTGTTTGATTGAACGCGCTAATCTCAGGAACTCCTGATTCGAATTGAAAAATTATTTTTGTGTTGGATAGCCCATTCATCGAGAAAGGCTATAAGTTATATAACATCTCGCTGTGACTAATAGGAGCGGAGCATCAATGCAAAATGTTGCAAAAACGGGGTAAATTATTACGTTCAAGAGCTTTCGTTGCGTGCGCTCCTTAAACGGTTAAAGTAACGTAACAATTATGTAAGCCGGAATTGTTCCTCTTAAAAAGTTCTAAAAATAAGTCCGCGACAGCATATCATGTCCATCTTTTAAGATTGGCGCACTATGTTTTTTCAAATTCGTTATAAAAAATGCGTTATTTGCGAAGGTGTTTTCATAAACATGGATATAATCCTTATCCATCGAGAAGTGTTTAATTTTGAACAAAGTTGCCCTTACATTATTTGAGATTAATGAATATCTTACGAGATATAACAACCTGATTGCTCAACACTACGCATGGGCCGGCGCGCGGCGATTCGATGCGACGGGGTGGGTCGCGGGAGCACGAAATTTGCGCGGACGAAGTCGCGGGCAGAAGTTAGTAAATAATAACTATAGCGGCTCTTTAATTTAAAACTAAAATAATACATATACAGGGTGTCCAAGAACCTGGCGTCCAACTGGATTCCCACGATGCCCCAAGTTCTAACAGTACTCAGAAAAATATTTTAAAAAATCCACCCCATGTACTTACAGAATTATACTGATTTCAAAAAAAAAAGGGGAAATGAGCACCCTGTGACATACTTTTGAATGCTGTGACTGCTAATGCTGATAATTTCGATATTTCTTGGAGGTTTTGTAATCTAGGGTATTGCTGTGTCTAAATAGAATGTAAAAATAATGTACTTATTGTACCATTTTAAAATAAAATTAAATTATTTTAAAATAAAATTATTTTAACTAAAGGTGATATGGAAAACTATTGAATTTCGCAACTTTGACCGACTGTAGTGTAAAAAAAATGTACCAAAATAGTATGGCAAGTGACGTCAAATTTTGACGCGTTTATTCCTCTTTTTAAAAAGGTAAAATACTTACACATTAATTTGAAAAAAAATAATTTGATAATATTTTTACTCAACAACCCAATTTTTACGAAGTGCCTACCTACTAACGGTAACTGTCGGACCCTTTCTTATCTTAGAAACTGTTATGTTACTACTATTATTTATAATTATTTACTTCGGTTCCAAGAGTGAGCAAGAAGGAAATACACACAGGTAGATGGGTTCCCAGTAGAATAAAAGCAAAGAATGTTAGTTTAAAGATATTTTATTACAATAAATGTTCAAAATGTTGACCACCCGCGGCAATACAAGCTCTCACTCTCCTTAAAAAGGACCGCTTTATGTTTCGCGAGTAACTTTTTTGACGTATCACCTGCACTGCTTGTGTTATCTTCTCACGAAGGTCAGCGATGTCATTAATGGGCTTCGCATAAACGAGCTCCTTCATAGTTCCCCAAAAAAAAAATCCAGCGGATTTAAGTCAGGTGAGCGGGCTGGCCACGGGATTGTTCCTGATCGCCCAATCCACCTGTTCGGGTATTGCTCGTCCAAAAACTCTCTAACGGATACGCGAAAATGTGCTGGACAGCCGTCGTGTTGGAACCACATATCTGGTGGGGTCTCTTCTAGTAAGTTTGGCAAATCATTTTGAAGAAAATTTAAATATGATTCGCCAGTCAAATTCTCGGGCATCTCAAATGGACCAATAATATTCCCACAGAGAATACCGGTCCACATGTTCACTTTGAACCGGTACTGGGATCTATCTTCTCGCATCAAGTGCGGATTTTCCACATGCCACTCGTGCAAGTTGTGTAGGTTCATGTAGCCATCCTTCTTAAATGTTGATTCATCTGACCACAAAATTTTGTCGATAAAGTTTTCGTCTTCTCGATGTTTTTGCAGGATTGTTTCACAAAACGCGACTCGGCTCGGATAGTCTCGAGGTAAAAGACTTTGCACTCGCTGTACGTGGTACGGATGATATTCTTCTTTTTGGAGAATACTGTGTGCTGTGCTCTTCGGTATCCCCGTATCAGCTTCTATTCCTCGCACAGAGATGCTTGGATTTGCCGACACCGCCTCTAAAACTTCATCGCGTATGAAGTCATTTACGGGTCGTCCTTCACCAGCTACTTGATTGGGGAACCGCCCGTCACATAGTGATCTGTGCACATTAATGAAAACTCGATGGTCGGGATATCGCGTAGCCCTCGGATACCTTTCTCTGTAAAGTCTCGCTGCAGTTCGTCCATTACCTCTACATTCTCCATAAATGTAGTGCATATTTGCGTATTCTTGCGGAGTGTAGGTCGCCATGGTAGCACACACAAAACACAAACTGTCCAAACACAGGCAAAGGTCGTCGTAAAGAGTTCGTTTCAAAATCCAGAGCACAAAGAGTAATCGAGTCCAATAAACAAAGCTTTAAATCGTAGTACGTGATCAATGGTAACAATAAGAGAGAGGTGCGTAGTAACGGCAGGAGGCAGTGACGCGTACTGACCGTACTGTTATCCTAAATAGCACGATCCCAGATAGCGTCACTATCTATCTCACTCGCACCTCTAACCTTTTTCTCCCTCACTCTTACCTGAATAATGGGGTACCATAAAGAAGAACCAGCAAATCGCAAAGATAGTTTCTGTCTTGCTCCCTCCTGTTGTAATAACGAATCACTATGGTGAGATGTATGCACATACCGTCCCTTACGGTCTAACCTGTTTTTTGAGAGGCCTGTTGTTATTTTTATGAGCATACAATAGTAATTCTTTAGAGGTTAGATTCAATTCGTCGTAAATTTTTCTTTCTAAGAATTCTGTAAGACATCGTAAAAATTGGGTTGTTGAGTAAAAATATTATCAAAAATTTTTTTTTTCAAATTAATGTGTAAGTATTATACCTTTTTAAAAAGAGGAATAAACGCGTCAAAATTTGACGTCACTTGCCATACTATTTTGGTACATTTTTTTTACACTACAGTCGGTCAAAGTTGCGAAATTCAATAGTTTTCCATATCACCTTTAGTTAAAATAATATTTTATTTTAAAATGGTACAATAAGTACTTTATTTTTACATTCTATTTAGACACAGCAATACCCTAGATTACAAAACCTCCAAGAAATATCGAAATTATCAGCATTAGCAGTCACAGCATTCAAAAGTATGTCACAGGGTGCTCATTTCCCCTTTTTTTTTGAAATCAGTATAATTCTGTAAGTACATGGGGTGGATTTTTTAAAATATTTTTCTGAGTACTGTTAGAACTTGGGGCATCGTGGGAATCCAGTTGGACGCCAGGTTCTTGGACACCCTGTATAGCAACTTATACCTAACTAATTAATAAAAGTAACAAATTTATATCCTGACTTACTCACCAAACTAAAATATGGCATTGAAAAATTCATCGGCATCGCTGTCGACTGAACCTACCTAAGAGACTGGCTTTATTATCGCTGTACAGTATATGACAAATATGGCAATGTTAAGCCTCTGGCCAAGGTAAAAACCAGCCTTAAGGGCTGGTCACAATACGTCTCAACCAGCCGTTTCAGGATTTCTTTAAAAAGACTTTGAGCACTCGGTCCCGGTCAGAGGGTTATAACCCTAAAGGGCTCCAAAATATAAATTACCATTTTCCTCAGTTGCAGCAGCAGCGCCAGCACAGCACGTCAAGCCAGGAAGTATTTTACACGCCCAGTGTCTTTCAATTTCTGATAAATTATCGTATTATGAAATACCTAATGAGTAATCGAAAGCGAGTTCGAATGCGATAAACATGTTTACGCAAACAATTGAGAGCTCAGCGCAATACTGTCCTTGTTTGACATCATTTATATGAACAATGTTGTTTTGTTGTCAACTGTTGTAGACAAACAACGTGCTCACTTGTTCAAATTAACACAACGTATAAATAGAGTAACATATAGACACAATTGAAATCAGTCTAGTCCTACAGCTGGTATAAAAGAATAAAACGACCAACTATAATATAATATTCAATAGTATGCTATATACCGTAATATCTACGGTGCACGAATACTATAAAATCTGAAGATATGTTTAGAAATAGGCCTAGGAAGATGTTGTCGTTACACTAACTAGGCAGCGATAAGCTAATTTTAAAAGTAAATATTTGTTAGTAATTTTATCTAGTTGCTCACACGGCCCAAAAAGTAGCCCTGTGATCTCAACAATGCACACGAAGACTGCGTACGATCTCGAGGTGTCGCGTGTGGCTCCGTGGCTGATTGGCATCGAGTGCAAACTCAGCCGTACGTACAAAACTGTGGAGCAGACCGCGACTGTGACGTTCGCTCATTGGCCGCTAACGAAGATAAGTGTCGACCCCGCTCGCCACGCTGATCGGAATCGTACCGTGTTCCTCGCTGTCCCTTCTCCACAGTTGTACTCCAGCCGCTCAGCTGCACATACAGGACCCAAATATATTAAACGTGAGTACATTTTATACTTCTGTCTGTAAACATAACACTGCAAATATATGTTTAACTAAACCTCTAGAAATAATAACTGAATGTTTTCGCCGCGAGTTTTAACTAGGCCGAAATCAACTTTATTTATCACTCTGATAAAAATGATTCGCCTGTCCGCGAATTTCGCTTCGCAATATAGCATGAGACTCACGTATTAATGTAGTTTCTGTACCTTTGTGTACCATTTGATATCAGCTTTATAACATAATATACTGACGTCAAATGTTAATGCTTGCGACATTGATTTAAATAGTAAAGATACGGTCGTCCGAACATTTGACGGACGCGGTCGCCCTACAAAAAACACTAACGTCATCTATTAGAACTAGTATGAACTACGATGTCAATCCGCGTGGTCTGCTCTTAGACGTAACCTTGTAAGAGCGGGGTGTGGTATTTTTCGAGGTACAAAGAAATAAAAAAAACCTTTTATTTTTGAAAATTTATATTTGTTGAAGTTTGTTGGTGTTATAAAGTTTTCATTGGCCTTCGAATAAAACATTTTTTTTTTAATTATTTATAGTAATATTATTAAATCTTTCCATTTCATCGGCTACCGGCTACAACGAGCGCCGCTGCAAAGTTATGTCGTACTTTTACGCGGCTTCGCTTCGTCTTTGTCATAGGTTGAGACAAATATGAAAGAAAATTGTTTTAAATAATGTTAGCAGTGGATTTAATGACATATTTTTAACTTACCGGTGATATGAAATGTTATCATTTTTTTTATTGTGCTTTTTGTCGTAGTTCACGCAACCCTTCACGGCAAAACTTGGCATTTTTGCTTGCAAAATATACGACCGTTCCGAAGACAGCCGATCGCGTTCTAGTTCACTTCGATAAAGGGAGGACCATTTTGGGACCAAGTTCGAGGCGTCATTGTAACATGCGGTCCGCCCTGTCCTTACGCAGTAATATAATATGTCAATGGCTTGCGACTTATTTAGTGGGTATTTACTTTAAGTTAACAGTGAAACCGGTTTTGCTCCCTTTTTATACATAGGTACTTTCTTGACATAAGTATTCGTTTAACATGCGTTGATTTGCAGAAAACTGCGAAAGTACTTCGATAGTGAATATATTTATGTATACGAAGTTGAGTTTACTACCAATAGTTGGTTTAATAGTTATTTTTTTCTTCCATAGTTTCAAGATGGTTTTGCAAATCAAATCAGTCTTAGTAGTGGATGGTGTTGGTGCCAACTGCACGGAAATTCTCCAGTCACATGGAATTAGTGTCATCAACAAAGCGAAAATTACCAAAGAGGAACTCTTACAAGAAGTACCGGTAAGGGCTCTTTACAAATATCGACACCAAAACATAACTCAGTTGTTTTTTATTATTTTTATTCATCTTTATCTTTATTCCTACAAACAAGAGGTTGTAGCACTTTTCATACGATTAGAACAAGTTATATCGACATTTTAGTTTTTATTTTTTGTTGATGCATTCTTTAAAAATAACCACAATAAGCTGCTGCTTATTACTGGTTATTTTTCAAATAAGTACTTATTTTCCTCCTGCATTGCAAATTATAATTGCTATCATTTAAATACGTATAACTTGACCTATTCTTATAAAGTTGCAGTTTTCCTTTTATCTAACTTTTTTCCTTCTAACTACAGTCTGCTTCTGTGTCTGGTGTTTCTTAACCTCTAAATTGAACAAAATATTTTCCTCTTCAGCTCCTAGGGATAGATACACTGCGCAAGTCGTTAATTACGAAATAAAGTTATCTCAATGGTACCGATTCCCTTGTTCACAAACTAAACTAAATTTAAGTTCAGTGCATCTTTTTCTTTGTATTTCATTAAGAACAGGACAAAAGACAAATTTTAGTTTAGTCCTGTCAAATTAATCAGCGCCTGTCACTACTCCATACAAGTTTAGACGTGATTAAAAACTTGCCTACTAAAATTATGTCAATTTACGTCAAGCACTGATTAATTTGACAGGACTAAACTAAAATGTATCTTCTGTCCTTTCCTTAATGAAATAGAAAGAAAAAGATGCACTGAACTTAAATTTAGTTTAGTTTGTGAATAAGGGAATCGGCACCAATACCTACCAAAAGGTGTCTAATTTTAGTTTAGTATGAAACTACCTACATATCTGTGATTTTCCAATAATTATGGAATGAAATGTTATTATATTAGAAATTAAAATGTTTGAAGCGGCGAAATGAGTTTTAATCATTTTCTGTGGTTCGAACAGTTTGTGTGAAGTTTGAGTTCAGATTTGTTCCAAGTAGGTACTGTATAATCTCAGAAATTGACCGCATTTTTACTTATTGGGAATGTATATTAATTAAAAATCGATTGTTGAACAGAAATACGATGCTCTGGTGGTAAGATCTGCATCACAAGTCACCAAGGAGGTATTGGAAGCCGGCAAAAACCTGAAGGTGGTGGGTCGCGCTGGTGCAGGAGTCGACAATATCGACGTCAAGGCTGCTGAAGAGCTAGGAATAGGAGTCATTAAGTAAGTGGCTGTAATACATACTAAGACAAAAGGTTGGATTCGGTCTGAATCATGAAAATTGATCAGATACTTATTAAGCTCAATTACTGGCTCTATTGATAAACCTAATTGTTTACCAATGCCAAATAAATCGTTTGTTGAACCCTTGCTGCTCATATGCCTGAACTTTTATTTTTTTTCGTTCTTGTCTTGACCTTTTTTCATTTTTGTTGCAGTGCCCCGGGAGCTAACGCCCTAAGTGCGTGCGAGCTCACTTGTAGTCTGATCTTGAATCTCTCGAGGCATGTGGTGCCAGCTGCATCATCCCTGCGCACCGGTCGCTGGGACCGCGCCCTCTACACCGGCACTGAACTCAACGGCAAGACACTCGCCATCCTCGGACTCGGCAGAGTCGGCAGAGAGGTCGCCGTCCGCATGCACGCCTTCGGAATGAAGGTATATATATCTCTTATTCTAGGACTGTGCGAAATCACCAGCGAATATGATCTACATTCAAGAACATTTCTATGGCGTGTTTAGCCGTCACAGCGACATTTTTACTATAAATAATGTCACTTTGACAGCAAACCACAACATAGGAAAGAAACACCGTTGTAAACAGCACAATAGGATATCGAAGATACAAAATTATAATTTCTATTGCGAAATTGGATTATGGAATAATTTAACTAAAGGTCGGAGCAAATGTTTTGATGAAAATGACTTGATTGTCGCATCATGACGAGACCTGATGAAACGAAAGACCGTTCCCTACAATTCCACTGACACTGAGAGCTCCTCAGTAAAATGAGTGATAAGATAAGGAAGCAATAGTAATGGATACATTACTTGGATTTTTATGATGAAATAATGTCTGATGCAAATTATAGCTTTTAACCTACTGATAACCTGGTATTCCGGTTTATTTTCATAATTTGTACCTTTCAACTGTTTGTACGCAACATGCTTTGTATTATCTATCGTGATGCACTCACTTGCCATTGTACGCGAAATTGTATCATTTATGTCTCATTTTTTATCAATTGATGCAGCGACTGTATTTAACTTGTCTCCAATCTTACGAACGACCTGCCTGTACAGATCATCGGCTACGACCCGTTCGTCACCGCGGAGGATTGCGCCACCTTCCACGCGACCAAGATGGAGCTGGAGCAAATCTGGCCACTAGCTGATTACATCACTCTGCACACGCCTCTCATTCAATCTACAAAGAGTAAGTGCGCGATTTTATTAAAATATCTCTGTAATCTGGTCAAAACATTTTTATTATCTAATGATGATAAGAATGTTATTACCAGAAATTACTTATTGTAACCAGATGATTTATGCCGATGTCTAGTTATAACAAGTATTTTGTCGTTATCATAGAGGTTAGATGTCCGCTCCTGAACAACCTGTGAACTTGGGATACTATAAACAATAAGCTTGGTAGTCAGGTTGGCGACTGCAGTACTTACGATTGTTTGAAAGAATTCTGTTGTAGAGCATTCTAAAAACCCCAAATGGAAGGGTGATGCTACTCTTTGCGTTCGGCACCATAGTAACAGAAAAAGGTCAAAAAGTTTTATCTTAGGATAACACATCGGTGAATACGCGATTATCATATCTAACAATTGTAAAAGTATTCTTAGATAGTACATAGTTTTTATTGTTATAAAGATTTCTTTTGGGTATTTTATAGTAGGTATGTTATTGTACTTATGACTTTTTTATCGACTGCAGAGCGTTATGTGTTTATCAGCCTATGTATGTTATGTATGTTTGTTCCAATGTGGCCCTCTGGAGACCAAACGCGGGGGACTATTTTGACGTCATTCAATTTGTATTCATCTTGAGAGTGTCACTATACATCTTAAAATTTTAAACTCTTTCATACAGTCGGAGGGATCTTTTTATTTTTTTGCGTCCGACTGCATCAGATTGCTGCTTATTATAGTATTCAATTTAATAATAAACCTCAATTAATTTATTTACATCTTTTTAAAAGTTTACCTTTTACGCAGCCGGTTTATAAATATTATTTTTTAATACTGATCGATATAGTATCAGCCCGGAGCCTGTATTTATGTCCGGTTGATGGCAATAGGCTCGCCCCCTGTTGCATGGGACTTTTAAAATATACTGCAAAATGTGGGTGCACTATGTGCACCGCTGCCTGACCCTTTGGGGAATGTAGACGAAATGTTATGAGTATAACTAACATCAGAAAGCAAATTCTCGTAATTTAAAATGTTCAAAGTGTCGCAGTCTCATCAAGCGATAATCAAATGTCAAAAATCGTCAAAAAAATATGGAAAGTCTAGGCTTTTGAAATCTCTGAGATTAGACAGTGAATGTCTTAAAATTACGGGAACTGCTCCTCAGGTGTTTCATGAGAGATGTTTCCTTTAGTTTAGGTCTAACTAGACCTCCATATAATATACGAACAAATTAATGTTCGTGTCAAGTAAATTGTTCTGATACAATTGGTTTCACTCGCTTGACTGTTTTCGGTTGAATATTCATAAGGTTTGCTGTTTAATTAAAACGCTATGTATAGACATTAGAAAGGTCAGTAGGTAACCCACATCTATATCATTTATTTCGTATATTCTAACTGCCTAATCTTTGATAACTTTCTTGGAAATATGAATGTCGCGTCTTATTTCTTGAAATGCACCATACATTATATTATAAATGTATCCCGACTAAAAACAAAATTGTCCACTTAAGACTAGGGATTATGAAAAAAAAACCAATCCCATAAAAGCAGAAGAAAATCTTGTGAGTGTTAATAGGCTGTACGCGAAATTTTCGTCGATTTCGCAAATTTAATTGATTTTACAAATGTGCTTTTACCGTTTAAAACTGCATTTCAAATATAAACGATCGTTTCAGTTATTATCTAATGAATGAGCTCCATTTTTATTTTTGTTGGAAATTATAATGTGAGATTTAGGTTGTTGTGAAAAATTATTTACCACTAATTCTTTTGAACTTTTTGCTTTTTGTTTGCGGAAATTGATTGATCTTCAACTGAAGTATATTCCTGTTGTTTAAATTTTATGAACGAGCGTTCTGAGTAGCTGAAATCAAAACTAATTCTTTCGTCATTTTCTATAAAATTTGACTAAGTGAAAAACAAATGGAAATTGGGGAAAAATTATCCATACATTGTTTATGACTTTCACAACATTGTAATTTTTGCATACGGTGTAGACATTAAATCGATTCCTAAATATGCGTTATGTGCTAAACCTCTTACTGCAAAATTTACAAAACAGTTGCCGGTTTGAGGTCAATTAATCAAAATCAAATGACAAAAGGAAAAAAAACGGAGCTTATTAATCTGAACGAAATTGAAATGATCTTTCATATTGTGCAATGAGTATAACTTATAGAAATACAGTACTTAACTGTAAAAACACGTCTATAAAATCAAGTAAATCAGCAAAATCCGAAAAATGTCGTTAACGGTCTCTTAACTACTAACCTAACATCACACCTGTTTTCACCAAGAGTTAGACAGGCGTGTACCTATATTACACGCATATTTCGCCAGTTATGTTTAAGTCATAATAATCAATCATAGTGAGCAAATCTACAGCCATCATCCGGGCACAAATCCAGACACTGAGCTACTATTCCGAAATTCTTGATGGAAAATCCCAATAACACTACTCGACGCGGGAATCGAATGTAGCCCAGAAGGCTACTCTGACCTAGATTCGTTTCGATCAGCGACCAACGAGGCAGTCAACGTTTCTGTGCTAATGTAAATATTTGTCTTATTAGTGTTTTCACATGTATTTATCATCATTTGCCAAACACCAATTTAATAGCTTTATCAGCAAACTTTACAATCTCGCGGCAGGAAATGAAAAAGAAAGTAGCAGACTGACTCCAAAAGATGGACTATCAGGAGACTGAAAGATTATTTACATACATAATATAATATGATCCTTTGATCTTTTGACCTATACACACTGTCAACCGTTCTTACTTTTTCCCGTCCTTACACATATTCAAAGGTGCGAACCAAACCAGACACTCACTCACTCCCATATGCATACAAACAACACACTTCCACCACAAGCACATCTACACAGATACACTCAACAAACACAACTTAACATACAGACATACAAACACACATAACTCTTTAGCATCATACTTTGTTTCTGTATTTCTAATTTCTACATAATATGCTTGTTATACCTTCTATTTGTAATTTATAAGTATTTTTTACCTATACGTGTTACCAAAATGGCAACAACCAAGGCTGTCAACTTTATAAATTGAATATTGAACTCATGGCTGAACGCTGACCCCTAAAATACAGGCCCAGGCCTAGTTTGGGGGTTAGGATCTATTTTGTGACAATACATTCATGTGCTATCTCATTATGACTGGCTTGTAGCATGTATTTTTAAGAGTCAAATAAATGTTTTTTTATTTTATCCTTATTTACAGACTTCATTAACGCAAGTGTTCTTGGAAGCTGCAAGAAAGGAATCAAAATCGTGAATGTAGGACGCGGAGGTCTTATCCAGGAACGTGACCTGCTTGATGGTCTTAACTCTGGACAGGTAATATAACTTTAAACGATCATTATATTATTACATTAAATATATAGTATGTTCCTGATTTTCTTGTCTGGAGTTTGCCAGAGTGCCAGTAGACGATGGAACTCTACTAATATTGAGAATTCACCATTATACTATATATCAAGCAGTAACAAGTCAATTTAGAGAACACAATTTTGAGTGTTCAGTATGCTAATGATTGATCTAATCTTTGTAAGTCTCATTCATAATAACAACTGTTATTTTTCAGGTGGGAGGAGCAGCTCTTGATGTGTTCGAGCAGGAGCCACCTACTGATCCCCTGACCCTGGAGATCATCCAGCACAAAGCCGTCGTTGCCACCCCGCATTTAGGTATGTTCACGTAGAACTTCATTATTGTTGTCAGTTCGTTTCATTCTTAAATCACGTGGATCAAGGGACATACTCTTAGGTACGGTACCTCTAAGCACCCGCGAAAGTTTTTTGCAAATTGCAGGTCAGTGCCAAGTTGTATGATTATTAAAATATGATTCGTGATTGTAACGAATATGTGTCTACGGAATTATTTTTATGATTAAAATCATCAATACAACCCTCTAAGTTTATACAATCTCTTGAATGACCTTTTTATGAAAGAGTCGTAGTAACGTAAGAAAATTTGCATTTCGCGGGCTTCTCGGCGCATTTCAAACACCACTTTGTGTCCGTCATCTTCAAACGAAACACAACGTTATCTGCCTAATTTTCGGTCGGTTTCCAGTCTAATCGGATGCAGCTGAATACTAGTTCCAATTTTTTTCCAGCTAACTACTGTTTCCAATTTTTATTAAATAGTTGATATTTTTTACATGGTGCGTCTGTTTATGTTACCTCCACAACCCACTTACTGAATACTATACCCCTTTTTAAGACTGGTTGTCATACTTACGGGCTGCTGACGACCCGTAACGACTGTTAGAGATCCACATATGACAGCCGGGAACAGCTTAACTTTGCTTTCCGAGTCACGGACCAAACGCGGCAAGCGTAACCTTATCGATTAAACCGTGTGGCTGTTATTACCTAGTCACAAAGCCTTAGGTAATAGGTAGAACGGGCTGGTGTCCGCAACTCCACGTCTGAGCGCGTATTTTGCGTACGGGTGGGAAATCGGTTATTCGATCCACCTGCTGTAACCATACGCAGCTGTCGTTTGTCTAACGCGGTAGGAAGTGCTTCCTTGGCCTGCCTGCACTCAATTTGGTCCACCCATAGCTTACAGTGTAGGTCCCTAGTACGTTTTCTTACCAGAGAGCGTAGGAACCCAAAGTGGAGTGGCGCGATGGGTTCTGGTCCCACCGGTGTCATGCTCGACCCTCTTCTGGCAAGTTCATCGGCGGCATTGTTACCTAGCGAACCGCTGGTCACAAAGCCTTATACATAAATAAATTGCCAGAACACATCAATGTTTTAAAAATCCTTAAAGCAGAATTTATGAGTTCAGGGATTTTTTATGTAAATGCGCTTTAGTGAGCCTTTGACAGTGTTGGATCCCGCTTACGCTAATCAGCATTATAGTCTTCAGATTATAATGCTGATTAATGAATAATGCTGGCCTTCAGGCCAGTAATCGTAATTAAAAACGTTCAAAATCTAGTCGCAGTCTCATGTCAGCGACAATGAAATGTCAAAAAAAATTCATAAATGTGGAAAACTCGAGGTATTTTTAACAGATTGAGACTGACATCAAACTGTGAACGTTCTTAAAATTACGAGTATTGCCTGTCTGATTCAATTGTTATTTCAAAATTTACAAACACATTGCTATATCCTATTATACTATACTTTTGCGTTCAATTTTAATCTTATACCCAATAAAAGAAAACTAAGTTAACTTCTCTGCTTTGTATGACATTTCCATGCTATATTAAGGCAGAATGTACATGGATCTCATTATTTAACTGAACAACTTAAATGTATATACCTACATTCTAAGCAAATAAAGACCTATCCTATTCTATTAAGTAAGATTAGTGACCATTGATCAATGGTTAGTGATCTTTATGATAGTAAAGATTTACAATTCTACGTAGGTATACAGACCATAACAACTAGTAACTAACTTGTCCAGCTATGTATAATTTCCAACAGAAATTGCGTGTAATTACCATAGTCCGTGAATAATAATTCTATACCACTATGAAAATGGGTTAGTGTGTTATCAAGTTGATATCTACGATCTACCTATGAATTACCAATCTGTATTGCAATGTGTATTTCTTACATAACTATATTACCGATGCATGTTCTAGTTGGCAAAAATCAACTTATATTATCTTTTGCACGTAGGTATCAGATTGAATGATGTTGTCCAGTCAGCATCAAACATATCGGGATGAACAGATTGTTCAAAATGATCTCAACAACTCAGAAAATTTAACTTTATCTCATATGGATAAAGTTCTTGACAGAATGACAGTTGTCGGGTACTGTCTTGATTCTGGATCATTCCTTGTGACATTAGAGTTCATATTTAATTTTCATAATTGTTTAGATCACTAGAACAGTTTGTTCGTCCCAATATTATTGACGCTGACGGTACACAAGTCAAGTCTGAATTTGACTCATATGCAACCATTTTAAAGTCTTTGATAGCTGACTTTCCCAATGATTGCTTTATGTTTGGAAACCTTATCAGCAGAAATAGTCCGTGTTCAATTCTCTACGCAAATTAATTGGTAACTTGTGTGAGTTAATGACCATTCATAAAATTCGACATAGTTTACCTGTTTCTGACTGCCTAATGAATTAAGAAATCAATATGGTGGTACAGTGCACATGACGTTCAACCAATCAGCGGCCGAGATGCGTTTCGTCGCATCTCTTTTCACAATTTGACGATTACATTTCGCGATATTGTAATCTAACGAAAAATAATGCGTTAGATTGTCAATGGTTTTAGCAGTTCACAATCTGTCGACAGATTATAATCTCGGTAGGTAGATTGTTTTTTTACGATCTGACGGTGACATATCTACACTATAGTCGCATTTACTATCACATATAGACATTTGTAGATGCGATGGTTGTCTATGGTGAAAAAAGTCAGGTACCTATTGTATTTTTATCGGTGTGTATGGATCAATCCATAAGTTTGTCGGGGTTGGTCCGTGGATGTGTTACAATATTTATATACCGAGACTCCTCCGTCGTCCTCCGTTGTCCTCCTCCGTTGCCAGGGACGACCGGTACGATAAGACGAATGACAGTCGGGACAAACCTGGCTGTCATTCGGGGATCTTTGACAGTCGTTATGGATCATCAGAAGCCCGAAAGTTTGAAAACCAGCCTTATCAAGGAGTATTATGTTACCAAGTTATTGGCAGTCACCACTCCATGTAAAAAATGGGTATGCAGCTGCATCCGCTTAGATTAGAAGCCAGCCCTAACTTATTTGGGAAAAGGCTTGGCATTAATTGGTATCGTAATGTTTTTAGGAATGTGTACAGAGAGTATTAAAACGTGGACTTTATTCTCTGTTTTTTTTTACTATTTTTTATGAGATTCGTCATGTAACAAGATTTATGCTGGTGTTAACCGATTGGCTTGTCCATCTGGCAACTGTACCTAAAATACCAAAAGTCCAACTTCCGTAATTAAAAAACATTCAAAATCTAGTCGCAGTCTCATCTCGGCGACAATGAAATGTCAAAAATCGATCATCACGATAATGATTATTTTTGTATGTAAACCTGAGCAATATTTTAATGTCCCAGGTGCATCAACGAAGGAGGCTCAAGTCCGCGTTGGTCAAGAGATCGCCGAACAGTTGGTAAACCTAGTGAAACCTGGTGCTTACAACACTCCTCTGGCAGAGGTTACTCGCGTATTCAAGAAGTAGACAAGCAGAAAGAAGAAGCGTTCCTATGTTAACTCATCAAATTCGACATTACTTTTGTATCTATTTTAAGCTAGTTTTAAGTATTATTACACTTATTTATATATAATATCTGCTTGTAGGAAAACTTGTGGAAAAAATCAACTTTTCAGAGGATATGAAACAACTTAGGTGTACTCGTATTTATCTCGAACGTCTCGAACGTCATCTTCTCTGTATATGAAGTCAGTTTCTTTATTAAAATTGAACTATTACAAAAATCCAATGAAACAAAGGCTCAAAATCTATTACCCCTGTGGGTGAAGTGTTGTCAAGTGCCATATGACTGACAAGATATTATATGCTTCTTGATACTTTGATGGACAGCTCGTCAGTGAATATTTTACCCATATGTTTCACAGCTGTTAATTCTTTTTCTATATATATTTTTTACTAAGTATTTGATGGCTATACCGTGTTTCTGTCGGGATCAGAAAAGATCTTTGATATAGTCAATGTGTATCAAAATAAAAAACCATAAAAATAAGTTTAAAATTATTTTATTTAAAAATTACTTACACTTATAATTTACACAAGTATAAAAAATGTATTCTAATCCATCTAATGTGATGAACGTGGAATCTAAAAGGATTCTTTGTAGCGTGTGTCCGCTGTCGGGCTATAACCTAGATGATACCAAGTAACAATCGATGAATGGCCTAGCAATTTTTATCATAATATTGAAGTAATTGCATCTAAATTACATATATGGTCCAGATTATTTCACAATATCACAGGGTGAGTTGCCGCATCGTGGTTCGAATATATTCTAGGTTATAGCCTGCAGGGAGTGAGTTAAACTTGTTCCCAGATAATATTTTTGATAGGAAGGGATGAGGGGAGCGGGATGGTGGGAAGGGAGTATTGTTTTGAGGGGGAGGGGATTTAGTTGCCACCTCGCCTGAACGGCCTGCCGGCCCTGGGGGCAGCCCCGGCGTCGCTCTGGGGCTCGTCTTCTGTTTCTTGGACTGACCTTGTGGCTGCTGTGAGAAAAAGCATAGTAAGAATTCACAAATTAAACTTTGTAACATACTAACAGCCGGTTTTTGACACGCTTATTAACCCAAAAAAGAGCGAAAAAGAACAAACATCACATTTTTAAACCCACGTCAAATGATCTGATTGACAGTTGATATTTTAGTCTGTCCATCACAGTTATTAATATGACTTTCAGCTGTTAAGAGCGGGTGTTGCTAAATTAATATTTGTGGCTACAATTGAATGCGCAGTAAATATCAGAGTCTGTTTTTATGTTTATGCTAGTACGTTCACCGGATTGCGGATGAAGGGCGAGCGAGCTTAACAAGGCCAAACAGTCACCTCAAACAATTCAGGTACAAGTACTAAAATAATTTATTTCCCTTGTTACGTTAGTATGGTAATTTTTTGGGGGCTGCCTTTTGAATGATGATCATAATTCATAAAGCACGGAATAAGTCTGTAATTTTTTTATTGAATTCGAATTCAATCGTGACGGTCGGAGCAATAGGTACCGAACTGAATAATACTACGGTATGTTTAACTTACGTTTGCCAAATCGTCCTCTGCTTGGCTTAGGTGCTGCTGGTGCTTCATCATTGGCAACCTCCCTGGTCACTGGAGCATTGTTGAAACGCTTTTTGCTCTTGTTATCTGCAGTAGAAAGAGCATTCTTAATTTCTCGCTCATGCACTTATCATTAATGATGATGACATATATATATTTATGAAAACCTGTCACCCAGATGATACAGACGATGACAACAGTGTGAATGGTGAAATTTGTGTGTTGCTTCAAATAATGCGATCGGTGTATAATGAAATGTGTGTACTAAGTAATACTACTAACTGTAGGAAATTTTGGTGGGGTCAAGAGAATCCTGTGCAGACGACGAGGTAGTTGTCGATGGGGCGTTCAATTTGGCTGTAAATACAAAGTCTTGTTAATGTTGAACCAATCTTTCCTCACATAATAGATATGTACCTAGGTATATTCATTTAATTGAGATAGTGGCGTTCTAAAGAATTTCGTTGAGATCTGCATGGCGTATTTTCCGACGCTGAAGTTTGCACTCACTGTCTGATCCTGACACCCGACTTTTCATATCTTCGATAAAGGTATTTATAATCTTACATTAAACCGCGTCACTATTATTCTCAATGCATGTCTAACTGACCTTCAGCAGCCTGTGCCCTCTTTCTCTTCAATAATTCGAGCAGTTCCGTGTTACTTCTGAATGGCCTGACGCCGCTGCCCACTAGCTTCTTGCCTTCTGTTGTTGAGGAGGGGGCTTCGGTCGAAGCCTCCTGTTGCTCGCCCTCGACTGGGTAGTCACCATCGTCTTCATATTCTACTACGTCCTGGAAAAACGCAAACAATTACGGATACCTTAAGAGATTGTGCTATAATATTATTATGAATGCTGTAGGTATCTAATAGTAATTATAATCAATGATAGAGTTTACTCATAAATATAATCTTAATTTTGTAATTGAAAATCGACCTTCTTTTTAACGGAAACCGATATTGTTTAAATGAATTAAGAATTCAGTAGATATCACAATTTTGTTTCAGATTGATTATTAAGTATTGACATATCCATCTACGAACCACTATTGGTGATTTGCCAACCGAATGACCCGCCATTGACCCAACAAAACAGGTCCAATAAAATGTCTGCCTGCGGGCATTTTTTAAAGGTTGAAACATGGTTGGGTACTACAGAGACAGTAACACCGAATAGGGTCGTAACCACTGAAGTCTTTGGCATACATTCCAATCATTTTGGTGTAATCTTCAAACCAGATTGTTGCCGTCTCCCTCTCATGCTTAAGCCTGGGCGTGAGCAATACTGAATATTTAGGGACTGATTTTGATAAGAGTTTAGGACATATTTCCTCAGATTATAAACAGATGTTCAACTCTGAACTGTAGCGACTAAAATATGTAGTATGTGTCAGAACCATCAAGGTCACCCCTGTAGTGAATAATTCAGCTGCATCACGCTGTCCTTGACCTTTCCATCACAAGATCTGCTAAAAAGTAGATTTACATAATATATTTACAATTAGACAACTACCTACAGAACCGGACTCATTAAAGCACACAAGTTTAAAAAATCATTAATTAATTCATGCATTTTCCGCATTCGAGCAAAGATCGCGTTTTGCATTGGACTTCATAAATTTCCTTGGGAAACCAGTTCGTTCTGACGACGGGTGGTGACCGAAACTTGCAGGTAGAAATTCCTTAGAGGAAAGGGAGGTCTCGCAAAGGTCATACGCGAAGGTGACCCGATCATCGGACGCTCGCCACACTCGCCTTGAACTAGATGGACCTGCAACAACATCCTTTGCGAAACGCTGGTGCATCATGTGACGTCACTGTCCAACTTTATGTATTTTAAGATAAGATCTTCACTACATCTCCGTAACTATTAGGTGCAGCAGTTGGATGCTGGTGGACTTGAGAATCTTATATACAGCTTCAATGATTTTGAATCCGTGCGCATTGGAGATTTTTGACGCAAATTGAATGAGTTTTCCAAATATAAATATTTTTACAACAACCATAATTATCAGAAGCAGTCACATTTTTTATTTTAACTCAAATAAATAACTACCATGTTTTCCTCGTTTTGATGACTCAAAGACAGGTCAAGGTAAACGTGTACGAAAACAGGATTTGGAACGAACTTTAATGCAACAAATGTCTGTGTGTGCACCGTACAGTAAAAGCTTTTGTAACAATGTATTTCCTTCGTAAGAAATAGCTCACCGTCTATACTTTGATAACATTTAGCGCAGACATTCAAATCTTATTACTTCATTAGAAAAAGAAACGAAATCCATCGCATGAATCATCCCTTGGAACAAAATATGTACCATATAGATAACTACATATATCAACACTCGCGCATCGAAAAGGGAAACAAAGTTTGCTAATTAACGCATATTACTTTTAGGTAGGTAACACGAGAAATGTCGAGTCTAATAATAGTAGGTTATTATTAGAGTAGACACTTCTTCTCGTGTCTCGCCATTATAAAAAGAAACGCTTTCCAATACATAATTTGGTATTGTTAGATTTAATTGAGCGTGAAATCGCATGAACTTCCACCTTTTAGCGGCGAGAGGCTGCGCGGGCGCGTCCTCTCGTGTCGTCGTGACACACAACACAACATGTAATACCGACTACACATACATATTTACACAATTAACGCTCACTCTTGGCCAAACAATCCGCTTTGACTGAGATTCGTTGCGAAACGACACTAAGTGGACTTTCTAAGAGCTTAAATCGTCGCGGGATATTATGGCAATTTCTTTCAATAGACTTGGAGATATGTGCAATACTGTTGTTTTACATGTTTATTTGTAGGTGTACATGTGCATACGAGCTGTCTCTTGTGTAACCGCAGCCCGCGCCCGCGCACCAACCGCCAACGCAGGTAATCAAATAACATTTTACCCAAAATAGACAATCTAGTGATCCGCAATCATGAGATTTTCGATTGGGTGTGCGTATGTACGTTATGTACACATAACTCATATTTAGATATATTTTTTGCTAATCAAGGAGAATAGTACTTCCGCCTAAACTAGGTCACAGGCAAACTGTAACCAGAATATCTTGTTTAACAAGTTTAGGACAAATAGAAGGAGACAAAATGCTACCAAGACTAAGTTCTTTATAATCTTTTGTTTTCTTTTTTAAATAATACTTCCTTTTAGACACTTTTAAAAATCCTGGGGTAGCAGTAGTAAGTATACCTGAGGTGCAGCGGTGGTGGTTGTGGTGGTCGGTTTCCCTTTGGCCAATCCGCCGCGTTTGAGCAGGCCCCGCGCTGGTGCCGCCGGCTTCTCCTCATCCTGCGCCCGCGCAGAACATACGACGCACGCCACCAGTATAAACCTGAAATACAAACACAATTCTCATCAAATTTTGTTTTTATGCCCTGGGTGTCCCTGGTGAAATTTTACATGGGCAACATCTGTTCTGAGGAAAAAGCTTATTTTAGAACCAAGAATTTAAAGACATGTGACATCTACCAACCTACCAGCCCTGGGCCCATGAGGTAGATAACATAACATTCACACATTATTATTACATACAAATATCATTAAATAATTCTCAATTAAAAAAAATAATTAAAACTCTAATCAACAACTTCCACGTTTATAACTTAAAAAATAACGGTCAAAAAAGACCGACAAAATGTCATCCTCTATTGAATCCCTTCAGGGGATGAACTTTTCGAAATATTTATTCAGTGCTCATTTTCGTTACAAAAGGGCCTCTTCTGCAAAATTTCATGCTTTTAGACCTAGCGGATTAGGCTGTGCGTTGTCTGATCGTGAATGAATGGATGAATTAGAGGTCTTCATAAAGTAGATGTTCCCCATGTACATACATGATAGAGGGTGAAGCTACAAGTTTCTGGCATCAATGTGGACTGTTCCAAATACTAAGTTGTTCCTAAGAATTTGTGTTCCACGATAACTCGATCATACTGTTTGTTGGATCAAACTCAGTTATTGGTGATATAGTCGCCTTGACGACCAATAGACCGCCAACCAACAAGGCGATAAGAATTCTATGCCACTGCATAACTAATGCTTACCACCCAATTTAATACTTATTCATATTTCAACATTCATGTCGATAGACCACATTTTTTCTACAAGGGGGTGATGGTAACACTGAATCAGGACCGTAACAGAAACACATTTGTGCAACAAACAGGTTTGTTACATATTTTATTAGTTTCACATTCTTTTTCACGTCATGAATGCTGTAGGCAAATATTTGCAGCAATATCAATCAATCAGAGTTAATCAATTATAAAGACATTCAAGATAATGTCATCGGTAGCTTTAGAAATTAACCTATCGAGACATAACTTTACTCTACTACATAATTGTTTTATTTCTACACTAATTATAATAACCGGGCCACCAGCCGTGTTGCATCGAGTTATTCACAGCAAAAAATGCAGTTATGACGATGCTTGCATGGCTAATGTAAATCAATATTACTCTTGAGTATCATTCGTGTTGAAATAACTGAGACTTTATGCATCGCAGCGTCCGCGAGTGCAATCGTATCGAAACAACAATATCGGGACGTTTGATGACTGCCTGCCTGCCAACCTGCCTGGCCACACATTAATGTGGATTGTGTGGTAATCACATCAGGAAGACGAGCTTGTTACAGCTAGCACGACTGCCATTACTAAGAAAATAATGTGTATTTGACTAACATGATTAGGTATGCATTTTACTTCGATACACACATTCTATTTCATCGTTTACCTATAAGTATCGTAGGCATTCGTTGTATATGGTTTTATCTTGTTTCATTCTCCTAACGCTACTCATATCCCTTCCAAGTGACAGCCTTGTCAGACTAAATTAATACAACCCTGACTTTGTTGTTATCTAGTTCGCAAAGTGATCATTTACTAAAATTTAAACCATACCTATCGCTGCAAGCTGCCTGCCAGTTGGTATGTATTAACAAACACTTAATACACTGCTCAATATTCCGTCAGTATTTACGATACAACGATTCAAACACTACAAATATAAGTGAGAAATAAATAACCAGTCTTGACGCTGTTCTAATTATAATGGACCATCGGTTTCTGCATTGCATATGCTTGTATATGCAATTTATGCTTACTTAATATTCGTCGTGCATATTTGAATAAGTGATGAACAAGTTTTTGGTTATTTATAAAATTCATATTGCTCAATCGATTGTGAATTATAAATCCGTTAATAATAATGTTTACTTATGTCCGAATCGAAACTTTTCTGCCAAGTTATGTAGATATAAAATGTCAGGGATATCTCTTATAGACGCTTGCATACCTACCACCTATTCATGTAGCTGTTTGATATTAGCAATTTATAATACCTAGGTACTAATTTATTATACTAATAACAAAGACGAATGATTCCACGAATTTATAATGTCAATGTGTCATGCATGAGTGTCATGCACTGGGATATTGTGTTGTCCTTGTGCAATCAATTATGACCAGTGTTCACGAGACATCCAACATTATATAAATATTTATTTTTTTATTACTAAAAAATATACTCGAACGATGTAACTAACTGTTGCTATAATTGTCGCAAACATATTTTTTACATAACCTCTAATAGAATATATTTGTCTTATTAGACATAAAGTTACATAAATACGAATCACGTAATAGAAAATAACATTTCAACATTTAGAAGTGGTCATATAAAACGTCAGTTTATTTTAAGTTCAAGGGGCAAACATAGTATTTGATCATTCAATTGTTATCGCGTTATCTTGACTACCATGTCTACAGAATGGATATCTGTTGTCTATGCATGATCATCACTAACCTGGTAACGTCAAGCAACATTAACAGGTTGGAGAATGAGTTTTGTGAGTACCTAACGAGTGTTCAATACACACATAGTTCAAGGCGTTAAATGTCAAAGTATGGCATGCCGAGGCTGGGTGAATGTCGTATTACGCGGTGCAACCCGGCACACGGCACCACCTCCGGGTCGGCCATCACTCGCGCGAGTCTCTGAGTATCCACCATGCGCCGCATCGCCCACAAAGGTCAACACGTCGCTCTACTTCATAGATTGTTGTATAACGGGTCCTCGCACAGGGTCGAGTCAGGTGGACCACGCTTCAATTCCGTATCCGCTTCCGACAACAGCTTCCCTTTGCTTTCTCTGTTTTATGTAATTCTTGATCGAACAGCGCCCACCCGCACGCATTGTCCGACAAATGTTATGCGCCATCACGAGTGCTAGCAATACGATCAGCGATCATCACCATTGTTATTTTACAAATATTCATCGCGTCTTAGTAAACGTGCTGTCGCATTTTGTGAAAGGAACTCCGCACCTTTTATTTGTCATTTGTTCATGAGTAGAAATCATGTAATTGCGGTTCAGGTCACGTCGGAAAAAGTGCAGCTTTCTATACTAGGCAATGTAATTTACTATGTCGCACGTGTGTGGGCGCGCCGAATGTGTAAATTTAACCTCAAATCACGTCAAGGTCAGTCGGCCAGAAACCAGAAGTGGTAAAAAGTAGGCTGGCCTCGCAGTGCAATGTGGTAGGCGCAGCGCTTTGCCCCCCGGGCGGGCGCGCACCGCTCTGTCGAGCCATGACGGAGTTACGCACTTTTGACAGGAATTCCATTTCTATGGTGACCTTCTTGCAAACCAAAAATCGAATTGCACCACTGTTCCCACGAATTTCGACAATCAGAATAACAATAACGCTCATAAATGGTAATTGGATAAAACTTCATTATAACACTTTGATGCAGATCTAACATGAGCCCAATAAATTGAGAAACAATGAGAACTTTAGCGCAGAAATCTTCTCACAATTAAATCTAGCTTTATAACAACTACTGAGCAATGTGCTCATTTGATACGACTGACTGCAAAAGCTCTCGCTATGAACAGTTTCACTGAATACTGAATTTGATGCCTCCATGATTTTTAATTATGTAATAATAGAAGCGGGCGGGAAAGATACTATGAAACACTGAATACTTACTAGTCCCTCGATTTAATAGGCAAATGTCAATCGTCTGGTTGGGCAACTTTGTTTTATTACCAAATGTCTTATGTGCGCAGTAGGTAATGTCGGCGTTGAGTAAGTACTAGGTGTTTTTGAGCGCATCTACATCCAGTCACGCCTTTGTTTTACAGATGTTAGGATTGCTACGTGCATGCCTAGATCTATGACCTAAGCTGTAGTGCACAGTTGTAGCTCAAAATGTGAATCTGTTGCTGTGGGATGTGCAATGAAGCTTACAATGAACGTTGCGTACCATCCACCCACGCGTTACATTGTCTAAGCAAACATCGGTTGCTAAATACTGTAACACTCTAAAATTGATAAATAGGGTAGAAAACTGCGTTAGTACTGATGCAGAATTTTAATACATTATAATCTATATTAATTGAGGCCAACAAGTGGAAGTGGTTGCATTCATTATCAATAGTTACCTACCGACATTGCAAAATGTAGAAACACCAATTCTTAAACCTTGTTTCAATTATCCAGACATAATATTTTCCGTTTTGCGTTTTGGAAGAGTTTTTAACACTAGCTTCGTGTTGCAAAATCTTAATTTCAAATGCAGACATGTGAAAGTTTGTGATACAATGAATTCTAAAAAGTGAGGCACTTGTTGCAATTCACAATCGTGATTTTCGAAATATTATTCTGATGTTACGACAGTCTATGTAAAAATCTTCATGTTAATAAACTCACTGTTACAAAAAAAGGATCGATGTTCTCAGCAAAACGTTTGAATTTGTTCGGAAAATATATAGAATATGTAAACTAAGATCAATATATTCTAAGTTGAGTAAGTGTTGCTGAACGTTTGGTTTAAAAGCAACACACGTGCAGACAGACTGATTTGTAAACCTTTTTACGACAATTTAATGCAGAGCAATATATTTTCTGAATAGATTTGTGAATATGTATTTTGAACTCTAAACATTCCAAAGGCCGACAAAACACGATCAAGGACTTCTACATGCATATTTAGTACACGCGTTCGTGTTTCTTGTAAATCAAATTCAGACTTAGATGAAATGAAACCGTTGTCGACTGCTTACTTTAAATTGTTTTGTTTTAACAAGCTTATGCGACCTAATGGGAGTCTTGTTGAAGATACACTGGCAAGTCTCTGAATAGTGGAGTACTTGAAATATCATTAAAAGAATTACCATTGAAATACTTGGCTAGAAATAGGGTTGTGTATGTAAGAAAAAGACTTGCGCTGACCCCAAATATATGAATTGGGTTAAGGACAATTACAAGGATAATGACGTGAAAATCAGCGGCCTTTTCAGTTGGATATAGACCTATGTACCAGACACAGATAAAGTTGGACAAAAGGACACTAAACTGGAGCTATGAGCATCCGTGATGCTTCTACGTTTATGAATTCAACGAGAATTTGGAATATCGTACTCAAACGAAAGGTAGACGCGTTTAAGCACATCTACACATGCGCATATAAGAAGATGCAGAGACGTTTTACATAACAATGATCGCCGTCGAGCTGTAAATGCCGCGAGTCCGGGAGCCTAGGCACGGCTGCGTCTGCCGCATCCTACATAACGTTACATTGCCTAATCGTAGGTCGCGGGACCAACTTTCAACATGGGACCGACTCATTCACACAACCGGTTCTTGGTTTCGCTCAATTAATTTGAAAATTAATTACTTTGTTACGCCGGGTCAGTCCGCGGTCTCTATAATGAGGTTTATAAGTCAACAATTACGAAATACCAGTTACGAACACCCTATTCTAATTTGCAGATAGGACTCTGATGGTAAACGTTATTAAAATAATGAAGTAATGCGTTACAACGAGTGACCGGCTCGTAGGCGGCATTCAATATAATGTCCGCAAGCTGTCAGTTGCAGTAAGTACAAGGGTGCGTTGGTATTACGTTTGACCATTGAGAATGATATTAGAAAGGCAACACACGCCGTAAACATTCCTAAGCTTATATTGTATTTATGATTACGTTTTTATGTTTCGTCATAGGTTATAAAGCAATACTCGACAAACCACCATAATAACCATATATCAATAAATGGATAACTAACACAATCGTTCACTAAGCCCACCTTTCAAATTATGTCGCTGTGCCAAATCCCCAACAAATGTAAATGTAGAAGGTACAATAAAGGAAAAGGTTTCAAATAAACCCTGTAAATCACTTAAGAACGTAATTAAGTTAGTTATTAGTAACTAACTTAAGTTGTACAGATAAAGAGACATCGCAAAAGCAATCGCACAGCTGGGCTTAATAATGGATAAGTACTTCAGAATAGAAGTGGAAACTATAGGAATACAATAAATTATAAAGGGGCAGCACGACAATAATTTTAATAAAAAAATATTTAAGGTTACTCACAGGGGTAGAATCTTCATGTTGGTGTGGTGCAGCTGGTGATGTCGCAAGAGGCACTAGAGTCGGTCCTTTCTCCGCGGCACGGCTTTGTGCAGGTCTACAATCGACGGAGGCCACGCTTGATCTGCCGTTCATACTCGAACACCTCCGGTACACTCCAAGTGGATGCGGCTGCCGCAGCCCGCCCGCGCCGCGCCGCCGCCGCCGCCGCCGCCCGGCATGCGGCACCACTAGCCTGATTTATATTCGAGTGGCGCGCGCGCAACCACATGCCGAACATTGTCTAAATAACAACTTTAACTCAATTGTTGGCTCTTAAGCTAAGTGAATCCTGTTGTGACGTCGCCGCGACGCTGCACCATGTCGTGACATGGTTACAAAAAATATTTTTGGAAACTATTGTAACAGTGCTCCAGAAATAGGCTATATGTAAAATGAATATTCAAATGTCGCTTTTGACCTTTTATACCACTTCCTGCTCAGCGCATCGTGAACTTTTACATTTTAGATAGGTCACCTGCATCTTATTAATAAACGGTGAATTTATTATGCTTGTGGGAAAGCGGGATGCCAAAAATTGTGTCGTTTGCATAAGTTAGATAACAGATAGACTTATTAGAATACATCGTTGTGCGTCGTAGTGCTGGAATGATGGGTACCGTGATAGGTAATAAATAAGTGCGAGCATCACTATGGCGGCGGCCACTTTCATTGAGGTCATAGGTGAGATGATTCTCAGGAATTTTATTAGGTAACAGATAGACGAGATCTGATTGGATGCTGATGCAATAAAATTAAAATTATCTATACACTTTCTTTATTTTTTCGGTACCTACTATTTGATTGTATTGTAAAAGCATAACTTTGCACTTTCGCTACTCTTCTATGTGGTTCTGTTTTAGAAAATATTGATTAATTTTACATTATATTTTTTTTAAATTATACACAGCTACTTTACGCAGGTACATCGTGAATTTGTCCATAATACTAAAGGTTCTATATAATATCATCTAGGGACTTGGCATTAATAAGGTGTTTTTTTCCACCTGCATTGTTCACCTTACCCTTAATTTGCAACCACGTCATATTCTTACATTAATATAAATTGAATAAATCTTTATTTTTTTAACGATTCGTGAGCTGTTAACCTACTTTCTGTATTCAATATTTCAGTGAATACGACATCAGTTGTCCTTCATTGTTTATAACGCAGTTTTGTCGGAAAATATTACTAGCATGGGCCCTATAGACCAATATAGGCGGAATAGTCGTCTGTGAAACAACGAAATACCTACTTTTTAATTACGAGGTAAATGCACCCAAAAGGATTTATCGGACAACTATTTTGGTAAAGATTCTTCCGCATTTCTTAACCGTTGGTCGAATAGCAAAAAGCCAATGTCCTTGTGTATATATATGCGTTATAGGTTCGTGTAATTTGTACATATTTTTTGAACGCACTATAGTCTAGACTCAGTACATTTGTATTGTAAACACAGATAGGTATTTCATGGCCATTGCTGCCATAAAAACTATGTGTCCAGTTTTTTGGGAGTATGTATGTAGATAATATGTAAACTACCATTATTTATTTATTTACTAGCTTTTTGCAGCGGCTTCACCCGCATGAACTCACGGGAACGTGCTACTTTGTGTTAGTCTAGGTTATATGCACTATCCGTGTGACATATTTCATCCAAAACCGTTCAGTCGTTTTGCGTGATTGAGTAACAAACATCCAAACATTAGTGGATTAGTGGGATTCAACTTTGATTCAGGCACTTTCCCCATAATTGTGTAGTATTCATTCAGTTATCTTCATCATCATCATCATTTCAGTCGAAAGACGTCCCCTGCTGGAAATAGGTCTCCCCCAATTTGGGAAGGTTTACGATAATACGCCACGCTTGGCAGGCGGGTTAGCGATCGCAGTATGGTGGTAAAATACATAGAGAACGCTGCTGCCCATTCTCTAGTAAATTCCTAAGTCGCCTCCTACGTCCGGCTGAACAAAAACCAAATCATGTTAGTATAATTAATTAAATCAAACATAAACTTTTAAGAAGAATAATATCAATACAAAACAACTTAAGCAACAGGTATTTTACCTTGCCATCTTGCCATCTTCTGGAGGCACCTGTCAACAACACAAGCACTGCACACATGTGCCTCATCAGATGGCCTTCAGACTTGATACGAATCGATGACGTCAACGATCGACTTCGATGAAGTAATGATGCGGATCTTTTATGGATGACCGCAAAAAACTCTTCTGTACACCCTACAGCAAACATTCCTGTCACACTACTGAAACGCGGTAGTGATAGCCATTTGCGTGTATCTAGTTATAAAAAGCCTGGCAAAATAAACAGTTGCCCAAAACAATGTTATGTTGACATTATCGTCGCACTTTGCAAATCTGCAGGCCAGCGTGTTGTGACGTAGGGCCAATACCCTGCGCTTTCTGTCCGTATCACAGTTATCAGTGCCATCTTCTGTAACCCACTGACCAAGGTATTAAACTACTGGAGATGTGATGTAGCACACAACTCAATGGTAGCGTCTCAAGAGAGTCCCGCTCTATCCCCGGCGAGGCCGGTTAGAAGTTCCCTTTGAGTTATGTATACTTACTGATAATTTGGTCGTTTTAGTATATAACACAAAGCTCTAACTATTGAACACCACATTAGTTACTCTATTTAGAGTTTCAACTCATAGCGAAACTGGTGGTACCGTTTTATATGTGTAATGTACAGAGGTCGGAGTAGGTAGATTGATTTTACGTACTCGTATCATGAATAGTCATAGAAATCACAACATGGATAAGCTTTTTGTCCGGAATTTCACTTTGATACATACGGAATTGAATCAAATATTGTGAAAGTAAGGATTTTTAACCTAGGTACTACATTAGAAATTTATATGAATGCGATAGATAAACATTTAAAATTGTTTTTCTTACTGTAGAAGGCCGATCACCTATATATTATTAAAAAGACAGCAAAAAGGTTATACATTTCTTATTCATATTGATGTATTCTTTAATCTACACATTACTACATTTGAAATTAATTACAAAATCCCTGAATCCCGGAGGCATATCCATACTAATATATACGTGCCAGTTCATTGATCCCATTTCAACCTACCTACTCCGACCTCTGGATGTATTTGTTGTGCCATAAAAACGACCAGCTCACTTTTCTTGGCATTATACCTTAGTCCATGGACTCCAGCATAATACATATTACTAGCCTCTGCACGCGACTTCGTCCGCGTTAAATTTCTTGTACCCTCGACCCTTCCCGTCGCGTCGAATCGCCTGTCCCGCTTTTGCAACATTTTTCATTACTGCTCCACTCCTCTTAGTTGTAGCGTGATATTATATAGCTTATAGCCTTCCTCGATAAATAAGCAACCCAACACAAAAATAATTTTTCATTTCGGACCAGTAGTTTCTGAGATTACCGCGTTCAAACAAACAAACTCTTCAGCTTTATAATATTAAGTGTAGATAGTATTTACATCTAGCCGTTATTGCAACACTGTCAGATTCTGTGAATATACGGAGGTCACACCAAAGTTTTGAGACAGTTTAGCAGCCGATAAAAAATATATTAAAATTTCGAATTAAGAACTCTTTGGGAATTTGTAGATGTGTAATGTATTCATATGTTATTTGTTTTTACAAATAAATGCGGCAATTTAACATATGGTGTCGTGCCTCGGAATGGATTTGACTATAGAAAATTTTCGCTCAATGCTTTATTACGACTTTCGTTGCGGTCTTACTCAACAACAAAGTTACGATAGACTTCGATTAGTAGTTCATGACGAAGCCCCGTCTCATGCAACTGTTTACAACTAGTTTAATGAGTTTTAACTAAGTCAAAGCAAACTCACTGATGATTCGTGAGAAGTACGGCATCCTGCGGCGACTACTGAAAATAACGTGAGTGCTGTGCGGCTAATGATAGAAGCTGATGAGAAGGGTGACATCTCAACAGAATCGGGCTGATTCTATTGGTATGAGTCAAGCTTAAAGTCATAAATGAACATTTAGGCGTCAGAAAGCTTTGTACTGATTGATTGATACCTCATAATTTGACGTGAATTTGATGAAAAAAGTCGTCGTGAGATTGGTGCCGCTCATTGTTTGAAAAGTATGACGGAGCAGGAGGTGAATCAAACACTGTAGGTAGGTATATGATATCGTCACAGGTGAGCTATATTGTTACGAACCAACAGATAATCTGTGCAATGTATGTTTCCATTCAAAGATTTGCCGGCAAAAGTAAAGAAGGGCAGAAGTCAAGGGAAAAAGATGATTGCCTCATTCTTTGGACGGACGGGTCATTTAGCAACCATTGTCCTAGAACATAAAAGGACTGTTATCGCAGATTGACAATTACTGCCAATCTGCAATTACAGTCCTTTTATATCTCCTCCAACATGCTCCACGCTCCAGCTCACTCCGCCAGACAAACTAATGAATATTTGTCCATCGAAGGTATGGAGTTAGTGAGTCATCCTCCTTACAGCCCCGACCTGGCACCTGGTGACTTTTATTTATATCCAAAAATAAAAGATAAACTTATAGGAATTCGTTTTAAACACCCTGAGGATGCCGTGGCTGCGTTTGAAAAAGACATGGAAGAGAGAAGAATGGTCCCACTGCTTCAGTCAATGGTTTCATCGCATGCGACGGTGCTTTAGAAGGAACGGAGACTACTTCATAAAGCAATAAAAATAGTAACAAACATCTACATCATTCCGTTTTTTATTTTCTAAAATATTCAGTGTGCCACATGGTGGCAGAGACATCGACGCACTACCAGTTACTATGGATTCAGTAAATAATTCTGAAACCGCATTGAAATTTTTCGTCGGTTTAAAATATTAAACTGTTCTTCCATACATTATTACCGCGTAGTTATTGTATAGTTTACAAAGAAATAGCACATTTTTTTTGGAAATTCTTACGCCCGCGTCCCTCCTTGGAGATCTAGGATCAGAAATGTTAAGTGTTAATTTAACACATCTTAGTGAAAAAAATCCATTAATAGCATTTATTCATTCACAATGGAGGGAAAGGTCGTTGATAATTTTCTAGATAAAGCTAGCTAAGAATATTATGGCGGGACTTTACTCTTTAAATTTTTCGTTAAAATTGCAACATTTTATTTAGCTTTATATTGAATAGTAATGAGTTGTATCGTTAATTTTACATAATATAATATACTATGCTTTTGTTGCATTTAAATGTGAGAGGATTTGACCTTTTACATCTTGGCGTTGCATTAACTCCGGTCTGCCGACTGCGCAGGCGCTGCGAGTAGATCGGACTGTGATGTTTAGACGTTATTTACAACGTAAGAAGTTGAATTGTTCCTTGTCGGACAAACAATTTACCAACTAACATAATCTAGGTACATACATATAATAATAGAAAAATATATCCAAACACTAAACGTACAGCCTAACAACACACATAATGACGTCACACAAATTCTTCCTCGTCGCTGTCAAATACCTTGAATTAATTATTGTGTCTCGAATAATGTTTCAGTTAAACTCAAATATAACGCGAATAAAAGTCAGGAAGGAAAATCTACTTGTGTAACTGAAAGAAAGAAAGAAAATAAATTAGAGCTTTCTAGAACAATCCAGCTCATAATACTGGGTACAAGAAGCTGTATTCAAAGAAACGATAAAATACCTAAGTATTTGCTCATTTTGATAATTAATACCGAATCTATAGCAATAATAATATTATTATGATCCCATCAACTTGAAACAATAATATGAATATTCCAAATCTGAAGGATTTGCATCAATTTAATGGTGCAATCGATTTATGCACAACCTTATATTTTTCCACTATTAGTATTCAATGCATAATTTTTAAAATGAATGAACTTTGTTTGTCGTGCTGGCCCAGTGGTTAAGGCCTCGCCACTCATCTCATCATCATCATTTCAGCAAAAAGACGTTCATTGCTGGACATCGGCCTCCCCCAATTTGGAGGGTTTGCCAAAATCGCCACGCTTAGCAGGCGGGTTGGCGATCGCAATATGGTGATAAAATGCAAAGAGAATGCTGCTTCCTATTCTCTAGTAAGACCCTTAGTTGCCTCCTACGATATCCACGGGAAGCCACTCACCACACCACTTATCTACAAGGGTTCAAACAAAGCCCGGCAAGCATCAGGGTGATATTATCGATTCTTCTGGACGTTCTGAATTTGCCTTGGACGTTACTGATATCCCTGTAACCAGGACTTATGGCCAATAAATGCCAGCTTCTGTTCGCGACTTTGTTCGCGTGGAAGTCGTTAGACACCGCAATATGCTAAAATATCAGCCGCATTTTATGAACTATTTATAATTCTGGGTTGAGACAGGAGTTCAAAACTGTTGGTGCGGGAACTAGCGACGTACAGTTATACGTGTGAGAAGCAGCTCGTCCTGAGGTCGACAACCGCGGCATATGAATTCTGTGCTCGCAGCCTCCAGTAGTCATTTCACGTTTCTTGCATTTTTTTTGTGATTTAATGAACGCCTCGCCTGTGTTATTGTATTTGCTCGTGTTACTACCTAATGGTACTACACTGGTATACTGACTGATGCATTCTTACCCCTGTGATTCTAGGAGGAGACGCCCCGGGCGCCGGGAGTCGATTGCGGACTCCCGGCCACCGTAGGCGCGAGCTTGCGGGTGGCGAGCAATGGGTAGCTCGCCGCCCGGTAAGGACCAGGCTCGGGTCGACGGCGCGTAGTGTTCCACGCGCGCCTCAAAGAGATGTCAGCTTTATTGAAGGGGTCTGCTAGGACCGATGCCTGCCGGGGTCGCGTGATTGTTCAAAAGAGATACCGTGACCCTGGCACATGGGCAACTGAAGGAACACGGGTGGGTTTTAGTCAGTAAAAGTCTGACACGCCCTCCCGCTCCGCCCAGAGCGGGAGAAGTCATTTGATGATTTCCCATCCAAAAAAAAAAAAAAAAAAACCCCTGTGATTCTTAAATTATTCTTGACGAAAAGCAGTCACCAAAATAATATTAAAATAGTTGATTGTAAGCACACGCAAATATATTAAAACATTGGCAGTCATATTCATTTGTGTTTATTAGAACCAAAAATGTCAAAAGAGGCGTAAACTTAATAATGTTTTTCTGTGTAGTAACTAAAAGTAATAACAAAAAGTTAAAAAAAAACTTAAGCAGTATTGTTGGATCGAACACGGTTTGCAAAGTATAGTCTTCAAACTTTTAAGCTATGTACACGTATGTATGTATTTGCTTTGTTTAAAGTTGATTAAAATAGCAGTTCTTAAATCATGCCGTGATTGTGACTAAGTAATAAAAGACGCAACTCTTGCCGCGGTTGGTCCGTGGTTGAGTGTCCATCATTTCATGCCAACACACTTCCGTGCCTCGGAAAGCACGTAAAGCCTTTGGTCCGGCTGCCATTCGTGGATCTTTCACAGCCGTTACGGGACGTCAGAAGCCCAAAAGTCTGACAACCAGTCTTAAAATGGGGTATCGTATTATCCAGTGATGGGACTGTAGCTGGGCTGTAGTATCTTACCTAGATAAGGGGCCTCTCAGTGTAAAATACTGGTATTCAGCTACATCCAGTTAGACTGAAAGCCGACCACAACATAAATGGGAAAAGGGTAGGCAGATGATGACGCTGATCATGATGATTTAATGCTTAGCCCCATAAAGATATAGCGTGATGATAAAAATTTCAAATGTTAATTCTGTACCCATCTGAAATTTACAAGTTACGATAAATATTATAGGAAAATACATTTGCATTATTACTCATCGTCCATAGCAAGTTTCCTGATTATTTTATAGCCTACATACCGACCACACTTTTAAGGAATACCTATACAAAACTTGAATAAAATATATCCCGTAGTTTCGCGTGATACTTTAAATTCAACAACTTTTTTAAATATTTAAATAAAGAAAAATAAGTGATTTATTTCTAACTATAATATCTGATAACGAAGTAACTATCTGACGGTGGGCGGTCATATCCTTGTCGCGTTGCCATCTCAAGAAATAAAGCTAAAATTAATGCTACTCTAGAACGATTGAACTGGTAGGAAAATTCACCGAGCTGCTGCTGACATTCCCTATTTTTCACAATCTGTGGTGCGAAGTAGCCTTTTCGCATTGTAATACGAAAATAACTATACTCCTTCAATTATTTTATTTGTTGCTACTCTGTGTTATTATTACCGTGGCCTAAGGCACTGGGCGTTGTCCAGCTGACTTTCATCAACTCCGAGGCGTGACGCTGCGTGCTGTCTCGTAGCACCTACTACGCAAACGATGCGAGTAAACAGGGTAGGCGTTGCGTAGGCGCTACGACGCTTCGTAGCACCTACTACGCAAACGACGCGAGTAAGCAGGGTAGGCGTTGCGTAGGCGCTACGACGCTTCGTAGCACCTACTACGCAAACGACGCGAGTAAGCAGCGTAGGCGCTAAGACTTCTCGTACAAAGTACTACGCAAACGATGCGAGTAAGCTGCGTTGATTTAGCGTAGGACCTACGGGATGAATCTAGGAAGATGCATAGACGCCCATTCCTATCCATACGAATCTACCTTTTGGAAGGGGCGACTTGAATCAATTCAATTTTCATGTAACTGTTGACGTTCAAAAGTGCCTTTTTTGGGTCAATTTGAAATAAATGCTTTGACTTTGACCTTGACGGCGCGAAACCTCAACATATTCACATACATATACCCACGGACCTGATGGTGTAGGCACTAACTGTATAGGTATCACGTGGACGTCGCCACAGTTGGCGTATTTTTTTTTTGCATAATGTTTAATTTACATGTCCTACTTATAAATTTCACGCCTATTTTAGGTTCGCATTATAACAATTTTTAATTGTTTCTGTAAAAAGTAGTTTATATGCGAAGAATTTTAATTCGAATACGTAAACATTTGACTAGAAGTGTTGCAAGTTGCTCGATCCGCAAAATTACAAATATGTTGCAAAACCACAAATTACGTATTATAAATTCTTTCACACCTTTATTAATATAATTATATTCACCTATTATATTTGGGTATGCTTTGAGGATAAAATATAGGTGGATGTAAAAGTAGGTCACGAAACTAGGCGGTCTGTTCACAAAGTCCATGATTTCTTACGATAAATATTTAAGTGATTCCCTAAAAAATTGTTGACCTTCGTTCTTTTTTTTATGCTACCCCGACCAAGCGGATCAGGTATGGTTAGCCCCCCCGGTGGGTTCCCACATTGTCGAGGCGGGGGGGGCTCAGTAGCCTTGACTTGGACCCTCATGGTGAAGCTAAGAGGAACCCGAGGAGGGGCCGCTCGTCAGGGCTTTTGCTGCCAAAGCCGAGGAATTGAGGCGGGCCGCGATGTCGTAGTATCAGAGGCATCGCGGCTGAGGGTTGGAGGCCGCGGCAGGAGAGGAGTGCCGGTATTGAGGTGCGCCGCTCTCCCTACCTTCCGCGGCCTGAACGGGCCACACTAATCATCATCATCATCTTCGCGTTATCCCGGTTACCTCCTATCGGAGCCCGGGATCCGCTACTTCGTACGGTCTTCTGCTCCCTTATAGTGGAACTGTGGGTACGCATGGTATAGATCTAGCATAAAGTAGGTAGATATAGTCAACCTCGTAATTTCTTTACCACTTTTGACAACAATTCCCAGTAAATAGAAACTTCACTAAATTTTAATCTATCAAACTGTGGCAGACAAAAAAAGTCGCAGGACAATTGCGCGAAACGACATTTCTGCCAATGGACGTTTGCGCGAATGGAGACTTGCTCGAAAAGATTTTTCAGCGAGAGGACTTTTGCGCAGATGGCCCTTTGCACTAAGACACATGTGCGAATCGACTTACGTGAATCCACATAAGCGAAAGGACAGTTATGCTGAAAGTTGAGGAAATTATTATCGTCCCCCCTCTGGGGATTTTATTCGTTTCGAATCGGTAATGGAGGATTCACTCAATAAATTAAAATCAATAAATTAAAATCAATTAATAAATGTATAATTTTATGTGGAGATTTCAATATTAATATTTTAGATGTTACTCCATTAAGTATTAGACTGCTCAATCTGTTTAGGTCTTTTAATTTAATAAACTTGTTCCTTGAACCAACTAGGGTCACGGCTTCTTCGTCGACTTGTCTTGATAATATATTTAGTGATTGTGATGCCAAAAATAAGTTTGTTTTAAGTGACTTAACGTCTGACCACTGTGGATTATTAGCCAGCTTCCCTTTGCCACTACTTAAAAGCCGCATAAAATATTATGCAGGCCTTATACAGCTAGTCGTTGCAATAAATTTAAAAATAATATAGCTCATAGGATTACACCATCTATAGTAGAACGCGAAAATCCTAATGAAATCTATGGAGCCCTTTTTGATATTGCAAAAAGAATACGAATCTACTTTCAAGACCAAAACTATTGATATTAATAGCACTTCCGTTAGCTTCAACCAATGGGCTACTCCAGGAATTTATAAAAGTAGAGCAAGACTATACGAGTTATATAGTTTGAAAAAATACAGATTTGTTACTCCTTTTTTAGAGTATGTCAGTAATTATTCAAAATTGTTTAAAAAAATCTGTGCTTTAGATAAATCAAAATTTTTAAGCGATACCATAAAAAAATACAATAATAAAAAAAAACCACTTGGAAAATTATTAACAATGAAACGGGTAAATCGATTAAACAGGAAAAACAACTAGAGATTATGATTAACAACAAATTGGTTAATAAAGCTGCCGTCATAGCTGAGGCATTTAATGAGTTTTTTGCCAACATACCTATAACTACGACTTGCTCCTTAAATTCGTCCTCGTCTAAAGCTGAAAACCTTTTGCATAGTTGTGTACCCGGATGTAGTCGCTTATTTAGTTTCGAACATGTAACGCCTCGTGATGTGGTTAATATTTTTAACACACTTAAGTCAAAAAACACTGGTGATTACTGGGGCATCTCCATTAAACTGTTAAGTAATATAATAGACACCGTAGCCCCCTATCTAGCTGTTACTTTTAATAAATGTGTTGATTTAGGATCTTTTCCTGACCTCATGAAGAGTAGTAAAGTCATACCATTATTTAAAACAGGTAATAAAAATAACGTTGGCAATTTCAGACCCATTTCTATCTTACCTGCATTTAGTAAAATATTTGAAAAGTTAATACTCAAGCAATTGCTAAGACATTTTAATTTAAATAGCCTCCTTCATAATGAGCAATATGGCTTTACAAAAGGTCGTTCGACAACAGATGCGGGTGTTGCTCTGCTGAAACACATTTTCAATGCTTGGGAGAACTCGCAAAATGCTATTGGAGTTTTCTGTGATCTCTCCAAAACTTTTGATTGCGTTCACCATGACACGCTCTTGCGTAAACTACATCATTACGGTGTTCGAAACGAAGCTCTCAATGTCATAAGTTCTTATTTGCAAAATAGGCACCAATGTGTAGATATTATTGGTGTGAAATCTTCCGGGCTACTAGTTCAGTTAGGTGTACCTCAAGGCTCAATACTGGGTCCATTCTTGTTCTTAGTGTATATTAACGACTTACCATTCTATTTAAAGGATATCTGTAACATTGTACTATTTGCTGATGATACCTCACTTAACCTCACTGATCTTTAAAGTATACAGGAATAGAAAAGATTTTAACGATGTGAACAGTGCACTCTCAATGGCTACGGATTGGTTTACCACTAATAACCTAGTTCTTAATGCTAAGAAAACAAAATGTATAAAGTTCGCTTTACCGAATGTTAGGCATCTGGGACCCAACGTCGTCTTAGATAATGAGGTGCTTGAAACTGTAGACTCGGCAGTTTTTCTAGGCATAACAGTAGACGCGAAACTACAGTGGGGCCCACATATTTCATGCCTAGCCGGGAGGCTCAGTTCGGCTGCCTACGCCGTCAGGAAAGTTAGACAATACACGGACGTTGATACAGCTCGATTAGTCCATTTTAGTTATTTTCATAGCGTTATGTCCTACGGCATTCTGCAGTGGGGCAAAGCCGCGGCCATTCAAAATATTTTTGTTCTTCAAAAACGAGCTGTTCGAGCTATATACCAACTAGGCACTAGAGTTTCTCTGAGAGAGTTGTTTAAAGATATTGGTATTCTTACGGTGGCATCACAATTCATCTTCGCCAACATCTTATATATTAAGCAAAATATACATCTGTACACTAAGAACAATATTCATAATATTAATACTAGAAATAAGGACAAGCTACGTGCTCCCTTTCACCGGTTTTCATAAGGTTCATAATTCATTTGTTGGTCTTGGTATTACCTTTTTCAACAAGCTTCCCTCTGCTTTCCTAGATTTGCAGTTTAATGAGTTTAAAGCTAAAGTAAAATCCAACCTTTGTTCAAAGGCATACTATTCTATCAATGACTTCTTAAACGATAAGAATACTTAGTTGGTCGCTGTAATTAACTCAATGTTTATGTTCTTTCAACCAGAATCAGAATTAGTTTTCCTCATCGTTGTGTATGTAAGCGGGCATGCCCTTTATACCCGGAGGCTCTTATTTAGGTTTTAAGTTCTATTTACGATTTTATTATTTCAGCTTGAGTTTAGTTTTTTAATGTTTTGTTCGTATATTGGCGTGTGCTAGCTGACATATGGCGCATAATTTGATGTATGTTTTGTTTTATAATATTAATTACTTACATAATACTGTATAGAATCAAGTTCTTCTAACTTAACAGACAGCTGTGCTGCTGGGGAGTTTGTTCCGCCACTTCTTCTTCCCAGCTAAAGCACTAGGAAGTGTCGAAGGGTGGGCGTTTTGGGGGGACTGTCTCATGTAACTTTGACGTTCAAAAAGTGCTGACTCTCAGCCTAGTTTGAATAAATGACTTTTGATTTTGTTTTTTTTTTTCATAACATCATGCCTGTATTCTTTCAAAGGGTAGAGCAGGGGAGTACCGTACGGCCGTACACCCACAATTATAGTTTATTTTAGATATAGACAGACTTGAAGTAAACAGTTCCATTAGACGTCAATAGTGATATTGTCGTATTTTTTATTGCACCTTGTTTTAATATAATTTATCTATTTCTATTTTCTTCTTTACTGTACTATGCACACACGAAAACTTTAAAAGTTTTCATCATGGGTATTATTTTCTTGGTTTTCGAAGGACCAAGGCCCATTTTGAGGTCAATTGAAAATCCAAGATGGTGGCTGCGAGTATTTTCGAATTTCCATCATATGGATGTTAATTTCATGTTATCTAGTGTGTTAAATCCGATAGTGAGGTCGAAATGAAAATCCAAGGTAATGGCGGTTTTTTTTAATGTATGTCATTTTCATGGTTTTCAAGGGTGCTGAAGCAAATAATGCGGTCATTGTTGGCTTTCGCCTATGGGTGTCGTTTTCATGGTTTTAGAGAGCAATATGTGAATTCAGTTATCATTATCATACATAAACTCTACTTTTTAGGATTAGATAGACTGAAAACAATTGTGATACTTACGCGTAATTATTATATAAGACATTTTATTTATACACATATCAAAAAAGTTTGCAATCACTATGAAAAATCGAAATCTGTTTTGTTACGGTAGATTATATAATATTATGATTTATTCCTCTTTATAGATTCTTTATTTAAAAATATATAATAGATTTAGAATATAAAACAGTCCAATTGTTTTTGGGATTAAATATAATGACCACCATAAAATGCTTTGATACCCTTAGTTCTTTTACCAAAAATATATACTTGACACCAGAAAAATTAAGTCTAAAATTACAATAGTACTAGTTATTTTAGTCACGACTGCACTTCAAAATGTATTCGAACACCAAATGTAGTAAATGATCACCAAATCTTAATAATTGGGTGTACTACGTGAGCTCGACAAATGAATGTGCGAATAACACTTGTGCGACACACTCAAGCTCACTAGGTTAGGTTAGGTTAAAACTGTGACCTCCTATGCACGAGCCGAGCGAGCGAAGCGAGCGGTGCCGCGGTAGCGGCCGGCGAGTGCTTGAAACGACTAGATTCAGTGTGTCGCACAAGCGTGCATTCGAACTATGGTGAGTTGCAGTACAGTTTTGTCGCACAAGCGTTATTCGCACATCCATTTGTCGAGCTCACGTAGTACACTCTTAATAATTTGGTGTTCATTAACTATTTTTGGGTTAACAATGTTTTTTTTGGAGTCAGTTTGCTTAAATAGGATAGCAAGATGTAAAAACTTTGGTGATAGTTTTACATTGAAATGCTGGTTTAATTTTGGTGATCATTTACTACTTTTGGATTAACAATGATTTATTTGGAGTCATTTTGCTTAAATAGAATATCGAGATGTTAAAACTTTGGTTATAATTTTACATTAAAATGCGGGTTTAATTTTGGTGATCATTTACTCTTTTTGTCTGTTATATGTTACTATATCTGCTGGTAAGTTAAACATAAGCCATTGTTTTTCCATATAAAAGGCTTTCAGTCCTAGTTTCCGCTCATTCAGAAATCTGATTTAGTCAATTTTAACAGAATTAAAATACTTTTTTGCGGAAAGTTGTGATTGAAAAAATGCCAAGAGGATTATCAGAAGTTTTACGAGCAAGAATAGTAACTTTGAGGGAAGAAGGATACGCCACGAAAGAAATAGCACGCAGAGTGTTTATGCCAATTATATGCCAAACCTGTGTTGTGACCACGTTGCAGAGGTACCACGGGATGGGTAATTTTGCTGACCGACCCCGCAGTGGTCGCCCAACTGTTTTGACTGCTGCCCAAAAGCGCTATATTAGATTGCTGGCAGCCCGTGACCCTACAATCAACAATACTAAAATAAAAGCAGAAGTTCGGGCCGCCTCTGGGCTTGAAGTTGGCACTCAGACCATTCGGAATTGCTTGCACCAGGCTGGATTACGAGCACGGTGGTCTTAGCGAGCTCTTCTGAATTCCCGGCAGCGATAACGACGGAGATTGCAGTGAGCTAGGCTTCGGCAAAATGAAGAAGAAAACATTTGGCAAAACTGTCTCTTCAATGACGAATCGCGAATCAGTATTCATCCAGATAAACGACGTGTCCGTGTCTGGAGAAGACCAGAAGACCGTGAAAGGCAAAGAACTGCCAATACAACAGTTCAGCAAGGTAGCAAATCGGTTTCTTTTTGGGGTGGTATTATGATTGGAGCTAGAACGCCTTTGATCCCGTATCGAGGCTTCATGACAGCAGACATTTAAAGAACAGTTGCTAGTGATGTAATTGTCAGACCATTCCGAGTAAACCATGGACACCAATTTGTACTGGTCGATGATAATGCACCCGCCCATCGAGCTCAACGAGTCAATGCTGCTCTTCGAGAATACGAGATCACAAGCTTAGACTGGCGTGCTGGCTCGCCTGACTTAAGCCCAATAGAGCACGCGTGGAATGCTCTTAAGCGAGCTGTTTGGCCAGAGCTCAGGGAAGCCGCTAATCAAGAATGGGTCAGGTTACCCCAAGAAATGCTGTATAATTTGATTCTCAGCATACCCAGGAGGATCACCGCATGTGTTCGAGCCAGGAGAGGAGTGATATTATATTGAATATAAATCTTTTATTAAAAAATAGTTGTTTAAATTTGGTTAAACAGTCTTTTTCTTTCTATCAAATTTCTGTTACAATTACATTATGATTAGGTAATTGCTAATTTAAAAAAAAGGTTTATTTTTTAATTTCAAACAGGTTATTTCTATTTAAAGAAAACACGCAACAAAGAATTTTTCGTGATAAAGTTCAATTTTAAAAATTATATCTGCTTATGCTAGTGATCACAAACTTTTTTTGATGGTTTATAATGAAACTTAGCTACAACATACACATGTTGTAGCTAAGTTTCATTATAAACCATCGTCTGATTAGGTTTTTACTCAGGCACAGCATTTATTATGAAATATGCTGTGTTTTTCGATTTTAACTGCCGTTGAATATCCTAAATCAGGTAGTAGGTGTGTGGTTTAGATCACTATGTATGAAAGTGCAAAATATAAAAATACAACATTTTAACTCTTTCAGTCTTTGTGGTTAGTGTCACTAACCACCTCTTTCCGAATTGTTTAATTAAAATCTGTGCCATGTAGCGACAATCGGTTGAATCGTCATAAAAGCTTGAATCATGCTTGACAAGAAGCGACCAGTTGGTTTATTCAATAAATGACAGTTTATTAGCGGTAAACTGAATATTGCGCTAACGAACTTTTATTCGCATGTTTGATAAAAGAAACTGTGATGCGGTATGTAAGCTTTTTTCTTCAATGTTTTTTACTCAAAGTGTTTATGTTGTTTACCTTAACATATCTATATTAAACGTGTTCACATAAAAGTACTGTTATTTTTGTGTTTTCGATGTATATTCACGACGAAATATGGTGATTAGTGACACTAACCATCATGACTGCTGCGGTCTTACTCTCTTTTACTTTCTGGTTATAACCTTCATGAAACTTATGCATGTAACTATAAGTGTCTTATCGATTTTTTAACAGTATGTCGTACCGGCTAACAGATAAATAAATCACAGAATACTTGTTTAGACATTCCTTCAGCTACCGAGAGTATTTAATTATTTATAACGACAAGGATGACGAAGATACAGAAGTTTAGCCAAATCTGCAGGTGTTAGGGTGTTAGGTGATTTGAATGGAGAAATTCAAGTAACCGATTTTACAACTTCGATGCCGATGATGACCTCCGTTTGTCTAGCTTAGTACGCCGAAAACTGCTGCATCTGTAGCAATAAAATATCTCCAGTGCGTACCGTATGGCAATGCAAAACTTGTAAAGTGCCCCTTTGCTTACGCAAAGGAAAAACTTGTTTTTAGATCTTACATCATTAAAAATAGTAATTTTACATCATTCGCCAATGTTCGCCAGTGGAAAAGTTCATTATAATATAAAATATTAATATTTAATATACATAATTCATCATAGTTTTCTTTGTATCAATAGTCACGGTGGTTCGTGTCACTAACCACCTCATTCCTCGAAAGCCTTACTACATTTTATTTCCTAGTTTCTGGGATATTTTAGTTGTTAATGATGCTAAAACTAAAATAAAAAAATATTCTTAATGTACCCGTGACTAAAAGAGTTAAACCAATATTAACCCTAAGTATGAATTAAACTATTTGAAACCAAAAATATGGTTTAAAACCAAGTTTTAAAACGTTTAAAATCCTTTTACATTTATAGCCAGGTTGCTACGGGCTAATGAAAAATATCTTAGCAAATGATGAGCTTGTTAAGACACTGCACATATTAATTTACCTTAGAGGATAGTAATATATCGGTACATACATACTAATTCCATGCATGACACTGACACCTGAAAGTTTTTGTTTATCTGTATTCTGTAAATCTTTTTGTTGTCATTAGGGTTTTTTCAGTCGATTCAGTCGATTTCTATACCTATACACTTCAACCTAAAACAGTCGATATTTTTAATCATATTTTATTTCAATTTGCAACTTTGTTCACTAACTTTTACATTATTAGCTCTTTTTACGATGGCACATTGAATGATAGTTAACTATCCAAATCACTCTACATAATGCAGTTTTGACAGACTAAAGTGATTGTGTATTTATATTCGTAAGCAACATGATTCTTTTTTTATTATTTGTGATTTTTATGACTACTTACGCTGGTGACAACGTTAAATTTGCCGCAATTATTTACCGTCACGGAGATAGGACGCCTGTGGCGACCTACCCTACTGACCCGTGGCGAAATGAATCTCTTTGGCCTGTAAAATTTGGAGAGCTCACTAATATTGGGAAAAAGCAGCACTACGCATTGGGGAAATGGTTCAGACAAAGATATTCGGTAAGATGATGATGCTACCTTTAATATTACTGTGTTTGCATAATTATCTAGCTATCATTGTAAACAAATCTTATGTGTGTTGGGTTTAGCTACGCTTGCCACAGTTTGTCCGTGGATGACTGGCCATCTTAAATACCAAGATCACCGTTTCTCAGAAAGCATGTTAAGCTAATGCTCTTGGCTGCCATTCGCCAATCTTTGACAGTCTTTCCAAGTCCACAGACGCCCAATAGTCTGAAAAGTAATTCAAGGAATATTGTATTACCCAGTAACTCGGTCATGGAGGTCAATTAGGCAGACGCTCCATATTAAATATTGGTATTCAGCTGCATCTCATTAGTTTGGAAGCCGGTCTTAATAAAGTTAGGAAAACGCTAGGCATAACATGATGTGGATATAATCTTAGAGGTCCATAATTGTTAAACCAATCACCATTAGCTACTTAATCACATTTGATCAACTACACATACCTACAATACTTATAAAATATGTTTATAGATAAGTTAATTACTAACTGATAACTATAAATTTATTCTTGCATTTAAATAGAATACTTCATCAACTATTTTATGCTGAGTGCCATAAGAAATGAAAGCAAGTGTTGCATTCCAATGTAAACTAAACATGTATCAGAAGTATTAAAACACTAAGCAAATACAAAAAATATGTATAACTATTACACATGTTTACATACACACTTACATAGTGTGAGTAGAGTATATATTTCATATGAACAATTGCTAATGACATTTGTAGGGTTAATATAACCAGTGTCGGGACAAACAGGATTTTGACCATTAATCGGGCACAGGGAACATATTTTCCCACCCCACCAATCTAGCTAAATACACAAATATTTTTTTAAATGACAACTCGACTGACTCTATTTTTTACCTAAATCTAAACTTGGATATTTACTTATTTACGTTTGGGTAAAAAATAGTCTCCTGAGCTGATATTTTAAAAATATTTGTGTATTTAGCTACAGATTGATGCGGTGGGAAAATAGTTCCCTGTGCCCGATTAAGGGATAAGCCAATCAAGCCTTATAATACTGTTCATCAGATGTAGTACTTGAGATACAATTGTGTCAATTGCTTATGTCTGAATTTATCAGAGGTGCTTAGACCTAGCACTATACTAAAGCACTGGATAGACTTAGTAATAGGTGCATAAGTGAAAGGATTTTGTGTATATATATTTTTGTGTTCTTTTAATGTGTGCGTAAGCATAAATATATATAGGTTGGAAATTATCTACAGGAATGTACTACTGGTATTAAAAACAGAGTGTGCGTTAATCCAGGTAATATAAATCTGTGTCCCATCTGAGTTTACAAACTTTCACTTTTAAAATATAAGTGAGATAACTTTATTATAAAAACTGCTGTGTGTATTAGAAACGGGTATTTTGATAATAATATGTCTGTATTTAGTTTATTTATTTAACATAAAATTAAAAAAACAGTAATGTCAAAATACTTATGCATTCACCACACGTCAAATAACACGCCCCTAACTGTTCCCGGCGCAAAGGTGCCCAAAACTCATGCGGCATTGCCACGTTGGAAGGCAATTGCTAACCTTTGCACCAAGAACGAGCTGGAGCGGGACTCACCCGTTTTGTCACGGAGCTTGTGCTTTAACTCACAAATGAGCTCCCTGGCCCCAGTGTCCCAGGCACCCATGGTCTCAACGGCAATGGGCACAAAATGGTAGTTGTCCACCAATGGTGCGTACTTCACCCTCTTCTATTATTAATTGATATTTAAACATTTTAGCATTTGCTGTCAGAAGACTTTGATCCTTCTGAAATTTATATTCGGTCAACGGATGTAGACCGCACTCTAATGTCTGCCCAGGCAAATTTAGCAGGTAAGGAGCTATTTTATTTTTATTAATAATACAACTTTTTTGTTTTCTTTCATCAGTTTCTTGTTAATGGTTATCATATTCTTTCACATTTACTAAATAATGGGGCCCTGGTGATTTGATATATTGTTAATAATATGATGTTTTAAATAATGGTGCTTCTAGTGGTCGCCCAATGGTCGAAACTCGAACATAATTCATTTAAAAATTAACTTACTTCTAATGCATTATTATATAAAAATATTAGCTCTCTGCACTCCTTCTCTATAAAATGTTTTACAGTACCAAATTTCATAGTCCTCTCTTAAAACTTAACATATTTCCAATGCAATAATATATAAAAATATTAGCTTTGAGCACTTTTTCTCTGTATAAACTTCAACTGTGCCAAATTTCATACTCCTACATTTGCGTAATTTTCGTAAAAAGGGGTCTAAAGGTTTTACTTCACGTATTAATATAGGTATAGATGATATCATGTTTGCAAAGATAATAAATTATTTGAATCTGATATCTTCTATTTATACATCGCTATGCAACTATAGGTACACTACTTGACTGAGTCCATAGGTCGCTGACTAAGATCGTACCTAAGGTGACTGCGCTGTGATGGGTGGGGTCTGGTGACATGTTACGAGAACTCAGTCATGCTTATACCCCTCCCGCACCGCCAGTACCTCAGGTACCGTCTCAGTTAAATGGTAGGTGTGTAAACACAAACATTTCTAGTAAAAATGCAAAAATTTCACAAACAGGAATGTACCCTCCAAACAATAAAACTACGTGGAATACGGAAATACCGTGGCAGCCAATTCCGGTACACACTGTACCGGAGCACGAAGATGAAGTACTTGCTATGAAGAAGCCCTGTCCTGCTTACGAAAGGGAATTGGAAAGGCTAACACTGTCTAAACCATATAAGGAAAGACTGAGTAAATACCAGCGTTTGATGGAGTAAGTCATTGATTTTTAAATTGGACATAATAATATCATGAGGGGAGTCAGTGCCCATTTTAAAACTGACTGACTGTACCTACGAGCCCTAGCCGGAGAAAAGCGGAAGTAGAGTAGGCTTTAACCTTGCAGTGAGGAAATACAAGCTTATAATATTTTTTGTGTAATAATGTAAATCACATGTGACGGCAACCAACGCAGTTGAAATAAGACTAGTTTCAATTAGATTTGTGCATAGTATGATTAAATAATCTACGTACTTGTTTTCCAGTTATCTTTCGGCATATACTGGAATGAAAGTAAAGGACTACTATGACATTGATGACATCTATTCTACTTTGTACATCGAAACACTATATAACTTTACAATACCAAAATGGACCCAGTCTGTATACCCATATAAAATGCGGGAGCCATCATGCTACAGGTTTATTTCCACACCATTTTTTCTACTTTCATGCTTCTTTTGCCGCACCCTATATTGTGAACAGCCAGTCAAGCTATTTTAGTTATCGACTAGTTGGTCACAATCGCAAGTATAGCACCATTCACTTTATTTCTCACAATAACACTTTTGAAATATTTGTTTATTATATTATTTATTCATGTAAATATGTAAGCAGGCATCTTCAATGAAAGCCCCATATTCTTTTTTTACCTACAAAGCAGTATTTTCTATGATTATTTAATTGTCAATATGCTACTTTCAATATTTTAATTACTCTAGCACTACAGTATAGCTTACTATGGCCAATATACTTCATATTATAATAATAAAATGTTTTCTTGGCAGCTTTACAACACAAACGGGCTCGCCCCTTCTTGCGCGACTGAAAGTGGGTCCTCTACTCAAACATATAATGGGACACATGAAGGACATCATGTCAGCTTCCTCAAAAACTCGTCACAAAGTGGTTATGTACAGCGGACATGACCTGACAGTGGGAAGCATGCTCAACGCTTTGGGCTTGTATGACGGCAACTGTCCTACATACACTTCAACCATACTCTTTGAACTGTTAATGAGTAAGTATAATATGATTCTGAAATTGGTTTGTCATGAGATTATCAAGTACATACGTAAGCTTGTACAGAAACCTGCGTACTGATATTTTTTTCTTAATTCTGATTTACACTTTTCCTCTAATGGTCCGTACATCGACTTCAGATGATATGAATAGATTACCAGATATAGGGACCAAACTGTTAAAACTGGGTACTACTAAGTAGCTACCCAGTTTTAGCAAATGTATTGTTTAAAATTTTGCATAAGACGACATTTTAATCTTGTATTAAACATACACTATGCAACAAAGCATGCTTATAATAGATGAAAAACCACTTCAATGAAAAAACTTCTCCACAGCTACAAAGGCGCATATACTAATTGATAGGCATTTGAAAATACTGTTGGAACTGCTGAAGATTGTTAAACTATCTTAGCTTTTTTTTTTTTTCTTAGCTTAGATTAAATCTCTTACTCTATACTTAATATTATAAAGAGGTACATTTTGTAAGTTTGTATGTGTGGGGGGGGGGGTTAATCACACATGTGATAATTTTTATCCGGTTGTACGAGTATTTTCTGTGGAATAATTTTCGACCACCACGTGGGTGAAGTAGCAGATAAAAACTAGTCTATTATATTCATTGACTTCAGACATTAAATCCATATTTTTGTTTATGATAATCTTACAGCTATATTAGTAAGCACACATAAAATAACATAGAAAATCGTTTCACTTTAACCTGCACCTATGACTAAGTCTATCCAGTGCTTTAGTTATAGGCATGAGTTGGTGGGTTGTGGGCATTGTGGCTGCATCGGTCGACGTCATCACGTCAGCAGCGGCTGTCACTGAAAACCAGCGCAGGGACTCTGTCTCGCATAAGGTCACAGCATTATGCTGAGTGATGGCCGTTATGCGTGGATGTGACGCATGTTTTTACACAGCTTATTTTTGTATACTTTTGGTCTTTCTGTGCGTCATGTTTGCCGCAAATAAACGTATTTTCTATCTTTCTTCTTTCTATAGGGCTACATCTGAACGACACTGATAAGTGCAGAGCTAAGCTACTGGCGTAAAGTGCTCGGGCAGTTAATAATATTTATACAGGGTGACCCAAAAATCAACATCAAGCCGAAAACGGTTGATAGGCCAGGTGGTGACAGTTATCAGAAAAATAATTTTAAAAAATCTAAGTTAAGCATTTTTTTTTTCCAGTACAGTCAGTTAAAGTTGGGCGATTTTTAGTACATGGTGGAGCAAAAAAGTGATGTTTTCTTTAAAACTGAGGTAGTTATGTTTTAATTTTGGACTGTAGTTTACAGAAGGGTTATTCAGGGTTACATCACTGACAAAAAAATAATAATTTTAGTGTCAATAATTTGAAAAGTACTTAGATTTTTTTTTTTCTTATAACTGTCACCACCTGGCCTATCAACCGTTTTCGGCTTGACGTTGATTTTTGGGACATCTGTATAATACAATGATAGTAAAATTATTATTATTAAATTGATCAAGTATTATTTTCTGTTTCAGACAACAAAACTTCAAGTGGGTATTATGTGAGAATCTCGTACAGGAATTCAGTAGATATTGTTGAGCCGAAAGTTCTCAAAATACCATTCTGTGGGGAAGTCTGCCAGGTAGAAAGATTCGAGAAGCTTTACGAGAATCTTCTCACTGTGAAATGGGAAGATGAATGCAGTAAAGAGGTAATAAACGTACACTTAATACTCATATAATAATAGGTGCTCAAATTCATCACCATCATCATTTCAGCCGTAAGAAGTCCACTGCTGGACATGGCCCTCCCCATGCACCGCCAATTTGACCGGTACATTTTTGCGAGGATTTGCCATAATCGCCACGCTTGCCAGGCGGCTTGGCGATCGCAGTTTAGGCTCAAATTAGAAGCATAGAATTCCCTTTGCAATTAAAAACAAAAAAGGTATTTACCTCCAATACGTACAAAAGGAGTGCTAATAAAAGGATATATTTTAAGGCTGAACTGAACCAAGATAGAATCTTCAATTAAAAATATAATTATGTTGCTACAATTGTGTTCAAAACATTAATTAAATACTTCATATTTTTCAGTTAATATTGAAGGGTCTTCAAGTATCCATATAGGTATAACATTCCTGACCTTCATTTCCAACTTAATCAGTATTTTAGATGTAGACGTATTTTAGACAAGTGTAGCTATGTAGATATTATATGAATAAGTTATGTATTTAGGAGATTTATATTAAAAAAGAGCAAAATACACAATTCCTTCAAATTCTGGAAACAAATCAAAATTGTCTACGATGATCAAAACAAACCCAATGCCAACTGTCACAAACTTCATCATCATTCCTTGCTTTTCATTTTTTTTCAGCATAAAAATGGAAATAATGAATTTACCGTTGTTCTTTTTTTGCGAACATTTTTGAGCGAAGAAAGGGTTTTTTTTTTTCAAGATATCTTTATCAATATTCTAATAGCTATGGTAAACAATGTAGGTACTATATATCCGTTGTCCCAATGTATTAAAGATTTTAATTATTTACATTTCAGTTCCCGGCACTCATTGGAGGTTCATTTATCGTCGGTCTCTGCCTGTTCATAGGAATTTATATCGCTCACAAAATACATTTTAGAAGGGTTTATAATCAGCATAGGTCAGTATTTATCAAATCTTACTTGGACAGTCAACCTCGCGTCTCGATGGTAACTTAACTTAGAAAACGCTTTTTTTAGTTTTAGTTAAAGGGACTTTCTTAGATCAACCAACCCTTAGTAATAATATGTGCGTGTTACTTCTGACGTACTATTTCACAAATTACCAAATCAAATAAACACAATTTTAATTTAACTGATAGACAACAGCTCACAGTCTTAAACACATCGATTTAGATCAGCGTTTCCCAACCCCTTTAGGCCTGCAGGCGCCCACAAGGGGGCGTTATCGCCTACTTTGGGAAAGGCTGATCTAGATGTTTGAAATTTTCCCAAGAGTTCTCAATGAAAGTCAAGTGAGCAAACGAAGATTTTTTTTTTAAATTATTTCCGAAAGGTCTTACATAGGTGATAAAAGTATGTTTGGAGATTTACCATTTTGTGTCAGACAGAAATCCTCTTGGACACCTTGTCTAATATATATCTGTTAACTTTCAGGATTAATATGGCATATTCGAGCGTCCAGACGGCCACTGAGAAACCAACCAAAACTATTGAAGCTTAAGCAACTCCAAATTTTGTAGATTTAAGTAGCTAGAATGTTTAGTAATTGATCAGAATATTTTCTAACCAAAAATTTTAATCAGTCAGTTACATTATATTAGAATACTTACCAATTTCATAGATCAATTGATGTTTTATGGACATTAGCAATGTAACTTCAATAAAAGAGAAATTATGTAAACAATGTCAATAGTCTTGCTTGAAACGTTTTTGAAAATGGTATATCTTTTCACATTTGTTTACGTTTTAGCCTAAATTGAAAAAAAAATGAATTAGAGGTTCTATTTCGCACCCCACTGCTTGTTAGGCACAGATTGTTTGCATAAAACGAATAAAGTTTATTATAAAACCTATACATTTGTATACACGATGTCAGCAATATGAAAAAAAATTACATGTATTACAGTATTACCTGTATTTAATATTGCTTTACTGCCACAATCGAATGTTCTAATAAATGCATTTTATAAATCTTATTGTGTAAATTTGTAGAAGGTTCAAAAGAATATTGCTTTTGAATCTAATACAAATAATAGTTCAATTTAAATCAATTAAATGTAGAAATATGGTTGCGTCTTGCTTCTCAAGTTTACAATTTACTTCGGTACAAATTGAATTGCTCAAATGTTAGGGAACGTTGGGCGACGTCTACAAACGATGCCTTATTAGCGTTTTCGAAGTCGCCATACATGTCGTGTGACAAAGACACTTAAATTTATTCTGACATTCGAGGACACGCGCTGTGTGGAACAATATTGTGTCCTAGTGTATATGAAGATTTAGCACCAGTGGGTTAACATAATGCTTTTATTTTTATGCTTATAATAGGTACAATTTAGTCTGTGGATGACTAATCAACATATACCTAGCTGCGCTGTGTTCTGTTTAGCTAATTCAGACGTAATTTATGAAATAAACAAAACATGTTGCATGTTTTAAATGCGGCAGAAGTCACGTTATATGTGCTGGTGCTGACTCGTAACATTTCTCAACGAATTAATTTGCGTAGGCTAAAAGCACCCATTACTTAGCAAGTTAGCCGAGCTAAGCACATCGTCAGCATAGCTTTATGTTGATTTGTCATCCTGAAACCAATTGTAGTCAGTAGCTACGTAGCACAGCCTGCCATGCACTGCTTCCAATATAAATAAATCGTAAGCGGCAACCTTCTTGCCTCAGCTGGCTAAATCTTCTGTTATATACAAAAAAAATATATATTATTATACAGAAAATTTGTTTGTATACAAATTTTGAGGCTATTATTTCTAATAACTAAATGACACTAATGACTAAAGTATTTCAATTGTAACTTTTGTGGGTTTTAGGTAGGATCTGTATTATAAATTATTGTCGTTTGATGTCAGATGCTTTTTTAAGAAATTTATATGATTCGGCGAACGACCTCGTTTAAGGGCCTGTTAAAAATAATTATAATCTATCTCTATAAAGAAACTTATTTTGTACGTATTTAATCTGAATGTATTCTTGTACGCCAATTTTATCTGTTAAATAAATATTTTAAAAGATTTTATCTTTTATTAGCCCATATATTTCAGTCTTCGTGATTTACGACGATTAATATTGCAAAACAAGGTTTTCCATTTCACGGTGGTGAGTAGTCACTTCCAAAATTTAATTCCATTAAATAACCATTTCATGAAAAAGTCATTTATTGGAATGAAATGAACTTAAAGGGTTGTATTGATAGTAATAACTATGTAAAGCCATTTGTTACGGTTGCGAATCATATTTTGTTCAACATACAACTTAACACTGACATGCAAATTGCGTAGGAAAATTTAAATTTTGCGGGCTACCCTAGACCTTAAGATAAATATATATAATATATATATGTTGCAGTCGAAACTCTTAACCAGGCAAAAGTATTATTGACTAGCAAAATCAGTCAAAAGTAGTTTTGACTGAACAGGTTGGTCAAAAGTGGTTTTGACTGAAAATTATTGGTTATTAGTACTTTTGAGTGCAAATTTGCTGTTAAAAGTGCTTTTGACTGACGCTCTTCGTCAGAAGTAGTTTTAACTGCGATAAAGCATCAGTCAAAGCACTATTAAGCGAGTTCGTGACTTAGGGCACCCCGACTAGGACAGGTTATTTTTTTTAAACCACTCAGAAATAGGAGCCCCGCATGGCGGGGCTCCGTTGACCAGGGTTCCGACTTTTTAAGATTTTTGACTGATACAACCAGTCAAAACCACTTTTGACGGAATCACTTAGTCAAAAGTACTTTTAACCAGCTCCATTGGGCAAAAGTACTTTTAACTGTTATTTTAATCAAAAGTATTATTGACTAAACCATACGGTCTAAAGTACTTTTGACTGATTTTGCTAGGGGGCTATTCATTTATTGCGTAAGACTATTTTCGCTAGTTTTTGACCCCCTCCCCCTATTATAAGAAAAAATAAGAATAGACCGACCCCCTCCCCCCTGTTTAATATTTATTACGTAAGAATCTAAAGGAAAAAATGAATACACGTTTGGTTTATCTTAATGTTTATTTTTCAAAATACCAATTTTTTTTAATTTTTATTTTTATTCCAAAGGTACTAATAATCTTTATTTTTTGGTTTCATAAACTTTGGTTTTAATCATTCATCTAGGTAGGTAACTACATAAGATTTTCAGTCCAGGGGCTCAAAACCCAGTCGGAAATTGGATCTGCCACTGGAACATCTCTAGTAATAGGTGTCGCTTCTAGTTGGTTATTCAGGATAGTGACATCGTCGACGTCCCCCATTCCACATCAGCCCCGATGTGGCACAAAACTTCTTTGTCTCGCCTTGAATAGGTATACGGCTAAAGCTTTTTTTGGTTTTGGAAACTTTTGACATCTTTACCATGATTCGCCTTTCCTGCTTTCCAAAACATATTACTATCTTCTTGGATTTTTTGACCGGAACGTCCCGAATACGTAACATTTTTAGTATGCATCAAATAACCTTTTATATAAATCGGCGTTTGACAAGGAAGCCATGATTCAAATACAATAAACATAAAGACATTTATAAAGAAACTATTCATACACTTCAATAATTCAATTACTATTTAACTACAATATTAAAATCATCAACGCAATAACGAGTGTTGTTTATTACGCAAACAAGTGACGACTAGACCCACAGACTACAATATAATATAGGGTACGACAAGCGGGGAATTCCCGGGAGGTGCAGTGCGGGTAGCGCGGGTCCGTTGCCATGGAAATGGAAATATCGTTTACCTATACGCATCCGAGCGAACCTCGGCAAACGCGCGAATGCCCGCACTTTTTCAAAGTATAATTTTAACTTTGCGCATTTTTTTGATCTTACGTAAGAACTATATTCGAGACTCCCTCCCACCCCCTTGTAAGAAAACATAAGACTTGGTTGACCACCTCCCCCCCCCCTAAATCGTCTTACGTAATAAATGAATGGCCCCTAGTCAATAGTGCTTTTGACTGGTTAAGAGTTTTGACTGCAACATATGTACCAATGGAGAAATCTTATCAAAGATAATATTTTTTCTATGGATTGTTAGTAGGTTCGTAAGGAACTACGGAGCTCTACAAATACCTAGGTACCTATTTTGATTAGGTTAACAGCTCGGGACCTTAGAATACCGGTCCTTTGCAAGGCGTACGAGGGGTCGAAGCCAACTCGCACAGATCCCTTAAACAATTTAGCTGGGGTGAGGCACAAACCCACGATTATCCCTGTATGTACTGTGCAGGTGCACTGTGCACGCATGGGCAACTTCCGGTTGGTGTTGGACTATTACAGGACATGGAAACAAAGATGTTGGATTATGTGTTTGGAGGGTTAAAATGGATAAGTTACCAAGGCTTATGCCTTGCCCTTGCCTGATCAATGTTTTGTATAATTATACACGGATAAAATGGCAGGGGGTGACTTGCTCTCTCAATAATAGGCCCGTGGAAACCGTCGCTAGCACATAGTAACGTACCGGTAGTGAGGCGACACTACCTGAGGTGCTTGAGGCGGCGGAGAGAGGTATTTCACGGCTTTCAGAACAATCCCAGAGACCGAAAGATGGTCAAGATCCCTACGAGCACTTACTGAATTACTTCCTTTCCCTGAGCACTTTTGCGAATCTCCATTTGAGCCGGTTAATAAAGGCATGAACAACGTGGGAGCTCGGAATCTCGTCAGTGTTCACACCAGCCAGCCAATAAAGGCAAGCCAGAGATGAAAAACAAGACATCTCCCGGGAGATAAGGTCCGTGGGATTTCATTTCGTTATCATAAAAAGTATGCAGGTACGCACGGCCACAAATCAAGCTATATATTTCCAGTATAAGCAGACTTCTCACTGTACTTATAGCCTATACAATGCGGGTCAGCTAAAACTGAAGATACATAACTTGATATCTAGCCGTGTGTACATGTCACAAAATAGTTTGATTCCACATATTTGAAATAATACTACATTACCTTAGTTTAGATCTGTTCCGGCAAAGTAAACTACCGGAACAGACCTAGAGTTTGGAGCACGAAAGCCCGTCATCTCTAACTCGCCCGTCACTCTCACTTTTTTTATTTATTTTTTTATCGTGGAGAAATGCTCATGCATACTGCGCTACCACGGGAAATAGCGCAGTTTTGTGGGACTTCAACCCACTGAAACTCCACGGTGTCCTTCTAAACCGCTTATGGCGGCAACACGGGCACGAAAGAACTCCTCCGCGAACCCGCCACGGTTATCCGTCGCCGGACCCACCTCTGAGGGATACCCCATTCACGGTGCGCATGAACACATAATACGCCGTGACCACCCCAGGGACCAATTAGCACATGGGTGCCAGACGACCCCGTGAATGGCACCCTTGGTCCCCCTGCGACGGGTCAGGACTATGGCTCCGCCACCTAACACTTTTCGGCCGCAGGGGATAGGGAGAGTGGCCAACGCTATACCAACACTCCTCCTTCCCTGCGGCCTCACCGCGTCCGCCATCGGACGGTGGCGACCCCGTTCAAGCCGCGGAAGGTAGGGTGAGCAGCGCACCTCAATACTGGCACTCCTCTCCCGCCGCGGCCTCCAACCCTTACCCGCGATGCCTCAGATACTACGATATCGCGGCCCGCCTCAGTTGCGATGTCACCCAAGCGACACCGCAACCTACGTTTTGGCCGCTACGTCGTCGGCTTGACGGTAAAAGCCCTGACGAGCGGCCCCTCCTTGGGTTCCTCTTAGCGTCACCATGGGTGTCCAAGCCAAGGCTACTGAGCCCCCCCGCCTCGACAATGCGGGAACCCACTGGGGGGGGGGGGGGAGCGTCTCTCTCACTACGTCAACGTAGAGACACGGCGGTGGGGATATTAATTCGTATTTTCGACAAGTGATTAACTTTTGACACCTACTTTAAAAAAATGATTGTATGCATTTCAAAAATCATTTTTAAGGTTTTGGACATTTTAAAATTTTGGCTTCCTATTTATAGGTAGATCCGTTTAGGAACAATGACAGCAGACAGAACTTTACGCGTGGTGCATTGTCCAATAGTGTTAAAATGAATGCCAATGGACAGATTTCAAGAAGAATATTTGTTGATATGAGGAATTGCTCTCAATTGTTAGTCAGTGAAAAGCTACAGACAGAGCTCTGAATATGACTAAATATATGGATTGTTGTAATTCTAATCCTCAGATATTTCGTCGGTTACATAATTTGAAATAGGGTGTAGACTTCTCCCGGTCAGATAAGGAGCATAATTATTTACGTTTACCATTTGTTCCTTTTTTTTTAATACTAGCCGATTGGGCAGAAGTCCTCAGGAACAACCCATATAAATTTTATAAGTGTCCGACCGAAGGTTTGGTTTCGGCCAGTTTCAGCCAATACCTACATTTTATTTCCTATGGACTAATGAAATTGTTGCAAAATTAGTTATTTGCAACAAAACTACGAAAAACTTCGGTCTCAGAAAATAATGTCATTTATCTTTTTAACTTTTTCTTAAGTTCTTCGGTTTCGGCTGAAACTAAAAGAGAGTTTCGGTGGGACACAAACATTTTATTGATTTTCTCTTAGGTAGTTTTTGAGTAAGCTTCATTATTACGTATTTAATCCATTTTGTGTATGTTATTAAGCAATAAAATTCTTGTCAATGTTGTTTATGCTGCGAGTTGTGGTAAGCGAGTGTATAACTCATCATAGGTGGCAGCATTGTTGTTGATCCACAAAGCGGCACTGTTGTGACGATCACAAATCAAACAAAAACTAGATAAACATTAATACAAGTTGTAGTAGCAGTTAAAAGACAAACTAAGGTAAAGAAAATCGTCTACCACTGATGTAATAGCAGGTTTAGTAAGAAATTCAATAAAATGAAAGTTTCATAATTTATAGGTTAATTTGTGTTTTTTGACTTTATTTTATTTTTTGTTGAAGCGTACTACAGGAATAACCTGATGGGAGTTATTATAGTTAGTAACCAACTCGAGGATGATCTTCCGACTGAAAAATTTCTGAGATTTTAATTTTAGCACTGATCTACAATATAAAACATAAAAGCTACGAAGGGAAAATTAACTTAAGTTTTGAAGGTCTTTGGTTTTGTATGTTTGATTTTTATCATCGTGATGGTAAATCCATCAGTAAATCCATCGTCCTGAAAGTCGGTTGTTATTTTTTGCATAATTTGATTTGATTTTCTATAATTTTTTTGACTCCTCGGTATAACTGGCTTCAACTGGTAACCCTGGCTGTCAGAAATGTCAAATGAAAATGAAGTGTTTCGAGCAGGGGATTATTACAAAACTTAAAAATTACGATCGTGAAAATTGTTTGTAAAGTGTCGTAGTAATTTACAGGGACTCAATAGTTTGTTTTTGTGATGGGATATTTTATTTTATGAACAAGTGCAGTGTGTGTTATTGATGTGTTTACGGTTTGTTTCGCAATAATTTGGTCACGTCTCTTCGTCTATCCCTGTGGGTGCCTCGCGTAGTCTTGGAAAAAAATAATGCTTCAGTGGAAATTGTGATGATTTTATTTATTGAAACTATAGTATAGATATGGAACTATCTATTTAAACTTATTTTAGTCGATGCAAGTTCAGTTTGGTACTTTGCTTGAACTTTTAAACTATTCATGAAGTACTTCTATTTCTAGTTATTATCTAGGATTCTGACTTATCCAATCAAAATTAATAAATGCTTTAGTCATGGAAAGGATTCTTATGTAGGTAGTGTATTTTTACAAGAAATAAAACTACCCTACTTAACAGGAACAACATCCATTTTGTCTTAAAACTTGGTGAACAACAGGTTGGTGGGTTTCATTAAGTTGTTAAGTAAGTGTTAACAGGTAATTGTCATCATAGATTATCTGTAAAGTGCATTTTGAGTAATGGTCTTATGATTTTCTTCGAAAGAAGTAACTTTTTCACTTGTCCATAATATTCTATGGATAAGTTATTTTTTTAATGGTAATGTAGCTTTGGATATCCCCACACCCAGTGGCCTCCAAGCCATAACAGAGTTCAACCACCCATTCCATGGATACTGGTTCCAACTGGAACTGGTACTGTTCTAAATATTTGTTTTAATTTGTTCAAACTATTACATTTTTTCTACTTCAATGAGAAAATTATTTTTAATTATTATTTCATAACTACAAGAAAACTTGGACTATGGGGGTAGTCTAAAGAAACATTTAAATCAATCATCCAATACCTTCATATAATTACTGTATAGTTTAAATATTACTGTATAAACTACTGCCTGGGACCACCCATACAGAGCATGGGTTGAGGAAGCTGGGTGTAGGTACACGACAACAAACCCTATTGACTGATTATGACCAATAATATTTTTATTGGTTCTGACTGTTTAGATATACTGAAAAGAGAGTGAAGTAAATTTAAATGAACAATATCTAATGCATATTAAACAGTCTGCCAGAACAATTTCAAAGTCAAGAAAACTTGCTTGTTAAAGTTTATTACTATAATGATGTGGCTTATTTGTTACCAACCAATACATTGAGGAAAACATTATTCTTGTATGAAATAAATTAAAGTTCATATTCATATGAAACAATTACTTTACTTAAAAAGTAAAATAAATATGTGGTCTGTGAATTTTGCCCTAAGTTCATCACAAACTTAATACTTATTTACTTTGTAAGGACAAATTTTTAACCATGATATAATAATATAAATGTCAGCTGTAATAATGTGCTTTTAAATTCTCTTATGGTTTGATCTTATTAGTTATTTGGATGGTGACTAAATATCAGCTCTAACAGTGACTACATCATCTTTTAGTGTCGTAAAGTTATATTAACAAACTTGAAACAATCAATGTCCTACAGATAAATAAGTACCTACATTTTTAAATGAAGTTAATATGTGCAACGTCTGTTAATAAAAATTATACACATGAAAAAGAAGCAACATAAATAATAGCCTTCTAATTATGAAACATTCATTACTGTTCAGGACAATAGTGTTAGAAATGTTTTGATAAATTATAGGTTTATTAAATTGTTATCACAGGGATGACCTTTATTTTAATTAAGAAAGTCTTTGGCCAGTGTTAAATTAAATTGAACATTGCTTACACAACAAAGTTTATTTCGCTTTGTAGAGAAGTCATCTTGAACAAAACAGCTCATACATTATAATTGACACATTATTTATCAGAAAGTAACTTATTATTAAAACAAATATTGCTCATTATTATTTTATCAGAGCATATTTAAATACTGCTAAAGTATCTGTCAGTGATTGTACACATATACAATTGATAGCTAGCTAACCGACCTGTTTCCTTTGTCACCATATCGGCTAGAATATAATTATAAAACACCTTTCTGTCACAGATTGCTATAAGTTTACTAACAACAGAGTAAAAGTAAATTTCTTAAACTGCCATGTCAGGCAGTGATTTGATATGGCTATGGTTTGCATATACAGTGTTTTTAACCGACTTCAAAAAGGAGGAGGTTCTCAATTCGGATGTTTATAAATATGTTTTTTTTTTTTATGTATGTTCGGCCATAACTCCGTCATATATATACGGATTTGCAAAATTCTTTTTTTGTTTTGAAAGGGGTTTATTTCGAAATGGTCCCATAAAAATTTCATATAGATCTGATGATGAGTTCCAGAGATAGACACCGGAACTCTTTAGAAATAGAAAATGACAGCAAATCAACCGCGATTTCTGCTATCGCATAAATATGCATTGTTTGTTTGGAATTAGTGCGGGGTGGATACCACAACTAAAAATTTAAAAATAAAAACTTTCTTCAAAAAAAAAAAAACAACCGACTTCCTTAAAAACACTACAAAGTGAAAAATAACTTTAATTTCGGAATTCGGTGGCAAAAAAACCGTAAATACAGATGCTAAGACACCGACTTCCGAAATTAAAGTTATTTTTCACTTTGTAGTGTTTTTAAGGAAGTCGGTTGTTTTTTTTTTGAAAAAAGTTTGTATTTAACCAGTTATGGGGAAATCGGCATCTAATAGGTTGGGGAAAAAGTTTCTTCGCATTTTTTAAGAAAATTCAAAACATTTTTTAATAAAGTTTATTTACATTTAACTAAAGTATGTAGGTACCATTTTGTTCGATAACTTTTTGCCATCTTGTAGGTAGGGACATGATCCCATTGCTATATAAATTTTGGGACTTCTGGTCAAAATACCGCGACAAGTGGTTTTGGCAGTCCTCTCGTGATGTTAACCTGACACTGCCTAAAGAATTCTGAAGAGACCGAAACAGGTGGAAATCTGAAGGTCCAAGGTCAGGACTATACGGCGGATGCATTAACACCTCCCAGCCAAACTCTCTTAATTTTTGTTGGGTGGCTAAAGATGTCTGAGGTCTAGCGTTAATCTTCTAAATCTTTAATCTCATCAGTTGTTCGCAGTACAGTTCAGAATCGATGGTCCTGCCTGATGGTAACAGCTCATAATGAATAATGCCCTTCCAATCCCACCACACACACAGCATCACCTTGTTGCGAGTTAACCCGGGTTTCGCCACAGTCTGTGAAGCCTGACCGGCGTTTGACCACGACCTTTTTCGCACGTTCTTGTCATACGTGATCCACTTTTCATCACCAGTTATCAGCTTCTTCAAAATAAAGAATTCGTCGTAATAAACAATCACAAATGAGTACACGGTTCATTTGGTTTCTTTCAGTGAGCTCGTGAGGTACCCAAATGTCGAGCTTTTTTGTGTACCAGTTTTTTTCAAATGCGCCAAAACTGTTTTGTGGTCAATTTCCAGTTCTTCAGCTACGTCGTAACTACTGGTATGCCGATCTTGCTCCACTTTTTCAAAATTGGCATCCATTTTATCCGTAATAGGGCGACCAGAGCGACGTGCATCTTTGACATCAAAATTTCCGGATTGAAAACGCTTAAACCAAATTTGTGCTACTCTCACAGACACTACACTAGGTCCATAAACATCGCAAATTTTTTTCGCGGCCTGGGTTCATTTTTACCTTTTTTGTAGTAAAATTTAAAAATGTATCGAATTTCTTCATTAGATTCACTCATCTTGACGGTACGGAAAACAAATGAAAATCACACATTTTCGTAATTTGAATTTGGAATTATGTTCTTTAAAATTTAAACTTTCAATGATACCAAAACCAGCCAGATACAAATAGTATAGCCAAAGAGATTTTATTACAAGTTCATACATACTATAATGCGAAAAGACTTTTTCCCCAACCTAATATAAGAGATACAAGGATAGAGCCTTATAAACCATAAAACTTTTTCACAAATACAATTTTACCATACCTAATTTATTTTTTGGTCAAGTGCTATTATATTTAATGCCATTAAACTGACCATTTTTGTCATATCTTTACTCTGTTCTATAAGGACCACTACTTTGTATTGAAGATAAAAACATCTGGACAGCAAACATTTGAATATGATTATGATGATAAATATTTGTCATAAATCTAAATCCCTACATTTTGTCGTGCATTGGTTTTTATTACGAAATAAAATGTACATTTCAAGTATAATAATAAGTAGTTACGTAATTGAAAATACAGTAGTATCATGGATGTTTTTTCTTAAGCACATTCTTTAAGGTAAAATCAACTGTTTGGCTAGCAAAAGGTTAGGATTTTAAGGCTAGGTTTCGATCTCTGTATGAAGGTTCTTTTACTTAGAAGGCGTTTCTAAAATCGGAATCCACATTCCGCTTTCTATGTTACCTGGAAAAAACTATAGTAGCGATAAACTCTCCGTACGGATGCGATTTACTGATGTGGCGACATCCAAATATTATTGAAACCTTTGGGAATAAAAGCCCTAAATGGTGGCGAAAACCGCAGTAAAATCTACTGTATAGTTTAGAAGAAAAGCAAACACACAGCCAGATATGAAAATGGACTTTATTTTTAATTTTACATACGAAAGATTTTGTGGTTAAACAGATTCTTAAAAAACCCTAAATCGATGCCTAAACCACTGAACCGATCATTGTTTTTGACAGATGTGTAACCTAGAGCAGGACATAAGCTACTTTCACCCTGGATAAATCTTATTAAAAAACCGGCCAAGTGCTAGTCAGTCCACCACAAGGCCAGAAACACCGAAAAAACACGTTTCTTATATGGGGTATTTTGTGTAGTTACAGCAGAGAAATACACAGTGTGTGAAAATTACAACAGGCAGACGCCTATTACGGTTCATAAGATACAGATCGCTGCAAAAAACGCCGAATAAAAAAACATGTTTCTTTTTAAGGGCGTAGGAGGAACCCTTTTTTATTATTTGTTGTTATAGCGGGAATAGAAATGCACTTTCAGTGAAAAATTCTAATGTCTACCTTTTACGGTTCATTAATAGCCTATGACAGACAGACGGTCGGACAGTGAAGGCCAATAGGGTTTATATTGCCAGTACGGGACGCAAAAAATTAGAAAAAACATAATCAAATAAAGCCATATTAATTTACAAAACCTCTTTTGTTTTTTAAAGCAAAGTATTCAATCTTTACCTACATACCGCGTGATTTTTTCTGGGAATTACGGTTTATTACGGCAATAACGATGCGTGTAGCAAATAACTTAAGAACTATAAAGATGTGTAAAGCTTTTAAGTAATACAATCATTGTTGGGAAGGAAGACCCATGTGACGTCACTGTGTGTGGGCATCATATGCGATTAGCCGGATCTACAACGCGCGACCTCGCAATGTGTCTGTTATCGTTTGCGCGAAGCATCGAGTTTTTAATTTGCCTCGCCTTGGCTTTGTTACGATAACTGTGGGTTAGAAGGCGAGGCAGCTCAGAATTCACGATAACTTGCGAAAAGAGCATGCTAGTTATGATTATTACGAATAAATTCGAAATCGGCTTAGGCCGGCGACATAAGGTCCTAGATTATTTAGCTGTTCGTAACATTCTCGCTACTGGATCTAGGACATGTAATCAATGTCAGTCGAGTTGAACACTAAGCATTTTAAACGTTTATTGCTTGAGGTATTTTTAAAATATTTGGGCTGATAAGATAAACTTTGTTCTATTTATATTTATTTTCTGTGAACCTCTTGTAGATATGTAGATAATTTAGAAGGAACTGTTTAGAGTCATGAACAAAGACAAGAGCTCTGTACTTAATGAGTTTGATTAGATAAACATGTATTTATAATCTGATTTAAAAGATATCTTTACCGTGCTAGAACCTTAGAATAATGTTTGCTACATTAGCTACATAACGCCTGATAACAAGTTTACAAACTTAGAAAAGTCTACACCTACCTACATAACAGTGTCGGCTCCACCTGTCGCGTCAAATTATTTACATAATCGTAGTTATTCTAGTGCTGTGCATAATTATTACATAGTTTAAAATATTACTTATGATAATAATATGGACATGCTTGCCTATAGAAACACCCTTTTTCTGTGGATAGATCCTCATGGATTAATAAACCTCCGTTCTCTTCAAACGTACGTACGTTACGTACTCCTACTGACTTAAACCCCACGGTCCCCATGAGTTAGGGGCCTGGGGAGATATTTACACATCCGCCTCAACCCCCATTGGTATCAGCCCGCCATACCTAGTCAGCACCAAGTACGGCTGTTTCCACAACCGGACGTTATTATGTATATAAAGTCGCGCATATAACACTGCGCGCCGCTTCTTTGGGCCTTACTGGTCCTTACTAGTCGAGCGAGGAGTCAGCCCCAAGTTCGCCGCCCGCAGGTGTTTAATAAGGCCCACATAGTGGCCGGTGATCGTTAGCGCCCATCGACCCGACTGCTAGCCTGATGCGGGTTAACTTAGAGGTACCTATGCTCTCACGCTACTATTCTCCCTCTCCGCGTACTCCTCGCTAAAAGAGGCGACACCATTACTTGCTGTTTTAATTTCCGCCCACGGTCTGAACCACGCCCAAAAGTAAAAGATCACCTGCACTAAGTGGTGCACCGAGGTCACAGCGTGTGGTAGCCTAAGTTGAACACTCCTCCAGAGTAACTAAAACTACATGATCACGTAATACAGACGATTAGTGTAGTATCACTGATGAAGGTCGCGGACCACGAGACCTTTCACCAGCCGTTGTAGCCCCTAAGTATAGGAGTGAGTTATGGTTCACACGATTCGTCTAGACATAATATTTTGACCAAAACTCTTTGAAGCGATAAATAAATTTATTTTGTAAGTGCTTTAAATCAATCGACCTGAACTCATAGCAGTTCACTGCTAGAGTTTACGAAGGTCTTTGCCAAGTAGTTGACAGGTGATGGTAAAACTACCAATAGACCCAGATCCACCTTCAAGCGTCAACCGCTTTATATGTTCCAGAAAACGAAAACAAGTCAGAGTAGGTACGTTAGAAATCGAGATTACACATCTTTTTTTGATGATCCACACAAATGGGAATTTGCTTGATCTTTACCTTAAAATCGCAAATTTCATTATTGGTATGTGCAAACATAAATTTTAATTATGTACATAGACGCCTGCTTACAGTCAAGTATGTTTGTTTTTGTCGTAGAGTTCGATTGTTGTTGTACTCGAGCTGTAGAATGTTTTTATTTGTGAAAGACTAACGTTAGTAGTAGCTAAATATTAATGTGTACACATAAACCTTCCGAAAGTAATTCTGTAAATGACGTTGAAAACCGCATCATTTTGATGCGTTGCTAAGTTTAGAAAAACAACGCGGTCACATGGATAGACGTGAAAAGCGACTCATAATACGTATATGTGTGTAGACGATGTTGTTAAAATTTGGCAGTAGCAAAGTGTTTTAGGCGCCAGTAATTTCTCATTGTTTGTTACTCTGAGTACGAGTATAATATACCGAAAGTAAACTTGTGCGTATAATGCTCCGAAGAAACCAATAAACGCTCCCGGCACACGAGAAAACGGGACCCATAATAACGGACACTATCGGCAGTGTTTCTTATTTGACGGTTGCACCATATTTACATTCATGAACTTTTCGACATATTGTGTGTCATTCTTCCACAATAGTATCCAGTCCACAGTCATCTGTTTAAAATAGATGCCAAATATTGGCACTAGCTGCTTGAGAAAACTTGAGACAAATAAGATTCGTAACTACCACCAAAGTTTAACTTGCAAGTTCAATTTTGCTGTCTCCCCATCTAAATATTTTATCCCATTTACTATTTGTTCATATAGGATCGGTAGAGTTCTACCGATCCTATATGAACAAATAGTAAATGGTACACGTAAAATTGTCCCTTCTTCATCCTTGTTGCACATCCGATGTTAACCCCACACGTACCCAAGATGCCTTGGTTTCATTTATTTCATTTGTAATTTTCGTAAAACCGATGAAGTTTCAGCTTTGGTACAATCATAATATAATCAACTCAATCGATCTTGAATGAATCCATAAAAATGATTATTTATGTCCAATGATGTTGGTATTAGACACTTTCGAGTAGTCTTTAGATTTTTATAATTTACAAAAAAACTATAGTGCGCAATAAAGACGCCAGAAAATGTCATTTTAATGACCACCTCTTAATCGTTTTGTGAGCAAGTGTGTCGCTGCCACTGATCTACAGTCTGCTAAAGAAACATCTAGGTAATCGATTTTAGTAATAACCAAGTATTTTATTCGCAGCGAACACAAGCTGACGAGCAATGTAGGAACATTTCTTTTGCTTACAATGTTCATTTCTTCGGTGTATTAATCTTTAATAAAAACGTCTCGATCACAGGCAGTAGGAGTAATAGTTCTGAGTGGTCTTCATGACTGACATTAGCTGTTTCCGCTATCGCATCCAATGTTCCACGCTATTCCATAGGAAATGACTTATTTACGAAATTGCATGTCCCTCTTTAATTTTAAAAGAGGCCGATGTAAACTACGTATGTAATATCAGCAGTTGGCACTCTATGAATTAATTGAAACGTATGTTGTTGAGTAATTGACTATGAATATGAATTAATTACTTGCATGTTACTGCGTTACAATAACATGCAAACACTTCGGTCCTGACAGGATAGACTACAAATCAGAATTCTTACTATTTTATTTATTTCAATCTAAGCATTTTTCTACGACTTCACAAAGCTAGCTGAATGACTAAGTGACTTTTACTACTTTTACGCAGGCCCTCTGCATTTGATAGTAATTTTACCCAAGTGCACATCTGTCCACCTGAGTAATATATATGATATTAGAGCATATACCTCTCTTTTGTTCAGACTGGCCGTTAGCAACAAAAATCCCTTTTCATTCACGGTCGCCGGGCATCAGGTTCAGCCCATTGTCCGTTTCTATTCTGTGCAGTGCCTGGCAAAATAACCACTACTTTCAACTTGGTTGCCTCCTACCATAATGCTCTATTAATTCAGGGATGCAGGGACAGTGACGCGCAACCTGTTAACTTGTTACCATGGATTAGTATTAGTATGTGAAATAGCATTGTAATGTTTCTGCCTTACATTTTGACCGCGTAGATATTGCACTTTCCCGCCCCAACCAAGCATAGATTTTTTTCAAAATCATGGTCTAATTTCATGGTGCCTGGCCCATGGTGGTAACCTTCAAGTGCGTACGTTTATCTTCTTTTTTATTTCTTTAATGGACTAAAATATAGATATTTTCTAAGTATGTTAAGAGTGGCGCGCAACTTCTTTGTCTTATCTTCCCCTGTGTGATGTCTAGCCGATGTTGTAATTGACGTTTCATAAAAATAAACATGAGACAGATAGAAATGATTCTAACATGTCTTCCAGTCGTGAAAATACAACAGTTTTAGTCATCTTTCATTAGCACATTATGATTGAAATACTAACAATTTTCGTGTCAATAAACACGCATGAAACACCAACTATTTTACAGTCTACATTACTTCTGTTCACGCAAAAACTTGGAACGTTTTATTACACGTTGTGTGCTTATACCTACAACGAAACCCAAAATGAGAAAAGAAATCATTCATTTTATAACCGATAAAAACAAAGGAGGAGGTTCTCATGTCACCGCGTACGGGGGGAACCGACTTAAACACTAAATTTTATCAGCCTGGGGTAACTGAGGTACAGTCACATGTCTATTTTTTAAGTAGACACATAAATCTTCTTACGAAATAGTCCGATTTTGAAAATTGTATTTTTTCATAAGAAAGGGTACGTATAAATCGAATATGGTCCCTTATAAAGAAAAAAAAAAAACAGTATGTACCGTTAAACGTAGAAAAATAATAAAAGAAAGTTATTGACAAAAACATAAAATAATAAATTACATTAATTTTGAAGCTTAGTTATATTAAAAGGTTATTATTTTGCTGTTCAGTTTCTTTTTCGACGGTAAAGTTTTTTGTTAAAACGTTTTGGTTCGTCACACATTGTAGCTGTTCCTAAATTGATTATACCGTATAATACCGCTGTTCATATTGATTAAATAGACCTATGATAGACCTATATAGACCTATGACAAATAAATAATTGACGTACCTATCTAAATATAATGCTGTATGTCCCTACTCACATGGCGTCAGTGCCTAATTTCGTTCCATTCTTCAAATGGTACCAATTGTTTCCTGGCATTTCTGGCGGTATTTATTGTCTATCAATTTTCATTGAATAATCCCGTTGGTCACGAGGTGCCGCTCTTCTCTGAACAAAATCTTACGAACCTCAGCTGATTTTCAAAGGTCATTCTATAACATTAAAATACAGTGAGATCATATGAACGTTATAATTGCTATGTTGTTGTGTAAAGGGCGTCACAGACAATCATAAAAAAAAAACAGACTTGATACTTTCAATAAACTGCTGAGCAACGAAGAAAAGAAACGCTAACGGGGACTTTCACATATGAAACACACGTATTTAGTTTATTCAGGCGCGACCAAGGTCAAGAGCAGGCCATTCAGCAAAAAAAAATATGATGTCCTTCTGTAACAGTAAAGCAATAATGTGTTAGCAAAATGACGTAATTCCCATCCTCATATACCTACATAACGTAAGTACTATGTTTGTTTGTTTAAAATCTATTGTCTGAATATTTATTATGGTAATTGTATACCTATGAAGGTAATGTTTTCCAACTTTGGTGTACTGTACCGTCCTACTAATATTATAAACGCGAAAGTTTGTATGTATGGATGTGTAGATGTATGGATGTATGGATGTGTGGATGTTTGGTCCTCTTTCACGCAAAAACTACTGACCCGATTTAGATGAAATTTGGCACACAGATAGTTTATAACCTGGAATAACACATAGGGTACTTTTTATCCCGGTAGTATGTTCCCGCGGGATAATTTCCGACCTCCACGCAGGCGAAGCCGCTGGCAAAAGCTAGTAATAAATAAACATCGGTTTTTCTCTCGAGTAAAACGTGCTCGTTCAAGATTTGAATACCTTTTCTTATCCGGCATCCTAATTGCATAACATTATAATCAATCAGGATCTGAATCAGTTTAAACGATATTGCTAATCCATTGCTCATTGTGGTCAATGAATGAATCTTACTGTAGTGTGTTACCCATTTATGCGTTACCCCTCGTATTTGGAAAAACAAACAGGGGGGTAATTGCGTGAATGGAAATGAACTCCAAACGAACTTCCGTGTAGGAGCTAGAGTGAAGTTCGTTTGTAGTAGTTCATTTCTTATTTAAAGGCTTAGTGCGGCGTTAGTTTTAGCTGCGATGTAAAACATCATAATTTCGATCTCGGTAACTTTCTACGTATTTTTTACATCGATTTCGAAATCAGCTACGTAGGTAAACTTCTCGGATGTTTATAATAAGCCATGCATCATCACTGTTATAAAACTATCAAAAAGTACCCAAATGGTTTTAAAATATTCTGAAACCTATGTATGAAATGATCATTACAAGTTCAGTATTTAACATTGGCCTCTTAAAACCTGTATAGATATTTTGTATTCACAATTAACAATTTTCCTAGGCATTGCTTGCTAGTTGTTATGCACTTTGTGACTGCGTCCTTGCGCACCCGCATTAGCATCGATCGTTCATTAATCTCAACATGGCTTGACTAGTAAAATTAATATACAATGGTCGAGAATAGGTACAATTTCAATATACAAACAGGGCTTGTAATTATTTATATTCGTTCTATTTGGTTATATTAGATATTTATCAAATCCTTGACTATTTGACATTTGGCGTCTAATCCATGAATGATCTTATGAAAAGGCAAATTAACGGTGCTGCTCATTAGAAACATATATTGTGGATACTATTTATATATACTATCTATACAAATAAATAAAATTGGAGTGTCTGTTTTTAATATTAAGATAACCACTTTTTACTAAGTGTATATGGATGTATACACGATACATATACCAAAACAACATTTTTTACAATTTTTGTCTGTCTGTCTGTCTGTCTGTCTGTTCGTTCCCGCTAATCTCTGAAATGGCTGGACCGATTCTGACGGGACTTTCACTGGCAGATAGCTGATGTAACAAGGAGTAACTTAGGCTATTTTTATTTTAGAAAGATTCTTTTAATTAGAAAAAAAAATAACTATCTTCGAAAACTACGCTGACATACGTCTCAAAATTCGAAAAACTCTGGCTGAATCCTACGAAATAGATCAAAATAATGTACTACAGTATTGTACACCTTAAAAAGGCCTACAAAAATGTCCTCAATGGTATATGTCTATCTCTTAGGGATAACCCACAATAACCACTTTTTATCTTTTACTTTTTACGAGAAATAAGGGCTTATTTAAGAAGCGATTATAAGCAATACAGCATTAATCCTTATCCAATTAAATACCTTAAATACATTGTGCATTTAATATAGATCAATATGGTCCTTTACAGCATGTAATTTAAATGAATATCTTAGAAGATATTAGAGATTTAAAAAGTGGGCGCAGAGCGCGTTGGCAGGGGCCGGGTAGTACAGGATAAGTAGGATTGTAATTCATATTACTTTGGCTTCATAGTAATTGCGAATATCATTTGTGTTCATTATACTCATAATAAACCTAATAGTATTATTCCAAGTAAGAGACCGCGAAATGGCTTAGATGTTTAGATTTTTGGATGTTTGTTTCTCAATGATGCAAAGACGGCCAAACGGATTTAGATCGAATTTGGCACAAAGATATAGGTATTATATCATGGATACGTAACAGATAGGATACCTACTTTATCCCGGTAGTAGGTTCCCGGGTGATATTTTCCGACAGCTATACGGGCCACTGGCAAAAGTACTATTCCTATAGTTATGTTCGGTGTCTGGTAAATGATTGAGTGTCTGTATAGGTAAAATAGGAGCGTTAAGAAAAACCAGGAAGACTTATATTCAACTAAACCAAGCCCTATGTCACAGTCTTCTTACTCTGAATACTATTACTTTTATTTTAAAAACACCAACACACATGATGTTCTCATAAACTATGAATCCTAAGTAATATGAGTTATAATCCTACTACTAATAATATTATAAATGTGAAAATATGTATGATTGGGTGTTTGTTTCTCAATCACGCAAAAATGGCTGAATGGATCTGGATCGAAAATAGCACACAGAGTCTATATTACCTATATAACCTGGAATAACACATTCTTATCGCGGTAGTACGTCCTCTTGCATTAATTTCCGACATCCACGCGGGCGAAGCCGCGGGCAAAAGCTAGTTTATATATAAAACAGCAAGACTTTACTGTATCTATTCTGCTGCCACTTTTACACATTGTTTGTGCACAGCGGTTCGCCTATCAATTAGCAGTATACAATCCATTTATAGCATGTCTCAAGGTCGATAGGATCTCAATATTGAGCTATTCGCAATCCATAGCGTAGAATAGCTGTATTTTTGGGAGTGTGCTTACAACTACTGCGACGCTTATTGCTTCACTCTATTGTCGCTACCTACATCAGCTGCTAATCAATACGAAGAAGATGCTTCTATTTTGTATGTCAGACAATAGAATCGTTACAAAGTACACGAAGTACTTTCTGGGCCTATAATATTATTATTATTCAGTGCACGCCCATTCATCGTGTGTTTATTAAGACAGAGCGTTGAAATGTCATGTGATGACTTCTTGGTCTCGTCTAATTACATACTTTATGGATGCTGTTCGGTTGTATTGTAAATGCCTGGAGTGTTTGTGTACTTTGTTATTTGATTGACATTATCACGGTGTAGTGGGCTGGCGAGATGAAGACCAACTATTTAAAGCAGTCATGTCACTCCTTCCGTATTATATAAATATTTAATCGTAGTAACTTTAAGGCTTCTTTTGCTATATGTGGGGGTTTAGCCTGCGGGTATTTCCCGCTTTTATATGGTGTTCATTTGAGTCCAAAAATGGTTTAAGTGTGTCTACGGGCTGGGAAGAGATACTTGGCTTCGACTAGTATTGAGGTATCATCTTTGAAATTTTTTTGGGAGGTTCGTTTGCCTCTTGTAGTTTTGAGAAGTATTTTTATAATGAAAAAGTTCGGTCCGGTTCTTACTAGGTCGAAATATTTACCTATGACTGTAGTATACATAATAGTCTTGTCATAATTTATTCAAAACAGAGCGAGATAGAGTACCTACTTATAGAAACTCTTTTAAAATTATCATGAGATCATCTACAATGGAAATAACATATCGATGACGAAATGTAATTCTGTTGTGGACACTTGAATAGAGATTTTATAAATCATGCTCTTTGCTCATCGTAAACTTCGTGCGTTGTTATAACAAATTTTGATTAGATAACGGAGTGAAGTGGATGCACGAATAAATTAACCAAGTGTACACCTACTACAACCACATATTATAACAATAGCAGTTAATTGGTTCAGTCAAATAAAATCATACATTTTAAAGAAATTTAAACATCTTTATACAAATTAGGCTCAGATTCAGCACTTTTCGAAATTCTCAAGTCCCAAAATACATCACCTTAATGGCCCTATTCGACCGTAAAGTACATTACTCGAAATATTGAGATATCCGCAATCCTATATTAAGATTTTTTATTGGTCTTAAGGCGAAAGCGCCAGGTTAACCCGCAACATTCTAATTTTCTTTAGAGTGCTGGTAATTGGTATTAATCCTTGGTTCTATACGCTGTAGAAGCCCTACATAACCCTTCCGTTTCTGTCCACTCAGACGGAGGCGTACCTACATAAGGAATACACAAACAATCATAAGTACGTAGTTGGGTTATTCCCCGAGTACCCCGACCCCGAGGCCCCCGTCCCGGAGGACCCCGATTTATTTTTGTCTAAATAAACTCAATTAACAGTCAACTTAGCTTAAAAGTACCGTCAGCAGGTGATATGTTAAATTAAATTTTATTATTTACCTAAATTATAATACTTAACTTGAAGAATCAGGAAAAAATTATAAAGTCTTGCTTGGTTAAGGTAAATATTATAATTAGAGAATACAATATAGAGTCTCCTAGAGCAATTACATGTTTTAATTATTATCACAATAGTTTCTTTTTCAATACTGAAAATCAAAATATCTACCCTACATGGAGCATTAACATAATTTAAAAAATACGCGAAAACTAACTTGGGGGAATTAATTTTTAAATGTAATTAATGTAGTATAGGAAAGTTAACTCTAAAATAATCTTCTAACATGTAAAATCAGTTATATTTACATTATTTTTTTACACGCTTTATATTAGCTTTACTTATATGTTTGTATGTTTGTTTGTAACCGACTCCTTATAGCGCGATTTTGACCCACTTTAAACGACCAGATTTTATTTAAACTCTGTAGACTTATCGAGGACCGATGACAATACTATAATTTCATAAATTTGTGCCATTATCCTTGCCAGGGTTACTAGGACAGCAAAAAAACTGTCTTCGAAAACTACGTTGACATACAAACTACGCTGATATACGTCTCAAAATTCGAAACACCCTAAAAATAGAAAATAAATAATTGTTTAAAAAAAACTTAAAAACACGCTTCCATAGAAAACCAAACTAAAAAGTAGAAAATAATGGAAAAAAAGCGTGGGGTGCCTGATATCAATAAAAAAATACCTTAAAAAGCAACCCACGCGTGTTTTTTAGTTTTTTACAATACAGTAAATCAAAAATACTATTAAAAATATATTTGTTAAGTATGATCTGATAATATTGTAACATTTATTTTATATTTGTGATTAATTTCATTCAAACTGTAATTACGTCTATTAAACTATGACTCGACATTGTACATTTCAAATTAACCACTTTCGTCTTATGTAACACATAGATTTAGGCACTTTTTATATCGACCCTACAAGTTGAAAGCAATAGAAAAAAGAAAAAAAAATGTAATCATATTTATCGTATTCGGGGTTCTCCGGGACGGGGTCCTCGGAGATCGGGGTACTCGGGGAATAACCCATGTAGTTATAGGTACATCTAAGAAAACACTCATCAGCATTTAATTTAATATTTTAATTTGTTTCAAAATAAACTTAAATGTAGTTATTTCTGAGACTACGCGGTAGTAGTAAAAATTTAGAAGTGACGTGACCATGTAACCAATTTCAATTTCAGATTCGTAAAATGTTCCCTGGACATAGTTTGGAATCATACAACAGCACCATGTCCTATGTTCGGTGACGGAAGCCACGAAACTTGTTACGATATTACTTAACTTGTGATATTATATCGTACTATCATGTGACTTTTTGTGAATTAAAACTGTGTAAAGTTAGTAAGTGCCTTAAGTAATTTGCCGCTTTTCTAAATATCGTAGATTTGGCCAGACAACAAAGGCACATGCTGTTCAATGGATACCGAAAAAATAACAAACTCAAATGTAAAAGTAAAGAAGAGCGGACGTAAAAATGAAAAGAAGAAAAAAGTTGAGGCACAAGATACAGACGACACATTAGCAGCATCATGCCAACAAATGAACAAGCTGGCTATCGATGATGGCGGCGGCAGCGTCTCGGCCAGCTCCACCGATAGCGAAGACTTAGTAACTGCTATAAACTACAACACTATCACATCACTAGCCGCTTTAAAGGATATAATCCAAGGCGATAATAATGATACTCCGGAAACAGATAGTTTCTTCCAGCACTACTTTATGAATCACTGCAACAGTCTTTCAAGTAGGAATTCTAGTTCACCATTTCCATTTCCGGAGCGTCGGAGGTTATCACAATGCCGAGAGGAAGATGAAGACACTGACTGGAAAGATAGCGATCTACTGTCTTCTAGGTGGGATGAAGGCAATCCCAAAATGGTTTTTAAAAGCAGAAACAATATTGCTAAACATAATAGCCCAACCGAAACAGAAGACCAGAATGCAAATGTTGTTAGCGAGCTGACACCTAGTAGTGGCAATGTCGAAGCTGATGGACAGGAACCTCCGAAAAGAACTGTGATGGGAGCTCGCCATAAATTCCTGGTGACAACTACACTACCGAGTGCGCCTCCGCCGATTGCGCCGCCAAACGTCCAGAAAGCTCTGCGCGCGCATATGCATAACGCCCATACTGTTCATTTTGGAACCAAAGGCGCTGAAGAACAGCGGCCAAATGTTCGTTCCATATTTGAAGGAGAGAATCTCCACCTTGATAAACATTTTTTTGATAGTAGTTTAATCGAAATTAGATCTACCGTTGATGGAGTAGCCGCAAGTTCTGAGGACATTTGGGTTAAAAGAACCGAAGACAAGGTAAGATTTTCTAGGATTGATAAAATTAAAAAGTACTTAATTATATACAGACAGTAATATATTTTAATAATTAACAGACCGTCAAAGAAGAACCCTCTGCCAAAGCTGAATCATTGAAGAAAAATAAAAAAGTAGCTAATGCGCCTGGTAAGAATGAAGCTCTGACTAGTGTGAAGGATAAAGATCAAGTCAGAGCGCGGTCTGGGACTTGGGGTGCTGCGACAGGGACCAAACCAAAAGAACCAGCTAAAAAGATTCCAGATAAGAAAGAAGTACGACGCAGCAGTGACGAACGGAGACAGAAACGAGGTGAGAGATGAAAATATAATTATCAGTATGACGTGACTTGCTACATATTTCGTGTCGAGCATAGAACGTGGCTTTCTATATGGCCTTTCTGTTTGTTATTGCTAATTTGCTAGAGCGGTATCTAGTGGCATAGGTCTAGCATGCGACTATCATGACATCATTAATACTGGCCTGATAGAGCTTGCTGCGGTTACTTCGTTTTTTTTTTTTCACTATCTGACCTACTAACAACCGAAGTCTTACGAAGTGTTGATGCTAAATGTATTGACAAATAAACGGAAAGTTATGTAATTCACAGTTTGTAAATATAGATTTATTATCGACGGAAAGTGTAGTAGATCCCACAATGTTTGCCAGAGTGCGCCTACATATTTGAGTCGCATAGCCGAGCTGGCTGCTCGCCAACCGTCTAGCTAGTCGTAAGGGTCGATGTTAACGCGAGATTTACCGAGATTAGCGTTATATTGTTTGTGGCTATTTATTATCGTTACTTTAGCGACTATTGGAATTTCATCTCACGCAAAGTCTTGTAAATTGCTGCATGAGCTATCTTCCATAATCTAAGAATACGCAAGCTATTTACGAATTAATAATGAAAATAATAATTTTACTGAAAAGTGTAAATTTCTGTTCATTGAGGATATATAGGAAATTTAATTTAGCTTGTCTACTAGACGCATTCAGTAGCCTAAAATCTTATTGTGTGTGCACAAACCGCTCTGCTGTAATTATTTTTGTCCGAACTCAAAGGTGCCCGGCGAGTGCAAATGCAGACACAGGCGAATAATACACCTATAGTGTTCAGCGTAAGACTATTATTAAAACGTATTATTTTAGCAACACAGCAATAGATTTACCTTATCATCTAGCTTGACCCTTTCGAATGGGGTCATAAATACATATTACAGATTTTTTTTCGCATTCATGTAGGTTTAATGCCCGGGTCAGGCAAGCGTTTTTAAAAAATGACGAATATTTTCTTTATATTTTCCATCCTAAAATGTCATGAAAAACATGGTCTTGTTTCTTCTTGTTGTGGTTTAATGTTCGTCTGGGCTTAGCCCACCTTCACATGCGAAATAGCATGTGCCGACCTTGAATTAGCTGTGGTTACAACATATAGAACGAACATTATCATACTGGATCTTTGTCTACGTGCGGTAGAAAACAGTTTTACATCACTGTAGACATGATTTAGAACTGTGATATGTTACAGATGAAAGCAAAGTGAACGGTAGTCCCGGTGCACGGTGCTGATATAATTAACTAATAGAACAGTTCTAGGTGTTTAAACAGTGATAGAATTTAATTAATCTGTTGTGCGTTATGAATGTGTAAGTCTCACGGAATATGCCACACCACAGCGAGCACAATACATAATTCATGACGTTTCTATGCCCACTTAAATAGTTAGGCTCCATTCCGGCACTGTTATTAAATTGGTTTGTTTTTAAACGCTATACAAATCCAAAACAATAAACGCTTAATGTAAAATTGTTCAACACTTTAAAGATGACTAACGACATAGATTCACACTCTGTTCTAATAGAATAAATAGGTACAACTCGATAAACAACAGTGACGCTGTCTGTTCAAGAATCATTGCTGTAATCTTGTTTACGATGTCTGTTGCGAAGGGTCGTTTGATGGTTTCATTTAGTGATATCAAAGCTAAGTATTTGTTTGGCCGACATTTAGAATTGAGATGTTTTCAAACATTGGTGTTTAAAATTGGGTGTTGGTAGGACTTATTGTTTTCTCACGATTTTTTTCAATATCGCGGTTATTTGCCTCATTTTTTGTATATATGTCTTGCAGAATCTTTTTTTAAAGTCATGCTGCAGTTGCAACGCTCGTAGTTTCGCGCGAAATGCGTGGATTCTATTAGTGTAACAACAACACACGCCGGGTGCTCGTGACCTTCAGTAGGCTTAACGGTACCATATTCAATTAGGCGTTAGTACTCGTAACTGTGCCTACTTAGTTTCCTCTCTAAATGAACATGCAATATCGATTTCGAGCATTGGAAAAAAATGTTTTGATGACAGCTGATGCACAAGCGAAGTAAGCCATGCATAAAATTGATCAATCTTACATTTGCCATGAAATATAACTATCAACGGTAATTTATTCGAATACGTCCCGGGAGAACCAAGAATTATGTAACAAATAGTTCTCTTATTTTGACATGCCATTAGTGGAGCATACTGTTAATGATTATTTTAAGGTTTTGGTTTCTGACATATATTGGATGCCTTTTCTTGACCCTCGACCTATGATAGCAAACATACGATCACTGAACTAGGTCAGATGGACCAGTTGTATGATCTTCCGTTCTCGCATCTGCACGCACTGGTTTAGAGTTTATTTGAAATCTTTAACTAATACAAGCCTGCATGCATGCACTAGTATGATAGAAATAGTATTAGGAGATTCAGACAGGGTGATAGAAGGGTTAGGCGCTTACTTTGATTCTGTCACAAGTGGTTTTTTTGCACCTCAGCGTAATTATAATATTATGATGCCATGCTGGGGGTAAGGATAACAGGCGATATGACGTGCATCAATGGAAACCGTTTTGTAACATAACCGCGTGACCGCTGTCGATAATTATGTAGATTCTGACACAGATACGCACACACTGCGTGAATGTTTTATCGTCCACCTTCTTCGGCTTGATTATGATTTTCAACTACATTTAATATAAGTAATTTGATGAGCTGCGGTTCTGTATACCTACTTAAATTCTGAAGTGAAATGTGCTCAGAACAAGAACAGAACAGATCCATGACCAGGTTCATTTCGTTTAGATACATCGTCTCCAGCTATTCCTTTACATAATGTTGATCCATAAACCATGGTCCAACCACGGAGTAGAGAAAGAAATTCTCTACTTCGTTCAAATCATTCGGTGTTTGATTTTTCTAAAGATGCTTAACGTTTTTCAACTGTACATTACGTGTACAGTGTAAAAAATACTGACGGGGCACTTGATTCTGAGAAATGGCCAATTGGTCGATTGGTGTTGTGCTGAATCATGCTGATACTGTTTTTTCTTGGTAACTTACCATGACCGTAGGTTACATACATATTATGACATCACCTTGCACAATTGATTACATAATGAACAATTATGTACGTTTCAGAGCAACGTCTGGATGCAGCAATCACTCGGAGCACGCAGTCTGTGGGCGAGCGCAGGCGTCGCACCTCGAGCGATGACAGCCAGGCTCATCCCATGTACCAGCAGACTATACACGGTAATTGAACACTTAATGACGATGTGGTTCAGGAAGTACAGTATTTTAAATAAGTAGTAGGTACAACTTCTATGTGAATGAGAAAGTCCAGGGCACTTCAACTGCCTAGGAGCATTGCTGTACTTCTGCTTGTAGTATTTGGCGCTCAGTGTAATATCAAGCACGACCAGAGATTTAAGCGTTATCCTAAGCTGCCGTGGAGGCATTGCAGACTCCCGTAACATACATTTCGCCAGTTATATCTAATGTCCCTGTAGTAAGCCAAATTGCCACCTAATGGGGATCAAATCCAGACCGGGCTGCTATTCCATCTACCTAGCGTTTATCCAACTACATATTTTAGGTCAGCTTCCAGTCTAACCGAATACAGCTGAATACCAATATTTTACATGGAACCTAGCCTATCCGACATCCACAAATCAGTTACTGGGTAACACCGATACCCCTTGGTAAAAGTGGTTGTCAGACTTGGGCATCTGATTACCGGTTACGACTGTTGAGAGAACTACGAATGGTAGGCGAGATCAACGGGCTAACGTGCTTTCCGCGGCACGGATGGGTCTCGATAATGGTTGGAGGGCCATCTAGTGAAATTATTCGGAATATCGCGATTTCTATTAGAATATTGTATTTTCTAGGAACCACCGGGGTGAGTCGAAGGCCTGCGGTGTTCGACATCATCAAGTCAAAGCGCAGTGACGTCAAGAAACAGCCGTCTATAATGCAGCAAGTCATGACTGCGGTACAGGTTAGTACTGTACCTAACAATTATTACGAAATTACACTTCAAAAGTGTCTAGGGATCAGGTACATTTTTAATTTCACAAAATATCCAATTAATATTTACCAAATCTAGTCTTCCAGATTGTCTTCTTACTTTATTTCCTATGTTTAAGTTAACAAGTTATAGCTATATTTTGTAAAAAATTAAGAAAAGTTGCAATTTTTGCTAATTGTGGGAAATTAACCTAATTTAATGGCGTCAGTTTAATAGCAAAAAAGGCAAAAATTAGGATTTTTTTTTATTGTAAAGGTAAAAAGCTGTGTTTCCACCATTGACACGAATCACAGTGATTTGGCATGCTTTTTTTTTGTGGGTGGGAAACCATCAAATCGTCGTTGCAAATTTAAAATCTCCTATGTGTAAAAAGTAACTTTTCGAGAAAAACGAAAAAAACAGTTTCCTGAAAAAGAAACAGGAAACATTCTTATTTTTTTAGATGTAAAGTGAAAAGGAATTAATTATAATGTATTGAGATAGAATTTGTCTTATATCAATGTGTCGTTCAGCGTATATTTACATAAATTTAATTATTTTTCTGCACATAGGAGATTTAAGTTGCAAATTTTTGTCACATAAGTGGATTTACAGTTTATTACATCAGGCACATAGGAGTTTTCGATGAGCAATAAACACGAGATTTTTTTTAAATTAGCGAATATTTTAACGATACATTAAGATATTCACATATGAGTTTTTGCAATAAGTAGATATACCAAATCGCTTTTAAAATATATGCATAGCTCGTATTTGTGAAAATTGTTACATAGGAGATTTTAAATTTGCAACGACGAAATGACCTTTCCCGCTCTGGGTGGAGCCGAAGAGCGTGTCATACTTTTACCGACTAAAACCCTCCCGTGTTCCTTCAGTTGCCCATATGCCAGGGCGTCGGTACCTCTTTCGCTCAAAAAGTTTTGGGGTATGCACGGCATCCATACTCGGCAGAGCTCTTCTTTGGAGCCTATCCCATGCGTACTCAATTGGGTTGAGGTCTGTCGATTGACAAGGCTACGAGAGAACGTTGATGCGAGCATCGTCAAGAGTGTGTGTGTGTTACGACTCTACCCGTGTGTGGATGTGCATTGTCGTACATTCGTTGAAACGCATCACCCAGTGCTATAAGTGAACGCTCAGCAGCCTGCTGGAATGCAGGCCCACTTCACGGAAACGATTTCGGATGGTTTGCTCGCTTACCAGTAAGCTTAAAGAGCCGTGGAGCCTTGTAGCCAACATCATGGCGGGCATGGTACTATTCCTTCGAGCAGTATTTTGGATATACCGGTCCTGTCTGCGAGAGGTGATACGAGAGTTAGTACAGCATCGAGTTTTTTGTTGCACTGCCAGCACTGAATTAGACGGCAAATTCTCCATCAATTTAGTACGAAGCCACCGCTCGTAATTCTCCGAATTCATGTTGTTATGGTAGTCGCCGCTTTTTGTGCTGGCTTTGAACGTCAGCAAAGCATTCAGCACAAAACCTGGTCGAAACTCGCGTGGACTATGACCATCTGTTCAAGAATGGTGAAGCGCATGGGAACTATTAACGTATGATTCATCAGTGTCAATGATAGGTCTTCCTTCCTCTCTTTATTTTTTTTTTATCTTTGTCACATATTCGATACGTTGACATCTGTGTGTCATCAATTTGTGACTGCTCAATTAAAATTTTTCTATTGGTTTCAGTTTTTTCCCACTTAAAACCCTTTTTTTTAAATATTCGCCTATCCTTGCAAATGTAGGTCATCCTGTGACTTCCTTCGCAACTTGCCAATGCTAGGCAATTATTTTTCAGTGACGTGGAAATCGTGGATGATTCTTTTTAAAACACCCTGGTCAAAGTGTCAAAGTCTGTTACTGGTTTTTGTTTGATTCTTTTATTTTAAAAACTTTTGTGTGTCATTTTGAGAACGAACGTAACGTGGACACAACGCGAAAAGCAAAGGCCGACTGACTCACAGCACCAAATAGACCCATATATCACCTAAGCGCATCTTGACCGCCAACGTTCTTTTTACATGACGCGACCTGTACTCTAAAAATTACTTGATCCCTAGACACTTGATATCTGTACATAGTGACCTTATTGGTGATTTTCTTCGGAAAGGTTAGGTGCTTACGACTCGCGACGAGTGTGCGTGCATGTATAGCCGTAATTAAAGCAAAACGAGTATAAAAAAGTTTCTGTAAATACTGTCTACATGTCTATTACAGTTTATGAGATACAGCCCGCTGTCAGACAGACGGAGAGACGGGTGTACGTACGGACAGTGGAGGTTTAACAATAGTGTCCCATAGGCATCCTTTGGGTACGGAACCTTTTAAAGTAACAACAGACCTCTCATTTAACTGTTTTTCTCGTATATCAAGTGTTACAATGTCACATTAGCAATATATATTTGAAGTACGTCGGTACTTACTGATTGCACAGTACTCAATTAAAACTTGGTTATCAATACAATAGTTACGTGAATGACACAGCTTTGAACAGTTATTGTATTGTAAGTCACTGGAATAGTGTAGTTCTTATAAGTGATAAGTGTAGGTTAATCACTATAACGTACTGGAGTTTTTTGCGTATCTATTATAAAGTCTGCGAGAACACGTTGTTTGGATGATTGCGATCGTGTGTGCAATAATACCAATCATTAGACTCAGACAAAAATGCTGCGAGTTAAGTAGTCGTAGCGTTTTCTTACTAATCCTTTAGAATTAAGTAATATTTTTGGATTAAAAGACCATATGTAGAATACATGTTTTCTCCCATGACTTTTCTCTAAACTTTAGAAAACACTTCACACACCCAAAAACTGTGTCAATGATCTTGTTTTGTACTTTTTTCAGAAGGAAGAGTGAAATTTTTCTCTTAGAACTATGAAGTTTTTGCACAGTCAGTAACATAATTATTTTGATTTCAGAACATGACCAAACAAAGCCCGCCTACCAAAGATCCTACCAAAGTGGAGACTTCGAAGGTGGTGCCGGCGGTCGCCAGGCCCGTGCTGAAGGCCAGGGACGGGTCAGCACATCCACATTCTGGCAGTGATGCAAGGGTATGTAACAGTTCCAGCTCATTACCTACCTTAGGAGGTATCCATGTAAGGCGGTTTTCGCGAATACGGTGGATGCTACACGCTTGGACATGATTCGGCACAGCCAGGCTATTAATCTAAGTAGACAATATGATCTACAAAAACCGCCTCAGCTCGAATAGTGTAGAGCCGACCCGAACATAATAAAGCGAGGGTAAATGCTGGACAATGTTTTTCGATCGGCACGAGCTGAATGAAAGCCGAATATGTGTAGTAATTCTTCGGGTCTGCTTTGCAGGCTGCTCTACGAGTCCAGTATAATAACGCGTTCAGAGTGCTGTTCGGGCTGCCTCGCCACTGCAGCGCTTCAGCAATGTTTGCGTTGCGAGGCGTGGATGGCTTTCATGCCATCATGCGAAAGCGAAGCGCTTCTCTCATGAAGCGCATGCGTGACAGCTCGAATAGCTTTCTGAGTGTGTTCGTCGGACGCTGGGACTCGCATATGTGGCAGCACTGGATGCGACTACACACTGTGGGTGGTCGCGTCCAGGGCTTGCCATAAAACTGGCACTCCTTTGCGATCCCACTTTTTGATTTTCTTTGTATGTACTAACAATAGATTTATAAGGTTTTTTGTGTTACTAACAACAATATGGACAGTGTCTGAAATAAACGTCTTAAATTAAATTAAATTTTGCAGTTAAATAAATATTACCGAATCGAATGTGCCGACCCGAATATGTGTGTAGCTCCCCTCATGCTAAAATCAAACATAGTTCTTAAAATTTCGCTGTCTCGCGCGCGTTTTCATTGCATAGCAACGCACATATACCGGATGACATTTTTTACCGTCTCGACCTTCATATGGTGTGTTGTGTAACTAGAATAGAAGGCAGGAAGGCCTTCAGATTCATCGTAGGTGACTAAAGGAGCGCGGGACTCGGGTGGACGGGGATGCGTGTGCGGCTCGTGCGCTTGCGAAAGATCAATGAAGCCGCCTATCGGCCGGCTTCAAAGGGTAGGACCGCACTACGAAATCATTGATACATGCCGCGCATTGAGTAGGGTGCGTGTGATTTGAGTTTCGATAGGTTTTTAATCGTTTTTTTTTTAATTTGTGTAGTATTTATTGCTAGATCAATTTCACGACATGTTATTCAAAAATAAAAATATCAAAAATTTCTATGCCAAAGGCTTCTACTCCGTTCACCTATAACCCCCATTTTTTTACAAGACGTTATGTACGTCACCATATGTTACGTATGTCACCCGGTATATATATATATACTCGAGGTACCGTATTCTGTCAAGTGACAAACCCCGTGTAAAACGCCATTATCTGGGCATGCACTTGACTAGGCATATTACGGTAACATTAAACTATGTTTGTTTGTAGTTTGTTTATCCATACTATCGGCCTATCCCTTTCACACATCACTGCTAGACAATATTGAAGTATTTCGGTCATAGTCAGCCTATATTGTTCCCACTGCTGGGACACAGGCCTCCTTTCTGTGAGAGGTTATGGGCTGTAATCTACCACGCGGGCCCAGTGGTAGGTGTCACATGTCTTTGATTTTTTGGTTCTGGGGAATGCTGGTTTCCTCACAATGTATTCCTTCACCGTTTTAAGAGCAGTAGTGATGAAATTATTTACACAAAGTAAAGCACCTGTCTGGGTTCGAACCCGCGACCTACAAACTCGTAATTCGGGGCAGATACCATTGGGCCATCACTGTTCTTTCAAGTATTTGGGTTCCTCAGAAGAACTCATTTTATGTAAAATTTGTGCAAAATAATAACAGCTATATGGCTCGATCGATGAGTTTAAGCCACGTTTGCCGCGGGTAGTCCGTGGACGGATAACCATTTTTACATACCAGATTGTGGTTAAGTACGTGAAACCGTTGGTCCCGGTTGTCATTCGAGGATCTTTGATAGTCGTTAGGGGCCATCCATAAATTACGTCACACAAATTTCATGATTTTTTGACCCCCCCCCCCCCCCCACCTTGTCACAGCTGGTCACGTTTTTAAGACCCCCTCCCTAGTGTGACGTCACATATTTAGCAATTTTACATCTAGACATTGTTTTTTTTTTAAAAGGCTATAGGCTATATAACATCACGCTACGATCGAAAGGAGCGGAGCAGCAACGAAAAATTAACGAAAACTGGCAGGCAATTCGATGCGACGGGAAGGGTCAGGGGAGCAAAAATTTGACGCGGACGAAGTTGCGGGCAGAAGCTAGTTATTATGATGATGCTGATGAGTGATCTTATTGGTCATGTTCTTCAGACATGTCAGGTGCGTAGTACTCGCAACCGGCGGGTGTGCCATATAAAGGCATCCTAATTGCGTAACACTATCAAACAAAACCTGAATAATTTTGAATGATTTTGCTAATCCCTCATATCTAAAAATAGCTTCTGCCCGCGACTTCGTCCGCGTAAATTTTTTTGTTCCGGGCCCTTCCCGTCGCGACGATTCGCCTACCCGTGCGATTTTCCCCGTTTTTGCAACATTTTTCATTACTGCTCCGCTCCTCTTGATTGTAGCATGATGTTATATAGCCTATAGCCTTCCTCGATAAATAAGCTACCCAACACAAAAAGAATTTTTCAAGTCGGACCAGTAGTTCCTGAGATTAACGCGTTCAATCAAACAAACTCTTCAGCTTTATAATATTAGTAAGTATAAGTATAGATTTGTTTGGTCAGCAACGTACATATCGCAGTCAATGTAGATAAACTGCTAATTACCACGCAGCGACGCGTGGCACAAAAGGGCGAAGGCCTATACATTGGACAGAACAGTAAGAGCCTATGATGATGATGATTGAAAGAGAGAAAGAAAGAAGAAAGTATTTATTGTGACTCACACAGAAACTAAACTTTTGTTGCACAGATACATTTATCCCTTTCTTCCATTATACATACAAAGTAGTGCTAATAATATTGGGCAAACTTGCCTTCATAGCTGTTAAATAAATTGTGGCATATCAATTGGTAGTCGTTTCCGTTACTTATGGGTGTCAATTGAAAGAAATAGGTTAACACGATGCCTGTCAATCTATGTCTTTTTTATTCATATCGCTGAGGTCGCGTTGTACGTTTTGTTAGCTCATTAATATGTTTTTAAACATGCACATAACCAGCCTTTCACGTTCCCACTGCTGGGATACAAGCTTCCTCTGTGAGAGGGAGTGGGCCATAATCCACCATGCGGGCCCAATGAGGGTTGGTAGATGTGACATGTCTTCGAATTTTGAGTTCTAGAACATGCCGGTTTCCTCTCGATGTTTTCCTTCACCGTTTTGAGAACATGTTAGGACTTTGAAATACACAGCTTAATAATAACTGCCGTATCACTTTCTGTGCGGTCAAATATATTTCACTTCATTTCAACAATTATGTGGGTAACATTTTTGTTGCATATCCAACGAAGGTTTTCATTAATGACTTTCCAAACGCCTGGTATACAGAAAAGGAATATCTATGAAAACTGCCTAATCTTCCTCTTAAATACTCTTGGTACACATGTGTACCACAACACGTTCGAAAGTATCAAGCCCTGATAACACCACACATGGGACTATTTTACTGAGATATTTTGAGTGTTAGGCCAACCCGTATAAATTAAAAAAATATCTCCCTTTAAATACATTTTTATTTGCACCAACAGTACTACCACACGGTAACAGCATCGTCGAGCCGACGTTCCAGCGCCATGGACAAAGTGAAGGTGATGTTCCGGGGACGTGCCAACGTGCCGGGACCGGGCGTGCCGGTAGAGGGCGCTGAAAAGAGAAAATCGGTACGTATTTATAAATTATATCTATATTTATTTCCGTACATTGGTTAAAAATACTTATCCAACTACTCTAAGAAGAAAGACTGAAACATAATCCATTGATACACTTATATCTAATCGATGGTTACTAAATTGATCCAGCAATCCTTAACAATCAGAGACAGTGCAGCAACGTTGTCACTGCCAAATAAATAGCGACCTTGCTGTAGTTGAAATAAAGTTGTTAATAGTTAATTTCCAATAAAACAAGAGCTCACCAAAGCTGAAAGAACGACGCGCATACGTCTCATGTTAGAGTCAGGTTATTTATTTTCAAGGTCTTAATGTTTATGGTGTTTAGCAGCGTGTCGCTGCGGTTAGTAGTTTTGCGCTGGCTCTAAGCCGAGGTCCGTACCCCAGACTTGCATAGCGTGCACATAATGTCCCAGGTTTTGGCTTCAGGCCGATGCACTTAAAATAACAAAGTTTATTAGCTGGGTGCCAGAGACTGGGTTGTAGAGGTGTGATAGGCAGCCGCTCTATTTAAATATTGGTATTCAGCTGCATTCAGTTGGACTGGAAGCTGACCCTAACATAGTTGGGAAAAGGCTAGGCAGACGTTGATGATAAGTAGTTGAAACAAGGACTCGTAAGAGAGTAGCAGACTCGTAAACCGAGTGATTTTTTAGTAATTGTGAGCATCGTTAAGAGGTTGACAGAATTAATCTCTTCATGATCATATACAGCCTGATATCACCGACTAAAAAACGTTTCTAAGTGTGCTTATCTCCACACTCCTGTACTAGTCTCATTTATGTTTGAGTCGATGTAGAACTTCACAATATTCAACTAATATTATAAATGCGAAAGTGCGTTTGTACGGTTGTTACTCAATCACGCTAAAACGACTTCACCGATTTGGATGAAATATGGCACACAAATAGACCATGACGTAGGTAACTACATAATCTTTGACGTAGATAAGCTTTCTGGATCAGGCCCTTGATCCAGCTACCTAAGGAGAGTCTCCTGAGATGTTGGTTGAGCTTCTCCGCTATTATGCCATTGGCCGTCACGACTATCGGCGTAATGACTGCTGTATCCACACATCCCACATTTCGACAACCTCGTGAGCCATATATTATTATTATGGTGTAAGGGCAGTATACACGAACTCGTTTCTAATCAATAGCGGCAATAAAAAGAAAAAATAGGGCCATTGCTCGCAGAAAAGATGGCCGAATGGCCGATGGAACCCAAAGGTTCTGGAGTGGCGACCGCGTACTGGAAGACATAGCGTTGAAAGGCATCCCACAAGGTGGACCGATGACCTGGTGAAGGCCGCAGGAATTCGCTGGATGCGAGAAGCACTGAACCGGTCAAAGTGGCATTGCTTTGAGGCCTATGTCCAACATGGGACGTCTTTCGGCTGAATTAATTATGATGATGATGAGTAACTAGACTTTGTTTACACTCTCTGGAAGTAAACAACTCGTTTTACTTCTTAATAGAATTGGCAAATGTCGTTGGCTTTGTGCCAGATATCACTATGGTACTCCAGTTGTGGTATGATTCAGTTTTCTTTGAGAATGAAATTACACATATGACAATTAGTCGTGATTGAGCAGTGGTTAATCTCTTGATTCTCATGCACGAGGTTGTGGGTCCGGGCAAGTTCGTATGTGACTTTTGTGTATCTTCTAAGTTTATTTTAGGCATCTCAGACATTTGTAATGAAAAATATGGAGACAGACTTAGCTTTACTAACAATAAAGCTGAAGAGTTTGGTTTTGTCTTTGTTTGATTGCGCTAATCTCTGGATCAACCAGTCAGATTTGAAAAAATATTTTTACCTTTTTATTTTTACCCAATCCTCAAGAAAGGCTATAAGCAGTCATAACATTACGTTAAGATCATCAGACCTGCGGAAAAACAAAACACGTCAGAAAGAATGCGAAGAAGAACTATAAATTTCACGCGGAGAAAGTCGCAGACAGAAGAATTAATTAAAGTAAAAACGCCATTCTACCAACGCCCTGAGCTGCGCTTAGTAAAATTAATTATGCGTCGACTCTAAGCCGTGGTCTGTACCCTAGAGATTTCCTTACTGTGTAATTCCTTCTTTTATTAATGGTACCTATAAAGGTATCCTAGATTGACTTACGAGATGCACTTAAAATAGCTACGTTTTTGTAGCTCCATGTAAAATATTGGATTCATCAGCATCTGGTTAGACTGGAAGCCGACCGTAACAAAGCTATGAAAACTTTAGACAGATGATGATGAAGTGAAGGTACGTAAGAGAGTAAGCGTGGTGATCAACGCTCATGCTTTCTCTGTATACAAGGAGCCATGTAGCGGGACAATGTTAGGCTGATATTATTATTACCCATGCGATACGATGAATTTAGACCAGCTCTCTATGCCTTTCTAGCGCATTCGTTCATCATACGAAATTAGTATTTACACTCTTTCACCTTTTCTGCGAGCAATGTGCCCTGCCCACTGCCGCTGGATGCGGGAGGCACAGAACCGGTCGAAGTGGCGGAGTTTGGGGGAGGCTTATGTCCAGCAGTGGACGTCTTTCGGCTGAAATGATGATGATGATGACTCTCTTTCACAGATAGGTGGCCTGTGTCCTAGAGAACATTAAAGGCTTATTATGCAGCTACGGGTACTCGTTGCTAGTGCAGTCTAAACGCGACTTTAACGCTTAATGCGAATGCTCCTTAAATACTGCCGTAGCGCCTACAGCGCCAAGAAGTTGACTAAGCGCGTGGCCAAAATTCCAACTATCTTCATTTATTTTTTACCGAATACATTTCGCAAAACAGTGACCAAATTTTACCAATAGCATCCGTCTGTCAACGCCAGGCAAGTGCCAGAAGATCCTTGTAGCAGTCTATTGATGAATGTCATATCATTTCGAATCCTCAGCTTATCGTAGTCGACTGCTGGGCATGGGCCTCTTCCATGTTGCGCCTAGGGGATGCAAAAACCGGTTTTTTGGGGGTTTATGTTTACAAAACCGGTGAAACCGGTTAAATCGGTTTTTTCTATTTGATTTTTAATAAATGAGAAATATGTCTGTACAGAAATGAAAAAGCTGAAGTCTAATCAAAATATGAATTTTTTACGGACTGAAATAAGCTACAAGTACTAACAGGCTATACAAAAAGTTTATTTTCTTTATACAAAACATAGAATAATAATCATAGAGCTTATTATTTAGGAAAATAACATATTCTTTAAAACCTAACATACACAATTTGGAACATTTGGTAGGTAGACAAAGGCTTAAAATTACAGAATATTAAATAACAATTGAACTGTCATAAAATACAAACAGGCAAAATCAACAGTACGTAAAATGAAATCAAAATAATTATTAAAATATCGCATAAAATGGAAGTCTTATTCCCTAATAAACCAAAACAAAATAAATCTGTCATTGTTATAGATAAAACAGACTAGCTTCTGCCCGCGACTTCGTCCGCGTCAATTTTTTCTACCCTGACCCTTCCCGTCGCATCGAATTGCATTCGTTCATTCGTTCATTTTTCGTTACTGCTCCGCTCCTTTTAATCGTAACGTGATGTTATATAACCTTTCTCAATAAATGGGCTACTCAACACAAAAATATTTTTTCAATTCGGACCAGTAGTTCCTGAGATTACCGCGTTCAACCAAACAAACAAACTTTTCAGCTTTATAATATTAGTATAGATGAGACCTGCTGATAAAAAGGCTCTCTCTGATTCCACACTTGTTGGAGGTATAGATTCCAAAGCTTTATATACTTTTATTAAGTGCTCTCCCATTTTGCCTCCACCGTTGTAAAGTGCCATTTCCACCCTGATTTTAGTTTCTAAATCAAGTTCAGTAGATAGGCTTGCACCAGAGGTATATTGTTTGAGAGCCATCTTTATTTCTTGTCGGAGTTGGTCCTTGATGTTCCATGAAACATATACTAGGTACTGTATAGTCTAAGTTTTCCTGAGTTGTAGTTGCCGTCAGTTTAGTAGTCGAAAAATGCTTACTTATAATGTTAACCGAAAAAACCGAAAACTCCGGTTTTGTTATCCTAAAAAAACCGGGTTTCAAATCAGTCGGTTATCCGGTTTTTTCGGTTATCCGGGTATCCGGTTTGCATGCCCTAGTTGCGCCCTGTCTTCCGCCTTCTGCATCAAGTCCGTCCGACCAACTTCCTTTAGGTCGTCTGTCCATCTAGCTGGGGGCGTGCCATGCTACGCCAAGGAAAGAGTAAATGAGATGTATTCAGACTGTTTGATGTTCTGAGTTCAGCAATTAGAGATCTAATTCTGTAGGCCATAAAGTTCTACTTATGAAGTGTATTTTATTCTATTTTTCTATATGGTAATGGTGCCGATATCGACAATTCTGCCGAAGTATATCATAATAGATTCATCGAGTTATTTGTATTTTATCGTTGAGTGCCATTTGAGAAACTTTTTCTTTCACGTGATACTATTGCAAGTTGTCTCAACAAAAACATATAAATGATAATGTAGTGATACATTATAAATAAACTTTTTATGATCAGATATTTAACATCTGTCTGAACTTGACATAATAGTATATGTATTTCAGACATTAGCCTCATCAGTTGTAGGTTCATATACTAAGTACGACTTCTACGAGTTACTAAGTTGGACTGGACCAATATTTTAGACTGAATAAATATATAATTTGTGGGCAGGGCACATTGCTCGCAGAACAGATGGCCGATGGGGCCGAAAGGTTCTGGAATGGCGACCGGGTACCAGAAGACGTAGAGTTGGAAGGCCTCCAACAAGGTGGACCGATGACCTTGTGAAGGCCGCAAGAATCCGCTGGATGTGGGCAGCACAAAACCGGTCGAAGTGGCGGAGCTTAGGGGCGGTCTATGTCCAGCAATGGACGTCTTTCGGCTGAAATGATGATGATGATCATCAAAAGGTCTAGCTTGGGGACCAACTGCTTAATAAAAATCTTAAATTCTGATTGATGCATGCAATTTTGCACAAGAGGTCCATAAACTGCGTCGTTGGTCTAGTGCAGGGTTTCTCAAACTTCTGGTTCCACGTACCCCCATTCAAGTTTCCAGATGACAGCGAACCCCCACCCCTCCCCCCCCCAATAAGAAAAGAATAACATTGTATATAGAATAAAATAAAGTTTATTAATTGAATAAAAGGTCACGCGCACCGTGTCATGCCACGAGCGAGCGACAGTCTTCATGCCTTCATGCTTTCCGTACGCGCCTGCTAGTCACCCAGCCGCCATTACGTAAATTTTGTCGCGAACCCCCTACCGTCGCATGGCGAACCCCTAGGGGTTCGCGAACCCCACTTTGAGTACCCCTGTTCTAGTGGTTGCAAGAGCTGCTGCTGAGCATGAGGATTCGATTCCCAAGTCGGTTAGATTGTTTTTGGGTTATCCTTTAGGAATTTCTCAGTAACATCCCCTAGTCTGGATTTGTGCCCGGTTAATGGCAATAGGGTCGCCCCCTATTATACGGGACTTAAACACAACTGGCGAAATATGGCACTCTATAGTTCTCTCTAATATGTACCTATGTACATCTCCAACTCTGTAGTATGTACCTATGTACATCTCCGCCTAACCTTTCGCGGTTTTCTGGAGTGATGTCATATATTATGTTATTAGTTCTTTAAATAATAAAAGTGAGCACTAAGGAAGAATTTTAGGAAGTTCACCTATCGAAAGGGTGAAATATAGGACAAAAGTTTGTGATCAGGCATTCGGCTGGTATCAACATAAGAAAGGCTTTAAGAGCATGACTGATAAAAAAATATCTATAGTCTATACTATAATTATTATAAAGCTGAAGAGTTTGTTTGTTTGTTTGGTTGAACGCACTAATCTCAGGAACTCCTGGTCTGAGTTGAAAAATTCTTTTTGTGTTGGGTAGCCTATTTATTGAGGAAGGCTATAGGCTATATAACATCACGGTACAACCAAGAGGAGCGGAGCAGTAATGCAAAATGCTACAAAAACGGGGAAAATCGCACGGGTAGGCGATTCGACGCGACGGGAAGAGCCCGGAACAAAAAATTTTACGCGGACGAAGTCGCGGGCAGAAGCTAGTTTGGAATAAAGTCGTTAGATTTGAGTGAAACTCAATTTGATGGATGACAGTTTGTCGCCCTCGACGGGATTCGACGACGAACATAAATATACAGGGCCATGAAACACTATTATAGCTTCATAATACATTTTGTCTTATTTGTGTTCACTTCTGGTTCAAGTTTGTATGGAAACATTATCCATTTCCTTTGCCAATATGCATTTATTCAGCTGTTTTGAAACGTTTATCCTTAAATTAATTTGATAACATCACCTACTCTTTTTATATAGTGCTCACGTTGTTTACTGGTTAGTAGAGTACGTTCGTGATTAAACGGCTAGTACAGTTATAAATGGGACAAGTGAGGCGTCTAGCCTAAGGTTTATGATCTAGACCACCGTGCGTTCGTCCTGGACAGCCGCGACGCAGACACTCTTGCGCTCATTACAAATTTCCGTGAGTAAACATTACGGTCTCGCGCGAACAATGACACTTTGTCATCGTTTCTGATAAATCACGGGTAAATAAACACGGCAAATGTCACAATTACGATTACATTACGTGTTATGTAGTACGTTGAAAATAGCCTGTGATCTAAATTGCGATATCACGATTCCCCTCACCAATATAGCGATGTGTAAGTGTCAAGTTGTCAACTATTGAGACAACGTGTAGCCTTTTGGGCGGTGGGTGCGCGCGCGATTACTGGTCAGAAGAGCGACTCGGACGCATCTCCCGCATCGATTTCGAAGTTCCGCTGCGGAACCGGGCTGACACCAGCGGATATCTATCGCGAACACACTCCGCGTTGCATAACAATAACGTCTCGTGACGGCGGCGTTATCTCTCAGTACATATGGAGATGCCTTCACGGTCTAACCTCCTCGGTTTTACTGAAATGTGTAAACTATAACCACACTCGTGCTAAGCATATTCATTGAAATGTACATATTAGTGTAAGTGTTTGTGATTGTGAATGGCCCGATATGTCTAATTATTTTCGGTGGAAAAAAGGCAAAAGAGAGGAAGATGTGTTTTATTCGGAGAAGCCGCGTAGTCGCTCTTTAGATCCTCGGTCCCTGGAGTTGAGTGGTATTAGGCTTGTAGCACAGTACCATCAACAGAAACAGTTGGCACAAGAACAACAGCAGGTAATAAAATCACTAACTGTAAAAGTTTAGAAAATAACACAAGAAGTTCAATAACCGCTAAGTGCATTTATCATCAGTACTCGTAGTTGATCGAATCTTCAGTGCCCCTTGCATTGAGTTCAATAGGCAAGTCAATTGAATTTCGAGTCAGTTCAGATAACATTTTCATTTTTACATTCTTATTTATTCGATATATTATTGCCATTTGGCTATTAGACAATTTAAAAATGAAATGTTTGATTGATAAAACATGTCCGTTATCATAATTGAAACATAATTTATGTTCGTATTATCGCTGTATAATGTTGCTGTGATACATTGACGAGTGTTTTATGTTATGTTTTTAATACCTGATAAACTGCGGCCTACTCCTGAGTCCTTGCCGTCTGCCTACGCGCTCTTGTTTAAAAAAGTTAGTAATACGACTCAGTAGACGAGGCCAAGGTTTGACGACAAATGCTACTTGTACATACTATATTTATGTGATCCTTAATTTTTCCATAATGAAATGGCCATTAGTAAATCGTTCACATATTGTGGCAATCTGCAAAATGATGCGCTGAAATTGATATAACGCAAGATATTTCTGGCGTAATTGAGAACTGCAATCTGTTCATTTTAAAGGGTCGATAACTCGATAAACGACAGGACGCATCCAATTTGGAGTGGTATATTGCCGCGTCCGTGCTTATAATGTAGCTTAATGCAATCAGTGCTCGCTTTGATAATATTATTATTGATACAGGACCGATAACTCAATTTACAGACAGCCGTATCTCGAAGGAAACCGTTGCACTACGAAAGTCGTACTTATAGCTACGACATAAAGGCGCTGTCGATGTCGAATTATTAAAACCGATGTGCGGTTGACTGTACCTGTGTACTGAAAACGTTTTAGTGTATATCGTCCTCCGAACAATATTTCGGCTATGACAGCCAATTTCAACGGTGACTAGCCATCGGCGCGGGGAATATTATAGAGAGAAAAGTGTGTGCGCAGACACAGCGTCATTCGCTCTTCCCTCATTCTCATTCGATGGGACGGCACTCTGACACGACCGGAGAGAGATCAGGCGTAGGACCAGCGGGTTATCGTGGTTTCCGAGGCACGGGGGTATCACAACTTCCAAACTCTGGGATGTTACTAAGAAATTCCCAATAACACACACAATTGCCTGACCAGGGAATCAACCCCACGCTCAGCAGTCGCGTTTGCGACCACGAGACCAACGGGGCTGTTGATAGTTAGTTTAGTGTATATGACATACCTAGTTTAAACCTTTTGAAGATAACGTTGAGCGATGGTTTCGTATTGTTCCTGTGACCTCGATTAGGAAACAGGAGGTTTAACCTCTCGATCCCGAACTCATAACGATGAGTAACATGCACGTGGCACAAAATAGATATTGAAATGAAATTCTATTGTCGTTTGAGGAAAACGTTGACATGCGTGAAAATTGTAAGGATGATTTATAAAGAGATTGTGCTACGAAGAAGCGTTGTACAAGATTTTACTTATTTTTGTCATGTCATGAATAGATGTCTACTGACGTCGATTTTTAGACGACTGAAAAAGTTTTTAATCAAATCAAAGATTCCTGTACCTACCTACTGGTAATGCCATCATTCAGGTACATATTCACATAAATAAATTAATGATTATTTCATAGACTAAGTACGATGTCTCACGATTTAGTTACTCTCAAGACCAGCTTGCCGATTTCGCACAGTGTAGCTCATTCATTAGATCATACTTAAAATGACCTCTCAAGTTATGCATTTCTTAAGCTTAAAAGCATAAAGTTTTTCACCACGTTACTTCTATTATTCCCGCAGTTCCGCCACTTCTTCTTCCCAGCTAAAGCACTAGGAAGTGTCGAAGGGTGGGCGTTTTGGGGGGACTGTCTTATGTAACTTTGACGTTCAAAAAGTGCTGACTCTCAGCCTAGTTTGAATAAATTACTTTGGATTTTGATTTTGATTGCAGTAAAACTCAGTTTTCTCAACAAGTGTAGGTCTGAGCACAGGCATGTAAACTCATGCATTCACGCAAATTATATGTTGATAAACTATACCGTGTCTACGTAAGGTGTCGTGACGATCCTTGTTTACGATGCTAATATGTTGGAACGTTCACTCAGGCTGGGGCGTAAAATGTTCCATATAAGATTCGATCAAGCTGTTTAGCCGGAAAATACTCCGACATTATCTCTTGTCTTCTCCCTTTTCTCTTATCATGATTAACTACCAATTTCTCCGTAATAAGCTGAGCTACCGTTGGCTCTAAACAGCATTCGCAGTTTTCATCAATCACAATGACTGATTCGTAGATATAATAAAGATTCTATGGGCTGTTTACTTTGTCTTATCGAGTAAAATCTGGGTTCCTATTGTTTCAAGTCGATGTAGTGAGAATTGATACTTAGTATAATTTCATTGTCACTTTCGCCTCAATGTAAACATGACGTCATTATCTGTATAATGAAGACGGAGTATTTGTCGCCTATGGTCGATGTTAACATTTCCTATAGCTATCTCTTACTACCTAGTGTCTGCGTTCGCTGCCGTGTTCTTTTTTCATTATTATTACACTCATATATTTATGCGTCTTACAAAATTATAACACAAATAACCTATGCCTTAATTGGTCGAGTGTTCGCAAGCGCTACTATCAAGCATGAGGTCCTGAGTTCGATTATTAGGTCAGGCAAAGTGTTATTAGGTTTTTAGGTATATCAGCATTATTTCAGCCGAAACCCGACGTTAGGGTTTCGTGCCCGGTTGATGGAAATAGGGCCGTCCCCTATTCAAAATCATCATCATTTCAGCCGATAGACGTCCACAGCTGGAAATAAGCCTCCCCCAATTTAGGAGGGTTTGCCTTAATCGCCACGCTTGGCAGGCGGGTTGGCGATCGTAGTATCGCCCCCTATAACATATGACTTAAAAATAACAGGATAAATGTGGGTATACTATATGTAGACCTCTTCCAAAACCTTTTAGGGAAGGAATATGTAAATTTCTGTTAAATAACTTATATCAATTATTTGCCAAGTTTGTTTACATTGAAAAATCGTTGAGTAGGTATTTATGAGTACCTACATGTTCATGTTGTAGCAATTAGCGCAAATTATATTTAGGTACGTCGAGTCCACCATAGATAGATGAACAGATTATGGCGTTATAAACAACATGGCAAAGTGCAAATCTTGACGCAATCTGACCATAGAGGCAATGCATCTGTTCCTTCTTCAAATAGCCACTTGCGCACGCGTCGATTCATGGATATGATCCAGGTCAAGTTTATTGAAGCATCAAATCAAGCAGATTGTCGACAGCTATATTATGTAGGGATGATTTATTAAGGACTAGCTATCTGCCCGCGAGTTCGCCCGTGTGTATTTCGAAAATTAACCCTCGGAAATATGCTACCGGTAAAATGACCGAGCCAATTTTGCTCCTTATAACATCACCTATCTGCCAGTAAAAATTGGTTTAGCCGTTTCGGAGATTATCTGAAACAAACAGACAGACATTTTTTTATTTTTTGTTGTAAGTACCAGTTTTACTTTTAGGATGTTGCAGCGCAACATGGGACAGGTCTATGTCCAGCAGTGGACTGCAATAGGCTGAGTTTATTGAATAATTGATACTTTTATATGCATTTAGTAAAAAGCAGTTATTTTGACATTACAAAAACACAATTTTATTTATTAAGATGTAGATGTCACCTGTTTCATGGAAGCGATTGAAGGTCCTATTTTAATGGAAAAACAAATCTGTTAAGTACTGTATTTGCAATTGTGTCCGTTATCATTTGATAAGCATCGTTTGGCCTTAAATCCATCCTAAACATGTCAAATGAGTTTATTATACTATGTTATCATTTTAGGGTTCCTTTCTTCACAAGGATAAAACGAGTCCTTTCTGTCTGTCAACAGCCTTTTTTCAGGAATGCGTGAAGGCATAAAGTTAAAATTAATATCAAAATATTTTGATACCCATCATGTTTGATACTCATAGATAAATCAAAACCTATATACATATATATAGGGTGCATCCCGTTAACCCAGACACATGAAATTTGGCAACAAGTAGAGCACAAGTAGGTACAAAAAAATGTCCAAAAAATTGTAGTGTTGGCATAAAAAAATCGATTACTTTTGCAGTTGAAGCACTTACCGTGACGTATATAGATGTATAGGAGAACATGTTATCAACTACAAAGTTGAGTTTGCACTTGCGATAAATTGATTCCAACTACGGAACCCTTCATTATGCGTGTTCTCACACATATTTGTTAGTTTTTTTTTTCTCGAAATCAAGAGGCTTGTATCTGTGACAAACTGTTGCGTTGACACGCTTCATGTCGCACCTTATGTTAACGTTAGCAAAGAGGCAACGATAGTCGGTCATTGACACATACATTTGATTTATGTAAGAACATGTTTCTGATTATCTCGATGGGAATCTTGGGCTACTTTTGTGACGTAAAGTAGATAATTTAATTGCTTGTCACGTCTCCTTGTAAGCTAATTTTGTCTAATTACCTTTTCTAGCCCTGGCTTCGTCCGTATATAATAATACGTGGAGTTGTACAATCTTAATAGGCCTTCATTCAAGTTGCCGCTAGTTTCAGTTTGTTTTGAAGCAAACCTTGGGCTTGTGTCAATCTTGAGGTTTTTTTCATAGCCTTTCTTGAAAGCTTCTCCCTCCTCCTGACCCTCCGTCCCTTCATCCTATGGATAACACTTCGGCCAACACAGATAACAGGCTCGTGATGTCTTTGTTTTGTGGGTCCCAATAGGCCGATTTTCCGGAAGCGAAATCATCGTCCTCTGAAAAATGTATGAACATTTCCTTTCTCCCTTATTAATTTCCTAAACTTGCTACGATGGACAATATGTTTTTGAGTAGCCTTATATATATATATTTTTTTTTTTGTATTTTGAAGACAGTCTCCAAAACACAAGGCCTTACTATTCAGCCAATCCTTGTTGATTACGGAATTCGTTCTCTAGCTATAGCACTGCCGATGCTGAGGTGTCGAGGTTCGATAGCAGTGCCTAATGTTGTGACCTATGTCCTATGAGCTGCAGATTATTACTTCATCATCATAATTTATCATTATTTCGAAAGAAACAGCTGGATATAGGCCTCTCCCAATTTTGAGTGGGGTTTGCTGTAATCGCCACGTTTGTCAGCGGGGTCGGCCATCGCAGTATGGTTTTAAAAATGTATAGATAACGCTGCTGCCCATTATCTAAAAACTCCCCTAAGGGAGTTTATACGACACCGAAGGGAAGAAATTACCACCTTAGACCTTGCCATATGTCCATACAATGCTTTTTCCCCTAATTAAAGTGGTGGAAGATACCATGAGCTTGAATTTGATAGTAAATAAAAATGATTTTAAAGTTTCTACAGTCTATGAAAACTGCCGAACTGGCCACATACCTACTATTCGGAGCGGAACTAAACGGTACTTAAGTACCATTAAGATTTTTGTTCCAATTAAAAACATATAAGTCAGTGCATCGAACGTCAATATCTCAACTCAATCTAAAAATCAAACGCAAAGTTAAATACTGTCTGAATGGAAATAAATATTCTGAAATTCGAATTACGAAGCACCTTTTCGATGTTTGAGTTCTCAATCGAATCAGACAAGTCTCAAATTGACACCAATTCGAATGATTGATTCAGTACTCAGTGGGAGATGTTGGAAGTAAGCGCGTGTATGTACCTATGTATTTAATACTTACACATACTTTCATAGCTGTAGGTACGTGAAAATCCTTTAAATCCTAGTTTGGTTAGGAATTACAATATATTAATTATATATCTTATACATAATACACGCTTTATCATAATTCAATGTTTGCTGTAAGTTTAATTTGATCTTTATAGTACATAATTTGTTTGTAGATACTTTCTCATATCTTACAAACAGCTTCTGACGAAACTGTTGGCGTTCTCGCTTGATAAGGTATTTTTTTTTTTTTTTGAATGATTTTATATTGAGAACCAAAGTACGTATGACAAAACAATAGATAAGCAAAGCAATTAGCTTATTTTTTTCCAACCACTACTGGGGAAAGATGCTATCAAAAATAATGAAAATTCCCTACAAAACAATTCTGCTGGTATCAAAGTATTTCGAAAACAAATGGAAAACAACGTATTATGTAAACTTTTGTCGTTGTAGAACTATCCATCGTTACCCAACAGTTAATTGGATTTAACTCTGGTAGCTTCGATTTCATTGGTATTTAGTACCGGTCCTACAGTGGGGAACTTGATTGCTGAACAGATTTGGTACATAAACTACTAAGGTATAGTATATCTTTTTACACTCATAATGACAGTTATGGTTAGAAATTGCAGCCAATACAGTTTTGTTACTCAATTTTCTAAACAATCATGTTCCATGTAATGATGAAAGACGTTCACTGCTAGACATAGGCCAATAAAGCGGGGTTTGCTACAATCGCCAGCTTAGCAGGTGGATTGGCGATCGCAGTATGGGCTATAACGCATAGAGAACTTACTGCCTATTCTCTAGTAAGTCCCGTAGTCGCCGCTTACGACGTCCGTCACTACACTGAACCATATTCCTTTTTTAGCATAATATTTGAAGTAGTAGCAAGTTGCGCATGGAAAACAACTATAAAAAATAATTTATTGATGGAAAACATTTCTTTGATTCTATGTACAAAACATCTGTGGAAACACTAATGTGAGTACCTATATTCTTCACTGCCTGAAAAGTTAAATAAGTGTAGTGTGTATTCCGCCGTCTCTTTTTGTTGCGATCGACTTTGCCTTTTGTTTTTACGTCGCTTGGTATGCGTTAGCGTATTTTGCATTCGAGATTTGTATTAAGCATGTCTTTTTGTACAGTTATTTCAATATGCAGCCTACAAAACCCACTTTCAATCGGTAAGAAAGACATCGCATCAATGAATCACGACTATTCACATGCATAATGACTTAAATACATACATTATATTGATTGTATTGTGTACATGTACACATGTACTACATATGTACGTTGTTAGATTATATATTACGTGTCAGGAAAATAATGCACATATTATTATCTGAAATACCAATCATACTATACCTAAAGATACTCGTTTACAACAATAATTTTTTATCGGTCTTGTCTGATATCAATCTAGGTTCAATAACACTTTATCAAAAAAAGAATATAACCCTCCTTTGGCTGTGGCGTAGTCGAGTAATAAGGAAACGTGGGTATATTTTTCTTTCGATAAAAAATATAAATGCATATTTTTTTAATTAATTCATTTATTTCAGACACAGTCCATAATTACAAGTTATAAATCCATTAAAATTACAAAAATAAAATCCAATAAAGCACAACATTACAATTATCACCAATAAATTAAATTACATATGCATATAACAATTACAATAAAATTAATTGAATTGCATATGCATATGCTCCATTTTTTATGGGTGCCGAATGTCGGTAGCGACGTTTTGCGACTCGTATAACAAAGTTCGTAAAGTGTGGATGGTATTGCTAAGACATTAAAAGAAACTGCACTTTGTCTAGTCTAAGGCGACGATCTAGCCTCTGACCAGATAGTCTACCATAGATTAGAAGTTATTGTAAGCAGGCGCCGCATGTTATTATTATTCATATTCGATGCCATTTACGTAACTGTTACCCGGTTTCTGCATTGATAATTTTAGTTGAGACCTTGTCAAACTACACTATAGCATTACTTCGGGTGATTCCGGAGGAAACCAGCAAGTCCTAGAACCAAAAATTGGAATACATGTGATATCTACCAACCTTTTCGAAGATTGTCAATGAGAGGCCTATGTCCCAGCAGTGGGAACAGCATAATGACTGATTATGAAAGGTGATTCGTCTAATGTTAGATGTGTAATTCAAAATATATAAAAGCCAATACTACGGTTAATCCTAAAAGATGTATTCGAAACCTAATCTGTCGACAGTTAGGTTTTATTGGAGCAATTTCACATGTGAAGAATTCTCATATATAACCATTGAAAGATACCTAGAAATAAATCGAATTCTGCCTTCAATCTCCGACGTCCATTATTGGGCCTGTCTAGATACGAGATTGTGTACACTTGACTGGGCTTGAATGGGCGAGTGATTTTCATCCTAGTATAACGGGCTAAACACCTTTTAGCTGATCAATTTGAAATTGCGAAATATGTACCTAGCTGTGTTCATTGCAGAGCAGTAGTGACCCAGTTGTAACGACCGCGACTTATGAGTTGTGGTTGTGGGTTCATACCCCAGCAGGCACTTTACTTTGTGTAAATTATTTAATCACCACTGCTCTCAAAAACCGTGAACGAAAACATCCTGAGGCAATCGGCATGTCTTTGAACAAAAAATTCGAAGACATGTGACATCTATCAACCTGCACTGGGCCCGCGTGGTGGATTATGGCCCGCTCCCTATCACCGAGAGTAGGAACATTATAGGCTAGGATGATGTGTTTGTTTATCTAATGGAACAAAATATAACAGCGTTATAATCAGCCTATATTATTCCCACTGCTGAGACACAGGCCTCCTCTCGATGGGAGGGTGTGGGCCGTAATCTACCACGCGGGCCCAGTGCGGGTTGGTAGATGTCACTTGTCTTCGAATTTTTGGTTCTATGACATGCCGGTTTCCTCACGATGTTATCCTTCACCGTTTTGAGAGCAGTGTTGATGAAAATATTTATACAAAGTAAAGCGCGTGCCTGGGTTCGAACCCACGACCTACAATTAGTAATTCGGGGCTGATACCACTGAGCCACCACTGCTCACCAGCCTTAACCTACCGATAAAATGTATACTAGAATTATGCATTTAACGTTTTATTTTGTTAAATATGACCATGAAACTCGAACGTACACAATAAGACTATTGTAGGGATGTTTGTTTGATACGTAGGTAAGCATGTAGTGTATTCATACGTCAGCGTCTAATGCAGGTGTTCAAATAAATACGAGTCAGCAAATAAACCGGTAATGTATTGACGCTCATGAATCTATTTGAGTTCGTTGCAATAATTATTTTATTAATTGTCTTTTATTAGTAACTATGTTGCATTGTAATTTAGACTTCTAATCATCATCATCATCAATCAGTAAATCGTTTAATCGATAAACACTGAAATCCTGATTGGTTTCATAGTTAAGAAATTGACACGCTTGTAACCGAGTCCATGTTACAATAAATTTATGTCTTCTATTATTGATATATTTGTATTGCATGGTAGATCAGAGTAGTAGGAATGGCTTTCATTTTCATAGTACAACAAAATTCGTTGCGATATTTGTGTCGTTCTTCTTTTTTACCGACAGTAAAACGAAAATTTTTCTGTTTATTTTGGTTTTTGAATAATTCATAATTGTGGTTTCTGTGTGAGATTAAAAAAAAATTGCATCTGTGTTTTCATTAGGACTAATTAAAACTTTCTTTCCGGCTAGTATTATTTTTTTAATGTTTGTTTTAGAAAAAAATAATGTGACAGAGTGGCCTTTTTCTGTGGAGACCACATTTCAGCTTACCACTCTGTCACAGCATTCTACGGGAAAAAGACGTATTAAATATGCGGGTTAGAGTAAATAAAAATGACACAATATTAAGAGATAAGAAAAATACGGACGTTTATTTGCACCAAATTAAATAACCGTAAATATCAATACTCCAACGAGATGCCATAACCAGACGAAGGACAGACCGTTGTCGGTAAAAAAGTAGAACGACCCATTTATGTTGTTGAGCAGACACATTTTTCGAACATAAATCATGAAGCAATGAACTAGCAATAACCTTTTTTTTGTATGGGATATCATCAAATGACGTCTCCCGCTCTTGAGCGGATAACCTTCAAAATGATTCAGATTGTGACTTCCCAATTAGGATGCTGCTTTTATTGTTCGGCTCGTGTTACCCAGTAACTGGGGACAGAAGGCATTTGCTCAATGTAAAATTCAGCTATATGCGGTTAGACTGGAATAAACTGGACTTGGGTAAAGGCTACGCAGATTGATTTGTAGCTATACTTTATTAAATCAATCATAAATGATAATCATGAAATAATACTCAACATGTCGAAATGCCCACTTTCAAAATTTAACACTAACTCTTGATAAGTGGGCCGTAATTGGCATGTGATATTTGATGTCACAGTGATAACCACCCCTAAATTTGATAACCTGTGAATAAAACTACTTTAGACATAATTGAAATGACTGTTTCGTTTGGAGTAGCACCAGCGTCACAGACAGTGCACCGGTTGGAAACAACGACGACACCATATTGGAAAATGGTAAACTTTACGTGCGCGAAATTGTACCGTAAATATCTGTCATTTTCTGAAAAAAGTTAACCAATGCAATATTTCTAAAAATAATCACAAATTCAGTTTGGACATTTCACAATCGGTCTGTGGTGCAGAATTTTTTTTCATACTACGTTACGTAATGGATTTTATTTTTGTGTCGAGATGAAAAAAATTAGAGAGCAATTAGGTTGCAGGTGTTAGAAATGCCTATCCATTAAGCTTTTAAGTAATAATTAAAATATTATGCTATAATTACACGCTTAATTACGTGTTCAATATTTTAAAAACATACTTATTTCATTTAAATTTGATTGTTCTGATACATGTTTAAATATTTTTTACTTCTTTTAATTATTTTTTTCATTTGCTTCTTCTCGAAATAGTTTTGCCATTATTCATGTTTCGTTTTGTTTTTGCCTAATGTTTGTTAAATTTCTCTTATTTCAGAGGGTGATAGCTCAGCAACAGCATGCTGCAGGTAAGTCGTTTACTTTCTCACTTTCATCATGGTGGCACAAACTTTTCAGATATTTTATTGTTTCTTTTTTTTCTTTACTCGTCGAACGTAAAACTTCCGCGCCGGCTTCTGCAGCGTTTTCACAATACGCCAATTAACTTGCTGCTTGTGACCTAAGGGTATTTAATATAATTTAAAAAAAAAACAAATTATTATGTTTTAAAGGACGTACTACTACAGGTATAAAGGTATAAGTATCCTATGTCCTAATCCAAATCATGGCCTATCCGTGCGTTTCAGCCAAATCCGTTCAGCCATTAAGTAGTGACAAGGGAACAGATTGACGGATGATAAAATTGAAATTTTACCCAGTTGACCTACTTTTTTAAACAAAGAGTACAATGTTATTTCTAAAAAGTGGAGTATGACTATATTTCCAGTCGCTTAAATCTTTTAAAAAGAAGTACCACCTATACAAATAATCCTATAAGTAAGCATCAATTACATTTGAATTTTGAAATCATTCCCTATTTTGCCTCCCTGGTTGGGGATGGCTGCAAACTGCGCAGTATCGCACCCTTCGTCCCCCTCTCGTGAATTTGTTACTGCGTTGCGTCTCGCCTCAAATTGCGAGCCGTCCTAAGTTTTGGATCAGGTTATACCTACATACAAAGCTACATTTATAAACTCACGCCTTTGTACCAAGAGGGTAGGCAGAAACTACACAACGCCACCTGCTACGTTCCTTACATACGCTTTTTCCTTCGTTTATGTTCATACATCTGTTCATACTGTAACTACTGGTATCTATAAAACTTATAAAAGTTTACAAACAAAATACAGTAAAACCGCTCAATACGATTTCCCGCTTAATACGCCATTTTACGTCAGTCCCTGCAACTTGAGGCATTTCATACATTCTGTCAGGCTTCGACATCCCGCCATCTGACCACACGTGTTACCTCAGACGGCAGGGCGCCGCGCACCGTTCCCCCGCGATGTCCCGCGCCCTGCCAAAGCCGTTTACTACATTTACTTGTTGACTGACTTACGTATTATGTCGCGCGCCCTGTATTCGTTTTTGTTTCTACATTTGTTAAAAATGGCAATGATAAGTAAATTAAAAAAAATACACTATGAAACGTTATTAAAACATATCAAAGTACATATAGGTTTAGCATAATAATAACTTTCTAACAAAATTTGTACGTTTGTAATTTGACAAATCAAGCTATACATGTCCTGTATAAGCTGACTTCTCACTGTACGAAAAGCCTATAAAAAGCGAGGCCAACTATGACTGTAAATGTATAGCTTGATATATCGGCTTGTGTAGGTACTTAGTGTTATATTTTCCCTATACCCCAAAATACGCTTTCTAACTTAATACGCGTTTTTGTTCGGTTCCCTTTGAAATCGTCTAAGCGGGTTCTAACCTGTAAGAACATTAGGGGTTCTTTATGATTTACGGCAAAATATCAAAGGCAAAGTCACAGTTCAGACGCATTTAAGAAAAATATCCCTATTTCCTGTAAGGTAACTATATTATGGGTGAACGTTTTCCGCGCAATAACGTTATTCCGGTTGCACTTCCTTCAGTCGCTTCAGGCGTGAAAATAAAATTACCTGAGTTTTACCATTTTATTTCAGCGGCGGTTAAAAGAGCGAATATGAATAGAAAATCTCTACATTCTCTTTTTACTTTGACATTTTTGAGTTAAATTGACTTTTCATATTTTGTGATTTTTGTAAAAAAGTTCCTTTTTAATCTCCTGTTTTCTTAATGGGCTACTTTTAAATTTTCTCTTTTTTTAAACTATCTGTAGGCAGCGTTAAAGTTAGTCTTAGTAATTGGGCTCACTGATAGTCCAATTACGATGTGACCTAACATCGTAAAAATACGACCAGTAACTATTCAAAAGATGATCGATTTCTACATAAAAAGCCTATGTATTCCCACTTCTGGGACATAGGCCTCCCTCTCGACGAGACGACAGACGACGACGAGAGTGGGCCGTAATCCACTACGTGGGCCCAATGCGGGTTGATAGATGTCCCTTGTCTTCGATTTGTTTTAGGACATGTCGGTTTTCTACACAATGTTTTTCTTCAACGTTTTGAGAGCAGTGGTGATGAAATAATTTTCACATAGTTGTCTGTCTGGGTTCGAACCTACAACTAGTAAGTTGCGGCCGGTGACACAGGGCCACCACTGAGATCGATTAGTAATTTTAGGTAATTAAAATAGGAATTGTTTAGGATCGATTAAATGCAAATCTCGTTTTAAAACCAAGTGTTTTAAATTTAGTTTTTCCTCAGAAACCGAAGTATTACAGACGGAGAGCCACAACCTATTTAATAATTTAACACGAGGACACAAGAATTACCATGAAACTGCAATTATATAAGCGAAATATTAATAAAACATAGCATTTTAAAAGGGGAAAAGAAAATGAGGCGTCCTCCATTCTAATGCATTGCGTTTCAGCAAATTGGATTTACCTCAGTCCTATTTAAAAATAAACATAGGACCTGCATAAAATATAACGTTAAGTGTGGAATTAATAATATATAGAACCAAATGAATGTTACTTCCGCGTACCAGTCATCGATCACGTAACTCGGTAACTAATCGTTATTTGTTTGCTATTTATTTATGATACATTGTTTCTAGACGCGAACAGTAATGTTGGTAGGTGTTTAGGTATTTTGAGTAAATACTTACAACAAACTAACAACCCGTCCCTGCTTCGGTAATTTTTTACGAAATGAATAAACAACGAGTTTTCTTTTTTATATCATCATCCTTCTAGCCTTTGCCCAACTTTGTTGGGGTCAGCTTCCAGTCTAACCTGATGCAGTTGAATATCAATATGTTATATGGAGCGACTGCCTATCCGACCTTTACCGACTGCCTGTCCGACCTTTACAACCCAGTTACTGGGTAATACGATACCCCTTCGTAAGACTGGTTGACAACTTTGGGATTCCGACGACCCGTAGCGACTGACAAAGATCTACAAAAGACAGCCAGGACCAACGGCTTAGCGTGCTTTCCGAGGCACGGACGGGTATTGATATGTAAAGATGGTCCGTCCATGGATCAACCGCGGGGATCGTAGCTTAACCTGCCCCCCTAGCCAAGTTACAACCGTTTCGTGTCGAATTCCTTTCTCCAATCGGTAACGCCTCAGTGTCAGCAATTGTAGAAAACGATAAGTTGGTAGCCATGTTGACGTGCCTGAGTTCGGCCGCTCGTTCTACAATGTCTTTAGAAAAACGACACATTATAACAAAGGATTTAGCGTTGAACATTGTAGAAACGATAAAAATCATTCTATCATTTCGAACGATGTGAACTTGGCTACGAATTTTCTATTCGTTTGTTCTAACCACGTGACTTAACGTTGAGCGACTAGCGTTAACGATTGCAGATTATCAACTTGGCTAGGGGTGCTGATCAATATCCGTGCGGCTGCTGTTACTTAGCCAGAAGCCTTAGACTTCTTTTTTGTATGTTGGTAAAATATTAATATTTTATATACTTACACAAACCTTCCGGAATAAATTATGTATTGTAACGAAATAATGACGTGATCCCAATCAAAATCTGATGCATGGTTTAAAGAAAGAACGCGGTCTAACATGCAAGTAAGAGAGTGACTTTGTTTTAAGCCGAAATGTCTACAAAGGGAGTTTAAAATATTTTGCTTGTTTTATATCTATACTTCTATACTACTTGCATTATAAAGCTGAAGAGTTTGTTTGGTTGAACGCGCCAATCTCTGGAGCTACTGGTTCGAATTGGAAAATTGTTTTCGTGTAAAAAGATTAAAAAAGATTTTACAATAAACAAAAAACCACTATACTGAGAGGAAAGACAGACTTCCGAAATTAACGTTATTTTTCGCTATTAAATGGTTTTTTAAAGCAGTGGTGGCCCAGTGGTAAAGGCCGCGACTTACAAATCGTAGATCGTGAGGTCGAACCCAAGCAGGTGCTTTACTTTGTGTTAATTATTTCATCACCACTCCTCTCCAAACGGTGAAGGAAAAATCATTAGGAAACCGGTATGTTCTAGAATAAAAAATAAAGAAAACATTTGACATCTACCAACCAGCAAAGAGCCCACGTGGTGGATTACGGCCCACTCCCTAGAGAGGAGGCCTATGTCCCAGCACAGGAAACCGGCATGTCCTAGAATAAAAAATAAAGAAAACATTTGGCATCTACCAACCCGTACTGGGCCCGCGTGGTGGATTACGACCCATTCCCTATCACAGAGCGGAGGCCTGTGTTTCAGCAGAAGGAACAGTATAGGCTGAATAATGACATATGAATGGTTTTTTTGAAAGTTGGTTTTATGATGTGTACTAATAAACAGATACGTGCTCGTATTCATCCTCTTGCCTGCCCCTATGCCATTGTAGTCTTCTCCCGATTGTTAATTGCATAATTATAGTACTTGCTTGCCCCCATATTTGTCCCCCACTTCGCCCTTTCGTGTACAATTATTGACATCCGATCGGATACAATACACTTTGCATGTTGTCATGTTGTTGCGTCATGTTGAAGTGAGTATTTTTATAGGCGCACTTTGCGCTTTAGAGACTTACTCTGCCGTACTAAGCGCAAAAGCGGTATTTCAAAAAAAATCGTAAAGTTCATTTTAATGCCGACGGATGCATTAACGTCCGTGTAGGTGCCGCCGGACGTAAAGAATAGCATCACCCCATTTCTTCCCGTGGGTGTCGTAAGAGGCGACTAAGGGACATACTAGAGAATGGGCAGCAGCGTTCTCTATGCATTGTAGAGTACCATACTGCGATCGCCAACCCGCCTGCCAAGCGTGGCGATAATGGCAAACCCCCCCCCAAATAATGACAAGCACAAACAAAAAACGGCCCCTAGTGCCCGGCGGCCCACCTACCCTTGGCTATGGTAGCGGTCAAGGTCACGGTGAGGCAAGGGGTGCTAAGAATCCCCGGAAGAGATCCAGCTACCACAATTACCGACAACTGGACCTGGCAACATTCAACACGCGTACACTCCGGACCGACGAGAAGATCGCCGAGCTCGAGGAAGAATTGAGCAGGTTACGATGGAGTATAGTAGGCTTATCGGAAGTCCGAAGAGAGGGGGAGGACTCGATTATCCTGAATTCCGGAAACCTGCTCTATTTCCGGGAGGGCGACCAGCAGTCCCAAGGTGGTGTCGGGTTCATCGTCCATAAGTCCCTTGTGAGCAACGTTGTGAAGATCGAGAGTGTGTCGACCAGGGTGGCGTTCCTTATACTCAGAATATCCGCAAGGTATTCGCTGAAGGTCATACAGGTGTACGCCCCGACCTCGACACACCCCGACGATGAGGTGGAGACCATGTATGAGGATATTTCTAGAGCCATGCATGGTTCCAAAACTCACTTCACAGTTGTTATGGGGGACTTCAACGCGAAACTGGGCAAGCGAAGCGATGATGAGTTGAGAGTGGGGCAATTTGGAGTTGGACGTCGGAACCACCGGGGTCACCTACTGGCTAGTTTTATGGAGAAGGAAGGCCTCTTTATGATGAATTCCTTCTTCAGAAAACGTGAGCACAGGAAGTGGACCTGGCAGAGTCCTGACGGTGCAACTAAGAATGAGATTAACTTCATTATGTCGACGAAGAAGCAAATATTCAATGATGTCTCTGTGATCAACGCGGTGAAAACCGGGAGTGATCACCGCATGGTAAGAGGCACATTGAATATCAATATCAAGCTGGAAAGATCTCGGCTGATGAAGCCAACGCTCCGACCAGCACCGATCCAACTTCAGAACCCCGAGAGCTTTCAGCTCGAACTCCAGAATCGTTTTGAGTGCCTAGGGAGCTCCGTGGACGATTATAACGATGGGTTTGTGGAAACTGTCCATACGGTCGGGTCTAAGTTCTTCAAGACCCGCCGTACAAATAGAAAAAAGAAACTCTCAGATCCAACATTACAGCTCATGGAACAGAGGCGCGGAATGATCCTGCAGTCTTCAGAAGCTGCACTCGAGTACCGGCAACTCAATAGACGGATCTCTAAGTCCTTGAAAAGCGACCTTCGCCTCTTTAATACGGAACGTATTAAAGACGCGATAGAGCGAAACAAGGGCTCCAAAGTCTTTGCAAGAGATCTGTCTATTGGGCAGAGTCAGCTTGCGAAACTGAAGACCGACGATGGCAGAATCGTGTCCGCCAAACCTGAGCTGTTTAAGGAGATTGAGAGGTTCTACGGACAGTTATACACGTCCACCAGAAACCCCGTTATGAATCTAGCAAACGACCCGAGAGCTAGGTTGACTCGACACTACACTGAAGATATCCCGGACGTCAGCTTGTACGAGATTAGGATGGCTCTGAAGCAGCTCAAAAACAACAAGGCGCCGGGTGATGACGGAATTACAGCCGAACTCCTGAAGGCCGGCGGAAAACCCGTTCTAAAGGCCCTTCAGAAGCTGTTTGATTCCGTCATACTCGAGGGCAAAACGCCACAGGCATGGAACAGAGGTGTGGTGGTACTTTTCTTTAAGAAGGGTGACAATACCCTGCTTAAGAATTATAGGCCCATCTCACTTCTGAGCCATGTCTACAAGCTGTTTTCACGAGTCATCACGAATCGTCTCGCGCGCAGGTTTGACGACTTCCAGCCTCCCGAACAAGCTGGATTCCGTAAAGGCTTTAGCACCGTGGACCACATACATACGCTGCGGCAGGTTATACAGAAGACCGAAGAGTATAACCTGCCTCTCTGCTTAGCGTTTGTGGACTACGAAAAAGCCTTCGATTCGATCGAGACCTGGGCTGTACTGCAGTCTCTTCAACGGTGCCAGATTGACTATCGGTACATCGAGGTGCTGAAGTGTTTGTATGAAAACGCCACTATGTCAGTCCGGCTCCAGGACAAAGCCTCGAAACCTATCCTTCTGCAGCGAGGGGTGAGACAGGGAGACGTAATCTCTCCGAAACTGTTCACCGCTGCACTGGAGGATGTCTTCAAGGTTCTGGACTGGAAAGGGGCTGGCATCAACATCAATGGCGAGTACATCACTCACCTTCGATTTGCCGACGATATAGTAGTCATGGCTGAGACTATGGAGGACCTCAGTACAATGCTCGATGACCTCAGTAGAGCTTCCGAAAGAGTGGGTCTTAGGATGAACATGGACAAGACAAAGGTCATGTCCAATGCTCGTGTGATACCCACTCCAATGAAGATCGGAGGCGCTACACTCGAAGTTGTGGACGAATACGTGTACCTAGGACAGACTGTCCAGTTAGGTAGATCCAACTTCGAGAAAGAGGTCAATCGTCGAATCCGACTCGGCTGGGCAGCGTTCGGGAAGCTACGCAATATCTTCTCGTCCCAAATACCGCAGTGTCTCAAGACAAAAGTCTTTGACCAGTGTGTGTTGCCAGTGATGACATATGGCACTGAGACGTGGTCGCTCACAATGGGCCTCATAAGAAGGCTCAAAGTCACCCAAAGAGCAATGGAGAGGGCTATGCTTGGAGTTTCCCTACGCGATCGAATCAGAAATGAAGAGATCCGTAGGAAAACCAAGGTAACCGATATAGCCCGAAGAATTGCCAAACTTAAGTGGCAGTGGGCAGGGCACATTGCTCGCAGAACGGATGGCCGATGGGGTCGGAAGGTTCTGGAGTGGCGACCGCGTACTGGAAGACGGAGCGTTGGAAGGCCTCCCACAAGATGGACCGATGACCTGGTGAAGGCCGCAGGAATACGTTGGATGCGAGAAGCACAGAATAGGTCGAAGTGGCGGTGCTTGGGGGAGGCCTATGTCCAGCAGTGGACGTCTTTCGGCTGAAATGATGATGATGATGATGGATGCATTAAAATCAACTTTACGATTTTTTTGAGATACCGCTTTTGCGCTTAGTACGGCAGTACTAGGGACTTATTAGAGAATGGGCAGCAGCGTTCCCTATGCGTTTTACTAACATACTGCGATCGCCAACCCGCCTGCCAAGCGTGGCCACCATGACAAAGCCCCCCAAATTGTAGGAGGCATATGCCCCGCCGTGGATGTCTTAGGCTGAAATGATGATGACTGATTTTTCACTTTTTCTGAACTGTGAACGTTACTCAACCGTCACGCTCGGGTCGGTGACGCTGAATCGAGTATACTCGGCTGCAGTCGTAATTTTCTACTTCTATCGTGTCATAAGCAAACACCCTCTTTCTGACACATTATTTTTGAATCTGTCATAAAAATATTACAGAAATGTAGTTTATGTTTAGGTACTATAATTGTATGAGAAATTTACTACTGCTGGCTAGTACACCTTTTGTAAACTTATTTATTAATAAATTATAAAATTTAAAAATATATTTAGATACAAACATTTGAAATCTCTTATCCCTCAACTCCGTACTACTCTATAAAAATATGAACAGCCTTGAAGTTGTCGTATAAACTTTTCATTGATGTTTTCAATAGAAATTATATTGACAAACAAGTAATTTCTGGTAAAATAAAAGGAACACAATTTAGATATGGCCATCAGGTTACTTACCTACATATTTGGGAGCTATCGCGTATCTACCTTGTAATTATAGGTAAGCTAGAGTTGACTCTAAAAAACTTATTGAGCTGCCATTGGCTTTACTAAATTGTGATGAGAAAGTGATTTCTATTTATACTTGCAAGTTATTCACGAAATTTCGACGTTCGCTTAGTAAGTTAGTGTAAGTTTAATACCGAATAGTAACTCTGATTAAGTTTCTGAACTAATTAACAATTTAGATTTCTGTGTTATCTATATAGCTTATAATTAATTTCGTTTGATCTTAGCAAACAACTCCACGTTCAGTCAACCGCACACCGTTGGCTCCACTTCACCGTCTGTGAAGCCTTTTTCCTAATATGTTGGCGTCGACTTCCAGTCTAACCTGATGCAGCTGGATAACAGTATACATTGAATGACTGCGTATCTAACCTCCACAACTCAGTTCCTGGGTAACAGCATAAGTACTCCTCGACAATATTGGCTGTCGGACTTTAGAGATCCAGGTTACCCGTACCGGTACCTTCCACTACGTAAATTCCCCTGATACGACATGTGCCGTTGGTACCAATTTTTGCACTACGGAAATTGTCCTGATACGGCATAAATGATCAATCAATCTCAAACTGTTAAGTCTCAAATTCAGTTTTAAGCGTTAACGTACATGATTGTTTGTTTTTATTTGGGTTACCCAATCACAACTTGAGATTGATCTTAAACATGCTTACCTACTAACATTAAAATAATCCTCCCTTTCTTTCTTCCACTCAACTCTATCCTGAGCCAATAAGGATTAATCCCTCATGTAGGCGTCGAGTTTGTCTCGTCATTTACGCCTGGATTTTCTGCGATGCCATAAGACGTTTTCGGGGACCCATGTTGTGGTGGTCTTAGCCCATGTTGCATCCGACATGCGGCGGTGTCCGGCCCAGTCCCATTTGAGCAATATTAAAATTGTTCTAAAGTCTACCATTCAAGTATTTTGGGGCTCCTAGACTGATAAGCGCCACGCTACTTCGGTGGAACAATTTCCATGAAGTTTTCTTAGATATAGGGACGACAAACAAGATGGCAACCATCATATCGACCCATTTTTTTTCTGGATGGGAAATCATCAAATGACTTCTCCCGCTTTGGGCGGAGCGGGAGGGCGTGTCAGACTTTAGTGACTAAAACCCACCCGTGTTCCTTCAGTTGCCCATGTGCCAGGGTTACAGTCATCATATCGACCCTCAAAATAAAAAACAAACATGTGAAACAGCTAATGAAAAACAATCGACTAATATTTTTTTTAAAGTGTGTGGTTGATGTTCTTGATGACCAGTGTATTCCTGTGAAAACTTCATGGAATGGATCCAGTTCACTCTGGTGGTTAGTGGTGTCGCGCCGCGGATGTCGGGGTATTCACTTAAGACTAAAAGATTTAGTCTTATAAATTACCGTGCCGCAAAGCCGTGTACAGTATACAATTTGTAAACACTTTATTGTAGGTCATCTGTTTTATAAACACACAAAAAATATTGTTTTGTGCAGTTTATCAATCTCTGTTAACATGTGGTTTGCACTACTGATATTTGGTTGGATGTATTGAATTATAAACGCATAGTTAGGTAAGTAGGTACTAGGTACTTGAAACGTAGCCAACACTCGGAGCACATTGACAGAGCACGTTGACAGACTCGCGTGGCATGCAAAGTTTCAATAATATTTTCGTGCAATTTTCCTGGATGTAAATACGTCAATTGAATAACAACACAGTTTATTAAATTTAATGTATTTACAATAACGTGATTACCGAATAAATTTATGGCAAATGAATAATAACAAACATTGCTTCGTATTTTGAATTTATTTGTGCTCTTCTTGGTCACCACTGAAGGTCAGGTCCCTGCGAGATTTTCGTGGTTTTATCTAAGATGTTCTTCCACATGTTTATAGGTTCCCGTTTTCTTACAGGGCGGTCGTAAAAGAGTCCAGTAAGAGCGGTAATTTGGTCTGACCAGCGGTTCGGTGACTGTCCGCGAGGTCTTGTAGTAACCTTGCCGAACACCATAAATTTTTCATTATTATCTGGTTCCCGAAAGTCAGTCCAAGCATTAATTCCAAATGGGCACGTCGAAGTCACTTTTGAACGTCAACATTTACATTAACATAGAATTAATTCTAGTCTCCACTTCCAATAGCTAGTTTCGTTCCAATCGGAGAAGAATGGTCAAGAAACTCCACCGTTACTTTTTCAAAAATGTTTTACAATATTTTAGGTACATTCATTAAACTTAAAAATAATTGCAGCGCAGAGGTGGGGCCCTGTGGTATCCGGCCCCGATTTACGATTGGTCTTGGGTTCGAACCTAACAGGTGCTTTACTTCGTGTAAATAATTTCATCACCACTGCTCTTAAAACGGTGAAGGGAAACATTGTGAGGAAATCGGCATGTCCTTGAACAAAAAATCGAAAATATGTGACATCTACCAACTCGCACGAGGCCCGCGTGGTGGATAACGGCCCACTCCCTCTCACCGAGAGGAGGCCTGTCTCCCAGCAGTGGGAACAATATAGGCTGATTATGATTTATAACACGATGCACCGAACTGCAATGTGACCTTTGTAACAGATCGTGGGTAGTTTTTTGTTTATAGTTTTAGTTTGTAGGTAGTCCAAGATAGATTTATTCAATCTCATGGCACGGCGGTCCATGTCATGCGAATCATTCTTCGCTTACACCACATCTCGAAAGCTTCTTCAGGAGTTGACTGGTTACCGGTTCGATCGAAGCACATTAGTTTTGTCTCCAGGCCACTCTCGTATTATACTGTGCCAAACAGATCAGCTGGCTCCTTTTCTAATGATGTAAAGAGTGTAATGTCTACATATCTCAGGTGGCTGATCTTTATTCCCCCACAGACAAGCTCCATACTTCTAAACCACCAGACACACTATTAATACAATGTAAAATATATTTTAGCTTCTACATATCGCACACGTACAATTTAAAGTCGAATCACACACAGCGAAAATAATCTATATGAGGTCGGTTAATATAAAGATAATTATCTCAACCGGCATCTCACACCTAAGATACGAAAATATATCGCGAAGGTGTTATTGTACCGGATGCCGCCTTCAGAATTGCGCGTTTCGTCCCTTGTACAGGCTGTTCACTTTTTGCAATAAAGTGCATACAAAATTACTAATGCAAGACCTGCTTGACAGCTTATCTGACGAAGATACGGACACGGGATTTAATATTAATGTTGTAATTAGAAGTAAATATCGTAAAATCTGGGTAGAGACACCGAGACCACATAAGAATTAACAAAACTCTTCAGCTTTACTGTATTAAATATATATTTCAAGTACCTAATAATGATGATGTTGTTCAGTCACCGACTTTTGTCGATGACTGAAGTTGTTCAGTATAAAAAAGATGATGATATTTAAGGTTTTTTTTAGGGTTGCGTACCTCAAAAGGAAAAACGGAACCCTTATAGGATCACTTTGTTGTCCGTCCGTCTGTCTTTCTGTCAAGACCCTTTACCTCGGAAACGCGTCGAGGTATCGAGTTGAAATTAAAACTATATACTCAAGTCTAAAGTCTCTGGAAGCTGGGAAAAAACCAAACTTCTAAGTTAATGTGAAAAAAAGATAGGTACGGTTGTTTATGCCGCAAAAAAACGTATATTCGACACTCTCAAGGGAATCAAAATGTATAGGCTATTTCCCGTTGACCTAGAACTATGAAATTTGACAAGTAATACCGTCTTATACTACAAGTATAGTGAAAAATCTGAAACTATACATTTGTAATTAAATCATTAAAAAAAACAGGGTCGGAACCCCTCGGTGGGCGAGTCCGACTCGCACATGTCCAGTTTTCTTATTTTTTCTTAGGAGCCATGCCAACATATTGTAGATTATTATGATTAGGTCTCATACGTATACTCTAAAGTTCTTACGATGTTTTTTACTAATACATTACTATTAAGCGTTAGAAGATAGCAATATTTTATATTGGATGTACCTAATCTACTAATAAATAAAACATATAACGCTTTACATGTTACCCAAAAATCGTCAATTTTTTCTACCTTTTTTCAGTAATATTAGGACATCCTGTTATTTATCTCAAGATCAACATCGCCTACCATCTTATAATATATTTCATCATAATAATGTCTAGGTTATGTTATCATAACTTTCGCGAATCGGCCAGTTTATTAAGATACTCTTATATAAAATATAATTACAATCATTGTGTGTGGTGGTCCATTAAATTGTACGGAGAGCGATATGTCGAAGATAATTCTACTATCCTACTAATATTATAAGTGCGAAAGTTTGTGAGTATGGATGTATGGATGTTTGTTACTCGTTCACGCAAAAACTACTGAATGGATTTGGATGAAATTTTGTAACACAGTTAGTTTATAACCTGGATTAACACATAGGGTACTTTTTATCCCGGTAGTACGTTCCCGCGGGATATTTTGCGACCTCCACGTGGGCGAAGCCGCTGGCAAAAGCTAGTATACAATATTTTACACTATATTCATAATGTGTGAGATATTTTACGCATTCACCATACAATTAAAGACAAATTTGTGAGTGTTCCGTGTGGTGCCAGACATTACGAATAGCATCATCCCATTTCATCCCGTGGGTTTCGTAAGAGGTGACTAAGAGACTTACTAGAGAATGGGCAGCAGCGTTCTCTATGCATTTTACTAACGTACGGTAATCGCCAACCCGCCTGCCAAGCGTGGCGATTATGGCAAACCCTCCCAATCTAGGGGACGCCTATGGCCAGCAGTGGTCGTGTTTCGGCCGAAATGATGATGATGATGTAAAGTGAGTAGGAATACACATGTCTTACCCCCATTTTCTGGCGTAAAAAGGCCTCAGATGACGTCATAAATCCTAACGATAGATAATCCGCCTTGGTACAGATCGACAATCAACAAGACGAGATATTCAGGTCCGCCGATCTCTTGTAGTATGGGCCACAAGTAATCCCATATCACGCAATCAAACGCCTTCCAGTAATCGATGAAGCACATTAGTATCGGTGTACTGAACTCTAACGATTTTTCTCAATTATTTGCCTTTTATTCACAGTCTGGTCTTTTCTGCCTCGAACTTTCACGAAACCCGCCTCTTCACTCGGAATCTGCCACTCAAGATACTATATTCTTCCTTCGATTATGTATATAATTATCTTTTTAGTATGAGGTACGAGTGCGACTGTCCGGATGTTCCCGTACGTTCTTGTTGATCATTTCTTGTGCAGTGGAATCATAGGGAATCTTTCTAGTCAGTGCACCATTATTTGACTTGATTGGATAGGTCAGTAATAGTGTAAGAATAACATCATCATTTCAGTCGTAAGGCCTCCCCAAATTTGGGGGCCATAATCGTCCTGTTTGGCATGCGGGTTGGCGAGCGTAGCATCGTGGTAAAATGCATTGAGAACGCTACAGCCCATTCCCTAGTAACTCCCATAGTCGCATTTTACGACACCCACGGGAAGAAATAGAGTGACGCTATTCTTTACATCCGTCACCACATGGACAAACAACAAGAATAACAGTTGTGATGTAATATACGGACCTACCTAAAGTCCAGTGTTTTGTAATTCATTTACACTTTGCTTCATCAAGTGCAACTAAACTAGATACTAAACTTGCATTGCAAGCTAGGCAATAAGAGTAAACTTTGAATTCTGTTGAGTCAGTAAAAGACGATAGCAATATTATTATGTCACATAAAGATAAATTATAACGCTTACCTTTGATTATTATACTTGGTGTCGTATTCCAGGTGGTACGATATAAAACTTTTTATTTATTTTAAAGGTCAGTGCTCTGCATTACCTGACCCTTCTTAGAAAGAAGCGGATAAGAGAAGTCAGATTATGCACTTTATAGTCAGCCTATAACGTTCCCACTGCTGGGACACAGCTCTCTTCGAGGAGCGTGCCGTAATCCACCACGCGGGCCCAGTGCGGGTTGGTAGATATCACTTGTGTTTGAATATTTTTGGTTCTAGGACATGCTGGTTTCCTCACGATGTTTTCGCTAACCGTTTTTGAGAACAGTGGTGTTGAAATCACATACGCAAATTAAAGCGTTAGTCTGGGTTCGAGCCTACGCCCTACAACGCTAAAGTCGCGGCCGTTACCACTGGGTCACTACTGCTTTGCACTTCTATGTACTGACTGTACTATAAATCCTTGATTTCTTAATTATAACCAAGATAAGTTATCCGACAGCTGACTGTTAATTAAAAGATACAAAACGTCTAGAGCTTTTCTTTTCACATAAATAGGGATCTAACTTAAAAGATCAAAAACAGTAAAAAATATAATAGGTAGAGTGCTATTCTCGAACTCACTTTTGCCAGGTAAGCAGCTGTGACCCTGTGACATTTACGTGTTTGATGTTTTCTTTCTTTCTTTGTATAAGGATTCATTTGACTTTAACATCGGATTTCTGTCATAATCCGATCAGATTAGAATAGAAAAGCCAAACAAATTGAAATGAGAGGCACTGTTATCTCCATATATATAATAAAAAATTCTATGGTAACATCCATACATACTCACGCCTTTTTCCCATGGGGGTAGCCAGAAACTACAAACAGCCACCTGATACGATCCTAACATACTCTGTTTGCTTTGTTTATGTTCATTTATCTGGTCATACATACACGCCGGATACCAGTACTACACACCTGACCTTTCTGAAGAACATGACCAATAAGGTCACTATTATGTTCTCCCTTTCATGGTCACTATATGTCCAGTTTTACATTGCCTTGTACCTATAATTTCTATAGTTCTCTCGAAAAATACTTTTTTGTAGATGGTAGACCTTTTTATAAAATCAATTCTACATTTGAGAGTAACGGTAACGGGACTGATCCAAAATTGCGTCGATCGATGGTAAACTCCCAGAAAATATTTGTTAAGCAAATTGGCTTCTACCATAAATTGCTCGGACATGCATACAAATCACAACTATCATTCTATGATAGATGTACGAAATGCCAATGTACATTTTGCCGTACACATAATTTACCTGACTGTATATTTATGTTTAAGTATGACCACTTGTGGAAGGTATTTAAGTGAATGCGTTTGATTAAGTAGGCTACCAATTGGTTGGACTGTGTTAATTTGATGAACACCATCCAATGTTTACTTGTCACCCTACAGTAACTAGTAACTTTCAGGCACAATGTAAACAAGTTTGTTTTTATGTAATACGTTTCAATTCTTTTTATTAGTTCCACCGGAAGTTCTGTTGGTTTTTTCAATTTGTTCTTGCAGTTGAGACTTGGTCTTGTTAGTGACTTGGACCGTGATGGACAGCTTTACGTAGTTAAATAAGAAAAAGAACTCGAATTCTTTAAGCCAATGAGGTAGACAAATAAACCAATGTAAAAAACATTAAAGAACTTTTACGTGTTATGTCGTTTTACATCAGCACTTAACATAATCAAAGGCAAATTAAATATTTGTGTTTACAGCTAAATTATATCGTCAGCATTTTTAGAAATTAGCTTATTAGTGTTAGCGATAAAAGATAGCGTCGGTTGGTTGGTTGTTTCGTACGATCTAAATAACAAAATGTTTTTTTTTTCAAATAATATATTATATGCGTTTCTTTACGACGATTGGAGTCACCTAAGCGACGGATTGCTTGCAGTAGGAGACTTCGCAACTTGAATGTGGCGCTTTTGAACAATAAACAAACGGTTTAGACAGCAAACATTCTAGTTGTGACTTAGAAGAAGGTCACAGAAGAGTAAAAAAATGTCTTCAAACAGTAAATAATTTTAGAAATGGGGCGTATAGCAACAGATTACCAACGTGTAGGTTGCTCGTTATATTTAAGCTCTTGGGTGGTCGTGGAAGGTCCCCAAGTATATGCTGAAATAAAAGTATTAGTAAACAGAAATCAGCTCTCCTTTTCATCTCGCGACTGGTGTTTACTTATTTATAATTGAATCCAGCTGGGTTTGTAGTGTTTACTTTTCAATATTCATTTCCGCTCTAGACTTGGAAATTTTCAATCACCGAACACGGAATTACGGATGTAAATACTACGTGATATAATGATTCGGAAAACAAATTTCGTTACGTGCGTACGGGATTTGTTTTTAAAAAAGCTTTTGCTATTTGCTTTTGTTTGCGAAAAGCACGTGATTTTCGTGGTACCTATATATCCTTCGACGCTGTTTATTCGTCAATAATTTTACCTATTATCGTTAAGACCGATATAAGTGTCAATTACACAGTCAGTACTACAGGATAATTGTGAGAAACACTAACAGTGGGAAATGCTGTTATTTTGACAGCTCAAAAACATTGCGTTATTTATGTTGTTGAGGAGACAAACTTTTCTAACATTTATGAAGCAATGGATTAGGAATTAGGATACTAAACTGGTTAGGTTTTGAAACATCTGAATTTAATAGTCTCTATCATTCGTAGCGAAGTTAGGAAAAGGGACAGTTTTGGCATCACATCACTGTTGGTCTGCCAGATATTATTGAGGTATGTGCAGCACTTTCATAGATTCTGAGGAAAGAAATATATTTTTCAAATTAAAAAAGCATCGTATGATTTTTATTCCATTTTGGAATGGCGGGAGATTCTTATCGGAATTCATCGGGAAAAGAACATGCATATTACTAGTCATGGAAAAAGGAATCTAAACTGAGTATTTGGAAAATAAATTATCATAATTCATAATGCTGGCAGTATGTGGTCGGAAAAGTAATAGCCATGACCAGTCAGCTCCATGTAACGACCATTCCGCCATATATAAGAATGTAGTAACAAAAAGAACGTAAAAGTGCTCAACATTTTTATTCCTCCCATCATAATCAGCCTGTATTGTTCCTTCTGCTGGGACATAGGCCTCCCTTCAGTGCGAGAGAGTGGGCTGTAATTTACCACGCGGGCCCAGGGCGTGTCGGTAGATTTCACATGTCTTCGATTTTTTTTTCTGTTCTAGGACATGCCGGTTTCTTCACGATATTTTCCTTCACGGTTTTGAAAACTATTTAACCAAAGCACAGCGCCTACCTGGGGGCCAACCACCAGCTCTTAAAACAGTATTATTATAATCTTACTTTGACTTTTCGTTATGTATATATTACATAACCTCCTGGTTATGGTACGAAAAGTCAAAGTAAGATTATAATAATACTGTTTTAAGAGCTGGTGGTTGGCCCCCAGGATTCGAACCCATGATTTACGTCTCGTCTCGTCGTCTCTGTGACATATTTCTATTTTGTTGATGACATTTCATTATTTTCTGCTACAGCATTCTCACACCTCTGCTCCTTTTTCTTTTATTTATATTTGACTTTCTGACAAGACCACCTAACCAAACATGTTCACAACTCCGCAATATGTCCCAGTTTTAAATATAAAGAGGTCAGTGGGGAACGAACTCGGTATGTGAATCATTACGATTCTTGTGACGTTGCTATCAAGCAACTTCATTTTATTACCTACAATGAGGTCATACCTCTTCTCATGCCTATTTCCATATCCGAAAGAGCAAGGACATTTCAGTTGTATTAGTGACACTGTAACTCCTGGCCCCTTTTCTTCCCGTGGGTGTCGTAAAAGGCGACTAAGGGACTTACTAGAGAATGGGCAGCAGCGTCTATGCATTTTACCACCATATTGCGATCGCCAACCCGCCTGCCAAGCGTGGCGATTATGGCAAAGCCCCCCAAATTGGGGGAGGCCTAAGTCCAGCAGTGGACGTCTTACGGCTGAAATGATGAACTACTGGCCGTAATTAAGAAGACCGCATTGGGAATTCTGGCCCAGATTCTGTGACAAGTTTTCATACTAATCCAAATCTTTTTCCAAATATTGAGTTTATACTAAAAATAATCACAGACAGACCTCCCAGTGGGTTTATTTAGGGTCAGTAAGGTTTTAAAAGGGCAACACGATCTATCTATATCGCTGGCCTTTACTGCTGTTGTACTTGTATAGGTCAACAGTCCATCAACGCGACATTAGTATTTCCGCGTCTGCTCGGATATCGGTGTCAGGGAGAGATTTACTTCTCACGTTCATTTCCGATATCCTGTGCCTATGACCCACTATGTCTAGATTTTTATTTGGTCGCATATCTATTACGGCTCGAAAGTCTTTCCCTAACCTAATAACACGTATTCCGTATCATTACGGCCCGCCCGGTCTACTCCTTGATATTCCTTGGCTTCCTGGACTAGTCTAAATCCCCAGGTTCGTTCGATAAATGGAGTCTGGTGAAACCACGCTGAGGTCAGTGCATGGCATTCAATTATTTTTATTAGGTCACTGTTATGCCTAGCTGCGTACAAAATACCCTACTCAAATATAATTTAACCTCTCGCACTCCGTAACGTTATATTTTCTTTTCAGTCAATTTCCTGGAGAAATTGATTTAAAGGTTTTCCATTGTATTACTAAGTATAAATGTATATTGATTTTTTTAGATGAGGAATGTCATCATCATTCTCGACTTAGCAATTTGTGAATAGTTCAAAATATGGGGCACATAATATCGTTTCCAGGGTGTCCCGTTCTCTACAAATTACAGGAACTTGATGGCCACTACCGATGATGCCAAATTCTGGGTCGACTCTATTTAGATTGCCATATACATTTATATCATCATCATTCATCATTACAAATCCACTATCATTTTGGTAGCAGATAACCTACAATACAGTCAAGCTAGCTCACGAATTGGCCGTCAATATTATTGTATAGTTAAATTGATAATAAGACTATATAAGTGGTAGGCCACTAGGCCCAAGTGACATCAGCGGCGGACATCCAAGGCCAATTTACATGATGCGCCGGTAAGCGTGGTAGGACGGAGTCGGCCGGTGTGTCAGCTACCGGCTTGCGAGGCGACGCAACACGACGCGAGTCGGACACTCGAGCACTGCGGCCCGTAGGTCGCGTGCGCCTCGCGGTTCGGATCGCTGCCCCAATGCCGCGTGCGGACTGCCCGACAACGCGACGCGCGTCTTCTCTAATGCCCTCTCGTTCCCACTCTCTTTAGTAGCTTATTTCACTAAGTTAGTGTTCCCACGTCTGTCGCGAGTGAGTGACGTATCGCGCGCGACGTACGCAAAGCCGATCGTAATAATAACGAAACAATGAACTGTGAATATTTATTTACGATGCACATGAGCGTAACATTGTGTTAAATCGTCCATGAACGGTGCGGCCGTGGTTATTAGGCTGAGTTCCCTTTGTTTGATCAGATCTCGGTGCAGCCGGTGCCGCGGCGTGGTGTTTACGTTTTCTGTTGTGGCACATGGTGTGAGCTCTCGTACAACTTCCTGGCTGTTTGTAGTTGGCGCTCTACGACACATGTTGTTAACGAAGTTATTTAGATCATCGTTACAGGCCCGTAAGAACTTCCCGAATACGCGCCAATTGTCATATTTGTTATTCACTATTCATATTATCCCTGATGAACGCTAAACAACACATTTTATCAGCACCTTCCGTCTGTATCAGTAAAGAACGGGTTTTTATAGATAAACATATTTCCATGTAACAGGTAGCTGTGAATATTTGTTAAGTCTTAACGATATCAGTAGTTAGATTACTTTTAGACAGTTTGATAATTAATTACACAATCATTGTGGTCTCCATATTGTTTACAAATTATGAAGTTCCAAAAGTATAAAACTACCGATATAGAAATAATTGTTAACTATATTTGTTTTTGTTGAAGGTGCAAATAAACTATTTTTATTTTTAAAATCTAATACAGGCTGTTGTTTGTTGATTACCGAGACGATTATTAAACATTAATTTTCTAATAAACACTAACTATCAATGTGTTGTGTTAGTGTGGGTTGCTCCTATAAAATAAGTCCACGTTCGGAAAGTAAATAAAATAACTTCAATTATTTAATTAAACTTTAAAACTGCCGAAAAGTCCGTGATATTACCTATTATAGCATCGCCTGAAGGTCAACAACGTGCCAATATTTCATTGTTGTTTATCCAGCCTCTTGACATCGACGAACGAACAGACAAATAAACGCACAGAAGCAGTAATACAAACACAAAGTATCATTTAAGTACCTATTACAAACATATTGCCGAAGAGGATATACATTTATGTTTCTAGTACCTACCTAAATACAAAAATTTGCAATGTTCAAGGTTGATTTTCGGGCTTCCCTCTACGGATTTTAAAATAGGTCAAATGTGACGGCTTCGTATTTCATTCTACATTAATAATTAATCATTGTGTTCCCAGTGTCACAATCACAATGCAACTTAATCAAGTCTTAAGAACGAAAACTTAGTACTGCAAACATTACACTTTCGATGTTGAGCTTACAATCTCAGGAGTTTTCAGTTACATAACATTTTATGTCGCACATGGCATTTTAATACAATCGCTGAAACAATAGCCGGCGATGTCATTCCTATTGTTTTACTTAAATTTCTTGAAAACATACAGTGACATTGAAATTAGAGTTACGCATTTGTAATATAATGTGATTAGGTCTATTGTTAATGCGACCGCCGTTGAATCCTTAATCGATGAACACAATCGTAGCAATTTACATTTATATATTTCGAGGTATTTTTGAAGTAAAAACAGTTGAATTAACTCTTTGTAGCGGATGTTTTGTAATACGTAGTAATCCGTCATTTTTATTTTAAAGGGATCCCGTGGCGTATTTCCATTCTGTACAAGGCCAAAACGCAACCATAGGAATCTGCTCGCGTATACTTTGTAATGCAGTTTTTAAATTTGTAATTACAATGTATACACTAATTTTGCGTACTACTTGTATATAGTTTGTAACGTAGCGTGCATCTTTCCAATTTATACAAGGCCAGAATGCCACCATAGGAATTTGGTTTGGTTTGGTTGGTTTCTGATTGTGAAGGAAAAGTTTCGAACACCCCCCCTCCCCTTTTGAGTTTTTATTTTAAATATTCTAACCTAACTTTCGAATTTTCTTGTATCGATTTAAAGGCCGGCAGAGGTGTGGGGTTGACGAATAAAATGAAGAGGAAGTAGCAACCCTCGACAGGACACTTCGCTGACGGGGCTTACAGAATCAAGGCATTTCCATAGGAGGTCACAGTTTTAACCTAACCTAACCTCCCCAAACCATGTCGTTTCTGCCACTCACCGGCCGCTACCGCAGGACCGCTCGCTTCGCTCGCTCGGCTCGTGCGTAGGAGGTCGCAGTTTTAACCTAACCTAAACTCCCCAAACCATGTCGTTTCTGACACTCGCCGGCCGCTCATCTATACCAACAGGATTAGTTTGCATGCGGAGTAGCACTGTATATTATGGAACAATTTAATTACTTTGGCCACTACAAAGTATACACGAGTATTTGCGTACTACTCTTGTATAGATTGGAAGACCTTGATTAAAAATTGATTTCCAATCTATACGCGACTAGTTTCACACCCTTGCGTTCTAGCCTTGTACAGAATGGAAATACGCGATCCCGTGATAAGCTGTTATCAGTTGTCAGTCCAAAACATCACTTACTTATCTCAACAATGTTTGATGACATTCTTGATAACTTTGTTTATATAGGAATGGCGAAACTTTAGACTCCCGTATCTTTTTATTGAAGACTATCTAACGCCACCTCTGGGGCCACAAATATAATATACAAGACTAAATTATACGGGGTATTTTTGTTTGCTTACATAAATAACTTTAAAGAAATTACAGCGTATATAGATAAACGCTGATGGCACTATTTTCGCAATTTTGATTAATAAACATTGGTGACATTGGTGATCCCACTAACTTGACCAAAGGTCATCTATATGATTTTAATGTATCTTCTTGTGAAATGGGCTAGATAGAGAATTTTCTAGAAATCTGTACCATATTAAAGTCGAGACTCTGCGTACGAATCGTGTTTTAATAAAGTTCCGAATCAATCTCACACCGACGTTAATCCGCCTCGCCGCGTCACGGGCATGTAAATCCACAATCAACTTGTTTTATAATTGTAAATGTTCAAAGCTATGGGATAAATACAAACTCAAGATTAAATAAACTTGAAACGTTTATTTTATTATAATTTTTTGTTTGCGGCCATAGTAGTTGACCTCTTGGAAGGCTAAGGAAGGCTTGCCACTGCTAGCCTGTCTTAGTAAGCCATTTGCAATTACATAGTCATTTATAATATAATATCCTTACAATTGTTTACATATTCAAGCAATTTAAATGATTATTTGTAGTGAAGTAAATAAAAAACTAACTTTCGTGACCCTTTCCAGCGTTGAGCAAATATCGTCATTTTCTGAATCGTGGTCGAGATAGAGCGATGCTTATTCGTATATTGATGACATAACTTTTGTAATGAATCTGAATTTGACGTAATACAATTGTCGGAATAAAGTAGTTTGGTATGTGGTGTTCTGGATTTCTGAACTCAGGACTTGGGTCTTGATTTCGGTCAAGAGGTCTTATCTTACTCAAGTTCTTCAGTTCTCTACAACCGAATCTAAAATAGAAGAAAATTCAAAGATTTCGGAGGCATTTTTATAAACTTCAAAAAGGAAGAAGTTCTCAATTCGTCTTGTTTTTAGGGTTTCGTAGATAAATGGAAAATAGAAACGGAACTCTTTTATCACATTCGTTCTGTGTCACACAGCCAATTAACTAGATTTATTTTTGTTACGTTTGTAGTAACAAAAAGATACAGAGATGACTCCTCAATGACGTACAGTAAGTACCTACCCGTATTGTGGTTTGGTTATTGTACAGACATCAGAGGAAATTAATTGTTAGTTAGTAACCTGGTCAACTGATCATGGACTGCGTTGAAACCGTACCGTCGCGGGAATTTTCAAGAACGATATACTTACCTACCCATTGTGACTCGGTTTTCGTACAGCATATGAAAAAAAAAAAAACCGGCCAAGTGCGAGTCGGACTCGCGCACCGAGGGTTCCGTACAAACCTGCAGGTCATCATCATCATCATTCGTCATCATCGTTTATGAAATTAAATGTTTTTTTTTTAATTTTTATATTTGAGTTGACTGAATGAAAGGTAAATTGTGGTTTACGATTTATGACGTATTAAAAAAAAACTACTTACTAGATCTCGTTCAAACCAATTTTCGTTGGTAGTTTTCATGGTAATGTACATCATATATTTTTTTTAGTTTTATCATTCCCTTATTTTAGAAGTTACGGGGGGGGGGGGGGACACACATTTTACCACTTTGGAAGTGTCTCTCGCGCAAACTATTCAGTTTAGAAAAAAATGATATTAGAAACCTCAATTTCATTTTTAAAGACCTATCCATAGATACCCCACACGTAAGGGTATGATTATTATTTTTTTTTGTGTTTCAGTTCTATGTATGGGGAACCCCAAATATTATTGTTTTAAAAAAAAATGATATTAGAAACCTCAATATCATTTTTGAAGACCTATCCATAGATACCCCACACGTATGGGTTTGATGAAAAAAAAAATTTTGAGTTTCAATTCTATGTATGGGGAACCCCAAATATTATTGCTTTTTTTCTATTTTTGTGTGAAAATCTTAATGCGGTTCACTGAATACATCCACTTACCAAGTTTCAATAGCACAGCTCTTATAGTTTCGGAGAAAAGTGGCTGTGACATACTCGGACAGACAGACAGACAGACAGACAGACAGACATGGCGAATCTATAAGGGTTCCGTTTTTTGCCATTTGGCAACGGAACCCTAATAGTAGTTGATATAAAGTAGGACTTGTATGAGTTGGTTTCAGGAATCGGTAATTTCTTAGTTCAAGTTATTTTACACTTTTTGGTGTTTGGAATTAGACTTTTAGGAGTCCGGTTTTTTATTTTGTAGGTCATACGTATTTTTTTAAACCTTGTTCAGTATAAATAATAAGTATCGTTTGGTTTTTAAACCGCGGATTATTTTTAAATTTGCATACCGAATTTTTTATGAATTTCGGTAGTGAAAACAGGTTTAAATCAAAATGATGTCCAAACTTTGTATCATGGGTGTCATTTTTGTAGTTTTTCGAGGGTGGTCGTTGTCAAAAATCAAGAAATCAGAATCCAATCGGCCATAACCATAGTAAATGGGTTGCTTTTCACATAGGCAACTTATGTAGGAGCTCTTTCGAAGTTTCAAGCAATCTCTCTAACATCGCTTACAGAATTTTCTTAATTACACATGTTTTTAGGATTATTTTAGTTAATTTCCTGTTTTCTCGGAAAACTTTACCATGGTGAACGGTTAGCAAACTCGATTTAGTGAGTACTTCAGGTGTAGCACAGATAAATGTGCCTCGAGCATGCGCCTTGAAATTTATTAATTCTTAAAACTCACAGTGACACTTCGTCGCATTGACTTTATGAACTTTTTGCTAAACCACTTAGTGACTGCATTTGAATTTGTGGTAGTGAAAAACCCCTAGCAGCGTAGCATGACCACCGTAGAAATGGGTTTTGTCGACGGAAGAATAGATAAAATTACAGATTGTAGAAAGATTAAAGACAGAATTAAAGATTGTAGAAAGATTTGTACCGTTTTATGCGGGCGTAGCAAGACAATTCTATCTCTATTATTCCAAGAATAGACAAAACCCATTTCTACTGTGGTCATGCTACGCGTGCAGGTAAGAATCGGAAGATCCTTCTTTTTGAATTGGGTAATGGTCACTTCACCTTTATTAAACTATACATTATTGTTTTCCTACATCCAAATCGTTACAGGCAGTGCTACTACAATGGCTTAGGTCACATTTTGTAACCGGTCCTGTTTTCTAATATTATCCCAAAAACGTAGTGTTTTATTTATTTCAAGCAAATTCACATGACAATGTACTCAACAATTAATTTCCCTGACTGCAGATAACTAATCTTACAATAAATAGAAGTGAATCATTGAATTTGTTCGGAACGTTTTCTTTTAAAGTAGTAAATATAATAAGTAGGTAAACGATTAAACTACTCAACCTTGAACATTGTAAAGTTATGATAACTGATAACGAAATAATACTTAGTATTCATTGGTCTTTCCTTGTTTTCTATTCGGTCACGACAACATTATATTTGGGTACCTACCTGCAGCTTAGTTGTACTTGTAACTTGGGTTAACATTGTAGAAAAAACAACTAGCTATTTTTAGCTGTAGATATGAGTAAAAAGTTAATTGCCACATCTAAATCTAACAAACACTTTGTTTTTTATAAGGTTTTGTTGATAGTGTAACAACAACAATAATATTGACGCTATTAAATAAGCTATTAAATATGCGGATAGATTAGTTTGTTTTGTTTACAAAATTAAGATTGACTTAGGTAGTCTACTTCTTGTTTCTGTTAAATAACATTGCGTGCTTCTTGTCACGTTCGCAATGCAATGATTCTGCCATGGTGAACTTACTTGGCACGCTGTGAAGGTTAACCCCCATGTACCCACGCATGCGTCCTGTCCCAAAAGCTTGTGTTCGCTGCGTCCTCAAGGCCTTGCGCGGCTATCCCGCTTTGCCACAGTCATGATCACGAACCGAAGTAGGACGCGACCTTGGAACTTAACAAGTTTAACGAAACCTGTTTTATCCCCTTTCGGCTAGGCGCTAACACTGCTGCTGTGTTCTCTCCCTCATGTTTTACGAAAAACGCTTGACCTCCGCTCGATGTTTTTGCAGCGATTTTGTGTATTGTCATTTTGGTTTTACACGGGCTAATGAACCCTGATGTAGGTACTTATCATAACTCGGTATTTATTAAAACTGATGGTGCCGCACCGCCTGGTAAATATTTGAGCTAAAGTAATTTTTCACGTTGCTAGCCTGAGATCTGATCAATATTCAACGAAGATGAAGGTGTTAAAATTAGGACTCAGTGAAGTTTAAAAAGACAGTATCCAAAATGCATGGACTCACACATTTTTTTCATAAACACCATCGGGAGTCAACTCCTCCATTGGAAAAAGATGACAGCAGCGGAGACAGCTGGTATTCTACACTGAGCTCAACAGATTCACGTCATGTACTGGCAAATGAAGGTGCAGCGTCATCATTGGGTGCTCGACCTATTCCTATTCATCCGAGAGGCTCCAGTACCCAGCGTAGCTCGAGAGCTAGTTCAGGGAGCCCCTACGAGTTCGCATCTAGTCCCCGCGACCGCTATCCCAACTTTGCGAGTTATATTCGTGATGTAATGGAGAGAGGCTCCCCCACCCAGCATCACTATTACACCCACCAGCCAGAGTACAGGCGGCAGCGTAGCGACGGAGATCGCAATCAGATTGGTGGCCACACATACCATCCGCCACGAAATGACTACAGACATTTTGTTTCACCTCTCTATAATGATTCTATGGACGATATTCAAGAACACGAGTACAGCAAATGTGAACGTTATGGGGAAATATCCAGTTCAAAATTGAGCCATAGAAATCGTCACGATAACAAAAGTTTTGCCCAAAAGTTAACAGAAAGTGTGACTGGCCATAAAGACCACAGTAAAGAGCATAGCAAAGATGACAAAAAAGAAAAAGATGAAAGGCGAGGGTCAGGGTCAAGCAGTAGCGGACATCGACACAAGCACCACACGATACAAGAGTTGATACGAACGTTTGGTAAAAAAGTGGGGCAATGGCGGCACGAGACTGGGGAAGGTCGGCGAGGTTCTTGCGCTATTCCGGCCGCCAGTACCGACGAGGCTCGTGCTATGGACAGTGATGAGTTTCGCTCTCGATCAAAGTCTCTCGATGGTGATCATTCGCATAAAATTCTAAGGCGGCAAGTGCTCGAAGATTGCGGCGCTACGTACCAGATTTACGACGAAATATTGAGAGAAGGTATTGTATCTGTTCTTGACACTATTCTATCGCTTACCTGTGTAGCAAGGAATTTATTTATTACAATTCTTATTAAATTACGAACTTATAAAACAAGTTCGGGGGAAGGCATTGTTTTCGCTGTGCAACCGCATGACACGAAACTACGAAAATATCTAAAAATCGTGCCTCCACCGGCAGACAGTGTTTAAAATATTCTCGAAATACGACGTGTACAAAATGAATAATTCCTACACTCGATTTAATGTTTTACTCTGAAGTTATTCGCGTTTACTTAATGTCATCATTAGTTAACTACTTATGGAGAAACAAATATCAGTTATCTGATTTAGTTTTTGTTTAACGCTCGCTCTGATTCGCATCGTATAGGACTTTCACAGCGCACTTTCTTGCAGTTTTATGTATGATGCCGTAGAACGTAACATAATACTTACACGCATTCATTTGGCATTAATACGATATTATTATCGGATCAAAGGCTCAGCTATTCAGCTTCGAATTACTCACTAGGCCGATTAGTTTCCCTAAGCTACTATCCTTTCTTCCACACAGATAATTAAAATTGAGCCTAACCTTAATCTAGCTCGTGTTTATTCTCTGCGAATTTTTGTTATCATCGGCCTTAAGGAGGTAAACTATCCACGCTGCAGTATTTAATGGAAAGTATGCGAAAGTGCGCTTTGGAAAACTTGGAAAGTATCAACATTATCGAAATGTACTTACAGCCATAAAGTGTCTACTAAGAGCACAAAAATAATATTTTAAGAAGACATATCGCTACCATACTGAACACTAATTAGCTTTGTGGCCTATTCAGTGACGCTCATTACTATATAATCTGCAGTTGGCGCAGATGCGGCGTTGCGTTTATTTTTAAATTGGAGCACGATACGCTATGCCCCTTCATCTGTGAATGACCGCATGCATTATAACTAAGTCCCTAGGGAATGTTCTCAACATTTGATGCGCTTTCAGAACATTATTACGATGTTGACGAATCAGTCAATGGATATATGGAAGCAATATCGTGAGATTTTGACTTATTGTTCACAGATTATCACCATCATGATGGTCGACCATACTCAATTAATAACTTTTTATTTTTTTATTTTTGGGAGGAAACCTTTAAAAGACGCCCAGCCTTTGGGCATAACACGAAAGTGTGCGATTTTTACCTAGCTAAAACCACCCCGGTGTTCACATAGAACCGTCCTAGCATTAACTCGATTAATACCTAGTTTCTTTCAATACAATTTCAATGAATACTAGAAGGATGTCCACATGATCAGCTATCGTGATTATCAGACGCAATGTTATCAACCTATAAAGGTGAAAGCGCCAAGATAGCCCGTTTTTTGCATGAATATTTGAAAAAATTAATTAAATGAAATCAAATTAACTTAGAGGGTTGTATTGATCATTTTAATTGTTTTATTTCTGTAAAAATAAATACGTATTACATCAACAAAAAACCGGACCTGCAAATTGAAAAAAAGGAAAGAATATTTGACTGTACACTTTAATGGACGTGGACAAAAAACTAGAAAATCTTTAAGAACTTGTTGGTTACCATCCAAATAACCTGGGGATTACACTTCGAAAAGTACAATATGGCACCTCAACTTTTATACGTTCCAAAGAATTGTTCGACGGTCTATGTACGTTCACCTCCGACTCAGTATAGCTTTCACTCTTTGTGATTGCTTAATCGTCTGCTAACTTTTAAATGCCGCACGGTTTGCATTGTTTGACAGGAAACCAATTACTAAGAACATTTCGCTTTCTCGGTGGTTCAGCCTCCAATACTTTGCTATTGTAGTCATAAGCTAATGCCGCTGCGTGTTAGTGTTCCTTCATTGCCTCCTAAGTCACTTTAGATTGACGTGGACATTTATCAGAATTTTAAGTTTATTTTTTATCACACAATCCCGGAATTAATAAAATTCCAAAAGTTCTTGTTCTTGAAATGTATAGGTTAGTAACTGCAGTTCATTCACTATCGGACACAGAAATTATTTCATTTAAATAATATTTATTGAGTACCGTCGCTCGTGTGTTAAAGATAACCTTGCGTCATGTGAACTCATGTGTTACGTGCCCTGTCCCGTCTAGATTCAGTCTGCCTCGTTCGGTGAGGTAATTTTAACATATTATTTAAAATTTCATTAGCTTTTTGTATCGGTATAACCGCGTTATTCTTCTATACTTCACAACGGATTTTGACACGGCTTTCACTATCATTGAGAGTATTTATCCCGGAAGTTATAAATCTATAATAAACTAGCTTTTACCCGTGACTCCGTCCGCATCAAATTTCTTGCTCAAATTTCTGTCTGCCCGTGCGAGTACTTAGTATTCGTGACTTTTTTTGTCGCTCGGCTTCGAAGGTTCTTGTATGATATTATATCGCCTTCCTCAATCTATCCAACACTAAAATATTTTTACAATTCGATCATTTCAGCCGAAAAACATCCACTGCTGGACATAAATAAGCCATATAATATTATATAGTATAGATTATTTATTACATATTAACTAAACATAATAAAGATCACACTGTTTTGTCAAACCGCACAATTTGCGAGGCAGGTCACTAGTTATACGTAGATAATATAGTTATCGTTTGTACCGTGTGGTGCCGGACGTAAAGAATAACACCACCCCATTTCTTCCCGTGGGTGTCATAAAAGGCGACTAAGGGACTTACTAGAGAATGGGCAGCAGCGTTCTCTATGCATTTTACCACCATACTGCGATCGCCAACCCGCCTGCCAAGCGTGGCGATTATGGCAAAGCCCCCCCTAATTGGGGGAGGCCTAAGTCCAGCAGTGGGCGTCTTACGGCTGAAATGATGATGATGATGAATATAGTTATCTTTATGACAGCTGATTGTATGCACAATGTATTTGCATTCTGGATTTAAAGATTTTTTGTGCGTCGAAAAGTGGCTGCTCTGTTTACAAAGAGGGGAAAGCAGTCTTTTATTTACCATTAGCGTTGCTTACATAACTTGCTGTTTGCTTTTTTGTTGGGTGGGAAATCATCAAATGACGTCTCCCGCTCTACGGCGGAGCAGAAGGGCGTATTAGACTTTTATCGACTAAAACCCACCCGTGTTCCTTCAGTTGCCCATATGCCAGGGCCACAGTAACTCTTTCGAACGAATCTCGCGACTCTGGCAGGTTATGTAACCCCTCACTATGTCAAGAGTGCATTGTTTTCTCACGATAATTTTGGAGCCCATTTGGGAAGATATCTAATTCCATCCCCCGTCAGACATGAGATATTGATCAAATGATTTGTCTGCCTGAACCTGTTTCCTTAAAAACAAACAGGTGAATAGATAGGGCAGATAGGGCTGATGACTACTTATAACTTTATTTAACATTTCACCAAATTCCCGAGAAATCGGCATGTACTCAAACCTTCCTCAAGAAATTCTTAAAATATAATAAAAACCACATGAAAAACCATCAAGAAGTTGAAAAAGGATCAAGGACGTAAATGCCTAGTTTCTTTTATAGGTAGGTCCTAGTTATTTAGAGAATAGATATGAAAATGGAGAGTACAAAGTAGCAACAGAGCGTCCGTATATATGTACCTGCTGATTACGTCATTCTAATCAGGTTTCCATGATATCTGTGAAGGCCACGATGCCACTGAACACAAAACTGGAAGTGGTCGTGCTAATGAGAGCAGGACGAGACATATTTTTGTAAAACACCAAGAGATCTGTAGGAAAAGGAGACTTTATTTTAACTAAATTAAATGAGGGAGATGTTACTAAGTCAGGTGTCTAGTAAATGATCCATAAATAATTGATTTTCTTTTCAACTATGATGTCGCGTAATAATGTGTTAATGATGAAAGTCTCTGCAAACTTAATAGTGTACTCGTTAAAAAAGTTTTATGAGGTCTCATATAAAGCTAGCATAAAACCCACGTCAAGGCTGTGCTTCATACCTCCTCGCTCTAAGTCAGTAGCTTCAACAACGTGAAGTGTATTTATTATTATTATATTGTGCTCTTCATGCAAACAGGGACTTGAGCTCTGTAATGTAAAAGCTTTGGAGTTGTTTTTTTAACGGTACAGCGAATAAGTCACTCCAGCTACTAATAATACTTGAAGGAACGTTCGATGAGAGTTTCAGACAGTCTTAAGCTCGGTCGGGCGACCTAATATACAGGGTGGCAAGGAAGCCGTCGGGCAACCTAGTACTACGGATTCAATATAATCAAGATTCTGAAACCCCTACGTTGAAATTTTGCGTCGGTGTGTGTGACGTGCCGGGCTGTGGGACTCCGACAGGAACGAAGTACCTTACGCGGCTCGTACGTACACACACTAGCATATAAGAGAAAGTGTGAATTTAATACGGGTTTTTAATACAGAGGCATCAAGTATAAGTTTTTAAAAGCTCTCGTAAAGTTGTTGCCTTGTTGGAATTTTATTTTGATCTCGCTTTCGGCTTTAGCACTCATTCCCCTTGTTACGGTGATGTAAATAAAATTTGCACCAGTTTAGTAAAATTTTGGATTCTAAATGAGATTAACTCAAAATGGAAAAAGTTATTTATCGCAGATTAAATAAACTTAGAGGGTAGTATTGATGATGTTAATTATTAACATTCTGTAAAGCTATACTTGTGACGGTCTGGAATCATATTTTCATCAACCGAAAACCTGACCTGACCTGCAATTTACAGAAAACGGAAGATAATTTGAATAACGCGGGCTATCTTAGCGTATTCACCTTATGAAAATCTTATTATATTCCCTAGAATGCAGACTGAAGTCCAATTCGAATTTTGAATAAAAACTTTTAACAAAAAATTAAACCGCAGAAAAAACTGAAAAACAGAAAATACTAAACCTTTCAGTCATTTTGAGTCGGCGCTTTGAGTGATCTTTGTTCAGTGATTGTTTGGCGCTATATATATATATTATAATTTTTTGTGGCTATAATAATCTACTAATTACTACATGCTTGCAAAATAAGACTATTCTGTAAGAAGTTATGCATTACAATCAATGAGTGAACAATCAATCATCGCCTGTTTTCCTACCTAGGGTTGGAATTTTCTTTCGAAATTTACATGGGACCACCTTCGAGATCTACCCTTCCAATAAAAAATATCAAAATCGGTCCTCTCTGTAAAAAGTTATGCGTGGTCATACTTTACACGTCGAATTGAGAACCTCCTCCGTTTTTGTCGTGGGTTAAATTTTTTATTGTGACATGTATGAGACTTAAGGACATTTTTGCCCGATACAAAGAATATTGACAGTTACCACCAGATACGACGACGGGGTATTGCGTAAATGTGGCACAGCTACCAAGCTCCGTGTAGTTTTTCATGCAAGTTGTGCTACTGCTTCAGGAGTATCGTTCATAGGTGTGTACATGGTGGGTCTTTCAGTGCTAGAAGTTCAAATTTGCATTTATACTTCTGCGGTTTTGACGACAGAAGTTCGTCTTAAAAAGGTAGTAAGTTAAAGTTTATATGGAGAAACAGTGCAGAACCAATATTATTTTTATAAAATATAGTACTAGAAATACATTAAATTAATAAAAGAATACATGGTTGAATTTCGACCGCTGAGCGACCGCTAGTATTTATAGATATAACAAATGTCCACCCATCTGATAGGTAGCTGCAACAGGATCTGCGGCATGATAATACAAGCGGTCCTATGTAGGTTTATAAATTAAATAGTCATATCTGGCTCAGCTAGTATACCATTTCACGCTATACGCCTCAAGAAAATAAGGATGGACTATCAATCCAGTGACATTAAGATCACTTCGCGTGTTGTGGGGGAGGCGTCTTCTAGTTGCAGAGATAGGATTGCTAACGTCATCAAGTATGACTTTTTCGTTGATGACCGGTGACAGGATCAATGATGATCTTGACAGTAAGTGATGATTTAAATGTTTATCCGCGCAGAGGTCGCCAACAGTGTGTAGGTTCTGCTTGCATACCGCTTAGAAAGTGGAGGTCTACCGTCCCTTACTTAGTCTCCGGAGCTTCTCAGTCATCATTAGACTTCAATATGGCATCTAATGCAATCTATAAGTTTTCTAGTTCCGACGAATTTGGATACCTTTAACGTTACCTTAGGATCCTCTTAGTTCTGTAACAATACTTTCTACCATAGCACGTATTTTAGATGCATTAGAACTTTAATCTCCTCGCATAGTCACGATGAACATGTTTTTTTTTAACGGCATACAATTAGACAAGGTCTTGTGGGATGAGCCATTAACCCTGGCACTTAATGCTAGTTGGAATGCTATTGTCATAGCATTGGCGCTTATCAACAATTAGTCGTGTTCCACGCCTCGCTATAGATGCATACACTGTAGACCTACATGTGTTCAATGAGCGTGCATATGTTGCGTGCATCTATGTCAGAAGTGCCAATGATCAGGGTGAAGTTCGTCTGTTAGCCGCTAAAAGTCGAGCGGCGCTGATTAAGCCAACCATCATTCCGATACTGCAATTGTATTGCACCGAAGTCAGGTCTCGTCTGTGCGAGAAGGTTGTGAATTCACTGCGACTAAAGATTAGTTAAGTTTATTGCTGGACTGATTCCTCCGTCGTGTTGGGATGGTTGCAGATGTTCCAAGCTTCAGCAATTTCAACATATATCTCAGACCAGTCAGTGTCATATATTTATCGATTTCAATAGTTAATAGACATCCGCCAACGGGTGCCAACGGAACTGTCATTACTAAGCCTCCGCAGTCCATCCGCCTGTTTGTTATGGAACTATATGTCTTGAGCTGTAATAGGTAGACGGTTGAAGTTTTCGCAGAAAGTCTTTATTGCCGCTATAACAACAAATAATCAATATTAAATAGGAATTCATATTTTAATTATTTTACAAACCTAATTTGAAGGTAGAGTTTTGCTTAGCCAAATAGTTTCAATGAATACTCAATTTATTTTAGGTCATTTCGTGAATACAGGATCATTTGGAAAATGGCGGCAAATTCTGTCGCGGCGACTAAACTAATAACGTGGTTTTTAATTTGTTAAATCCTACTTCCTGCATATCCTACTAATATTATAAACGCGAAAGTTTGTATACTATGGATGTATAGATGTATGGATGTTTGTTCCTCTTTCACGCAAAAACTACTGACCCGATTTAGATGAAATTTGGCACACAGATAGTTTATAGCCTGGAATAACACATAGGGTACTTTTTATCCCGGTAATATGGTCCCGCGTGATAATTTCCGACCTCCACGCGGGCGAAGCCGCTGGCAAAAGCTAGTCTGATAATAAAATTTTCGTTATCCAAATAATGTTAATGATCCCATCAAGGTTAGCAAGAAAATGTTTATTTAGGTTGTCCGTCAGTAATTATGATTAGTTTTCTAAGTTAAATTTAATAAACAACGACGACCTTCTTGCAGATATTATTAAATCCTGTTGTCCTGTATATTCTCCTATTCGTAAATAATGAAGGGAAACATTTTCGATTATTATATGCTATTTAAGGAAACTTTTCGTTGTTACTACTGTACGTTATTATTTACGACACTCTTTATGAAAAAGTCAGTCAGTGATGAACTTATTTATAGAGATTTTATTTATAATTTTATTGATAATCTATACTAATATTATAAAGCTGAAGAGTTTGTTTGTTTGAACGCGCTAATCTAAGGAACTACTGGTCCGAATTGAAAAATTCTTTTTGTGTTGAGTAGCCTATTTATCGAGGAAGGCTATAGGCTATATAACATCACGCTACAAACAAGAGGAGCGGAGGAGTAATAAAAAATGTTGCAAAAACGGGGAAAATCGCACGGGTAGGCGATTCGACGCAACGGGAACGGTCGGGGGCACAAGAAATTTAACGCGGATGAAGTCGCGGGCAGAAGCTAGTAATTCTATACAGCCATATTTTAATCGACCTACAAGCTAACACAGCTCAGAAAATTTAAAAAAAACGTCGGAAAATTGAACTTCGCGGGCTTTTGCGCCTCCTCCTTAAATGATAAGACTCAGTTGCACCAAGAGCTATATTTATAGTTTTCGTACTCATTAACAGTAACCATAGAATGTAACTACAGCTGTTACACCTTCATATCTAATATAAAAGTTAATGTTAAAAGGGTGGCAAGACGTTTTTACCAAAATGTTCGTAGGCATTTTTGTTTGTTAAGGGCGCGATTTGAAGCTTGTGGTGTTTAACTAATTTTGTAACGTTTCTAATAGATCCTGTAATCATATAAAACAAATATCTAAACATAATTAAACACTCGTACAACATAAACTGAAAAATAAAATGTAGTTGTTACCCCTTACTCAATTATCTTAATAATTTCACATTTTCATGCTTCCAACATTAATATCCTTTTTATACACCATTCTGCCTCTTGGACCATCATCATCATCATCATAATTTCAGCCGTAAGACGTCCACTGCTGGACTTAGGCCTCCCCCAATTTGGGGGGCTTTGCCATAATCGCCACGCTTGGCAGGCGGACATGGGCATGGGCATGAGGGCATGTGTCTTGGACCAATAATTACGAAAATATGTACATACTTACATAAACAAAAAATCACAAATAACGTAATTATACGGCTATCCTAACACTATTAAAAAAAAAAAAACTATCAAAATTATTTTAATCAGTCGAGTTAGATCCGTATATGAAAATTCATTACAGAACTAAGTTAAATAAACGAATATGAAATAACAAACAAAATTTTTTTCATTTTAATTTGTTTCTTAGAAAACTCTTCTGACTTACAACTCGATATGTGTAGTGAACATACCGCTACTTGTGCTATAGAGCGTCTACTAATATCTACTATTATCCATGTCTTAACACATTGAAAGGGAATTCAATGCAACACTCCAAATAAATTTGACATAAACCGTAACTCTTAACCACCAAATTGGATCGGTTAGTGTTATAATTAGGATATTTTTGCTGTTGTTTACGTATATCCTTTTTACTTTTTAGAGGTTTTTGTTGCCGGGGGTTTTAATTTTACTTTTTTGCCCTTCACTTCGGATGCAAAGATACTCCTTGTATAAACCTAACATAGGTTTATATAAGGAGTAACTTTGTAGGCTCATGCAGAAAAGCTTAACAATTAGGGTGCAAGAACGAGCAAACCAAGGTCGTTAATTTTTGCATCTCGCCTCGAATGTTTGTTTGTTATTTATTTTGGCCATGCACCCAGAAATAGAATTACTATGGCGATTTATAGATATAAAAGAGGCTTAAGAATTAAGTAGGTGTAGGATGAAAGAGCGACTAGAGCAAGCTCAATAATATTAGCCCCCTACCTAGGGCTGATTAGATTTTTCAGTACTTTGTTGTATAATGCACAAAAGCTTTAGAATCGAATTCCCGAGCTCAAATAGGTTAAGTTGTCCATTATTCTATTAGGCGTTTTACGACAAGGGTTGCCAACATTTCTTCGCCGAAATATAGTTTTCTGTTTTTTCGAAATAAGTTTAAAAAAATATAGTCAACTTCATAAAAATATACTATAGATGGAAAAAGCAAAAAATTGGTAGATAAATGTTTATTTGCTACTTATTTATTTTATAGTAGCACTTCGATCGCGACATAGGTATATATGTAAATTCTCCGGAATAATATCTTACTATAACTTTCTATAGGTGCAAGATTTTGTTTTAAATTGGTTTAGTCGTTTTTGAGTTTTATTTATTTATTTATATATGCTTTACTAGCTTTCGCCAGCGGCTTCGCCCGCGTGGAGGTCGGAAATTATCCCGCGGGAACATACTACCGGGATAAAAAGTACCCTATGTGTTATTCCAGGTAACTATCTGTGTGCTAAATTTCATCTAAATCGGATCAGTCGTTTTTGCGGAAAGAGGAACAAACATCCATACATCTATACATCCATACATACAAACTTTCGCGTTTATAATATTAGTCGGATTGTACACCAGAAAATACACCACAACAAAAAACATTTAACACTAAAACATATAATGGGCGGCCTTATCGCTTTCTGCGATCTCTTCCAGGCAACCTTGAATTGGACAGTGATTGCGTGGACATAAAAATAGGGAAGTGTAACCATTACAAACAAGCAAATTATTCCTCTTTACCTCTAGCTGTCAATTTTTTTATTTATTCAATTTCCTCATATTATTAAATAAGAAATTAAGAAAAAAAGTTGGTAGTTCTGTTTTTTTCTTCTCACCATTTCGAATTCATAACCGAAAATATCCAGTGGCGGGAATAGAGATCAGGAATGAAATTACTTTAAATAAATTTGGTAAGTTATAAAGATATTATTGACAAGTTTGGAACGCATTATGTATGACAGATGAGTCCGGATACTCCGGATATATGTTATGGCCTCAAAAAGTAAATGTAAAGGCGCGATCATTTTTGGTTAAATGAATGATTTGTCTGTTAAATTTCGTTGTTAAAAATATAGTATTTTTGCATGCTATATATTTCTTGAAGTTAGTTCTAAGTACTTAGTACGCAGACCCGAAAAATAGTGCGCACGGTAACTAATCAAGCTTTACATTTCTAGTATAAGCTTCTCACTGTACGAAAATCATATACAATGTGAGGTCTGTTAATACTGGAATTGTATTGCTTGATATGAAGCTGTGTGTACAATACTATGTATTGATACGGTTGGCAACCCTATTTATGATAGGTATATTTTATTTTGAAGCTACGGTGCACCCGCTTGCATCCAGCTCCCGTACTCCATATCCCTACCTACGTCTCGTAATAGATTTTAGAGCTTTTAAGAACGTAGCATGGCCCAAATTATATCATAAATCAGGATAGTACTTAGGATCAACTTGATCCATATAGGATTTAGCCATGGCGGATGGAGGTGAAATGTTTATTTTGCTTAAGTATCGTTTTGACATCTATCTGTACGACTGACATTGACAGCCATCTCTCCCTGGCGACTGCACTGAACTTATTAATGATATGATATTTGTAATGTACTATAGGAAAATATTCTACAAATTAATAATGTATGTTATTCTACTTACCATAAATGTGAAAGTATTTGTATGTTTGAATAGATGTTTGTTACTCAATCACGCAAAAACGACTGAACAGATTTAGATCATATTTGACACACAGATATTTCTTGACTTAGATTAACACATAGGATACTTTTATCCTTCCTGTGGGATCATTTTCCACCTCCACGCGGGCGAAACCGCAAAAGCTAGTCTAGAATAAAATCTTTCTGAGACGTAAATTGTCGATCAAAGAAATTGCTATAAGTATTATAAAATCTTAAACTGCTATAAAAACTTAATTTGTCATAACTTGCTTAACGGTTTAATACTCATATTTTAAATAGAAAATTTGGAGTTGAGAGCTTGTCAAACTACAAATCCTCCATCGCAGCACGCAAAACTCATAATTTTTAACATTTTGTACAAATTTTGCAGGTTGTCACCTAAGTCCTCATAATATAGTAGAGTTTCCCAAGTTTCGAACTTTAAATTCAATCGAGAAATCTACGAGTAAGACGAAGCTCGTAACTTCGAAAATCAAATTGAGAATACACAGAATTTAATGGTTACTATTAAATGGGTTACTGGGTGGAGAGATTTTTGTTAATCGGGCGAAACCGGTCTGGTATGGAGCGCGTTCTACTTGGGATGCAGCGTCATTACCTTGGGCTCGAAAAAATATATTCAGATGTAGGTAATCTTACCGGCTGGCGCGGCTTTTTTCATACACGACATTCATATGTATTACCTTGTAAAGACGGGCAAAAACGGTTTCATCTGGCTGAATAGTGTGTGGGGAGGATTATGTCGCCGTAGACTATATTGTAAGTCTACCTATCGTATTAAGTTATACCAGGTTTAAGGTTTCTGCAGACAGGCGCCAGGCTACACTGCGACGCAATTCTAGTAGAACAATGTCCTTGAAATCTTCATGGAAATGGTTTTAGCAGTATCGCGTCGCGCCTATCTGCGGAAGTCTTTAACCGAACAGCCGGCACATCTTTCGGTAGTGAAATATTAAAGATATTCATTAACTATTTTGATATCTTGGAATCAATCTGAATATAAAATATTAGGTAAATTCAGATTTATAACTGTGTAGGGTACTTTCCAAATTAGTATAACCACATTATATAATCGATAACCACTAACCATGTTATTGATTACGTAATCGACGAACAACATCAGAATTTAACCTTATTGGTCGTCGTAATTAATAAGGTTAAGAGGTACATTAGTACTCTATTAGCTGCTGAGGACAAACATAAATAGGTACCTACAGCATTTCACCATCTTGCAGCTGGTACCTATACGAAGGACTAGACTATTAACTGAGCTAGAAGAAATACTAATTTTGTAAAACTCCAACGGATTTTCTTAATATTATCTATTGAAAATGGAGATTCAAAAGCAATATAGAAGAATGGCAGTTTTGGTGTCGCTTAATTTCAGAAGCGTTCATGAATGTAACTATAAACATTTTATGAAATATTTACAGGGCTTTACGTAGTATGCTTTTTCATAATGCTGCACAAAGAAAATAATAAACATCTAATATCTTATTAAAACCGCAATTATTTGCAATACCTATACGCAAAACCTGGTTCGGTAGCTATATATATACCCGCCAGAATACGGTATCTATATAAGTATTTGTACATGAAAAAAAAAAAAAAGTTTGTAGCCCTTTTTACGAAAATTACGCGGACGGAGGAGTATCAAATTTGGCACTATTAAAGTTAAAGTTTATATGGAGACGGAGTGCAGAAAGCTTATACATAGTTTTATATAATGCATAAGAAATACATCACGTTTGAAATAAATTTTGGTCAAATTTCGACTACTGGGCGACCACTAGTTTCTTTAATTATACTAATCAGCTGGATTTTGATGGCAGTGATTTCATCGTTTAAAATATTAAAAAACGTGTACTATTACCTCGTTTTAGAGGAGTATTACATGACTGCCCTCGTTCCTCAGTTCTGTAACATCAAATCTAAGAAATTTTGGAGACGCTCTGGCTCATCTCGCTTCAAACACAAGAGATTGCTTAAGCTTTGGAGCCAGTACCTATTTGTATTTGCAACATGTTTCATATGAGTAAATATGTATTATCATATTGTTAATAACTGTCAGAAGAATACACGATGCTACGAATTTACTGGAGAATGTTGTTATCATGACCACATTAAAATCTGTTGATGTCAATTTCAAATCAGAAGTGACTTATTTGTCCTATTTTTGTGTCAATTATCTGTTAGTCTTGATGTGTCGTTGTAAATAGTTGTGAATTAGTTTTTCTTTCTGGTAGTTTTAATTGTTATGTTGGTGAAGTACTTAAAGAATACTAGGATCGTGCGTAAACCAGGTGTTCAGACCGTGGCGTAACAATAGAATTGCAGTACGTACAAAATGCTACGTGCTCCCAGCCGGAGGGGGCCTCATCATAATTCAATAATTTATATTGATTTTTGCTTAATCCATAATAGATAGGAATAAGCTGACAAAGATAGGAACACAACATGATGGGATCCGCGGCCTCCTAAGCCCTGAATACCTTTACAGATCGTCGCTTTTGAACCTTGCACAAATATAATAAAATCAATTAGGTATAGGAAAAGATATTTTTATATACCTAGTTATATTGAAAGCATTTGTAAATAACATCACGAGTCACGACTGACAGTTGTTCTTACTGACTACTGACCATTATTTCCAGTGATTAATTCTCGAATTCACTACACAAACATCCTGCAACACCTATCACTTGAAATGTCGGGGGATGTCAACCAACGTCCCTAGACATCCGCTTTACGACCTTTTTCGGCGTTTTCGACGCTGCCAGACATGTCATCCCCGTTTCGCCCGATATAACTATAAAGGGGGTAGATCGTGGTGTGGGAGCTTTATGCGTCGTAGCCTATCCGGCCGCGTACAGTGCATGACGCAAAGCGATATCGCGCTGGTTTGCAATCGCAGGGCAATAAATCATCGTGCATTGTTTTACACATTTTTAATTAAACCCTAGTTCGGAGTTTTGTTTTTCTTCATTTAAAAGCGTTATTTTGTTTGCTTTACCTTTCTAAATGCCGTTTACATTAGTAGTAATAACAAAAGAGATTTTGTCAATCATTACGTTACTATGGCTGCTTGTTTTGCATAGAAATTTAAGGAGCGCTATAAGAAATGACGCTCTTCAAGATTTCCTATGTCTAGAGAGCTTAATACAACGTCAAACTACAAGTATTAATTTCCGTTTGGTAGGCGTTATTGGAACTATTCATTTCCGCCATCTTTGAATGTCATGTACTATTTACTAATAATAGACTTTTTTCCTTTACCTTACCATTACCTTTTACGTTAATGAACAAGGTCTATCTTTTGAGAGTATTTTAACGAATGTACGTGAAGTCTAAGTGCGACACCAAAATTATATGGAAGTCCTGCCATTCTCCTTTCATTCTTTTGCCAACCTGTTTTTTTTTAAATTTGCAGGTGAGTGCCAGGTTGTATATTGATTAAAATATGCTTCGCGGCCGTAACAAATATATGGCTTTGCATAATTATAAATAATCATTACAATCATACCCTATCTATAAATACCCTCTGAGTTAATTTAACTCTATTTAATGTCTATTTGCTGTTAAAGGCATTTAATGTAAATAAATAAACTAAGAGGGTTGTATTAATGATTTTAATGACAAAATAAGTGAAAATTTTCTACTGAAATACATCGATTACTATTAGTGATCACTATTCGCCGATCAGTATTAGTAACCGATGCTGAAATATTTTGATTGCGACACTAAGGGTAATGCTAATGACAATATAATAACTCAGTCCAATTTCGCAAAACTAATGCTAGCATAAGGAACTGGGAACGACGAATATTAATTACAAACAGTCTCAAGTGGAATGTAAATTTAATTGTTAACTGTGTACCTACGATATTATGTAAACTAAACCGTTATCAGTTCATTCATCACTTAACTATTCAAATCCGACAGCTTATTTTACTATTAGTTTATACTAAACATCTGTTTTGTAGCGGACTGCAGAAAGATAAATGGAAAAGTTTAGGCTTTGTATGGATGATTGATAGTAAAATCGTAACTGATAGACAATGAACATGATGGAAATGTGTGTCCAGTAACGTAGTTTTATATTATTCTTGCCTGAGCAACCGGCAGCAATTTTGTCAGGATCACGTAGATGTCACTGCAGTAGCCTTTTTGTTTGGTTTGGTTGCCTCCTTCCCTCAAATATGGCGAGGAGGGTACTGGCTGATCTTTGCGTTAAGGCTTCTTCAAACTGGCGCGACACGACAGTACCAGAATCGCGTCGCGCCTGTTTGTGGGAGCCTTTAAGCTTTGAACGGGTGCTGCTTGTGCTGACTGGTTGTCTTGCTGACCATGGTTTTATTATTGGTAATTAATGTTTTATCTACTTTAATCCGAAAGGTCCTATTTTAACATTTGTCACCTCATGATATTATCTAAAGGAACATAATGCAGCATTGCGTATGTTTTCGTTTTTCTTTCTTTCTTATTTATTTCTGCATGAGTTTAGTTATTGGCGTGTGCTAACGACATAATTAATGCCAATAATTTAACTTAATTGTGTTTCGTAATGTTAATTACTTACTATTGTATAGAATCAAGTTCTTCTAACTTAACGTGAGTGCTGTGCTACTTTGGAGTTTGTTGCGCCACTTCCTCTTCCCAGCTCAAGCACTAGGTAGTTGTGAAGAGGGACTGTCTTATATAATTTTGACGTTCAGAAAGTGCTGACTCTTAGGCTAGTTTCAAGTGACTTTTGATTTGATTTGACCGTTGACTTTTAGTTCCTAAACGGTTGCACAGATGAGGCACACAGATAGACCACATGACATCGGATACTTTTAACCCCAGTGAACAAAAAAGCTAGAAAAGAAAAACGAGTTAGAAAACATTAACGTTAAAGATATCTTTACTCCGTAGATAAAATCAATTGTAACTTAGAACTTAGAAATTGCCGCCATGAAATAGGCTTTATACCATAGCTTCTGGTACCAAATTTCTTTACCAGGTAAGTATTAATATTTTAATTATTGGAACGATGTTCTTTAACACACCTTACGGTAGGTCGAAATTAAAGTAATCGTCACGTATCGAAAACGCGTTATGTAACGAAAAAACGGTATGCCCAATGTATGAGTTTTTTTTTTTTGTTTTTATTCAGGGTGGCAATTACGTTATCAAATTTACTGAAACCATGTATTCCACATTAAGTATTTCAAGCATACTTAATTCAAAGAATTAATGACAATTAAGATTTTAGTCGTGGGACGTTCTTTTTAGTTAGGTATAGTAATTAACAACATTAAACTTATTATTGTTATTCCTGCGTAACGACACTATTAAATTTGTAGAATTCTAAATAGGTACCATCGCCCCTGACGTGTCTTATGCGTTTGTCGACGGAGGTTTTTTCATGCCAATTTTTATGCTACAAAACATTTTTTTTTTTACATTGAAATGTTATTTTTGACAGACTGATAACATCTTTTAATAACCCTTCACAATTTATTGTGATAACCTAATGTCTGTGTATGATAAAAGAGACAGACATAGAGAGAAAAACATAGCAGCTGCGAAAAATTACAAGTTTTTCAGTATGAGTGTCTTTTTCATGGTTTTCGAGGGTGCTGAAGCCAATAGTGAGATCAGGCTGCGTAAATTTTAAAATTTCCATCATGGGTATCGTTTCCATGGTTAGAGGGTGCTGAAGCCGAAAGTGAAGTCACAATAAAGTTTATATAATGTTATAGTAGACGACGTTACATTTGGAGTTAAAAAACCATAAGGTTTGTTCCTGGACCAGCCCCCTCCCCCCTGACCCTATACGATATTATTTATTGGTACTAGCTGCCCGCGCCCCGACAATATAGCGATATTTTCCAAAAAAAAAAAATCTTCTGTACTCACCTTGTGCGAGATATTACGAGCACAAAAACAAAAAAGGAATTAGTCAAAATAATACACGCTTTTATCACCCATTTAAAATGATTATTAAATAAAAATGGTTAGCTACTAACTATTCACAGTTCAACAAAAAAAATATTTTTTTTGGTGCAGAGATAGCGATAATGGATTTTATTAAGTAGCCATTGATAACACTAAAAACTATTTTTTATTTTTTTTTCCTTTGCGTAGTTTTGGGTTTACCTTCAGTTTTGTATATTGGCTGTAATCAGTACTTTCATGCGCTCGGTTTGCTAACTTCTCGGTACCTACATTTCTATAAATAAATTGATTTTAATATTATGTCTTCATCGAAAAAAGTTGTCTCAATGAACTATATGTGTATTGTTACATACACAGTTTAAAAGTACAGAAAACCTATGAAAGATTTCATAAAAGATCTTATTTTTCTAACTTTAATTCAAAAATTGTGGATGTATATAAGCCGTGGGTGGATACCTCAAATTGTCTGTAAAATAAGCTGTGGACACTTGAGACAGGTCAGTGGTAAAAGAAATCGTACCTACCTATGACATTAGGAGTGCTTATGCAATGAAAAGAACAAAAAAATCACATCGGTGATCGTTACTTCTGCTGTGTTGATATGCGTGGTGTTAACGTTAAAAAATGGTTTGCCCAGACTTAAAATCGGCTAGAAGACCTTTGCCGCATTCAGAGGAAGTACCTGTTCCAACATTTTGTCCTACTCGTGAACCATCATGTGACGAAATCTTTAATAAAGTAAGTAGCGACAGTGATTTTGAAGGCATAGCGTCAACAGGACCAAAACCTCTTACTCAAGAAGAATTTAATGATTTGATAAGAATTCTTGAGCTACTTAAAGAATTTGCGGAAGTATTGGCTTCCAGATTAAAAGAAAAAACTTGTTGGCGACAGATACAAAAGTGACGTTCTCTCGTACAAGCTAGCAAGATCTGCTACCTTTTTTCATTCGGAAAATGGTATTTTTCCCCTTGTAATAATATGTTCATCAAAGTGCACTACAGCCAGAGTCATCTTGATCAATTTCCAGAGAATCTTGAATCCTATAGCGATAACAAGGGAAGTGGTTTCACCAGGACCTAAAAACGATAGACGAGAGGTATCAAGGCCGTTAGGATCGGCATATGACGGCTGACTACTACTGGGGTATGCAACGTGATTGTCCCAATACACCTAATTCACGAAATTCGTGAAAAATAAGGTTTTTATGAACATAACAAATGAATAAATGCTGTTTTTCGTTGTAGATTTGATTTTTTTCTGTACAAGTCATATCTAGCAAACTACACGTAGGAAGTCAAAATTTTTAGTATAAATGTAATTAGTATACGGTTCTTAGTTAATAAAAAAATACAGTTTCTTGGCACCACAACTAGTGTTGACCAGTGTTATAGTTGTGATTATGATACAAGTAAGTACTTATGCATTATACTTTTGCCATATTCATTATAGAGTAAACGCAAACATACATAATAACACATACAGGGTTTACTACCCTGGATATTGACGCGCAAACTCCACTACGAATTCAGGCCTTATGTAATTATGGAAATCTGGTAAAGCCATTTCAATCCGCAAATGCTTATGATGCGTAGGTACCCTATCTTCTTTCCATAAAATAAATTTGGGAAGGCTTTCCCTAGAATTTATTGAATTTTTATGTTCCCTAAATTGCCTATACATTCTTACATAACTATTTTCGTCACAAATGTTGTAACTCAAATATATTTCATACTTGGCTTCTTCATGTATATTTAGATAAGAAGGTATAAGGTTCAAACCCGACCATAAATGTATTAATTTGGATAAATCTTTTTATAGGCCATGGATGGGTGAGCGTCTTTACATACCAAAACCCCCTCATGTCTCGGAAAGCACGTTAAGCTTTTGGTCGCGGCTCCCGTTCGTCGACATTTGCCCTTCGTTGCGGGGCATCAGAAGCCCGAAACAGTCTTAACCGAGGTGTATCATATTACCAAATATCTGGATTAAGGAGGTCAGATAGACCTTCGCACCATGTAAAATACTGATATTTAGCTGAAAGTGGTTAGACTGGAAGCTGACCCCAACATAGTTGGCAAAAGGCTAGACAGATGATGATAATATGATGAGTAATATATTGTTTCTCGTAACTGTACCTATCTACACAGTGCAACATTTAGTAATACTTAAACAATAATAGCCTATTTCCTTTAGCAAAAGTTACGAGCGAGCAGAATCATCAGCTATGCTAATCTAGACATGAAAAATAGTGTGCTTTCTCATTTGTAGATTATTGTGGTAACCCAATCTAAATGTTTATTTCTTTCTTGTACCTATCTATGTTTATTTCAAATGGAAATCATTTTGCTGTTGACTGGGACCTTTGGTTTGATATGGATGCGCTACCTATCTAATTCTGCCTTACCTGCCTAGTGCCTACACTTTTAATAAAAGCTGCCAACACATTTTTTTCAAGTTTATTTATTTAACCATTTATGTACACACATATATAAACAGACAAGAAGAAAAGAACAGAAAAATTAGTACAAAGGTGATGCTCAAGTGGTGGTGGTGGTGGTGGTGGTGCGCAAGTTGTGCGTATGTTGTGGATTCCGAGAGTTTCGTAGTACCTTGGTAGGAGTAATATTCTTCCCAAGTTCCCAACCTCCGCCAACGATTTTTCAGTTTGCTAAGTTCAGGCATAAATGGTATTTTTACGGACATTTCCACCATAAGTCAAAAACTAAGTTGTATAGAAACACAAGCTCTTGCCAGCGGTTTGGCCCGCGTGGAGGTTGGGAATAATCCCACGGGATCGTACTACCGCTATAAAAAGTACCGTATTTGTTAATCCTGATTATAAACTATCATCATCATTTCAGTCCAAAGACGACCATTGCTGGACATAGGCCAACCCCAATTTGGGGAGGGGGGGGGGGTGGTTGCCATAATGGCCACGCTGGGCAGGCGGGTTTATAAACTTTATACCTGTATGCCAAATCTCAAATAAATCCGTTCAGCCCAACAAACATCCGAACATACAAAGTTCCCCATTCATAATTTAGTAGGAGTTTCATACGGATACGTGGATTATCCTTGAGATATATGTATACGATTGCAGACTGTTTTGTGGATCTTTATAGCGTGCAATGTAAGCACACAAAAATATGTTTTAAACACACAACAAATCTTTGAAATTCTCACCCTTTCTCTATAATAAGCATATATTGTACACAAATAAACCTTCCTCTTGAATCACTCCGTCTATTGATGAAAATTGCATTATAATCCGTTGCGCAGTTTATAAGATCTTAGCGGAGACGTGGGAAGCGACTTTGTTTTATATCTACTACTATGTAGAGATGATTTATAGTGTGCCCTTTCATGCGATACCTCACCCCACTTGACATTAATTACGCCACTTCAAAATGTCAACCTCCATTTCAGCTCATATTACAAAGAAATTAACAATATTGTTTCTTTTTTCACTTAATATGGATGTGTTTATTCCAAATATCAAGTTAGTAGCATTAATAGATCCTGAAATAAATAGTTGTGACAGACAAGCAGGCATTCAAAGTCACAACTTAAGAATTCTTTTTTAACCCTTTTTTGTACGGAACCCCAAAAAACAAAATGTTACTACACTTAGATCAATAGCAGGTTGGAGTCCTACTTAGACCTCAATAATGAATAGAAAATTGCAATTAGGGTTCGATGCAAGATATTATCCTAATCCATATCCATAATATTGCATCCGTCAGTTCAGTATTTACTTAATTTGCAAGCGGTCTTAGGGCGAATTTCACCGATGCAATCAGCACTTCTTCGTTCAGTTTCATTGATGAAATCCGCTCTTAAAATCATATCAGCCATTTTCTATTGCTTAGGTTATAAGCGGGACTGCTGATAAAAGGCTACTGATAAGTGACATAATTGATTTAAATACGAACAGCACGTGAAGAATCAAATCACATTCCGATCCAGCCCGTCCCTTGCTGCCCTCTTCCAGCGATGCCCTAAGCCGAAGTCTGCACTCTTCCAGCGATGCCCTAAGCCGAAGTCTGCACCCTTCCAGCGATGCCCTAAGCCGAAGTCTGCACTCTTCCAGCGATGCCCTAAGCCGAAGTCTGCACTCTTCCAGCGATGCCCTAAGCCGAAGTCTGCACTCCACAAGGGGTGCCCTTAGTGAATAGTCGCTTAAGTTTTAAGTTTTTATGACCTGACTGGACACCTTAACTTATTAAGGGTAGCCACATGCAACTCCGGTTAAGCAGCCGACAATTTCATAGGTTGACCTGCCAGATGTTATTCCCAAAAAAAAGGAATCAAAACCTTTATCTGTTCTCCCTTTAATAATAATTGAATAACACAAACGTAAATTCATACCAATATTATAAATGTGAAAGTTTGTGAAGAAATATGGATGTTTGTTACTCTTTCACGCAAAAACTAATTTATTTATATATGCTTTATTGTACACCAGAAAATACTGAATTTGGATGAAATTTAGCACACAGATAGTTTATAACCTGAATTAACACGTTTTATCCCGGTTGTACGTTCCCGTGGCATAAATGCCGAACCCGCTGGCAAAAGCTAGTAAGTAATACGAATACCCGCCCTTTATTCACACTGTGACTTGCTTGTTCTCCCCCAGACAGGCGCGACGCGACCCTGGTGAAACAATTTCTATGAAAACTGAATGGAAAATATGTTTAATTAAAATGAAATTATTATTATTAAAATGATTATTAAAATGAAATTATTATTTATTATTATTACACACAAATATGACAATGTGGACAGAACGTGTTCTATTACTATTCTTTTAAAAACTGCAATAGTTGGGCAGTCCCTAAAGTCGGGCGGAAGTGCAAGGAGTAGGAGTAAGAGTCGGTGGAGTGGGTAGGGGGCTTAAGGGGGTTTCTAAGATGCGACCTGCGAGCCGCATTTGAAAGACGGGCGTAGGAAAAACGGTCCCGCAGATAGGATTGTGAAGAAGGTAGAATATCAAGACGCAATATCTGAGAGTTCCTGGGAACTCGAATGGGGAGCCATTTTAGTGTCTTGCGAAAGTTGGAAACATGATAATATTTGCTAAGATTAGAAACAAAACTGATATAGATACTTTGTCGTTAACAAGTTAAGTTTATTTAAAACCTCCGCGGTGGTATCCACATAAGAAGTTATCGGCATAATCTATAATGGGCTGAATAAGAGTTTTGAGCAACAGAGAGGGTGTTCAAGGGCAAGAAGCTCTGAAGACATTTCAATGAATGGAACGTGTAGAGCACTTTGCGACTGATTTTAGAACTGTCTTGTATCTCCCGTTCTGGCCCGGCCACGATGCCATACAAGGTTATGGTTATGGCAGTAGACTGTACGGATATTTACCTTTTGGTACTAGAAAGAGAAATAATAGCACCGTATTATTTCATGCTTATACACCATTTTCAGTGGCCGGGCTACAGCGTATCCGTTCTAACACGGCCACGCTTGGATCGGCTAAAATCCACAACCTTAATGGATAATTATTGTCTTAGATATACTCGTATGTACGTATACTGTAAAATAAACCTAATTATATTTAAATGAAAACCTTTCAAATCTATGTAATAATCTCTTCGATTTTTGATGATTTTTGACTAGATTTTTAACAACCTTTGTTCAAGTGAGTGGAGTCGAAGAATAATTTCAGTGTATTCATTAATTTATTGGACATAATGACTTGAATACTTTTATCTTCGCACGATTGTGCAAATTATTACGCACGTTTCCTTATAGTCGAACGGTGTTATTTATATAAAAGTTATTGATCATCTAAAAACTTGTGAAAGTCTGGTAGTCAAAAAGTGTTATTTATAAGCGAATTTTAGGACTTATACATTCTATAAACGTACTATAAATTTATAAAACCCGAAACTCTACTATTGGCTGACTACAGCAGTTGATTAACACGAAAATGACATTTGGCGTAAAAATAGTGTACGCCAACAAATGTTAATTTGGAAACAATCAGTTGACAGTTACAATTTCAAATTAATTGTATAATTTAAATATCAAACATACGTCACCGCGTCAAAAGTGTCAAAACTGTAGACAATTAAATAGTTCACAATACGTAATAATGTCTATGGTCACAATTATTCGGTGTGTAGACAGACATTCTCGTTTTACGGTCAATTTGTTAAATGACTTCATTAAAATGGCAACATTTTCATTTATAACCGACAGTCAAAGAACGTTTATTAATACGCAATTTTATCGGAGGTTTTAGAAGCTTATAAAACCACTTTAACTAATGAATGTCTTCCGGGTCTTAGTAGGATTAAAGGCCCATTAAATTAGAGAATAGGTTATAGGTAGAACGGGCTGGTGTCCGCAACTGTCTGAGCGCGTATTTTGCGTACGGTGAATTAGAAAAACTGAAATCTAGAGGACCTCAGTGAGTCTATAAATATTGAGGACCATAATGCTTGTGGGTGCTTACAGTGATGATGATAATGACGTCAAATTTGTTTGTTTCACAGGAGCTCACTTGCGCAGAGCCACATCGCAGGATGCGGAGAAGCGTCGGTCCTCGTTAGGACATGTACCAACCATCCGGCACCGGGCTTCAGACGCCTTCCTCGACCCTCATCATGCGGCCATACTATTCCGGGACTCACGAGGGGTGAGTGTCAAATGACTTACAACTGAGATTATGCGGGCAGTACAGTACTACTGGACGTTGATTAAGAACCATTAAAAAAAAGTGGAATGCTGTCTCAGTCACGTCCTTGAACATATAAGGTACTATGGACGAATCGCCAATAATATCTGATTTCATGTTTCATTCATAAAAAGCAAGTTTCCCTGATATATCTGTATTAGTAATGTGCCGGATATCAGTATCCGTATCCGTGGATATTCGAGGGAGAAGAAAGATCCGTAGCTGTTACTTTTTTGGCGGATCTTTTACCTTATTCGTATTCAATACATAGATGCAATTCTACAAAGTTGCGAAAGCTGAAAAAACATTATTTTCTTATTTTTATGACATTACTTAGTTTTCGATATTGATACGCAACACATGGGTAAATGCCAGCTAGTTCAATTTAAACCTGTATATCAGTGGATATTCATATCAATTGATATACGTAGTTTACCCTAACAACACACTTGAGGTGGGCACCCCTGACATAAACCTACAATTTGGATTACTTTTCCCGAAGTGGCTATTTAATCATGAATCACCAAGTAACGCGCGGGTCTTGTACGGTTAGCCTTTGATTGAAATTCATACCTTATTTCCAATATATGTATCAGGTTTACGAGTAAAGTAGGTTACGTTAATATAAACTTTTGCCCTATAGTTAATATTTTTTATGAGAAACCCCTGACGTGTACCGTTCGAATACTTTTAAAATAAAGTTATTTTGCTAAGAGTTGTTTTAGTAAACTGATTATTTTTTGTCACTTACTTGTTTTTGTTAGTATTATAATACAAAAATGAAATAATTACTAAAGAATGATAGTTGCAATTTTTTATACACGAAATTATATCAGATGTACATTGGATATTTGTATAGATTTATACAAACACTTTTACTTGTCAAACATATTCTTTTGAAACTAGATGCGATCGCCGTTTCCCATCTGACTACTCAGAGAAGAAAAACCGAAACAAACTCACAGATCACAGTCTCTTTGAAGTCCAGACATAATCTTGGTCAGATAATGTGAAGTATCGGAAATGGTCAATTGAGGAAAGAACACACAGATTGAGTGAACCTGTTCAGTCAGTGTATGCATTTGTCAACTCAGAACTTAGGGAGCTCAAAGATTTAACGAATAATAATGTGTCATATATCAAAGTGAGGACATTTGGTAGGCCGAATAAATTACTCAAACTGCCAGATCATGATTAAAAATAACTGAGAAGAAAAAAAAAACAATGACCCACAGGTGGTAATTATTGTGAATCTGAGGACTAGGTCTAGTCCTCACATTCACAATAATTAAAATAATATAATACTTTACAAAGTAAATATTCATGCCATTGTACATATAAAATGTATATATGCGAATGAGTATAAAATAACAGGAGAATATCTTGGAGGACTATGTAGATAGAAAATCAAAATCAAATCAATCAAAATGGATTGGTAAATATTAATATGAGGAATGAACCACACAGATTGACAGGACCTGTTCAGTCAGTAATGACTGAATTTGTCAGTAACCGTGCAGCTCAACTCAGGATATTTTAATATGTATTATGAATATCGGATTTTAACGAACGCCAAGTGCTTATGTCGCAAATACTTGCGATATCAAAAGCTTTAAATGTTTTGAATGGTGCAGGTCAAAAAATGCTTACAGAGGAATTAAATATGTTTGAGTGCACTGGAGCATTACTTTAAATTTTTAATAGAATCAGGTTTCTTGAGGGACTAAATTGCAAGTTTGAAGGACGCACTAAATATTATGAAAACACTGTTTGTCCAATTTGGCTAAAATTTTGACACAATATAGCCTGTGTAATATGCTGATTAAAAGAATACGGAGCCCAAAAAAAAAAAACGGGTATTCGAGATCTATAGTAATTTCTATGCTAAAGTTACGGAGATGCTTTCATCTAATTCCTTTTTTTAACTACATCTATACTAAAATTATAAAGCTGAAGAGTTTGTTTGTTTGGTTGAACTCGGTAATCTCAGAAACAACTGGTCGAATTGAAAAGATATTTTTGTTGGGTAGCCTATTTATTAAGGAAGGCTATAGGCTATATAACGTCACGTTAAGATCAAAAGGAGCGGAGCAGCAACGAAAAATGGACGGAAACTGGCAGGCAATCCGATGCGACAGGAAGGGTCAGGAGAGCAAAAATTAAAAAGGTAGTAGCTAATCAGAAATAAATACGTCGCAATACGATTTACAGAGGCGGAGGTAATGTTCCAAGGCGCACAGGGGCGGATAACCTAGCCATAAGCTGTCGTAGTTACCAGACCTACGCTCACTCACAGTAAGAAGCCTTATCGTCGAATGAAGCAGTCTGAAGTTATGAACTAACTATTGCTAATTGAGTAATTAGCAGCTGTATGGGAACCTTCGATTAATTCCTCGGAATAAAATACGAATACGTACTTGGAAAATATACGATTCAATGTGTACTGATTATAACTTTATTAAGCCTTCATTTTCAATATTCAGAATCTGAGTTTAATTAATATATATTGAAATTAATTGCGATGTGGGTAGGGTTCAAATTTAGCAACTCAGCCTATCGCAGTCCACTGCTGGACATAAGCCTCACCTACCCAGGCTGCCCCACAACCGTCTGTCCTAGTTTGACAAATAGTGGATTTGGAGTTACTATCGATTATCGAAGACGAAGAACCGGCCTGCGATCATTTTGTATATTATCGATTGCGCAATCATTATGATAGCGGACTCCAGCGCATACAATCGCATGCCTTCGCGCCCAGCCGCATGTCTGTTACAAATATTAATTTAGTTAATTTTCCTAATTTATTGTTTAATCCATTTGCTGTTTATCTAGACTTCATTTTTACGCTGTAATTTAATTTCAATCAAGTTTCATTCCACTGTATTCAGTGTGAACAATTGAATTTTGTGAAATTGAACCAAATCAAAAAAATAAAAAATGTCGCCGCATCCCGCCGCGATATCGTCCAGCGCGCTGTACAATACCCAAAAATGAAATCCCCTTTGATGCTCCATGGTCTGTCTCTGAGCTTTGAATTCTATATCTTATTGCCATTAGATACGTACGAATTTTCGTTGCTGGTAATTACCTTGTCTCGCCGTCCGCCGATATGCGCTGGCCTTGACAGTGTAAAATACAGTATTGTAGTAACGCGATCAATGAAATAAAAGGCGTATTTTTTATTTATCTCTCTTATTTAGTCCTATTTTTGAGACTGATTTTCATCTAGACGTGCTTTATGACTTACAGCTTTCCCGGTTTTTGGGCTGTTCCTTTAGGGTTTACCTAATTTTCTTTTTTAAACAACACTTTATGAGAGCAAAGAAAACATAGATAGATAGATTTAATATAAATCTTCATAATTTAAGCTTATTTGTATATACTACTCATGTTTTCACTTTTCTCTCCTTAAAATGTACCTACATACATAATTGGAAAAATAAAACAACATTTACATGCATCACAAAAGACTGATTAATAAAAAATGCTGATGGATGGAGAGTTATAGCAAGACCGAAGAATAAGATGAATGGATTGTGTGAACAAGTTATGAAAAGAAAAAAAGTGGGCGGTGAAAGAAGGGAATGGAAGAACAAAACGTGTTTTGCGGACCCTAAAAAACTTGAGACAAGCAGGAAGATGAAGATAATAGCACCACAAGTCCTCTCGTATTCCAGTCATGCCCTATCGAAATGCTACCATTGTTCTGTGCCCTATTGGCTGCTTAAGTACTTACCTGTTAATTGTAGGCAGGACGATAATCGGTACTTGTACCTACTTCCAATTGTAAGTAATTACTTAGTGAAGTACTTGCTATGAACGTATTTATTAATATTAGCTGTCGTAGCAGCTCATTGTTTTCTGAGCGGACAAATGACACGTCCTTGTAATCGCAAAACAGTTACAACCCGAGGTTTTGTGGAATCTTATTTTTGTTTCTAAAAAGTATATCACGCTATGAAAAAAGTTTCCGAGAACTATGCTGCGCGGGCACGGGTAATCCTAAGCTAGTTTAATAACTTACCAGAGAAGTTTTAAAATGAACAAGCAAAAGATAGCCTTCTGCCCTCGCCTTAGAAATAAATCTGGAAAGATACGGAACCAATAGACAGCTGCAATTATTCATCGTCATCATCATTTCAGCCACGAGACGTCTACTATTGGACATAGGGATCCCCCAATTTGGCACGCTTTGCCATAATCGCCACGCATGGCACGCAGGTAGGCGATCGCAGCATGGTGGTAAAATACATAGAGAACGCTACTGCCTATTCTCTAGTAAGTCCCTTAGTCACCTTTAACGACATCCACGGGAAAAAATGGGGTGATGCTATTCTTTACGTCCGGCATCACACGAACTATTATTAATAATACATATGGACCAATTATTATTATTATCAAGTAGTAATTATGAAACGAGCTGCAGGTCCTTAAGAACAACTAAGATTTAGGGCATTTAGAGTGGTCCGAGAACTTCGCTTGCTCGATTTAGGATTCGGTGACGTCGTCAGCGTTTCGGCGCGACGCCATCTATTAGGTATTGGCAAACTGTAACGGGGTAGGTACTCTCTCTTGCACATAGATGTCGCTACTTATAAATAGTGCTGTGAAAAAAGAAGCTGTTATCGATAAAAATCCGTGTTTTTATATTGCGCCGTGGTTGTGACTTGTGCGGTCTACTGCTTATTGTAACAGAATACCCCGGCCCTTCTCAACATAAGATAAAAACAGCATAAAATAAAAAAATAACAAAAAAGGGAAATAACTATAAAAACCCGTAGCAGACAATGTGTATGCAGTTGATTGATTAAAAATTGTCTCTGCACAGAATCTGTAACTCTACACCATGGCGTAACTGCCACTTTTTATATCATACATAACGCCACTTTTCGTGCTAGCACCACTTATTCTGTTTGTAACTAGCTAACTTTCAACTAGGCCGCGTAAACTCAGTGACGTGGAGCACTCAAACTGTAAAGGGACATAGAGTGGCTTGTATAGTGACCATAGCTGGACTCGGCAAACACAAATACAAGCTGGATTTTTGTGACGGGGCAATAAAGGCAGGTACTTTAACCATTGTAACTACTGGCTAAAGTAAAATATTCTACGTCCTTAACTTTATGAGATATTAATAACTATACTCACAGAATTTGGCACAATGCTACAGTGAGCTAGAAAAAGGAAGAATGTATATTCTCACGTTTCTTATGATGGGAATCAATGCAGTTTCGTATAAGAAATATTATTTATTACTAGCTTTTGCCCAGGACTTCGTCTGCGTGAATGTCGGTTATCGCGGACGCCGACGAAGTCGCGGAATAAAAGTAGCCTATGTCCTTTCTTGGGGTTGAAACTTACCCCGTACCAAATTTCATCATAATCGGTTCAGTAGATTTGTCGTGAAAGCGTAACAGACAGACAGAGTTACTTTCGCATTATAATATTAGTAAGGATAGTATAGATTACCGGGAGACCATAGAAAGGATGGATGGACTGTGTGAATTATGATATGGATAGAAAAGGGGTGACTACTGATGAAGACTAATAGAGAAGTGTCGAAGAAAAATACATGTTGCGCCGACCTCAATTTGAGGTATAGAATAGAATAGAATAGAACAAAATAAAATTCTATTCTATTCCATTCTATACCTCAAATTAATTGGGATAAGGACAGGAGAATGATGAATGATGAGTATAGATTAACCTAGTCCGGGGGGCTTACTCTTCAACCTAATTTTAATTCCAATCTAAAGCCAATACGATTCCAGTGTTAATTTTGCATACATGTGATTCGGTACTCTTGAAAACAATAGTATCAACAGTGGAACAACAACAACAACGCCCAATCCCGTTTCCAATTAGTTCTCCAAAAAGGGACACCCAATTTAAACACATATTGGCGCTAGCGTCGAACTCAAGAATACGAAACGTCAAAATTCCAATGTCAATCTATTGGAATTAAAATCAAGAGTAAGCACCCTGATACGTCTTTTCACATCACCTGCTGTATAAATTCAAAATATTCAGTCAAATTCTATTGTTAAATGTTGTTATTAAACCATTCTAATCCGCTGGTTATAATGAATTTACAAATAACAGAATTTTGATCGATTTGAATTTAGACCCTCAACAAACGAAAGTCGTATGAAAACATTTGCAAAAAAAAAAACTGTTTAAGTAACAGTTCGAGCAAAGAGTTCTGATTTTATAGATTTTGTTGCCGCCTACGAACAAAATACTCGTAATTCAGTTAGTATAGTGGAATTATAAGCAACAATAATGTACAACACTAATTAAATGCTAAGATTACCAATCATAGTTACAACAAAGAAAACAATTGTTTTCATGTTCAAGTCCAAAATGATTGAATACGTCCCCTGCTTCTTTTCAGTGGCAGTAATGGCTGCATGGCATGTCATAGCAACAGCTGATCGGTTGTTGTGGCGCGTACGCATGCGTGACTGTTGGATTTAGACGTCATAATTACGAGTGACCCAAATCCCGCTTGACCACAAAGGATTACCCAGTACAATAAATTCGGCTTCATCCGCTGAAAAAACGTTGCAGTGTCTACTAGCCACGAGCTACGGATATTGCGGTACAATATATTTGTCCGTTACCTTTCGCTCGACATATCAAAGTGATCATTTTAACGAGAGTATTTTTGAATTTAAATCACATACTGGTAAGAAAGTAATACAAATAAAGCGTAGGAATTCTTCTGATATATCAGTTCTCTATATTCAGTTCAGTTCTTAAACTACTCATTCGAAAATCTCATAACCAATTCGATTTTAGAATTAGAAGTTTATTTCCTCGTACTATGTTCCGAAAATTGAATATTCTCTTCGGGCACAAAGGTGTCTTGGTATTGGGCGATCTCGAAACCCTCGTTCCACCATCTTAAGTCCCTCAGTGCACTCGGGAGCCCTAGAATCTTTGGTTGCGTTCAATATATATTATAGCGCCCGTGACATTAGACGCTGCTTTACCCGCTAGTGCATAATCTTTTCTTCAATCCTTCAGTATAGTGCATCCGTCTTAAGGACGTTATCTGTAGCTAGAACGTTTAAGATTCCTCCCCTTCCTGCCCCGTCTAAAAACACAGCCTGTATATCTCAACTGGCTCCACTATATTTTATAGTGCAATTTAGTTTTAACAAAAAAAAATAAAAAAATGTTATGTATCTCAGCAATTTGGCCTAAATTCCCAAGTCACCTAAGGTCGAAGAATTAGCGTCATAGGCATTTGGTATTATTTGTTTTGATTTTCAGTCATTTTAGCTGTCTTGTCAATGCCTTCAATCATTTGCTGTGTCAGTTAAATTGTACGTACACAAATCAAACTATACATTGCCAGTATAAGCTGACTTCTCATTGTACGAAAAGCGTAAACAAGCGTTTAGCTTGCTATGTAGCCGTGTGTAATAATATTTCACTGGGATTTAGGATCTCTAAACAAAGACGGCATGCAACAGACGATTTTTCTTTTTCACCTAAACTTATTGTGACAGGAAATAATTTTTTACTTCATTTTTCAGTTGCCGGTGGCGGACCCATTTCTGGAAAAAGTCAGCCTTTCCGACCTAGGTGAGTTTATTACCATCTTTTATAATTATTAAAGTTGTATATGTATAAGTAATGTGTTTTATACTTTTGTCGCCACTTAAAAGGGAACGTTGTGACGCGTGAATTCCACACAAACGTATTCCTCGTGATTTCTCCCTGGGTAACGACACTAGAGCAATTTTTCTTACGATCTAAATCTAATACCACGACCATTTTCGTATGTTCGGTTTCTGTCAATTTTTTTTTCTCAAATTATTTTAAGTAAGTAGGTCTCGTATACTACAAATCGTAGGGGCATGGCAGTAATAGCTATAAGAACAAGTACATAAAAAATATTTGCTCTGGCATCCTTAACGTGCGTTACGTTTCACTTTGACAATTCAGTCACGTTCATTGCAATATCTATGTAACCAGGCAAGAATGTTAATAAACCCTATAAAGTAATGGATTCCGAATTTCCATCTAAACTCTCGAGTTGTGATTAAAAAAGTGTTTTATGCAATTAGGATGCAGGGAGATTCACAGGATTGGACGCCAACCACCACGCGACCGTGTTTCCTCTTACAAGGAGACGACAAGAGTGTGGGGTCCTTAAATCGAACGTAGGTTCCGTGTGTAGTTAGTACTCAGTGAATGTATTCATATACTCAAACCGTAGAGCGCACTACTTCGTCATTGCCGAGAAAAAAAATCCTGAAGTCTGAAAATAAAAACTTTAAAAAAAGTTGTAACTGGTTATAAACAATTCCTTTCAATCATTCATCTTAGCAATACACAAACCTGGATGAAATTTATCATAAAAAAAAGAAAAACTCAAATTTTGTCCACAACTTGCACAACAAATAACAACTTTTAACAAACTTCAGGATTTTTTTCTCGGCAATGACGAAGTAGTGCGCTCTAGGGTTTGAGTATATGAATACACTCACTGAGTACTAATTACAAGCGGAAACTCCGTTTGATTTAAGAACCCCACACTCTTGCCGTCTCATTGTTAGTTGACGTTTCGTAAACATATCGGGGCGAGTTTTTATGATGCACTGGATTTTCAACTGTCGGTGTTGAACCGAACATTGAGAATCCAACAGAGTGCAACTCAGTGCGTCGAGAAAACACATTGTTCGATTCTCAACTCTCGGCCCGTAGAATTAGGTCGAAGATGCTCGAAATAATTCCGCTGCGATATTATTACGTCCGTGTGAACGTTGAGTTAAGGAAACTTTAACTTGAAACGACCATTTTAAGAACAGTTTTTCTTAAAATAAATCCCCTAGATGATTTATTTTGAGGAAAACTGCTGTATGAATGTGCTTGTCCTTAGTGTCTCCTTTAATCCTTTGTGGAATGCGTGTACTCCTTTATTTTGTGACACACATACATTTGACACAGTTTGTACGTATTTCCTAAATGAGGTAACGATATTTATTTTTAGAAATCCATCTAAATCCGTCTCCGGTATATCTGTAGTAATATTATCTACACTTATAAAAAGGGAACATTTGATTGTTTGTAAGTTTGTCATGGATAAACTCAAAAACTACTTAACCAATTTTGAAAATTCTTTCACCTATGGAAACCTACTACTAAGGGGGTAATCTCTATAACTACCAGTCGGATTTGAACATTTATTTTTTCAAAAGATAGTCCAATGCTTGAGGAAAGTCATTTCACATTGTGCTGTGTCTCCTAGCAGTCAAGCAAAAAGAAGTCGGAAAGAATTCTAAGTGGAAACGAAGTAATAGCGCGGGCGGGCGATGGGGATGCAACACGGCGCACAGTGGGCCCATACTGAAAATTAGTGGACTTAGGCAACAAAGTTACCATATCGATGCGATTTTTTTTTATATGACGTGTTATAATATTCCTGACAACTTTTATTCTTATAAAATTTCTTCTAAACTTGATAGTTTGTCTTGAAAAAAATTTATTAGATTTTTTTGTATGGAGCGAATCACGTTTAATTTTTTTTTTTTCAATTGTACTAATATGTTGGGTGTGTGGCGTGAGTATATGATAGCTAGGATCATTCTCTATCCACGAAAAAAAAATCAGCGCCGGCCATCTGCGGCAGCGTGAGTAATCATTCGGTAAAAAAATTATAATTTGGAAGAATTTTTTTGTCATTTAAAATAAATTTAAAGCATATTTTTTGTCTCATTTGGCTGTTTTCACCTTCTTTTTAGTTAAATAAATAGTTTTAATAGCGCATACGTACTTAGAACTAGTAATTCTGGTAGAGATTTAGTTATTATTGCATGTTATCGGTACAAATGAGTCATCAATCACAATGCAGGTGCTCTGCATTGTGATTGATGACTCATTTGTTTGTGCGCGCATAACTAATGAGTCATTGAAAAATGCTCGTCTCTGATTGGCTGTGTTATTTTTTAACTGCACGTTATCTATTGTTGAATAAATATATCGTAATGTTTCAGGTTATACTAATTTTGTTAATGATAGGTGAAATAATTTAAAGGAGATGTTTCATTTTCGGCCATCAGATGTACATTTATCAAAAAAGAGGAAAAAATACCACAAATTAGGGAAAAATATTCTCTGGTTAATTTGCGCCTGATTTCTTGTGTACAAAAAATAATAGTTTTTCAATTATTGCCATGTTTTATTCAACATGGCGTCTCGTTTGCTTGCAGACTTTATTCGTTCTGAAATCATGTCTCGTCAAATCAATGTTAAGTAGAAAATAATTAAAAATGTGTGTATTCTTGTAGTGTTAAAAATAAATTACTATTATTCTCTTATAAATATTTTTGAGTAAACATAATTAAGTGTGACCATTTCATTGTTACAAAAATCTTTAGTCTCCATTCTCGAAGTGTGTTTCTAAACGAATTCAAAATGACCACTTGCTAACTCTTAGGACAAACGTCAAACATTTTTATTTTTTATTTTGTACATAAAAACCGTTTGATATTATGAAAAAAATGTTACTTTATTCTATTCATGAGTAATTTACCCAGCTTCGCTAAACGGTACACGTTATGGCCGGAGCCCCATATAAAAATGAAACATCTCCTTTGTACGGGCAAGTCGTTGTTAATTATCTACATAATCAACTGTATGTATATTATTATAGTATAAGTTATCGTACGTATGATCAATATGAAACTGTGAAGTAATTGTAGCCCTGAAAAGGGCTGTTTGTCATATTCCTAACCCTGATGGGCTTTTGTGGGAATAATTTAGAGCCGGATCACATTATTTCTTGTTCCAGAAGTGCTAGTGGGTCGGGCAAATTTTCGGACTCTGCTATGAGGCATTCTTCTTCCTCCATAATTTCACTGTCACAGGGAGGCTCAGTAGTCTGTAACAACTGAGTTGCTTCAGGCAACAACTCATTATGAACCTGTTTCATTATTTTAGGCCTTATGTAGGATATGTGGGGATCAGAGCTTATTAGAAGTCCATGGAGGATGTCTTCGTTTGTTGCTATTCTCCCCGTTTTCCGAGTGTGCCTCTCCCTGACGTTTCTGAAGTCCTTATTACGGGCTTCCGAAGCTTCTTCAGATAAGGTACCTAAAACGAATAAGTACATACATTTTAATTTCAAAACGCAATCGAGTCAAATAATACATCAAACTATATTTATTTTTTACTTACCGATTGGCAAAACACCAAAGTGGTTACAGATGTCTGCACCGTGCATTAGAAGTTTATGTACACTAACTGGCATGTAGTACCACGAATAGTGTTGCACGTACACATCAGCTGTTTCTCTACAGTATCTTCTAAATTTTTCACAGTCAATGTTTTTGCCTGATGATATGGCTTGTAGAATAACGGAAAATCTGAAAATCAGATTTTCGTAAATTCCCGTTATTCTGGAAGATCTTTTGTAATCTTGGAAAAAGCGCCTCGCTGTATTCCCGTCGTTTGTAGTTCCAAAACCCTAAAATGGGAAAACAATGCTGTAATTTACAATACATAGAGATATAATTCACAAACAACATAAAGAGAGCGAAAATTAAATACATACCTGTTTGACTATATCAATCAGCATTCCAGTTTGCTCACGAAACTCTTGCTGTGTGGTATTTTTTTTAGCTTGTTTCAAAGCCTTATGTTCGCCGCGAGCAGTCCATCGTTGAAAATCCAGATTATAAGATATATGGAGAAGACATTCCATACACCGAATCTTCATATGCAGTGAAGAAATTCCTTGTTTGTAAATTCTTTCACGAAGTGGTTTAGAAGTCAAAGCGTCTAAATTATTCATCTCACTCGGTTTTGCCAAGCAAATGGGACACGTTGCATATGATGGTACTCCAGCAATAATATTGGCCACTTTTCCATCAATCATGGTCATATGCAATTCATGTGATACAATAATATTTCCACACTGTGTAAATATTCGTTCATCAATTTGTTTTTTCATCTCAGACTCTTCAGACTTTATAAAGTCAGCTGTCTCCGAAGTGAAAGTGAACTTCACTGGTCGACAGTACAGAGTTGAGCAAGGTGTGGGGTTCTCCCAAACTAGATTTTCATTCCGATGATGGCCTAGTAGAAACTAGCCGAAGAGGGACGATGCTTATCATGACTACTGATGAATCATCGAACTCTGTAGCTGTGTTTGACATTTTCTGTTTATAGTTACTCTGCGACGAAGAACCATCAAGTCCCCATTTCCAGGTCAACTTGAGTTCTTCATTTTGAGACCTATCAACAGTATTTATATCAAGTAATATCCTCTCCACAGTGTGGTCCAATAGCGCTTGCAATTTAATGTGAGCTCCGTTTTCGGTAATCCCCATACTCTCTTGTGGTGGGTAACATATTTTCTTGGCATTTACAAGCTTTGGATAAGATGGAAAGGCAGCACAGTTTTCTTCTTTCAGAAATTGTCGAAGAGCTAAGTACTTCCATTTCGAGAGCGCAACTGATGTATAAAGAGCTAAACACTTATCTTCAGAGACAGTACTTAAGCTCTGCTTTTTGAATAGTCTCTCTTCTACTTCGGATAGCGCATCTGGATTACTGGAAAGGTATTCGACCACTTTTGCCAGATTCGTTTTGCCGTTGTCTTTCAATTTTGTTATGTACCAGTGCTGCAACTCTTCCTCGGAATTTTCTTCTACTATGGAAGTAGAACGTCTTTTCTTTTGCTTATTACTTAACTCTTCGAACGGTTTTCTGTGCTCCTTTTCTGTAGATATTCCCGCTTCCGCAGTACATACTGCAAGAGTAGGAACATGGCAATCTATATCCACAAGCTCAGATAAGGCTGCGTCCGAAAAGCCCATCACACTTCTCAGATCAACACTGTCACAAACAGGCCAGTTGATGTTTTTTTCCAACCACTTGCGATTAATTACACGATTCATAAAAGTTTTTTGATTTCTACTTGACTCTATCCACTTTTTATTTAAATTTACACAAAAAAGTCGACAGAACTCCTTGATTCGGTTCTTGTCTTCTTCAGAAACTTCGGTAGTCAAGACAGAAATGATACTTTCATACAGAAACATATGATTTTTCAGATCACCGCCACTTCTTAATTTCACAAAAAGATCTAGGTTGGTACAAAATCCAGCCATAGTTCTAATGTAAATATAAAAATACAAGTATTTCACTGTGTTCACAAACAAGCGACAAGAGCGAAACTAGATGGACTTAATGAATGTCTTTATATTTATAGTTAGTGTTAATTACTCAAGTAGTGGACATAACAGTGAGTGAAAATTATTCAGCCAATCAGAGACGAGCATTTTTCGATGACTCATTAGTTATGCGCTTAGCCGAGTGCACAAACAAATGAGTCATCAATCACAATGCAGGTGCTACCGATAACATGCAATAATAACTAAATCTCTACCAGAATTACTAGTTATAAGTACGTATGCGCTATTAAAACTATTTATTTAACTAAAAAGAAGGTGAAAACAGCCAAATGAGACAAAAAATATGCTTTGAATTTATTTTAAATGACAAAAAAATTCTTCCAAATCATTTTTTTTTTACCGAATGATTACTCGCGCTGCCGCAGATGGCTGGCGCTGATTTTTTTTTCATGGATAGAGAATGACCCTAGCTATCATATACTCACGCCACACACTCAACATATTAGTACAATTGAAGAACAAAAATTAAACGTGATTCGCTCCATACAAAAAAATCTAATTAATTTTTTTTCAAGACAAACTATCAAGTTTAGAAGAAATTTTATAAGAATAAAAGTTGTCAGGAATATTATAACACGTCATATAAAAAAAAATCGCATCGATATAGGAACTTTGTTGCCTAAGTCCACTAATTTTCAGTATGGGCCCACTGTGCGGCGGGTCGGTGTCAAAATTTCACGCGGACGAAGCGAAATGCTAGTAATTTATACGGTACTAATATTGAAAGCAATATTTTTGAGGTTGTTTGTAGGGGTTATCATTAAGGATGGGCTGAATATTCGTTTTATCTTCGATATGCGGCAGGTAAAGTAACCTTATTGATGATGTTCTTCAGAAGGTCAGGTGCGTAGCACTGGTAGGCGGCGTGCTTTTATGACTAGATGTATAAACTTAAACCAAACAAAAGGACTATGTAAGGATCGTAGCAGGTGCGGTTCTGTAGTTTCTGCCTACTCCCATGAGAAAAAGGCGTGATTTTATGCACAATATATTTAAAAAGCCCATAAACATATATGAAGTTACACAATTATAAGTACAAATAGGCCCTTTTATAATAGCCAAAATTTTTTTTTGCTTAAACAAGGACAAGATTCTTAAATAGACTAGATGATGCAATAATAGTCCGGGGGTAGCGACGTTAGCCCACGGAATAGACGTGCGCTTCAATGCGCTCGACAACAACAGTTAGATGCACGAAAAGACACCCCCAAATCCTGCCGAATATTCAGCCAATTATTCGTATTCGGTAAAACCTGTATTCGGCCCATCACTAGTAATTACTGGAAATACTGATGCGTTTCCGAAAATTCTTTCATTAATTGTAAGCTGCGGTATTGCCGAGTATCAAATGATACATTTTATGCTAAGAAAACAATAAATTTCTCGCGGACGAAGTCGCGGGCAGAAGTGAGTAACGAAATACGTTTGCGAAGGTCAGTTCGCATGACAGATGTTTAGAAAGGACCTTTCGATAAAGGGTTTCTGTCTCAGCAATCAGCAGAAACGATTCAGACACGGATCATCCCATTGGAATCGTTTCTACTTCGATGATTTTTTCTGCTATGAGTAGGTACCTACTTCAAGGGTTTCTGCAAAATAATCAAAGTAGGTATTTTGGTATCAATTTCTGTCGGCGATTTGACAAAAAAAAAAAATGATTTCTTTTTCGTAACTTTTGTAGCTTCTTTTCCGAATAACTGAATTTCTGTAAGGTTTTATCAATACCTACAGGGTGGCTGGGACTGCATAAACTGAAACCATGAATTCAGCACATGAGAGTAAACCACTACAGAAAATTATCGCAGATTTAAAAAAAAAAACTGTTGTTTCATAGAAAAGTGCATTACCGACGCGGTCAAAATGCATGATACAGCTATTTTCTTTTCCAAACACTAACGAAAAAACTTCAGCGCAGAGGGGTTCAGGATCATGTACTGAATCCATGATTACAGTGTTCGCCTGTGTCCCTGCCACTTTGTATAGGTACATATTTACGTAACAAGTAACAAATAACTTAACGATCTTAACTTCTGTGCTTTCCTAGTATTAAAATACTTAAAATATCGAATACAAAAGCTGCATATATATATTTACAAAAAACTAGTAGACAATATATAAGTAGGTACGTAGGTAGACGCAACAACATATGGATGACTCCATCGTAGTTAATTGCCAGGCAAATACGCTCATGATGACGTACCTACCCTTATTGCAGCTTGCATTTCACTGTAAATTAATTAGCAGCGCCCTTTTTGTAAGTCATATGAATGAGCATTCAATTAGAGCTTCCATTTCATATTAATTTCTAATGCCTATTGATGATGAATTACTATGAAAATCAGGCTACCAGTACCGAATTTGGCTTCCAAGGGAGATTTTTTTTTGCGTTTCCATTTGCTTTTTAGCCAAACTACGGAACTTCCGCCATGACTTGTCCGTTGCACGACAAGCGAAACAGACGCGAAATTGTCTGTTAGAACAGACAATTTCGCGTCTGTTTCGCTTGTCGTGCACAGATTTTGTTATGATTAATTAACTTAGCAATCCTTTACCCTGGTTCTCCTGTGGATCTCTTCATTTCTGATTCGAATACGTCGGAAAACTTCAAGCATAGCCCTCTGCATTGCCCTTTGGGTGACTTTTAGCCTTCTAATAAGGTTCATAATGAACGACTAAATTTTCTGTGCCATAGGTCAATGGCATCTCGCAATGATCTAAGACGTTTCGTCTTGAGACACAGCGGGATTTGGGGTGAAAAAATATTACGTAGCTTCCCAACCGCGGCCTAGTTAGGTTGGATTGGCTGATTGACCTCTTTCTCGCAGTTGGCCCTAACTAACTGTACAATCTGTACTTAAACATACTCGTCCACAACTTCAAGTTTACCGTCTCCTATCTTCATGAGAGTGGGTACGTGCGCATGTTCATTTTAAGCCTACTCTTAACCTACTCTTAACAAATCCGGCTTGTTCAGGAGGCTGAAATCGTCGAACCTGCGCGCGTGACGATTCGTGACGTCTCTTGTTGAAATGGCTCAAATATGGGATGGAGCTATAATTCTTAAGAAGGGTATTGTCAGTCTTTTTAAAGAAAAGTATCACCACATCTCTGTTCCAATTGTCATTTTGCTCTCGAGTATGACAGGATCAAACAGCTTCTGAAGGGCGTTGAGAACAGATTTTCGCCAGGTTTCAGGTGTTCAGCCGTATTCCGTCATCACCTGGCGCCTTGTTGTTTTTGAGCTGCTTCAGAATCTCGCTCAACACTCAAAAAATACCTAAAACTGATTTAAGGCTATTTATTAGTTGAAACTGCTTTTAAGTAAACTTTGAATCTTCACTGAGGTGCTGAGTAGGTACGGCCCTAAAACATGTTGGGCAACTACTGTTTACGATGAAAACGATCTGCTGATGTTTTAAAACATCAGCAAGCCTCGTTAAATCAAATACAGGCGCGGTATAATATAAACTTGTCTTTTATCTAGGTAACAACAAAAATTGACAGTTTAAGCTATATAAAATTTAACGATCCTTATGATAGCGATAAATTCGTTTTTTTATCGCCGACACAGAAGTTACTCTCGCCATTTTGATTGTGTTCTCGTACAGCAGTCACGTTTACGGTTTACGTTTCCATTCATGTTTAATATTTTTTATTTTTATTACTGGGTAATTACAAGGTTATAATGTAATGCCCACGTGTAGTGTATTTAAAATTCAAGTCAAGAAATTTTATACCTACAATGGTGCATACTTAGTTGTATAGTCTTTGATTAGATGCTAACGCAGTGTTTGAAATTAGCAAAGTGAACAAATTAGATATGCTTTTTTATGTGCGTCAAAGAAGTCTCACCTGGACTGAAGGTATCATTTATATCGTATTATAATAAAGTTGTCGATGTAACAGTTTTTTTGCGAATTATTCATTATTTGTGAAAACTTCCATGCAATTCGTAATCCAATCTTTCCAATGCCGTTGAGTCATTCCGATCTACTAGTGCAGACAAAGTAGTAAATAATGAGTTGTATGTACTTCTAACAGAACTGTAACTAGTTTCCCTTGAGAAATGAAGTACGATTACTAAATCATAATGCAAAAACTCAGTGGAACTGGGAGAACATAGTTTTAGATGCACTTTCGTTTTTCAATCAGTTTTCTTCATCGTGTCGTATTAGCTATGGCATAAGTTTTTAGCCTCCCACCGCGCCGTATTATAGGTTTGCCTATCGATGAAATATTGGGGAAGGCACCCAGGGCGCAACCATAAGTCTATACCTGATTCCTTCCATAATTATGGTAGCGGATTTTTATATAACTAAGAACTAATTCTTCCATATTTCGCAGCATAGTTATGGAAATAGACATCAACGGACGATTGAGTCTCCGTATGATGACTGGCTTGCTCATTTTTAGTTTTCTAAACATAGAGCGCACGGTCTACCGAGATATGACTAAATAACTTCAAACGCTTTAAAATTCCGTGATCATAATTGAAACGCAAACCGGAACTGATCGAATTATTGTAGATAACCATGAAAAGTAAGTAGCTATTGTAGTTTCCATGCATTAATAACATTATTTTGTTATTTTTCATAACTGAAACCGTAACTATCGCTTCCAATGTCAGTTGAGTTTGATTCTAATTGTTTTAACGGTTATTATTAGTATAGGTACCTATAAATTAGCAGTCGTAGTACCTAGCTAAAGTATATTTTAAATCATTTCCATGGATGCAGTCTACTCTTTGGGAGGGTCCTCTTGTTAGTGACATAAATAGAGTGAAACAAGCTAAAGATACTACAGAATACAAATGCGTCACTGTAGACGTATAATTGTCTCTGAGTGGTGGTGTGTGATGCATTATAGTCGCATCTCCTCGGCCACACGGTGGGCGTGGGCAGACGGCCAAGCGACGACGACGTAGCAGCGGGCGGGGTGCTAGTGGTGTCAAGTTCGTCGCGACGCGGCGTGGCCGGCGCGGCTGGCGCGCGCGCGTATAATTAGCAGTGAGCCGTGGGAGGCGCGCCGGGCCGCACCGAGTGGCGGCGGGCGATGCGCCGCCCGGGCCCCGCGCATGCTGCGCTTACATTACTTCTCGGACAACCCCGCGCTCGCCGTCGACGACGCCGAAGAGTCCGTCTACTCCATCGACCTCATCAAGGAGTTCGAGGCCGTCGGCCGCGCTTGGAAGGCGTTCCTAGCTGACTGGCTCCTCAAAGGTGCCGGCTTGTTTATGTCACCCACGCTTCGCGACCGCTTTTGCGCAACTCTCCACCTGTTGATGTTTGCGTTTTGTTTTCGTTGTGCCCGTCAGTGCGGTGACGACGTGATGATTGAGTCGCTATACTCCGGTGTCTTCAAGCAGTGCATTGACATCGCGGATTATCCACTTTCATGCCTACGAATTCGAATGCTGAAACGTTTTCCTTACCTCTGTACTTATAAGACATTTTGGTAGATCATGTTTTAGTTGGCAGGTAAACTATGTCGCACTCGGAAGTCCAATTGGGTGTTCACAAGTTCATTTCATGTGTTTTGCAGTACGGGCTGTATTTTTCAAATGTTTTTCTAAGCGTTTTATTTGGATATGAACCAAGTGCGTGCAATTTCAAACGTTTAAACTGAAATAACTTTCAGATTAGTATTCAAACTCAGTTTCATGCATGACTTCACAAAATCAGGCCACTTGAGGTTTCTAATGACGTCACATCCTTAGCGCCGCGTGCGCAACGCATCAGCAATGAACGTAAATAAACAAATATCTAACTTCTATTGAACATCATTCGGATAGCAACGACTTTTTATCTAGACGATAGTATGAGATACCTACGTCACATATTTTTTTAAACGCATGCTTTTTAATAACTAGTATGTCTGCTGCCAAAACTGTACTACTCGGTGGTCTATTTGATAAACGTGATTGAACTAATCAGCTGAACATTCGGGATGAATATTATGAGACAAACACACATTTCTCTTAGATAAATTCAGCACCTAACCCTTTATTTCTGAAAACCACTTTCAAACGTCGATTAGGTTGTTCTCGGTTGATCAACAAAGTAGTATCTACCAACTATGTACGTGATTCGAAATATGAAATTGAGAAGCCTTTCAGAGTACCGGAGGCCAATCTTTTAATGTATTGCCCGTATTGTCTCTCTGGTGGGCAAAGGCTTTTTCTCCCTTTTCCACATATTTCTGCCCTCTACATTTTTATTACATACTTATTGTGGGCGAGTCCTTTCTGTTCATCCCTCTATTTTCGCATTGGGATTTTGGCGATTTTCAACTCTAGGCGAAAATCAAGTGCGTGGAAATATCATGGCGATTTTATTACGTCAGTGTGAATGTTGACTAACTCCCCAGTCTTCGTGACACTGGAAAACACGTATTAATTCAAACGGAGTTTTCTTGATTTTATCTTCAATATTATTTGATTTAAGGTCAATTCAGTTTCTTTCTAGAATCCTCTTCATCATCTACATACTTTCCAAATCTTGTTCCTCATTCCTCAACTATTTCTGCATCACTAAGCACCATTCTCCGATCCTAATTACAACAATTATTCACCGTAATGTATATCATATTTTCACTTCTGCCTCGCGTCTGCATTCATCATATCAAACCCATGACTCACGCGCATCATAGTTTATCATTGAATGCAGTAGTGTTAAAATATTTATTGCATTAGATTGCACACTCGCAATAGACTTCAGTCGAGGCGTTAGAAGACAAACACTATGATTTAGAGTGATGTAAGCACTTTCTATTACCTTAACCGCACTAAGAATAACATAAATTCACGCCTGTATTGAACTAACATGTATGATTATATTCGGGTTTTTAGTCAATGAACTACTTAGCTACTAGCTTCGGTGCTTACCTACCCTATCTTTGCATGGTAAAATTATGTCTTCCGACGGTGTCTGAACTTCCGAAGCTAAAAGATTAACTTCAAAATTCAATCAATTTATCCTTAGCTCTGACTACCAGTCATCAATTAAACTACACCTAACTTCTAACGTCGCTTTCTCGAAGATAATTTAGAAAGACTCGCAAGATAAAAGAGCTGTGAATCTAGGTTGAGCTAAAGTTCCATTCAAGTTAAGAGGACACGTCAGAACTTTCCCGCCTAGCCCGCCTAACACACACTGAAATAAATCGCGTTTAGAAGTTAGTCCGCATTTAGAAGTTTGTCAGCTCTCAAGTTGTCTTTTGGTCGATCTATTTAATAACATAACATAACATCACGCCTTGTTTCCCCGAAGGGTTGGGCAGAGGTGTACCTATAGTACACCCACATTTCGCCTGTTATGTTTAAGTCCCATGTAATAGGGGCATTATGCTATAAAAGCCGAAATTAGAGCACATGTTAAAAATGGAACCTGGAAAATAGAAAAGAAGAACAAAGACATGAAAGAAGTGGACTACAAAATGGTTCTTAAAAACAAAATAGGACCTGACAACAGTATTACAAAGAAAGCCAGACTAGTAGCACGGGGTTTCACGCAGCGACCAGGCGTTGACTTCAATGAGACATACGCTCCTGTAGCTAAACTGAGTTCGATAAGATCTGTTGTTGGAATAGCCATGGAAGAAGGCTTGAAATTGAACCAGATGGATGTTACAACGGCATACCTGAATGGTGAACTAGAAGAAAAAATAGTAATGAAGTATCCTGACTATTTAGAAGAATATCTGAATATCTATTTAATAGTAGAGATATAAATAATTCAAAGTCTAATGTGCTCTGTGACTTAATAGCTGTTGGTTGTGGGCTTGAACCCATGCAGGCACTCTACTTTGTGTAAATAATTTAACTACTTCTGAAGGAAGGTGAAGGAAAACATCGCGAGGAAACCGGAATGGCCTGAAACCAAAAATTCGAATTCCCACTCACAGAGGGAGCACAGAATTATAGGCTGATGATGCTAATGCATTGTTTAAAACTAGCGTCGTCGTTGCACGTAAACGCAGTCGTAACGAACGCGACGTCCACGCCGCGTCTACGTAGCGTCAACACGTCAACAACTAACGCCAGATGCAAAGGCACCCCAAGTTTAATTGGTAAACAAAGGCACATAAGCCATTGAACTGGAAAAATGAAGATAGCTCCCTTTCATTGTCTCGAACTATTAAATGCATTTAAAGTCTCGCTAACTCTAGGGTCCCCTTAGTCTAGTTGCATTCAGTCATTCTCAGCATTCATTCTCAAAGCGCTCTGCGGGGTTTCCTCTCCTGGAAAACAATTTAAAAATGGCTGCCATGAAAAGCTTTCTAATTTTATGTTACACTAAACAAAAAAGCAGATAAAAATCAGGCTTAATCGCGAGGTTAGTTTTTGGACAGGTTCGGTGGAAGCCCATGATTTTGGGTCAGTTACGAATTAACCATGGATGCTGAGGAGTATTATTATGAAGGTACCTCTCTTCAGCATGAGCTCTTGGGTTTGAATCCCACGTGGGGCAAACTGTCAATGGGGTTATTTAACCGACTTCAAAAAGGAGGAGGTTCTCAATTCGGATGTTTAGATATTTTTTTTTATGTATGTTCGGCCATAACTCCGTCATATATAGACGGATTTGCAAAATTCTTTTTTTGTTTGAAAGGGGTTTATTCCGAAATGGTCCCATATAAATTTCATATAGATCTGATGATGAACTCCAGAGGTAGACACCGGAACTCTTTAAAAAATGACAGCAAATCAACCGCGATTTCTGCTATCGCATAAATATGCATTTTTTGTTTGGAATTAGTGCGGGGTGGATACCACAACTAAAAATTTAAAAATAAAAACTTTTTTACAAAAAAAAAAAAAACTACTGACTTCCTTAAAAACACTACAAAGTGAAAAATAACTTTAATTTCGGAAGTCGGTGGCAAAAAACCATAAATACAGATCCTAAGACACCGAGTTCCGAAATTAAAGTTATTTTTCACTTTGTAGTATTTTTAAGGAAGTCGGTTGTTTTTTTTTTTTGTATAAAAGTTTTTATCCATTAGATTTTTTTAGAAGTAGCCTGGAGTCTGGATTTGTGCCCGGTTGGTTGATGGCAGTAGGCTCGACCCTATGACATGGGACTTAAGGACTAAGGCTCTCGTTTTTGAATGACAGCTTGTATGATTTTTGGGGGGTCATTATTTTCTTTATCTAGGACCACACTGACCTAGCCCGAATCAAGAATGTTAATGACCTCTTTTTAGGGTTCCGTTGCCAAATGGCAAAAAACGGAACCCTTATAGATTCGCCATGTCTGTCTGTCTGTCTGTCTGTCTGTCTGTCTGTCTGTCTGTCTGTCCGAGTATGTCACAGCCACTTTTCTCCGAAACTATAAGAGCTGTGCTATTGAAACTTGGTAAGTGGATGTATTCAGTGAACCGCATTAAGATTTTCACACAAAAATAGAAAAAAAGCAATAATATTTGGGGTTCCCCATACATAGAATTGAAACTCAAAAATTTTTTTTTCATCAATCCCATACGTGTGGGGTATCTATGGATAGGTCTTCAAAAATGATATTGAGGTTTCTAATATCATTTTTTTTTAAAACAATAATATTTGGGGTTCCCCATACATAGAACTGAAACACAAAAAAAAAATTTAATCAAACCATTACGTGTGGGGTATCTATGGATAGGTCTTTAAAAATGAAATTGAGGTTTCTAATATCATTTTTTTCTAAACTGAATAGTTTGCGCGAGAGACACTTCCAAAGTGGTAAAATGTGTGTCCCCTCCCCCGTAACTTCTAAAATAAGGGAATGATAAAACTAAAAAAAATATATGATGTACATTACCATGAAAACTACCAACGAAAATTGGTTTGAACGAGATCTAGTAAGTAGTTTTTTTTTAATACGTCATAAATCGTAAACCACAATTTACCTTTCATTCAGTCAACTCAAATATAAAAATTAAAAAAAAAACATTTAATTTCATAAACGATGATGACGAATGATGATGATGATGACCTGCAGGTTTGTACGGAACCCTCGGTGCGCGAGTCCGACTCGCACTTGGCCGGTTTTTTAACTTGACATATGCGCAAAATATGTTTTGATCATTGATCATACCATATCTTTACATAGTGTAAAACAAGGTCGCTGCTCTTTTAAACTCCGCAACTGATTTTAATGAGGTATTCATCAATAGACAGAGTGATTCAAGAGGAAGGTTTATATGTATAACACGCGGGCGAAGCCGATGACAAAAGCTAGTCATGTATAAAGTACAAGAGTTTCAGCTACCTATCTAATGATGTCGTGAATTCCACAGAATAATTGAATGACGATTACGACATCCGAATTCCATTTACCTCTGCTCACTTTTCGTTTCTCTCAGCTAATTGGACCCGTGAAGTTATCGTTATGACTTATGATTCCATAGTACTCGTAGGTAGATGCCTACTATATTGTTTCATCATCACCATCATCATTTCAGCCGAAAGACGTCCACTGCTGAACATAGGCCTCCCCCAAGCACCGCCACTTCGACCTATTCTGTGCTTCTCGCATCCAACGTTTATATATATTTATATATTATAACTATATTGTTTGAGAGTGACAAAATCTTTTGTTTTGCTACCGCAGCAGTTTTTTGTAACACGATATTGTCAACGTGACCACACAATGGCTTCTACCCGGAAGGAGGTCCCGGAGGTCTGATAATGTATCTTAAGACAATTGGTAATCCAATCCAGTGACAGTCGGATGAAAAAATAAAAAGCTATTTATTCGTCAATGCCGTTGCTTTCGGTCGGCCTTTAAAGGTCTCCGAAACAATCAATTACAATCATTTGCAATTGAAGTAATAGTCAATCGGTACAAATTGCATTTGGAGAGCATCAATGAGAGAGTCAAGTATCAATCAATTATTTATTGACATTTGCAATTGATCGTTTCGCGGACCCTTTTATCGTGATGGTTTTTTTCGGTCGTTCAGAATGCCTTTTTGAACACGGTTATGACCACTTTCTATGTTAATTTATAAACATATACCTAGTCACTTAATCTCTTTATTATTGTTGTTCGATTACGCTGGATCATAATCATACCAAAACCTATAAAATTAACCTATATAGTGATATACTGTGATTGTTACCCTGTCTTATAAAATGAATAATACTGTTACTAAAATATGTTTTACGATACTACCTCACGTCATATAAAGCGATGTTTGTACGCTCATTAACTGTCACGGATTTTGACAAGACTTAAAGGATTTCGCTTTCAATAATATTGACATCTCACCATATATTACTTTCAAGAACCGCGAATATTATGAAACTTTAACGTCGGAAGGGTGAACAAGATGTTGCGATATGATATTACAATATAGTCAGTAGTCAGTTGCATGTTCAACGTCACAGTTTCACAAAGTTTGAGTAAGGGCCCGATCACACGCACCATTACCACACCACATCTCAGCAACAACATATGTGAGTAGTATCGCTATAGGCTGTAGCTTCTTGCTGTTTGTGTTGCGACGTGGTTGCGTTGTCGCTTGTAGTTGCGGTGTCATTACGTTATGGCTAGTGTCTGCACTTGCAAACAAGTTTTTTGCAATGTGGCCGAACCCTACCAAACTAAAAAACAGCAAATCAACAATTAAAAAAAAAAAACAGTACAACAGTAAGTAGTAATTTCAGAACAGTCATTCAACTGTCTTGCATAGCATAGTCAACCTTTAATGTTCCCACTGGTGGGACACAGTGAGAGGGGTCTAGCATCAGATAAAGAAAATTCGAAAATGCACTTACGTTTTATACATTTTGGTTTAAACAGTAGAATCAGTAAACCTTGTACACCTACACGAAAACAAAAAAAGGTTTTCGATTCTTACTTCAGATGGTGCCGTACATAAATCAGTAGAAATATGGATTAAAATACAAAAAACAGGCTCCAAGCCATTGAAAAATAAAACCAGGAAATCAACTTCGTTAAGACAGTATGGTTGCCTACACTGCCGGCCACTTAGTGCACAGTCTTACTGAAGGTTGCGGCCTTGTCTCGTGGCCTTTATGTGGAAAATCCATCATTGCGTAGGTGTGGATAATAAAAGCCTTAAAACACTACGCGATATTCAGGGACCCTTTCTCTAAATCGGGATTGTGTAATAGGAGAAAGGGATGAAGGGTTCCTATTAAAAAAAGCATAATAGACCTTAATATCAGGCGTAAAATATCGTGTAGTGTATGTAATAGGGGTTCAAGCATAATCATCAAGGTCGACTTTGATGGCCAAGTAGAAAGAATAAATTAAGAATTAATTTTCACACAAATTCGCGCCCGTCCACGTGTTTCTAATGTGGTGTGGTAGAAGCACGTGTGTTCGGTCCATTAGGTACAATACTGCACAGTAGTGTGATCTGTGGTATCCATTTACCGGTATTTTAGTTACAAATGAAAACATCACATGCATTCCAGTGCTATATGAGCGCAGTCACTTTGTATTGCAATGACACGAGGAGTGTATAAACATGATCATATTATTGCAGTCAGCAAAAGAGTTAGCCACTAAGACATCCATGGGAACTTAGATATATTTTCATGTAAGTATGCGATAAATAAATTACAAAGTTAATTTATTTTTTTAATTATTAAAGTAAGTTAATTTATCCACGAATCACACTTTGTTAGTTCAAAGCAAAAACCGGCGAAGTACGCGATAGACCACGAAGTGACGAGTTCCGTAGCTAGGATGAATATTTACTAATGCGCAGTATTGATTTTACCGGCCCCAAAAATATGTTTGTCATATATCTGGAAAAACCTATAAAAAAAAAACAAAGTTATTACTACAGTTGTAACCGACAACATCCCATAACTCACAAACTATTGACTTAAAAAATCACTGAGTCACATCATCACCTTTTTAATGATGAGTTCCAACGATACAACCTTATGGGCATTGACTTTTTCATGCCTCGGTTACATGTACCTACGGGGCTTGTCTGCCATTTTTTTTTTAGTTTACTTAGTACATCATTGTTTAGCGGTGCACAGAACACACCTTCATTCCAATTTTCATCGATTCAGTGACAATATATAGTCTCTGTGCAAAATGGCTGTTTGACTTACGGACAGACAGTCAGACTGACGATGACGGATGGTCAGACAGACGGACATGCCGAAATTATGAAGATTCAATTTTTGCCATTTGGCTACGGAACCCTAAAATGTAGCTTAACTTTGATTAAATTCAGTGCCTATTTATTTGATGTTTTAAATGACCGAATTCGATGTTCGGATGAGTATTTATTAGGGTAAAGCTAATTCGACGCGTATATTTTTTATATTTTTTTTGTTTGTTTTTTTTATGTATGACCACGCATAACTTTTTACATAGTAGTCCGATTGTGATAATTCTTTATTTTTTATTGGAAAGGGTATACTCCGAGGGTGGTCCCATATACATTTGGAAAACAAAATCAAACCCTAAGGGTCAGAAAACAGGGGATGATTGATTGTTCACTCAGTGATTGTAATGTATAACCACGCATAACTTTATACAGAGTAGTCCGATTTTGATCATTTTTTTTTTCATTGGATAGGGTATACCTTGCCAAGTATTATTAGTACATTAAAACCACAAAAAATTATAAAATAAAAACTTTTTAACAAAAAATTAAACCGCCGAAAAAACTGAAAAGCAAAAAATAATAAACCTTAAAATTTTGAGTCGGCGCTGAACAATCAATGAACAAAGATCACTCAAAGCGCCGACTCATAATTTTAAGGTTTATTATTTTTTGCTTTTCAGTTTTTTCGGCGGTTTAATTTTTTGTTAAAAAGTTTTTTATGATCATCTTTAAACTGGGTCTTTAAGCATTTTTTTTTTGTAACTTAGAAGATAATTTTCAATTTTGTGACCCTTATGTACAATACATACTCGGAATCTGAATCATTTTGACTTTTTAACCGACGAAAAAAAAACGGAGGAGGTTATCAATTCGACGCGTATATTTTTTTAATTTTTTTTATGTATGACCACGCATAACTTTTTACATAGTAGTGCGATTGTGATAATTCTTTTTTTATTGGAAAGGGTATACTTCGAGGGTGGTCCCATATAAATTTGGAACACAAAATCAAACCCTAAGGGTCAGAAAACAGGGGATGATTGATTGTTCACTCACTGATTGTAATGTATAACCACGCATAACTTTATACAGAGTAGTCCGATTTCGATAATTCTTTTTTCATTGAATAGGGTATACCTTGCCAAGTATATAGTAGCACACTAAAACAACAAAAAATTATAAAATAAAAACTTTTTAACAAAAAATTAAACCGCCGAAAAACCTGAAAAGCAAAAAATAATAAACCTTAAAATTATGAGTCGGCGCTGAAAAATCAATGAACAAAGATCACTCAAAGCGCCGACTCATAATTTTCGGCGGTTTAATTTTTTGTTAAAAAGTTTTTTGCTTGTCCATTGCTTCATCCGTTCGAAAAATGTGTGTGCTCACCAACGTAAATAACGCAATGAATGTTCGTTGATATGAATAAATTAGTGAAAAACTGGTAGGTTGGAGGATAATGATGTATTTCCGTACCTTCGTACCCATTTTATCTTTAAATGAGTTTTTGTTTAAAACGATTATTGTTCCCGTTTACCACGCAATAAAAGAATGTACCTACTTACCTACAATCTTGAGGGCTATTACGATGTGGTTATACGAATTTTATTGCCTATAAAGCTACGCCTAAACTTTCTTTATGAATAAAAATTACTTTTAACACTGTTTACGTCATTTGCTTTCTCACAAACAGTTTTATTGGTTATATTATGTGCCTACCTAGGTACTTTATCATCGATTTGTCAATGCGTTAACAATATCTATGGGTCCATATAATACTTATCTATATCTATCTGTCTACTAATAATAAACCGGTACCGTGTGGTGCCGGACGTAAAGAATAACACCACCCCATTTCTTCCCGTGGGTGTCGTAAAAGGCGACTAAGGGACTTACTAGAGAATGGGCAGCAGCGTTCTCTATGCATTTTACCACCATACTGCGATTGCCAACCCGCATGCCAAGCGTGGCGATTATGGCAAAGCCCCTCCAAATTGGGGGAGGCCTAAGTCCAGCAGTGGACCTCTTAATAATAGGTAGAACGGGCTGGTGTCCGCAACTCTACGTCTGAGCGCGTATTTTGCGTACGGGTGGGAAATCGGTCATTCGATCCACCCCAGCTCCTCGAGGAAAGCCAGCAACGCCTTGACGTTGCTGACTATCTCGCGTAGGGTACCTGGGTTACCGAAGTACTTGGCCCTGTATGTGGCGATCGCCGGGCAGTTTAGAAGCACGTGCGCTGCTGTCTCGTCGTCCTCAATGCAGGCCCTGCACAGCGGACTGTCTGTAACTCCTATGACAAATAGATGTTTATTAAACGACCCATGGCCAGTTATTGCTGCTGTAACCATACGCAGCTGTCGTTTGTCTAGCCGGAGGACCTGTTTTGTGAGGCGAGCATCGATGGTAGGAAGTGCTTCCTTGGCCTGTCTGCACTCACTGTGGTCCACCCATAGCTTAAAGTGTAGATCCCTGGTACGTTTCCTTACCAGAGAGCGTCCCACCGGTGTCATGCTCGACCCCCTTCTGGCAAATTCATCGGCGGCATCGTTACCTAGCGAACCGCTGTGTCCTTTTATCCACTGAATGGTTATATTATTGAGGCTACCCACCTGGTTGAGGCGCTGGTGGCACTCGTATATTAGCCCATAGTGGACGTCTTACGGCTGAAATGATGACTAATAATAAACTTAAAGAGTTTGTTTGAACGCGCTAACCTCGTCGGATTTTGATAATTAATTCTCGCATTTAAAAGACTACTACTTGTTCACGTAGGCTGTAAGATAGCCACGCTAGGTCCCTTAGGAGCCGAGAAAAAGTTATACAATTAGAAAGAACGCTAAACGAATGCGAATAGCGCGGACGGGATATGCAATGCGACGGGATGGGTCGAAAAAAAAAAACAGGAAATTTGGTCAAAGCTATCAATATTATAAATGTAAAATACTGCCCTACTAATCGCAAAAGCGGTATCTCAAAAAAATCGTAAAGTTCATTTTAATGCCATCGGATAGCTTTAAAAAATACGCATCTAATGAGATGACGAAGGTGACGGCTTCTTATAACAGAGTATTCAATTTTAAAATTATATTAAATTACATGATAAGATAGAGAAATCTTTCTAAAGGGATTTATCATATATTTTAAACAATATAGCGCTAAAAGGCTTAGTTAATTAAATGTGTATTTTTAACAGCTATCCGATGGCATTAAAATCAACTTTACGATTTTTTTGAGATACCGCTTTTGCGCTTAGTAGGGCAGTATACACAAGTAACTTGTCTGTCTGAAACCTTTCCACGCCCGCGCCTTAGCGATTAAACGAATTCCGATTAATTTTGGCACTCGGATAAACCATTTCCTGCCCTTAATTATCTTTATTTATTTTCGGTCGGGGCAACATACCGTTTCTTCCGTATTAGTCGTAATCTCGGTAGTCACTCCCTTTCTAGCCATATCCATATCATCTTTCACACAGTCCATCCAACGTTTCTTTGGTCTTCCCCTACTCCTATAGCCATCCACATTCATGCTCAAATCTTTCCTCACGACCCTCGCTCAGTTTTTCGTCGGATAAACAAACACACGGACAAACCATGATCTGGGTTAGAACATAGGATACGTTTCACCCCGTTATTATTACCCGTGGGATAATTACTGACCTCCACACGGACGAAGCTTCGGGCAAAAGCAAGTTTTAAATAATCCTGATTTGGTACCTGTCCTTATATCATGTATATTACACGGAAAATTTAGAGCGAATGAAACAACGCATCATATCCATTAGTTTTAAAGGTTTATAAGTAGTATCTTCAGAAATACACAATTTGAGTGCCTCAGTTCGTTTTTTTGGCGTAGGCGGTCTTTTCAGTATCTTTCTGTTGCCCTTATCCCTATTTATTTGGGGTTGGCGCAACGCAATATCTCTTTCTATACTTCCCTATTATACGTCATCTTGATAGTCACCCTTTTCCTTACCTATTCTTAGGTCAATTTTAACCTAAATTCACACGTTTTTACTACTTTCCAATTTATGAGCCAAACTATCAGAAATGTCATTTTTTCTGACAAGGTTCGATAAATCTTGACTAAGTACATCGTCTGATGTAAGTAAGCCAAGCCCCCTTGTTTTATTATTAGTATACCTACCTATCCAACTGTGCTTACCTCCTAGGTATAATCAAAAATATTTGTTAATCTATTGCTTCATATGTTCGAAAAATGTATGTACTCAACAATGTAAATAACGCAATGAATGTGGTTGAACTGTCATAATTAAAACCATTGTCCCATCATAGTGATATTTTTTTTAACCGGATCATAACGGGGCACCTTATTCTGGTTACGGAGATGTTGAAGATGACAGTTCCAAGTACTTTTTCGTTATTTTATAAAAACAAGTTTTACATGTTGCACAAACATGCCTGTATTTTCCGAAGAGTTAGGCAGAAGTGTAACTCTGCCTGCTATGGCATCCCCACACCAATGTACCAAAAAAGTAATATAACTGAATACTCCGCGACCCCTTTGCCGTTACATGCGCCCATTCATAACCCCAATGTTTTACGTGCGTTACATTATTTACATTGAGATTTACCATAAACAGCGAATTTTCACACCAAAAATACAAGTAGTTACCCAACAAGGTTATGCGAAGGCCGTTAGCCGATGATGGCCGGCTATAGGATTCCTCGGATGCTATCACATGCATCAGCGATGCAGATGATTGACCTACGTATACATGCTTCTGACAGGTCACATGCTAGAACGCGGTTTCCATTAACATTGGTTGACCATTTCCGGCAGCTTTGCATTAAGCTGCCTATAACTCCTTCATGAACTAGATTTTGGGATAAGTTTAATTACTAAAACTTTATCATAGTTTATAAATCTTGGTTTTAAATTAGTTACAACGACAGTAGATACATACATTTCTAAAATACTGTAGCTTCTGCCCGCGACTTCGTCCGCGTCAAATTTTTTTTTCTTCGGTCCTCCCCGTCGCATTGTATCATATGCCAGCGCGTTTATTTCATTTTTGCTTAGCGTCCCGTCTGCCCTTTTTTTCTGTTTGCGGTGGCTCCTAAGGGTCTTAGCGTGATGTTTTCTTGTTGTTCTTCCTTAAGGCTTGGGCTAGTAAATGTAAAAAAATATTTTTCAAATGCGACTAATGTTTCCAGGGATAAGCGCGTTCCAACTAAGTAGTCAGATTTATTAATAGTATATAGAATTGTTATAAGTTCATATATGTATAGTTCACACGACATTCACGTACTCAATGCAAGTAACGAATTCATAAATTTTATAAACTTCTTTTGAAATAAACATTTTCGAACGTATATAAAATTAAAAATAACACATAAAATTACATGCTGGAAGAGATTTCTATAAAATAAGCATCACCTCTGTACCAATTTTCTTGTTATATTCGTCTTGTTTGTTTAAATATGTGTGTACATAAATGGTTAAATAAATAAATAAAATCACGCACGCCTGTTTTCCCGAAGGGTTAGACAGAGGTAAATCTATAGTAAATCGCTTTGACTTTGGTAAGTCACAATAGTGTAAAAAAGAAAATACCGTACATTTTACCTTTAGGTATAGATTTATCTATTTATATGTACAAAATAAGCTTACACTAAATGAACACCAAATCGTATTTATGAGTAATGCTAAATGAGTAAGAATTCAAAGCATGATTCGCCTCACGATCTCTAGCCATCTATTCCGATTTTTGGAATTTTATGTGCACTCACACAACGGATCGCCCACTGCAGATTTAATTTGGTTAGTCCATCTCATGGGTGAGCGTTCGCGTGGATAAGTGCCCTGAACGACAAACCGCTCTATAAAGCCACCCTCACGCTTCGACAAGTTGGACCACAACAAAGTTCTTGGCGTGCTTGTGTGTTGTAAGCCGGATCTTAGTAGCATTTGTAAGATCTCTGTTCTTCCAGACCTTTTTCAGTTTTTCTGTCGACGAAAACAAACATAAGTGCTAGTTAATTATTTTGTAGTGCACGCGAACGCGCAGTATTGGCTTGATACCTACTACTAAAGTATGTTATGTAAGTGCTATCTCCTGCCCCACCCCCGTCCTATTATAGAATTCATAGACGTCAAGCCCGGAATACACAATGCAGAAACTTGTACAAAACTATGTGGGTGCCTAAGTTAAGCTTGCATGCCATTGTGTCATGCAACTTCTGATTGATATTTGTGATAATACTACAGTACTGCTGTTGACAATGCTAGAGTCCATATTCTCTGCAGTAAAATATTTATTTATGTTACTAACCTCTTTCCACACTTTCCTTGGTTTTTATTATAAGCCGATTTCAAAATATATTCTTTATTTCGAAGGGTATACTTAAACGTAAGGGTAATATGTACTTAAAGGCTCATATGAATTTGGTCAAGTTCTCAATAGTGTTGTTTAAGTTGGCTTTGAGAATATGTTTTTTCGACTTTGTGTATGTTGATGATGTTATAAAACAATAACTTTCTGTCACTGTTATTTGCCTAGTAAGTAAAGGTATACAAATTTGGGTGGGGTTAGCACCACAATAAAAATGCCGTTTTTTCCACTTTGTAGTGTTTTTTATTATTTTTGAAGTTGTTATTTTTTTAATCAGATTTTATAATTATTGATTGGTATCAAGTGGGGTCGTCACAATGGTATGCAAGAAACTTGCTTAGTTTTGGGTAAAATACATGCGCATGTGGTTGATTCTTGGATTTAGATTTTTTCATTTTATTGTTCTACATGCCGATTTGGCATGGAGCAAAATCTATGTGAAATAACCGAATTTTCGTTTAACTTTATGCCTGTGATAAATATAAGTAAAAAAAAAAATCCTTCATTAAAACGTTAACACCAGTCTTAAAGAATTAAAACCGAGGTAGAGAATATTAACAATACAATCAATCTGCCTAGCCTTTTCCCAATAATGTTGGGGTCAGTTTCCAGTCTAACCAGAAGCGACTGCCAATCTGACCTCCATAAGTTCCACAACCCAGTTACCTTGGCAAGACTGGTTTTCAGACATTTTAGCTCTACTCGTAACGAGTGTCATTGATCTACGAATGACAGTCGCGAGGCACAATGGGGTCTTGTTATGTTATGGTTGGTCACCCATCCACGGACTGACCTCAGCAAGCGTTGCTTAATCCCAAAGGTCCACCCGTGCAGCTGTTATTATTTAGACACAAGTCAATACCAGACACACAAAAGCGTTGACCTTGTGTTGTTCAACATCACACATTGTTTACGGAACAAGCGACATCTTCAATTCTTCACGGTCAGTCATTAATACGCGCCTCTAGTTTGAAGATAAGACAATAGGTAAATTGTGTCCATCGAACTTTTGACAGCAAAGTATTTCCAACTGACAATATTCTGTCATTGCAGCATCAATAAGGAGACTGCCAAATCATCCTGAACTTGTTCTTACAGCTCTAGCAGCCGTCATGTCAGTCTTTACCCCTTATTTAGCTTCAATCAATCATCATCATTTCAGCCGTAAGACGTCCACTGCTGGACTTAGGCCTCCCCAGCTATTTAGCTTACTTACACAAAATTAAGCTGAATTTTATTTGGTCTTCTACAATTTCTATAGCCTCAAAATTCATAATCACTATTCTTCTAAGAATACCCTAAGGAGATTTTGTTAACTACTTTTATAACCTTTTCCAACATAGTTCATTGTATAGTAAATCTATATCATGTACCTCTTTGGGAAATATAAGGAAAATAAAGTAAATCAGCTGTTGGGAAATATAGTTAAGCAACAACATGATGTATATGTAAAGTTAAACTTGGTATTTTACCACATACGACCCCAATTTTGGAACACATGACATCATAATAATCTTAAATGGTGCGTTTGCTTAGAAACATATTGTAAAATGTTAGTTTATTTCAATAGTCGCCCCAGTCTGGTTGCTGGCTGGTAACTGAAAAATCGTTTAAATTCTATGGAGTATAAAACATTGTTTCGTACCTACTGTTGTTCAATGTTGTCCAGGTAAATGGCAACAAACAGTATGTAAAAGTTGACCTATTCGCCCCGTTACAGAGTCGGACAATATTGACGCTGTACCTACATGACCTATCATCGCTACTGTGAAACGTAGCGAGACCATCAGTAAACAAGAATAATTAATTCGGCATTCGAAATTGCATACTACTCGATTACAATTCATTGACACGACCATTTGTTTTATCTATTCGGATATTGCAATTATTAACAAAACTTAACACAAATGATACGTTATCAACTCGTATCAACTCCGTATCTCTGTATCAATTGATCACTACATATCTTTATATCACACTTATTCAGAACATTTTGCGTACCTAATTACCGTCACTCAACTCTTTAAACAAATGTTTCTCTAAAATGTATCTCCCACGTTTATTGTTTAAGTCAACAACGACTCGTTTACCTTCATTTTAATCGAATTCCTTTCTCAAAACCTAAAAAACGCACACAAGGAAACTCTAAAATATATGCTTATCATCACACTATTGAAATTATCCAATGGCGTTTCAAATGTGATAGTCGAGTGTACATATAACGAACATATACGTATGTTAGTGTATGTACTGAGTTTATAAATAGGCATCAAAAATGAGTCATTTCTTATTTTATGTCCGCGTTGCCGTACAATGAGCATGTTCCAATGTACATAAATACTAAGTTTTTTTTGATGTTGCTATTTTCAGAGGAGGATGAGTCCCAGATATTCGTCAAGTTCTTCAAGTTCCACAAGTGTTACGACCTGATACCGACTTCGGCGAAGCTGGTGGTCTTCGACACACAACTCCTGGTCAAGAAGGCATTCTTCGCTCTCGTTTATAACGGTCAGTGTGATAAACTGTTTGCGTGTGGCATTTATGTCATGTTGAGTGCAATATGGCAGGTTACTGTACAACCACGTAACGTGTTTTTGTTTTAGTACAAAAATAAATTTTACTCATCATTATAATGTTATCTGCTCGTTCTTTTCCTGTTGTTCAATGTCATTTCTGTTGTAATGTCTTTTAGTAACCATAGATAAAGATGTAGCGAATCAAGGTATCACAAAATTGTCTCTTATAGTAGTAGTAGTTATATTTTTTGATACCTTGACCTACTCCCTTCTACTGGCCATGCGTTCGTCTTTTATAACTAAAAACTTCACTTGTGTCTGAGCGAATGAATGATTAAAAACGTTGCGATTTCTTCTCTATTCTAGCTAAATGTCTAAAGCGATTTTTTTTTAATAGCGCCTTAATGCTATGCGAGGTAATTAAAAAATCAATTGATGATGTAAAATTTCTGATTTATTTATACAGCTGGTGTTTGCAATGTTTGGCCGAACCCCATAAGAAACAATACGGCTGCGTTGCCATGGAAACTAAGGTGTATATCGTTCCTGCATTTATTTAACAGAAATGGTTTATTTTTAAACCTTTTAAGCTCGATTCGCGACTGCTACACGAATGTTTTGCTATTTTATCTATGAATACATTAATAGAAAATCCAATTCCTAAACAAGGATTTATTGCCGTTCTTACTCCAGACTTTAAAGCCTGATAAGCTAGCTTTTATCAATATTATTAGAAGATAAGGATAGACGATTAAAAGTTCATTGAACTTTATTTTTTCAGTGAGATTTTTGTTATAAATGGATCTTGTATTCTGTAATGGGCGTCTATTCACAGTCTCCACCACGTAGTTGTATTGTTTCTTAAAGAGGTTAATAAGTAAGTGTCAGACAAAAGCAGAAAGGCTATGGCGATAAGATATTTACCCTTATTTACCCGATTTTACAGATTTAATTAGTAAATAAATGTGCAGATCCTGTCTATCTTTTACAATGTAACTCCGTTCAACGAATATTAAGACCCTGCTATTTTGGTATCGGTAAATAAATTTGAACCATGTGATATGAAGTAGGTCAATTCAGCCCGACTAAACGACCTATATTCTGTCGTCAGTGCCAAGATAGGCCTATATAAAAATGGGTCAAGATAACATGAACTCTCTTCCAATAATAAAAATAATATCCCAGTTTTCTTAGCGAAAGTTAGATCATATTATCATAAAGCGATATCCGTAATGCGACTTAAAAAAAGCCTAAGACTAAGCTCAAGCCAAGCCAAGAAATGTTGGTCATAGAATACTTCCATAGTGATCCCATTGCGGGCTTTTGGCACATTAAACCAAATTTCTGCCTACTATTCGAGTTAAAACCTACATACCGAGAGCAGATTTAAACATCAGTGGAGCCTAGATGTATGATACTCCAAAAAAAAAAAGCCGCCAATTAGCTTTCTGTCTGATACTTACAAGCCACACACAACACACACCGTTTCAATGTAGGAATTGAAAGAGTTAAAACCTTCAATACAGCACGTATTGTTTTCTGCAGTTAATTATGACATATGTATGAAGGCATACGTGCCATTTGTCATGCTTGTTGAGCTTGTAAACAGTCCTACTATGGCAGTCCGCTATCCGACGGTATTTACCGGTTAACCTGGCTTTCCACCATTGCTTCATACTCAAAATTACATTAGATTGGTGGTTTTTCCTCGTTCACATCTCAGCTTCCTTGTGTAGCTCTAATGAAAACTAGCCCAAACGTTGCCAGGTATATCTTATTCTCAAAATGTCCAGTAACCGCACGTCACACACGATGAGACAGAAGCATAAGTTTTTCTCCTGTCCTTAACCCAATTTATTTGAGGTGGGCGCAACATACCTTTTTCTTCCACACTTCTCTATTAGTCGTCGTCTCAGTAGTCATCCCCTTTCTATTCAAATCTTCATTAACACAGTCCATCCATCGTTTCTTCAGTCTCCCCTTACTCTCTTTTACTTGTCTGTTCAGTAATTAATCATGTACAAAACATTATTATACAAGGTAGTAGAACATTATAAGTGTAACATACGTATTAATCAATGTTTAATAGCGCTTCATTGCTTAAAATAGCTTTGGACTCCAAATTCCCTGTGTGTGCATTAACCTAAGAGTGATTCCTCCAAGTTTACAGTACCTCTTCACATTTATTTGAATAGAGTTGGCAAACTATTTTGTGTCCCCATGCTATGTGAATCGTGGTTGATTTGGCTGTAGGTATATATAACGAAGCAAGAACAATATAATAAAATCACGCATAGCTACGCATTGATATGTCTTTTACTTATTAAAATATACATGTAGGTAAAGTAGTAAACGCAACTTGCTGTGACATCCTTACAGGATGCAAGCGTCATTGCATCATGTCGGGAATATCTTATGTATGTAAGTATGCAATTTGTAAGCGAAGCATTGCTTACTGATTATACCCCTGGATAGCGGACTGGTGACTCAATCAACAAAAGAGTCAATTACTGTAATGCCAGCCCCGTTTTTACTGTTAAGATCATTTGATACTTTCATTAGGTGGAGATTGTAAATTACAATATGTAGAAACTTTAATACTGCTAACAACGATTCTACGATGGGAGCTGAAGATGGCTCCGACTAACGCCTCACAATCCTGCGAGTTTGCCACGAAATCTGAATAAAATAAAAGACGAATGCCAAATGCCAATCTTTGGGCAGTAATCCACAAAAAGCAATCCCAGTTTGATCCTCTTGACTCCGAGCATAACGACACCGCAGCCTTCAGTTCGGAGATGAAGGGATTTAAAACGAGATTTGAACATACTCCTTTGAAAAGGGAGGACTTTCCGATCAGAATGGCAATGACCCCACTACACGCAGTGGGGTGACAGTCCATGAGTTGTTGATAGACTCTTCTATAAATGCAAGTTGCATAGATAACACCGATAGTGCGATGCAGGATTCTTTGATGTCAGTGGAAGCGTTATCATCATTTTCGTACTTAGCTATTGTTGTCGTAGTAACAATGTAGCCATGGTTGTCACTACATATTTATTAACGTGTAATCACGTAATTAATGAATACCTATAGGTAATTAACAAATTTCGTAGACAATCTCTTGGCCATCCAGTAATTGAACATATAAACAACTCATTCTATTATTCACGCTCCCAATTCTGATGTTGGCCGCCAACAAACAACGTTGGCTTTTGGCCACCATCAGCCAATACCAATAATAGTCGTTGCCAACAGGCGTCCGAGCCGCTCCTCTATGGGACTCTCAGCGGCAGAAGTTCGTCGGCATGCTTACCATTACGGACTTCATCAAGATACTGCAAATGTACTACACCAGCCCGAATGTCGCTATGGAAGAGCTAGAAGAGCACAGACTTGAGACTTGGCGACGTAAGTATACTTTAATTTTCTTACTTAAGAATCAATAACTTCACGCCTTGATTTCCCAACGAGTTGGGCAGAGGTGGACCTGCACCCACATTTCACCAGTTATGTTCAAGTCCCATGTAACAGGGGGCGAGCCTATTGCCATCAACCAGGCACAAATCCGAACTCCGGACTGCTACTGAGATTTTCCAGAAAAACCCAATAATACTTTGGCCGTCCTGGGAATCCAGTACCTCATGCTCAGCAGTAACGCTTACGACCACTAAACCAAGAGAATCAAATACATTGAATATCCCAGAATTAAAATTAAATCTAAAAGAGAGCATCAGATTGTTCCTCCGTATGAGCGTAGATGGACAGCGTGTCCCAAATGATGGCATACTCCGACCACGCTAAAAGGCTCCCGTGTTCGATCTGTATTTTTTTTGTATCGTCTTTTCTCTTCACCTCATTATGGCCAGAAAAACCAAGTCTGTAGGTGGTGGAGATGTCAACCAGCGCTTCGCAATGTCTTTAAAGACGGTTGCTCACCAGTTCGCGAGCGATGCTGCTAACCATCGTACCTAGCTTAAATTACTGCTATTGTCATCATGGAATCTCATTCCATAAATACGCGTATATTGCTGACTAAGTCGCCCTGTACCACCATTCTAAAAGAGAGACGAGCGCTCTCAGGCCATCTTGTAGGTAATAGATTTATTTACACGATCATCTAAATACCCTGGAGTATGGCGGGGTGATCTGGACAAAACAAATGACCACTGTTCCTCATTAGCCTTGGATCGCCTGCACTATTAGTCATGGAGAAGAGTATTATGTCCGGACTAACATCTAAACTCAGACATTTCTAGACTAATATAAATGAATGTGTTTTTCAGGTGTGTTGATGGGCTCCGTGGTGCCACTAGTGTCGATCGGACCGGACTGCTCTCTGTTCGACGCCATCCGCATGCTGATCACCAACCGCATCCATCGGCTGCCCGTCATCGACCCTCGGACCGGCAACGTCCTCTACATACTCACACACAAGAGGATACTGCGTTTTCTATTCTTATATGTAAGTATTGTTTTATTTACTTATATGACAGTAATTTGTGGCTGATTTTGAGGACGGTACGTCTGCCGAGCATGGACACTTTGCCCAGGTCGGGCAGTGTCACTGAAGTTAACTATTAGGTAAGCAGTAGCAACCATAGTTCAGGAATTGTTACCGGTTAGTGTTAAAAGGCTTGCCACCTTTTTTTTGTATGGGAACTCATCAAATTACTTCTCCCGCTCTGGGTGGAGCGGGAAGGCGTGTCAGACTTTTACTGACTAACACCCACCCGTGTTCCTTCAGTTGCCCATGTGCCAGGGTCACGGTATCTCGTTCGAACAATCTCGCGACCCTAGCAGTAAGGCTTGCCACCTTGGGTTTTAATCATAACCGGCGAAACGTGCATATGCTATAGGAACCATCGTGGATCACCAATACGGAACATACATGCTACCATGGACGTAATATAACATCAATTAGCTTAGGTTTGAAGTCATTATTTAATGCAAAGGTCGACAGAAAGACGAGCTTTTTCAATCATTTCTAAATATCTCAATGTCAATAGGTTAGGCTCTTCGACTCCGTCATCAAACGCCCGAAGCGTGGAGCAAAGGTGCGGTAGTTCTGTTCTTCAAAAAATGTGACAAAACCTTGCTCAGGAACTATAGACCCATCTCATTTCTGACCCACGTATGCTGTTCTCGACAATGATCATGAACCGTCTCGCCAGGAGGCTTGACGAGTTTCAGCCACCAGAACCAGCCATTTTTTGAAAAGAACTCTATCTACTAGGTACTGACCACATAATGGCCATACTGTTAAGCAAATCTTTAAATAGGCTCCGGACTCAAGTAGGCCGAAGTAGAGAAAACCTGTTCAAATGGAAATTCATAGATGGCTCCGCCCTGGAGTGTAAATGTGGTGCTGTCCCACAAACAATGCGGCATTTAATATTTTGTCCAGCAAGTCCTGCTGTTTGCACGCTACACGAGTTGATGGATGCCTCTGAAAGTGATAAGCTCGTAGCCAAATTCTGGGTTGACTTTATTTAGATTGCTATCGACACGCTAAGAAGAAGAAGAGCAAATTGTACAGAAGACTGAGAAGTACAACCAGCCGCTGTGTATGGCATTTGTAAACTACGAGAAATCCTTTGACTCCATTGAAATATGGCCAGTTTTGGGCACTCTCTAGCAATGTCAAATTGACTGGCGCTACATCGAAGTGTTGAGATGCTTCTATGATGCTGCCACGATGACTTTCTAGATCCAGGATCAGAAAACCAACCCCAGCCAACTGCTCAGAGGAATGAGACGGGGGGATTTGATATCCCCGAAACTGTTTACCAATGCGTTGGACGTTTTCAAGAGACTGGCCCGTCGAGGGTTGTCAAACAGTGCTTTAGCAACCGTACGTTTAACCTGCTCGCTATGACATACGATGCCGAAGCTTGGATACTAACAGTTAACCTGGTCCACAAATACAAGATCGGTCAGCGGGCTATGCTCGGTATTTCTTTGAAGGATAAAATCAATAATTAAATTATACGGAAAAGAATCAAGGTTACCGGCATAGCTTTGCAAATAATAAATCGAACGCAGATTCATCAAAACCTCAGGTCAGCAAGATAGTGCAAAAAGATTTAATTGCTTATTTTATCGAAATATAATTGAAGGTTCTGAATCATGCTATAGAATTGGGGTTTCTTAATCACGGCTGTAGAAGTGGTGATTCTGAATCACTGGTTGAGGGCAACAAGAGCAGGTGATTCAGAACCCCCAATTCTAACCTACTGACGAGTTCTGGAGTGGAGTTCGCCTATCGGCAAGCGTAGCGTGAACCCTCAACTAGATGGACCTGGAGGCTGGCTGAGTACAGGGTGTTGTGGCGCAGCCTGGTAGTCTTCTTTTCAGCGTTGCACTGCGGTAGGTTGATTTGATTGAATTAAACAAAGACTCAACGACTGTAGGCCATATCAGTATTAGTTTTCCCTGCAAAAATTTAAACGTTATTAACTTATAATCTCATTGTCCATGGTGGTAGGTAGAGGTACCGAGGTCGAGCTGTGATATTAGGTTTTTCGTCTCGAATTCCCAGTAGCATCCCGGTGTTTTGGATCTTTGCCTGGCTACTGGTACGGTACCGTATGGTGTAGAACGTAAAGAAAAATGCCACTATCCCATTTCATCCCTTAGGTGTCGTAAAAGGCGACTAAGAGAATGGGCAGCAGCGTTCGCTATACATTTTACCACGATACTGCGATCGTCAACCCGCCTGCCAAGAGTGGCGATTATGGTGTATCCCCATTTTGTTTTAGAGGCGGACGCTTATTTTCATTATTGGTGAAAGGATGATGATGAAGACCGGTCCGAAAATACACATTAATTAGGTGACATGCGTACATTAAAATTCCAGTTAATATAATAATACGTTTCTTGTTCCAGATAAACGATTTGCCAAAGCCTGCGTACCTGCAAAACAAGCTGCGCGACCTGCGCATAGGCACGCTCAATGACATCGAGACGGCCACAGAAGACACGTCAATAATCGACGCTCTGCGCAAGTTCGTCAACCGACGCGTTTCGGCGTTGCCACTAGTTGACGCCGATGGACGCCTCAAGGACATATACGCAAAGTTTGACGTTATTGTACGTATCATTTGGAATTTTAAATTAGGAAATATGTGTATTTCGTGACATATGTCAGAATATGTTATTACTAAAGGCCCTATCTCACTAGGAAACCAATGCCGGTGCAACCATAGTCGCACTTCCAAAAACGTGTGGTTTCTATCGCAACCGATCGGACGCCTGGTGAGATACCCACCATAAAGCTATGTATAGTTCGACCATGGTGTCCTAGTGGGATATATGCCTTAGAGTGGTGCTGAAACTTTGGCATGCTTACGTGTTAGCTTGAATCATGTTGACGTAAAGGTCATGAAAAATCCGCCCTTTGTGTGTATTGTTACGGCATCCAGTTTTTAATATGTAGGGTTAGTGATCGTAGCGTTGCAACAAGTTATTAAACTGATTACACTGTTTGGTACATTTATAATGTTATCAGGCCAAACTGCAGCAACGTCATTTCGCCATTCGTTTAGCCCAGCCTTTCCCAAAGTGGGCGATGACGCCCCCTTGTGGGCGCTGCAAGCCTAAAGGGGGGTGGTAAGAGACCCAGAAAAAAAATGGGGGCGTTGTGTAGACTCTACGTAGACTCTACACAACGCCCCCATTTTTGCAGCGCCCACAAGGGGGCGTTATCGCTCACTTTGGGAACGGCTGGTTTAGCCTTTCAAAGTTACCTTCAGTAAATCGATTTAAACAGCGTTTTTTAAATGGCTTGTAGGAAAGTCATCCTATTCTTTGAATGAGTATTTCAACTTTTTATATTTGACAAATACTTGGCATTCTTAATTTAATTAATAAATAAATGAAATAAAATAAGCCTTTATTGCTAGTTCTACAATTAAAATTAAATTAATTAACTTTTAGCTATCGGCGTTCGGTGCACTCTTTGTAAACCGCTTGTCTTTCGACAAAGGCCTCTTCTAAAGATTTCCATCTCTATCTGTCTCTAGCCCGCTGAATCCACTCTTCGCCAGCTATTCTTTTGATGTTGTCTTCCCATCGTTTCGCTTGTCGTCCTTTGCTCCTTTTTCCACCTCTTGGGTACCACTATGTTATTAATTTGGTCCATTTCTGTTTTACCTCTCCTAACATATGTCCTGTCCATCACAATTAATAAGTAAATAAGTAGTAAGTCTTAAAGGTATCATTTATTTACTAATTTGATTTGATTTATTACAATAATTCAAAGACATGTGACATCTACTAACCCGCCCTGGCCCCACGTGGTGGATTATGGCCCACTCCCTCTCACCCAGAGGAGGCCTGTGTCCCAGCAGCGGGAACATAATTGGCTGCTGATGATGATGATGATTTACTCATTTTATTAGCTCCATTTTTTTGATAAATGTAGTAATAATTATGCATGCTAGTTTTTTAACGGATTGTCTTAGAAATGTTAAAAAAAAACACCTTATATAATGTACTACTGTAATGTACACATGTACAAATGTTGCAAATAAAAGTTTCATATTTTATTAAATTTTTCAATGCGATTTCAACTGTCGAGTAATTAAAACAATTACTTTTCAATTATTGACTCATTGTCGACTTGAATCAGCTTTCATAGCAGACGGGGGGTAAAGCAACTTTTAAATTGAATAATTACCACTCAGTCATTACATACCACCATGCCACTTCCCCTTCTTCCGAAGGGTTAAGCAGAGAAATGGAAGAAAATACGAATAAAATTGGCGGAAATACAATTCATAGTGATAAATAAAAAAATTAAAAAAATCCGATGACCACCGCCTTTGATTTTTAAAGTGTCAAAAAGTGTTATTCAGTGTAACCATTATGATTGCAGAACCTGGCAGCTGAGAAGACATACAACAACCTGGACGTTACGCTGAAGACTGCCAACGAGCACCGCAATGAATGGTTCGAGGGCGTCCAGAAGTGCACCCTTGATGAAACACTCTTCAATGTCATGGAGAGGATAGTGCGTGCCGAGGTAAATATATCTTCTATTTATATAAAAGCGAAGTACCACGACTGACTGACTTATGACGTAATCTCAAGAACTATTTAACCAACAAACATATAACGTGGCAAGCAACTATACTATCGGTGGCGTTAGTTTGAAAAAGTAATTACATACCGGCTGAAAATAATACCAATTATAGTTTTCCCTTAGTGCAAAAGAGTCCAAAGTTAGATATTTCAATTTCGATAATGATTTAATTTATTCAGTACAAAAATTGAACAGTAACTCACTTACTATACTGTGTAGTACACGGAGTACACCTACATATAGTAAGTGAGTTACTGCTCAATTTTGAATTGCTAAAAATGGAATTAGAACTTCCACCCCTATGAGGGTATATTCCGTGTAATAGGGTGTAAAGTGTGAATCTGTAATTTTAACAGATAGGAGGAATGAAAGTAAACCTTTTTTGTTTCTGGTTAGCAGTACATTAACACTTGTATTTCCGTTTTCTGAAATTTCACCCCTAATTCCTATTTGCACGTTTAAATGTAGAATTGTTAGACTCGGTGTTTTTAGAAAAGAATAAGTTTAACAACCGCAGTGGAGTAGATTTCTCATGATTTGCAGTTTTGGATGGAAAGGTGGAAAATGTCCAAAAACCTTTAACATTTCCGTAAACTAGAACACATCTCAATTTGAACCCCAAGTTATGTAATTAAATTTGTTTGCAAATTAGCTCTATTATAGCAGTATAATAGAGCTAATTTTTAACGAATGCACATAAATGCCGATCATCCGTCGCTAAGCATGGCAAGTGTTGAGACTAACACATCATCTCTTAGCTCAAACCTCTTAGGGTATCAATTTGAAATTTGAACAGAAGGATCCTTATGTTACGTAGGCATCTAATAAAAAAGGATTTGGAGAACTACTATTCCTGAGCGGGGAAAAGACGGATGAATAAAACGGGTGCAGTTCTTGAAAAGAGGTATTTAGAGCTAATTTGAAAGAATTATGGTCCGATAACCTAGGGCTTAATTGGGTTGCGTTCGAGCAAACGAACATTGTAAGTTTTTTGGACATTGTCCACCTATCTACCTAATAATAATACTAATTTTGATGAAATGTATTTTGCTCTGGTTGTTAAACTGATAGGAGATTTCGTATTGATCATGATAGTAAGAATCTTTCGAAAAAAAAATCTAGCTAAACAATATGTCTATTATACTAATGATTGATTTTCCAAAACTACAAAGACCAGTGGTGGCCCAGTGGTAACCGCCGCGACTTACGATACTACTCGGTCGTGAGTTCAAACCCAAGCAGGCGCATTACTTTGTGTAAATTATTTCATCGCCACTGCTCTCAAAACGGTGAAGGAAAACATTGTGAGGAAACCAGCATGTCTTAGAACTAAAAATTCGAAGACATGTGACATCTACCAACCCGCACTGGGCCAACGTGGTGGATTATGGCCCACTCCCTCTCACCGAGAGGAGGCCTGTGTCCCAGCAGTGGGAACATTATAGGCTGATAATGGCACTTTAAAATGGATAGAGCGGACGTTGAATTTAGTTCCAAAGGAGACAAAGTCGCGGGCGAAGAGCTAGTAGTAAATATAAGTATGAAATAGCCAACCCATCTTCAGGAAGTGCGGTGATTAAGGTCCTTCTTCCCTTCCTATTTTATTCCTGCCCTGCATTGGGACCATAATAAATGGGTATTACTATTATTGTGGTTATTTCTAGATTCTGAAATACAAAGTTATTTTTCCGATGTTCCAGGTGCATCGTCTAGTTGTAGTAGATGAGAACGACAAAGTGATCGGCATCATATCTCTATCCGATCTTCTCATGTACCTTGTGCTGCGTCCGACCGGTGAGTGCGGAGCCGGCGGGACCAGCCTGCGCAACGAACACTCATCCATTGAAGAGAAGGACGAGACTACCACGGAGGGAGCCACCAGCGCAGACGGCGACCAACCGGAGGGTGGCCAGGACGAAGCTGCAGCCCTAAGCACGGCCGACGACACCACACGGAAGAATACCGTCGACAGCGAGTGCCAAGATCCGTAATGTGACTCCTTGATGAGTTTCATTGTTATAGAGCTGGCAAAAGCGAGCGCGGTTTATTTAAGTCTGCATTTCCATTTTGTTAAATGTTTAGCAGTAGCAACTAACCAGTGTAAGTGGCGGTAGAGTTGATCTGGGTTTGGAATGCGACTACAGGCGGAGTACTCAGTAATATGACAAATGCCTTCGATTTGATGCATAAGCGTTCTTGGTGAACTTGTTTAATAAAATGTTGAACAAAATGTTCTACTAGTGCGCTTATAAAGCCTAATTTAAACGGTGCAGTTTAATTGCCAGTGGCAAGCAATAAGTTGGATCAACAATAAAAAATATATCGTCTGAATAGAGTTTAGACAACGCAAGTCAGTTTTTGCTTCAATTTATTGTATGCCAGAAGCCAGAAAGTTGTGTCGTGTAAATGGGGCTTAAGATTTTTATTTAGACGGAATTATGATAATGTTGGTTTTTTAACAAAGGTTTATTTTTAATTTTACGAATTATGTGTTTTTCCACGCGAAGAATAAATTTGAATGATCATGTTCATCATTCGTTGGTCATTATCATCAATTTTGTCATGTTATTACTACCCAGCCTTAGATAAAATACTTTACAATCAGATGTGAATGTTCATTTTCACCAGATACAAGTGAAATTGAAAAATAAACCTGAGTTTTATTTCACTTAAAAGGGTTTTGATATTTTTTTTGTTTTCAATTCCACTTTTGATATGATATTTATGTGTATATTCTATAATTGTTTAGATAACATTTGGTTTCACCTGTAATTATTATGTCTGACACTAAATCGCTCAGGTACCGACAGATCGCTGTAGGTATATAGTTGCGCTTAGTATATAAACGTGTTGTTATATATACGCGTGGCTACTCCACTTTATAGGTAGGTACATGTTTCTTAAAGAGAGAGGATTTTAGAGTGCGGAATTTTCATTGCAAAATTCTCTAGCGCTTTCGTTTTTTTTTCGACATTTAGAGCCATCGAAATTGCTGGTACAGTTAACTATAGATTACTTAATGTTTCATAGTTATGTAATGCTTAGATTCATAATTTACGGAATCTTGGGCAATTTATTTAAGTCAATCATTAGACGAATTTTCAGATAAATCAACTGATTTAAACTATATTATATATTTGAGCCGTTTGGGGTTGAAACATTAGTGCCACGGGGTACGAGACAGCCAAGCGATTGGTCGACTCTTCATGTGATCAGAGGGCTGGCCTATTTTCTGCCCAAAAAATCAGCATTGCCATGCAACGTGGCAATACTGCCAGCCTTTTGGGCACTTTTCCCATTGACAGCGATTCCAACGAGTTTTTTGATGCCCTCTAATTATTTTCTCTCTGTTTTTATATACATGTACATATTATTAATAATATTATTATATTATTTTATGTCTGTTAGAAGTGAATAAAAATGTAGGAAATTAAAACTGATGAAAACTTTAGAAAATAACTTTATTTTTAACCTTAAAAACTTGTTAACAATGCAATATTAACTCCGTAATACGTACATGAAAATTCCGCCCTCTGCTAATAACCATACTAAGATAGAATTAAGTTGATATTAAAACTCTGTGCATTCTCTCGGTACCTAGCCACAAATAATATAAAGTACGTTAACCCGTATAATATTTCATATTACTCTAATATTGCGATACGAAAAAGGTTCATTCACTGTGTGTTGCCATATACAGTCATAAACGGGAATGGATAAACTGTATTTTTGTCATATTTATCTTATAGTAAACATATAACTACCACACTTATATAAAAATATTGTAGTACCCATATTCGATTCAATGTTATCACAAAGGTTAGCTGGTGTATTAATTGACACCTCATTATCTATTTAAATGTATGTAGTGAGCACAGAGTGGTCTAATGTACCCCTACATTTCTTCCATAAAAAAGTATCCGCCAAACTAACGCTATTTAGTTTATAATCTTTTGTTTGATAGTAATCATTCGAAAATTGGAGTGTTTATCAAAATTTAAAAAATAATGTGGTGTTTCGTTTCTGCTCGACCATTCGAGGTTAGTCGGATTTATGTACAAAATAACTATGAAATTGGCTGTTAAATTCAACAAAATAGTAACATCGTATACTTACTTGTAGAATATAAATTCTTAATTTGGGAGTAATAAAAGCCAATGGCCAAAATTACAGGAAGCTACCTATATTTTGCTCATTGTCGTATAAACTTACGGATAGGATTATGATCTTGTATAAAATTGTGGCGATTCGATTTATTACTAACAAACAAAGCAATGTGTACCGATGCTTCCCGTAAGTATTATAAAATTGTGTTATTAATTTATGAGTAGAATAACGTTTTAGTGAAGATTTTTATCTGTTATAAATGTTGTATTAATAAATTCTAATTAAATGTTCTGTAGCAACGTCATTTGTAAAAATATGTTCTGTAGCAACATTATTTGTAAAAAATGTTTTGTCTTTATTAGTTGGGATGACTTTTCTTAATATTTCAAACCAATGTATAATACGTAGCTCCAAATGGAATGGTACGTTTCTTCTTAATGTTATTGTGTTCAATGTTTGAGAGAAGGAAGCGCACATGCATGATACGGCATTATAAGGACTTGGAAATAAAAAATTGATTCCGTCACCATGTTTGTTTTTTTTTATAATAATTTTCCGCCGAATACGGCAGAAAGGAAGAAACCACGATTATCACTGGCTATAATGTACGGCTCAGGAAACAAATTGTGAAGAAATCTTATGCTCACCCTCAAATTATCGTGATAAAACCATTATTACCATACAAGTGATAACGTTAAACAGCATTCATTAGAATATAATTATGAAGAATTTAAGTAAATAGTCATTTTGCTCCATCAATTCGTGCCGGCGTGTGTGTTTGACCAGAAGTATGAACCTAAACGAGCCAAAAGGACTATGTAAGGATCCAAGCAGGTGGCGTTCTGTAGTTACTGCCTATCCTCATGGGGAAAAGCGTGAGTTTATATATGTATGTAATTTCCCTGAATTTAAACACACTCAAGGGCACTGTGGTCTGCCAGGGTCGCGAGATTGTTCGAAAGAGACACCGTAATCCTGGCACATGGGCAACTGAAGGAACACGGGTGGGTTTTAGTCAGTAAAAGTGTGACACGCCCTCCCGCTCCGCCCAAGAGCGAGAGACCTCATTTGATGCATTCCCATTCAAAAAAAAAGGGCTGTGTGGTCATATTTATTATTTACTAGCTGAAACCAAGCTAAAGCTACGGCTTCACCCCCATGGATGTCAACAATGATCCCACGAGAAACTGCTGTTGGGACAAAAAGCCTATGGTACTCCTTATAACATCAAAATTGGTCCAGCTGTTTCGAAGGTGAGCCTAGACAATCAAACAGTCAAACAAAAAAAAAAAATGTTTTTTTTTTTTTTTTTGTAATATCGTGTGCAAAAAACACGTGTATACTTGGCGACCAACTGCAGGGCTGACTACGCTACAAACGGAGCATGTGAATCAGGAAATTGCAGAACATACGTTTTATGACGAAACGGTTCGAAGTTTCGAACCAAGCGCGAAGGACTTCAATGTTCGTGCAACCTGCAGATAGCGCCACCGTTGCCAAGTCTACGTCTTTTTACATAGATGTAAGTATTATAAGCTTTTCCTGCAAACCTACGAAGTTAAGTCCTTAATTGCATTTTTTTTAAAGTACCTAATTTTGTAATCTGGCCTTCGCCTTTGGTTAAATCCGAGCTGGCAGCACTGGATCAGATATGATGAATGAAGCCAATGAACTTCCTGTCACTACGACAACATATTGAACGAGTTGTCGATGTCGAGTTCACTCTCTCATTTACTATTTGTTTGACTGACAACTGACACTGACAAACTGACAACTATGACTGAGTATGAACTATGAGAATAAAAAAATACAGAAACGCAAAAAATAATAAACCTTAAAATTTTGAGTCGTATCTGTATCTTAAAAAACTTAAAACAATGGCAAGCTCTAAATTTGAAAGGAAGGAGAATATGACAAGCAAAATAAATTAGTGAGCTAAGAAGTGTATTCTTATTTCAATTAAAAAGAATAGAAACGTATTTTCAAGTTTTATTTTGGTCTGCCTCTCTACATACCTACCTTTAGCTACAGTCCATTCACACATAATTTACCTCAGAATTTGCAGCAAACGTACAAATCGAAGTGATCTTCGTTCTTGTTACAATTTAAGTAGTTACTTTTGGGTTGCTGCCACTGAGAAGTCTGTCGATATCACAGTGATCTTTATTCTCGTTACAATACAATTGGTGTTGGGTTCCTGCGGTCAGATGTAAAATTACTGAACGGACTGTAACAAGTGCCTCTTTGAAGGTTAATCATCAATTCATTTCAAAAGTATGGTAATTGGTACCATTTAAACTAAAGTGACAGGGACATCGAAGGCAACCTGTTATTATGGATTCGTACGCGATTCTGAATCAATCCATAAGTTGACATTTTCGTTGGTTAGGAACTTAAAAAAAAAATAACTTCCATACATTTTGATCGCCTAAGTATTGCACTTTTCTATGAAACAATAGATTTTTTTTTAGACTCTAGATGACCTAGCATAGAACTTTATCATCGGTTAAGTACCTATAAAAAAAATCTGTAACTCTATGAATTCAATATTGGTCTAGAATCTAGACCAATATTGAATTCATAGTTACAGATTGCGCATCGATACCCCATGCCTGTATATCTATTGCATTCTATCTTGAAAGAGTTGAAACCTAGAATACCTTTGGTAAAATATCTCCCCCAGTTTCATTTGACCATGTTCGATGCTATTTAATATGGATCGTTAGCGTGACCTACGGCTGAGAAAGGATCTAAATGATCAAGTGACTGAGCCTAATTAATTGAGTTTATTTGACGAAAAGCTCCTTACAAAATACCGAAATATATTTTGTATTGTACCAATGTATTTCACTAACGCATCCACGACAAATATTGGGGTAAACTCACCTCTAAACTGACTCGGTAGAGTCTCTTCGACAAAATTTCTCAAATTCTGATTCCATACAAGCCAATATACTGAAGTGCCGAAAAACGCAATGTCGATAATTCGTTACGTTACATAGTATATTTTAGGAAAGTTTTTACCTTTTTATCGTCTATTTTAGAAAATAAAAATGAAATTTTACCTTAAGTTTAACTTTGCCATAATTTCTAAGCTCTAGAGCCTTTTATGTGTCATCCATCACCACCTACCTATTTGTAAAACTGCTGGTTATTTTGCATTTGGTGACTGTGTAAGTTAGTAAGGCTATTACTGTTAGTGGGTACTTATGTACAGATATACCTATTAGATAAGACACAGAAAGTGATTTTGTACCTTGATGAATGAATAAATCGTGTTTATTTGACATACTGTCCCGTTCTGTAACAATGTCTCAAAAGTTAAGTCGGGATCCGTTCTGTCCATCATGCCATAATTCTATTTCAGAATGCGCTTGTGGTGTTACATATTGTATGTACTGATTTTCTGTTCTGCTTCGTGTTATTTGTTGTTGTTTTAGTATTATTGTTAAGTTGTAATTGTGATTATTACTATCGGCCTGGGACTGAATAAAAAATATTTTCATAATAAATGTTTAATTGTATATCCAACATTATCATTACAGTTAAAGTTAAATATACAGTATACAATGATTAACATCATACAAAAATAACTTATCTATTACATTATGTATCCATAGACTTTTATTATTGAAAAACATGAACAACAGTTGCACAGCTGAAATGAAAAAGCTGCGCTGGGTGGGCTGTGCAACGCATTTGGATAGAATAGGGAATGAGCATGTGACAGGATCTTACAGTCGCTCCAATTATGAACAAAATAAAAGAAAGAAGGCTTAGATGGTACGGCCACATAGTGAGAAGAGATGACAGTTTCTTAGTAAAAACAGTTTTGAATATCCCTATGAAACGCCTTGAAAAAGAAAGACCACTGGTACATCTTGATCCACTGTAAAGAGGTAGATGAAAGCGCAGAACCTAACTTGTATGAAACTCCAGGACAGACTGTTCTGGCACCTCTGTACAAATTACACACCCCCACCTAACGCAACCCCAAATTGAACTGGGGTTACGAGATTGAAGAAGAATAAATATTCCATATATGTAGTTAACATTAAATCTACATTATACAATGTCATACAACAATTGACATTATGGAGCAACTAATTTATTCAATTTTTATTCATTGTATGCTTTTATTTTGATAACAATTACTTAGACTAATCCATTTGTTAGATATTATTAAATTGCCTATTTACTAAAATAAATAATATCATATTCAAAAACTTATAAACCCCTGCATGTGCTAATGATCTTGCATTGTCTTTCTTTACATTTGGTATCACTACTCACTGGCCGTACTTTAACATCAATTTATGTTATACTAATTCATAACAATACTGACCTTAAAACTAATGCAATACATATACCTATGTGAAGAAAAATAAAGTATTTTATTCTTATTCATAACAGAGAGTATATTTTGCTAAATATTTTTTTGAATCATTTAACATTGTGTATATGTGAGAGGAGGCACCATCTTCTATGTCATCTTTCCAGTAGACATGTAGTGAGATGTTCATGTAAGATAAGATCTCAATATTTTACACTGATTATGATGTTCATAAGAAGCATCGGCATAGCTATTCACAACCACTTGACTATGCTCTCAAGCCAAAACAAACATCAATCAATGTGATCGCTGTTTACAAATGCAAAACCCTATATAAATTATCAACCATTCGATTTCCATTAGCAATTTACTGGCCCAGTCGAGGCGACTCAATAATTATAAACGTGAACTTTCAATGTGACTACCTGTTGGATGGTTGTGAATCAATACAGTTTTTAGTATGTTAATAGAACATTACACAATTAAGAATTGGTCGGTGACACTTAGCTTCGAACTCATGCAGTAGTTCATCCATATCATTATCTAAATCATTACTTTGAGCCATCTTCAAAGCCATATCGCTTATTAGAAATGCCCCAATGGTAGCTTCTTCATGGTTATCTTGAATATCCATATTAACAATATGGACAGGTTGATTGTGAGTGGATCGTTTTGAAATAAACCATTCCAAGACTTGATCATATACTCTTTCCTCACATGTTATTATGACGTCGAATAGCTCATTTGATGCCTGGAACTTCTCTGGACTGACTTTAATTCTTCTGTTTCTGTCTAACATATGTAGTATACCGTTTTGTGTATAGTATACTTTATCCTTTTCCATTAGATCATTGTAAATTTCATCATAGGGAACCCCAAATTCATAACAATTAGGACGATCTGCAGCAGAACCTGGTAACTTGACCTTTTCTCCAGTGCCAAAGGATCTAACTTTAAAGCCTTTCTTCGCCAGAAATGCATGAGCTTCCATACTTCGATTCATATTCGAAGAACATACAACTGCTATGTACATTTGAGACATAGTTTATTTAGACTTCGATTCAAGACTGAATTAGGTCGTTAAGTCGTTAGGTCGTCTAACTAAACGTTGCGTTTAGGTATGATATTGATCAAATTGCTAACTTCCTCACATTGTAGTGTACGATACCGGGATAAAGCAAGTATGAATTACTTACAATTAACTCTTTTGTTTGTTGTATCGTGGGCTTTACCGTGTGTTTGATGCCCCCAACACCAAATAATGCTTAAATCACAGACAGAAGACTAAGACAACAGCAACACAGGCTACGTAGTCTCACTTAAGAGTCAGACGGTAATCACACTTGGAAGTAAAATCGTTATAGGATCAGCAAGAGCAACAGCATCAATCTGGCCTGGCAGCCTGACAGTTGGTACCTTTGTCCAGTGTTGTCAGCAACTAAACTAACTCTCCACCAGATTTAATTTCCAATGCTACGGCTACATTGTCGCGTTATCGCTAACTACACTACGCGCTCTCTCTGTGAAGTCGATCTATGTGCGAGAGACAATACGCTACTTGTAGTTCGCGATTACGCAAAAATGTAGCCGTAGCATAAAACCAAAAAGAAAAAATGGCCCAGCTCGGCCAGCGCTCTTGATCTCAAAATTTTCCACTAAACAAATGTACCATACATTTGTTTATTTTTATGAAAGAACACAATAAGTAAATTAGTACGTAACCAATTCCCTTTATTATTACTTACGTATTAAATTAAATTTAAAGACAGTGTGAGTCTTTATAAAGTGCACATATCAAAATCAGGGAAACTACACTCTATCAAATATTATTTTTTTTTAATATAATTTTCCCGTCGATAAAATAGAGTGTAGTTTCCCTGATTTTGATATGTGCACTAAAGAAAAAAATAAAAAATAAATATAAATAATAATATAATATATTCAGTTTCACGAACTTCACGTAACATCCCATGCCTGAACTGAACAATGAATGACTAACTAATTAAAAAAAAAACCAGTCGTTTTCTACCTTTTTATTTTGTACATGCATCGTTGACATTTGATGAGACTTCAAATGTCCGCAGCGACTCCTATACCACAACATTAGCTTTTCACTATTTGATCAGTAGTACTTTCAATAACTTGAGGTCAATCTTTAAATTGTGGGTGGGTCTAGAAGCTAAGAATCCCGAAATGTTTGCATAAATTGTGGTTTCAGCAAATTTACATGCATAGGTAGATAATTGAACACGCGAAAATTATACAACACACTGAGCAGTCCAAGATCAAATTGACTGACTTTCGTTTGTAATTTAATTGTAAACTGACCAAACTACTATTAAAATTATTCTACGGAAAATCCATGGGTACACAGTATCGACCGAGATGGCAAAATGGTTAGTTTGATGTCACACAACAATGAACAAATCAAATGTCAATATAGTGAAAGTAAATACTCCGTAAAATTAAATGAAATTGAAATATTACAAAAAGGATACGGGGCTTAGTGGTTGAGTGATCAAATTTCCATTAATTTAATCAAATAAAATCATTTATTCGTTTAAAATGTACGTAGGTATTTTACTATAAAGTTGTTACAGAAATATAGTGAGCCAGGTACATTCTGCCTGAGTTTGGGCATGCAAAATTTTTGCACTAGTTAAACCCCTAAAAGCCTTAGTTCGCCACTAAAAGAGAGGTCAAAACTAAGCTGGCAGCACTGCCCTTGTGGCGTGTCAATTGGATGTAAAATTTTGCTTTTTAAACATTTCTTTGGGTATTTGGATTTATAGCTTTTGCTCAGATTCCCATGAAACATGATGAAAGTGAAGAAACGCAATTTTGATGAAATTAACGTTAATAATCTTTGCAAAGATGTCTACAATTCGCGTCGCCTCTGCAATTTAGCCTTCGCATCTGTCCTGTCGATGAGCCAGTTAATATTTTTTACGGCTAAAGCAGTTATGGAGGAAGTGCCAGGGTTCCCGCCAAATTCAAATTTTCATGTTTTATGCCATTTGCAGGCCAGTGCCAGGCTGAGTGAACAAAATACGGTTTGCGACTACACTTCTGCAGTCTACTATTGCATAACAAAAAGCTGTGGAAAGTCATTAAAAACATCAGCAACATGACACAACAACCTAATTCTTCTAAAGAACTACTTACCTTATCCACTACTCCTGTAAACTCACTCAATGAAGTTAATAGCTATTTCGTTAACGTAGGAAGCTCCTTGGCAGATAAAATTCAGCAAAGAAACAATCTAACACCAAACAACAACGCTCCACATACATCTATTGACTCAAATACTGTACACTCATTCGTATTAATGGATACCACTGAAGATGAAGTGGAACGCCTTGTCCTAGGATTAAAGTCAAACTGTGCCAGTGGATGGGATAATATTAGTAGTGATTTTTTTTAAAAGTAATAAAGATGTTCTCATACCACCAATGACAAAAATATTTAATAACTGTCTGCAATCGGGTGTATTCCCCGAGTCTCTAAAAAAGGCTCAGGTTTATCAATAACTACAGGCCAATATCTATTTTGCCAGCTCTGAAAGCAAAGATACTAGAGAGAATTATTAACGAGAGATTAGTAGACTATTTAGAAAAAAATAAGTTGCTGTCTCCTCGTCAATATGGCTTTCGGCAGGGTAAGTCGACAGAGCAGGCTGTTAATAAACTCACAAATTATGTTAGCTCAAACTTAGATAAAGGTAAAAAAAGTCTCATTATCTTCCTAGACCTGGCCAAGGCTTTTGATACGATTTCTATCTCCATTCTACTGGACAAGCTTGAAAAACTTGGAATCAGAGGCTCGCAGCACAAGCTCTTTAAAAGTTATTTGTCTGGGCGATCTCAATATGTACGACTTGATGCGCACAGAAGTGATAGCCTCCCAATCACACATGGAGTTCCGCAGGGCAGCATCTTAGGGCCTACCTTGTTTCTGGTATACATTAACCAACTCACAAACCTTACACTAACCCAAGGCGAAATAATCTCCTTCGCAGAGGATACTGCCCTCTGTTTTGCAGCCGATACCTGGGATAAGGCTTTCAATGCTGCTCAGCTGGGTTTTGATATGGTTGGCAAGTGGTTGCAGAGTAACATTCTTACTTTAAATGTAGATAAGACAAAATTTATCTGTTTTGGCATTAGGGATGTAAGGGGAGTCACTAGCAGTCACAAAATCATCTCACACGAGTGTCAATTAAAATCTAGTTGCTCGTGCCTTTCACTGGAACGTGTGCAGACGATTAAATATCTGGGTGTAACAATTGACAGCAGTCTCAACTTTAAAGAACATATAAAACTCCTATGTGGACGAATCCGGAAATTAATATTTATTTTAAAAAAATTGCGGCATGTCGCTGATCCTAAACTGCTTAAACAGATTTATTATGCTCTCTGCCAGTCACTTTTGTCTTACTGCATCTCCTCCTGGGGAGGCGCCCTAAAAACAACGTTAAAGAGTCTTGAGATCGCCCAACGTGCGGTGCTCAAAGTTAGTACTTTTAAACGTATTTTTTTCCCCACCGCACAATTGTACAAGAATTGTGAGGTTCTGACAGTAAGACAACTATATCTACTTAATGTCACTCTTCTCCAACACAGCAAACAAACTCTTAATCCGCTAAACTTACTAAAACGAAGAAGAGATATGGTATGCGTCAGGAATCAAATAACTTCAACTAAATTCATCGCGAGATTTACCAACTTCATTGGACCTTATATATATAATAAAATAAATAGAGCCATAAACATTTACCCACTAACGAAAACACAATGTAAGAAAAAGGTAACAAAATACTTACAAAAACTTACTTACGAAGAAACTGAACTGATTCTACATATACCACGGTGATTAACTACGTACTAAAAACACCCTCTCACACTCACGCACACACAATCATATTACACAAAGAGAGGACATAAACACAATTTCCAGATTTTATATTATTTTAATTTTAATTTAATTATTAGTTACTTAATATTGTCTTTAATTTTACTTATCAACTTAATATTAATTTTGTCTTTAATTTATATACTATTTTATTGTATCTAATTATAATTTTATATCAGTTTTAATTTTTTTCATAAGCAGATGTTAACATTTCTACTTGGTGGCTATTTTTAAGTATGAATTATTTGAGGGTTTGGCGCTGATAGCCGAAATACAGGCTTTTGCCTAGTTCGGCTACAGATGTCTAATTAATTAGTTAAAAGAAAATTATAGCCTATAAGATGTATGTAAAATTTTAAATTATTATTGAAATAAACATTATTATTATATTATATTATTATTATATTGCACCGTTTCCACAAACGGAACGCACCGAATGAAAATGAACAACAAGAAACCATTGTCTGATACTGACAGTAATGACCAGTGTTCCCAACCGTACGATAATTATCGTACACATACGATAATTTCATGCCTACGTACGATGTACGATATCATATTATTATCGCACGCAGATTTTACGATAATTTTCATTATGATGCATTCCTATGTACCCTTTTAAACAATACTACAAAGATTTTTTTTAATTCGCGAATGCGTTTTTTTTCTTTTATCTATTGGATTCGATTAGACAAAGACTTCACACAGCGTATTTTTTGTTTAAATGTTGGCAGTTATTCTGTTTATTGTGTTGAGCTCACGAACGTTCGTAACGTAGTATTCAAGATTCAAAATAGTGATTCGAAGAAAACAGTGGCTGGAAATTCTACGTGATTATCTTTTATATAATAATGTTTAAAAAAGATTGTAAATAGTTTACAAGTAATTAATTGCGAAGCAGAAGTACATAAAAAAATTTGATAACTTGTCTAATACGAGTTATTTATCCAGGCCCGGATTGGCCATACGGGCAAATCGGGCAAATGCCCGATGGGCCGGATACCCAGTGGGCCGATCGGGCTGCTGGCTATACCAATAGTTTTCTTTTACGAATGGCAGAGGGCCGGTTGTCTGTGAAATGCCCGAACTGAATTAAAGCCCCAGTCCGGCCCTGTATTTATCAACTATAGAGATTATTTAAAAAAAAAACTTTTTACAAAAAAATAACCATCGACTTCCTTAAAAAGAATATTACAAAGTCAAAAATAACTTTAATTTCGGAATTCGGTGTCATAGGATATGTATTTAAGCTTTTTTTGCCACCGACCTCCGAAATTAAAGTTATTTTTGAATTTGTAGTGTTTTTTTTTTTTAAGGAAGTCGGTTGTTATTTTTTTGTAAAAAGTTTTTATTTTTGACGTTTTAGTTATGGTAGATACCCCGCACTAATCCAATCGCATTATTCGTTCATTTGTCGCGCAAATACTTAATGCAAATTTAAGACTTAGGGGAAACGGTATAGTTATTGGCCAGTTAAGCGACCTCAAGATAGAAAATTTCAATTTGAAAATAAATTTACGGGTAGAAATAAATAAAAGTTATGCCATATAGTTTTACGTTAATGTATTTATTAGGTAAGACACGTTACACACACTTTTATTAAACATTTTAGGAATAAAATTAACATAAAAATAAAAAACATAAAATTATAGTAATTGGCCATATTATTGCAGTTATTGGCCATGAGATCATACAGTTATTGGCCACATCAAAAAATCAAATAAACATTAAGCTTAAACAAAAACTTAACATTCTGTAACGACTAAAACATATCTTCATGATAGTTTTCATCATCAGAAGGTTCAGTATCATCATTTATCAAATAGCAGTTATGGCATAAAAAATCAGAAAGCTCATCGTCATCTGGAATATGCTCTTGGTGCTTAATAGGAATGCAATGACGATGATAAAACTTTTTACAAGAAGTACATAACAAGGACTTATTTTTAGCAGCTAGACGCTGGCACGTATCACAAGTAACCACTACCAAATTTGATAATATCTTTGGTTTACAGCTATCCTTTTTCGTTCCAGTCTTATAATTGTTTTCACTTTTCTCTGTAGCATTTTCAGTTATAGTTTCAATGTTAATATTTTCTTTTCCATTCTCATCTTTTTTGTTTCCCTTTTTTGATTTCTTTCCTACACCTTTACCTTTTTTTGTCTTCAGAGCATTTTCTTCTCGTGTAGCTGCCTTCTCGTCTCTTTTTCTTTTTCTTTCCATTTTTTGATTCTCTTTTTCTTGCTTTTCTAGTTCTCTTTTTTCTACAGCTGTTCCAAAATTCTCAGAAGTTATGACAAATGGGGTTTTTTCTGTCTTTCGAATAAACTTTCTCTTATTATCTGGGGCATTCTGTAGGTAATCAATAATTGGTTTCTTAAGATGAGCACTTTCTGTCAAAGTGTTTTTAGTAGTAGAAGTGGAAGGCTGACACAAATCTATAGGAATTTTTGTAGGAGTCATATTAATTTTTGTAGGAGTCATAGTTATTTTTACAGTTGTCACATTATTTTCGTTGGTAAGATTTACATTTGTTGTTATGTTATTAGCAGGTTGTATATCAAAATTGGTTGATTCTTCCTGTGGGAGATTACATTGAAAAAAGCACCAAAGTTTAAATAATGTAGGAGATGAGTTATTCGGGATGACACCCTGAGATTTTAATACTTTCATCTTATCTATAATTTCGGCCCCTACAATACTTTCAAATTCTTTTAGTGACATGAGCTTGTTTTCCCCATTGTAGTCTTTAATTTTTTTTTCCGTAGCTAGACATTTGGAGTAATCGATTGCATTCTCGTCAAAGGGACACAAACCACATGCTCGGAAACCATTTATAATTGATTCTGGTTTTAAATCATCTACGACTGTTTTTAAAATAGTAGCGATGTTCAACTTCGTTACAACCTCGCCAACGTTTTCTGATTGAAATTTTCGAACTGCTTTTCGGTACATTTTCTTAACAGGTCCAAAAACGGAAACGTCTGCCGGCTGAGTGATACGTGTTGTGTTGGGGTAAAGAGCAATTAGTTCAATTCCTAGGTCTTTACAAGTCAAACTAAGCTGTAATGTGATATGGCTTTTGTGGCCATCTATAAATAGAATAACTGGTTTTTGGATGTTATTTTCATCAAGGTAAGGAGCAAATATTTCGGTGATAAACTGGTTAAAAACATCTGCCGTCATCCATCCCGTATCACTGCGTCCGATACCCCATTTAGGTGGCACTGACGTCGCAATTTTTTCAGGAAGTCGTTTGTAGGGATATACTATCAAAAGAGGACATATCTTGCCGTCAGCAGAAATTGTAAATGGGACTGTTACATTTTCCTTGGAATTTCCCTGTTCCACAGCATAAATGTTTTTGTCTCCTTTAGCGGCAAGCACGCGACCAGTAGAAGGACAGAGCTGAAATCCTGTCTCGTCAGCGTTAAAAACTCGTTGTGGGTCATGAATTGCCTCTAACAGGTTTTCACTTGTCAAGTAATTCTTAATTTCAAGAAACCATTTCTTTATGTCGGCTTCAGACACGCAAGCACTGGCTTTAGTGACCCCCTCGCTGGTTCTTTGAACTAAATTAGGGTGACGCTTTAAAAAAGCTTTGAGCCACCCCTGACCAGGCCTGTTATTGAGAAAAGGAGTAGCGCGTGGATTATCAGTCAAAAATTTTTGAACTGTGTCGAGGACGTCATTTGACTTCCTAGGAAAGCCTTTACGAGCCATTTGAATTAACCATTCTTTGATGTTATTTTCTTCCTCATATGTCAAATAAGGTGTTGGTCCAAATTCAGATTTTGAAGTAGGATTTTTGAGTTTAAACTGTAAAGTAGCTCTTGGTATATTATATTTTTTTGCAACTGCTCTCAAAGATATTCCTTCTGAATTTATTTTATCCAATGCCTCGTCAAGGGCCTCTTTAGTGTACTGGGGTATCTTTGGCATTATTTCTTTTTACGAACCTGATTGAGACAAAAAAATAAAAAATTTAAGCTAATTTAATCAAAATAAATTAAAAACATTACAGTAATTGGCCTACTTTTTATAAAGGTTAGCTTTACGAATGACACAGTTATTGGCCTAGGCCATTAACTGTTCATAACGTTTAAAAAATTCTGGTAATTGAATAGGACGCAGAATATTATTACAGAAGTCGTTTTATTTATTTATAACACCATTTAAGGTTTTTTTTTTTAAATACAGTAATTGGCATAGGAGGCCAATAACTATAAGTTATTGAAATATTTGTGACAGCTATTGGCCACTACAAAATTTCGAAGTTATGAAGAAAATAGGTTATAGTACACATTGAACCTTTAAAATACATAAAAACTATATATTTTGTAGGATTTCAAAACGGTACTACAATAAATACTTTTCAAAATATCGTATCAAAAACAATTCGCAGTCTTAACAGTTTTTTAATAAACTTACCTACGTTTTTTCCTCCGACAAAAAATCGCACATTGGAAAAGAACCAATCCACCTAGCGGGATTTCGTTGCAACTTTTTGACAGATAATAAAAGTGTTGCAATTGCTGATGTTTCAAATCTGCAATTTATCTAGGGTGTTGCTAGTTTTTTTAAATCAAAGTTGAAATGGCCAATTACTGTATAGGGGCCAATAACTATACCGTTTCCCCTATATGGTTTTCACATGGATCCATTCGGACAATGGTGCGAATGGAACCAAATTAAAATGGGACCATTCGGGAAGCACCAGCTTTCAAATAAAAATAAATCATCAAAATCGGTTCACCCAGTCAAAATTTATAAGGTAAAAAACATTTTTTTTTAAACTGTCGAATTGATAACCTCCTCCGTTTTTCGAAGCTGGTTAAAAGTACGATAATTTTGCTACATGTACGATAATTCTACGCTACTGGGTACGATAGTTGCCTTGCATAGAGTTGTGAACACTGGTAATGACATTTGAACATTGTTGTGACTAACAGAGTACCTACGTTGTAATGTAACTGTGATTTTTTTTCACGTAATGAGAATCATTTCGCAAATTACAGTGCTTATCCTGAATTGGGCCGGCAGAAGAGTATCAAAGCTCTGATGGCGGAAAAATCAATTTCATATGTAGAAGCAAGTCGGGTTTCCCTCCTGTTTCCAGATCATATGCTGATGTCTCAAAATACTCCCCTCGTAACGTTAGGTTACAATTAATAAGTCCCAATCCCAGTCCTCAAGCCCAATCTTGCGACCCTGGCAGGCCGCACAGCCTCCTGCCGCCGTATTGTACACCAAGCGCTGAACAGGATTAGGCAGAGGCCGATTTAAACTGGGTAGTGGAAAATGTCGCGCTCGATTTCGTGAGGCCGGAGCCCGTACCATCTACCCCATGAAGACAATCGCTACAGCCATCAACGTCATCGCATGGCTTCAGCCTCATCGAGTACAACATTGCTGCAGTCGAAGTGAAAGAAAAATAAAATAAACGGACTTTGAATCACTAAGAAATACTTCTTTAAAGTGCAGCAACGACCGCAATCTTATCCAATCATTCAGTGAGGGACTCAACCCGATGCTGCGAATCATTGAAGACAATTGCTACAGCCAGCAACGTCATTGCATGGCTTCAGCCTCATCGAGGACAACATCGCTGCAGTCCAAGCGAAAGAGAAAAAAATAACCGACTTTGAATCACAAAGAAATAATTCTTTAAAGTGCAGCAACGACCGCGATCTTATCCAATCATTCAGTGAGGGACTCAACCCGATGCCGCAAATCATTCATAGGAAATTCGTATTCTTGTCTTTGCAATGTTTTTGTCTTATAGTTTATCAAACTAGTTGATAACTTAATTGTATAGATATATTTTTTTTCTTCTATGACACTGTTTTACATTCTGTAATTACTGTAACTCATACACTTGTAACTTGTAAATATATTAGGAAATTCGTATTATTGCCTTTAAAATGTTTTTGTAAATATGTGAGCACCATGTATCTATCATAATTATAATCAATTTAACTCTCATTGCTTCATTTTCAGTTCTTTTACCTGTTGTGGTATGGTAATTTTTTTATTGTAGGTGCATCATCTTCACATATAATTGTATATAAATACTGAATACTATTTTAAAAGAGTAACGGTGGAGTTTCTTTCCCATTCTTCTCCATACGAATCTACTTTATGGAAGGGGCAACTAGAATCAATTCTTTTTTTTCATGTAACAGTTGACGTTCAAGTGCCTTTTTTGGGCCTAATTGAAATAAATGCTTTGACTTTGACATTGAAGACGATCGCTACAGCCATCAACGTCATCCCATGGCTTCAGCCTCATTGAGTACAAAATCACTGCAGTCGAAAAGAAAGAAAAAAAAATACTGACTTTGAATCACAAAGAAATACTTCTTAGTGCAGCAACGACTGCAATCTTATCCAAACATTCAGTGAGGGACTCAACCCGAAGCCGCGAATCATTGAAGACAATCACTACAGCCATCAACATCATCGCATGGCTTCAGCCTCAAGATCTACCTTCATCCTAGCATCTCAATTCGGTCAACACATCTACAACATCTAGAATGTCAAGTTGTTCCAGAATATTGATGAAAGCTTGGGTGACGAATGACTGGAACATTGTAAATTCCACAGCCAGGGTTGAATTTGTGACTGGTGATGGAGTGGCCTTCTAGAGGTCATGTTGGGTGAAACAACTCGTATAAGTCACTCAAACTGTTTTTTAGCGAGTCTATTGTGAAGTGATTTTAGATTGTAAGAGTAAAATTGTGAAGAGATTACATTAGACCTTATGCAGCAAAATATAGCATAAATAATGTTTAAGTATTGAATTATACTGAATTTCAAATAACAGCAAATTTTTCTTTGTGTAACTGTTACCCACAAGTGAAAGTTGTCATAATCACCACTTTTGCATTTGGTAAAGCAATGCGATGCAATTTGCTTTACCTAATGCTGTGATCGTTGCTGCAATGCTTTGTTAAGTCCTAATTAATACCAAATTATTAGCAGTAAACCAATTTAGGATCAACAGACACTATTTATTTTAATAATTAAGGAAGCACTGTCAGCAAATAACACGATTAATACTTAAAAAGGAAACAACCCACTACTGAGTTTAGTGCTGTTATTGATATTGAGTCCTTCAATATCAAAAACTGGCCAAGTGCGAGTCGGACTCGCGCACCGAGGGTTCCGTATAAACGTGCAGGTATTCACGGTTTATGCATAAGGTTTATGTTTATGAATTAAATGTTTTTCTTGAATTTTTATATTTGAGTTGACGGTCAGTGGGTCGTCTTTGACTGAATGAAAGGTAAATTGTGGTTTACGATTTATGACGTATTAAAAAAAAATCAACATCATATATTTTTTTTAGTTTTATCATTGCCATAATTTAGAAGTTACGTGGGGGGGGGGGGGGGGGACACATTTTACTACTTTGGAAGTGTCTCTCGTGCAAACTATTCAGTTTGTGTGATGAGATGTGAGATGACAAATCTTTGTGTGATGAGCACAATCATTTGTTCTGTATCTGGGTGTAATTTATCTATAATATGTATGTATTTAGAGATATATAAGTATGTTTATCAGTTGTTTGGTTGCCATAGTACAGGCTCTGCCTAGTTTGGGATCAGATAACAGTGTGTTAGTTGTCCTAAGATATTTATTTATTTATATTTATTTATTTAGAAAAAAATTATATTAGAAACCTCAATATCATTTTTGAAGACCTATCCATAGATACTCCACACGTATGGGCGTGATGAAAAAAAAAAATTGAGTTTCAGTTCTATGTATGGGTAACCCCAAATATTTGTTTTTTTTTTCTATTTTTGTGTGAAAATCTTAATGCGGTTCACAGAATACATCTACTTACCAAGTTTCAACAGCATAGCTCTTATAGTTTCAGAAAAAAGTGGCTGTGACATACACGGACAGACAGACAGACAGACAGACATGACGAATCTATAAGGGTTCCGTTTTTTGCCATTTGGCTACGGAACCCTAATAAAAGCACAAGGCTTTCAACAAAAACAACTTTTCAGCATCAGCAGCATCCTTTCCAGACATTGAATTGGACAGGTACTAATAGACTGGATTACAAACATGCTAAGTGAACAAGTGTTTTACCTTGAGGATGAGAAGCAATTGGCCATTATAGCCAGTGATTACCCCAGGGGATGCTGTCTCTCTTCTATGGGATCTGGTGATTAATGACCTCATCACCAAATTCAATGAAAACTGCTATTATTGTACAATAGGTTATGCAGTGACCTTGAAATCCTTGTTTCTGTAAAGGTGATGAGTAAGATTTGCAGCCTCACTCAGCAAGTGCTATGTATCTTAGAAAGATGGTGCAGGGAATTTGACCTATCAGTGAACCCCTCTACAACTGAACTAAGTAGTTCAGGGGTTTACTGGTGGTCATGTTTACCCAAAAAGGAGCATAAGGCCCTTCTCCGCCTACCAAGACTGTTCAATTAATAACAATAATATCGAACTATAACACACCGTTATCTGATCCCAAACTAGGCAGAGCCTGTACTATGGTAACCAGACAACTGATAAACATATAATATATTTCTAAATACATACATATTATAGAAAAAATTCAGAACTCGTGTAATTTTTTTGGGATCACAATAAGGTGAACAACTAACAAAACAGGGTTTGCATAACCTAGCAATGTAGGAAAATATATATTATAATTAATACACATTGAGGAATTTGAAACCTAAAATTGCGGGCTTAACTACTGGTGGATCTCAGTAAATGGGTTGCTTTTCGCACGGGTAACTGCTATGTCGGTGCTCTTTCGAGCTACATTGATTACCTACTTACTTATTTTTTATTTTTTATTGGTATCTCCAACAAAGGGTAGAGGAGAGTAAGTAAATGTGGGCTAGTGCTTTAATATGGGCTAGTAACAATTCTCAAAAACCTAAAATCGAAAGACGCAACAAACGACGATCGTCTATCGCATTCATTCGCTCTAACATCGCACTCACTCATTCTCGTCAGTCGCGCGCGTGTCACCAGTGTCGGCCATACTTGTGTTGCTGCTGTCTAAAAATTTTCTGCGGTACGTATCAATGTGTTATTTAATTAATGAAAATGAGGTCGAAATACTGTAACTATGTGTTTTATTGCAGAATATAAGTTTAATTTTATGATTTTCGGTCAATTTATTGCTTGCTATATGTGACTTGTAAAGTACACGATCAAGTTGATTTTAGTAAAAAATTTCGAATATGGGCTATGACTATGGTCCTGAATATGGGCTAGCTCATTAGTATTTTAGGTGGGTGGTTATCTGGTTCTAAAGGTACCTAGTTACTATTTTTTTTCAGAATGGCGCCAACACAATCAAAAGAACCAAGTAAAACTTGGGACAAAGAAGAAATGATTAAAGCCATAAAATGGTTCGCGAGAAGAAAATGGGCACTTTAAAAGCAGCATTTTTTTTTTAATACGAACCTGGATCAGAAACAACAACAAAGCACTGAGCCCTTTTGACATTGTAGAGTTATTTGGGCGAGGTTACATGAAAGTGGCAACAGGTGAAATTGCAGCAAACGGGTTTCGCGTTACAGGACTTTGGCTATTGAATAAAACCATATTCAGCGATGCAGATTTTCTTGCAGTGGAACAAAATGCTGTCAAAGATGGATGCACAGATATTACTTCGAAAAAATGTACCCGTAATAATGAAGAGTCATAGACTAACAATCCAAGATTCCCCCTTTCACCATTGACTTCTATTCATAATGATGAGAATTTGATTTTGAACGAATCACCGGACTTGAGGTCTAGGTCTGAGACTCAAACAAAAGAATCTACTTCTGGAACTGGACATGAACCAACTTATGACTGTCAACCTTCGTCTTCCGGAATTGATCGTAGCAGTCTAGGTCTAGTATCTCCTTATGACATAAGCCCCGTGCCAAAAAAAGTCAGAAAGACATCTAATAAAGGTAGAAAAGCTGCTGTGGCCTCAGTTATAACTTCGTCTCCATATAAAACTGACCTTATTGAAACAAAAATAAGAAGAAAATTGAAAAAGAAAATAAAACAAAAGATAAGAAACTGCAGCGTAAATCCGCTGCGGACGAAACTTTTTGGTTTCTAAATCAACCTTTTTTTGAAACACTGGCCTTTATATTTTTTGTTCTACCTCAAATTTCGAACCTGTAAAAATTGAAGGCGAAAATTTTCTCTTGTCAACGGGCAGACTGCAGATTGAATCCGAACGAATCAGATGAATTTTTTATTTTCGGAACCTCCAGGCCTAAATTTCTATTATTGAGCCCTATATTTTAAATAAGTCTACGTTGTATTAAGTGCTATCCGCTCAAAGTGAAAAGTTCTGTGTGCAACTCATCCGTTTAGCTGGTACGTATTACTTCAGTTCTTCTCCTTTTATTATTCTAATCTGTTCTACCGGCGATTCTCGCTAGCTATATCGAAAATTCTGCTTGTAACCTTGGTCTGATCGTTCTGTTTATTTGTCTTTAGACGACGACCATACAAGCCGAATTTCGGCTTTTCCCCGACGGGCTTCTGGGAACCGGCTCATTGTGAGGTCTACGACGTGTCCAGTCGACGTCGTCGTAACATAGTTGCGGACATTCGACTCCCGTCGCAGAGTTTTGGTGACCTCGCAGACACCGATCCATTGGCGTCGCTAGACATCGGCACCAACGGCAACCTTCCAGAGCGTCACATCCAGCTAGTTTAAGGGACCTCTTTACATTACCTATTTTCTCATTTTACTGTAGTAGATTATCTAATAATTATTTTCTACTCTGTTATCTAACTTCGCATACTAATAATTATAACGTGTATTTTACGGTTTAACTTAGTGTACGTTACAAAAAGGATCATATTGATCTACGTGCATAGGCCTATATTTTGAATCGATTGCAATCGTTTTAGGGATAGGTCGTGCGCGAAGATAATTTCCGTTATATCTGTTTAACCACTAAGTTTGACTCGTCCCTTTTTTTTAAAATCCATTTTTTTCTCAATCTACAGTCTAACATATACCTTTTTATATACTATTGTTTTTCTTATTTTTCAAAATTATACAGTAATTTTTAAAAGTGGTGAATTGGTGTTTTTTTTCTCAACCGTCTCGCTACAAAATGGCGCCCGAACTAAAGGTAAGTTCATTACTAATAATTTATTTTTTTTGTTACCTTGTGTGTGGTTGCTCCATATGAGCAAATTTTAATTTTATTGTGAGTTTCAGATTTTACAATCGGACAGAAACCGGTGTGGAACTGGAAAGGATTTTGTCTCGGATGCTTCGTTGAATATACCTCATACGCGTGTGGACTACGGAACTGCTTACTGAAGTTTATTTTCCTTGTTTTAATGTGATGTTTGTGCATTATTATTTCAAAGAATAATTTTGTAACCATACCCAATATCTCTCTTTTATTTCTCCCCCAAAGAAATACATATTTAACCCGTGTTTTATTCCATTCCTATAGGTAGCTGTAGTTAGTTTCCCGTAGTGTGTGTTTGATGTGTGGATGTTTAGGCGTCGCGATAATAAGGTAAGTTTTTTGAATGTTGGTTTGCTAGTGTCTATTTTCCTTTTTTTAGATTCTGAGCCCAGCTGTTACCTTTGTCGTTTATTTGTCGTCCTATTCCCCTATCGTTCTTACTACTCGGTATCTAACGCGTTCCAGCTAGTTTCAGCAGACTTGACATTTATTCCTGATTTTTCCTTTGCGTTATAAACATGGCAGAAGAAGCTTCTATTAGTGAGACACCCCTTCGCGAAAGCCCGATTATTTCTAGACCACCACCGATCCCACCTAGGGCAACTCCAGGTTCTAGTCTTCCATCTCCTATGAAATCTGAAGATTGTCCGCCTTACCCCCAAAAAAAGATTCTCACCTATGAAATGGTACGTTAGTTTCTCTGGCGATAGGTCTGTATGGATTCATTTCGCGCTAGTAGCCAGACTCTAAGCACTAATTTAGCTGAAAGTCGGGAACAACACGCGAAGAATCTGACTTCTCTGGCTGAGATTTATGCGAAAGTGGCAGACAATCTTTCTTCTGCTTTCCTACGAAATTCTCGAACTTATAATACAAACCGGACAGCAATTACACTTAACACTGGTGACATTGTATGGAGGCGTAATTTTTCAAAGTCTTCAGCTAGTGAATATTTTTCTGGAAAGCTTGCTCCTCGTTTTATTAAATGCCGAGTGATCAGGGTCGTCTCTAGGACTTACATATGTCCTACAAGACTGTGATTCTTCTCATACCGGCAATTATCATATAAAAGATATTCTTAAATGATTAATTACGTTAATTTAACCTGTCTTCTTAGTATCCATTTTTTTCTGACTGAAGTCATTTTTTTTTTGACTGACGTCGTTTTTTTGTCTGACTGCATGTCGTTTTGTCTGACTGCATGTCGTTTTGTCTGACTGCATGTCGTTTTGTCTGACTGCATGTCGTTTTGTCTGACTGCATGTCGTTTTGTCTGACTGCATGTCGTTTTGTCTGACTGCATGTCGTTTTGTCTGACTGCATGTCGTTTTGTCTGACTGCATGTCGTTTTGTCTGACTGCATGTCGTTTTGTCTGACTGCATGTCGTTTTGTCTGACTGCATGTCGTTTTGTCTGACTGCATGTCGTTTTGTCTGACTGCATGTCGTTTTGTCTGACTGCATGTCGTTTTGTCTGACTGCATGTCGTTTTGTCTGACTGCATGTCGTTTTGTCTGACTGCATGTCGTTTTGTCTTACTGCAAGTCGTTATGTCTGACTGTAAGTCGTTTATTTTTCTTTGTTCTTGCATATATTTAGGGGATTCCCAGGATTTAATTAGGTTAATTAATTAATTCCTAGTTTTCATGTCTTTTGTTATTGTTAGGTTTAGTGGACACATCTGGAGCTCGCACTGATAACGTTTGAGTGAAGGTCGACTTTCAATTTTATTCTGTATCAGCTGCACTGCGATGTTGTTAGTTTTTAATTCCTTTGCTGAGTCATATTATTTATAGGTTTATTAAGTTAGGTTATTTAGGTTAGTTTATTTCAGTCCTCCCCTGTAGGGTTGTCTCCTGCTTATACATTTGAGTGTTATTGGTTTGGCACTCTTATATGGTGTCACTCACTTAGGGTTGTCACTTCCTTTAAGGGTTGCCACACACCTTTTTTTTTTGCTGGAAAAGGGGTACTGCAGCGTAAATCCGCTGCGGACGAAACTTTTTGGTTTCTAAATCAACCTTTTTTTGAAACACTGGCCTTTATATTTTTTGTTCTACCTCAAATTTCGAACCTGTAAAAATTGAAGGCGAAAATTTTCTCTTGTCAACGGGCAGACTGCAGATTGAATCCGAACGAATCAGATGAATTTTTTATTTTCGGAACCTCCAGGCCTAAATTTCTATTATTGAGCCCTATATTTTAAATAAGTCTACGTTGTATTAAGTGCTATCCGCTCAAAGTGAAAAGTTCTGTGTGCAACTCATCCGTTTAGCTGGTACGTATTACTTCAGTTCTTCTCCTTTTATTATTCTAATCTGTTCTACCGGCGATTCTCGCTAGCTATATCGAAAATTCTGCTTGTAACCTTGGTCTGATCGTTCTGTTTATTTGTCTTTAGACGACGACCATACAAGCCGAATTTCGGCTTTTCCCCGACGGGCTTCTGGGAACCGGCTCATTGTGAGGTCTACGACGTGTCCAGTCGACGTCGTCGTAACATAGTTGCGGACATTCGACTCCCGTCGCAGAGTTTTGGTGACCTCGCAGACACCGATCCATTGGCGTCGCTAGACATCGGCACCAACGGCAACCTTCCAGAGCGTCACATCCAGCTAGTTTAAGGGACCTCTTTACATTACCTATTTTCTCATTTTACTGTAGTAGATTATCTAATAATTATTTTCTACTCTGTTATCTAACTTCGCATACTAATAATTATAACGTGTATTTTACGGTTTAACTTAGTGTACGTTACAAAAAGGATCATATTGATCTACGTGCATAGGCCTATATTTTGAATCGATTGCAATCGTTTTAGGGATAGGTCGTGCGCGAAGATAATTTCCGTTATATCTGTTTAACCACTAAGTTTGACTCGTCCCTTTTTTTTAAAATCCATTTTTTTCTCAATCTACAGTCTAACATATACCTTTTTATATACTATTGTTTTTCTTATTTTTCAAAATTATACAGTAATTTTTTAAAGTGGTGAATTGGTGTTTTTTTTTTCAACCGTCTCGCTACAAAACCCAAGCAAAAGAAAAGAAGTATAGGAAATAAGAAAGCCAAGACCAGGGAGGAAAGTGAAGGTGAAGAAAATATTCAATTTGATTCAGATAGTGAATCAGATGCCCCTATAGGAAGAGAGGCTCCTGACACTGCCGATGCAGCGTGTATGTTTTGTCAGGAACTTTTTTCCGAAAACGCAGCAGGAGAACTGTAGATCAGAGGTTTAATGTGTAAGCTCTGGGTACATAATGACTGTGCTGCGCCAGAGTTTGACACCTGGATATGTGATTTTTGTAAGAAAATTATGTGATTTTTGTAAGAAAATTATGTGATTTCTTCCATCTACTAAAGTAATTTGATCTCTTATAAGATAAATAATTATAATTGTTATTTTCGTATAACATATTATAAGTTTCTATTTGTAGCCCATATTTGAGTACCTGTTCCATATTTAGCGTCTATTTTGATATTTTGTTTAGTGCTCAATTTAATCATATATAATAATATTAAGAACATAAGATTGTTACTTAGCTCTTTAAAAATGTATGTGTGATTATTTTGACATCAATAAATGGTTAATTTTTTAATAGTTATTTATTTTTGAGGCAAAAACAAAATGGTAGCCCATATTTGGTTACTCTCCTCTACATAGAAACAATTGAAACATGTAGGTACACAATGTATTATTGGCATAGCTTTTATGCCTGTTTTTAACCCCCGACGGAAAAAGAGGGGTGTTATAAGTTTGACGTGTCTGTCTGTCTGTGTGTCGGTCTGTCTGTGTGTCTGTCTATCTGTGGCATCATAGCTCCCGAACGGATGAAGCGATTTCAATTATTGTTTTTTTGTATTAAAGGTGACTTAGGTATGTGCGAGTGTTCTTAGACATCTTTGATGAAAATCGGTTGAGCCGTTTAAAAGTTGTGGGGGGTGAAAGTGGGGAAGAATAACCGAATGTCTACAAATATACTCGAGTGGGGTCTCAAATGAAAGCGCACTGAAAGAGAATATTGATGCGCTTGATGAGAAAATTGGTGGTGGGAAAATTGGGACATGGAAATCCGATTGTCACGTGAGAGTATCAATGACTACATCTCAGTCTTTGCAATTCTGCTAAAGATGATTTGTCATGTGGGTTATTAAATAGTTTTCTTTGGTCGAGCTCACAAACTGCTACACCATCCAAGGAAAAGGCCAAGCCTATGTAGCCTGAAGCAGAGTAAAAATACTCTACTTAAGGCTACATAGGCTTGGCCTTTTGCGAAAGTACTTTTACCTAAGTAAACCACAGCTTTTTCAACTATCGTGCCTTCCAATTTATATGCCGTAATCGCCCAACATAAAATGATAGGAAACATTGTTCTTTCAATATTTCCATATCCTCTAATACCTTGAAAAGTTACATTATGTGGCTTTATCAGAATCCATCCATTCTCGTCAACACAACTCCGGCCGATAGTGGCATCATCAAATTGAATTGATATTGTTTTTGGAAGCTTCCCATCTTCCTGTTGGCCACGGCAAAGTTCTATGTATTTACAACTTAACAAAATCTACATTATGATAAGTATACCTATAAAAAGTATAAAATAAAAAATTAAATTTAAAATTTAAAAAACCCCCGACACAAAAACCTAAAGTAAAAAATAATAAAAAAACTCAATTTTGAAGTACCTAAGTATGTATCAATAATTCAAAAAAAAAATATACGTCGCGTTGGGGGACCGCTCTGCGAGGGCAGACGTCGTTGACGGTCGTATCCTAAATGCAATATTTAGAAGTCATTTTATAAAAGTTTTCTTCAGTTAGGTAATAGACTATTTGTAAGTAAATTGTTAGGTTTGGAGCGGTCCCCCAACGCGACGTATTTTTTTTTTAAATTATTAATACATACTTAGGTACTTCAAGATTGAGTTTTTTTTATTTTTTAAAGGGATTTTTTGATAAATATTTTTCGACAATGCTCCTAAAACGTGAGCTTTCTTTATCGTGATAATTCTACGGTCCCACGGGCCGAGCTGTCGAGCCCTTCCGTCCGTGCCAAGCATTTCCACCGCTGTTGTTTTTATTCAGTGCTGAACATTCGATGAGCAAAGGTAACAGACACGTGCTTGTACGGGCTAACAGGTGTCCCCGCGCTGCGTCACACTACTTCTTTGTACTTACCGACTCCCGACAGATCAAACGAGCGACGACGACTGGCCACTGGAGAGTCTGGAGGCCTCGTCGGATGTGACAGTTCCCACAGCCTATCGGCCTGGCTACTGCGGACTGGCCTGAGAGAAAACGGGACGCAGCATAACGCTTCAGCACATTCCGCCAGACGGGCAATCAATTTATTGAGTACAGTGGTATGCGACTTGACTTTTATTTATTCTCAAAATTCTGAGTGACAATACGTCTCATTACATTATAAATCCTGAAGGTGCTGTGACTACATTCGAAATATGTGGTAAGGGAGCCCAGGTACCGCTTCCCACCAGGCAAGATCGAAAGATTGTTCCTTTTCAATGGAGGAGTGGTACCTACACCATCTAATATAGAAAGACACATTATTCTTTTCACGGCCGTCTTGCATATGAAACATATTCATATGCATAAGTGCATTGCATATGCACGGGCCCGAAGTCGCGGGCACAGTCAGGCTTGAATAAAAATGAGTCTGGTGAAGTTTGTGATGGTTTCGTACAACGTAAAATGGAAATAGATCTAGAATACTGCGAAGATAATTCTTCTGATATCTATAAATAAAAAATAATAATAAAATTGTTTATTTATCCCAAATAAATAATACACACAGACACAGTTCAATACAATGCGATATGAATACAGTGAGCATAAAAACATAGCTTGTGTACAGATGATTTAGGTCTACAAAAAGAAAAAAAAGTCTATGCATACAAGAGAAATAGTGAACCCTGTCTCTTAAACTAGGAAACCTGTATCTTAAGAGACCATATCTACACAAATAAATAAAATTGGAGTGTCTGTTTTTAATATTAAGATAACCACTTTTTACTAAGTGTATATGGATGTATACACGGTACACGGTACTAGATATTTGTAAAAAAACAACTACCGCAGCGGTGGTATTCAGATAGGGCTCACTGTGATGCCACGAACACACTTACGTACGTGATAAAGTGATTAATCCCACACTCAAAAAATAATACATATATGAAATAAAATAAATGATAAAATATACTTAAGATATAAATGTAAACTGTATTTCTTACAATTACAAATATCGCAGCAATTTGCTGAGATAGGAGCCTTTTTGGCCTCGCACAGGTCTTACTCTTAATTTTTATATCTTTTACCATTTTGTTATTTGTTTTAATCCTAAATTTCTGTGTTCTTTTTAATGTTTTTTATGTCCTGTGCGTGTCACAAATAAAATATTTTTCTTTCTTTCTTTTCTACATATACCAAAACAACATTTTTTACAATTTTTGTTTGTCTGTCTGTTTGTTCCAGCTAATCTCTGAAATGGTTGGACCGATTTTGGCGGAACTTTCACTGGCAGATAGCTAATGTAACAAGAAGTATCTTAGGCTATTTTTATTTTAGAAAAAAATAAATAATAGTTTGAAAAAACTTAAAACACGCTGAATTTTGAGACGTATGTCAGCGTAGTTTGTGACGTATGTCAGCTTAGTTTTCAAAGACAGTTTTTATGAAAAACTTTTTGTTAAATACCACGCGGACGAAGTCGCGGGTAACAGCTATTACCTATAATATAACCTGAATTAACACATCTTACCGCGGTAGTACGTCCTCCTGCGTTAATTTCCGACATCCACGCGGGCGAAGCCGCGGGCAAAAGCTAGTTTGTAATAATCAAGAACATAAGTAATATCGGAAACAGTGACAGTGATTTTAGTAATGACAACAATCAATCAACTCAGCCTATCGCAGTCCACTGCTGGACATAGGCCTCTCCCGTATTGCGCCACAATACCCTGTCCTCCGCCTTCCGCATCTAGTCTGCCCCAGCCACTTTCCTTAGGTCATCGGTCCATCTAGCTGGGGGGCGAAAATTACAACAATACTGATTGAAAAAATCATTACGATTTGCGGAGAATGTTGAACACTGGGCTATTAAGATTCTCTATCAGTAGCCGCACAGCACGCACGTTATCTCCAGTAGTCGCCGTGGAAGGAGGTCTTTTTAGCGAATCATAAATGGGGTGTGTAATGTATGATATAATAACAAATGCTCTAATTTCACTTGAAATAACTTTCATATAATATAATTTTCATATGCTATAAAATCATATAACCTAATTTCATATGACCTAATGTTTCATATGATATAATTTTCATTTAATATAAAACATTTAGTATAACGTTCATTTTATATAATTTTCAATATGTATAATATTCTTTTTATATAACATTCATTTGACCTAATGTTCTTTTGACCTAATTTTCATGTTTAATGGTCACAGATCTAACCTAACTCAAATGGCACCTAACCAAATCTTAAAATATTCAATGCATGGTCGAGGGTGGGCTTGGTCGACGGAGCCCCGCGAAGCAGTACTTCTGGATGGTTTATAAAAAAATAACCACGAAGGGGATGGCGGGGTCTATTCGCTCGCTTCGCTCGCTCACACGACCCCGCCATCTCCTTCTAACCTAACCTGTCCGAGTCGGGGTGCCCTAAAGTCCAGATTGCATCCAATTTCTACTGGTTACAATAGTTGAGGGTGGTAGGTGTATAGGGTATAAAGCGAAGAAAAAAAAAACAGTACAATATTTTTTTAATCATAACATAGCATCACATAAATATTACATCTTATTTCAGTTTTAAGTTAGAGGCCAAAGCCCGAAGGAATTCAATTTCAGTGTATTCCTTTTTGTTTTTAAGGATATTATTGATTCGTTCCTTTTTCTTTAAACAATACTTCGGCTTTTTTAGTGGTGACTGTCCATTAAAAAGACATTCTACGCTCTAAATTATATTAAAAGTTATTAGAGATTATGAATATTATAGTAAATGAATAATATACTACATGAATATTATGTTAAATGTGCATTATAGGAAATGTTTATTATATCATAAGAAATTAGATAAAATGAAATTATATCAACAATTCATTATCTCATCTGATCGTTATATTAAACAAAAGTATATTAACTGAAATTAGGTCAAGTGAACGTTAGATTTTTTGTTATTGTATCAACCGTTACACACCCTCATAAATGAGTATAGTTCGACCACGTTGTACCTCATTAAACTAGTTGTAAACAGTGGCACGGGATGGGGCTTCGTCATGAAATGCTAATCGAAGTCTATCGTGTTAGATCACTGGTTAAAATAAGTCTACGTAAACTGATAATTAATTTAATCCACACTATCCACATCCACACTTCCACACTATCCACACTTCCACACTATATAATATATAACTAGGTATATTAACTATATACAACTATATTAAGTATAAATAACTATATTAACTATATAATTAACTATATTATAACTATATTAACTATAAAATATTGTACTATATTACTATAACTATATTAACTATTTATACTATATTTACTATATTTTACTATATTATTTTATTATTATTAATATTATAAATGCAAAAGTAACTCTGTCTGTCTGTCTCGCTTTCCTGCTAAAACTACTGAACCGATTAAAATGAAATTTGGTACACAGATAGTTTAGAGCCTAAGAGAGGACATAGGCTACTTTTTATTGCGGAAAGGGGGTTTTAAAGGGTTGAAAGGGAGGATGAAAGATTGGAATAATATACTTCCCGTATTGTCATTTTTAAAGCTAGAATGATGAAACTTTTTTATTTGGCTTTTATTACATAATATATATTTATGAATTATATTTTAAGTTTTTTTTAATTTTTACCCTTAAGGGGGTAAAATAAAATATAATGAAAGTTTGTACAAAAAGGGGAATGACAAGAATCGGCGGAACTACTGGTCGGAATTGAAAAATTATTTTTGTGTTGGGTAGCCCATTTATTGAGGAACGCTATATAACATCACGCTACGGTCAAAAGGAGCGGAGCAGCAAATGAAAAATGGACGAAAACTGGCAGGCAATTCGATGCGACGGGAAGGGGAGCGAAAATTTGGCGCGGACGAAGTCGCGGGCAGAAGCTAGTTCAAAATATAGTTAATCACACTTCCACTTAACTAACTCAAAAACTAACAAACTTAGGTAGTTTAACCTTTTCTCTCTGAAAGAGCGCGAATCTCCTTTTTGAAGTGAAACTTCTAAGGGGCCTTCAACAAGGTTGCGTTAAACGTTTAACGCTACCATGGAGGGGGAGGGGGTATGAAAGCACAATTGTCAAAGTGTTCGTGCACACGCCAATGATTTGACGGATAGAGTTTTTGAAAAATCGAACATTGTAATGTTATCTATCAGAATCGTTTACCCATTCCTATTTTCATTTCCACATTACGAAGTTTTTGTTTTTATTGTTTTCAAATCTACTTCCATTAAATGCTGGCAACGTACAAAAATGCATACAGAAAAAAGTCATCAATGGCATCGATATTATTTCATAAAAATCTTTTTAAACGAATAAGTTACGAGTTAAGACCAGAATTATTCATGACTCAGTTTAGTGTAATCTAAATATAAATCTTCATGTTTTTCTTTTTAAAAGGAAACCAGATATTATTTTACACAAGCGTTTTAACTATCGTAAAATTGTTGTTGAGTAAGGCTGTCACAAAAGTCGTAATAAATCATTGGGCGATAATTTTCTCTAGTCAAATCCATTTTGACGCCCTACAGACACTTCATAAATTGCTGCCAGTTTGTAAACAAACGACGTATGAATTTATTACGCGTTCAGATTCCTAAAGAATTCTCTAATTCGAAATATAAACAATTTTTTCATCGAGTGCTTTTCTTACTGGCCTATTTTAAAAACTTTCAGTGTACGTACGGGGGTACGAGGTAATAAGGCATATAATACAGCAAAAGTACGTTTACGTCTATTTAAGTAAGTACCTAATAAATCATTCAGACGTCAGTAAAAATACGCCATTCGCTAACGTGTGGGTCGATAATTACTTAACAACTGTCTATGCGCGGGACAGATAACTAAACCAACGTAACTTTAAACTGTTTCTATAAATAAACTGGGGTTTGGTAGGGTGATTAGGCTGGTTTACGACCAACTTAGTCGACTTGCAATCTTTAAAATCACATTATTATTATAGTAAGTGTTAATATTTTGATATTGGGCCGACATTCGAAAGAAGAATGTTTAAACCACACGATGTGATATATTTTTTTGCATTATATTAATGTATTATTTTATAATTTAAAGATATATCGAAAAGTGCGATTTTTTCAGTTCCCGGCCACCTACAGTCAGTTTACGTCCGTTTTTTTCGTTAGTTCTCGACCATTAGAAAGCCACTGTAAAAACAACTCTAAGATTACGTGATTAAAGTCTGAAATAAAATCACTAAACAAATGTTTTGAATACTTAATCATTTTTATTTCAAAATCAAAATCAAAAGTCATTTATTCAAACTAGGCTGAGAGTCAGCACTTTTTGAACGTCAAAGTTACATGAGACAGTCCCCCCAAAACGCCCGCCCTTCGACACTTCCTAGTGCTTTAGCTGGGAAGAAGAAGTGGCGGAACAAAGTCCCCAGCAGCACAGCTGTCTGTTATGTTAGAAGAATTTAATATTAGGGTTCAAAACTGGCAGGTATAATCTAATTGAGCTGCTTCTATGTAAGGAATATTTTTATATTAGTACATCTTAGATGAAACCAGCGCTTACATTCATCACAACCAATGTCCTTTTTTGAGTCATCTTCGACATCGCTGTTCAAATTATCGGAACATTAGCTGCATTTTAAAAACGACTTCTTGGTGGTTTTCCGTACTGTTTTCTTCTTTTTTAATATTTTCTTTATCTCGCCCCTTATTTTTTTATTATTTTTCCTCTCCTCTTATTAATGTTTCCCAAAACAGGTAGATTTTGTTCAGAGTAAACTCAATGGTCGACAACGGATCAGTTGTCGAGTACCAGGATAAAAAAACTTGTGAAGAGGCTTTTTGAATAACGTCATCTAGCGTTACACTAATACATTAACTATGTTTGTAGAAGACGAGTCGAAAGTTTTGATAGTACCTGTGATGTTCTGTAGATGACGTTGGTGTTGATAGAGTGATGCCATATAACGTCGCACTAATACAATTTATGTACCTACTGATAGACCACAGGTCGAAAGCCGTGACAGTATCTTTGATGTGCTGTAGGTGGCGTTGAGTACAGTAGTAGTATAAAAACAATAGTAAGTACACTTCTTATTTTGTTTGAATCATGGTCTGGCAGTTTGGATAATTTATGGGGCCTATCCAAATCTCCTTTCGTTGGTATTTTTCGTCGAATCGTTGATCTCGAAATAAGCTGCAAGACTACTGATAAATTCGTGCATTGGCTGAATAAGTGCTCTTAATCTCTGTAGATTTTTCCACAAAAGACCATTTCAGACATCAATTTACATGGTCATCACATGACCTGACCAATATTATGTCTGGACTTTAAAAGACACTGCGATCTCTGAGTTTCTTTCGACCTTTCTTCTTAGAGTCGTCAACGTCAAAGTTCCTTTCCTTTCAGAGAGCAAAAGTCATGCTGTTTTAGACGAGGCCTGCGTATTTTTAAAATATGATTGACTGTAAAAATGTTTGTAAACCTACATAAAGAAATAAAATAATTTATAATTAACGTTGCCTAATCTGGACGAATTGGTAAGATAAGAAATAAAACACTAAAGATTGGTTTATTAACATTTTATTACGTTTGATTAATAGTAAAACTAAGTTTACATATCAGCATATAAGTAGTTTCCGGAGCGAAGCAGCATGTTGGTTATTTCCATTGGTCCAATATCTTCATTTCACTGGCATTTTGCCTGCATGAATTAATTTACATGCCTTTCCTTTTTGTTATTTTTTATCCATTAGAATAAAAAGTTTCTACGCTATCCCATTTATCAAGGTATCTTTTTATTACTTTAATTCAAGGGGAGTTAACGTAATAAAAACCTTCCTTCACAAGTGTCTACTCATTCTGTGAACGTCTCGAATGTGGCCATCATGTTTTATAACATACTGACCAGGTGTTATCTTACTCTTACAGGAATGAATTGTTTCAAACAATTATTTCCAAATCTACTACCATTTCCCTTCTTATCATGATAACCGGTGCTGCTGCGATCCGGAGAGGCGACAGCAGATACAGACAAATTATAATCCAAATTATACCGAAAGTGTGCATTAATCTTTACGACTATGGTTTCAAAGATTCGGCCACAAAGTAAAAAAGAGAGAGGTTTTACATTAACTCAATTCGTTAGGAATGTTTATTTTTTTGGAATACAATTAAAAAATTTCAAAGGAGAATTTGTTTAACAAAGATAGATACAAAACACGTAATTCAGCCATAGTCGTAAAAGCGATAAACTTATGACATACTTATAGTTAATTAAATACTTAAAAAACTAAATAAACTTAAAAATGGAGAGATTCATAATTGTAGGCAAAAAAATTGATACTCTTATGTATTCTAAAATAGGAATGTAAGCATTGCGAGACAGAGATTCAATATGACAATGTCTAGCTGAGTCACCGAATATTGAAAATCATTGTCATTCCTGGTATTAAGTAATCTAACCCAATAGGTAGATTACGTTATTATAATATTAGTAGGTTTTAATGACAAAGCTAGAAATTGTCATTCTGTGCCTGAACATCTACAGAGCGGGAATATTATGTGGAGAGGATTGTGTTAGGAGCATTCTTGGATGTGCAACGTTCATGCATGCGTACGCATGACAGGCGATCATCCAGAGCCGCTGTTGAACGAAGAGCGTGATATTTTGCTAGGCTCTTGGTTGCCTCCTCGTGAAGTTGAGTAGTGGACTACGGTTCGTCAGTAGGGGTCTTTCGGCCTACACATCGCTCTTATTAACAGGACGTCTACTTACATTTGTATCGTTTGCCTGATAACGCAACAGTTTTATACCACGCTGCGATCAGTTCATCGCGACACAGTAAGAAGAATCTTTAGTTTTTCACTATTTTGGTGTACTCACACAATACCATCTCAACAAATATTTCCTCTCAAATCTGCGACCGTGTTTCCATATACTCACGGACAGCAGAATCTACTCTTAAATATAAATTGAATATTAGCTGTGCTTGGGTAACTCGGTTAAATATGGGGAACATCGATTCGGCGCTTTAAAATACACCAGTTCGATCTCCACTCAAGGCTAAGGGAAACCAACCGTAAATAACTAAAAGTTTGCGACTAAACTGGTATTAACAATCCCCACTGTCCCCTGCCTTCAAAGTAGGAAAACCTTTCAATGTATTTTAAAGCTGAGAGCAAACTGTGTGCAAAGCAGCTTCGACATCTGAAACCATTTTGATGGCACGCATTCCTCGCATTTACTTGTCAATCAGTTGTTTGGACGCTTGCTGTCAGTCGAGTTATGTGGCGTGCGATTGGAAAAGTCTGTGTCTGCTATTAGACTTCTACGGATACCTGACTTTAATGTTGTTTGACATTTCAGGTTCAGTTATAGCACAAAATGTTTTATTACCAGAATGATAGTGTCATTGGAGGAGTGTGACTCAGCTGAGATATGCATAACTCACTTCAGGTTGATCTAAGTCCAGCTACGGTTGCACACAGTCTGCCCTGCGCTTAACATTTAATACTTATCTAAATGTATAATATTCTTAACAATACAATTATTTTAAAACTTACGGTTACAATCCTTCATATCAACAATTTATAATTAAAATTCCAAGAACTATCTATGAAAATAATGAAGAGAATACCTAAATAAAAATTTTGAGCATCATAATTTTGTTGGCAAATCCAAAAAGGTTTTATAGAAAAGAAAATTTTCAGGAATTAATTTAGATTCACGCTGGTGGTCCTGGAGTGGCGAGGAAAACGGTGGTAACTGGTATAAGAAGTGTTCTGATCAAGTTAACTACGGCTGATTGTAGATACAAAGACTGTGTGTATGTATGTGTATATATAGTGGTTTCATATCGTGAGCCACGTGATGAAGTGTTGACTGGCCCTTAAAAACAGCTGCCGAATGTTGGTAGGTGTAGGTAAGAAGTAAGAAGTGATGAAGCCAGAAGCCATGGTCCATCGAGAACGAATGACTGTATAGACCAGGCGCGTGACCACAGATTTTTTGGACACATTATGCATCCACATAAACATGGTTTGGAAACACTCATGATACTGCGCCGGGTGGAAACAAAACGCGCTCGAGGCACCGGCGAGTTGGTCAGACGCCATTAAAAAGAATGTTGGAGACAGCATGTAACCTTGGAGCCGCGTCGTAATTGGTCGCAATGAGAAAACGACGAAGCACATTAAGAATCCTTCGTTTTGTAACGAGTTTACCTACCAGACGGATTTGAAACAGCTGTGTTTGTCACGGCTGTAAAGTCTACCCAAGGCTACCGTATCAACTAGATGTCATGTTAGAGTACCATCATTGTTCAGAATTGATAGAGTCTTACATTCTGATGTAGTGTTCTTGAGCAGGGATCGAATTTGCTCAGTATATTTGCAACGCATCACCAAGAAGTCAAACTTAAAACGCAGAGTGATTTTCGAGCTATAAAGCCCAATGCTGATAGATAATGGTAACGCCACCCAAGCCAGCAGCCCCAAATGGTAATTATAATGTGTCTGATAGAAGGAGCACATTAATACTAACGGTTATTGTTGACTAGTGCGTGATTACACAGAACATACCTAAATCCTATTAAATAGAAGAGAGCTATTTGGTATCATCTCTATTTGTAATACGGGACATGGATGTTGTAGTCCCGGTTAGTTTGCGCGTGGTTTAGAGAAGGGAAACGCGTAATGTTTTGTTTATAGTGCCTTTTTACGCGGTATCGCTGGATACCTGCTAGCGAAGTATATGGGTGAGTACGTGCACAGTCACACACTTCGCTACTTGGTATCTGGCACGGATTACCTGGGAATTGCAGCGTGTGAGTAGCCACATTTCGCTGTTATGTTCGGTCTTAATTTTTTTTGCAGTTAAAAGCAACCCCGGTTTCGTGTAGGTCGTAGTAACGTCAAAGCACGCGCATTCTAAGTAAGCCTCTAGTCCCTCATACGTCCGGGGTTTCCCTACTCGTAAGGACTGGCGAGGGTCTCGTAGGCTTACGTTGAGCCATGTCTAAGTCATCATATTGAACATAATCATAATTCATTGTCAGTTTTTAACTCATATCAGCTGTTACGACCTTTAACAACTTAGTTACAAATCAATTCAATTCAAGTTGAGTACATCTCGACTTCAAAAAGCCAACAATTACTAGTAATTTATCAACATCAACAAATTCTAATCATTAAAGGCACGGCCACACCGTCAGGACGCCGGCGTCCCGCGTTCAGCATTCTAGAGGTGGCGTTCAGTTGTTTATTATGAACTTCTACGTATGAGTCCATACCCGTCCCGTGATCGCCGCGATAACGAATTTGAAATTCAATCGATGCAGCCAGGACGCTGGACGGGCGTCCTGCCGTTTGGCCGTACCTTAAGGCCTTACCGATTTTATCATAATTTTAGTTATCCAAAGAGAATTTTTCCCTGAGTTATTCCCTGACAAAATACTTAACCTAAATACATAATAAAGTAATAACTACTTGCGTAATCAAGTATAACATGAAGTGACTTTTTTTGGAATTTTTCAACTTAATTTTAAATTAACCCTGTTTTTCACTCAGCTGTAGAGAAAATGTATAAAAAGCGACTAGTACTTAAGTAGCTATACAATAATATATGATATACACTTGAGACCTGTTAGTTTATCTACAGTAGGCAACGATTGCAATTTGCAAGTCGGTGAGTATAAAGTATCGTACAATGATGTACTAATACTTAACTAAAAATATTAGCATTTAGCCTAAATGATATAATAATACTAAATCAAAAATAAATATATAAATACTGAAGAGTTCTAATAATATATTAAGTTTATAGTTAAACCATTACTTAAAATATCACATTTTTAAGAATAATATTACATAGAGTTAAAAATAAACCGTAGGTAAGTAGGAAATATGACTAAATAGGTTAAATAATTAATAAAAGAAAAAGGGTCAATTAATGACAATGAATGACAGTAGTTACTAAATTGTTCATATTTTATAAATATGTTACATAACATTAGATATTTGGCATGGGACTATAGGATAGTCCGGTTTTGATTGCAAATCAAAGGGAGGACCGTCTTTAGAATAAACTTAGAAGCGGACTGAGACTGCCCCTTGTTATATAAAACTGATGATACGAAATATATAAATATAACATAAATAAATACTTAAAAAATAAATATCAATATTCAACAACGTTTTGAACCGCATAAAAATATTCTGTAACAATAAACAGGTGAAAATGGATATAAAAATAATGAACGTATGGGTATTTCTTTAAAGTTACAATTTCGAAGGCGACCGCAGACCACAAACCGCTGCGGTCTGTCCTTGCGGTTGGGCGGACTTACCGCTGCGGTCTGCGATCTGCGGTCGCCTTTACAACTGTACCTTAACTTAGGGCAATACAAGAATTACAAAATAGGTACAACTATCTGTAGGTGGGTATATACAAAAATACGATAAATTTTGATAACAGGAGAAAAATTTGGGTAGAAATAAATATCGTAGAAATTCATTAGGTGATATGTTTAGATATTATTATTTTAGAATTTGGAATAAAAAAATATAGAGATAGGTCAATTTATGAAGAGACTCCCGTACGTCGAATTGAGCCAAGCACCGTTTAAGTATATTAATGTTATACTTGTATATGCTTAGTTGGTACGATAAAAAATGATGAATTTTGATTAAATATCATCAGATATGTTTATTGCTGTCTTGTATTTTGTGATATTGAAGTGAGCTGGCGGATCATTCCGAAAACGTACGGGATATTCGTTAAAATCATTAAAACCGTATATATACTACATATTATAAGGATACACGTATAAAGATGATATATAATTCACAATTATATCACTACTATAAATATGTGTCTACAGTAAATGGCCAAAAAGTATAATAAATGGGTACCTATATATGTACAGTCGGTGACCCGAAGTAACCATCCACCTCCCCACATAAATTGTGAGGTAGGCTGGATACTTACTTCGGGTCATCGTCTGTACATAAATAACGCTAAATATTGAAGAAGCGTGTATTTGATGTAGTAGATAATCTGGAAATCATTGTTAATCAAAATGATACTCTACGTTAATTTGCCGTGTTATAAAACTGGCGGACATGACAGTAGTATTTTAATATTAACTACGGACAATTTAAGTATTGTAGTCAATTTAATTAACAATCGATTTCCCGGACTTTATGACAAAAAACAACACGACAAAAAAAATGGAGATAATATGTTAGGTTCTGACCTAAAATATGACCCACATTTAAAAAAAAAAAAAACGATATTATTTAACTTAAGATTTTTTAGTAGGTCTAGGTTTAGTAGGTTAGGTCTTCAATAGATCTTAAGTAAAAGTTTTCGTAAAGCCGTGATAAGTGATCGCTAGACTTTACAAAGTTACCGTCAAGATCAGGTTGCAAATGCAATACAAACATCACCGGTTTCTATTGCATTTGCAAAATGATGTATGAATTAGATGTTACGAAAAATGATGATTGGAAAAATAAGGTAAAACAGTCGTGTGAGTGAGGAATTTAGTCCCAATTGCCATGGGCAGCGTCAGGGTACGCCCATGGAGGTCGGCTGATGGAACTCGTCACTGTGGAGGTCCGGTTAGTACGTGGGTCGTAACTGAAATTGTTAAGATACTTTTTAGTACACAATGAAATCCTTGTATCAGAGACGTTTTGTGGTGTTATTCTGTAAAATTCACTTCGAACCTCACTCAAACAGAATACAAAAGCAAACTTTTTTGTTCTTGGACACGAATTTCACTATCGCTCCTTAATCCTTGAACTTCTGTTTAACTTAAAATGTTAAACTTTCTCGGTCTAGCTCTCATTAGCCGAGAACTAGACCGAAAAAAGAGTCCTAACAATTTGAGCGAAAGCTGAAAGAACTAAGACTCTTCTCGACTGTGTTTTTTTTGTTCAGGAAATGGTCGCGGGTTTCTACTATCGGTTTCGTTCGAGTAACCAAGTGATGTTTATAGAATAACAAAAGTTACAGCTTGTCACAATTATTTCGGGAATCATTACATTATACAGAGTAACAGGAACCATCTACGTGGTCAAAATGTATGGAATAGCAATTTTTTTATTTATACATATATAATCGTGAAAATGTCTAGAGGGTTTCAGAGTAATGAGCTGAATTCATGGTTAAAATTTGTATGTCAATGTCACTGTCACTCTGCATAATTTTGGGGGAACTATGGAATGTTTTATAATTAACTATAAGGGAGGACAAGAAAAGTAAGAATTATTAATTATAAACTTCAATTTATAAATTTTCGTCGATAATTAAATAATTTAACTTAGTCAAGGGAGGTCAAAAAACAACTTATAGGATATAGCATACAGTGGAAACATTCTCAAATAATCTACGTATACTAATTATCGTCAGGAAAACCGTCTGCTTTTTTAAAATACATGCTGATTTAAGATTTATTAGCCGTTTTTCTGGGGTGAAATTACAATAAACAACAATGACAACTAAACATTCAAATATTAAAACTTTTAGAGTGGGTTATATTTCATATATTTTCATTGTAATAGTATTTAATTTTGTATGAAATAGTTTTAAATATATTTCAGTGTTGATAGTTAAGACGTGGGTATTATGGAAGGATAGCTACAGAGTAAAACAGTGTATTTTAATGTTAGATTTACAACAGAATCTTGACGCTAAGCACGCACTGCTTAAAGATACAGTGCGCAAAAAACCTACCGTATTTTTTTCGTCCCAAGCCCTCGTTCCCACGAACGTGGGGTTACTTTATTCACAAATGTAAATAATTGAACAAGAGTTTCATTAATAATAAGAAATTAATAAAAATAAATCATTATCATCTATACTAATATTATAAAGCTGAAGAGTTTGTTTGTTTGTTTGGTAGTCGCGGGCAGAAGCTAGTTAACTATAAATTAATTGTGTTATAAATACTTCTTCATTCATTGTAAAGTACCTTTTCAGTTTTTCCCAGGCGATAATTAGTACCTATTAAAGGGTTTTTAAGCTAATAGTATTAATATAATCAAAAGTACCTATTTATCTACAACTAATTACGTACTTTATTAAAACCATTAAATCATGTAGGAGTGTTTGAAATCTTTGTCGTTTAAAAAATGCATGCTGTTTAAAAAATCACAATGTTTAATGTTCTTCTAGAACTGAGGGGTAATTGCGGAACTTTTTATCGGTAGGAATTGGTTTAATATTCATAGTTAAACAACTTTCATTGCGTTATTTACGTTGCTGAGCCACAATTTATTCTAACAAATGACGCAATGGTTTAGAAATAATCTTCAATCCCATTCAGATTCTGATAAATTGTGCGTTTCGCAATTAGGGTGCTGGTTTGAAACATTTAAAAAGTCGTGATTAAGAACATTTTGTTTAATAGAAAAAATCGTTAGGAAAACAGCATATTCTAGAACTAAAAATTCGCCATGTTAGTTCCTCCAACCCGCACTCTCTCACAGAGAGAAGGTCTGGGTCCCAGTGGTAGGAACTTTATAGGCTGCTAAGTGCCATTAAGTTTTTTTTTAAGCGATCGCAAAAAGGTCATTTTCACACAACTCGTTGGTCTGATATACAGATGTCAAACATTCCATACGTAATTGATGACTCTAATTAAATGATTAAATTATTTTTTAAACAATAACAACTTGAAGTCATTACGATGGAAACTATGATAACTACAAAAGGTAAAGGTAAAAAGTATGTTGTAAAAATTGGTAGGCTCAATCAATACTTAAGTTACCTATTATTTGGCGGAAATATCTGTAGACCTGAAATATCCGCTTATCTTATAATTAGGTAAGGACATGCAAAATGGGCCGCATTTCACGTTTTGACATGTGATGCGCTGCGGCCCACCGTCGCTTAGACTACGTACGCAGTGACGTAGATATTCAACACTCTTTGTTGAACCGAGCATAGAGTATCACCCAAAGTGCATCCCAGCGCTTCCAAAATACACACAGTTCAATTTTCAAATCCTGGTTCTAAGTAGAAGAAATAGTACGCGAGTAAATCCTGCCGCGATTTTTATTACGTCCGTGGGCACGTTTGCTTAATGTAAGTAGCACACATTTAGAGCAGTTAGGGCATTCAGTTATTTATATTCCAGAAAAGTCAGGTCTACAGATATTTTCATCCCGTTCTGAACAACCCTGATAGATATCCAGGGGCCGTATTTTGAAGTGTTAAATCTTTCATTGTGCTGCTGGGAAAAGGGGATGGCGCAATCTATCATAAATAGTTCCATCTCTCTCCCTAACGACGTAATGTTGGCTGTAACACGTCATAATACGATCCCGAGTCAGTACTTACACTGTTTCTACTTGACGGTATGTAGACGGATTGTAAGTGGGCGGCTGAACTTGTGGTTGCATTCGGTTGTTTTCTGAGGATGGGGTCGAAAAACCACTTGACGATCCTACTGGTTGCAAGTTAGATTCATGCCACGTAAGTAAAGCATTGTCATACCTGGAAAATGGTGTTATTTGGTAGACGGGTGCAAAGAGTTAGAATTCTAAAGCTAAATTCTAAATGTTATTTCTATCGATTGAAACTACTTAAAATATTTGATGGAAACCTTTTAAGAGCAATGTGGTGCTGGATGAATGTTGTGACTGTTCGTTGCATTCCAGTACTCATTCACAAGTTCTAGTCTCCACTGTCTCGTGAAGCAGCGTGTAGGGCTTTACTCACATAAGTCAAGGCATTCACGATCTCATGAATAACGTCCCTCTCTCTCATACTATATCCGTGAACAAAGCTTTACACACTCATAAATATGACTATAACCCATGATACGCTAAAATTCCTATGTATCCTACAACATTATCTTCAAAATTAGGAAAAACTGGTCATTCTGCTTTACATAAAGATACTAACTCCATATTTCCATACAGTCCTTCGTTGCCGTCTCCTTCGAAGATGTTGCGGTCGCCGGATCTGCCCTGGTACGGTGATGCTGGCGGGAGGGTGGTGCGGTTCAGGGCGCTCGGTTCTGGCGGGGTCTCAGGGGTTGGGACAGGCGGGTTTGTTTCCAATGTCGAGTTCTTGATGCCATATTTGAAGTACATGAACATGCCTGGAATCACGGTGAAAACGATTTAGAACATATTTTTGTGGAAGATGTGAAATTTTCAGTGATACGAATATTGGTATCTAAATCATTGGGGTTAGCTATGTTGGAATCAAGTCAAGTAACTATGGTGATCAGAGAGAGGAACTGGTTATTGTCTCAACCAACTGATCCAAATGCCTACAAAGCTGTTGTAGCACTTGGCTACCATGTCACTACCTGCCTAAGAACTATAGGCACAATTATCGATGGGTCTCTATTGAAAATGTCAACAACCTGGCGTGCCGAGTCCGTAGACTTTATTTCCTCTTTGATAACGGTGTTGAAAATACCCAAAGGGCCTTCTTGAAAACTTTTTACTTTTAAAAGTAAAAGCGATAACACTTTATTTAAGGTTAAACGAGTAGATACTTTAACTCTATAAAAGCTACTGGTTTCTGTTTTCACTTTAGAATCTTTTTATCGTGTCCCAATAGACTAGTTTTACAAAAGTATTAGTAGATTTTTCAAAATTCATTGTAATTTCTATCACCAAATGATAAATTGCCGATAATGGAACAAATATTTAAAAATAAATTCCTAATCGAGTTACAATGAAACTTACCGAGTATCATCCAGACAGTGAATCGGACCAGGGTCAAGATGGAGAGGTTCAGGATCAGGTAGATGTTGACGATGATGGCAATGGTCGGCACGAAGGGCAGCCCCGGAGTAGTGTAGATCAGAGCAACGCTGAAAATTTTCAGCCGACATATTGGTTAAACAGCTAAAATTAACAAAGTAGAAAACAATTCAGGCAAACTAGGTATTTCAGAGTCAATTTTTATGTAAAGAGTTTAGTTAAAACGATTATTTTAACGATTAACGATATTCATGGAGAATGGAACCGTGAAAATAAAATTATTGTCACCGAAAGTGCGTTAAGCACTAACTTCTATTATCTTCACCATTCAAAGCTAACCCCACAGTAAAATCCATTATGCCATAATGTAATGGAAGTAGCTAAAATAGACCAAACGGGTGGTTTCTACATCTGTTACTCGTAACTGTCTTATCATTCTAACAGCATAAGCGGCCGAGCTTAGCCGCCCCGCATGAGATGTTATATATGAGGTATAGCGAATGTAATTTCTCGTGTACAGTAATTCCTAGGAAAGCTGGTTGATTAATAAATTCTAGTTTCTTTCCAATCAATATGATGCCACATTCGCTATTTCTAACATTATGTGATTCAAATCTAATAAATTTGGTTTTTTTTTTCATTTATAAGCCAACTATTTTCGTAACCTAAACTTGAATATTTGACCGTCGGTCTATTTTAAACTTCATTGATGTCATCTGAAAATCACTTGTTGGTATATTGGCGTGTGCTAGCTGACATATAGCGAATAATGTATGTTTTGTTTTATAATATTAATAACTTACACAATATTGTATAGAATCAAGTTCTTCTAACTTAACAGACAGCTGTGCTGCTGGGGAGTTTCTTGCGCCACTTCTTCTTCCCAGCTAAAGCACTAGGAAGTGTTGAAGGGCGGGCGTTTTGGGGGGACTGTCTTATGTAATTTTGACGTTCAAAAAGTGCTGACTCTCAGCCTAGTTTGAATAAATGACTTTTGATTTTGATTTTGACTTGAAATAATTGTAAACTAAAAACAGGAATGGACCCAATATCGACCCTTAAGGGACACGCATTGTTATTTCAGACCCATGATTTTCAATGTTTTGAAAAAACGCAAAACTGCGCAATAATAGACGAACAAAGTTTTCGTTCTCTATTTTACTCATTTTCGTTTTTAAGATGACCTATTTCTACTACCTAATATGTGCTATGGAAATGGTGGTATATTAATTAGGATGTCTTTATTTACTTCATACAAATAGTAAACTAATTGAGTTAACTTCCATTTATGCGGATATTTGCCGAAAGGAGAATGCGAATAAAATTATTTCTATACTATTATTTTGTATTTTAACATTGTTGATTTCTATGATTTATAAAGGTATGTTATAATTTCCCTTACTTAACTATTATTTCATATAAAAAGAGTTCCTAGAAGAAATTGGGGGAGGCCTTTGTATAGCAGCGGGACAGTATAGGCTAAAAAAAAAACTATTATTTATACTGCCAAAGAAGTTTGCATGAATAAGAATACAAGTAAAAACGGCTATATGACTAATATCTTTGTGAACAACAGGTGAAGCGCCCACTGTCCGATATATATACGCGGACGAATGCATTATATTAGGTTGGGGAAAAAGTCTTTTCGCATTATAGTATGTATGAACTTGTAATAAAATCTCTTTGGCTATACTATTTGCATCTGGCTGGTTTTGGTATCATTGAAAGTTTAAATTTTAAAGAACATAATTCCAAATTCAAATTAGGAAAATGTGTGATTTTCATTTGTTTTTCGTACCGTCAAGATGAGTGAATCTAATGAAGAAATTCGATACATTTAAAAATTTTACTACAAAAAAGGTAAAAATGAAACGCAAGCCGCGAAAAAAATTTGCGATGTTTATGGACCTAGTGTAGTGTCTGTGAGAGTAGCACAAATTTGGTTTAAGCGTTTTCAATCCGGAAATTTTGATGTCAAAGATGCACGTCGCTCTGGTCGCCCTATTACGGATAAAATGGATACCATTTTTGAAAAAGTGGAGCAAGATACCAGTACCAGTAGTTACGACGTAGCTGAAGAACTGGAAATTGACCACAAAACAGTTTTGGCGCATTTGAAAAAAACTGGGTACACAAAAAAGCTCGACATTTGGGTACCTCACGAGCTCACTGAAAGAAACCTAATGAACCGTGTAATCATTTGTGATTCTTTATTACGACGTAATGAAACCGAACCATTTTTGAAGAAGCTGATAACTGGTGATGAAAAGTGGATCACGTATGACAAGAACGTGCGAAAAAGGTCGTGGTCAAAGGCCGGTCAGGCTTCACAGACTGTGGCGAAACCCGGGTTAACTCGCAACAAGGTGATGCTGTGTGTGTGGTGGGATTGGAAGGGCATTATTCATTATGAGCTGTTACCACCAGGCAGGACCATCGATTCTGAACTCTACTGCGAACAACTGATGAGATTAAAGCAAGAAGTTGAGAGAAAGCGGCCGGAATTAATCAACAGCAGGGGTGTGGTTTTTTATCATGATAACGCTAGACCTCACACATCTTTAGCCACCCAACAAAAATTAAGAGAGTTTGGCTGTGAGGTGTTAATGCATCCGCCGTATAGTCCTGACCTTGCACCTTCAGATTTCCACCTGTTTCGGTCTCTTCAGAATTCTTTAGGCAGTGTCAGGTTAACATCACGAGAGGACTGCCAAAACCACTTGTCGCGGTATTTTGACCAGAAGTCCCAAAATTTCTATAGCAATGGGATCATGTCCCTACCTACAAGATGGCAAAAAGTTATCGAACAAAATGGTACCTACATACTTTAGTTAAATGTAAATAAACTTTATTAAAAAATGTTTTCAATTTTCTTAAAAAATGCGAAGAAAGTATTTCCCCCACCTATTAATATGTCCGTGTGTACTTCGATACTTTGTCAAAGACAGGTGTAGTTGTTGAGGCGCAATCACGGATCCCGTACATGATTCTGAACAGATGATTCTGATAATTCAATGAAAAAGAATATTTAGCTGAATGTCCGGAAAAGTGCATTTGACTTTGTTCTTTGTTGGCACCGAATGCTGATAAAGAAAATTTCAGTGCCACCAACGGCCGCCATAGACCTCCGTGTTCAATAGATTACCAGATAGACATCAAATAAGTCCATACATCGCGTTCACGACGAAAATAAGCTCTTTTATTTGCAGTGTTAAATTTTCAGTTTCCATGTAAAATGAGGTACCTTGTTCTAACGAACTGTGTATAAATTTGTTATTTGCGAAAACTTCATAGCGTGCTTACATGCATACATAAAATCACGCTTTGTTACCTCGAAAAGTACATAAAGTACACACACTTTCTTGAATATTAAATTTAAACCAACGTATTTAAATTAAATGCAAGAAAGTGCGCTAAGAAGTTTTCGCTGAATTGGGCTTTCAAGTTGCTCTTACCTAGTCTACGTTCAAAACTGAAAATCGTAATAAAACTTGACTACAGTGATGCGGCTGAGACAACGGAAATGAAATTTAAAAATGATTATGTTTAAGTGGTTCAGCAAGACCGGTTTTGTTTTTGTACGAAAAGTAGTGTTTAATTGTGTTATTGAATAATAATACTAATAGTTAAGTCTTGTTCGTAGATTAATTAATACTAGTGGTCGCTCAGTGGTACATTAATGTATAAAAATGCTTTGTGCATTTCTTCTCAACATAAACGTTAACTGCGTCAAATTTCATACTCCGTCCGCGTAATTTTCGTAAACAAGGGTACGAAGTTTTTGCTTAACATGTTAATACATAGATTACAGAAAATTATTATAGGTTAACTGGGTGCTTACTCTTGATTTTAATTCCGGTCGATTGACATTAGAATTTTAACGTTTCGTATTCTTGAGTTCGACGCTAGCGCCAAAATGTGTTTAAATTGGGTGTCCATTTTAGAGAACTCAGTGGAAACGAGATCGGGCGTTGTTGTTGTTCCAATGTTAACACTATTGTTTTCAAGAGTACCGAATCACGTGTATGCAAAATTAACATTGGAATCGTATTGAGTTTAGATTGGAATTAAAATTAGTTTGAAGAGTAAGCCCCCTGTCCGGTCTGGACTGTGGACCGAAATTAAAACGATGTTTTAGATATCTCACGAAAGTAAGAAGCAGTAATTTCTATAATAGCAATCCGTACGCATGATAGGATTTCCCATCGGTAAAAATAACGAACTTTCATGAAACATCTCTTATAACCCCTTTAAGGGACGAATTTTCAAAATTCCTTCGTTAGTTATAAAAGAAACTGTTTTGCAAAATGTCATGGTACTAAACCCAGTGATTTGGGTTGTACGTTTTCTGTTAGCGAAAGAAAAACTTACCAAGAAATCAAATTATCCTTACCGGTTCTGTGGCCTCCTGGAAATCATCAGCATGATGGTAAAGATGGCAATGATCAGCAGTACCATGGAAATGTTCGTGAAGGTGGAGGAGCCAGGGTTACCGTACGCAGCAAACAGGTCGAAGAGGATGATCAGTAGGTACATGATGCCCACTGATTTGATGACGAACATTCCTGGGTCGAGGAAAAAATCAATTGAAAGAGGAGTTTAAAATATATAACATATTATCATACCTATTTTCTCTGAAAGAAACCAGTCTAAAAAGGAGTATCGTGTTCCCCAGTAACTGATGGGTTGTGGAGGTCCGATAGGCAGTTGCTCTATCTAAAATACTGGTACATTCACCTGCATCCGTTAGACTGGAAGGCAACCCTTGGGAAAATGCTAAGCAGATGAAGAGAGGTAAAAGAGGCAGCCAACCAATTGGTATTTACAGATATATAATAATAATAATATCTTAGGACAACCAACACACTGTTATCTGATCCCAAACTAGGCAGAGCCTGTACTATGGTAACCAGACAACTGATAAATATACTTATATATTGCTATTTCTTTATATTTGGTTATTCATAAAGACAGACGCATTGAAAACATGTCTGACGGGTTCGAAAGTTATTTCAATAGTAACTTTAGAGTCTTTTTCAAAAACTGCTTGTTACCAGTGTAAACTTTATCCGGGATTTTTTTTTAGTTTAGCCTGACACCGAGAGTGTCACAAACTCAAACGCTATTTCAATACGGCTTTAATAAAAACGTTGGCTATAAAAGTTGAAACTGCAGCTGCGAATCTACGTTCCATTCAGGATCTTTGCAGTAACAGGGAAAGTTTTATCATTGTTTTACAGCGAACAACTTTTCAAAAATGTATAAAATCCTGAACAATTCACGAGTCGCTGTCTCGTTGATATTCGTAAAATTCTCACTTTACACTGGGATTATTTTGAATTCTCTCATCCGGGAAATATCTTTGTTTTGATTTTTTAATAATGCCATCAATTGAATATAATAATATAATTTAACAGTCCGTTCACACTTATTTTACGTCTGACAGCAGTGACGGTAGCAACCCAACAGCAATCTTATCATAACAAAAATAAAGATCATTGCGTTATTGACAGTGACGCAATAACAGAGCTAAAATAAGTTTGAACGGACTTTACTGTTGGTAGTGAGCCCGTCTTTGGCTTTCCGATGTTTGACATCCGTGATGTTCACTCATAGCTTTGACAAAGTCTTGTGTCTATGGAATGTGACGATGAAGCTAAAATGTCCGAAGACAGGGTATTTGTACTTAAACATCATCCCTTCATACTTGTACATAAGCATAATCCGCCTACAATGTTCCCACTGCTGGGATACCGGCTACTGTGAGAGGCAGTGGGCAGTAACCCATCACGCAGGTACCCATTACGGGTTGGTGGATGTCACGTCTTCGATTTTTTGGTGTTGGAATGCTGGTTTCATCGCGATGTTTTCCTTCACAGTTTCGAGTTAAGGGTGAAGAAATTTAACATATAGTACAGAGCCTACTTAGCCGAGTAGGCTCGGCCATTGGATTTACGTCAGTTAATTCCATAGGCATCCCAATTTGCGTGAACAATGTTCGAATTTAACAGAAAAACTTACCGCTCATATCCGTAGCTGGTCCAAGATCAACCCACGGGAAGAAGCCAGGGCATAGGTAGCTCATCGCGTTCAGCTGACGGTACAAGGCTGCGAGGAATCGGCTGCAGGTGCTAGGGTTGCCTGAAGAACCGCCGCCAACTGCACATAGATAGCGCTGACTTAATATAGCTGGTTGCGGCTAAGAAACTTTCTGTCAATACTGTAATAAAACCTGAAGGTCAATTCTCATAATTAAAAACGTTCAAAATCTACTCTTAGCCTCATCTCGGTGACAATCAAATGTATGGAAACCAGAGCTATCAGACTGTAAACGTTCTTAAAATTACGAGAATTGCCCCTCAGTGGGCCAATTTTCGTATTAGAAATGTACACAATCTAGTCGCAGTCTCATCTCGACGACCATCAAATGTCAAAAAATTGTCAAAAATTTATTGAAACTAGAGGTATTGTTCTTCTCTCCTCCTACAAGGCGGACCGATGACCTTGTGAAGGCCGCAAGAATCCGATGGATGCGGGAAGCACAAAACCGGTTCCTAAAATTTCGAGAATTGCCCCTCAGTCTGTGAACGTTCTTAACATTACGAAAATTGACCTTCTGGTACAGTCAGTGGCCTGCATTACCTGACCCCTACACAGAAGAAATGAGGACGAGGTGTCAGGTGATGCAGGGCACTGACGGTACTAGGCAACCCGTAAGAGTTGTAACTTCAGTCATCGTCGAGTTGACTACAACTCAACGAGTCGTTGATTCAAATATGAAACTATTTTTTTTTTGGATTTAGTAACTGTTCTACGTTTTACTCATAACATTTATCTATTGTTTAGAGTTAGTGGAAATGGGTGTAAATCTGCGGAAGTACCTACCTATAATTTTCATGTTGTGAAATTTTGAACGCAATAACAACACCAATTAGCATTATGCTGAGATCGCCGGCTTCGCTCTAGTCTTCCTCTAATCTAGTATTTTTTAATAGCATTCACTATTTTTAGTTTTAATGTTCTTCTTTATTGTTTTTATTTGCGGTGCGTGTCTCAAATAAAATATGTTTTGTTCTTTCTTTGAATTAAATAACGTGAACATTAAATTGTTTTAGCTTTTATATTTACGGATCTAATCTAACCATTTTCGTTGATTGTTAAAAGTACTTGTACAGATGACTGGCGCGACCTCTTCTACCGGAATTTAATTAGTTATAACAACTTGCTCTATTCAAGAGGGTCGAGTTGACAATTCTAATGTAATTGAATTGAACACGTAATTTCAAGGGTCAAATATTAATTTATCGAAAAGCATAGAGCTCGACTTTCTTTTCATTAACACCTTTCTCGTAATTGTAATGAAAAAAGTAAAAATAAACATGGTTTTGACGATACGATAAAGCTGAAAACCTGAAAACTTAAATGATTTTCGAATTTTAAACGAATGACGATTAGAGCCGAGAATTTGCGATTCAGCCTTACCAACCGATAGAAGCCGACTATACCCGATTCAGCGTCACCAACCCGAGCGTGACAGTTAAATTTCTTCATAGTTCGAATTAGTGTAATTCACCAGCACCGATAGATTGAAGCAGAGGATGCCCGATTCAGCGTCACAGACCTGAGCGTGACGGATCAACGTGTTCACCGTTCAGAAAGAGATTAACAATTGAGCGTCGCCGACCGATAGGAGCCGCGTATACCCGAATCAGCGTCACCGACCCGAGCGTGACGGTTCAGTTTTGTTAACTGTTTAGAAAGAGCTCAAAGTGAGCTTAAAGGGGATTTCACAAAAATAAAACTAGGTAGGTTTGTAACTATGTACTCTAATATCTGAGATTCAAGGTTCCAGGTCGTGCGTCCATGTGCTTGCCAAACTGTATAGATGCTGATATCTACCTGCCTGATATAAATACCATAACTGAAGCACGATTTATTCCGATTTCAAACATCTGCGATCATTTTTTAATATGTTCTCATATCGCAAGGGAAATTAAACTGGGCGACAAGACTACGTGTACTTCATGTGTATAGGAAACGACACAGTAAAGTGAGATAGGTATATGGAAGACTTAAGGTTTCAGCTCACTATTCTGAGAATACCGGACGATAAACATGAATTAAGAGACCAAGGTTAAGGCTGGCAACGTCGCAGTTCAAGTGGTTTATCGTGATTATCTTATTAACTTCAAATCAAATGTCAGTATTTTTCAGCCAATCACTAGATCGTTGGTAGATCTGCTGGGGAGTTTGTTGCGACACTTCCGTGGCTGGCGTGAATATGTTGACATGTCTAAAATGGCAACTTTTCAGGGCGGCCATTTTAAACTTTTGAGCTCTTCTGGTAAATCGGTAAATTAGTTTAACGTATGTGTTCCAGTTGATTTATAGGTTATTTTATGCCATCTTTTGAATGATTACAGTAAACAAACGAAATTCCCCATAGTTTCCATAATAATAGACTTGTCAAGTCGTTCACCAACGAGTTATCAACTTATTCACCGACTTGTCAATTTGTTCACCACAGTTATCAACTTATTTACCGATTGAGTGGCAAATATAGAATAAAACTAGTAGGTAAACAATGTTATTTTAATGACAAACACAGTGAATAATAACGTATTTATCAATAAAAAAATGTTGGATAGCAAACAGATGATGAATATCTATCCTATGTTTTAAAAAGGTAAAATTTGTTTGGTTGTTTGTAAGTTCGTATGTAGAAGGTAATCTCCGGAACTAACGATCCAATTCTCAAAAAAAATTCACTGGTAGCAAGCTGCATTATTCCTTAGTGCTATAGGTTATAATTTATGTTTATAACATGCATATTAGCTGAGCTATTACAACTTTTGTCTAGCATGTCGGAAAGAAATACCTCTTAAAACAGAATTATTTGCATGCGCTACCTAAAAAGTTGTATATAATTGAAAAGAATGTATGGCAACCTGGTCCGCCAAATAAATTTCTACAAAAAAGTCCAAGACACCATATTTCTATCTTTTATCTTTTACATTTCATTTATGTTTAAAAAAAGTATTTTTCGACATCCTTACGTTTGGATGATTATTTAAACAACAAAATACTAATCCTGCTCAAAATAAACTATTTTATAATCATAAAGATATCATAGAGATAAGATTTGCCGTTTACAGTATGTCAAGTGGTCATATAGTTTCGGAGATAATAAATTAATATAATAAAACTAAAGAGTTATTTTTTTACTAGCAGCACCCCGTGGTTTCACCCCCATAAGTCTCGATCCCGTAGGAATGTCGAGATATAAAGTATTCTATATTCTAAAACACGTCATGGTCTACCTATGTGCCAAATTTCATCCAAATCCGTTTAGCCGTTTTAGCGTGAAAATGTGACAAACAAACATACAAACAAACTTACTTTTGAATTTATAATGTTAGTTAGGATTACTTACTCAAATTATGCAATGTTGTTCTAATTGAACAAATATTTAATTAAAACACCACTAACCACCATAACCTATCAGTATTGTAGTGTAATACGCAATAAATAAAAAAAAGAAATAGTAAATTGTTTTATTAGGCCACAAACAACGGAAACATACTGATTAATAATTCAGTTGACAGATATATAGTAGGTATTCACATTTTATTAGACCTCAGAATCCTCTTCATCTGGGTTGTCCTCGTCCAAATTTGGATCAGTAGATGAGACATCACCGACAGTTTTTATATTAATATAAAACTCCTTGAACGAATCATCAATCAGGTCAATCATGTCCATCAAATCCTTTTTTAACCGACGAAAAAAACGGAGGAGGTTATCAATTCGACGCGTATATTTTTTTTTTTTGTTTTTTTTTTTATGTATGGCCACGCAAAACTTTTTACATAGTAGTCCGATTGTGATAATTCTTTTTATTGGAAAGGGTATACTCCGAGGGTGGTCCCATATACATTTGGAAAACAAAATCAAACCCTAAGGGTCAGAAAACAGGGGATGATTGATTGTTCACTCAGTGATTGTAATGTATTACCACGCATAACTTTATACAAAGTAGTCCGATTTTGATCATTCTTTTTTCATTGGATAGGGTATACCTTGCCAAGTATTAAAACCACAAAAAAATGTAAAATAAAAACTTTTTAACAAAAAATTAAACCGCCGAAAAAACTGAAAACCAAAAAATAATAAACCTTAAAATTTTGAGTCGGCGCTGAAAAATCAATGAACAAAGATCACTTAAAGCGCCGACTCATAATTTTAAGGTTTATTATTTTTTGCTTTTCAGTTTTTTCGGCGGTTTAATTTTTATTATTTTCTCTGCACTGATTGGCAAAGCCTCCTTTAAGATTGGGCTCAACCTAAAGAGATCTATTACTGATTTTCCTCTTTTCTTAAAATTTATTGTCTTGAAAGGGAGTTCGGTTTCGGTAGGCCATAACTTGACATGTCAATTCGTCACGATTTAAACAGAAATACTTCGGTTGGCCATAACTTGACATCTCAATTTGTCACAATTTAATCAAAAAGACCTCAGCTGGCCATAGATTGACACTTCAATTTGTCAATTACTTACAGGTGTATAAGTTGAGCTATCAACTATCAAATAATATTTTGGTTACTGAGTATAGGTTGATACAACAAAATATCAATGTTCGTTTACAAAAACATTTGAATCGTTAATTTGACATGAGGTTTTGTCAAGTTAGACACGTTAAAATGGGAGATGTCAACATACTACCAGAGTCGATTGCTCCAAAAGTTATGTATATTTGGGGCTGTAAATTTTTTTCATATAAATTCCGTATGCGTGGGACGTATTAAGCCAATAAAAATAAAAACATAGAAGTCGACATGTCAATGTATTCACGCCAGCCACGGACTTCTTCCCAGCTAAAGCATTAGGAAGTGATGAAGGGCGAGCGTTTAGGGTCTTATGAAATTTTGACGTTCGAAAAGTGTTGATCGTCAGCCTAATTTGAATAAATTACTTTTGATTTTGGTATTTGTAAGTTTGTAAGCTATTTTTTTTACAATTATTTTGATATTTACTTATAAAAATCACATATTGTATTTTTTTTTTAAATTGCTGCACTTATTTCGATTAAATGTTTTCATTTGAGAGTAAATTTTAAAAATATATACCAAGAATGAAAAAGCTTGGCTGGACAAAAAAAGTACTTTGATTTATCTATATTAGGTAAATGAAATAATCACGAAAACTCACAAAGAAATGCGGCGTTGCCACCCTTAGCGGGATGAACGCTCTTAAAGTAATAGGAGATAATTAAAATGTTTCAAAGTTATTGTCGCTCGTTCAAATTTTTCCAACTCGGTAAAACCTAAACAAGCATTCCCAATAAAGCCCGATTTACTTACGTCAAACAAAACAATGTCTAATGCACTTGTACCACAGCCGAAGAGCGAGAAAAGAGTAGAACTAGCAACTAGAAACGAGTTGGCGAGAAACTAGCAGCGAGTGTGTAGTTCGGATAGTTTTGTCGCTGGGAGGTTGTGAGTGCGACGAGTCGAGTGTCTGGTGGTATTCGAATGTACGAAGCGAAATTTCCGTGAGTGATCTACCCGTCAAACGAGCGAAACTGAGTGAGTGTTTTCTTTGATTGCTCCTGTAGCTGCGATAAACTAGTGGAAAGAGAGTTCTCGCCGGCAGTGTAAGCAGTCAGCGATCAACTATTAATATATGCATCTTTTTTTTTTAAACAGGGCGGGACCTACAGAATTTGTACGTTTCTTGAACGAGACAATAGTCGAAAGCTAGTCAGATCCTCGTCAGCTGTAAGAAAAGTGCCTAAGTAGATAATGTCTAACGTAGTACTTTCCTAAGCAACCACTCCTGTTTCACCAATCGTTTGGCAGAAGACAACTCTATAACTTCTCAATTTTAATTTTTGACACCTGTCTGGGGTTTTTAAGTCAAGTTCAGAGTCTGACAATATTTTTCGTAATCTGATGCTACGAACCCTGTAAAGCTGTGGCCAAACTGAAGGGAAACCTACGCGGCTTGCGGGGTGAGATTCACTCGCGCAAATTGCGTCTTACTTGAATGGAGGTGACTACATTAGCGAAAATAGTTGCGTGACTTCCTAGTTATTAAAAAAAAAAACTCATCGACGCGAGAAGTCGCTAGTCGCATCCCATGTCCTGTGCTGATTTGCCTCAGTGTGGCCAGAGGTTAAGAATCCACTTAGCATAACGAATAGTAAAGCTATGTAAAGCGGTGTAAAGCGATTCTTAATTTTACTCTTGTGGTTGGAAATGTGTTTTTTGCAAGTACCTATGTTTACGAAATAGGTTTAGGTGGTAGTGAAACTGGCCATAAATATAACAATTTCATGAATACGTTCTAGGAGCTGGCATTATTGTTTCCGGTAACATTGTAAGTATGGCTATTGTTTCCTTGTATTTAGAGACGGAAACGATGGTATTCATATTTCCATTATCCAAGAAAATCGTGCGAGTGTTTTTTGTTTTTGGAGAATATCATCTTATAGGTCAAGCAATGAGATTTTCGGCTGCTTAACCGCACGGAATGATTATTATTTAGGGACAAATTTAAAGCTACAGGCTCAGCGACGCGGGCTGGCTTGAGCAAGGGTCAGGGCGGTCATGGATTGGCACGTTATGGCAGGCCGCGGCGGTGAGAACGGAAGGACGGCGGTCTGTGTTTGTGTGTCTTGAGTGTGCTAGTTAGTTTACTACTCTCCTGGAGAAGGGTTGTAGCGCCATCGGGAATGGTTAGAGTATGCCTCGGTCGACGAATGTTACTAATAAGGGAAGGAGTGTAGCGGGCGGCTATTGCGATGAGAACATTGGGGTGCTACATAGACGAGTCGAAGAAACACTTGTAAAGGCATTTCATAAACTTACTGGATGTTGGGAACTCTGACATCCAGATGGAAGTTCTCGTTTCGGATATAGAATGGGGCATCCGTTTCTAAGGAAACGGTTTTGAAGAGATGCAACCTATGGATATGGTAAGGCTTAGCGTGCACGAAGACGACGCACGCATATATTATGATTATACGCCCCACCACAGTGTAGATACGCAATTTGCACTTAAGGGACAATTTGCTGCGGGCGGTCAATATGAAGTGGAGCGGACTGAGAGCAAAAGCGACGCGCGAGCGGGCCGTCTTTATGTGCTCCCTGAAGCCAAGGTGGTGGTCAAGGATTACACCTGAGTATTTAGCTGGCTTCGCCCACGCGATAGGCTTACGATACATAACGATCTGAATATGCGAGTCTGTTAGAAAATCCCCTGATTTGAGTACAGGATGGCACGGACAACGACGCGTAAATTGTTTCCATATTTTCAACGAATGGGGTGTAAAATGAGTTACTGAGTCCATGTACTGCTGCTCTGAATGCATGTACGGTTGCACGTTGGTGTCCCTGCCGCCCTGTGTGAACCTAATAAAACATAAAACTACACAAAAAGGTACCGATTTTTTTTTTAGATCTTTTGTATTCCGCTGAATCATGGAATTAACGATAGAAGAGAAAGTATGCTATGCGAAGTTCCGCGGTAGTTTCTTAGGTGTGTTTCCAATAACATTATACCACTTAAAATCTATTTCCATACTAAAATTTTAAATGTGATAGCATGTGGTAGTGTAACTCTTTCCATCTGTTACCTTTCTCGCCTCAAGGATTGGACAGAGTTCGACACACAGGAAGACCATGACACGATCTTCAGACATAGGATCCTTTTCATCCTCATAGAATGTTCAAAGCCGTCACCAAAAGCTAGACTTACAGAAATACAGTATTAACAAAATTGCCAGAAAAAAATCGGATCGCTTGGCAACAAAATTAATTGCGGTTACAAATTTTGACTAAGCGGGAAAAATTTGACAGCGAGCATAAATTAAGATTTTAGTTTAAGTTTATTATTTCATAATCAACAGGTTTTAACAAATAAGTTGTAGAGGCCTTTTTTACGTATGGAGATACCTACCTGAAGCAGAAGACCTCCCTCTTCCATATTTATGTGTACAACATACAAAGCATGGCTTAATTAGGTACCTGAATTCGTAATAAAAAATGGAAGAATGTCTTACCGTAGTAATTGTTCTCGTTGTTAGAGTTGACTAAGAAGGTGTCATCGCGGTATTCCTCACTCTCGTCGCCAGGCAGGGTGTCATCCGAATCGGGAGAGCTGAAAACATGTATAGGTCAGAAGCTGGCGACACTGGTGTAGAAAGAAACTCAGCTTTTTTTCGCAACAAAATACACTCACGGTATTGGAAAAATTATCTCGAAATATGACGTTAAAAGATGGTTCACAAGGATTATATTAAATTTATTAACATCCCACCCTTTCCTCAATGCTTTCTTGCATCTAGCATACAATAAAATAGAGGCAACTATTGACTTGCATCATTAAATGTGGTCACACGGTGTAACTTATATTGTTGTTTAACCGTATGGCTCACTGGCAATGTTCATGTTGATATAAATATTGAATGGAAATACCGTGTTAATTGGAAATTTATGAATCGTTGTTCGTCCATAAGGGACCCACATAGCCGCGGCGCTAACACACACATATTTGATGACCTTTCAGTGTACGGCCGGACATTCGCAGAGGCGCATTTGCAAGAAATTCGCAGATAGCTCATGTTACCTTCTGGTGACTCGACGGACCATGACACGTTGGCTAGGTGGCATGATGTGGGTGGATGCGTGGGCCTGAAAATATTACATAATAATTAGTCTGCAGGCAATCAGCACGAGTACCATTTTGTCGACGGAAGAGTAGACAAAAATGGCGCTCCGTATAAAAGTACAAGCACAGTCAACTGCACTTTTTACGAAATTCAATCTTTTACATAATTCGACTCGGAATTCTTTGTTTTTCACAGGATTTAATCTTCTGTTTGATTTTCAATTATTTCTTCAAATCAATCAGTCAATTTTGCTCAACCTTTCGAATACCGTAATTGGGAACAAAAATATACTACAGTAATATTGGCGTTAACCATTAACTAAAATATAAAATTGGAGAAGATAGCTTTGTTTTTCTTTGAATTAAATTTTAAAGATCAGTGAATGATCAGTATTGCTTCCAAAACGCTTTCCTGTAAAATCATGATTTTGTAGATAACCGTATATACTTTATAGCCGTCGAGTAGAAAGTATTTTACTGTATTTTGTCTTTAGAATGGCGATTATAACATCAAACTGTCTTCACTACCTGAGACAACTGGCAGTTGTCAAAATAATTTTGACAGTTTGGGATAGAAAACTTTCTTCTGAAATAGACTACAGAAAAAAGCACGTAGACAAAGATCGTTGTAAATTAAAAATAAAATGACAGACTGTAGAAGGATGTGAACTATGTCAAAAATGGAGAAAAGAAATGTCACTGTGTATTGAAAGAGCTTTGTTAAGCCTGCTGAATAATGTTCTGCACCCTAGTTGTGTATTCACTATCAATTACAATCCGAAAGATTTTGCAGGACATTGGTAATCCATTGATTCAAATATTTAAAAAAAAATACGTAACTAACGCAATTAATGTCGCTGAACTGTCAAAATGACACTGTCATCCCTAAACTATTTTTAACAATGTAATTTGAAAACTTTGTGAAAGCCAATTCGTATTGAAGCAGTAATCGCGTAGTTTCTTACCGGCTCTTCTCCATGGAAAACGACCTATTGGAACCGGGCATCTAGCTTCTGACGTTTCATAAGTGCCCATGTCATCATTTCAGCCGATATATGTACGTTCACTGTTGGACATAGGCCACCCCCAATTCTCGAAAGTTTAGCGTAATCAATCGCCACGCTTGGCAGGCGGATTGGCGATCACAGTATCGTGGTAAAATATGTAGAAAACGTGTACCCATTCTTTAGTAAATCCCTTAGTCACCTTTTACGACATCCACGGGAAGAATTGGGAATGCGGGTGCCCATATAGGTTTATGTGAAAAAAATATATTTTGATTTTGAATGACTTCTACCTGATTGGATGACTCAACAATTTTTTTTTGCGTAATTAAGGTTTCCGAGTAGACAATTTTTTCAAACATGCTTAGGAAGCAATGGCCTGGTTGTACATTATCTTTAAAGGGATTACGCAATTGGAGTGCTGGTGTCCGAATACCCTTCTATCTTGAATAATAGCCCTAACAGGACTTGCAGGCTTGCCTAAGTATAGTCACAAATGACCACATATATTTGCCGTCATCTTGACGACAGAAATTAATAGATGGTTCATGAAATCAGATATTATTGCCGAACCGTCTATTGTAATTCAATTTATGTTCGTGACTGTACAGTATCCACAGGGTGGGGACGTCAATGCGACAATTTATTAAATTTTGTTTAACTAATGACTAGACAGGGCTAGAAACAAAAATTCAATCAAATATCTCTATGGTCACCTTTATATGCTTAGCCCTTTTTCTACTATGTTGGGGTTAAGGTATCGGCTTTCAGTCCCACCGAATGCAGCTGCAACAGTATTTAACACCAAGTGACTGCCTATCTGACCTGCTCAACCTATTTACTGGGTAATACGATTACCGACCCTAGCTAAGGTTGGTTGTCGGATTTTCGAGTTTCTGTCGACCGGTAACGACTGCCGAAAGACCCACAAATGACAGTCGACACCAACGGTTTAACTTTCTTTCCGAGGTGCGGAGAGGTCTTGATAAGTAAAATTGGTCAGACAACCATCCTGATGCATCAACCTAATTAATCGACCTATGCGGCTGTTTTAACTTAACCTAGAACTCATCGAACGAAGTTCCGGGAGATACATGAACTTTATTATTCCTTGGTCTGAAAGGACCTACGCGAAGATGTCGTCGAACAAAGACAAACCTAATGTTATTTCGGAATTTTATACTAATTTATATACTATGTATATGTTGTCGGAGTACGGTTAAATAGATTTGCACGAAAATTTAGCTACATTGCAGATAGTTCGTATTTATACGTAGCTAATCTATTTTTTGTCGCGAAAACATCCTTTAATTGCAATTTTAGTTATAGTTTTAAAGTTTAGAATAACGAGTCCGATTAGGAAAAAGAAAAAATAATGGCCCGTGAATAATCATGTCTATGCATTAATTAACGCGGAAATACAATGTGAGTCGTGGTCTTCTATTTGTAAACATAATTATGGAGGTAACGAATAAAAATATTCGTGCATTGAGGACTTTAATTCAGCTAACTGAATATTGGGAATTAAAATTTCATTAGCTTTTGCCCGCGACTTCGTCCGCGTTAAATTTCTTGCTCCCCCAACCCTCCTCCCATTCCGTCGCTTCGCATCGAATCGCCTGCCCGTGCGAGGTCTACGTATTCGTAACTTTTTTATTTTTGCTTGGCTCTCAAAGGTCCTAGCGTGATGTTATATAGCCTTTCTCGATAAATGGGCTATCCAACACTAAAATAATTTTCCAATTCGAACCAGCAGTTCCTGAGATAAGCGCGATCAACCAAACAAACAAACTCTTCAGCTTTTAATATTATAAGTACGGTTAATTCATATTATAGCAGGAAAACTAGACAATGTCACACGTAGGTTATGGAAAGAACAGCGGAATTTAGCTCAGTAAGAGAGCTGACTTAATAAAAACTATAACAAAAGTAACATATCAAAATAAAACCCTTTTTTTTTAGCGTGGGAAATCATCAAATGGCTTCTCCCGCTCTGAGCGGAACAGGACCTCGTGTCAGACTTTTACTGACTAAAACCTACCCGTGTTCCTGCAGTTGCCTGTATTTCTATCGAACAAATTCGCGATCCTGGCAGAAAATCAAACACTTCCAAATACGATTCTAATCTAGCTACAGTTATAAAATCGAATGAAAATAGAAATGACGGAAACACTAAAAATAATCATCATCATCATCATCATTTCAGCCGTAAGACGTCCACTGCTGGACTTAGGCCTCCCCCAATTTGGGGGGCTTTGCCATAATCGCCACGCTTGGCGGGCGGGTCCCTTACTCGTTTTTTACGACACCCACGGGAAGAAATGGTGTGGTGTTATTCTTTACGTCCGGCAACACACCAAAAACCTAAAAATAATAACAAAATACTATTAAAAACTATTTAAATATCCTATGTGCAATCAGTCTGACTATTATTCAAATGTAGAGTCCTGTCTATTTAAGATCGTCCTCAAAAGGTAACAGAAGCAAATTCCAAACATATTTTTTTATTTGTCTTCATCATGGTAACAAACCGTATGATATTTAATACTTTTATAACCCTTTAAACCCTCGAAGAGCATCCTTCTGTTTATAAATCTTGATTGCGTGCGGATCAAATGGCTTACAGAGGTCGTTAGGTACACATTATTTGAATTTACTTGTATTATTATAACAGTATTTTTATTGAAAATTTGGAGTCTTTAAGGGAATATATTTGAGATTTGCTAGACTACATATTTATAATGCACGAATCGATTTTCATCACCGAAAGTTGCGCTTTGCGAGAAAATGTTGTTTTTAAATGTTCACTGATAAGAGTGATAAGAAACATAACGTAGCATCAAACTTCTGATCCTCGAAGGGTAAGGCAGAAGTGTATCTATTCCGCCAGTTATGTTTAAATCACATTCCCGTGTAATAGAGGACGAGCCTGTTACCATTAACCCGGCAAAATCCTGACTCCAAGCTACTACTACACATTTATAAAAATCTAAGCTGATATAAAATTTGATGAGTCAAAGTCAAAGTCAAAAAAATGATGGCACATAACAAGCAGTTTTGAATGTCAACATTTACATTGAAATAGAATTGATTCTTGTTGCCTATTCCAAAAGTTACAATGTGGTGGGTGTTCTTCCAATAGTTTTGGATACCAAATGACTGTGTTAATAACTCTTTATATGTCATCTAAACTGATAAATGATATAAATAATGTTAGAGTTCCTACTAGTACCTGTTACAATTGTAAACAAAACAACAGGGAAAACCTATAGGTATAGTTTTATTGACATGACGTCAAAAAAGTTAACCAATACATATTTTTTCATTATATCACTGTTATATTTGCTAGTCAATTCGTGAACAGAGTTGTGGGCAAAAATATTGCTATAGTATTCCCTCGCTCTATGTTTTATATTGTATCTGCTTGTTGTTCCTTTTGAATAAAAAAAAATCGAGTCTCCATTTACCTCACATGTAAACTCGCAGTTTATTCATTGCAAATCATTCCTTTATTTAAAGTGACCCAAATCCCGCTTGACCACAAAGGAATACCCAGTTCAATAAATTCGGCTTCATCCGCTGAAAAAACATTGCAATGTCCACTAACCACGAGCCACGGATATTGCGGTACAATATATTTGTCCGTTACCTTTCGCTCGACATATCAAAGTGATCATTTAAACAACAGTATTTTTGCTATTTAGATTCAGCTAGCGATATACGGGTATATAAGTAATAAAAATAAAGGGTATAATAAGGTATCCTTTTGGAGTGACTGGTTGGTTTGTAGAAGGTTGACCATTTATACATACATACCTGTGTAATCTTTGACAGTCACTACAGCTAGTCAGAAGCCAGAAAGTCTGACAAGCGGATTTACCAAGGGGTATTGTATTACCCAGTAACTGGGTTGTGGAGGTCAGATAGGCAGTCGCTTCATGTAAAATACTGATATTCAGCTGCATTCGGTTAGACTGGAAGCTAACCCGAACATAGTTGGGAAAATGGCTGAGCAGATGAATCTTTCTAAGAACCGATATTATGTCGTTTGTAGATTAAGTCAGCTGAAGTGGCAGTGCTCTGGTCATGTTGGGGCCGATGGGCGATGGAGCAGAGGAGTCCCGCAGTAGAAGTTTAAAAAGGTGGCTGAGAGAGACTGGATGCGGGAGACTGAGGACAGGGTGTTGAAGCGCAGCCTGGGACATGCCTATGTACACTAGGGGAATGCCATAGGCTGAGCTAAGGAGTGGGGTATTCTATCTATCTGGAAATCCCTACTGGAGTGTTACAAGGTTTGTTGTAAAAGACTAGCTTTTTAAAACGTTGACTATTTTTGTGTGACTGATCCTTAGGAACAAATGTTTTCAAGTAAACGACGTGTTAATTTATGAGTCTAAGTAGATAATCACTTATCACGTAAATATCCGACATTGATTCCAGTTCAAAATAAAGCAAATAATTTTCTGTTTTTTATAATATCAAGCTAATAAAATGAACGAAATGTGAAAAATTAAAACATTCCCTCTTCATTACCTCACAGAGGGGAATAATTAAATAACAGCTCTCGGCTTACGAAATCCGATTACAGGTAACAAAGGGAGGAAAACATGAAGTTATTATTTGTAAATAAAATTACGAAATATGGAATTAATAAATTATTATATTTGTAGCGCTAAGGTACACTTGGTGCTAAAAGATTCTACTCATTACCGTGACCGTAAAACACAGAAGCAAAAGAAGAAAGACAGAAATTGAACAATAATTCATTTTAGGCTTTGCACTCATACTCTAGCCTTTTCTCAACTATTTTTGGGGTCGATTTCTAGTCAGAATACTCACGGGTTCTACTTCACGTGGAACGACGTCTTATCTTACCTCTACAACCCAGTAACTGAAGACCACTATCCCTTGGTAAGACTCTTTGTCAGACTTTCGGGCTTCTGATAAACCTTAAAGACTGTCAACAGTGACTGTTATTTGCCTGCTTATTAAGAAATCATAAATCAACATCTACACTAATATTATGAAGAGCTTGTATATTCGTTTGGTTGAACGCGCTAATCTTAGGAATTTCTTTCAGTTCAGTTCAGTCAGTTGAAATTGAAAAAATCATGAATCGAGGAAACCTAAAGGCTATTTAAAATCACGCATCAACTAATAGGAGCGAAGTATTAATGAAAAATGTTGCAAAAACGCTGAAAATTTATTCCTTTTGCGAGCTTCCGTTGTGTGCGCTGCGTAAACGGTTAAAGTTAGGCAACAATCATGAATGACGGAATTGTTTCTCTTCTAAAGTTCTTTCAAACATTTTAATGGTAATGAAATTAGTTACAAAATAATGCATTATATGCTAAAGTGTTTCAGGTGGAACCGGCAAGACCTTCGTTACTAATTTGATATTAGCAAAAGTTCTGTCTCGGGAAAATCTTGCTTTGGCCGTTAGACACACCGTTCATTCCTCATTTAAACTGCCTCTTACTGTTTCTTTGCAGAAAGATACCATGAGCTCTATTCGTAAAAATGGACCTTTGGAAAAGTTTTGCAAGATGTCCACTTAATAATATGGAATGAGTGCACTATATGATTCACAGAGCTCATGTAGAGGGTTTCAATAGGATTCTTAGAAATATTAGAACCTGTCAAAAGGTAATGGGTGGAATCGATTGAAATAATTGTTTTTTTTTTGTTTTTGTTTAAATGCTTTTGTTAGTTTATTTTTATTTTCTTTTCATTTCATTTATTGTGTATATGTATCATTTGCATCGTATATGTAAGCGGGCATGCCCTTTATGCCTGGAGGCTTTATTAAGGTTTTAAGTTCTGTTTACGATTTTGTTTTATTATTTATTTCAGCTTGAGTTTAGTTTTCAATGTTTTGTTGGTATATTGGCGTGTGCTAGCTGACATATGGCGAATAATTTATGTTTTGTTTTATAATATTAATAATTTACACAATACTGTATAGAATCAAGTTCTTCTAACTTAACAGACAGCTGTGCTGCTGGGGAGTTTGTTCCGCCACTTCTTCTTCCCAGCGAAAGCACTAGGAAGTGTCGAAGGGCGGGCGTTTTGGGGGGACTGTCTCATGTAACTTTGACGTTCAAAAAGTGCTGACTCTCAGCCTAGTTTGAATAAATGACTTTTGATTTTGATTTTGAATCAGTGTCATGTTTGCTGGTGATTTTCGACAAATGTCACCAGTGTTTGTAACAGGAACAAGTGCTGACATTGTGAAGTCTTGCCTAAAAACTTCGCCGATTTTTGAAGTTCGTTCATACCTTAAAACTACCTACTAACACGAGAGCACTAATGGGTGGAGGCAGTACAGCTGAATTCATCATTTTCTTCTGGCCCTTATCCCAATTTATTATGGGGTCGGAGACGCAACATGTCTTTTTTCCACATTTCACTATTAGTCTTAATCTCAGTAGTCACACCCTATCTAACCAAATTATCATTTACAAATTTCATCCATCGTTTCTTTTTACTAAATTCATATCAAAGTATATACGGTGCTTATAAGAAAATGTCAATTTTTCAAATGTTTGTCTGTCTTATTCTCTCTCCCGAGGAATCTCCGAAATGGTTGGACCGATTTTGACGGAACTTTCACTGGCAGATAGCTGAAATTAAAAGGGTGCCTCCTGACAGGCTGTTTGACCCAGTAGCACCGTCCTGGGCGATAATTTCCGATATCCACGCCGGTGAAGCTGCGGGCATAGCTAGAACTATATAAAATTGAACACACCATAATTACAATCAGCTGTGTTGCCAATATTCCCATTGCTGGAACACAGACTTCTTCTCTGTGAGAAGGGATGGGCCGTAACCCACCACGCGGCTCCAGTGCGGAATGGTACATGTCACAAGTTTATGAATTTTTGGTTCTAGGTTTCCTCGCGATGTTTTCTTTCACCGTTTTGAGAGCAGTGGTGATGAAATAATTTAGACAATGTAAAGAGCCTGTGTAGAATCGAACCTTTGAACTATAACTCGTAAGTCGCGGGCCTTATCACTGGGCTTCCACTGCCCTTCAATCTAACACTAATATATAATTATTCAGAACAAAAATATAAAGGAAAAAATTGTGTGCGTCTTCGAAGTACGACTGGAGTATACTCCTTATGAACGATTATAAAATATAGTGTATAGATTAGTAAACGTAACATAACATAACGCAACGGAGAAAGATTGAATTTACTCCCCATAAATGTTCATACCCCGGGCTTATATATGAAAATCGATTTTTAAGGAGTAAACTCCTGAAAGAAAGGGGCTCATTAGGCATTTTAAAAAAATCGTCTGCATCGCTGTCAGTGGGAAAAGTATCCAAAAGGCTGGCAGTATTTATTTATTTACAAACAAGTCGTTTATTTAAAAATAATTAATTTATCGGTTTCGTACTAAAATTCAACTACATTGCACGACCCTGGGTACTTAAATATTTCGATGACTGTACTTATCAAACCCAGTTGGTTTCCCCTATTTGGACGCAATGTTATTAATCAGTCGCTGTGCATTAATGGCGGGGTAACTAGTTTAGTTCGAGTACCTGTTCACACGATGTCAGTGTTAGTACCTACTTGTGTATAATATCATTACTTTGTACAGTCACGTGCCAATATATTACTATAGAACACGAACAGCTTGGCAGTGATATCAGATTTCATGATTCATCCATTAATATCTGTCATCATGATGACGGTAAATATATGTTGATATTTCTGGAAGGCATTTACAAGTGGCAGCAACATATGTATATGTGACATTGTTCGTTTCATAAGTGCCCATGTAGGTTTATATGAAATAAAAATATTTTGATTTGATTGAAATAACACCAATTATCTTACGACACAAACGATACCAAAATAAATGATGCCGCAGCGGCTTAAAAAGATGTGTATTTTTCGCCTTATACAGGGTGTAAGGGACAGCCCTCCGCAGACTGATGGCGTGGATTCAGTATATCATACTAAGATGACCAGTACAAGAAATTGTTTCAGGACCGTTATGGGAATCCAATAAACCTGATATGTTTTATTTCCTCACACGCAATGTCATCATCATCATCATTTCAGCCGTAAGACGTCCACTGCTGGACTTAGGCCTCCCCCAAATTGGGGGGCTTTGCCATAATCGCCACGCTTGCCAGGCGGGTTGGCGATCGCAGTATGGTGGTAAAATGCATAGAGAACGCTGCTGCCCATTCTCTAGTAAGTCCCTTAGTCGCCTTTTACGACACCCACGGGAAGAAATGGGGTGGTGTTATTCTTTACGTCCGGCACCACACGGTTAACGGCAATGTATCTCGGATCAATTCGGAAAACCGCCTTGACGCAATCGCCGACGGTGAGTTCGATGAAGTCTGTAGTTAGACAGGAAGTGAACAGCTGATTTTACGCGTTGTTCGTTAGAGTATTTCAACATCCATTGCTGCTTTTTTTATTTTAACCGTATTGTTTACATAAATGGAGTGTTGCTTTCAGATAATGTAATTTTACATTAAAATAAAACTGAAAAAACTGAAAAAAAAACGGAGAAAAATTCCGGTGGAATATGATTCAAAATGTTGAATGCAGTCTGTTATTTTGTGGAGGGCTGTCCCTCACATACTGTATATTTTTGATCGTGACTATACATCGTATGATAACATCACGCCTTGTTTCCCCGAAGGGTTGGGCAGAGGTGTACCTATAGTACACCTACATTTCGCCAGTTATGTTTAAGTCCCATGTAAAAGGAGGCGAGTCTATTGCCATCAACCGGGCAAAAATCCAGACTCCGGGCTGCTACTGAGAAATTCCAGATGGAAAACCCCAATAACACTTTGCCCGACCTGGGAATCGAACCCAGGACCTCAAGCTCAGCAGTAGCGCTTGTTACCACTAGACCAACGAGGCAGACATCGTATGATATTTTATTATAAGCTGCGTAAACGCTAACATTATTGATGTAAAATAATACGATTCTTATTTCAATTGATATCTTAATATTTCGGATACTTTTTCAGTACTCCGTGGGGTCGTTAGTTTCTTAGAATTTGTGCCGACCTGATGAAATAATACACCAAATTATTATTGATATAGTAATATTTTCTTTGTTTCGGTATATCGCCTTAGGTCAAAGCATATTTATGAACTACTAGCTTCTACCTGCGACTTTGTTCGGGTCAAATTTCTTACTCCCCCGACTCATCCCGTCGCATCTAATCGCCTGCCCGTGCGAGTACTTTGTTTTCCTTTTCTCTTTGCTCGGCTTGTAAGGGTCTAGCATGATGCTATATAGCCTATATTCTTCTTAAATAAATGGGCTATTCAAGGGTAAAAAATATTTAAATTCAAACCAGAGATTAGCGCATTTAACCAAAGAAACTCTTCAGTTTTATAATATACTACACTACTATACTATACTACTTTTTTTAATATAGAAGTATTGATTGGATATACCAATTTATTTCTAAGACCTGTTACGAAAATATTTCTAAGGCTACAATACACACACACACATTAAATTGCGCAATATGACGAACTGGACAATATATTTGA